>OZ057414.1:103960348-105410348 GCA_964056705.1 Troilus luridus
GGTAAATGGATAAACCTGTTCAGAGATATTCGAGAACGGACTGCTGTTCTTCCTAGGTTATAAGGCGAAACCGTTTCAGAGGAAATAACTGAACCAAAACTTTCCTCTCGACATAATTTATTATTAGTATTTTATTCTAGGAAGCATTGAAGATTAAAAGTCCTAAGTAACTATGCATTAACTAATTAGTAAAATTAATTTTGGTGATTAAGTAAAAAAATTATTAACATTCGCATGTTTTAATTAGACCTAAATAACTTAATATTATTATTTAGAAGTACCTGATTTTTTTCAGTTAAAACTACTTCTTCGCACAACCATTTATTATTCGTTATTTTAACATTAATGTATTTTTAGGAGGGTTGCCTTCACTGAGGCTTGGAGCCTCTCCTGCCCCGAAATGTCATTAGGTAGGAAACCCTGAAACCAATTTCTCTGGTCCTCCAGGTTGGGGGTTGGCGTTGGGTTTGCAGCCCATCGTCGGAAAATCACAAATTAGCATCCAAACCTAATAAAACAGCCTCGGATGTAATACTGTCAAAAAAAAAAAATGTATTTTTAAACTATTACAAGTGAACGACATAAGGTGCCTTTCTATTGCTCCACTTGAATGAGTCTTGTCTAATCCCGTGTATTGAGCTTGACACGTATTATTGCTCAATTTTCGAGACAAAAAAATAACTAGATAAGATAATAATAATTGATAAGAAGATTAATATTGTCAATAATATTATCTCAGTCTTTAAAGTCACTGTGCTTTCGACACCGGAACAATATATGTAAGTAATATTGCATGACACTTTTTTATTGATTAATTGTAATATCGAAGTTTTAATCCGGATGTAGAAACTGCCTTACGAATATTTTTTTGTATTGTTAATTAGTACTTTCGTTAATAAATCAAATCAATAATGTCTACTGAAATACTGTAAACTTTTTCTAAAAAATGACAATAATTATCCAAATAATATCAAAGATTTCTATATCAAGAGTTGTGCGAGATTTAGCTCCCCGAATTTTTATTTGAAGCAGACTAAGTTTATGGAATTTTCCTCTGTGGAAAATTGTTTAGACCATTGTTTGGAACTTTTAAAAATATTCTAGTAATTTTTCTCACTAGGATTAAAATGTATAATATAAAATATTGAATATACGTGTGAATTATTTCTTCACGTATATTAATATTTCGTAATGACCAATATATATTAACACATTAATGTGAAAAAACGATCACAAAGTTCAATTTATATTTTTCTTTTATAAGTGATAAAAAATGAAGATAAGAAATGATTAACAGATCAATGAAAAATAATATACATAATATCAATTGAATATTTGAATTTTATATAACGTGCACATGTATGCTATTGAAGTTTTATGTATGTTTTTATCTTGTTGGACCTCATTAGCTTTAGGTATAACAATGTGACTAGGCTGATACAAAAAGTCAACTAATTCATGTGAATTATGTAACTCTGTAATTAAACATTACGTAATTCTGACATTGCCATTTGTTGTTGCCATGATCTCCTTTGTTTATTGCGGTAATGGTTATCATGTGATTTTTTTACTATCCGACATGTTAATTTTCCTTTCGGAATTCATGTCGGAAACAAAACTAAATTGTCATAATTTTTGTTGTTTTAAACTGGTCAAATAATATAAAGATTCTTTGTATATCTATTGACCAAATATTCTTAGTTTTTATCAACTCCATTTTTCTTTGGAAGTACACATTTTCCTCTTTTTTTTCTACAATCTCTCATATTTATTCTACTCAATCTGCTTCTATTTCTGTTGTTACGAAATCAAATACTTTTAATTATATATCTTTATCCACTTCATACTGAGGACGAATTTCTTGTGCATGTGCATGACAGATCAGCGATTGAACATTACAAGTGCATTAATTAATTTTAAATGACGGGTATCGTTCTTTTTTTTTTCTTTTATCTTTTACCACTTGGTAATCCACTTTTGAAAGACTAAATATTAAAATTTTCTTGTGGTAGTTCTTCCTTAAACTTAAAAGCTATTTATAATTCCTATTTCATAAGCTTATTTTTCCTGATTAATATTGTAATTTAGACATCTTGTGAAATTACAGTACTGGATATTTGTTCATTCTTTTTTTATTACTATTAAAACTAAAAGCGAAAATCGGACTAAATACCGTATATCGGAGATATGTTTTTAGTGTTATGTTTATCAACATGTTTTATGAGCTATATTGTGGTAATCATTATATGAATCATGTATTATTGCGTGTATTATGATCAAACATAACTGCCTTAATCTGTCATGCTTCCACTATGAGGTGTATTAAATATGTATTACAATAAAGAACATTTTTGAAATTTGTTTCTGCTTAATTTTCTGACAAAATTTGGTCTATAATTCATCAAATCATTTTTTTAAAAAAAACCTTTAGAGACAATTTACTATAGATAATCAGTATTCTACTACCCAGCGTTCTAATGGAATGGACGTTTTAAAAAGGATTTTATATATATATATATATATATATATATATATATATATATATATATATATATATATATATATATATATATTAGTTTTAAATCATTACTATCAGTGATATCAATGTACCATAGCTTCCTAAATCAAACGGAGTACCACTTAACTGTCTTGATGTCACTTCCTTTTTCAGCATTGCAGGTTGTGTTTTTTTCTAAAAGTATTTTTTAGAATTCAAAAATAGTTCTCGATACTTCCTTCAAGATATTTATTTTTTTCGTATCTATATATATCATTTCCTTCCTTGTATGTACTCAATGTTCCTCATCCCTACTCCTCCCTATACTCTCCTGTTGGAGATAAAAGGTTTATCATGTCAGATAGTAATGGACTCAGAATTAAAGATAAACACCTCCATTATTATTATTATTAGCGAATCGGAGAACTTGTTTCTAGCAGTTCTTGTTTTCCCGCCATGTCTTCATTCTCCTTCGTTATTTCTAACGTTAACTTGAGTCTGTATGGTTTTGATTCCGCTTTCTCAGGACTAAATTTCCTTTTTTAATCTTATTTATGATTGGAATCTTTAGCCAGGTATGTTTCCGCAATATCAAATATTGCTTATTACTTTCTGTTTTTAGGTAACCTACATAGGTACTTGTAAAAAAACAAAGCAGCTTAAGTCTCATGTTTCTAAACTTGTCTCCTGTTCCGATGTTTAATATCTATTCTGATGTTTCGATTGTGTGTAATCCGTATTCCTCTTCTGTTCGCCGTGGCGTTAAAATTTTTCTAATAATCTTTCTCTCTTCTATCCTAATTTCCTTTAGCTCAACGAAAAAATTAGCTCAGATTCTCTGAGAAAAGAAATATCGATTTTAACTAAAACGCTCTATAAAACTACTTGGTCAGTAATTATAAGAAGTTTAATCTAATCTGTAATTAAATTAAAAGTAAATTATAAGGAGTTTTTGAGATCGATGTACAACCGGTTTTCATTTATATTTGGATTTTTGTTTTAATTTATAGCGATTAATTTATTTACTTTCTTATTTCTTTTCTTCTTATGTCTAAACAAGAATATTTAAATTTGTTGTATTTAAGTCAGTTTATATCTACTGCACTGTTTTATGTTTTTGAATTTTTAAATGTAAAAATTTGGGCGAATTTCATAATTAATCATTTGTTTGCTGCAATCTAACGAAATAAATTAGAAACAATCCACATCATTTATATACCAGTGGTCAGGCCAAGCATTACAGTAACGTTTCTTGTAGAATTATTTAGAAAAAGAGGATTAAGCATTCGCCATACTTAAAATTAAAAATAAATCTACTTAATTACATGGCTGAATGGGAATGTATTGGAATAACAATTATCTAAGTTAAAATCTTGTTTACATTAAACAGGCAAACCTCACGCGAATGCACAGGATAACGATCAGACCCAAAATGTTGAGAACTCATGCACTAATAGAAGTTTAAGTGGTCAGAATTGATGAGGAGTTATTTATATATAGATGCAATCTTGAATGATTCCATCTGAGTCGTATGTCAATAGGAAAATCGATCAGTTAAGGTTCGGTAAGTGGAACACTATTAGGGATACAAAAGGACAGGAAATGTTTGCTTTATTCGGATTGAAAAACATTCTTTATATCTTTAGAGTAAGTACCGTTTTTAGAGTAAGTAATTACCCAAAACACATTTTTTTTTTAAATGATCCGTATGTATTAAGAGTAATACGACAAATTCTTTTGCAATTTAAAGTTAATGAAGGGATAAAGTATATTGCCAGTTGAACAGAAAATTCAGACATGCTCACGAGTCTCAGGCTAACATCAAATTTGGTTTGCTGTCAGAGCATCGGGGAGAAAGAAGTAAATCAAAAAGAATAGCTTCGCATTCAACTCGGTATTCCTAAACATAAATATTAACATTCTGGATGTAAAGCAAAGTCATGACTGCAGAAATAATATTTCCTCGAAGAATTGTAGATAAAACAAGAAGAGATCGATGATCGATAGGTCAATTCAAAATATCAGCAATGAAGAAGATACTCTAATGTCCTGTGAAATAAACTGGTTCGAGTATGCATTGGGAATATTATAAGGCTGTAGACCGAAAGAAAAGATATTTTACCTGTTCGCTATAACTCCTGAAGTGTCTTGAACTTAGTACACAGTGAAGTATATATACTTTCTAGGCTGAAAGTATTGCAATAGTGTGAATTGACTCCCAATAAAGGTTATAGTTTTTCAGGAAGATTCAAGACTCCAGGGTCAAACCAACAATTCCGCTAATGGAAAAAAACAACATGTCACAGCCGGGCTGCAACCTGTCGTTTGTATACCTTACCAGAGTACTATTCCGTATGCTTGTATATATTGAATAAATATCAAATATAAACGCAGCTAAAACTGGGCGTAAGCAAGCATAGAAAATATGGTATTATAGATGCAATGAGTCTGCTTAATTGACACTAAACTTTTGAAAAAAAACCTCATTTGCAGGAATTTCATATTTTTCGAAAGTTTTCTAAATTTAAATGATTATAATCATTGTTATTTTCCCTTACGTTCGATGAACACAATAAAATAATAATGAATACAATACATTTCACCCATACTCGTGCAACATGAGTGACCTCATGTGAACTGGCTGCATAATTTTGTTTCATTATTTAATCCTTTCCATGAATTCTGAATTTGATCATACATATTAAGGTATGGAATTTAGAAACCTAATAATTAATTACTTCAAAACATCAATCGAGAAATGCCTACCGAAAAATCTGTAATCTAAAACAGGAAAAAAAATACCTGTCATTATTGTGCCTATTCCGTCATATTCAGGACAGAAAGAGAATAATAGTAAAGGAAAAAAACGAGTAAAACCTATCCCACCTCAAAATGTAGATGGGAACTAGCCTGATAAAACATCCCACTACCTCCAAGGCCCAAATGAAATTACTGAATCATACGGAAGATTTCAGCACAGCAACTGGATAATTTTAGATAGAAATAGTTAATAAATACTAAATAAAAAATGCAAAAAACATTCACCTAACTTTAAAAAAGCACAAGGGAAAAAAATAATAATAATACACAACAAATAAACAAAGGACAAAAGACCATTTAAAAAAGAAAGTAAAAGTCCAGGAGAAAAAAGCTATTCCATAAAATATGTTAATATTGAAAAGCAAAATCTCAAAAGAAACATAAAATACTTGTTTAGCGAAAAAAATCCAAACAAACAGCCTCAAGCCTCTGAAGATAGGATACAAAACTAAACCAAGAAACAAAAATACTCTCTGCTTTTCAATATTAATAAATGTATTAACTTTGTTACCAGACTTTTGCACTACTAAATCGAAGATTCTATTATTCAAATAATTTTATATCTCATTACTGTTCTTAAAATACCCAATATATCGAAATAGATATACCTGAAAAGGTTAAAAAAATTTAAAATGATAGAAAAAAAAAGACGAGACCGTTCTCCTAGTTCTGTCAGAGGTTTATCAGCATTTAAAAGTCCCCAGGGCCTATTGGAAAGTGGTTGGTGACTTTCCATCGCGATCGGAACTCGAAAAGAAACCTATCTCCTCAAACAGGTTTCGCTAACTAAACAGATTGCTGCAAAGGAACAGATACTAGGGCAGGGTAAAAATAGGATTTCTCATTAGGACAGAACTTGAGTCCAGATCGGTTAATAAGATGTTGATGTCAGAACAGGATAATAAATATATACAGGATATGTGTGTGTGTATATATATATATATATATTTATATATATAGATATATATATATATATATATATATATATACTATGTTATATATACAGTTATATACAACTGCTGTTCCTCCAGTAGACTTGAACTCTGTGTGGTCCTATGTACGATAATGGACGATTGTCGTGACGCCAGGGGCTGTTCACCTCTCTGCTGGACTCCAGTGTACCTTCAAGGCATTCCTTGCTGTATGTACTTCCGCTGGTCTGAGTTCCTTGAGCTGAAACTAAAGAATAAACTTGTCTTTTTTGAATGCACAGAATAAAAAAAAAAAAAAACGCATGCATTAATCCTTAGCATATCTCAACAGTGGATAGTTCGACAGCCCTGTCAGTATTTGTTAAATATTCATGCGTTTGATCTATTGTTGAAATCTTCCAAAATATGCATTAAAATGAAATAATGATAAACAGAGCTGAAAAGTATAATCTGGCAGTTTCCTTATAATACAAGTGTTTTGAATGGAATAGAACAATTATTTTATTCTGGAACTAGATCCTTTAAGAATAACAGATGTGTATAAAAACAATTGAATATGTATCTTATCAAGGGGCTACATTAGAAGATTTATACCGTATTTACATACTTCCTTAAAAATATTTTAAAGCTAAAAGGTATCTTCTGGAAAAAAAAAAGAATGAAACTCTAAAATAACAAAAATTAAGCTAAGAAAAAAAAGGTTTGTTACTGACCTTTCATAAGAAATCATGACATAAGAGTCCAATTCTAAATCTTAATACTCGTTACGTGATTAACATAATCAGTGATTTATAATATTTTTTTTTTTTAATGTATTTATTGATATTTACAACTGTATAAAAAAAAAAAATACATCTAGTAAATGGGCTAAGCGATACAAAATGACATGTGAAAATGACATGTAGAGAAACTACCCACTGGTAGTACTCAAATCACAAGTTCAACTAAGAAGTCACGGGGCCATCTTCTTTTCAGACGCCTCGGAGGATTATCGGGAATTGTAGTGGAAGCTAGGTTTAAAACCAGAGGGTTTGAGTGGAAATGAAGTTTGTTATGAAAGGATAGATAGCGGTTTCGGGCCAAATCAGCAACAAATGGGACATTAAGGTCGTTATGGATGATTTTATTCTTAACAAAATAAGGAGCATTAAGGATTTTACGAAGGATTTTGGATTGTAGGGATTGGATACGAGAGGAATTCGATGGCTTAGTGGAGCCCCAAAGCTCTACTCCGTAGGTCCAAATAGGTCGTATGATGGTCATGTAGATGAGTCTTTTGTAATAAATTGGGAGCTTAGAGCGTTTGTCTAGTAAGTGTTGAAGTAGCCTGAAACGTCGAGCGGTTTCTTGTCTTTTCAGTCTCGTATGAGGATTCCAGGTTAATCGTTTGTCAAGATGCAACCCTAAGTATCGGATCTGTTCTACAGGCACCAGTGGGATATTATTAAAGGATACTGAAGGGCAGGAAGTCATTGGTTTACGACGTAAGGTAAAAGTGATTTGATGCGATTTTTGAGAGTTTATTTTAATTCTCCAGTTTTGACACCATTCTTCAAGATCAGTGATATGGGATTGGAGGCTTTGGGATGCAATAATTGGATTGGTGTTGACAGATAATACACATGTATCATCAGCATACGTGGTAAGGATAGTATTAGGATGAGTTGGGATGTCAGCTGTATAAACTGTATAAAGGATTGGGCCAAGGATGCTACCTTGAGGAACACCAGCAGATTGGGAAAATAGGGATGAATAGACATTATTATGATTTACTTGGAAAGTTCTGTTTGTGAGATAGGATTGAAGGATGAGAAAGTAGGTAGGCGGTAGGAATTGACGGAGTTTGTAGAGTAATCCCGGATGCCAGACTCGGTCAAATGCCTGTTCCACATCAAGAAAGACGCCCAAACAATATGATCCACGTTCTAATGCAGAGGAGACTACATCCACCACACGATGACATTGCTGAATAGTGGAGTGGGATGCTCGGAATCCAAACTGGTGATCTGGTATTATGTGATTTGCATCAAGGATGGGGTACAATCGTTTTAGGATGAGTTTTTCTAGGATTTTACCCATGCAAGGTAGAAGAGAGATAGGACGGTAGGAGGAAGGGTATTCTGGTTTTTTTTTAGGTTTGGGTATCATTTTTACAATGGATAATTTCCAGAGGTCAGGGAAATATGTGGAGCGGAGTACAGCATTATATATATAGGTAAGGTATAGAATGGCTTTTCTAGGAAGATGTTTTAAGATATGAATTGTAATGAGGTCGTGCCCAGGAGATTTGCGGGAAGGTAATCTGTGAATAATGTTGGATATTTCTGTAGGATGGAATGCTTTGGGTGGAAGGGACATTTGGAGGGGAACATCTATCGCTGATTTTATATATTCAATATGAGTTGGGTTAATGATATCAGGATGTGGATGAAAGATTGTGGAAAGGTATTGACCAAATAACTGTGATTTTTCTCCGTCAGATCTTGTCCAGTTATTTGATTCAGTAAGTAGTGGATGATTAAATTCTTTGAACTTTAGGAGTTTTTTTGTGGCCATCCACAATGTTTTGTCAGTGGTTGTGAGATTTTCAGTCCAGGTAATTAAATTTTGAATTTTGAACTTCTTGATTTCTGCTTTTAATTTGTTAGTTAATTTTGTGTAGGTAGTTTTATCTGCTGGATATCGAGTTCTATGCCACTTCGATCTTGCTCTGCGTTTTTCTCTTAATAAGATACGAATATGCTGTGGCAAATTAGTATGTTGATAGCTATTAATTGTATGATTTGAGATGTGATCATGTAAACTGCTTCTGATTGATGTTGTAAGTTTTTCTATGGCTGTATTAATGTCTTCTTTTGTCTTTAGTGAAATTTTTAAGTCCAGTTTGTCCTCCAAGTCATAACAAAAACCGTCCCAGTTGACACGTCCTGTAATCAATGTGGGAGGGGAAGGCTTGGGAGCGAAACTAGAGTGCAAGAAAAGGAGGACTGGACTATGATCAGATGAAAGGTCGTCCAAGGATTCAATATTGGCTTGTGCGGGTGAAATTTGGGATGTAACAAATATGTCAAGGATGTCGGGACGTTTTTTGAGGGATGTAGGCCAATAGGTAGGATTTGCTGGGGCAAGGATAGAGTAGCTCTTTGAGGATGTGAGAGAAGATAGAATATTTCCACGGGAGTTGGATGTTCGACAACCCCATCGTTGGTGTTTAGCATTGTAGTCTCCTCCAGCAATGAAGCGCGGTCCTAGGGATTGGAATAAGGAATCAAGGAGGTTATAAGAAAGAGAATTGCCAGGAGGACAGTATACAGCTGAAAAGATTTATAATATTAAATCTTATTATTCGATAACGAAAAATAGCAACATCATATTTATATTTAATGACTACGATATATAATTATAAAATCACTCAAATCGGCATTGTGCTGTAGTAAAGTTTGAACGTATTTTTGAATTTAGTCAAGAAGATACGAGTGTATCATTTGTGAAGTTATATTTTGCTTATCAATGTTAAGGAATAAGGATTGAACATTAGGCAATTAATGAATAATTCTGTCCTTTGTTAAGTTTATTTAGCGATATATTTTAGTCCTGAAGCTTAGCTGTGCTCAATATACATCCTTCTGCAGATTATTTCGCTTGACAGTGCGAGTTAAACAGCCTATAGTGGTAAGGTTCTGATGTATCTCCAATGTATATTTGTACAGCAAATATAGGTTTCAAATCTTTTGCCACATAAAATTCTGATGAAAAAGGATTTTTAATGGAATACCGCAAGCTTACTATTAGCGTGTACTTGATAATGGTATGCAAATACATATAGTATACCTAAATATCCGAACGAGGTTTTATTTTTATTTTTTCAAAGGTTTATCTGCTATTAATTGTTCCGCAAAATCCAATCCTGGTTTTTTTTTTCTATCTTTTTGAAGTATAAAAGTCCTGCCAACTAAATAAAATATATCAATTCACAACGGGTCGATATGAAAGAAAAGAGAACAAATGGAGAAATGGTTTTGGACGGTTGATTGAGAAATGATTAAAATTTATGTGGATTGTTTTTAAAAATCTAAAATAGTAGAAAAATCATTGGGTTACGGAATTAAGCCTTATCCACTGTTACATACCCAGTGTAAAACTGAGAATTTTAACTGCTTAAACAAAAGATTATAACAAAATTAAGTGGATCTATAATCATCCGTAAAAGTTAATTTAATCATAGTTCTTCTGAAATGCGTGTGCGCAGGGAAAATCCAATAATTCATGAATAATTTCAAATACTGGCCTGCAAAGCTTGGAATACTTCCAGCGGGTTTCCCCCTTTTTTATCAAACCTTTGACAAAATTTCATTTGGGTGTGTCTACCCCCTGTGTAAAAAAATTTAAAAAGGCACAAGCCAATGCTTTGTTACATCATGATATATATTTGCTTGATAAAATCCTTGAAAACAAATGTATTCTTAATAAATATGCGACAAATACAATGATTTTATAGCGAATTATGAAAATATTTAGGATTTCATAAAAAGCAGTTAGATTAATAGTTAGAAATCTGATATTTCCGTTAACTGGTCTATGATAATTGAAGAAAAAAAACTATTAAAATACATGGCTCTTAATTTACTAATTTGAAACTAAATTCTTGGTACATCAAGTTGTTAGAAACTTGTGTTATCCATAAATGCTGTTTTATTTAATATCATCTTAATTATGTTCAGCTTTAAAGAAACCATTGATTTTGAAAGCTAAACATAACGAAACCTTGCTATTCAAACATAAAATAATGTTGATGAATTCAGTTTGCCGGAATAAATAAATATAGATTACCTTTATTAATACTCCCTATGAAGGATCTAGGACCCAGTATCTGTTAGTGACTACTGTTAATAAGCCAGCATTCGGGCTGGGAGGCACAAGTTGGCAGAGGTCATGCTTTAACACCAGTTTTTTTTATCAATTAAGGGAGTACCCTCCCCCGAGTACAGGCAGGGTGGATCCCAGAAAGGTCTGTAGATCCCACAGGACCCATCTTTTGCTGTTAACTGATTAAATATTTTATCTACCACTGCCGGAACACCTACAGAGCAAACCAGTGACCTGCACTCTAAGATACACTACTTTCATGTATAATAAAAAATAAAAAAACCTATAGAGCCGCTTATTATATGGATTAGACATTCGGCGTTTGCTTATACGAATGCTTATTTATAAATATATTTTTATTACTGACTATATTAATTTTTTCTCCTCTCATCAAAAACTGATGACTGTCTTTTGAGAATGGCTAATAAATTGATTACGACATCAAGCAGTAGATTTTGAAAAAAAAAAAGTTTGTAGTATGAATCACTTTTTTTTCCTAAACCTTGGCAGTGGGAAGGGAACTGGAGACCGTGAAGGTCTGTCGCAAGGAGCCTCTGACGTCTGAGGCTTATCTCGTTCCAGCCAAACTGGAAAATCCTCTCTTACTCACTGCAGTTAATAAAAACTGTCCAGGATTAATCAAACTTATGCATGCCTTCAAGCAGTATTTTTTTTTTAATTATCCGTAATTTTTTTATTTCAAGATAACAATATTACATTATACCACTAATTAAAGTTACCTAACTTTGAACAATATCTAGGAAGGAAAGGAAAAAAGTGTTATAATTTATTATTAATAAATTCTAACCATAATGGAACTCGTAACACCACTTCTACCTCTGGAGATTATTTATTAAATCTCACAGAAATTATTTGTTGAAAACAAAAAGGAATTGTCTTTTTAGGATTATTGGTGGCATGAAAAATTTTTTTTTTTACTTTAAAATAGCTGTTTGAAATAATGATCAGGAAAAATAATTTCAAAAACACTAGAATAAATTCAACCTTGAACCTAAAATACCCGTTATAAATTCCAAAAACAAATCCTTAGAAGTATGAGTTGTAACGGCATCTGATTTTTAAAAACATTTCGACAAATTTATTTAAAAGTGCAGTTTTTTTTTTTTTTTAATAAAAATTTTTCTTATAAACTTATCCTTTATAAATATAAAGGAATTTATAATGGGAAAGAGAAAACCATTTTCCAGTCATTATATATTCTTAATCCTCATTGATCATTTGAGACGTTTCGACAACACTCTGTCATTTTCAATCTTTTACATTTAGTTTTCTGCAACAGTACAAATCATTTATATAACTTAATAACAGTTATAAGTTTAAAAATTCTCAAAGTCACATTCATTTAAAAAAAAAATTATATATAAAACACTACGGGATCATCTATCCTCCATGGTCAAAATATTACATTAAAGGTTTTAATTAATATTGTGCAATTTAAAATAATATTGTGCGATCTAAGACAATGTGTAGGACACATATTTGAGACGGTTACACTTGATAGTCACTGATACGCGATGAAAGAAACAGATAATATCTAACACTCCCTTCCTGATCACTTCAATCCTATGACTCAGCTAGGCGTTGAGCAGAGGTTATATTTAGGAAACATGCAATAAGTATTGCTAACACATAAAACCTAATGTAGGGTCTTTCATGAAGGATGATAGGATTTTTATTTTGAATAACACAACAAAGGTTCGACATATAAACTTAATTCCTGCTTTAGTTTGAAGCTTGGACAATCCAGTTATGTTTGAAGTAAGATACTGTTGAAATGTCAACCACGGGCTCGTTGACAATGATGCACCCGATCGCTCCAATTTCTGACCACTCTGTGCAATAATTCCGGCTGTATTCCGCCAATAACTTGACGAATATTCTCTTCAAAGTGATCCGAAGACTGTGGCTTGTTGGCATAGACTTGTGCTTTCAAATAGCCCAAAAGAAAATAATCCAGGGTTGTCAAATCACATGACCTTGCGACGGAACTTCATGTAACACTTCTGGGTTGTCCCCCCACAACATAGCTACCACTTTAGTAATATTTTTTTATAACTTCCAACCGATCAAGAGGAGTCCAATGCTGCATCATGGACTACATTTAGTAACCCCTAGAATTAAAAAAAATATGTATTAGAAACCAAGAAATCTCTATTTGAAAAACTATCACTCATATTGAAAGACCCTTTAGTATAACCTACAAAGGGTCCTTTCGTATTATTCATGAAATTAAAAAATGCTGATACATAAAAAACAATATATTTACCTAATAATTTTCACTTAGAAGTAGCTTCATGTTTAGTTTTGGTATTTAGTCACATTACTCCTTAGTTTTACTTATTACCTTCTTGATAATAAAAACAAATTGTGCAAAAAACCAATAGCGTAGAAGAAACAAATGAATTTCGCATTATTAAAGATGAATGCATTTTATAAATTTAATTGGATTGTATACAATTTAAATAAATTTTGTCTCAAAAACACTATCTTATCTGATTTTTTAAATTAAAATAATTTGATTTGAATAATATTGAGACTTATAAATTTCTAAAGTTATGTGAAGATATAGCTGATCCTAGAAAGGTTCCAGGAATAATTCGATAATAATTTCAACCCTATTCCATCCTATATGAGACAGCTGAGTAATTAGACACATCCCAGGAGATGAAAAAGTAGTTTTCTGCCGCTAAGTGGTTGGCCTTGCAGAACACCTTGCAGCAGCCTCTCCTCTCTATAGCTCTCAAGTGTCCTCAAGTGGAAACTGCGGCATATTTTTTTATTTCATTTTACGATTTTGGGTTTCACTAAGATGTTGAAATATAAATTTCTAAATACAACCCAGGTACTATCAAATTCCATAATGCAAAACCATGATGCATTCCCTTCACAAGTTACCTAACCGGGGAGACGGCTGGAGGGACAAAAATCTACCTGGATATTAGCAAAAATGTCTGCATGTGTCGAACAAATATTTAAAAAATCTTCTTAAAACATAATTGGCCTTGCTAATAATTTTAATTTAACATGAAAACATAACTAAAACCGTATTTATAATTATTCATGTTGACGGGTGCCAATACCGTTTAAACCACAGGACCTTGAAAAATCCATTGGGAAGTAATCCCCTATTGTTTGTTTGGAGGGATATTTCCCTCCCCCTTTTAATAAAAAATCCAATCCTGAATCCGCCAAAGTACACAGAAATCGAAGCACTGACTGCCATGGAAAATAGGAAGAAAATATTTTTTTTAATTTGTATGGAAAAATATTTAATAGTTAATTTAATAATGTGAAATACCATCATGGTTCAGAACACGTTATTATAGTAAAAATATAATATTTAATAGCGATAAATTCAATGTAGTGAAAATAAATATAAAAGCTTGCCAACTATTAAAAATATTGTATAAAAATTAAATAATAATTATAATTATTATTATTCTGTAAAAAAATAAAAAATAATTTAACCTCCGTCTCATTGATTTTACTGATGGATGGATTACACTGGTCAACAGTATTTTTGTTAAATGGGTAAATGTGGCTGTCTCATATGTATTTTTCTATGGTAATTCCGAATATGACCATCAAAGTTTTCCATGGGGCTCAATTTTTGTGTATCTTTAAATTTTGTAAAAAAAAAAAAGAAGTTATATTTCATAGCTATGAACGTTGGCTTCTTGGATCAACAAACATTCTTGGAATGTGTGTGGAGACCTCAAAGTGTTAGGACTTTTGTTAGGTCATCAATCAGGTTATACAAAATTTCGCTTTTTTCTGTGTGAGTCGGACAGCAGAGATCCCAAAAATCATTATATAAGGAAGGAATGGGCCAAAAGAAATCTTGTACCGGGAGAAAAAAAGTACTTTTCGAACCACTAGTAAAACCAGAAAACGTTTATCTTCCACCATTGCACATCAAACTCGGCTTGATGAAAATTTTTGTTAAGGCACTGGATAAAAGTGGCCCTGGATTTCTATATTTAAAAGCCACATTTCCTCGGATCAGTAATTCAAAAATAAAAGGTGTATTTGTTGGTCCACAAATAAGGGAGCTTATGAAGCATCAAGACTTAGAGGAATGTTTGAATGGAGCCGAAAAATCAGCTTGGATTTCTTTTAAAAATGTTGTGAAAGAATTTCTTGGAAATAAAAAACCAGAAAACTACAGAGAGCTAGTTCCTGATCTTCTACAAATTTATAAGGCTTTAGGACGTAATATGTCTCTAAAAATACATTTTCTTGACTCGCATTTGGATTTCTTTCCTGAAAATCTTGGGGCTGTGAGTGATGAATACGGTGAGTGATTCCGTCAAGAAATGTCCACTCTGGACAAACGATACTAAGGAAAGTGGAATCCAAATATGTTGGCAGACTATTGTTGGTCTTTGAAAAGAAATGTACCAGCCGAAAAATACAGCAGGGAATAATCAAAGGCTACATTTTGATTTAAATTATGGTATGAAAGCTGATTTAATAAAATTGCTTGTTTTAACACTATATTATTTTTTTATTTTAAAATTACACAAAATCCTTGCCCCTGAGACAAAAAGGTTTTTCAAATTTGCAGTCAGAGCACCAAATTCTAAAATAAACAGCCATTGTAATTCATTTAACAAAAAGTTAAATTTTTTTGTCCACTGTTATTAAACCAGCAAAGAAATTTAATTTAAGAAAATTATTGTTTATCGTCTTGATTAGTGTTCATAGATATAAAAAGTAGCCTATAATTACAACATTTTATCAGATGGAAAGACGTTGATTGTGGACTGAGTCCTGATGTGTCTAATTTTTTTTTTTATATCCAACAAAAAAAGAAAGGGGGAATTATAAGTTAAAGATATTTGAAGTTTCATAAACAAATATTATGTATTAAGAAATAAATTATTTACTTACTAATTTTATCTTTATTATTCTTAGTTTATCATATTAATTTTTTTTTAATGTTTTCCAGTAGACAGAATCAGCCAACAGCTATACAACTCGACTGGTCAGTCCTGGTAAATATGTAATTTAGTTTATATATATTGTTACGGGCTACTGGGTGTAAAATGGACTAAACTATTACTTAATTCAAGAATCTAATATTTATTAACAAATTAACAAGAATACAATGAGATTATTAAAAACGACTAAATTATTAAACTAATATCAATTTACAATAACAATATTCTACTAAATGTTATCTATTTCTAAAGTAATATACAAATAATATAAGATATTGGTAATACTAAATAACTAAACTATTTATATATAAATGTGTACAAATACAATAATATTACACTATAGTTTACAATTACAAATTAACACTTACAGTTCGCTAACTAAAGTCCACCGACCGTAAGACTCTCCAAATATGACAAACTGCCACACAGTTTATTACACTTATTACACGGTCACTAATTGTCACTGTTGCTCACTAAGCACTTATTACAGACTGATACTAATACTAACTAACTCACACACACTGCCACTAGTTAACGGCTGCTACTCACTGGCTTATTACAGACTCGTCTTATTACTACTTATTACTACTGACTTAATACTACTGCCGCGGCCGAAAACGCTGTCCTTTTATATAGGCAAGGTAGGTCGTGGTGGGGCATTACTCGGAACACGGACGAGGACCACCTAGACCGATCTAGAAGGTTCTACGCCATTCTATAATCCCTTCCGCTTAATCCCATTGTTTGCCTAATCCGCTCTAGGCAGATCAGAAGCCGGTCCTACTTTCCGCTCTGACCGTAACACTGCCCCCTCCTTAAAAGTGCTCTGCCCCAGAGCATAGTCCGGAGAAATCGGGCGGTCATGAGCTTCCCCCGATGGAGACGCATTTCCTTTCCAGGGGTTGAACGTGCACACCAATATGGCGACTCCAGAGTTGGCGAATATCTGTTCAAGCATGTTCCTGACAACCTTCCACTCCAGGCCGTCATATCCACAGCCCAACTTAGGGATCGCGAGCTTGGTGACACGCAGTCTCAGAAGCTTACTCCGCAGGTCGTCGAGGCTTCGCCGCAGTGCGTCATATGTGGGCTTCTGATCAGTAGCACACTTGGTAACTAAGTAGAACAGGTGTCGTCCTTCGTGCGTATGGTGGAGTGCTTTCCCGACGCGTGGTCCTTGGCGTTCCAGTTCCTCAGTTCCAGCAAACTTCTTCCTGAAGACGGTTGCAATCCCTCGGGAAGTCCTCAGATCTTCGGCTACACAATGGGCCAGAGAATAGTCCGCGGGTAAAGAGAAGATATCTCTGTATACTGTCTGAGTTACTCCACGGAAACCTTGTACCTTAGGTTGTGCAACTGATACCTTACTGGTCTCCACGTTGTTGAGGTTCCTGACTTGCTGGTCTTCTGTCGGGCCATGGTCTCCTTTGTATGGGGCCAGTCTATTAAAATGGACTACCCTGGGTTTTCCTTTTGGCTGCTTCCTGATTCTATAGATGACGTCGTTTATCCTATTGATGATCTCAAACGGGCCATCCCAGGAGTTCTGAAGTTTAGGTGAGTAGCCTCGCCTTCTTCGAGGATCGTGTAGCCAGACCAAATCTCCAGGTTGGAATCCACCTTTCTCTGCCCTGATGTCGTAACGCTCCTTCATTCTGTCACTGGCTCCCTGGATGTTTACACGAACCTTCTCGTGGATGTTATCCATCCGCTTCCGTAGATTCGTGACGTACTCCTCTCCGACCACTTCCTCATTAGGCTTGAACCCGAATTTCAGATCACAAGGCAAACGAAGTTCTCGGCCGAACACCACATTTGCAGGGGTCTGCCCCGTTGCTTCATGGACTGAACTGCGGTAGGCTAACAGGAATAGGTGAAGATACTGGTCCCAGTCTCGCTGATGGTCGGAGACCACTTTAGACAAATATCGACCCATTGTCCTGTTCATGCGCTCCACCATGCCATCCGATTGAGGGTGAAGAGGCGTCGTCCTGGTCTTCCGTATCCCCAGTGCTTCGCACATTCCGGAGAAGACTGCAGACTCAAAGTTTCTTCCCTGGTCAGCGTGAAGTTCCATGGGTACTCCAAACCGGCTGACGAGCTGCTTCACAAGTACGTCTGCAACCGTGACTGCCTCTTGATTCGGAAGGGCATACGCTTCCACCCACTTAGAAAAGTAGTCCATGGCCACGAGAATATATCGGTTGCCTTCGTCCGTCACAGGGAAAGGGCCAGCGATGTCAATCGCTATCCTCTCGAACGGTGCTCCCACGTTGTACTTCTTCATAGGGGCCCTCTTTCTTCTTGTTGGTCCGTTAGAGGCCGCACAAGTCGCACAACGCCTACACCAGTCCAAGACATCGTCCTTAAGGTTTGCCCAGTAAAAGCGTTCACGAACTTTTTCCAATGTACGGTGAACTCCAAGATGGCCGCCAGTTACACCGTCATGTAGTTCCTTAAGCACTTCGGGCACTTTATTCCTTGGGACGATGAGCTGTAGCCTACGCTGATCTCCTTCCACGTTCTCCAATGCCCGTTTCAGCAGCCCGTTGTCCACTAAAATGGAGTCCCATTGGGCCCAGTACGTTTTTACATTCTTCGACATTGGAGCAACATCCTGCCAGGCAGGTCTTCCTCGCCCCGATATCTTCCATTCCTTTATTTGTTTCAAGTCCGGGTCCTCGTCTTGCGTCTTTGACACCTCTGCGTCCTGCCAACTGTCGATAACAACCGTTGTCCTCAATACTGTTGCATGCTTCTCTTCTTGTCGGGAACAATGCCTGCATTCTTCATCTTCACATGGTCTTCTTGACAGCGCATCCGCATTCCTGTGGCTCGTTCCAGAACGATGAGCAGATTCAAAATCGTACTCTTGAAGGCGCTCGATCCACCTCGCCACTTGTCCCTCCGGTGACTTGAATCGCAGCAGCCACATTAGAGCCGCGTGGTCCGTTCTCAGCAGGAACCTTCTTCCGTATAGATATTTATGGAAGTGCTCTATGGATTTTACTACTGCCAGAAGCTCTTTCCTTGTGACACAGTAGTTGCGCTCCGGAGCTGAGAGTGCCTTGCTGAAATATCCAATCACCCTTTCTTCTCCGTCTTGGAGCTGAGAGAGGACACTTCCAATGGCGATGTTGCTGGCATCTGTGTCGAGTATGAACTTGCCCTCGGGACGTGGATAGCACAGAATAGGAGCACTACTCAATTTTCTCTTCAGCTCCTCGAAGGATGCCTGGCACTCGTGGTCCCAATGGAAAGTCCTTTTCTCCTCGGTAAGCCTGGTAAGAGGTTTTGCGATGTCAGCAAATCCTTTCACGTACCTCCGGTAATAGGTGCAGAGCCCGAGAAAACTTCTCACCTGGTGCTTATCTCGAGGTACTGGCCAGTCGGTGATCGCTGCTATCTTCTCTGGGTCAACAGCAACTCCGTTGTCTGACACAATATGCCCCAGGTAGTTGACTTGCCTTCGGAAGAGATTACACTTCTTCGGGTTCAACTTTAGGTTCGCTGCACGCAGTCGTTCGAAGACCTTCTCCAGATTCTTCAGATGGTGAGCGAAGGACTTTCCCAGCACAATAATGTCGTCTAGGTAAACCAGGCATACTTCCCAAGAGAGACCTCTTAACACGTTTTCCATCAGCCTCCCGAATGTGGCAGGAGCATTGCAAAGCCCGAACGGCATTACTGTAAACTGCCAGAGCCCAGTGCCAATTGAAAACGCCGTCTTCTCTTTATCTTCAGGTGCCAATCCAACCTGCCAATATCCACTGCGGAGATCCAAGGTAGAGAAGAGTTTACACCCCTCCAGGGTGTCCAGCGTATCGTCAATCCTGGGAAGCGGATAACTGTCCTTCTTGGTGACGTTGTTTAGAAGACGGTAGTCTACGCAGAACCTTGTCGTTCCGTCTTTCTTCTTCACCAATACGACAGGAGACATCCAGGGGCTACTCGAAGGCTCAATGACACCATCAGCCGCCATCTCCTTTATGATCTTCTCGGCGTCCTCCCGTTTGGCTAACGGCAGCCTCCGCGGGACCTGTCGGATGGGCTTCGCATCCCCGGTGTCAATCCTGTGCTGGACAATATCCGTTCTGCCCCGTGGTCCTGGTCCGATCTCGAAGACGTCATGCCATCGGATAATCATGTTCTTCACTTCCTCGCTCTGTTCAGGTGAAAGGTCGCGGCATGACTCGTTAACAAATCCTTTTAGTTCTTCTGGCAGTCCTCGGAGCTCGGTGGGACGACGTTGCAGCTGACGAACCACTGAGGTAGCGGTTGTACACTCCCCGACCGGTGTTCCTTTCTTCAGCGTTACCGGGAAGCCGTTCAGGTTCATTAGCCGGATTGGAGGGGTCCGTCCGGCCTTGATGAGAGACCTAGCAACCAGTACGCCGCGTCCAACCTCTTGTTCTTCGTGCCTTCCAGGTTCGAGTAGCGCACATTGACCCGCGGGTAGATGGCCTTCGACCGTCCCATGCGTCACGATTTGGCTCCGTGCCGGTAAAGTGGTGTCTTCTGGTAGCAGCACTCGTGCGCAGAAGTCCTTTTCCTGCCGAAGTATGACTTCCTCGTCTCCTAGCGTCATCACACCTCTCGACATATCCAGCTTGATCCCGTATGTGATCATAAAGTCCATACCCAGTATGACGTCCTCATCTATATCCGCCACGAGGGCGAGGTGCTTCAGATGTTGGCCCCCGATGTAGAAGGTGGCATCTGTCTCCCCGTAGACCTTGGCTGGCTGTCCCGTTGCAGTCCGTAATGCCCAAGTGGTCGGTATGATCTTCTCAGCTGGAAGTGTCTTCGAGTTCAAGATCGTCATGCTCGCTCCGGTATCCACTAGAAGACTTCGCAGCTGCCCGTTCACCATCCCATCAACGTAGAAACTGTTCGTTCTGCTTCCTATCGACGCAACTCTGATGGCCTTCCTGGGGGCTTTGACGTTACGGGTTGGACATTTGCTTCTAGGATGTCCAAGCTGGCCGCAGCCCCAACAGCGTATCTCCTTCTTATGGGTCCTGAGAGCATCCAACACTTTCGTCACAATGTCTTCGATGCTAGGGACCACATTAGGTTCCGCTTCTGCTGCTCGAACTCGCGCATGGCCCCGTACAGACTGTCTAACAGCTTCAAACTCCATTGCCTGAGATAATGCGTCTCCCAACGTTTTCGGCCGGGCGAGCTTCACTGCTTGTTGTGTCTCTGGGTCCCGAAGTCCATCCAGGAATTTGTCGACAGCCAAACTCTCGTAGACATAGTCGGTGACCGATGGGTAGGCGTTCCTCACCAGCCGGGCAATATCCGCTTCAAATTCCTGCAGGTTCTCGTTGTCCTTCTGGACCCTGTTTCTTAACTTTGAGCGATATAGCTGGTCCATGTGGCGGTGTCCGAAACGCATTTCCAGTCTTCTAATCAGCTTCCCGTAGTTGGACCGCTCCGACATGGGCATCCCCTGCAGCACTCTCAAGGCGTCTCCACGCAAGGCCAGGCACAATGCTGAAGCTTGGGTCTCCTGTGACCACCCGTGGATCGAAGCCGCTGTCTCGAAGAGAGTCATGTAGTCTTCCCACGGCGTCTTCCCGTCGAATACTGGAATGGTATTGTGAGTTGGTGGCGCCCCAGCATAGGCAGGCAGAATGGTGTCACGATGGCTGCCCTCGGAGGAATGGTCGGTATCGTTCGTCGGTGGGTTGCTCTTACGTCTCTCGAGAGCTTCCATTCTTAGCCTAATTTCGTTCACTTTTTCTCCTAGCCTAGATTCTATATCAGCTACTTTATTATTTACATCGGCTAACTTATTATCTACATTAGCTAACTTATTATCTACATTTTCCATTAACTTAGTCTCTAATGTGCCTAATTTAGACTCTAGCCTATTTTCTACATTGCTTAACTCATTACCTAGCTCATTTTTAACAGTGCTTAACTCATTACCTAGCTCATTTTTAACATTGCTTAATTCATTACCTAGCTTATTTTCTACATTGCTTAACTCATTTTGTAAATTACCTAGCTTATTATCTACATTGCTTAATTCATTACCTAGCTTATTTTCTACATTGCTTAAAGTTGCAGACAACTTGCTTAAATCGGTTTCAAACAGAGCGTCATCTGGATTCTCCCCTAACTCTACAAAAAATTGACGCAAGCGATGTTGCAGTACACTTTTATTTCCGGAAGGATCCAGATCACGTTCTTCTAATTCCCGTTTTAAATCCGCAACTTTTAAATCCATCAATTTAAGACTTTGAGAAGCCATTTTTCAAACAGTAGCCCAATTATTACAAAATGCTAGACAAAATAACAATTACACAAGATCCCACTTCTGACACCAATTTGTTACGGGCTACTGGGTGTAAAATGGACTAAACTATTACTTAATTCAAGAATCTAATATTTATTAACAAATTAACAAGAATACAATGAGATTATTAAAAACGACTAAATTATTAAACTAATATCAATTTACAATAACAATATTCTACTAAATGTTATCTATTTCTAAAGTAATATACAAATAATATAAGATATTGGTAATACTAAATAACTAAACTATTTATATATAAATGTGTACAAATACAATAATATTACACTATAGTTTACAATTACAAATTAACACTTACAGTTCGCTAACTAAAGTCCACCGACCGTAAGACTCTCCAAATATGACAAACTGCCACACAGTTTATTACACTTATTACACGGTCACTAATTGTCACTGTTGCTCACTAAGCACTTATTACAGACTGATACTAATACTAACTAACTCACACACACTGCCACTAGTTAACGGCTGCTACTCACTGGCTTATTACAGACTCGTCTTATTACTACTTATTACTACTGACTTAATACTACTGCCGCGGCCGAAAACGCTGTCCTTTTATATAGGCAAGGTAGGTCGTGGTGGGGCATTACTCGGAACACGGACGAGGACCACCTAGACCGATCTAGAAGGTTCTACGCCATTCTATAATCCCTTCCGCTTAATCCCATTGTTTGCCTAATCCGCTCTAGGCAGATCAGAAGCCGGTCCTACTTTCCGCTCTGACCGTAACACGAAAAAAAGAAAGGGGGAATTATAAGTTAAAGATATTTGAAAGATATTTTTTTTTTTATATCCAACAAAAAAAGAAAGGGGGAATTATAAGTTAAAGATATTTGAAGTTTCATAAACAAATATTATGTATTAAGAAATAAATTATTTACTTACTAATTTTATCTTTATTATTCTTAGTTTATCATATTAATTTTTTTTTAATGTTTTCCAGTAGACAGAATCAGCCAACAGCTATACAACTCGACTGGTCAGTCCTGGTAAATATGTAATTTAGTTTATATATATAGTGTTTTCATGTCATATTATACATTTTTGCACATTTACTTGATATAATACCATTATAGTTGTAAATATCATTGAATTAAATAAAAAAAAAAAAAAAAAGTTTATATATATATACTTAGCTATATTCTGTATTATGTATTTTTGAAAAACGTATATACTTGATGAGTAATTTCGAGATTGTGTTTCAATAACAAAATAAACTAATTGTTTAGAGATATACTTAGTGGAAAATTATTTATTTATTTTGGGCGAATAGGCTACATTAAATAATACAATGAAATTAAAATAACACCAAAAGAAAAGTTTTAAGTCTTTAAAATACTGAAAAATATCAAGCCAGTAAATGTTGATTGATTAGCTATTTTACGGCCTTCTTGAGACTTCACGCTTTGTTTTCCTATAACTTTATTGTATTATATACTTTAATTGTTTGCGCCGTGATGATTGAAATGAATATGCAAAGATGTTAGGGTTAGTAACAAAATAATTCCTGAAAAGTAAGACTGAGCAGACCCAAACGTAGTAAGGCATAGGTGGGAGGATTGCGTAAACAGTGATTTAACTGATTTGGGTTTGGGTAGTAAAGACAGATCGGGATCGAGTCTTCGGGCTCACTAAGTCACTAATTTGATGTCCGAGGATCTGATCCGAGCTATTTATATGACCTCACTCACCTATCTACTTTTCGGAGATCTGAAACCGTTCTTTTAATTTGAATCATTCTAATATTATCACTATTAATTATAATTTATTTTAAATATATATATATATTTTATGTAATTATGTACATTATACTGTTTACACACAAACTGAGTACTACTGGACGGTTCACCGCGACAGACCTGACCTAGTTGCAGGAGATGTATCAGGACTTCTGAACCGTTATTCTCCTAGGTGGGGGTGGTCGCCATCTTTTGTCCCGTTGTCAATATTCGGGTTAATTTAGATATTAATACAGCAGTAGTAGAAGGAGTTATATGTAATCAAATTAATAAATAAAAACAAATCTTAATAAATAAAGAAATATATGACGATTGGAATTGTGGTCAGAGACAACAAAACTATTGGGATAATGGTATCGAAGATAATATTGTGTGAATTGATCTGGGGAAGAATGTAAAAGACGCTCAATTAATAAAAAATGCCCGCCTTTAAGATTTAAGATAAATATTAATTTTTTGGTGTTTTTGTACCTAAGAGTGATAATATTCCGCTTGAATCTTGAATATTGGAATAGATTGTCTATTCAAGCCGTACGTCGCTATCCATCAAATCAATTCAATCCATTATTGAATCCATTAGTCTCCTCCTAGTGTCCCTAGGAATGTGAGTTGTGGTCATTTGTTCTATCAATGAGTTTGGGTGTCCTTCTAGTTTTTCTTGAAAACGTTTGTGTTCGTCGTCCGTCGGTATTGTCGTCCTTGCAATTTAAAAAAATGTACCATAAGTTTCAAAATGTTTGAGAAGTTTTCCCTGAGGGTAGTATTAATTAAATTTTGTATTTAAATTATTAAGTTTCATCTGGATTCATGGACAGAAAAATGCAGTGATATTCATCCACTAAGTTCTTCAGTGGTCGATATCATCTCTGACTAACAGCCCCGAGGATCCGCTATAAACAATAGGAAGCGGCTCTGTTAGGACAACCTTGGGGAACACCATTCTCTTCGCTGTTCCTTGTTCCTCCTCCAGAACAGAGATATAGGTCCTCGAGAACAATGGACAAGGGTTCAACTCTGAATAGCCAGCTTAGTTGTGCTTTCCGACTGGCATCGAAACCAACAGACGAAACTGGCACCACCTAGGAGAAAGCAAGCAAATAATTATCATAGTTTGGTTTTTGTAGATTTGTGATAAAATAATTCGGGCATTTAATTAACCAAAATCTATAACCTTACGTTTTAAATTGACATCCGTATTAGACGACCGTCAGATGAAATATTTATGTAATTGATATGGGCCATTATTACAAATATTCGCCTTTTAGTCATTTCTTATTATGTTGTTTTTATAATGGATGATATGTTAAAATACAAAGGAATAGATACAACAATCCAAAAATTACTTGATGCAGAAATGAACCTAATACGTTTTTGGAAAACATGTTATTTAGCTCTGTTGCAGTATTTTAATGATAAAAACACTTAACGGCACTTCGATGAATTATCCTTTGAAATACAGGTTCTATAGGTTGATTAAAATCGTTGAAGCCTTTTTCGAAGAAATCGTTAAAATATAAAATGTGTAATCAATTATATGAAGTGGCACTTCCAATAATTTTTAAATGTTATCAATGACTTAAAATAAGAATTGACACCATTAATAAAACACGTAAATATTTTTCCGGCTAACGGAAATTAAGTTTAGTGTTAATTTGAGTTATAAATCCTACAAAAAGAATTAATTTAAAAATTATAAATCATAGATCATTTGAAACTTTTATAGTTTTTGTAGTTAAATATAAATAATCTCAGCCACTACACCCACATACATACATAGATATGTGTATATGCATATGAATATATAGATTGTAACATATTGAATGATTATATATGTGTATTCAAAAATAGTTTCATAAATAACATTAGGATAACCAAATATACAAAAAAACAAAAATATTAATTATTAAAGACAACAATATACATATATATCATTGTTAATATTGAGATATTATTTAACTTTACAGTTCTCCTATGTTATCAATTGTGGACTTTCATATTCATCACATCTCTGCTTTATGCTTACCCTGCTGTTAATTTCTATATTTCCACGGTTAATAATGTCATATTATATATAGCATACTATCAGTATATGATAATATATAATTTATTGTATGATACTGTTTTATTATGTTTAAAAAAGTATTCTACACATGCCATTAAGGATATCAGTCCACTTTTTTCTTTATTATATAACATGATAGCATCTCTCGGAACACTCAAGATGCTCAGTTAAAAGATGATCTAATTGTCTTGGCTGTAAACCAATACGATAAGGAAATTCTTGTGAATGGACACGCCAGGTATTTTTGAAAGAAACATTTTAATAGACCATAATGTAATAGTTTTCCGCGTTTTTATTTTCACTATGAAACATTGTGAATGAATCTTTCCATAGTAAAATATTAAATATATATGATATATTCCCTGTATTAAATATATTCCTTGTCATCCTCAAATTATTCCATGTTCTTTCCGAATTGCTTTCATTTTTACAAATTAAGATTCTTCTGAATCAATTCAAAATACATAAGAATTAATTACAAAAGACTCTTTTACATGACATTTATCAGACCTATTTGGACATACGGAGTTGATCTTTGGGCTCTACTTAACCATCCAATTCATCTCGTATCCAATCCTTACAATCCAAAATCCTTCGTAAAATCCTCAATGCTCCTTATTATGTCACAAACAAACTCATCCATCATGATCTTAATATCCCATATGTTACTGATTTGGCCCCAACTAGATACCTATCCTTCCATGACAAGCTCCATACACACTTGAATCCGCTAGTCTCTCAACTTGCTTCCCATACTATTCCTGATAGTAGACCCTCCGAGGCGTCTGAAAAGAAGATGGCCTCGAGACCATCTACTGTAGAACTTTATTGGAGTGCTACCAATGGGTAGTTTCTCCTCAAGTGTTTTTCATGTCATAATGTACATATCAGCAGATTTACTTGTTATAATAATATTATAGTTGTAAATGTCAATAAATTAAATAAATAAAAAAAATACATAAATATAGATTTTTTTAAATACTATTCTGGCCGTATCCCTTGCCTGTATTTGGTTTTGAGTACGCCTTAATTCATCAGGAAATGTAAAACTTGTTTTGCTCACAATTTAGTATGGAAATGAGGCCGTCAAATGAGCCACGTAACAGTTGACTGTCATATCAGTAACCTACGCTGTCAAACCATCTCGAATTACAACAATATTTAATAAATTTTGACGTAAATTACTAACATGACCTTAAAGAAATATCTGTCCTAATTTTGAAATTCCTATTCTAACCTTAAAATTTGACGAAGAATGGAATATGCTAATGTACATACCCACGGTTCTTTGTTGTAATATTGAATATAAAAGACTGATGGGAAAACCTCACGATGTCCTTGTTCGCTTATTAAATTATAAATAGGTCGCTCCTAAATCAAATTTAAATTTAAATTTTTGAGTACCACATCAAGTATTGTTGCATGGGCATTTATTCATTATTACCAAAATAACAAGCATGAATACTAAAGAAAAAAGTTCGATACGCGATTTTTAACACGATTTATAATAATTGTAATCATTAATATTATAAGCATTAATTTATAATATTTTGAGTCAGAACTAGATAAATTTAAGCCCTTTGAACGTCCTGAGATGAAGAGAAGAATTGAAGTATTGTAAGATGGCTTAATCATCAAAGTACTGTTAATTACTACTTAACTCCGGTAGAATACACTAACATCCATAGATTACCTGTTCAAATCGATAATATGCAAAGCATGGCAGATATGAGGACGATAAAATACCAACTGCGGTATTACTTCCGTAGTATTATTTAAGGCAAATCACAATTATAGATCTCCCATCCTAGCTCAGATATTTTGCTGACAATGTTCATTCTTACTTCAAGTGAGTTGGAATTTTCATGTCTTTCGTTATGAAACTGATTGTAGTGGGTTCGTATGTACCCGGTATAGGTTGGAATGTGTAATGTAAGTAAGGAACATGCCAAAGTGCTTGCATCAGCGAGTGCTTTCGTTTATCTTCAACTCAACAAGCACAATTTAAATATACAACTATTAAATCTTGATTTTGATAGTTTTAAATGACATCCTATTCGGTTGTTGTGTATTGCATCTACCTATGAATTCATTTTAAAAAGAATATTTTTTACCAATCTTGAAAATTACTTATTGATTATCTCCCCTTTTTATCCTTGAAGGTAATGATGAACAATTAATTCTGAGAAAATAGAAGGTATTATATTTCGATATGGTTGTATAGAGGATCATATTTCTAATGATATAGTTTCAGCCCATATTGTGAAATATTATGGTTTCTTATATCCTAGTTTTATCTTTGGTTTTCACATAGTATGACAACTAAAGAAGTTAGTATTTTTTCCCATATTTTGTCTAGAACATTGTTTAGTAGCCTATTTTTGACCTTATCGGTAACTTATTATATATATTAACGATTATAAAAGTTTATCAATGCTGTTTATTTTAAATATTTCAATAATATATTGATCAATGCAAGTACTACATTAAGTTTTACTTTTCATTAATGTATCGTTGTTTTTTTTGGTATAGTGATAATGAATCACCTGTTAATATATCTGTTAATAAATCTAATGCCTATGTATTTTTCTTTAGTTAATAAAATACATTTTTCCTTTGGTTCTTGAGATTCAGTCAATATTTGTTACACTATCTTTTGGCGACGTTTCGAGATTTTATCGTTCTCATACTCATACCTTAGCAGTGAAAAAACAAGCATTTAGTTTAGTTTATTCAAATCACAAACTAGCATAAATTTAAAATTGATACTTTATTTTTGACAGTTCTAATTGCTCTAAAAAATTGGTGACAAAGTAGTATCAATTACATCTCTGGATCAGTATGCCTGTACAATATTAACATATATCCTATAAATACTGTTCAAGACTTGATGAGCTTTGAAATCTGTGAAGTTCGAATTTGCTGTATGGTGTATTACAAATGGTGTGAAATGGGATCAGCAGGTATTTTTTTATTGTTTGATTATTATTATCGATTTATTAGTGATTATTATTATTTGAATATTCCTAATAAGAGTTTATGAAGTTTGAATTACACGAATTTAGACGTTCCAAATCCGAATTTCTGTTTAAAGCGCGATAAAATATAGAAATTACGCTGACAACGAAAAATATTTAGCTTGTACCTTGAGAAGGAAACGCCTTGAAGTAAATACCAAAACTCATTCATTGATACCCTTGCGGTACCCCTGCCTCATCGCTCATTCTCCACACAGCCGAGCACCATCCGGCTCTGATCCTCATCTCACTACTTCGTGCTTCCTTGTCTTCAACGAGTATCTCATCTTCAACCTGTCTCCGAAATAAAATATACAAATAAAAATTCCCGCCATTTATAAAAATTCTGGTAACGCCCCCTATATTTTTTCCCTTTGATCTGGCCGTGTATGAAAGAAGACCCACAGAACTTGGAAAACAATTATAATCGGGCCGGAATTATAACACAATTATTATAACTATTAAAAATATTTTTTGTACATATGTTTATTATTTAATAAATAATAAAACGATGACATGAAAAAAAATGAAGATAAAAGAAAGAAGGATCTTGAGGAAAATTTTTGTCCTAATTAAAGACGACGGCATAACTAACAGTGAACTTTATATATGCATGTCCAAAAAATTTCCTTTTATGGCCACTTGCTGAGAACGAAACCCGTGCAAGCGGTTGAGCAACCGTTTTTTTACCTATATTAAAGAAAAGAAGACCAAACCAGCATGATTCGAAGAGGTACAAAAGAACTTAAAGGAGATGAAGATTACTTGCGAGGATATTCTAAAATGGAATCGTCACAGAATGAAGCTAAATGCTCACCAGAGCTTTCAGGAAAAACAAATCTGACGACGTGAAAGAAATGGACGGAGGAAAGAGAGGAGAATCAACGGCAAGATAGGAAGGAGGACTGGGCAAAGACCAAGGCTAAGAGGGGAGAGTTGAAATCTTGGTCCTTAGTTGGCCTATATGAGAAAAAATAGTTGAATATTATATTTCATAGCGGTTATTATGGGAGGAAAAATGTCCCTCCTATACCCCAGTCGATTCACCATCGGAGCAATAAAGAAACTGACCTGAAAAGTGCTCGTTTTTTCTCTGCTCAATCTTTAATTGTAAGCAATCATTTTGAAATACCGTTTTACTGTTCTAAAAGTTTATTTAATTTCATCCTAAAAATGTAACAGTCGACTCTATTCTATCCATAAAATTATTTCGAGTGAAATTACACCCTATCGTATTATTAATACCTTGATTCAAACTTCGTTGGACTATTATCAATACGAAAATATTTCACAATCTCAGTAATAAAAAATTGTAAACTGTAATTTAATAAATTTATTTCATATTATAAATCAAACATTTTGAACTTTGTGAATACAATCTTATTCGCGTACAGATAAGGAAACAATGAAGCCAACGTTCAATTGTTTGAAAAAAAAACTGTTTCTAAGAAACTTTTTTTTTCTTAAATTTAATCGTCACGATTTTTTCATTATCGCATAAGAAAAGTGTTAAAATCATATTTCAATGTTATTGCTACAGTATACATCATTGGTAATTACACTTCGCAATGATACGTTTTCTTGACAGAAATTGATAAAGATGGTTCTGACATAAAGATGAGGGTACTAGAAAAAAACACTGTATATTTTGCAAAAATTATCTAATTTAAAATATTAATACCTTTTTATCATATGTAATAAATAAAATATACACACGAATATATATATGTATATATATTAATTCAATGGTCTTCGGCGTACTATGCTATGATCATTAAGCTGTGCTGTAAAATTTAATTTTTCAAGATAATCGAAAAGTTTATCTATTCCGTCGTAATTAATTAAAATTAGCTTTTAATCTACTAATTGTGTAACATGATATAGGTCACTAGTATTTTTATTAATATTTTAAAACATATTTCTAAGTTCAAGCAGTCTTGATCCTATGACTAAACCTTCATTAGCGAACCTGATAAAATTAATTGAATTATGAAAAATAATGTCGAAAAAGAAAGAAACGGCAATAACTTGTTTCATTTTAACGTTATTAGGCAGTCTTATAACTGCCTTATAAGGTTATATAGAATATGAAATAGAATATAAATTTTGGTTTTGGGAATTCTGTCCGTATTTTTCAATAACATGTGAGTTTACTTTTTCCAAAAAATATTGGTGATTTATTCAATAGCATAAAAATGAACCACTACTAGTCCTAACGATTAATTGGGTATTCTACGTATTTCTATTATTCAACATCTAAAAGATTATTTTTACTAAGGTCTCCTTAATCTTATTTTTTTTTAAATAAATATTAATAATAAAAATATAAATCATTAATAATAATAAAAATTTACATTATTAATAATAATTAAAAAATGTATCACTAAAACTTTAGAAGGTTTCAGGGTTCAGTAAATGGTATTATCTAGTATTATTTAGTGCAGTTTATGGTGCATTAACTGAGCCAATAGTTGTCAAGGGACGTTATTTGGCCGAAAACAACTGCAACCGCCAGATTTTCTTCCAATCAAGGACACCCACTTAATAGATGTAGGTGGACCCCAGGAGAGGATGATCTTCAAATCCCGAATTGTCGATTCGGTTATCAGAATAAATTTATTTCTTAAGTCAGTATCGGGCCAGATTATCAGTTTATAGAGGGTACTTTGGGAGGCAAAATTTCCTCTTATTTCCCTGTGTGTTAACTACTGTTATAATGAGAATATTTTATAATTAAATAATACTTAAATATAATTTTAAAAATCTTCGTTTTCCCTTTGTAAAAGTTCAATGTTTAAACGTGACCATTCCTTTTGAAATATACTCTTCTGTTTTAAAATATTATTTAATTTTATATAAAAAATACAACAGTCGATTCCATTCTAATAATAGCATTATTTCAGGTGAAATTATATCTCATTTAATTATAAATATCATGATTCAAATTTATGAATTTTTCCGCCGTAATATTTACCATCATATTTTTTAATTACACAAGATTTTCTGAAATGATCATCGCCGTGATAAGACGAGTAACTGAGAGGAAAATTTTCCCCGTGTTTATTATCCTTATTTGCAGTTTTCCCCTGCTTTTTAACCTTGATTAGAGGGATTTTCCATTAGGATAGCAGACCTAAGGCAATACTTGGGAAAGCACTAGCGGCAGTTAAACAACAACTTATTCCTCTAATAAGAACTCTTATTGCTCTCGTTCCCGAGGCTATTGGGGGAAAGAAGGGACATTGCAGAAGGCAAGATATGGGTGAACCCAAGCAGGTATAACATAACTACCTGTGTTCAGTTTCAGTCCGCTTCTGTCTTCTTTCTGCTGCGCGTCTGGAGTCCTCAACGAGGTACGAGTATAGTCTATGGACACTGTTTATTTAGTTATATTAGTTAAAAAATTAATTATTACATTTAAATTCAGTTCTATCAATTCAAGATCTTGTTCTTTTTTTATATTCATAAATAAAAGCATCGTTGTAAAAATTATTGGCGATAGAATAGAGTTTCATTAGGTCCTTGGTTTATGAATTCTACCTTTTTCGGACAACCATTGTTGTGAGATATTGTAAAAGTAACGATTGTTTATGTTTATTTCGTTCCAAACCAAAAGTTAGAACTTTGTATTCGAATTATGGTGTACGTAATTACTTCCTAAGGAAGCTAATTTCTTACATAATTCTGGCCCCTCAATTAATGACGTTACATTTTAGAATATTTTTACCATTGTAAATTGGATAGAAACTACACGAGACACTTTAAAATTAATAAAATTATGTTCTATTTGCAAAATGCTGAAATCTGATGTGGAAAACTTAAAACAAAAAGTAATAGCTTTATCATTAATTAAGTTCATTTAACAAAATTAAAAAAAAAAATCCTCATGTTAAATGTTTAGCACACACTAATATATACAGATATGTTTACTAAAGTAGTTTTTATAAAATAATCCTTTTTTTTTAGATATATGGAAATTTGTAACAATGTTTTTAAATATAAAAACCTTCTAAGCAAATCAGATTAACACCCGACAATCATCATATTTTTTTTTCCTTTAAAGATCCACGAAAAACCAATCGGATGCGGAATTCCAGAGCTTATTGCCGCTAGAGAAATATCCTAGTAGGCAACAACTGGACATTATTCCACAAACTAACTTCAGATTACCCAATCAGGATCCAGAAAATTTCATTCTGATATTCTGAACACTCTAAGACTATTCAATTAACATTGGCTTTGGTTATGTTAAAAGTTAAAAAAGTTTTAATTGTGAATAATACTGCTGTACTGGAAATTTTACTCTCGCTCATTGTTCAATGTCTATATTTAGATGAATAAATGAAATATTCATAAATATTTCCATTTAAACAATTTAATTCTAAGGTCGTTATCACGCTGACCGATTTATCGAAGGGGCGTTAGACTTCAGGAAATATATGGCCCCACCACTATAAAAAGAGTCGATTTTTTTGAAGCAAAATCATGAGTTCTATGTAAATTAAATCGTGTTTCAATTCGATAACTATCGACTCATTAATTGTAAACATTGAGAAATTTATATTTTTTATTATTTATTGTTCTTGGGATGGTGATTATTTTTATATTCTCTTCAAAATACAAATTTTTATATTTAACCAAAGTCAATTACATTTTTACCGGTCATATAAAAATATAAATGGTTATCTACATTGGAAAAATAATTAAAAATAGAGAAGTTTTGTAGAACGTCTTGGAGTGAGAATGTGATTTGATTTTCATTTTGTTTTTTGGGTTTTTCCTAACGCACAATAATAATATAATATGTCTCTTTTTGGCTGTTTGCTCATTTTTATTGATAATTTAAAAAAAAATATGAAGCCATAATATTCTGTACCACGATTTTTACCCCAAACCTGCTTTCTGGGCGGACCCGCTTTCTTGGAAAAAATTCCCGAGATTGTAAGTCTTTCAGGTCAACGTCCCACGGCCGAACCTCGATACCTGAGGACAGACCAAGGCAGCTGTGTTAAGACGAAAGAGTGTTATTCGTTCTCAGGCCATTCGGGAATACTATAGGCGATATAGGGAACCCTGGATCCCACGCCAACAAGTCGTAAAAGAAATGGTTAGCGTGGCAGTACCATCAGTTAGAACCTTCCCTTGGTTCTAGTTATAGTTATCTTAATATCCCAAATTTTTATATCCAACAATATTTTATGTGTTATATATATGTATATAATATGTTAGATGGACACCCATAGATGAAATCTGTCGGGTCTGCAGAATCTTCATCGGCTTCCATGGTGGGCCAAACCACCTTCGTAGACAACCGTTGGGCTAAAAACTGAACAACCTCTACCAAGCCCTAAACATATATAGGGTTTAAATGAATGTATCAGGATCCATAGGGCATTGAAGGGCTAAATGTCAGACATCACATCGTTTTAATTTCTATATAGGAGTGAAGCAAGGTGATAGTTTTTCTGCTTGTTATCCTTCGTGTGGAGTATGTTTGTAAAGTATGTATAAGGATAACATCAATAACAGTAGTGGGATTTTGAAATCTGTCCCCGGTGTTTGCTTAGGCCATGATTTATAAGGAGTGGCATATTGATATGGTATGGAGACATATGCCCAGTGGATGTTACCCGAAAGACAAGGTGGTTATTGATAGGGCTGACCCAGGAGCATGATTGTGAACTACATTGGGAAACTGGGAGCATCAAGAGGATGAACCATCCCGTTGATCTGAAGACTGACAAAGGCTGAGTGGACTAAGGCTGCAATTCCACGCTAACAGCACGTAGGAGTATGAGGAAAAAGACATAATTGGTGCCGCAAATCAGATATGGCAGTTGATAAGCTGAAACGTTTATAAAGTTATCAATTTCTGCATCTGGATTGTTTTGGCTGTTTTGATCTGTGTTCGTTTCTATATCTACCGCCAGGATTTACTATTCAAAATAATTTCTAATTTATTACTTTTTCGCTCCACACTTTTTTATTTTCTATATTCTTGCCAATGTTGCCTCGGCGTACCATGATAGGAGACGTGAAGCCCAAAACATAACTAAACAACAGTATACACTACTCTTTTCCTTTCCCTTGTGCGAACAAACTGTCAACGAAATATATTTAAAAATATCTCGATTATGGTTAAACGTTAGTATCATATAATATGCCATATATTTTCGCTTACAAAGATGCATAATCGTTTCGTAAATTACCTTATGCTTTTATTTTAATTCTCTAAGAGGAAATTTATTCTAGATAATGGAATAAAAGGGTTTAAAGTTATGGTTGTGTTTAATCCGAAGTATTTTATAAATCAAAAATAAGATTATATTTAATGAAAATGGAATGAATTCATTTCGACCCATTGTTATAAAAACATATTTTATTATATTAATAAATTATTTTTCATTACAGAAACCAACTGCTGTACATTTTTGAGGTTACCGCTTATCTAGAGACTTCAAGAAGAGCTTACTTCAGTTCTTGCTTAGAGCGTCCTACGAACGGCCGAGAAAGCTCGGTTTCGAGCTTCTGCGAAAGGTGAGATATTTACTCACACAAATAAATATATAGATACATAATATTTTATATCTACAGTGTAGGTTAATAAGTGGTTAATTAGAATTTTCTTCAAAATGAGCTTCTTGTACTCAGGGAAGAGGAACCGCGTTAGTTTCGTTGTAAGGGGCTAAGTCAGCCATTGGCTTGAATTTTTTTCTTAACCCCTTAGCTTATTTATTTAAAATTGATATTCATGAGGTCTAAATATCATTGGCGAGATCTCTTTTACTGCACCAAGTGCATTTTAAGTTAATTACATAGTGTATTGTTTATATATGACGAGAATGACACGATACTACTTCCCTCAATACAAGTTAACCACTTATTCACCATGGCTCCAGATTTTTAAATTTTTAAATATAAAAATACATTCCAGGCATAAAGTTGTATACCTTGTTTGTTGAATATGCAAGGATTATGGATACATTTAACTCTATTATGTTATTCTATGCATGAATTGATAATGGGTTATTAATATAAATGGTGGTCGCTAACGCTGAGGGGTTAACGTTTTAAGGTATTCAAAAATAAGAATATTCGGTCCAAAAAAAGGATGAGACCACTGGGTAATTTAAGAGATTACACAACGAGTAATTGCGAAGCATGCACCCGGATAATATTATTCAAATGATAGCGTCGCAAATATTGCCTTATGAAGTTGTTGGGCTGAGTAACAAACGAATTCCTAAAAAGTTAATAAGCACTGTGCCTACTGGTAAACGTCTGAGGGGTAGACCGAGGTGTAGGTGGGAAGATTGCGTCAAGAGTGATCTGGCGGATTTGGGTTTGGATAGTGGTCCGTGGACATAGGCCTGTAAGCAGAGATTGGTGGTATCGGAATCGAGCCTTCGGGTTCGCTAAGCCTTTTCATTTAATTTATCAACATCATTAATCTTTTTTGAACAGTTGATTTTTATTAATTTTTTTTAAGGTTGTTATTATTTTTTTTTTGAGAATCCAAACCATCCGTTTGACTGTCAGAGTAATATACCTGTTTTTTTATTGTTTTGTTCGTTATCTACCATCTTTGGACCCCGTGCAAACTATTACTTATGATAATATTAACTTGATTGATAAAAAATGAGATTTTTCGTATTGGTGATATTTATATCCGTATAATATATAAGGTATGCTTTCTTTCTACCTTTACGAAGGCTCTGGTAATGAGTTAAAAGTTGATTTATATAGTTCTTAGTTGTCTTACCTCGAGCGTTTGGAAAGTAACTACGCCAGTGGCAAGTTGCTTTCTCTTTCTCCACTTCCTTCCAGTTGAATTATTTTTTCGTATTTATAGAACAAGTTATTTTCTCGAAGAGCGAGTCCGGAAAAACTCGGATCCACATCCCTTGCCCCCGCATAGCGAACCCTCTTTTAAGTTTGTTTTATGGTTCCCGTTTTACGTGACTCGGTCTCTACCTCCAGTATTTTCTTCTATACTCCCCCTCACGCCCCTATTCGTGGGAACTTTTTTTGAAATTATCCATCTGTAGTAATGATTTATAATATCTTTTAGCCATTTGTAACACAAAGAATGTGGTTTATTATCGTTTATCGTGATGAAAAATTATTTATATAGTTCTGCATGGATCTCATTGTCATTTTATAATATTACATATCTTCAAAAGTATGTAAATTATTCGGTTAGATTGTTCGTATATATGTCTACATCACTAAAAGATTTTTTAATTTATTTTTTTGAGTTTTTGGTCATACTATGTATATTTATTTTATCCAGATAATATTTTGTCACTCAACTCACCTATAACTTGCAATGCCTATACAAAGTACAAGACATAATTCTATGTACAATAAATAAGATTACTTCAATGAATATATTTTTTTCCTCCAACCATTGAGTAATGCTATCCATTAGTCAACTAAAACTAGTGTGGAAAGTCCCACTGTCCCCCACTAATGAGGAAAAGTAAGAGCCACCTAGACCGAATTTGACAATCAGCTCTCTGTTATTTTAAATGTAAAATGGCGGTATTATAATATTATTCATTTTATATTCCTAAAATGTTAAAATAAATAATTTTAGAACTATTTTATATTGAATTCAAGATTTTATTTATTTTGAAGCAATTTTATAGAAATATTTAATATAAACTTAAATGTATTAGAACCTGCACACATCAGAAATTTGGAGATCTAGCATTAAAACAGTGATCAGGCCACAATCAAAATAAAAAATGGAAATAGATAGTGATGAATTCACAGAATATACTCCTCCAGGTGCATGAAAGTTGTACAAAACCAACTTATAATGGCTAAAGTCCTGAGCCTTTATAAATAATAATGAAATTGCTTTTTTAAATTTCGGCTTGATGACATTATTTATGGAGTTAATAACGATTTAATGCAGGTGCTGTAAAGATAATTTGGGGATAAAATAAAAAACACTAACAATTCAACGAAAAAATATATACATTAAAAAATTCTTATTTATTAAATATAACTTCATTAAACTCAGAAGGATTTTTTTCAAGTTTTAAGATGGAAGAGCTTAAACGGTGATTCTCATGAGTACATTATGACCTCGTTTGTTTGAATAATATTGCCAAAGCCATCCTGTTTAATGACTGTGCCGTATTTCTATGACACTTTTACTTCAGATATGAACTTCACATACGTTATATATTTTATAAAACTAATTGAATTAAATAATACAGGTCAGACATAACTTCACAAATAACAAAAATTGCCAAAATGATTCCAACGTTCATAATTCATCACTTATTTATCTTAACATCTATTAAAAAAGTTGGTATAGTTTGTTTTGGAAGACCTGTGACGAATTATTTATGAGAGACAAGGTTGTGGTGATGAACCTGACCGCCAGAAAGGACCAATCGGAAGGGGATGAGGTCAAATCGGGGGGAGGGGGAGAATGATTTTATAAATATTAAAAAGGCCCTGGTTTCATTTTTATCGTGCAGTTGTTCCTCTAGTCAAGAAATTTGTATTTCAGAATCCTTATCATCTTTTATTTCAATCGGAATAGCTTTAAGTGAGTACACTGTTCACTCCCACCAATAGGATTAAAATAACAAAGTAAAGGATTTGCATTTTATTGTAACACAGCTTGCTTCCCCAAAGCCCTCAACAATGTTTGCGTCTATATCTCTATCCGTTTTTCCATACACACGGGTCACTGTCATTGAGAATGGCTCATCCCACGATGAATGAGGGATGTCAAAACTATTTCATGCATGATATTTCTGTATTACATATGTATATATAATTATTATATCATAAATTTATATTTATATACGTAATATATGGATTTTGAAAGAATACATTTTTCTTCTTTCCGTAGTTTTGTAAAAATTTCAAACACTTCTACTAACAGCGTTTCGGTGTTCTGTCCTCCATCTTCTGAGAGATTTTTATAGTTATATTTTTTCTTACTAAGTCGAAGGTTCTATATTATTATTTTGTCTAATACATTAAACAGTTACCAAATTGTAAATATGTGGGCACTAAAGTATAAATATATTTTAAATTTTATAAAAGTTTACTGTGTTTGCTAAAATAATTAAATGGGTTTTTTCATTTAGTAAAAAAGATATGTAAATAAATATTCTTTATCAGAAAATAATGCGTAACCACAAAACGTAGATGGTAAATAAAAACATATAAGGAAGAAAAATATGTTTTTCACTATTCTTTAAAGAGCAATTATTGAACTTATACTTGATTTTTTTTTTTAATGCCAATTAGATCTTGATACTGTTTAAGGTAATTTCTCCGAATTATTCAAGTGTATTCCATCAATGGATTAGATCTTGTTGAAACATAAATGAAATTCTGTATTTTCCTAAGTGTTTAAATATTTCCCATGAGTCAACAGTAATGGAGACTTAGATATATAAGGTTGGGGAAAAAAAAATTCATTATTTTGCGTGAAATTCAAAACTTTATTTAAAATGTTTCGGATTGCCCGATTTGGGACACATATGCACCGTTTTGTTGTATAATTTGTTGCCATTTTAAAGGTAGCTTCATAATGCCTCTCTCATAAAAGTCTTTAGCCAAAACACTCTAGTAATCCATTTTCACAATCTTCTCTTGATCCCTATGTCTTATCACTCAGGAAGTTTTGCAATTGGAGAAAAAGGTTGTAATCGCTTGGTGCCAGGTCCGGACTATATGTGGACAGGTCCGGTGGATGCATTAAAACTTCCCAACCAAGCTCCCGGAGTTTCTGGCGAGTAACTACAGACGTGTGTGGCCTTGCGTTGTCCTGGTGGAACACAACACCTCTTCTGTTGGCCAATTCTGGCCGTTTCTGGTCAATCGCTAACTTCAAATGGTCCAGTTGTTGACAGTAGAGATATGAATTTAGTGTTTGGCCATACGGAAGCAACTCATAATAAATGATTCCTTTTAAGTCCCACCAATTACACAGTAGAACCTTCCTGGCCGTCAGTCCTGATTTGGCCACCGTTTGCGGTGCTTCACCACGCTTTGACCACGATCATTTTCGAACAATAGTGCCGTATGTGACCCATTTCTCTTCCCCAGTCACCATCTGTTTAGGAAATGGGTCGATTTCATTCCGTTTGGCCAAGACTTCGCAGTTGTAATTTCGAACCATCGTGGTTTTTGGTGTTAATTGGTGCGGCACCCATATTTCGAGCTTATTTTTGAATTCAGCTTTGCACAAATAGTTTAAAACTATTTTATGGTCGATCTTTAGCTCCTAGGCGATGCAACGACTACTATCATACCGGTCAACTTCGATTATTTCTGTGATTTTATCGACATTTTCGACGACGGCCTGCCTGTGCGAGGTGCATCTTTATCATCAAAAATGCCAGAACGGAATCGACGAAACCAACATTGCACGTAATTAGCTGCTACAATATCGGCACCATAAACACCATTCACAATTTCAGCGGCCTGGCTTGCATTTTCGCTTTTATCGAAGAAGAACTGTAAAATGTACCGAATTTTCTCTTTGTTGACTTCCATTTTTAACACCCTGTAACTCACATCTGAATGGAACAAACAAAAAACAGCCAAATAATTTTTTTAAAGTCTGAAATGTCACCTTGACAACGAGCATGAACTTGCAATTGTTTGATCGATACTTTATGCGATATCGATCACTACAGCCATCTACCGAGAAGTAATGGATTTATTTTTCCCCAACCTTTTATATAAGTTGCAAATAAATAAATAATTAATTCACTCAATACAAAATGCATTGTACATAGCCTATGTGATTGTTAACAATGGGATATTTTATGAATCACCAAAAGCAAATTTATCGGAAACTGACGCCAGTCTGTAAACATTTGAACGCTTTTGATAAAAACTAGTTTGTACATGTTTATCATTTCAGGAGCACAATATACCGTTCAGGAAATTTCATCCCCTTTTATTAATGGAATATTTCTGAAATTTTTATCACATTTATCGGAAAATTTACTGTAAAATTAATAGTTTTTTTTTTAGGTTCATAATATGTAAACTCGTTTATTTGTTTTTTTTCAATGGTTGGACTTTACGAGAAAAAAAATGTTTGTCTTATCCCGAAAGAGTATTTCGATAAGAATATTCCCGACATATATCCTCCCTAGATTATATAAAATAACAGCGGAGTGCTAAGGTTAATTATTTAAGTTAAAAAATCTAAAATTTAAAGTTTAGAAACTTGTTTTTATAAGTGATAATTTTCTAATTTGGCTAAAATTCATGAACGCTTCGTTCAAAATTTAAAATACATAATTTTTTATCTTTTTTGGAGGTCTTCTTCAGGGCTTATAATTCACATAATAAGTTTTAAGTTTTCACTTTTGTTGGTTGTACTCATGGCTGCCTATTTATTTATAATTTTTTTATTGAAGTGATTTGAATTTAAGAAGTTGAAGTTATTGAATAATTATTCATAACAGATTCTGCAACCTATATTATAAAGGCGAAACCTTATCTTGCCTTTCAGTCACCCGATTATTATAAGGAACTAAAGGAGTCCATTGTTCCAACAGTGTTATCTTGTACTGTCTTACTACAGTTCTCCCAAGGCTTGAGTTAAGAGTGACAGCCGACATCAATAATGAAGACAGTATTCGTGAGAGGACTACAGCTCGTCTTATCAGAGTCGCTACAAAGCTCACAGTCTCCGCAATTCTTCTTCACGGACAAGATCAAGAAGTTCACATTTGTTCCACAGTTGCTATGCAGCAACGACCTTAGGTTATTCATAATAATATTTTCATATTCCGTATAAGGAATTCAATAAAATTAAGACTTAAATTAAATATACTCTCACATACATAACGTATTATATCATTTACCTATTTTGATCTTAAAAGATGAATTTTGTTAGTTTTGATCCTAACATAAATAGTTATTATTTTATTTAAATGCTCGTTAAAATAGGCGAAAATGAGTATTTTTTGAATCATAGAAAACTCATTATTTAAAAAAAATACTAAACCAATGATACTAATAATATTAATAATTGAATGGACCAAAAATATTTAAATAATGAGTATGTCCACTACCATAATAATGCATTTTAAAAACTGTTTAGATGCTCAGCGGAATGGTTGATATCCATGATAAGAGAAGTTGAATATATCGACAAAAGAGAAAATATATATAAAATAAAGAATTGAAGAAAATCGTAAACGTTAAATAATGGCTTGCATATGGACCTAATTTTAATTATCATATTAAAAAATAACAATATTTCAGTATGTCTTGTACGTTTACAGTTGGCTCTGAAGCCAATAAAATAATTAAAACCATTATTGTTGAGTTATTTGATTTTTTTTTGTTGGATATTGCTGCTCTCTGCCAAAATAAGCTACACTATTAAATCAAGAATTTAATCTAATGATTATAAACCCAATCATTGTGCGAGATTTTTCTTTCGTTTAATATTACTGATATTTTGTCAAAATATGCCTCAGAATTGAACCAAAATAGAAAAATCGATAAAATTAGTCTGTTGTAAAGTACCAAAGATATGGAGATTGTTTTGCACTCTGCTAAATATGATAATCGGCCAGTCACCTAATTTTATTATGAGGACGAAAATCTAATTTTTATTTATTCGGCTAATCAGTTATTCTTATCACGAAACCGAAATAACTTTTGGCCTGTAATCTAATAATAATAAAGATTTATTTAGAGAAATTATACAAACTCCATTTGGCTCATATTGTATTAGTGATATTCTTTTCAAAACCTCTCATAAGAGATTCATGTGGAAGTGAATGGAGAAACCTTGCGGGTTTCATCCATCTGTAGTGGATCCCTGATCCAGAAACGTTTCAGTCTCCTTGTCGGATTCAATGGTAAGGTGTCAGTCAGTAGTGTTTGTACAAATAAGTTATGTTCTTACAGCTGTCCGTGTTGTTTGTTCAAGTCTTAGCGTAACGATTTATTAGTTACGTAAAAGAGACAATGAGTGATATAAAGAAGAATTTTCGACTAAAAGATTTAAATTCATCTTCAAGTTAAATTGTTTGCATGAGCCCCAGACTTGCGTGGGATAAGTCCATACCGGTTTAAGCAGTAAGGTGTATATAATAACTTTGTTAGTGAAAGTTTTTTTGTTAAGTAGTTGACTTAGGAGAGAGAGTTGGTGATTCAACATTTTCATCAAATTAGTGGCGTGTGTTTTCCATGTCAGACTTCTGCCCCTTGTATGTTGGCCTGTAACCAAGGCTTCACATGGAAGGTATTTACCTGTTTTTTTAACCAAATAAATAAGTTAGAGGTTTAATTTAAATAATAGTTCTATGAACTTATTATTATTTAAGTTAAAATACTATTATTTACGAGGACATCTGTCAGTGCTGGATGGGGGAGAAAGGAATTCTAGCAAGGACTGGAAAGGATGAATCGGCTGGATGGCATGCCACTCTTCTCTGGAATCCCACTCCCAGAGGAATGTTGATTATCCTCATTTTATTTACTATTTTTTCAGTTACCGGATAAACAAACTGAGATAAATGCTTAATTAATCAAATAATATTCAAAAGACATAGATATTATTAAAGTAAAATGTTGAAGTTGTTTAGTCGACGATGTTGATGATGAAATACATAGTCAAGATGCAGCCAACACTAGTAAATAAAAAAATCTGTTGACTACATCTAGACTGTTTACTTTATTATTACTGAGTTCTTCAATAATGATGGAACAATAATATGCAATATTGTAATAATTGTCGTAATTGCATCATTGTATATTAAAAATTCATATAAAAAAAAGTTTCACTACAAGCCTCAGGAGGGTCTCAGATTCAGGTTAGCATAACAAAAGCTAGTAGTATGGCATACCTACCTACTATAGAGCCCTAGGATTTTTTATAGGTAGTAAAAAATTATTGGTTATGCCGTCCTTCGGAAGGGATATAAAGTGGTAGTCCCCAGTCTATAAACTGTCAGGTACTCTTTATGGTCCCTATCCTAATTATAATGGTAGAGTTAAGGAATTCCACTGTAGCGCCGTTAGTTTAGCCATAGCAGCATAAAATCACGTTAAAAAAAAAAAAAAAAAACACTAGATCTGTCACTAAGGCTGGATTATTGTGAAATACGTTCTTGTCATTTGATTTTATTGGAAAATAACTTCCTAAAGGTTTATATTCATGTAACAAATCACATTGGTAATATGTTATCCTTTAACATTCACATAATTTTTCAACGAAACGGCCTTTTAAGACCATGCGAATATCGTTACTTTTCATAAATTTTTAAAAAATATTTTTTTATTAATTGTTTTAGTTTTTAAATATTTTTATTTTTAAGAGAAAATAAAAGCCGGGGTTCGAACCCGGGTTGTCCGTCTCTCCGTGAGAGCACTCTACCATTTGAGATACCAGGGATCGCCTCTCAGTCAGGACAAACAATTATTAAAAGTATATTAAAACAAATAATAAAAAATTATAAATAGTATCATGACGTGTGTCAACAAGATCCTAAAATTAAAGTAATCTTCAATGAACATATATCCTCGTTATCGGTACCGAGACCACGGGGATATGGGATCGGTGAAGAGAACGGATTTGTCCTGACTGTGAGGGGGCCCCTGGTAGCTCAAAGAGTAGAGTGCTGTCACGGAGGGACGGACGACCCGGGTTCGAATCCCGGCCAGGGCAAATCTTTTCTCTTCAAAATAAAAATCATTACTTTTCCTTTCTCAGTTTCGTCTTTCTTTTCTCCCAGTATTTTCTCATAATTCTGCTTGCCTTAGCTTCCTTTCTTTCGACCACGGACCTGACATTCCGGTTTTCTTTATTTTCCACAAGAGCCTTGATTTCTGTTATTCTTTTTTCCATAAGGTTTTCTATCTAGGCATTCTTGTCTGTTATTTTTATTTTTTCTGCTTTCTCTCTCATTTGTTTTACATACCTTGCTACGCTCTTGTCTTGTTTATGACTTTCTTGTTCAGTCTCCTCATTCACATAATTATTTTAAATTAATAAAAATACTAGATAATAATATTTAAAATAATTTTACTCTCCTACCTGAGAATCACTATCTGAATAAAAGAGATTCCTGTTGTTTCAATACCTTAAAAGGTCTGGAGCTAGTAAAGGCATTGTTACGTCTTGGGTTTTTTACAACCTCTGTTTTATTATCCTTGTCTGCGATTCGTTTTCTTATATTTATTACTCAGAAATGTGTCAACGGAGAATAAAAAAGACAAGAAAGGATTCGAGAATTATCAGAAAAACTGATGTGCAGTTGAATAAATTGATTTGACTCTGAACAAATAAGATAGAGTACTATTATTCAACACTGGCCGATTTACTCCAACTTAATTTAAACCAGTTCATAAATTACATAATTAGCTAATAATTCATAAGATATTTTAAAATTCAGTATGGTTTGTCATAGTAAATATCTGATTCCCATCATATATACCCGACAATCTTCTATAATCTGCAATCAAAGGTTTTAATATCTGGAAAAATCACTCTATAAAGATAGTATGTATGAGAAACTATAGTTATTATATTTAATTACAGTTAGGCGAATGATAGAATATATTTTATATAGGATTCAGTTTAATGAAGGATCATTATATCCAAATAGTTTCTTATTAGATGATTATGCGATTACAAAAACGGCCGGCTTTACTTTACCTTGTTGATTTTTTGTATCTTATTTTGTTTAGCGTAGGCGAATTAGAAGGCGTTTTGATTGGCTCGGCATGACTTGTTTGAGTCTGGGTCCAATTAATTTCATAGAGGTTGTGTCATTTAAATCCCTTATGTTGCATTCATATATTTGTTTATTAATTATATTTAAATTATATGTTTAAAAGTTTTTATTATTTACTTTTAATTAACTGTTATAAATTACAAATTGTTTAAACCGGAACTACAGCCGACAAAGTTGCTTGTTGAAAGATTAGTTCGCTAAGCTTATGAAAGCCCCTTAACTCGTTTGTGTTTGTGCTTAGTGTTTGCCATTTCTAGGCAAAGGTGTGAACTCACCATTAGGTGAATGTTAAAGCTACTCACATATGATTTAAATCAAGTAATTAATCAAATATTTGAATCCATTTTTAACAGGTTTCTGGCTATTTTATTAAGGAAAGAGCTTGAGCATTCCAATCATAGAGAACGAAATCACCAAATGAAAACAATGTCTAACTTGTTTTGTGATGTTTGTACTTAAGCTAATAAAGTCTTATTAATAATTAGTAATTAGATATTGTAGCAGTTTTGAATATATTAATACAATGACTACTAATGTAAGCTATAAAATCTAAGTTAATGTTATTATAAATAGCCTCTTTACAGAGCATTTTGCTCTATAGTTTATTCTCTTCGAACGAATGCTAATGGCCATTGAATTATTTCCGATCAAAATCTAGAAATAAAATAAACCTTTAATTATATTAAAGTATAAAATACAAATACAAATAAAAAAACTACTACGATATCTAATTAGATTCCTAAGGTATAATAAACTTCTCCTTTATAATTTAAGTCTATAGCCTGGATTCCACTATTCATTCCAAGACTCGACGATTTTTTTTGTTCTCCACCATGCTTACTTTCTTATTTCTATTCATAATGCTTCTACCCCAGTGTTCTTGAATATAAATTATTAGTTTTCCTCTTCATATCTTTATATTCCTTTCAAAGGAAACGAATTATTGATAACTTTGACTATTTACCTACAAATTATTTCTTCAACTAGACTATATTCATGTGTCTCAGACACTCTTTATTTTTTCTTCTTACAGAACTTTAGTACCAGGTAGACAACCAGTCAAATTTAACAAAACAGAGATATTATGTTAATCTCTGTCATTAAGCACTTATGACAAGGTATAGTTTAGTGATAAAAGGATGGATCCTTGGAGTAATCCTGATTTTTTCAAGTATAATTTTAATCTGACAGTAGTTATTGAACTGCGGTCTCATGTGGAATGACCTCCAAAAAGATTATATCAGAAAACAAATATCACTAGAGTTATGGCTTTGTCCACATTAAATCCGTTTGAACTTTTAATCGTTATATTTTGTTTAGTTCTCGTTTTATTCAGAAAAATATAAACTCAAAAGACAAAGGCCGGGGGGCTGAAACAAAGAAACAGGTGACAGCAAATACAAAGCGGAATACTAATTAACTTTTTGTACATTCCGCTTAAAGCAATCCTGACTTTGCCTTTTCCGGCAACATTTATTTCATTTTATATTTATTTTTTGTCCGCACTAATATTTTCTCCTACTGACATTTTACTGTTTGTCGTTTATGAGAAAATATATTATACTTTCCGATGTGCATTTTCAACGGATCAATGATATTCAAGACCCACTGTGTCCCGATTTTTTTTTTGTTGAGCATTGGTTTGTGGTCTTTGCTACTATAACCTCTTAAACTGATATTTGATATTTAAACTGGCCCAGGCTGTCTGATATTTTTATTATATTATTTTTTATCAGACCAGGGTACCTCAGTGGGTATAGCGTTGAGTTACTCTGCTACCGAGCTTCGAAACCAGCTTTAGCATTATTTATTCTGTGATTCGAACCTTTGGAATTAGCCAGCTTTCCCAAGACTCTTTCAGCTTCAACAAAATGGTTTACTATTAATTGAAGGACTGAACACAAGACACTTTATACGTATTTGCTAACCGTGTTTGTATAGCACACAAATTAATTTGATGAAATCGCTATGGAATTAATTCAAAAAGCCTTAACTTTCCTCATTTCTGTCAGTGAAAGTCCAATTTTTTGTCATGTGTAGATATAAACAATTATATTTTAATATGTTCATTTTCCGGGATGTAAAAACTGTATAGTATTAAAGGCCGTGGCTGAAAATTGAAAGAACTGTAAAAATCAGTGGTCCGATTTCGATTATTGTTTTCTTTCTTTTTTTTTTAGGACATTGTATGGCCTTTTTAAATTATTATGTATTTCATCCATATAGATATACACTTTTTGAGTTTAGCAAGTTTAATGTTCTAATATATTTTCTTTATATGTAATTTGTCTACTTATTAAAATTGTGATATATGTATATTTCTGAAGCTCCGGTGAATAGGTGTTTAGGTCGTTTTTTGTTCAGAGAGAGTTGACAGTATGTGTCATTCTTGTAGTTTTCGACTTAAAATGGAGCTTTAATATAAGCAATTACTCCTTTTGCAGCCAATGCTTAACTCATGCCTTTATTCACTCTTAAAATAACTTAATTATTCGCTAAATAATGGAAAATCATTTCGGAGAAATTTCGATGTAAATATGTATATGTATGTTAATATACACTAATATACTATATACTATGGTTCCAGTACTTCCTCTCTGGCAGGTCCCAAGCGGTTTCTAAGCCCAACCAACCCCTTTCCTCTTTCCTAGCCCTATCCTCAGGCGTGGCACAGGGCTCAAGCATCTCTCCTATCCTTTTTAACTGTTACATCAACGATCTTCCTAAATCTGTTCACCACTGTTCCTACCATCTATATGCCAACGATTTCCAAATCTATTTATCCTTTCCTCCTTCTGAGCTTTCATCTGCGTTCGCCAGTATTCAGGAAGACCTAGATATGATCAGTGCCTGGGCAAAGCTGAACAAACTGGAATTGAACGCAATGAAAACCCAGGCCATTGTTCTAGGTTCCAACTTCCTCCTTACAACTATCCCTACCCTCCCAACATTAATCCTAAACGACCACCCTATCAGTTTCAACTCCTCCGTTAAAAACCTAGGCATTACCATGGACAAAAACCTCTCCTGGAAACCACATGTCGCCCAAATATCCCGACGATCAATTAGTTCCCTGAAATTATTCCATCGATCCCGGCATCTCCTTACACAATCTACCCGGAAGCTTCTTGTATCATCCCTTATCTTCCCCCACTTTGACTACTGTTGTGTGGTATACGGGGGCCTCTCGAAATTGCTGGAGGGTCGCTTAAAAAGAATAATGAACTGCGCTTTAAGATTTGTCCTTGGTACTCCGAGGCGTTCCCGGGTGTCACATCATTATGATGAGTTAAAGTGGCTCTTCCCACCCATTCGTAGACATTATTTCCTTAGTGTTTTTCTATACCAATCCATTAACTCGCAACACCCTTCATATATCTATAGTCTCCTTCAATTCAAATCCTCTGTCCAAGACCATCAAACAAGATCCCGCCTTTCCGATCTCTACATTCCATCCCACAGAACTAAGGCATTCGACATTTCCTTCCTCGCCCGTTCCACCACTGTGTGGAACTCAATCCCTCCTTTCATCCGCCATTCATCTTCACTGGCCTCATTTATATCCCTGCTTTTCCATCATCTCTTCGCATTCTAAAAAGATGCTCTCCAGCCAGGCCAATCTTCCGCTTGAATTAATGTGTATCGAATACTCGATCTCGTTACTTACGTGTTTGTTTATTTTTCCAACAACAAAGAAGATACAGACTTTGTAAATACTTTATCGCGTGCTATGCCATTCATTTGCTTTATTTAGCAATTTCGTTATTAACTATTATATTAATGTTATTTATTATTATTTTGTTAATATCAAACCTTTATATATATGTTTTATTTTTTTTTTTTTTTTTTTCTAGACAATTAGTTAAAATCCTGTAAAGTCTCTTACTTTTTAATCATTTTTTTTTTTTTTTTTTTTCTATTTCTACTATGTTTTGTCACTCATGATTACTTCATGATTTGTATCATTATGTAGCCTCCTGGCCAGATGAATATTATGTTTATTTTACTTGTTCTTTATTGTTATTCTAAAGGGACTTGGTCCCAGAATAAAGTTTGTTTTCTATTCTATTCTATACTTTAAAGGGTATAAGCAAGAGATATAGACTATTGCTATCTAAGGAGTTGTAAACATAAAGCACCCCTACACTCATTACTGAGACTGTTGAGTTTAGAATTTTCTCAGAGTATAAGAACTTCGTTGGAAAATTTTGCACGCTTGTATTTGGCAGCTTAGCTCCTATCTCTTCTACTTATCACGCCGTATTATTATTCTATACTTTTGGTTGCTTTTTTTGTTTGTTTTTTGCCTATTATAACCACCCTGTAAATCCTCCAAAAATATGGAGGTTGCTGTTGTCACAATAGCTGGGACAAACAACTTGTAACCTTCACGAAGATGAATGGATTAATATCTTTAAGAACTCTACCTTTGGTGGGAAGGTTGTCCCATTGTTGACGAGGAGCAATGTCACCTTCCCAATCGGTTCCGACGCGACATCACGGCACTATCGCCACTATCGATCTACAATCGGCTATGCAAGGACTGCACTGTTGTGAAGCGGACGGGCAAAGAGATTTTATCTCCTCTAATTAGGCTACTGACGTTTCCCAACAGTCCCGTCTCCGGATCATCAGTTGGAACGAATCATATCCGTCGCCAAGTTCGGTGTCAGTAATACTGATTATTTTCGTCATTACTTAATCCAATCTCTGGATAAAGAAAGTCTTAAACTTGAGGACGATAGTCATCGACACTTCACTTTAACAGAGCACTAGAAGTAAATTTTTTATCCCGCACTACTTTTGATCCTAACTGATAAAAGGTAGTGCATAATAGTGCCTATAAAAAAAAAAAGGCCTCATATAAGATAATGTCTCATAATTCGAAGTAGGTGCTTATCTAATCTTTTTTTTCTCTTAAACATCTCTTCGCAAAACAATATTACTAAGATAATTTTCTTTGGCAATATTTTCATTTAATAAACTTAGTTTGTCTTAACACACACACACACACACACACACATATATTTAATGATTACTTACGGTTCTCGAGATTCAGTCAGTTCTTTCAACTTCCTTTTGGCGACGTTTTGAGACTGTGTTGGTCTCATAACCATGCCCGAACAGAGAAAAAAATGAGCTTTTAGTAAATATATCAAATAACACACTACACTAAATAAAAAATTGACACGTGTACGATGTTAATACATAAGTGGTACTTACAAATTGATGACGAATACATATTAACACATCGACCAAATACCTTTTCAAATACTTGCATGTATATGTAATTATTGTTAAGAGTTATGATCAATGGAATGAGTAATGTTAATTTTTTTTATTTATGGATCGTTATATTATTTTTTTTAATTGCGATTATAGCAGTGTTTTTATAAACTATAGAACATGGTTTTAAATTTTATAAATTTTAACGAATAGAAATGGTTAAAAAATACTTACTTTGTTTTCTTTGTTACAGGTTTTAGTGCTTCTTGGAAGAAGAGTATATTCTTCCCACTTATTTGTAAGTAAATCATTGAATAAAATAATTTTTGTCTGGGATACAAGTCACTTAAGAATAATTACAATATTCATACTTTATGAAGATTTGTCTTGTTTATTACTAGTTAATTATTTAGTACTAAATCATTATTAAATAAATAAACTTTGTTTATAATGGTTTGATTACGAAGCAGTTGAAGAAATGAACAGGTGTTCTGTTCTTAAAGAAACACCTAAAATATAGAGAGAGATTGGAAAAAGGAAACGAGTAGAAGTTCCGAAAAGAGTTAGCACAATCTACTGATGATTGGCCGGAGGAAGTAATTTTAAATCGGTTGATATATTGAATATATAAAGTAAATAGAAAAGCATAGAGCAAGTTCAAGGATATAGAAAGGCCATTCAGTTCTAAGGAGTTATAAGTAAAAGGCGTACGGAAAGTGGGGAAAACCCACTTCAAATCGCTATACCAAGAAGCGATATGAACAAGCTTGGGAAACCCGAAAATCCAAGTTGAGAAAAAAAAACTTGTACCACTACAAGAAATGAAGGGTCTTCTGTTCAGTTCATGTTAGGCACTTGTTTTGTTTATAGGAGAACGGTTGTGCAGGGTGATTTTCCCGAGATCACGCTCAAACGTGGCCTCACACTATGTATTAATGGAGATCCTACTATAAAAGCCCTGAAGAAGACCTGCAATGTGGGTCGAAACGACGGCTTCCAAATAAACAGTTCTCCCTATGCAATGTAATTTAACTGCGTCTCTTGTTAAACCCACCAGTTAGTACTCTATACACATTCGTAACGTGAAAGGAGCTTTTTATTGTGATTAATGAAATCACGGAAATTCAGAGCTTATTAACAGATTAATAAACGCTCCAGGTTATAACAGTCTGCCCAAGTAACTGTCTTAAGATACAGTAATGGGGGAGTTCTATGGGAAAATATCATAAGAAAATTATAGCAGCGCTTCACTATTTAGTATGGCCTAGTGCAATTAGCTGCTTATGGGTGTAGCGTTATCAGCTCTAAGAAGGTTATAATGAAATTAACAAAAAAAAAATGTTATTATGAGTAGTATAATTTATTCCTCAATGACTGGTGGTATAAATTATGTAAAACAAATCCGTTTTTTCATATGTATAGATTGTCAAGATCGAGATATTTTGGGCAAATACCTAAACCTTACAAATTCATGTAGATTTATTGTAAATATTCTGAACACTACTCCAGTACAGGTTTATGTAGAACTAAATCTATCCACGGTTTATTCGGTGTGAAAAAGCTCAGAGTGTATGGACACTGCTTACTAATCGAAAGTTACCGGAGTCGAAAATGACAATCTCATGAAATAATTATTTATCCAGTAATTGACCGTGGATCTGGAGACCCTCCTGGGGTCACCAGCCTCTATAATGAAAATAAATAAAAGAAAACCAGTTAGTTAAGCATGATCTTGGCCAAATCAACTCCCTGGTGAGCCGTGGTACATGTTTTTTGACGCCTTATCACTACTCTCGGTGTATCACTGTTCTTGGCATTTCAAGATAAACTATTTATAGGTAGATATTTAAAAAAGATTATTTTTAAAATATTTTATGCTGATTTGAGAAAGAGGATTAAATCTATGACAATCCAAGGTAATTGATCGAGGAAAGAGCATTGAAGTAAACAACTTAATACGTATTAAGAAGTAATCACGAGCATATTTAAATTTTCATTTTACATTAGAACTCTATTATTATATCACTCATAAGTTGACTAAAGGTGGAATATTTCAAAAACAAATATGAATGATGATTTATTTGTTGGAAAAACTCTGCTGATAACAGATGTTTGCTTGGCTCTTGAAAGAAATAACGTTTGCAATATGATCTTTGGAGAACCAGTCTTATCTCATAATTGAAAAGATTGTTAGAAACAACATGGGTGTGGTGGAGATGATCTGTTCGGAAAAGAGAAGATTTCAAAACAGCTCCTCGTGCTAGTTACGTTATTTAGAAACAGAAAAGGGAAATTAAGGCAATCGTTAACAGGCTGGTATTCGGCCCTTTTTACCACCAACTCAATAAGATTAAGTTTTTATATTCTTTTCACAATGGCGGTAGATTTACGAACGTACTGGAAAACATTTTTCAGTACGCTCGTTAATACGCTCCGCCATTGTGAGGAAAGGAATCTTTCATTTACGTGAAACGTTGTCAACTACCCAATTTTTTGTGTGGGCTGAGGAAGTTTAAAAAATAAAATTAGAGTCCCACAAGAACTGATGAAGATCCAGTTTACATATTGGATTTTTGTTTTTCATCTTACGTGATATATGTAAATGAAATACTCATTTTTTCATTATCACGAGCATGACGCAATGAAAATCATTTATTAAGTTTAGTTTGATTGCCCTTATAAGACATGAGCCATTGCACTGGAGCAGTATCAAATTAAACATCGATATTTAGTGACTTTATAAATGCGATTTACCAATATTTTTAATTGTTGTTTGTACATATGTAATATATTAACAGACCCAGATGGGAATCAAACCCTTTTGCTCCGGACCAGACATTCTCCAAATCTTTACCCAAAATGCTTTATCTTTGATGCATATGACATACCTAATTTACATACATATCTGTTTACCCTTATACAACTAATGTATTTTTTTTCTGTTTCAGGATCCCCTTTAAATTAAATGAAAGCTTGGCAACTTTTGGGAGTGCTTTCCTCGCTGGTGGCAGTGGTCTTCTCCTTTGATGAGTGCCCGCACCACTGCTCCTGCACCCAATCCAGTTTCACTGGTGGAAAAGCAAAATGCACTGTCCTCGATCCTGCAATCCAGAAGTTCCCATTGGATATCGTCCACCTTACAGTAGACAATTATCCAGATGAGAGACTACCAGCAAGACTGTTTCTGGATTTGGGATTGGGCCAATTGGTTACGCTCCGCATCTCAAATGGGGCTCTTCGAAACATCAACCGTCATGCCTTCCAAGGCCTCACATATTTAGAAGATGTCGATTTACCAAATAACAAGATTGAAAAGTTGGATCCCCACACTTTTGAGTCACTTAATGTAAAGCGTCTCAACCTGGATGGCAACCCACTTGTAATGTATGATCCTAATACCCCAAATGCTCAAAGGCAATTCCTGATATCGACTTCCTTGATCGAATTGACTTTGTCAAATTGCAAAATCAAATCAGCCGATGAAATCCAAACTCTTACAAATTTAGCTAGTCTTGAATATCTCGATCTAAGTTATAATGAGTTGACTGAACTGAAAGATGATATGTTTTCTTCCTTAATAAATTTGGAAGAAATCAATCTGTCATTTAATAAAATCAAACACATCGACAGAGATACATTTGCTGACATAGATGATCTGAGTACTCTGAACTTGCGTGGCAACCCTCTTGTAACATTAGAAGGTATTGAAATACCAGGGCTGAGTGAATTGGATGTGAGCCATTGCAAATTCGAGTTGCTTTCAGCTTCAACACTAGAAGGATTTCCTGAATTAACTTCACTCAACCTTAGCCAAAACTCGATAATGAACATTGATATGGATACCTTTATGAGCGTACCAGGGCTGAAGAATTTGGATCTCTCATACAATAAACTGAGAGGACCTCTAAGTGAATTATTATTTGAATTCAATAAGAAGCTAGAGACTCTTTCATTCCGAGGAAACTCTGAAATCAAATATATGCCTGGATTCAAAGGAGATTTCCCACTTCTTTATACCTATGATTTATCTTACTGTGGTCTGACCAGTATTGGTAATGAGACGTTTAAAGGAATGAACAACCTCGCCACTGTAAATGTGAGTGGAAATTCTTTGGTGCATATCGATCCAAGAACATTCATAAATCTTCATTACCTAACTGTTCTCGATCTCTCCAGCAACTTGTTACATGTTCTTCATAGCAAAATTTTCTTGGCAAACAAGGAACTATCAAAACTTAGCCTGGCACAAAACTTTTTCAAACATATACCAGCTGTTCTCTTCTTATCTACACCAAAACTGCAATGGTTAGATCTCAGCTCTTGCCGTCTCACTTCAGTATGCAATATAAGTGAATCATTCACCATGAGAAATCACAACATTCTGAGCAGACTTACATACCTTAACTTATCAGGAAACAAGTTGACTAAACTTCACAAACATTACTTTGTCAGTATGGTAAAACTAAAGAAATTGGACATTTCTAACAATCCAATTGAATGCACACCCGACTTTAGCCATGTAATGCAGTGGTTGATAATCAAGAGGGTGATGCCCAACAAGGGTACAACGGAAAGTCCTGCCAGCCTCGATTTGATTGAGAATAATGTTCAGTGGGATGAAATTCTAAAAACAGTTTGCCCATTGGATACCTCCTCCAACTATAGAGAAAATAACAGTGTAATGTTCTCCTCCAACGTAATACACATACCAGATATTGGTAGATTTGATTCAGTAAATAGCGACATTGAGGTGCCTATAATAGAAGAAGAAACACCGTTTGGGCCTATGCTGGTGGTTTGGGTATCTTTGTTCTTATTACTCTTCGCTCTGATTAATCTCATTGGTCTCACAATATACAGATCAAGGAAAAATTATAAAATAGTTTCGTCTGCCTTAGACGGCCATTTCCAGGTAAGGAGAGGAGGACGCCAACAGTATCAGAAACTTTATGAAGAATGTTCGATTCCTGTACCTATTCACAATGAAAAGAAAATCAGTATCGTAGCCAGCATTATTGGAAATGCGATGGGAAAAAATGATAATGTTTGAGAAGATATATAACAAAATTTATATATTTTTGTACTTAAATTAACTAAGTCAGTAGATTTTTAACTGTTAAAACACTTGTTACCAGTAATAAGAAGGTTTTTAATATTTTCGGACCATGATATTCTGCCATAATTTACAGACTGAGAAAAATTTATTTAGCCTGCTATCATTTCAGAAGAACAATCAATCTAATGAATTGACATTCCCCAATTTGTGTGCTAAGGTCTGTATTTTGTGTATGGATGAGTCGTATTAGTATTTTTGTAATGCAATGTTGATGTTTTGATAGCTGAATAGATATATGAAAATATACATTTTGGGGGGAAATTAAATTTTCATCCATTTTATTCAGAAAAATTACAACAAAGAAACTTCAAGAAAAATCCCTAGGACTAGATTAAATATTTTAGACAATATTTTATATTATGGATTGTTTACTGGTTGAGTAAGAGGGAGATTAAAAAAACTAAAAAATATATTTTACAATAATCATACTACTTTTTGATTAAATAATGATTGTGTGTAACAACTAATTGTTATCATTAGTTCCACCAACACTGATTTAAAGCAACATAGATAGTCCACAATAAAAAATAAATGCTCTTTGGAAAGTTGATGTTTTAAAATTACTTTTTTTGTTGCTATTTTTATCATTTCAACTGATAGATATGATAAGAAAAATAAAATAATGTTTTTAGTACTCCAGGGCTGAAATTATTGTAATTAAATTTACTAATCAGAAACTCTACACCAATCTATTCATTTTATGACTATTTGGTAAAATTCAGAAAACAATTTAAAAATGGGATATTTTAACCATTCTATTAGTAGGAGTTTATAAATATAAATATGAATTTATATTTATGAGTTTATAAAAGCTTATAAATATAAGTTTATAAATAATGCATGTTTTTGTGGTTGCTAATTATTCTTAGTTTTTCAGTTTTATTATTAATCTAGAAAGTGATCAGTTTCAATTAGTATATTATATAAATTATATTTGTATAAATCATTAAATAACCAATTGACGTGCTGTAACAGTATAAAACTATATGTATATAAGCTATTTTAGTTTTTGATTTTATTGACTAGTTCTTATTCCCTTCAAATAATTGTTTAGAATGTAAATGCACGGTTTGTGCTCATCCTTTTTTGTTTATACTCAATAACCCTTGGTAATTAATTCATTAGGAAACTGTTTCAGAAATGTACTTTAGAATGTTATTTTCAGCCATCAATAAAATTGTTTAGTTGTTTTTTTTTAATTCTTTTTAACCATTTCTATCAAATCTGAAACCCCTGTGAAAGTTTATATTTTTTCTGGTATAGCAGAAATAAAAGAAACGTAGAATGTGGCGATGAAAAGAGCTCACATACTTAATAAATTTTGAATGTAACTGGATTCAAGTTAAAATTAAAGCTAATGATATCAATGATTTAAAGCAATATTTAAATAGGAAATGAATAAGCATAGGAAAATATAAAATAAATAATATATTGGGAGGAGATCTGATAAGAGAGCCTACCATTAACATTTCTAATGTAACCTTTTAGTCCAGGATCCATGGTCCATTTTTGCACTTGATTACTATCAAGCTGAATCTTTGTGAATAGCTTCCTTTCGATGAGACGCCCAACAATTTCCTGTGCAAAAATTCTTGATTGTGGTAGCTAACAGTGGTAGCAAGGATAAAATATGTCGATTTGATGATTCTCAAAAATTTATTACTAACTGGGTTTTTTTTAGGCAAATCTCAAGATAATAATCTATGTTATTTGAAAAAATATTTGTCCTACAAAATGAAAGGTTTGATCAAAGAGTCCCCTCCTTCCAATATGTATCGATAACGAAGTCAAAAAAAGAGCTAGTTAGTTAGTAATTTTTGGTGACCTCGTTATCGATACAAGTTGGAAGGAGGGGACTCTTTGATCAAACCATTCATTTTGTAGGACAAAACTTTTTTCAAATAATTTAGATAATTATCTTGAGATTTAACAAAAAAAAAACCAGTTAATAATAAATTTTTGAAAATCATCAAAACGACATATTTTATCCTTCCTACCTCTGTTAACTACCACAATCGAGAATTTTTGCACAGGAAATTGTTGGGCGTCTTATCGAAACGAAGCTATTCACGAAGATTCAGCTTGATAGTAATCAAGTACAAAAATGGATAATGGATCCTGGACTATTTAAAGTAAGTAAAACAACTTCAATTGAATTCACGTGCTCCTACTTGTAAGGATGATAGTAACTCCAGAAAGTCAATTAAATACTAATTTTTCACTAGACAAACAAAAAAATTATGATTTTTATATTATATATACATAAGATATATATATATATATATATATATATATATATATATATATATATATATATATAAGTTGTAAATGCTAGGCTGGAAAGTGAAGACAAAAACTAACAATTCATTACTAAGAGTAAAATTTAAGCAAAAATTCAATTAAAACGTTTCCACCTGAATGGTTTCACTTAGTGACCAATTTCTTTATCAAGTAATCCGTAAATAGTTAATAACCATTGTCAAATGGTCTGTATTTGTTATTTCCTTAATTCCTAAGCCTTCTTTTCCTGTAAGCGGCCCAGGAATTTCATTGAATACAAATAATAATAATAATCTGTCATACAATTATAGGAAATCATTGATGAACATGAATAAATCAAAACTGATCTATGAGTCACTGAAACAGTCTTTACGTAAACTGTTTCATTGCTTACTTCCTTTTTCTCTTAATCAATATTCATTAAAATGAACAAACTTACTTTACTTATATTGTTACAAAAACTCATTTGTACCCTTTACCAAAATGCCACATAATTAATTAGAGAATACTTTCCCAAATTGAAAACCAAAACAAAAAGGCTATCAACATTATTGAACTCAACATAGAAGAGTCCCATAACATAATAATAAACAGAATCTCATAAAATAAGAAATATCTCAAGATTGTATTAGCTTGATTATTCTTTGCCCGATAATGATAGTTTTCCCATTAACAAAGCTTTTAAGGTATTGTTGAGTCAAAGCTCGTAGGTTAACTTTGTAATTCGTAATGAAGCGTAACCTCGTATGAATAACAATTACGCTCTGGGTAGGACTGTATATAATAGAATTTGAATGAGGTTCGCAATTGTAGAGAGAAACAAAAATAATAGTCAGAAGAAATCTAAACCAATTAAATAAAATTGACTAACCATGGTCATAGATCATGAAGTTGAGTAGGCAAAACCTCCCTGTGCCTCCAAAGGCATTTGTCTGACCAGAGAAAGTTAGGGGGCGCCTTTTGAGTGGTGAGCTAATTGGTTAAGAATTCCTCTAGATGAATTTACACTCATTTACAAGTAAAAGGCAAATAAAAAATTTGTAAATGAAAAAACTGGAAGGCAACTGCCTTGAACAAAATTTGGAAGGTAAAAGCCTTGACAATGAAAGCAAATAAGGCGACTGTCTAGTACGGAGGCCAATAGCATCAAGAGTAAAAAGGTGGGGGAAAATCGACCGCAATCTTATCTCTAGTAAAGATTTACTTGCCACTAATATCCACTAGATAGAGGGTAATAAACTCTGTTTCACAATTAAATTAATTTAGTTTACAAGAACGCCTAATGGCGTGAACAGGAATATAAAAGTAAACAACAGTGAGTAATAACATTCTGTATTACACCAATCAAATAAACATTTTATAATAACACTTTTACACTTACTTTATATTATTGCTATTTACAATTTTAATTGATACATTTTCATCTAGTCTTGATGGAGTTTGCGAACAGGCTGGGGTGGTACATATGGCTCATCTTCTTCTGCCAGCTTTTTGGCAAGAAAATAAATCTCTGCTAAAGCAATTATGAGAGAACAAATTACACCGAGGAGCAATCTGAATCCGAAATCCAGTTCGCCGGTCATGTACTCAACACCAATGAATCCAAACATAAAACCAGCAGCTACAGAGATAACAAACTGCAGGATTGCTATAAGTTGTCTGTTTATTTGCTTCACTAGAAAAAAATATAAATAAAATAGTGAGTTATACCGGTAGATATAAAAGAATATAACATTTTCAAAAAGACATCATTTGCAAAGTATATTTAGTTATTTAGTTTAGTTTAATTATATAATAGTTAAATTAGATGTGGTCTATCCTTCACGTCACTTTATGCTGTTATAGCTAATTAGACGATGCTACAGTAGGGACCCTAAATTTTGCCTATCCAAAATTAATTAGGATAGGAATTTTTAACGAAGACTTAACACCATACAGCCTGGGGACTCCCAATTTATGTCCCTTTTGAGGGACAAATAACCAAGGATTTTTTATTCCCCTTTAAAAAATTCCAAGGGCCTCCTAACAGGCTGCGAACCCATAACCTTATGCTATGTTATGCTATCCACAACACCAAAAAAAAATTATTAGTCTTTATTCATTATTAAAATTATGGACAATCATTGTTCATGCAAGCTTCATTTCTTTTAAGCATTGATCTATGCTTAAGTCACAAGCAAAATAATATCTTAAAACTGCCCTATACTTTGCTACCTGGCCACGATGGCATAATATAAACTTTTATTTGTCACTGCCAATGAACAATATTGTCCAAAGAAGTGTAGATGGCGTGCTACAATGCAGGACTCTAGGTATCTGAACATGCAGTTATTTGCAGCCTCCAAGGTTCCTCAGTTGTCACAATCTGATTGAGGCCATACGGAATGGCCCTTTATATGGCAGCAAATCCTTCCCCAGATAAGAGCTATGTTGTCAATAAACAATGGTTCCGTTTTCAATGCCATCCATGACATCTTTTACCTAGGACTTTTTCTTCGCAACTTGGCCATGTTTCTCCCCATTCACCTTCACTCTTCACCTTACCTCACAACTTTCAATCAATACATAATGATTAAAAACCTGATCCCTCAGCTCATCATTCATAAGGCTCCTACAACTGCGTTCGTCAATTTTTCATTGATGAAATGAGCCCCAGCTAAATTACTATTATCCTAAACAGTAGCATTTCCTATTTATAAAGGGAATAAGCTCCCAGTTCTAGAAGCATCCTTCAGGACACAGCAAATGTGTTCCTCATTATTCTAGAATTGTGACCAAATTAAGCTTTTCTCATACTTGGAGAACTCCATTTTGAGTAATACCGAGGTCCTGGGCATCCAAATGATTTCCAAATGCTTTTTATCATTGATGACTTATTCCAGCTGTGATATCTACCTGCCATGGAACTCTCCTCTTCCTGGTACTTATCCCATTGTACAAAGCCTTCATTAATCCACACTCTGTCTCCGTCCAGAGTCCATTCCTGTGGATGATGAGCTCTCTCTTTGTTCGTAAATAAATAAATAAAATAAAAAGTCAGGCTATCGGGACACTCGTTCCATGCTCACTAATACTCCCGGGTTTCCGCACCAGTTAGTGTTTAGCAACCAAAAAATAATAAAAAGGAAAAGGTTACTGAAATGGTCAACACAATATCTGTGGTCTCTGGACCATAAATTTAAATATACATACATATCGATGTATATAAACTTATATTGAATCTTCATGATATCAATGTGATCCTCTCTTATCCTCACAATCATATGAACAATAATGCTCCAAATAGGGTCTGAACAGTTTGATAGCAAGGTAAGTTCCAAAAGAAATAATTCACTAAATTCAAAACCTATTAAACACAACTAACACAATCCTTATTCTCTACTACATTTTTCTACCACACAGATGTTACTAGGCAGTTCGGCTTATAGGGAATTTCCATTGAAGTTGTAGACATCTGATAGTGACTAAGCACAACAACCTTGCAAGACCATCTTAGCTTCAGAAGTGGATGATATCATTTTAATAATATTAATGATCACTTTAATTAAATTAACCAAGTCATGCCCTGCAATTCAGCATTGTGTAACTTTCTAAATTTTTTATGGTACCCTCATTTTTTTCCCACTGAATTGTACCTACGTACTTGTTGCCTTAAGGGATTTTTCATTGTATTTTTTTTATTATTACATTTAATGGACATAAGGAACATTGTGAAGGACAATAGTTTTGTTAATTCTAACTTTCACATTGCTGGACCAAAGGCATAAATTAAGTAATGCTAAGAAACAAAAATAGCAAACATTTTCCATCTTTAATCACACTGTTATATCTTCTTGAGTTCCATTTTTCTAGTTTTCTTAGACCCTAATTATTTAAATATATAAAAATGCATTCCCATTTAAATATTGACAATAAAACCCATGTCCCAATATCATCAAACCTCAATTATGGCAAGTAACTAAAATTAAAATAAGTTCACTCAACTCACACTGAAAACCAATAGAGTCTTCTTTTATTCTGGCTCGCTTGGAAGTTTCAACATTTTTTATCATTCTTTTGTATTCCCTTTCTTCTTGTTCTGCTTTTAACCGCTGAATTCTAGCTTCAAGTTCCGGATTCCTTGGAGTTTCAATTGGCTTGGGTAATTGTAATTCACAACCAGAAATCAGTTCATGGAAAGCAGGGGTATTCTATGAAAGAAGGTAAAAAATATTATGAACAAGTTAAACCATAAGTAATTCATAGATCAAAGAATAAAAAAATAAAAATAAAAAGCAGGAAGTTCATTAAAATTATAATAAGCAGGTAAGAGACAGGATTCTTTAATCAATAAACTAATACGGACTATTGAAGTTTATAATAATGTAATACAGCAGAACCTCGATTATCCATCAGGGTATGGGACCAAGATGGTGACGGATTTAGGAAATAGACGGAGTGAGCCATATGTTATTTATATATATATATACACACACACATAAATTGAACAATATATATAAAAAATTCGACATTATATACGTACTCATAACTTATTTACGTACTAATAAAGTATACATATGCACTAAAAATATTTTTTTAAATTAATAATAATTACGTACATCGATGGCTAAAAGCACAATCATTGTATATCCATTTTTTCCCTCTTGAGAAATTAATATCAATTTAAAGGAGGAGTTTAGCTCTTTCCTCATGCGCAAATATAGTATGCCCCTTCATAATAATCATTAAATAATTATATAGAAGGGACATACTACATTTGTGCACGAGGAAAGAGCTTAACTCCTCCTTTAAATTGATACTAATTTCTCATAGAGGGAAAAAATGGACATACAATGATTGTGCTTTAAGCCATTGATGTATAATAAAATAAATGAATCATAATTTAAAATAGTCTGAAATTTTCTTTTGTTTCTTGGAATTATGTAACTTGCAAACAGCTAAATTCCTCATTTCCCTTAGCAATGATATCTGTGTAGGTTCAGCTTCCTCTTGATTTTCATACTATAAAATCTTTTCTGCTTCTGAGTGACTAATTACTACGTCGCTTTCATGGCATTCATCAGATTGGTCTTCATCGTCCACATTAGCTTTCAAAACACTTTCAACAATTTCATCATCATTCAATAATTCATACCCCATACCCAGTCCATCGATGTTTACCCATTCGATAATATCATCTTGAGTAAGATTCCAAGTATCTGGAATAGTAGAACAATGATTGGTAAGGTCAGACAGTTCCACTGTGCTAGCAAGCTGGCTAGCCTCCGTGTGGTTTTCTTTCGCTGGCAAAACCTTATTCCAGCATCGCTGGAGAGTGAAAAGGTGTAACGTCCTGCCAGGCTTCGGCCACGTTATATTATAAATGGCATCCTTAATATTGTAACTAATATTAATATCGTAACTTTTCAAAAAATCTGGAAGATCACAGTCATTCTGCAAAACTAGATTTTCATGAAATTTTTTTCGGTAACGACGTTTTAGTGCTTCAATTACCCCTTGATCCATTGGCTGCAGTAGTGACGTGTTAGCAGGCAAAAACATGGCAGAAATATCACCTTTAGAAGTTTGAAGGGTTTCGATAGGATGAGCGGATGCATTATCTAGGAGTAACAAAGCTTTTATTGGAAGCTCTTACTCATCTAAAAATGATTTTACTGCTGGTACAAAAACATCATCAAACCACGTTGTAAAGATATCTCTGCTCATCCATGCATTCTTTTGAGCATAATATTTTACAGGGAGTGCATTAGTATTTACAGTTTGTAAAAGCTTTAGGCTTGACTGACTTACCTACAACTAGTGGAGGCAGTCGACGTTCACCAACTGCATTTTCACAAACCATAATTGTTAACCTTTCTTTTTGAATTTTATATCTGGGAGCAGCAGTCTCTGATGATGAAAAGAGAGATTTCTGAGAAAGCTTTCAATTTAAATTTGATTATAATTTAATTCACGTTTTCGTATCTCCTGTACTAATTTTTCTTTAAATTCTATTGCTGAAACACTATTTGCACTCAGTTTTTCGCCTTAATAAAGTTGCCGAATGCCATGCCGAGATTTGAATTTGTCCAACCACCCTTCACTAGTTTTGAATGTTGGGTCGGTGCGTAAAATTTGATTAAAATAAAGGGCCTTTTCTTTGATTATTGGACCTGTTAGTGGTAGTCCCTGACTTCGTTGCTGAACAAACCACTGAAACAATGCTTCATCTAACTTACTGTTTGTGGCAACTTTCATATTCTTCTTTTTAGTCGCATCTTCATCACACACTTCCATTTCCACTACAAAATTTTCTATTTTGTCCCCGTCATGTTTTATATCATTAACTGTTGTCCGAGGAATATCATAGATTTTTGCTAAGATTGAAGCACTTTCACCTTTTCGTAAACGTTTTACAATTTCAAACTTAGTAGCAAGATCTAAAATCTTCTTTGTCTTTTTTCCGACATTATTAAACATACTTTTAAGAAAACGATAAGTACCCGTAAGACAAGAATGAAGACTGAAGGTAGTTCAACTGTGGAAGCTACATTAGGTAGAGGCTACGTAGGTGAGGAGATAATTAATTTCTGAGAAATGTATGCGAGAAAGCCTAGGTTTTGAGTAAATAACAGATTCTAGAAATCGAAGTAGTCAAGACACACCGATTGATTCTTAGCCGGTGCTTATGACTTTAGCAACCAAACAATATATAGACATTTTTTTATTTTTTGTTCTCAAAACTGACGTGTCGGTACACATCAAAACAGAGAGTGACAGATAATAGAGGTTTTACTGTACTATGATATGGAGATCCATGTAAAACCCGAACACCGATTATCTTGCATTTTATTCTCTCTTATCCTAATCTCTTTTGAAACTAACAACTCTCCAAATAAAATACTATCTACTCTCCAAGATTCTATATCAATAGAACAAGGATCTTATAAAAGCCATGAGTAACATGTACCCAGACCACCCAGGGATAGAATATGTATTAAACGTTACGAAACAGCTACATGATGTCGGAACGTCGATAAATTTTATCAGGTCACCGGCACATGTAGGTATTGTAGGCGATGAACTGGCTGATAGGGCAGCAAAAGAAGCTCTTGCTCTTCCAGGTTGTGGTAAAGCTATATTGACACCATCTGAGCTAGCGCGACCACTAAGACAGCACGTACTCCAAGAATGGCAGGCCTTATGGGACAATAGCCTTCCAAATAAATTGAAGCATATTAAAACTCATGCCAAACCATGGAGCAGCTCCTGTCGTAGCATCCGAAGAGAGGAAGTGGTCCTTACACGACTTAGAATAGGACATTAAAGGCTTAAACACGCTCACTGATATAACTAAAGAACACACGCCAACATGCGAGAGCTTGTCAATAACCCATATCTTCGAAGGCTGTACCTTTTACAAAAGAGCGATGGATAAAATAGGACTAACTACCAATGTATCCATATCAGGAAATGAAGAAAAGTACATTAATAAGGTCATCAGGTTTCTATCGAAAAAAGGACTTTTGATTCAACAGAATAATATCTGATGGAGTTTTTTTTAAATAAAATTTTTTACTAAAAAATGATTATACTACTAAGGCGTTAATTACCAATCGGTTTTACGCCTCTTTACGGCTCAAATTTGGAACAACCAACCAACTAGGATCTAACCACAATTCAGAAAAACGTTTTACAAATAATCTAACCAATAAGGAGGATCATAATTTTGTTGAGTTCCACAAATCTAGCCTCATTTAAAGATATATTACTTCTATTTCTCAATTCCCTAATTTCCAACCAAACATATGTAAATATACACTACAATTTGTTTATCTTTTTCCTAAAAGAAAATCCAACAATTTTTCTCAAATTTATTATGAACAAATAGAAAAAAAAAAATACACCATCTAAAACAGTATAACATTACAATACTAAAATTCTTTAGTTTGAAAAAAAGTGTGTAATTATGGGAAAAGTGTATATTTTGGTAGTAGAGTTAGTAGAAGAACTGTGTAATCTTCAGTCATCATTTCATCAAAAAATGAAGTTTCAACAAACACATATCATCTATACTTCAAAATGTTAGCTAAAACTTTTATTTCTTGATGAAATGATTACCGAAATATACTCATTACCCCCTCAATCTATTCATTATCCCCACAATTACATTTTCTTCTGTTTTTGGAAAATATTAAAAATGGATGGAATAAAAAGTTAAAACTTGTTGTAACTCAACTTGAAGTGTCAACTTTCAGAACAAATACCATTATTTCATCAAGAAATGAACATTTTTACAAACATAATTTCTTTCTTTAATACAACACAATAAGCAGAAATTCAGAGAAGAGGAGACAACTGAACAAACAAAATATAGAAAAAAGGATTAAGGAAGAATTCGGTTGAGAAAAATTTCTAATGTGAAGAAATCATAAATAAAACGAAGAATTATTTTACCGATTAATCAGTAATTATTTGTCTATTTTTTGTTTCATATTTAAATAATCCAAATATATAATAAAAAATCTTATTTGATAGTTTTACTTTTTTTGTTATCAATATCTATGAGATACTATATTTTATTAAGTCTTCAACATTGTCATTATCTCATAAGTCTGTCAACTATTCTGAATTGAGTCCATTTTAGGCGATCATATTTATAAGTTATACAATATAGTTCAAACACCAACATATTTTGTATGAAGAAAACTAATCAAAATGAATTTATCTTTTGTAAAAATATTGCCATATTTGTAATTTAATTTATTATTCTTTGGGTATGTGCCATTATTTTTTGTAATATTAAAATTGTTAACATGATGATATTGTAAATTGATTAATACTTTTCATAAATGATTATAGCTAATAAAAGATAAATAAAGTAATTTGTTCATTTCATTACCTTTTTATTGGAGTGAAGCCATGTGATGTCATCAACGGTAGCCAGATTACCTTTGTTGGTACACATCTTGATGCTCTCTGGAATGTCTTCTTTGCCTTCAATTGCATCTTTGAAAGCATCGGCCATTTCTCTATTCAGTTTAATCATTAGTTGAAATGAGTCACTAGGAACTGTCATTTTGATGTAAATTTTTAAAAATCTTTAAATGGTCAATTGTTTCTCCAAGTTTTCATAAAATGAAATTATATCTTTTTCATGATCATCAAATTTTTTCTCTATTCTAGCATATTGCTCAGTAAGATCATTTTCAAATTTTTCCCACCTTTCTTTACGAATATCACGATTACTACTTAACAATGTATCCTGTAACAGACAAAAATAAAATTATTATGTTCAGATTAGAGATGGATTGTTACAGCCATTAATGATATCAACGATAAATTGTTTCTGTTTCTTATCACATGTACTTCTTGTTACATGTGCAAATGACCATCAACCCTTTATGCTCTCAATCTCACCTACAGTAGTAATAAGTAATAGTAGGCATTAAAATGCCATGTGTCATGGATTCAGTTTTTTTTCTTGTATGGCTATTCTCTCAGTAATTTGCCTACTATCTGCCTTCGTTTTTGTTTTCACTAAATATACTGAATGTGTATTTATATACACTACTGTGTTAGTGTCTAGCCTCCAACAAAAAACCATTGGGTGTTTTTCAATTGCTTCCATAAATTGGCATCTACTACAAGTAAGAAAAACTTAAATAATGTTTAAAAACCCTAAATCGTTTGCGTATTAGAACAATAGATTTCCACTTATTCATGAGGAAAGAATCCACGAACAAGAATAAAGGAGGACAGAAAGATCACACTTGTATTTATAATTGAAAACAACCCCACCAAACAAGTTGAATATCATAGTTATGTTATTGGAGAAATGTTTTTGATCAACCAATAATATTATGAATTCATCAACAAAAGTAACAAATGCACATGTGCTGCAAGTTTTCAATCCTTATTAGGTCGTGTTACCAAATAATGATACTTACTGAATAAATTTGAACTAGAACTAGAATATCTATCACAGGCTACATTATAACATTCTGACAAATAAAAACATAATAACATACTATATCAAAATCTTCCTCTCCTTCCAAAATAGTATCAGTTGTCTGCAGAGCAATATCAAGAAGAATGTTCACTTTCTTGAGATCATCAACAGCATTACAGGCTTTAGGTATTTGATTTTGTTTAATGTCATTAATACATTCATCAACATCAGCTAATCTTACAACTTCCCTGTCTCCTCTTGACTCCTTGAATTATAAGATACAAATAAACGATTCAACTATAACTACATGAAAATATCTTTATTAGACACAAAAAAACATATATATAATACCTCGAATTCTTTTATAAAATATTTTATTTCTCCACTTAAGAAAGGCCGGTGATCAAAAAGCCTGTTCCAAATATTGCCAAAATCTAAGAACAAAATAAGATAATTTAATAAAAACTAAACAGGACACGCCCCTTTAATTTCTCCAGTGATTTACTTAAATAAATGACAATATGTTTGTATAATTAGTTGAAATTGATGTTATATTACAGAGTTGTAAGCAATATGAAAAAAAGAAAAAGGTATATCATGATTTCAGTAAAAAATATAGAACAACTTGAAATTTGTTCAAGCTGCTATTGTGGAACATATCAATAAACATTCAACAAATATTTTGAAATTTATATAAATTAAAGCCGAAGTCTTAGAAAACCAGACGGTACCTTTGGTAATTGCAAACAGCATATCTAACAAAACTCATTCATAATCACTGGGTCCAATTTTCAACCAAACGTAGGCTACGAATGAGGTTTCTCCATTATCAGGTTTAATTCCCTTGCCCTTGTCAATAAAGTCCTGATCTCTAAACTTATTTCAATATATTTTTAGAAAAACATGTTAATTATAAAAGATCTATCGATTTTAAAATGTTTTAAAATAATAATTCAATAATTTTTTTAATCCTGATAAAGAAGTATATAAATAATTAATTTATCAGTTATCTTCTATTATTCTGTTATGTAGTTAGGGGGCAGCACTGTAAACACTTCAGTACAAGATGGATGTGAATCGGACCAGATATGTCGAACTTTGTTTATTTTTAACCCGCTCCCTAGATGTTATTTAAATATTTCCCCAGACAGATGTGGATGAAGTAAATAGGCAAGCCTACTTCCTCGATATAATGCCCGGACTTATTGGCATCAATGAGTTCGTTGACGAAACAAGGGAGGATTACAACTCCCCAACAACCTCAACATTTGTTTCTCGTATGCCCCAATGTAGACAGACGATATCAAATTTGGAAGAGGTATGTTGCCTTTGAACAATAAAATTTCTTTTATTTTCTGTTTTAAGTTATTGAAATATTCTTTCTTTCAAAAGTATCACGACGTAGTTGACCAATTAAGGATGGTGATATCATATGCATATTAATGTTTTTGATTTCTCTTAGTTTTCAAATCTTGTATTTTTACAGACGCTTGATTTTGATAGAGACGGCCTTACTAAACTTAGAAAAGCTATTAAATCTATTCACAATTCAGGGAACTGTAAGCGAAATGTCATTTTATGAAAATATAAACTTTATGATTTCTTCTGGGCTACATTCATTATTTCTTTTCAGCTCATGTTGACAACGAAATGTATTTTGCTAGAATTTTGGAAAGGCTTGGTGGAAATGCAATGTCTAAAGATCAGGAGCCAGATATTGGTGCAGCTTTTCTCAAATTTGCAGTAGTTACTAAAGAGCTGTCCGCCTTGATGAAAACTTTGGTATTTATGTAGTTGTAATCACTGCTCCTGTGTTATTTTATTTCATATATATTGTAACTAACTATTGCTAAATACTGTTTTCAAGATGCAAAATATAAACAACATCGTGATGTTTCCATTGGAAAGTTTATTGAAAGGGGATCTGCGTGGTGTGAAAGGTGATTTAAAAAGACCGTTTGATAGAGCTTGGAAAGATTATGAAGCTAAATATGCCAAAATCGAAAAAGAGAAAAAACAGCAAGCTAAAGAAGCTGGGTTGATTAGGACTGAGGTGACTTCTGCTGAGATTGCCGATGATATGGAAAAAGAGAGAAGACTCTTTCAGCTACAAATGTGTGAGGTTAGTGATAAAATTGCCATTCGAAGCTGTGACAGTTTCTTGACAGACGTTATCATTCTTATCACCTAATTAATCATTAAGTTATTCATGAATGAAATTCTAATTGCATTGTGATTTTTAGTATTTGATTAAAGTCAATGAAATAAAAACAAAAAAGGGGATTGAATTGCTTCAGCATCTTGTAGAATATTACCATGCTCAAACAAAGTAAGTTTTACACCGTCAATTCTAACTCTCATTATCCACTATTGTTATTTTTTCCGCATGATTTGCACCCTTAATGTTACTTATCATTACAACATTAATCTGAGTTACTTATGATTCTGGTATGCGTTTCTTTTATTTTGTTCAATCGAATGCATTAAAATATATGATTTATTAATTTTAGTTATTTCCAAGATGGCCTAAAAACAATTGAACACTTTGGCAACTATGTTGCTGATTTATCTCTAAAGTTACAAAAGGTCAGGCAAAAGCAAGATGAGGAAAGGAGGCGACTTACAGAGTTACGAACTTTGTTGAGGAGCTCTCCGGGGCTAGAAAAAGAAGTAAATGAACTTTTATTTTTTATTTAAATTTAGAGGTTTGATGCCAGGTAGTATTTATATACTCTGTTAATAAGCTGCTTTCACTCTATTTTACCAATATATTAAGGATTAGTTTGAATTTATTGTTAATTATTTTGTTATATAAAAAGAGTAATTATAACTTTTTTAAATATTTTTCTTATCAGGGTGTCAAAATATGATTTAATGGTGTATTAACTTTTATCAGAAACCTTTGTGCTGCTATGGTCCTCAAACAATGTAAACAATAGAGATTGGTGTTTTGAGTTTTTCAAATAGTAAAGCTTGCATGTTAGTGAGTTGATAACTACACCAGCTAACTCTATTGTTTTCTAAAGTGTCGCCATTGACTTATTAATTTTTAAAAAGAAACATCCTTTAAGTATTTTATTATTATCAAGGGAACCTTTGATATACCAATAAAATGATGGGAACCATTTTAACGAATCAATTAATCTATGAACGTGAAAGAAATACTTTAATTACCTATAAAGAAAATTTGTTCAAATCATAATAAATCAGCTATTGTTCTTATGGTTTATATTTATATTATGTATTAGAGAACAGAGGCTATGTTCACCCTTACAGTCTGTTATGAACTTGCTATTGTTCTTATTTAATCTTCCATACTGATAATTTTCTGTTCTTTACTGATAGGGTCAGTTTAACACAACAAAAAATGTTTACCTATTATTATAATAGTGAATAATGGAATGATTTATTTTTGTTTTACTAATTCTACAAGTTGAAAGGAGAAAAGTTCCATTTTTTTCAAACTGTGTTACTACAAGAAGTTATTCTCTTCTATTTCTGATCTTTACACTTTTATATAACTTATAATTTTTTAGCATAAATAATAATACTCCATATCTGTTTAGAGTATAGCACTTAACATTGTTCTAAACATGTAGAGTCATAACTTTTTTTCTTTTTATTATTTTTTTTTCTAAGAGAACTTTGGCCTAATTCTTATGTTTTTAAGTGTGCTGAAACTGAATTTGAAGTCAGAAAAGTTTCCTCAGGAACCATTTTTAAGAAAAATGAGGTTGAAGTTGAAAAAACGAAAATTTTAAAAATAGTATGTTTATTTATTTTATTTTTTAATACTATTTTTATTTATTTATTTTTTAATACTTTTTTTATTTATTTATTTTTAAATTGATGTATTCTTATTTACTTTGTTTTTAAAATACTGTTTATTTTTTTATTATACTTATTTATTGTTTTTATATTTTATTATTACTATTATTTATTTTATATAAATAAATATTTTTTTTAAATAGAGAGGATTAAGGATTCGATTATATGTTTCTTTTTTTATTTTTTTTATTTCAACTATATCTAATGGTTTTTAGTGTTAGCTCGGCACAGGTAGAGTAAATTATCTAATCCCTGGCATTTCAGGGAGACAGTTTTGTCTCCACTGTGCTTCAATTGCCTGACTAATCTCAGGTACTCAGTATAGGACTGAAGGTAACCAGGAATGTCGTCTGCCTGAGGCAGACTATTTTCTGCCAAGAGAAATTTTTGTGAGCCTATCAAACTTGCTTTACACAGCACAGTTTTTTTTTTGTTTTTTTTTACTCTTTGCTTATGATATTATTATCTGATATATCAAAAAAATCGTAATTCCAGAGTTATTATCAAAGAATAGACCATATTTGTAGTTTACGTAAATAATACTTGAAATGTAAACAAAACTGATATGAAATTTGCTCCAAGAGTAGAATTGGGAAAAAGCCACCCAACCCACGAAGACCAGCTGCATGAATCAGAACAAATCGTAGTTTAGTGCATTCATGTAGTTGTCTACTGTATTAAATTTTAATTTTCAGAAATAACAATTATTTTACAAGAATATAATGCAACTAATTGTAATGATTAAACCAAATCATTATATATTTTATATTCAATACTTGTAATAAATAAGTTCATCTATTCTTTAAAATTCTCACAATCTGGGCTATATTTCATAATTAAGAATAAATAACAACTAGAATTATGTAGTTGTTCTATATTTTACTTATAATCATTTAATAATAATAATTTTTTTTTCTCTTTATATTTTCATCCGCACCTGTCAGATACAAGTAATTGACAATCAGCCGATTGGCTGACTGGAAAATAATACAGAATGGCATAAAGACATGACGGAGAACAGTACCCAGCGGTACCTATAATAATAATAATTAGATTAATATTTTTTAAATTTATAGCTTTAATTTAAATATTAATGTTTTTATAAATTTCCCACTGTAAACCATAGGCCCAATTAGTGGTTTATAGGCACTATTTGTTTCACAATAAAATACTAATACTCGTTATTTATTGACTTTTATTTTAAAATATTGATACATTTTGCAAACAATGTTGTATCCAACGACAATAAGTAATGTAGAACCTCTAAAAAGTAATGTTTCCACTTGTACTTAATTATGAAATAGAATTTAAAAAAGTAAATGATGGTCTCTTTGTTTAATATTACTTTTAACAGTTTAGTTGCCAAATAGACTCATACTTACATTTCAAAATTATAGTTGTAAAATACTCGTATATTATATTAATGCCTTGCCCAGAATGACAGTATTGTATTACGAGTCAAAATCCAATAATCTCAATCTCAGTTACTATCAGTGAAATACTTTGTTCCTTCATCGGAATATCAAGTCATAACACACTGATACATTCATTTTTTAGAAAATTAGGAATAAATTAATTCCAAATTAATATACTATTTTTTTATATAAATTAAAATTTAGCTTATGCGACTACTTTTAGTAGAAATCTGATTATCTTTAACCGAGGAGTGAGATATTGCAGTAGAGTTCCGCTTTCTGTGCTGTTAAACTTATTTTGAAATCTTGATGCACTCATAGAATTTTCTTACTAAATTAGAGGTTTTTTGAAATTATGAAAACTTTGAAGGATACAATTAGTCTAGGGGTGCAGTCAATAACAACACTAAATAAGCAAAACTTATTTATTAGTAGTGCCTACATTGTAGGCCATCTTCAGTGCTAAGAAAGAAATACCAAAATGACAATAAAAAACATTGCAGTACCAAGAAAGAATATAATAACATACAGAGTTATAGAATATAGTTATGATTATAGATGAGAACTTTGGTAAACCTGGGTCACTCAGTTCTTTGATAAATTACTTTAATGTTGAGAACTTTTTGCCATAGTGTGTAGTTGAAATAAAAATAATTTTACTGTTTCTTCAGTAATAAAAAAATAAAAGAAATCTAAATGGGTTTTTGAACTTGTAACCACTCTAATTAAGTGTTAATTAAATATATTATTATATTTTTGATTCAATGATATGTAGATTAACTTCTAAAAAGTTGAATTATAATTTGTTTCTACTTCAAATTCAGATGGGGCATACACCTGAAAAGGGAGCGGGTTATTCGCTTCATCAGCTGCAGGGTGACAAAGGTGCTGGGCTCACCAGGACCGGGCATTTACTGAAGAAGTCTGAAGGGAAGATGAGAAGAGTGTGGCAGAAGAGAAGATGTTGTGTCCAAGCTGATGGCTTCCTCGATATATGTCATGGTGATGAGTCAAAGCCTCCAGTTCGAGTCAACCTCCTCACTTGTCAGATTAAACTTGTCCCCGATGATAAAAGATGTTTCGATCTAGTTTCATGTGAGTATGGCTTTGATTGTTTACCCTGCAAGTGGTTTTATACTTAATATTTTTTTAAATAATAGTTTTTAATAAAATAAATGAACAAAAAAAAAAAAATTATTCCATTAGTTGCATCATTTATTGTATAATTTTCAGACAATCGTACTTATCATTTTCAAGCTGAAGATGAAAATGATCAAAGAGCCTGGATGTCTGTCCTTGTAAATTGTAAAGAGGGCGCACTTTTAAAGGCCTTTGATGATGGCAGTAAATCGTCGGGAGGTGCTACAACTAACCCAAGTCTGTTAGAACTTCAGCAGGCCATCATCAGGCATATCCAACGGTTACCAAGTAACGATAGGTGCTGTGACTGCAATTCACAAAATGGTATGCTTTCTTATTTTAGTTATTTTACTGTTTTATTTAATTTGAAAATTAATAATTTTATTTCTTGTTCTAAACAGACACTACATGGCTGTGTATTAACTTCGGTGTCGTTGTTTGTATTGAATGTTCTGGGATCCATCGAGATCTTGGAGTGCACATTTCGAGGATACAGAGCCTTACATTAGACCACCTCGGTACATCGCAGTTACTTCTGGCGAGGCATATGACTAATCAAGGTTTTAATGAAGTAATGGAGGCTACATTGCACTCGAGTAGCAAACCTACTCCATCAAGCTCCATGTGATTATAAACTTTTTAATTTTTCAAATAGTTAGAAATTAAAAAAACTTTCATTATATTGTTATAAATTAACTAATAACTTTAATTGGTGATGCCAGTTTTGTTAATGTTAGTTTAGTCCTTAATTCTGCAAATCATTCTCGCTTCATCGATTACATTTGTCATTCCTTTCGGTATTGCATTTAAATTAATTTTATTTAAAAAAAGGACAACATTTTAACTGTGTTGTTAGTACTAACTTTAAAATTTTATTTATCGTGATCACTATTTTAGATCAAAAGTATCTTATTTATTAAAATTGGTATTTTATGTAAGAGGGGTCTATACTATTTTTTTTCTGCCGAAGCATGATATAAAAGTGTAAACCAATTTTTTTTTTTTTATTTCTACCTTGATACTAAACTTAGGCTAAAGTATTTTTGTAGTCTAATATTTGTTATTTTAAAAAATATTAAAAATATATATCCATAAAGAACAAGAACTTAAAAATGGTACATGGTCATTAAGTGGTCCTTTTTGGGAGGTGAAAAAAATACGTTCCATAGATAGAGATAAGACTTTCTGCACTATCCTAAACTATCTTTTCACACAATTCTAAACTATTTGAAGTAATAAAAAAATAGCAAAAGTTTAATTTAGAGAAAGTTTCAAATTCTATTTGTATTTGCATTATTGTAATAAATATAAACAATTTTTTGTCTTGCTTTTCTTCAGGGAAGAAAGGTATGATTTCATTAGAGCCAAATATGTTGATAAAAAGTATGCAATGACTACATGCTCTGATGAACATGACCTGCTATCGGATTTAGAACATGCTGTCAACAATAAGAACCTCTATCATCTGCTACAAGTGTTTGCCGAAGGAGTCGATTTAGGTGCTCCTCTACCATCATCGGTACTTAGCCATTTATTCTATTTTGTTTTTAAAGTTACATAAGTTTTAAGTTATTTGGTCGATAGATTAGATTATATTTAGCAAAACTACTCCTTTGTATGTTGTTTTATAATTCTCAAAAAGTTAAAATTATAATACTAGGACCTAACCTTAAATTTTGAATTGATACTACCAACAACCTCTAGTTATCTATATCATTCTTTACATCAGTCCATCTTTTACTAAGTAATAAGTACATTGTGCGTATTACCATTCCAGTAATTTGTTTTTTAGTTATTTCAACTACTATGAATCTATTACTTCAAGTATCATTACTTGATGTGGGTAGTATAATAACCTTTCCCTGGCCAATTAATTTTCTGCCACCACCAGACTCGAACCAAGTCATGTGAACTAAAAGCAAAATGCCTTGCTGAACTATCCAGCTCCTTAAAATTTTTCATGAAAAGATAATTATAAGTTGGAGCAGATTAGTTCTTTAAATAAGAGAACTATTAATCTGTAGGTCATGGGTTTGAGACTGGTATTGCAGATAAATTATTTATTTTTTCATTAACCATGGATTAAATCTGTAATATCTGGAAACTCTTCTGGGGTTTAAATGACCCAGCCTTTACGAAGTTGGTGCCCTTAAATGGAGAAAAACCCATTGGTTGAACTTGATCTCAGCCAAATCACCTCCGTACACAATAGTTAGCTTAGAAAGAGTCCCGTTCTTAATAAGTTCTGAAATCTTGACCCTTGTTTTTTTTTGTATTTTTGTGAGTGGTTATTTTTCTTTTCTTTAGTCACTAGTTAAATTCTTTAACTCTATTAAAGTTTGATCTGCATATTTCTAAACAAGAAGAGGATTTGATGATCTTTTAATGATTAATATTCCATTGTCCCTTACTTTCAGAAGTCATTTTAATGGATAATTAACTCTGTTTGTGATCATCATTCTGCTATATAACGAAATTTTTCAATATCTTTATTGTATGAATTAAGATGTTAAATTTTGAAAGTTTGATTTATGGTCTTATAATTTTTACATGCTGTTATAATTTTTTTTCTGAAAATTCATAATCATTTTTTTATTTTTTTTCTCGGGCAACTAGGGATCACTTATTTCAACTGTTTTCTTCCTTGGGATTTTATGTTTGCCCAGTACTGTAGCATCCGTTCTCGATGTTTTTGTTTCCATTCTTCAGTACACTCCTTGCCTGTTTTGAGCTTTGCCTTTTCCTGGAAATTCATAATAATAATTTTAATAAAATTTTTATATAGGATTGTGGTGAAACTGCTCTTCATTTGGCTGTGATTAGGGAGATGGGTGCCTCCCTTCACCTAGTTGACTTTTTAGTACAAAATATGTCTTCATCGGGCATTGACCGGCAGACAGCAGTAGTGGGTGAGAGGTAATTGTTCATTAATTCATTAAAACTATTAATTCTCATATGAGTTAGTTTTTTTTATGTCTTTCATCAGGTAAATTTCCATTTTAGTTTTTTTTATGTCTTTCATCAGGTAAATTTCCATTTTGTTAATAAAGATGAAGAGTGAGAATGTTTTTTTTTACAGGGGAGGTGATAGTGCTCTTCACATGGCTGCGATTCATGATAAAACAGAGTGTATGAAGCTTTTGTTAAGAAGTGGTGCAGATCCAGTGCTTCATAACGCCCAGGACAAGACACCCCTCGACATTGCACAAGAAAGGGGTCATTCCTCGTGTGAAGAGTTGGTCAGTATTTTTAATAAAGTACCTTAAAAAAAAATCACAATACATTTAAAAGAAAAATTATTTTAATGTTATAATTATCTCTGAAAAATAAAATAAAGTGAAAACCAGTTTGTAATAATTTATCGATAGTCTTATGGGTTGTGCTGAATAATTTTCTTGATTATATTCTTAGCATTTTCATCTTAATCGGCTTCAGAGTAACTTAAAATATTTTGAATATAAATCGTTGAACTTATGACTGATTTTTAATCAGTGTTTTCATTTTTTTAATTTAGACAGATATTAATAGATATAGGAACAAGACATGGCAACTCATGATGTTTGTTCTAATTTCAAAAAAGTTAATAAATTATAAATGTAATTAAAATTATACATTATAAAACAATATTTATTTGTACAAAGGCATAATATTTTTCTCTTTAATTTTTAATTCAGATTGAAGCTTTCAAGATTTTTTATTATTATCTTTGATTACTTTATTTTACAGTCCTAACAATCATCCCATATTTTAAGGGAGTCTTAACTATCTCTATTCTTGTCACAACTTGCAGTATGAGCCAATCCTTTGTAACGTGGGGATGTTATGTAATATTCTATGTGTTGAATAATGGGCGGCTGAGTTTTATAATAAAATTGAGGAAAGTGAATATAAAAAAATGATTGGTGTAGAGCCCCAAAATATTTGATAATAGTTAGGGCTGTAAAAAAAAAAGCAGTTAAGGGAGGTTTGGTTCAATAGTAAATTATCTTTTAAAAAATATATTATTTTTCTTTTAAAAAGTAGCGTAATTCATTGAATATTTATTTTTCTACTTTTCTTATGTTTAATTTGGCTTGAATTTTATTTTGTATCTGTACTGTGACATTTAGTATTATCGAGTTTTGAATAATAGCTAGAGAATTATTTTCCCATAAAATCATAAAATTTTATAAATAACTTATGTAAAGTTAGGTCATTCTTCTGATTAAAAGTTATATATAATTTAGATCTGAACCAAAATAATGATCATTCTAAACATTTGGTTATAGTTCTTTGTGGAAAAAGTATGGATTTTTTATCTTCCAGTGTAATACATTAAACATAATGCATATAGGTAAATATGGCAACGGCACACAATGATGTCTTATAATTTGAACGACCGGTGTATATAGTTGATCTATAATAATATCGTTTTTAACTTTTAATAATGAATTATTTATTTCTTTTAATGAAAAGTTCAACTAGTTCTTGTAAAAATATCTTGAAATAATTAAACTAAGCTTATTGAAAATTTTTAATTTGCATCAATTCATTTCACTAACATCATATGCCTTTTGTTGAAAGATTCGTCATGCCCTCCAAAGGCAAAAATCGCTATTTGAGAACATCAACATTGACTGGAATTTAACACATGATGATGGCTCTACAGATTTTTCTGATGACGAGACTATTATAGAGGATAGGGTAAATTGATATATTTTATGTTTAACAAGTTAATTTATATGTTTGTCTTGTTTATTTTGTTTTTATTAATCATTATATATACCTTTAAAAAATCCTTAAACTCATTTATTATTTTAGTGTTTTAAAAATATTTTTTGGGTTTTCTTGAAAAAAATGTGAGCACAATTTCTTGTTTATATTTACATGTACAGCAAATCAATTAAAGGGCCACTTTAGGTTGTCATTCTTGTGAGTAAACAATTGTATTTTGGAACATTTTAGGAATAAATAGTTTTTAGGATTAAGTTAAACCAGAGAAAGAGAGAACAATTTTCCTCCATCATAATCTCTTCTAGTTATCTTTGACATCTAGTTAACATTGAACTCGGGATTGGCATTTGTATCAAACAATTCTCTACCCTATCTCTTCTCAGTATTTAGTGGTGTGTCGTTATGTTTTTATTGTCGTTAGATATTCTTTCTGAACTTTAATTGCACAAGGCTGTGATGTTCATAGAGGAAAAACTAGGAGTATCAAAATAGGCTAATAATTTCGGAATGAGGCAACGATTAGCCCAGTCTATATGGGAAATGTACCAAATACAAAGACTAGTGTGTACTACCACAAACCCTTAAAAATTGTTAGTCTGCATCACTTGCTTTTACAGTCATATCATACATACACTACAGGAAACTAAATTTAATAAATAGCCGTCTGAATGAGCTAGTTTTAAATTTAAATGTAACTTTGTATTTATTTAATGATATAGTATTTATAATTAAGAAATGGAAAATAAAGCAGTTTTGTTGTATGCACTGGATAAAATTGAAACTGAACCTTGAAAAGTAAATGAATAAAAGTGTGAAGATACAAAAAATGAGATAAATATCATGGAGAGATGCAAAAATTAAGTATGAAAAATAAGATGGCTTTTATTTATTTATTTTTTTATTATGATTTCTCAAACTGGATTCAATGAAGCAATTTTTTTTTTTTTTTACTCTTCTCTGTCCTAAACATGAAGTCTTAGCTGCCATATTCTTTTTAACTGCATGCCTTGTAAATTTTTTAGGTAGCCCTTTAATTTGTTTGCTTTGTGTATTTATTGTATCATATAAAATTATTTAAGTTTTTATATGTTTAATTTTAGAACGGTTGTGTGACACCTGAGAGAAAAACAGCTTCTCGGCCACCAAGCTATGCTGAGTCGCCCGTTAACATGAGATCGCGATCGTCTACTTGTGATAGTCTCAAGTCAGGAAGTTTTCGTCAGCCTCCTCCACCACTGCCTCATGCGAAAAAACCTCAACACCATCAGAGTAAGTCTAACTTACCATATTTTTAATACATTATGCATTGAGTCGGTCGGGAAGTTCTTTATCATCAATTTTAATAGACTATTTTAAGAATCTAAAATCTCTAAACTACCTGAAATCGTCAGTGAGTACACTTCTTCGTCTAGGCAATTAAATTTATAATAGCATTTGATGTAATTGATCATTTCAGCCTAAATTTTTTGATGTAGAGTGGTACCTAATTTATTTGTCTATTCTGGATATCTGTATTTGTCTTTGATTATTTTGAATTTGTTTTTAAAAATTAGTAAGTTAATTTTCAAATCCTAACCCTTGCTTGCAATTTGTTATTGCTGATATTTCACGAACTCTCCTACTTTTATTGAAATATTTATTTCTATCAAAACATAATAGTGCTTGTTTATTTTTAACATATATACATGTGTGTACATATAATATGTTACATGATAAGATCGACAAAGAAATAATTTATTTTTGTTTTGAAGAGAAAAGATTTGCTGCCCTGGCCAGGATTCAAACCCGGGAAGTCCGCTTTGCCGTAGCAGTGCTCTAACCAACTGACCTACCAGGTGTCGCATCCAAGTCAGGCAAATACGTTATAGGATCGGTGAAGCGGACAACTTGGGTTTGAATCCGGGCCAGGGAAAATCTTTTCTCTTCAAAACAAAAATATCTAAAAATAATACCAATTTTTCATTTAAAAAATGAAATAATTTAGATTATTTATATATTATAATTGTGCTCCGAATCATACTTATGTTATTATTGCAGTGTCTTGTCACCCTATTAGCAAAAAGCCTCCAGCACAACCTGTAGTTCCAGATATGGGTACATTGGGCTCTGTGAAGAAGAGAGCTGCACCACTACCTCCTCCACAGGGCTACAGTTATTCTACATTGCCGGCTACGCATAACCGCAGTCCCTCCGATCCTAACCCATCCTACCACAAGCGGTCCCCATCAACTGACTCGACTCGAGCTGTACATCTTGGTAAATTATTGGTTTTCATATAATCTTCATCTTTTATATAATTTTCATAAAATTATTACAAGATTTATTTAAAATAAATAGTTCATGATTATTTAAAATAAAAGTTAGAGTTTTTACCTTCTAAAATATGTATCCTTCCACTGGTACTGCCCTCCATAGTGACATGTATTTAATTGCTGCTTTTAGAAAATTGATAGGTTACTGATTTCAAAAATAAAATAGGGAGTATTTTGTTGAAACTAATCGCTAATCCATAAATGATGTAATATCTGCTGCATCCTGGACATGTATTAGATATAAACATATAGACAATTTATAATTATGAAAAAAACATCAAAACAATAATACGAAGAATCCCAAGTTAGGAAATAAAATAATATAATTAGTATTTTAAATATCTTTTTTAGTTATAGTGCTGAAATCTAATAGACAGGCCTATCAGATTACACATTTGCTGTTATTTTATTAAAAACATTTGACATAAATATTAATCTTTACTATTGACGTGTTTATAGGAATTAAATTGCTGCCCATAGTAATGGGCTTAAATATTATATTATTATTTTACTTATTTTTCTATTCAAAACCGAAAGGCTTCATTCAGTTGGAGTTGAGGATTAATATGTAATTCATTGATCCATAATGGTTAAACTGAACTAACCTAGCCTTATCGAACCTGTCTAAATGGCATGGGTTAATTAAATAATACACCAATACCTACACTGCTTATTTCTATCCATGTTGTACCAATTAATATAAATAAATTATAACTTCAGCATTTCTGTAAAATATGATTTTGAGTTCAAGAAGAGCTGTGGTTGCTATACTTGAATTATAAAAGCAATAACAGTTAATAGCTATTATGGCCAGTATTAGCGAAAGACTAGTTTTATTATTATTATTCTTATATAAAATTTCCATTGGAATACACACTGTAATGCATATCACATATTAATTACAGCTGGTGCCAAATTAGTCATCCCTCCTGGAGAAATTCCAGCCCTAAAGGCCACAGGAATCGACAAAACAGGTAAATAGTTTATATACATATCTCTGTTTTGCTTCATTGATCTTTTATTTTATAATTATTTTCATAATTAAATATTACATTAACAGGCAGTATTCAGAGGCCAAGGGGTCCTCCACCACCTGCCCCTTCGCCGAGGCTTTCGAATGGGCAGTCAACTGAGAGTATCACCTCGTTAGCATCTGATGCAGAATCTCCGAATCCTGTTCCTCCTCCAAGAAAGGTAAGAGATAGATGTATTCACTTTGACATAATATTTAATGTGACATCTAGCTAAAAAATATTTCAGTGAATCAAACGCAACAGGACCGTTAATGCAGAACCAAAACTTGATACCATATTATATTTCATGTCTGACACTCCAGGAAACTTAGATAATCTAGATATCCCTATCTCCCTTCTCCTTCTCTCTCTCTCTCTCTCTCTCTCTCTCTATATATATATATATATATATATATATATATATATATATATACATACTATACAGCCTCATTCTTAACATTCCTATTTTTTCAAAAATTGAATTTATTGTCTTTCTGACAAAAATTTATAGCCTCTAACAAATGAAATTTTCGACCTTTGTGGGTCAATGCCTTCCTTTCTGTACTAACATTAGTTTCTACTGCTCCCTAATTTTTAATAAAAAAAGGTATAATACATGATAAGCTGATTTTAGTTGTGCTGGGGATGATTTACCTATGGTTTTTATATTATTGATTTCACTATAATTTTTATTCCTCCTTAACCCCCCTCCCCTACCCACTGGGTCGTGAGCGACCCTTTGCTGCTTTGTCAGCGCCTGTGGTCTCCTGAGTTATTTTTCTAAAATAAAAAGTTTTGTACTTTTTATTTTAAACCCTAAATGATTGATTTTTTAATGGCAAGGTGAATTTCAAGGCCATGGGTCGTAGACGACCAAGAAGTAGCAAATTTGTCATAGGATAAATGGGGTAGGGGAGGAGGGTTTAAGATTATTACTGAATGGTTTATCATTTGAAAATAGTTATATCATGAAAAAAATCTATGAGTCCATTGGCATGGCTTTCCTTATGCTTAGGTTAAAAGTAAAAAAAAATTAGATAATCTTTCAAAGAAACATCTTGTATGGATCGTCCTAGGGCGATATGTGACTTAGATACCAATCCTGATGAAAATCAGCTGTTTTTTTTTAATAATGTGGAAAATAATAATATTACAAGTGGCAGTTTTGAGTTTCATGGGACTGCGTGTCCCACTGGTTGAACCTTTTAGCATGTTTGTGCTGCCTCATTGACGACAGTTGTTTCCGTTTGTTATAACTGCTCCTAGGAACCCTCTTTGATGATTAAAGAACTCCCTTACAATTAAACTTCCCCTCTTCCCTTCTCTCACTTTTTGTTAGATAACTTGAAAATGTGCATGAATGTTCAATACGTCTGTTTTAAACATCTTGGTATAAAAGCCTAATTTTTTTCTGCTACAAAATTAAATTTTATTTGATTAATCTTAAAATTTATCATCTATTAAGATACACCTGGTTTCGTTGAGATCTATATATTAGTAATTACAATATAAGATCAAATGTGATACTGAAATTTTTATTTTAAATTCAGCGGAAGATGGCCTTTTGACCTTCTAAGTTGATCTTTTTACTTGAGTACTACCACACTGGGTAGTTTCTCTACTTGTTTTTATTCCTGCCAATATGTTTCATTTATACTATTTACTTGTATTAGTTTAATACACTTGTAAATTTCATTGAATAATAAAAAAAATTAAAAAATCAGTGCATTTAACTTTAAAAATTAACTTATTTACTTTATTATTTTTTTAAAAAACCCTTTGACAAGGCAAAAATGAATTGAATTTTTCTGAAATTATCCTATTGTTTTTTAAATACTAGCAGTTATATACAATGTAAGAGAAGAAATCCTGTTGTATCTTCATCCCTTTGAAAGCTCTAATTTTTTTGTGTTCTTGTACTGCTGGTAAATTAAAATTAAGTTTAGGTATTAAGAAGGAAGTCGTTTATTTATTCATATTATGGATTTTTAAAATTTGTTGAAGTACAAAACTATTTTAAAAACCAACTGTTTAAGTAGATTTCTTTTATATTTGAAATATGTTGCCTATTGTTAATGATTAAACCAGATTCCCTGAGAATGCCAATTCTCTTTTTACAGAAAAAAACAGATGGTTCAGTTCTAGAAAGCTACCCCGAGGAGAATGAGGTAAAAACATTCTCTCGACTTGGTGTTGTCTTGTTTCGGTTAAACATTATTTTGCTTGTTTAATATTCATCTTTTTCACAAATTCATTATATTTGTTTTATTTATGTGAAATAACTTTTTATTATTATTATTTGTTAAAATGGTGTGATATATTTGATTATTTTGTTATATTTTTTATTGTAACAAAACAAAAGTTTTAATCTAAAAGTTTAATCATGTAGTTCATTTACTTTTCTGCATGTAACTGACAATATTAAGGCTGCATGATGCGAATTGTCCCCTGAAAAGCATCATGTGCAATTATTATTTGTGTTCCCTTTTGTTATTGATCCTAATAATATATAAAATTATATTATAACATTTATATTTTAATTGCTTTTTTAATTTTTTTTTAACAAAATAAGTTTTATAACAAGAGCATGTAGGCTTCATTTTTATAAAATAATTTATTGGAGTGCTTGCAAAGATTTATATCTTTATAATTAACTATATCCCTTCATTGATATTAAAAGAATTTTTATTGGAATCATTTATTTAAAAACTTTTTTTGTGTGTTATTGTTTTTATCTATATTCTTTATAAACCTTTTATTCAGTGAATCTATAACCCCCTTTTTGTACTAATGAGAAAGAAAAAAGTAACCAGTTGCATAACATTTTGTTTTAGTTTAATTTTCAATTTTAGATCCCTCTTTTATATGATTTCCTTACTTTTTTAAATATGTTTCTTATTGTTTTTATAAAAACTCATTAATAAATATATTGTTGAAAAAAACAAAACAAAATTAAAAGTACTTCGTTATATTATTTACTAAATTTTGCTGTTTTTAAACCGTTTTATTCTAAAATGAAACAAAATAAAATTTAGTAAAATTATACTTCTGAAGTTCAATAAAGCTTTTGAGACAAATGCCAAGCTAATCCAATGAGCTTAACTCAGAAAGTACAGCAATTGTTTTTCTGTTGCAGCCTTACTTCTACTGCCCCCTGGAGGAGTCACCAGGCCCTCCCAGGTGTCGTGCCCTCTACGACTGCCAGGCAGATAATGAAGACGAACTCTCTTTCAGGGAGGGTGATATCATCCTGGTAACGTCCATGTCGACTGAGGACGAGAATTGGATGGAGGGTGCTCTTGAAAGGGAGCCTTCCATCCGTGGAATGTTCCCGATCAGCTTTGTCCATATGATTCAGGACTGAGCCGCTAGCCTCGCACCTCTTTTATTTTTTTAGATATGCCTCTTTTTAAGTATAGTAATCCCTGAGATTTTAGCCTTTGGTAAATACCTTTTATGATGTGATACTATTTTTGTTTTAACATTTTTTTTAAATAGTTTTTTTTTTAACTTTTAAGTTGATAGAGGTCCGAAGTGTATTTATTTAATATATAGATATAATAACTATTTATTTGAATATATAATCTAGGTGTAAAGTATTGTTTGATGTGTTTTTAAGTGTATTATTATCTAAAAAAAGAAAAACAATGAAAATGATCAAGTCAAACTTTAGAGAAATAATAATGTGATGAGTAAGTATAATTTTAGAAAAGTATTACAGTTTTTGAGCATTGTTGAAATTTTAGTTATGGATTTGTGTGTTTAAAATTGTCGTTGAGCACTTGTATGAGACTGGATCTTCTGAAAAATCTAACTTGTAGATTTCCTTATATTTTTTATCCATTTTTAATTTAAATGATTTGGCAGGAATCGGGGCAATAAGCTAGAGAATTTAAATGGTTTTCCTACCCAATTGAATATTTTAAGGTTATTATTACATATAAGTGCATGATTATGCTTTAATATAACATGGTTCTCGATTTAAAAACTGTTCACTCGAAGCAATCTAATAGGGTTTGTAAATTAAAGACATAGCATGATGATCTTGAAAATGTGCAAAATATGTAAACCAAATGTGCAATTTTTGAAGACTGAAACATTCGATGAGAAATTCACTGTAACAACTGTTTATGATCTGATAATGAATTCAGTTATTTTTGTTTATACGTTAGCAGTATTGCTGTTTTACTATAAATTTGAAACATTTAAAAAAAAAAAAAGCTGAGTGGTAAACAGATTTCTTAAATATTTTGTTTTAAAAAAAATGTTAAATTTACTTTTAGGAAGATAACATTTCTGAGTAAATAAATATGCTACAATTTCTACTTTACTCTTCGACTCATTTGGCAACTAACAGGCATTGTATATTATATTTCATGCCCAAAAATATATTTTATTTTTTATTTATACTTGGCCTTCCTGACCTGTAATAAATTCTATGCACTTGCTTTTAAAATAAATAAGAAAATTTAAGGCATTGATCAATTTTATTTATCTGTTTTCTTAGGAATTCAAACTTCTAGAATACTTAGTAGTAAATTGGTATGAACTTACCAAATTATTTTTAAATTTTGTTTAATTTACTCTCTTATTATGTATAAATTTTACATATATTTATTTTTATTATTATTTAGTACTAAATTTTATTATTCTTAACTAAATTATTTTAGTTATGTAAAAGAAAACTTTTTTAATAGCTGATAATATTTTTATTTATATACATTTTATAGCATATTTCATGTATTGAACAGTCTATCAGTATTTTTTATTAGTATTTACTCATTCCACTCAGCTGTGATTTGAACAGGCCATTGATTGAGTGTGACTACTATTGCTTATACCCCCTAGCTTCAACATCAATTGAAATTTAATAGTCAATATAGATTATATTTGATTTCAATACAAGACTCGATGGAAGAAATAACTTTCATTTAATGTTCATAGAACTTTGAGCATCCTAAAAGTATTAAAACTGAAGGGGAAAAAATTCCTTTTGGTTCCCACTCTTGTTTTATTTCATACTTATATGCATTAAACAAGTATTGTTTGATTTCATAAAAAGGTTGGTGAATAATACTCTAAATACCGTAAACTAATTAAGGGTTAGGTGCTATTAATTATTATTAAAAATATAATTTAAAAAAATGGATAGGTCCAATCCTGGTATTATAATTTTGGTGCATGCGTGGCTCTGCTTATTAATTAATAATTTCTACTGAAAAAAGTTATAATTGGGTTTTGTATTAATTCTTAATAATGATAAAATAGAAGTTTTAAATAACTAATATAAATTTAGTTTAAAAAAAAAATCAACATTTCTTTCTTAGTTTAGTGTTTTATTTCTTCTTCAAGTTGTTCATTCCTTTCTATAGCATTTTGATTATTTATCGCTCATATTAGTAATTTTTTTTATGCAGTTTTTATGAAAAAAGTATTGTTAATTTATATCCTTTATAACCTCCTCTGTCTGTGCAATAGGATTAAAGTCCAGTATAGGCCAATGGTCTGGTGAATCAAACTTCTTTGTTTTGTTTTTTTATTTTTATTTTAAAAACAAATTTTTTTAGTTCTTTCTATGAATTTCAGAAAATGTGAAAGCAATTAAATGCGCAGAGAATTATGATTAAATTGTATTTTTATCGATGAAAACAACTTCCCATTTTTATTAAATTAACTATTAACGGAGAAATAACCCTTATATCTAAGTAGATGGATGGCTGTATCTTTCCGATTGTTGCCTTAATCTGGAGAGTTTACAAATTTGGTTCTGTTTTTAATTTGTTGTTTTAAATGTTGAAAAAAATGCTGAATTTCTATCTTGAGTAGGTGCATTTCTTCAATACTGAATATAGGCTTTGTTTATATGCAGGGATTGAATTAAATTAATTTCTTGTAACTGTTTATTTTTAATGGTTTTCCATTAAGTCCTTGGCTTTTTTTTCTTCTATTTATTTTCTGTTTGATAATTAATTATTGTACTATTTCATTCTAATTATTATAATTATTTTGAGTGTATTTTACATAAATTTTAAACAAATAAGCTCATCGCTCTCAAGGGAATGTGTTGTGAGTAAAAAAATGATAAGCTGGAATAGTTTTAGTACTATTTTCTTTAAGTAATCAATTAAAATTGCTCTTCAATGAGTTTTGTATTAACATTAGATTATGGCAAATATTGCCTTACATAGGTTCACCTGCGTCTAAGATTGGCTGTTATTTTATTTTGTATTATATATGTTAAAGTGGAATGTACATATATTTGTAATAATTGTATTTATGTATTAACATACATATATATGTTCCCATAATGTTATAGAAAATATTTTGCACATGTTTCCTTTTACACATGTGGTAATGTGTTTGCATTTACCAGTGATTCGTATTACCATTTAATCATACCAAAGAATTTGCTCTGGCGGTTACTAAAAGAGCTTACTTCCTATCTATTGTAAAATTTGTACATATGTTTTTACAGTTTTTAATTTGCAACTGTTTGATAATGTCTATAATTTTCTCGGGCAGAACTGTTTCCCCAAAGTCAAAGCCAGTGAAAATTAACTGAATTCCGATGCTTTTCTCAAAGATAAACTTATAGCTTATATATTACTTCGGAAAATGTGTATAGAATTATAAATGTATTATATATTATATATTAAGCGATGTTGAATTATAGAGAATATTTAACATTTGTCCTGCCCACAGATAAGTAAATAAATAATGTAGTTCTAAATTATACAAAGGTTGTGTAAATAATTTTAAATTGAAATTCAAAACAAAATATATGTATATTTAAATAAATAAAATACATGTCTACCATTATATATATTAAGCTAATTAAAGAAAAACAATCGTAAATCTGTTTAACCCTCTGTTCCGCAAAAGGAAAAACCTATGTTTGGATGCCATATATCCGAGATCAGGTGATAAATTTTGTTGTAATAATGTTTGATAAATTAAAAACCAAGTTTAGTTGATACATATGTAGTATTACTTTTAACGATAATCTATGATTGTAACAACTAAGTTCTATAATTCTGACTTATTGAACAAATTAAAATTAAAAAAACACTGGTTTCAAAACAGTTTAGCAAGGAAAAAACAAATCAAAAAAGTGATAGTTGAAACAACGAAAATCAACCATCCAAAACATAGAACATAGGTTAAAATTTGCTCAGGACATAACATTTTTACAAGTTTCTACCATAAATGTTGGTATTGATACAGGATACTTATAATTTTTATAAATAATTATAATCTTATAATAATAAAAATTATTTAAAATAGCTTCTTAAAAAACTCTATTTATGCATGTTCTAAACTAGGAGTCTCCCTCGTAGAGTTTTGTTAAGACAGATATTTGTAAAAAAAAAAATCCTTTCAGATCATTCTGTTAGTACCTAATCAAGCAGTGTTATTTTTAAAAAAAGAGCACCTTTTCTCATGGATATATTGCATCGGCAGAGGGTTAAAATAGGAAGCATAGTAAAATTGTATGTGTTCATAACTTACAGTCTAGATACCATATTGAGATAAACAAAACGTATAGGTTAAATATGAATCTATGAACTGAACCTATAAGATAGGATGCCAAAACTGTTTTGTATTCTGTGACAAGTTTATACTGTTTCTATCCTTAACTAACCAACCTACCCTTAAGGTTTCACTCTTTAGAGAAAAAAAAATGTATTTCTTATGACTATCTTCTCTTATATCTTATCTTATCGTATATGCGTATTTATATTTTTTTATTTTGGTTGGTCTTCCAATTTGTTGCAATATAAGCTGTCGCTTAAAAAAAAGAATTATTTTAACACAAGTATACATTATAATCGATCTCATTGTTAGAGAAGTATATATATACCTATCTATATTTTTAGGATGATTTGTTAAAAAAATATATTATAATTAAACATCACATTTATTATTATATTCAATTAATGAATATCTTTGTTAAAACTTATCTGCCATACTTTTTACCTACCATTATGTTATTTTTCTTTGGTACTTAAAAAATTGTGTAACCTTGTCTAATGCTCAGATTATATATATATTTTATTTTTGCCTTCTAGTTAAATAAAAAAGAATTAGTGAAGCCGCAGTATTGTTTATTGTATTTTTTTTAACCTTATATAACACCTAAATGATTGTTAAATCAATTAGAAAATCCATTGCATAATATTCAATCATGTATCGATTATAAATATTTTTTTAATCATTGCTTTAATTTTTATTTTGAAGAGGAAAGATTTGCCCCCAGCCGGGATTCGAACCCGGATCTCCACCTCACTGTGGCAACGCTCTAACCATTTGAGCCACCAGGGTCGCCTACCTACCTAGGACAAATCTGTTCTCTTCACCGATCCCATATTCCCCATCCCCCCGTGTTCTCGCAATTTTATGATGTATACACGAGGAAGAATGTTCATTGAACATTTCTTTTAATTTTAGGATTTTTTTGGCATACGTCATATTATTTATAATTTAAAAAACTTTTTTTTTGAAGAGAGAAGATTTGCCCCCAGCCGGGATTCAAACCCGGATCTCCGCCTCACTGTGGCAACGCTCTACCCGTATAAGCCATTGGGGGCGCTTTGTTCGAATCCCGGCTGGGGGCAAATCTTTTCTCTTAAATAAAATATTTAAAAATTAAAGCAATGATTAAAAAATTATGAATAATATAATGACGTATGTCAAAAAAATCCAAAAATTAAAAGTAATATTCAATGAACATTCTTCCTCGTGTATACATCGCAAAATTGTGAGAACACGGGGGATATGGGATTCGGTGAAGAGAACAAATTTGTCCTAGGTAACTCAAATGGTTAGAGCGTTGCCACGGTGAGGCGGAGATCCGGGTTCAAATCCAGGCTGGAGGCAAATCTTTTCTCTTCAAAATAAAAATATTTATAAATAATTTTTGTTATATTAGCTTGCTGTAGAAAATATTTTTCTACAAATTGGTTGATCTTTTCAGAAAATTTATGGTCAATGACAAATTTGAAGAAATATAGATGTAACACATACACAGTTATATTTTCAGTGTCAACAAGTTATACCCTGACTCGAATGTTCATTTCGCTATACACCAACTGCCCAGCATTCGAACAATGTTATTAATTGGTACCCAGAACTTGGTGAAATCTAGTTTTAACTCCTGGTAAGGAGTGTTTTACCTAAGAAGGGTCCATAGCTGGTATATTATGAGCTGACCTATGACTGGGATGTTCAAACTGGCCATACCTTAATTTTGACCTACATGGTTCTCACATCTCCCATCCATCTACAATCCCGGATGTGTTATCAAGATCCTTATAATAGTATATTATTTACTTGGATTAAATAAATTAGCTTGTTGAAAAAATACATATATTCAAGAAAATATTTTTGTTGTTTTAATTTATTAAACTTTCTTTTTGGATTATAATGAATCATTTTTTCTGACAATTGGTGATAGCTGAAATATGTAACTTAGGATCCAACAATTGTTTAATAATACAATGCTTTATACTTAATCAGAAATTCTTATGCAATCATAAACCTTCATAAAAAAAACATTTTATCATGAACATGTCTTTAAAAAAAAACTTCATACTGTAGATTTAGATAAATTCAGCTTTAAGAAATGTAATAGATCCCTTTTATAAATGAAGATATGTTTGTTTGTTTCGCTGAACGTCACTTTATGTTTCTATGGCAAAACGGAAGATGCTGCAGTGGGAGTCCTAAATTTTGCCTAAACAGGTATAATTAGGACAGGGATCTGTAACAAGTTCCTGATGTCATACAGGCCCAGGACCCCTATTCTACGTCCCTTCCGAAGGATGGCACAACCAAGGATTTTTTTCTCCCTTTTTAAAATCCTAGGGCTACCTATTGGGCTACGAACACACGATCTTGGGCATAGGGCGTCGTTATGCCATTAGGCCACCCCTTATGAAGAAATGATTTTACACTTACATTTGGGAGAACCTCTTAACTTGTGAGCCTCCGTACTTTTTTCAGTATTTTTAATATGGAAAATTCAGTTTATTGAATATTTTTTGCCATCTTAAAAATCCGCCTTTGATAAAAGTATGGATACAACTGTTACCTACGGCTCTGCTCGTATATTTTTATTCTTAATTATTTATTTTGTATATGTTCAAGATAAGTATAATTAATTATACTGCACTTATTAACTTGTGTGAATAATGGATAGGTACAGTCTCAATCTTGCTACTTCACAGTATACATGTAAAACCAATAGGGCCAGAAATGAAATCTTAATCAAAACACCATTTTTACTTTATTAGATAAGTAAAGTATCTATATGGAGTTTATTATGTCACTACGTAACACATCCTCTGAATTTGAAAAATTCATGTTTGGTGAATGATCAGTCATTATAGCTAATCATATTAATGTATCAGATTTTGCACCCAATGTAAGGAAAATCATGTGCGTTGACAAATCAGATATTTCAGTTTTAAATGAAACAATAAAGCTCCACACAGTTGCGTTAACTAATGCTTTACTAAAACCATTTCTTATAAATGCATTGTATGTACTTACAATTTGGAAAACTATAAATCACATAAGTTGTATATTGTTTGTTTGTAAGGCAAACCCTAGCTTCTATATAGTAGGTCACAATATAAATTTACTAATTTGGATGAAAATGAAGCCTTTAGATAAATTACTTATCATTTTTTCAAAATTTAAATGAAACACTCAATCTAATTTAGGATAAATGGTGTGTTTTTTATTAAAGGTATTCCATATGATAATATTTTGGGTTACATGTAAATATGATTAACTAATAAAGAAACCATAGTGACATTTATACATTACTGCCCCCCTAACGTTTCAAGAAGCCGTTCTCCCCAATATGATTTTAGAAATTGTAAAGCTATTGCTACATTTGTTAAACAAAATCAATTGCATTTCATGAGACTGAATTCATCTTACCTTACAGTACGAAGCTCATTTTTATTTATATTTTATATATGCTCATCATAGAATGATTTTTGTAAGAAGTGTTTTTATAAGAATTTCTAATAAATAAAAAATAAAAAAACATAAATTATTCCTCAGGTTGTCGCTTCGAGTAGAGCCCCAACAAGTTTTAACTTTTCATTTGTTTCCCTTTTAATATTTTCCAATAATACAAGTTATCATGAGCTTTAGTATGGAAAAGAGAATATAATTATGGAAAATGTATATATAATCATTTCTTCTAGAAAGGAATGTTTCTACAAACATATATTATCTGTACTAAGAAATGTTAGATGAAACTTTTATTTCTTGATAAAATAATTACCAAAATCTACCCATTACCCATAATTCATAGGTTCTCTTTTTCATACAAAAGCTCATGATAACTTGTATTTCGGGAAAATATTAAAAATTAAGGGAATAAATAGTTAAAACTTCTTGTAATTCAACTTGAACCAAAAACCAGCGGAACAGGTACCAAAAAAACTTCAAAAATTCCATTATTAAACAATTGTTGTTTCCTGAGTACAGAAATAAATATTTAAGCTATAGCCAATTCTTGTAAAAAATGATTAAAAAATATTTATGTAATTAATAATAGCTATGGATAAGGAATTATCGCTAAAAAAAAAAAAAAAGTGTAGCCATTAATCTATCGAATATACAAAAATGCATTTTCCATACTGGCAAATTATAAACACACTAGTTGAGTTGCTGATTGTGGAATAGTCTTGAATACCTAGTCTAGTATTGACACCCTGTTTCGTTTACTTTTGACACTTCGTGGAGTTAGGAATTCAAGACTATTTCACAATTAGCGCATCAACTAGAATGTTTCAATGTGGCCAAGATGAAAATCATATTGCCGTGTATTCGTTATGATATGGTAAAAACCAAATTACAAATCTGCATTCAATATTAATGGATAGCAATTTAGAGAATAAATCAACACTAAATAAACAAAACATATATATTTTTACAATTTACTTGATACAGTAATAGTTTCATAAACTTCATATTCCAGAATTTATTTTTACAAAATAAACTAGGCGCAACTAGAATTATAGGTATTGACATTAAAAAAATAATCACCTGAGTAATAATTCACATTTAAAACTAAAAACATAAGTATCTTCAATCCACAGCCAATTAAAAAAACAAACTTCAATAATAGTGGAACACACCTGCTGGTGAACGAGTAAAATCCACAAAACATTCTTAATTTTTAACACCAAGAACTAAAAATCACATTTAAAAAAAAGAAGGAGAAAATAAGTTATTAAAAACACATTACTAATGATTTCATGGAATGAGCACTGTTACAATCTTATTATACCTGTTTTTGCCATTTGGTTTCGGTCAATATAATAAGATGTCATAAAAAATTACGCAGATATCTTGGTAGGCCAAGTTAGAGTATTATAAAATATTTCATCGTTCTCATCAATGCTGGCAATAACCACATTTTTTTTGGTAAAAACACCAACTCTCGAATTTGAAATTAGATCATTGAGCTTGAATTCTTCTTCATATTCAAGGCATAATACAATGAAGTATGCATGGAACTTCCAAGGTTCTCCTGAAAAAAGAAACAAAGAAAATAGTGATACTGAAATGAGATTATTATTAGTATTTATTGTTATTAGTAAATCGCATATATAAATTTATGTTTGCATTATAGAAGAACTTATAATTCTTAAGGGTCAAATTAAAGACTGGCTAATATGAACTCTGATTACCAGGATATACAAGGAAGTCTCCACCAAATTTCGCACAAGGTGTCAACGAATATCCTTTTTCATAAAGGTCTTTAAATATTCTATACTTGAGCTTTTCTTTGGAAGTTTCCGGGTAAGTCCATAAGACTTCTTCCAGGTCTTCCTCAGCTAACCATGGACTATCTGAGTGAAAAATTCATAGAGAACCATAAACTAAGTTAGTGAAATTAAAGTAAATTCTAAAAATGAGAAATTAAATTAAACTTTACTTGTGGGAATTTGTATCAAGTGAGAAGCAGTAGCAGCCTTCACCTTTCTATCAAACTCATTTTGAATAAGTGTTTCTCTATCGAGTTCGATTTCTGAAGTTATTCCTGCAACACTTGGTAGTTTTGACAGGCTTTTCTTTTTTTTGCCTTCAATAATGGAATCGATTCTTTCAAGTACTTGTTCTTTACATAATTTTTTGTAATATGTCTCCTAAAATATTTTTTATCATTTAATTAACGAACAACTAATAAAAAAGTTTTAATTTTTTTCATATAGTTTTAACATACCTGCTCTTCCTTATTTTTCCTTGAATATTCATTATACTTTTCTTTCACTTTTTCACTTAGAAATGCCCTGTTTTTTTTATATGTGTAAATCTTCCCCAAATTCTTTTCAAGTATTAGTGTCACTTCTTCTGGAAGAAGTAGTAGAGGTAGACCATTTTCCGATACCTGCTTTGGAAAATTTGCAGGAGTTCCTATTAGAGTGCCACTTATTCGATTTTTTTGAAGTTTTAACCATTCTGTCAGACATGAAACAATCAAAATAGGATAAGTTGTTAATCAAGAAAAATAAAATTTCAGGACAGAGGGCTAAATTCAATTTTTTGTAAGAATGAAGGTTTGAAACAGAAGTTAAGTTAGGGAAATAGATATTCTGAATTCCAATCTTCAGAATTATTTTACATGGGAGTATTTAATATTTATAAACATCACTGGTATAGAAGGGGAAATAATTTTGATAAAAATATGCAGGTGCTTGGAAACTATTTATTATTATTAACGCTATTCAGCATGAATAAGCATTTCTTAGTTTCATTCTATATTGAAAACTTGTGTAAACTGGATTTAACAAAATCTATCAACAATTTGATTAATTGATAAAAACAGGAGTTCATGCAACTTAACCATTCTTAATAATTTAAAAATTTGTACAAACGTACCTTCTGCTTTCCAAACCAGAGGTTTATTACCAGTCAATTTTATTTTGACAGAAATTTCATCGATCCGCGACATTGTTTTCTCAAACTCCGAAAGAGAATCAGATTCATCATAAAAGTCATTGGAAGAATTTTCTATCATCGACACATTTCCTAATTGTTTGGAAAAAACATCTAAACATCCAGTCATATGAGAATCAGCCATAATTGTTAAAAAAAAAATTCAATACCTATTTAACTAAGACTACCGGTGAAACATTTTTAAAAAGCACTAGTATAACCATAATTTAACCTTCTTCTGACAACAAAACATACAGACTACACCTGGATCGTTCGTGGATCTTCACCCATTCCTATTGGCGATCTAGTCAAAATGATTCGATCATTTCGATCATTCGGGTCTCAGATTGTAGTGATGGGTTTAACTGCTATTTTTCAGTAACAGCTCTAACCGTGACTGTGATTTTTCTTATCTGTGCTTTCTGAACTGCTACTAACTGTGATTCGTGATTCTGTCGAAATGCTACCAACAGTGATTGCGTCGGCGTACTTAATTCCACATTTTGAATATAACGATCACAGAATACGCATTAGGCTACACCTACATTGGATCCGGTGCGATACGATGAGACGTCGCAAGCAAACCAAATGACTGAAATATATCGAGAGTTATAACATTTGGTTCTTTAAATTTATAAAATTAAGATTATTTTTAATACATATATATATATAGTAAAATATGTATAATGTATACACCCCAGCATCGTATGTGATAGAATCACGTCGCACCGAATCGGATCCAATGTAGGTGTAGCCTAACAAGGACAATAATTACTTTGACACTTGTATAATTCTCTATAATCCTATCAATATACATACAGATGGAATTATTTTCAATATCCTATATAACATAAATTTTCCTCTTATTGTTTAACCCAGTCAAAACCATCGCCGGCTCTTGGCCAAGTCGCGCCGTGTGCAATCGTAACCTAGGCGCCCCCTAGTAGGCACGCGATTAAAATTAAACACTTACAGTTATACAAGATGTTGCAAAAAACGGCAAATCCTCTAAGGAGATGAATGTGCCCATGAAATTAAACAAATTTTGCTATGGGATCAACATGAAATGAAATCGCGAAAATGAAACAGTTGTGTAGGGTAGGGATAGCATAACGGAAACTAAACGGTGACTTCAGACCATAATTACAACCAGCTTTTGTTCAGGACAAAGCTTGCTGAAATGAAAAAATATTTGTGACTTTTCATGCAAAGTGCACCTATCAGCTGTTCGATTACTAATATTTTTGTTTTCATTTCCGCAGATTTTGTTTGTCAGAACAAAATTTGTTTGTATTGATGGTCTGAAGTCACGGTTTCAGTTTCCTTTACACTCTGTATAACTGTATACAAGCTCCCCTAAAAATTGTTCTCTCTAGACAGGGTTATTTTTAGTCAGTGCGAATACTTTGGGTATACATAACTCATCAGTACGAACAACTTTTACTGTGGGGTCAACTCTGAAATCGCGAAAAAAATCTGTTGTTCCATAGAAAAAATCATTGAGACCAAATGGATGAAACAGCTGATATTTTTTCGCGATTTCAGAGTTGGTATTGATGAGTATATCCATTCCGCCAAAATATAATATTCAGCCTGACTAAAAATAACCCTGTATTTCAGGAAAGTAGGGCTTACAGAAAAAAGAAAGCACAATTCGATATTTAATATTTAAAATATTTATTGATACTATATACAAATTAAAAGACGCTCTTAATCAAATTACAAATACATATTTACAAGATTACTTTTCGTGCTTTAGCTGCTGCAAAATCATTAACGATTTCACTCACTTCAATTTTGATTTTATGTTCAATACTTATAAATGATAAATTTGCCAATCTACTTTGAGACATTGTGGATCTGAGATAGTTTTTATTTAACTTTAGTTTCGAAAATGATCTTTCGCTGTGAGCAACAGTGACTGGCAATGTGAGGTGAATCTTCAGTTTTGTGGACAGATTTGGAAACACTGAAATTAATTTATTATTAAACAAATAATTTAAAATATCCAACGGTGTAGTAGAATCATTAATGAACATCGGTAACAAATCGATTTTATTAAAGAGCTCTTTTCTACATCTGAAGAACCAGGATGGCACAGTTTATTTTCTAAATTAGAACAATATGCTCTTTTTGCATCAATCTCCAAATCTTTCCAGTCATTTCATTTTTGAAGGAATGAAAAAATTATATTATTTTGATTCAAAAGTTCGAACCGTTCGTCGAACTTATTGATAGCGGTGTCTAATATATAGATCTAATATAAATAATAGTTATCTAATATAAAAATTTACTTTGAAATGTGTTTCTGCATTTGCTATAGCGTCTAGAGAGAGATGTGATTACAGCTTGGACGGACCTATCGGGCTCCCCCCGGCACCCCCCCCCCGCGACAGCCCTGAAGAAGACATGCAAAGTGGGTCGAAACGTTGGCTACTGAATAAATATTTCTTGATATTTAGAAAAATTTATTGACCTCTACCCGGACCATTTTCTTCCACAAATTAATGGTATATGTTTGTTGAAACGTTCATTTCAAGATGAAATGATTACCGAAGTATAAACTATTGATTACTTTCTCTTTTCCACACTAAATCTCATGATAACTTGTATTTTTGGAGAATATTAAAAGGGGAACGAATGTCAATTTAAAGCTTGTGACTCAACTCGGAACGACAACCTGCGGAATAATTACCCAAAGTAGATAAGGGTTAAAGTGTTGTCTGCTCTGTGGCTAAAAACCCAACATTCTATACAAATATTATCTTTGTCAAGTGTCTCGCATTTTAAATGGGATTATAGAGATTAATTTAAATATGCCAAAAAATCTTTATTTTGGTTAAATATACACTCTCTTCTTCATGACTTATGATAGAAAGTTATTTATTATCATTGTTTAGAAGTTTATAACACTATGTTAGAACAGTTCTTCAGCCCATCGCATCCATTCGCTTCCTGCTTACGTTCATCCCCAAGCAAATAGCTTACTACCATTTCGGCTTAATGCGGAATCTCCGTCATTCCTATGCGAATGGAGTCGCCGATGGAACACGTAAAGCCGCGTATACACTTGAGCATTCGCCCCGAATGAGCATGCGGTCCTACGGAGGAAGAAGCATTCCCCCACACGTCCACGAACCACATGAGCACTGAGCCGGGAAGGCAGAGGCCAGAACCCCCTCCACGGAATCCAGTCTGCCCCGAGCCCCTGTCAACCATGGTGAACAGAAAACTTCTAGTTGCCAGTTTCTTCTATATTTACATACAGGAAGCAATAAAAAAAAACAAAAAAAAACAACAGAAAAAGCGATTTCCATTTTTGTTTTGTTTTTAAAAAATGTTTTTAAAACGTTGGGCAATATCTATGTCGCGTGCACGTTTGATTTCACTACTCAATTGTATATATGCGGCTTAAAAAGGGGGAGTTCAGAGTAGAGAGGGGATTTCAAATACAAATATTTAGAGCACGAACGCCTCGTACCCACCTAGCACGAAACGAGTGCTCACTTTGAAGTGCCGACAACTCTCGGCTCGGGCTGAGCAGTGCGGATCCGTTCGACTCGCCTTGTACTCATCTGACCCAATCAGGCCGAACGAATGCTCTTTCGGGGCGAATGCTCATTCGGGGCGAATGCTCAGGTGTATACGCGTCTTAACTCATCGTAAGATCTGTCTAAGATGGCTAGGACGAACACGACAGTGAAAGCACAAATCGTATGTTATTGAACTTTCTTCTATTATTTCGCATCTTCCAAATTGTTTTTAATAAAATATTCCATTTATTTAGATTAGAAATATTCACTTGATTCAATTCAGATAGTCAATAAATATTCTTTAGATAAATTTCTTTATTTCGTAATTCTTATCCCAGGTATCTGTATTAATTTGTCCATTATCAAAGGTAGTTAACCAGCAAACTACAATATTGAAATATTGCAATATAAACTAGTGAAATTATAACTAGTGCAAAATAGCTTGGAGGTTGTATGCTAGTGTAACACGGTATTATGACTTCCCTTAGGAATGGGTAGTGAGTAGCGAAGTAGTAGCTGCACTACCAAAGCCTGCACTACTACAACCCAAGAAGGGTCTTGGATTCAGTACCTGTTAGGCAGTGTACTGTTTTAAGTACGGGGATTTAATTTGACTGAGATTACGCCCAACCGCTAATTCCCCCCGCGATTAAAGCTATCCGTTTTATTGAGACTGATTGAGCCGAGGAGGCTCTGAAAAACACACAGTCTTAATTTTCCACACTTTTTAAATATATGTATCTTAATTGTAGATAACACTATATTAATAATACTGAATTAATATGAGTCTGGCTTCTCCACATTGAAGGATATTCAGAGTTGACAAGCCAAAAGAACTAGTATTTTCAAAAGAGCTAGATAAGTTTTCAATCCCTGTTATAGTAATTGATTTTACGGCGAAAACAGCGTTACATCACCTCCACATTCATTTCTCGTCAGAAAAACGTGAATGGTCACTTTTCACTGCTCTCTGATAAAAGTGATGTAGACAACGCTTTCGATTGAACACTTCGTGGTTTCAATGTTACTTCCTAGCTCAGAGGACATCATCTGCCTCCACAAAAGACTTTAGTGCTTCCAGAAATTCGTCTATTCTAAGGTTATCTGGAAAGCTTTCCAAAAAATAACTTTCTAATGGCTTTCAGATGATAAAATAATAATACGAACTTTCCAGAGCATAAAAATAATGATGGTGATTTCATTGCACCAAACAATGCTAAGGTATGGAGTTATTATTTCATTAATCCACACACGTCTTGGATTGTAATGAGGGGAGAAGGAATTTAATGAGTAAGGCACTGGATCACTAAACACGTGATTGATTGTAGCAAAAAATAGATTATTATTATTTATTATTTAATTTTCATTTACACCAGCGCAATTGTGCATTCAGCAAATTTGATCCTAGTGTTTTTCACTTTGCTTTTCTAAAGATCTTCTATATGATGATGGAGTAAAACTATCAATAGGTGAGTAGGTCTTTTGGCCAATGTCTTTTTAATCTTTTCTTATTAAGTCCAGGTAACAGGGAGTAGGAAAGCGGAAGAACGAGTGGGTTTGGGTGATATTGTGTCGATGAGTGGAATGTCATGTAGTTGTTATGAATATATGATTTTATATTGGGAATGTTCATGTCGTTGTGTATGGTGTGATTCGAAATATACCATGGTGCATTAAGTGTTTCTCTGAGCATTTTGGACTGTGTTGTTTGTATCTTGTGTATGTGGGCTTTTTTTGCTGAACCCCCAAAATAAATTAAAATAGAAGAAAGTTTGTTTCTGTGATGTTTGCCAAGTAAATAGAAATCAGCCTGATTGAAATGGAACGGTGAAATAATGAATATTAAATGTTATAAAATTATCGAGTTTGACTTGTTCCTTACTTATGGAAAAAAAAATTAGAAAACAATAGATTGTAAACATAAAAATTATTAACGATTTTCTATGAAGGTTTTTTTTTTGTACGCACTTCGAAAAGCTTCGTTTGGGGTGTGCTATAAATCAATAGCTCTTGTAAATATTATAAAAATAATAAATAAAATCTTGAAAAAAAAAGTTGTTACGAGTTGTTATATAATAATGCATATTTTAATAATTACGCTTGATTTTAAAAATTCCATAATAATAAATACATCATTTACCTACCGAACAAAATTATTATATATACAATATACTACTTAAACCGGTATGGACTTATGCCACACAGAAATTGGGGCTTGTGAAAAAGACTTACCTTCAGACCATTTAAATCTTTCAGTCAAATTCCGATTTTCTATTACTCATTGCCTCATATGCATAATTAATAATTCCCTTCGTAAATGGCAAAATTAAGAAATACTACAAATACATTTCATGTCTCACTTGCTGGACACTCAAACTTAGTGGTACAAACACTACTAACAGAAACATCACAACATAATCCGACAAGGAGACAGAAACTTCCTTAGGGAAGGTTTTCAATGCCGACACATTATGTGCCAAATAGCATTTGTCTAATTTCTCAAATATATGTTTATCGTTATTAGTTCTAAAAATTAAATTGGTTGCTGGCCTATTAAATTCAAGGATCTCTTTCTTTCTGAATGATTGGTTAACATTTTTGAAAAAAGTACCGAATTTCTTATTCTATGTTATCATTATTTTAAGAGTGTTTCGGAAAGCTTACAATATCTCTTACGATGCATTTTAGTTTTATCATGAATCGTTTTAAGAGCCTCGGAACAGACAGAAGAAAAGGAGCTATTGTCAGGAACATTGTGGGGAGGTTATTCTGTTATCTGGTTTCTTTTATCTATTTTATATTGTAGACCCGTCTATAGAACTCTATGGCTCATTGATAATTCCGGATAAACAATAATAAAATAGATATTACTTTTATCGTTCCTGGTCCTTAGTACGCGCTGAGGATTCGAGCCTGAAGCAGCAATGGATATAAGCAACAAAGGTAAGTCAAACAGCCAGTGCTGTATACTTTTTTAATTTTTATATAAGTTAGACGATTTTTATACAAGCACTTGCACTAATATAATGCATTTTCCTAATTTTAAAGGAATAGAGCATCGATTATCCGAACTAATGTTGACTGGTGTGTAAAATAATATAAAAAAATATTTTTAAAAAATGAACTCAAAACAGAAGAAAATTATTAGAAAGCGTTTAATTACTTTTGATGGATATGAGCTGAGAATTACAATTGATAAGAGAGCATCTGTTTGGGAATTAGAGAGCTGTAGGAAACATGGGTTTTAATGTGGATAGGGAAGAATCATGGCGGATATTAGGTACGAATGAGCTTGAAATTAAAAAATCTTATTTTTTAAAAACTATTATTCAATTTTAAGAATGCTTATTTGTTAACTTCTTGACTGAATATTTATATAGGCATTAATTTTAATTTATGTAGCGAATATTTGCACATAGGTTAGTCTAGGGAAAATTTTGTAATAAAAATAAATTTTTATGTTTTTAGTGATGACCTTTATAATTATGTAATCATGTAAGGCACATAAACTTATATGATCATGTTTATAACATTTCCGCTTACGTACTACGTATATTTTAAATGATGTTTGCTTTATAATTTCTGACTTATTACAGCATAGATAAGTAGTAATGTTTCACGAGATACATTACCGCTTAATTTCAATCACAATTTGTTATTTATCAACAGTTATTTGGATTTAATATCTATCCTCGACTCGTAATTAGCCCTAAAAATGGGTTATAGAAATGCAAATATCAATCTTATTTTTAATATAAAAGAAAAAGTATATTACATAAACTTATGATCTTGTTTGTGCCATTTACTTGCTACTATTTTTGACTAATTGACTATAATAATATAGATAAGATGTTGCACTTTAATATCAATAAACCGACACATAATTTGCATCTCAAATAAAATTGAATAATCAGAAAAAAATAGTATTTAACAACATTCTTTATGAACAATGAATTGGTGGTTTGTTATTCAAACTGAAAAAAATTACTTTTATAATTCGAAATGAACTTAGTATAAAAAGAAACTTTATAATAACAGAAACTAAAACCGCTATATAGCAATAAGTTTATAACCATAAAAATTGCATACCTTTGGTACAAAATACACTGATTGTTATGTAGGGTAAGAATCGCACAATCTCCCAAAATCTGTTAAATAATATTTCGATAGTACGTCATTTAAGGTGCTGTAGTAATCAAATAATCTAATTTAAACCAAACCAATTTATGCCCTCTCCCTTTCTTATGAAATTTTGTAATATGTACAATATAACATCCATTATATTTATCTTTTTTTTTTTCAATTATTTATTAAAATCTTTTGAATAAACAGCTAAGTCTATATTAAATATTTTTATGAACAATGCTAGAATTTTGAAATGAATAATTATAACTTTCTTTAAAAATTATTGTTCATTCGATTATCACTAACGTAAAGAATTTTATCGCAAACCAATAATAACTATAGAAACAGCACAATCAAATATAAATAGTTTTAGAAAAAATATTTTACTAGCAATCTGGTTGAACGATTCGTAAACCTGCTGAAAAATATGTTTATTTTATTTTTAAATGTCCCTTGCGGTTAAAATGTCAAAATTAGAACTTCAGACAATTGATTAGTCAACAACTTTTTGCTGGAAAAAATAAATTAAATCCCTTAAACTATGCCCGTTTTTTTGACCCAAATTTACAGGAATTATTGTTTGATTTCCATGAATTTGGAGCTGATATAGTACTGATTATTTTTCGATGACCAAGGTGACTTCTTGGGATGTGAGATTTGGTTGTTTTATTTATAAATTTTTTCTCTTATTATTCTATGTCTGTCTTGATAATGCCTACGTTGGCGAAGTATTTCTGTTTCTTATGTTTTTAAAGATTTGATGTTTTTGGTTTGGAATTATTCCACTAATGTCGTAATAATTTATTAATTATATTGTACAATTGCCAATCATACAATACTAACAAATGCATCATTATTTATTATTTTTAAATTTTGCTCTGCATTTATTTTAACTGAACTTTGGGTAATTGTTCCGCAGGTTGTCGCTTCGAGTTGAGTCACAAGTTTTAACTTTTCATTCGTCCCCTTTAATATATTCTAAAAATACAAGTTATCATAAACTTTAGTATGGAAAATATAATGTAATTATGGGAAATGTTGAAACTTCGGTAATCATTTCATCTATAAATGAATGTTTCAACAAACATATGTTAAAACCTTTATTTCTTGATGTAATTATTACAGAAATCTGTTCATGGCCTATAGTTACATTCTCTTTTTCATAATAAAGCTCACGATAACCTGCATTTTTGTAAAATATTAAAAAATGAAACGAATAAACAGTTAAAACTTGTTCGAGTTGTGACTCAACTCGAAGCGACAACCAGCGGAATAGATACTGAATTTTGAATTCAAATACATTAATTTAATATATTGAACTAATTTATTTTGCATTAAAAAAAATTGTAACGATGATGAACTGGATATAAGCATATTGACCGAGAGCGTACAGTCGACAGTTTCACAATTGTGACAACGCTGTAACGTAACCATCTTCGTAATCGAAAATTAGGAAGCCTCTTCAATTATTCATGAAGAGCTTTCGGCGCTGGAACTCCATTGTTCCATGCCCAGGGCGAGGATGGCAGGGGCGACCCTCTTCCTCTTGCTTCCTGGTTCGGGTACCACGGACACTCTCTTGATGACCACGACAGACATATATTTGACCTTGAAGAGAACCATGTGATATCTGATGGTCACCGTGACCTAGACCATCAGATGAGGACTTTGGAGTACTTTCGAGTGGTACTCGGACTAATAACAATATTCAGGCTATACTATCTCTCATCTTAGATTACTGTTTTTTTGCCTGATTCGGAAAACATCCGATATTTTTAACATAGTAACGTCTGGAAAGCTGAATATTATTGCTTACTCTACTTGATTAAAACCCAGGAATCGAAAATACGTTCTACATTTTCTTGGATCCTCACAACAACACTCAGGAATTTTAAACCCTTCATTTGAATTTTACAACCGCATAATAGTAAATACATATAATGTATAAAGTAATAAATCAAGTAAATATAATGAAAGAGAAGTAATGGCACGAGATAAAGGCAAGTAGAGAAACTACTCAATGGTAGTGCTCGAATAAGAAATTCAACTGAGAAGGTCACGAGGCTATCTTCTTTTCAAAATCCTCGGAGGATAATCATGAATGTATCCAAGTTTGAAACTAGTGGGAATAAATTTTGTCATGAAAAGATTGATATCGGATTCGGGCCAAATCAGTAACCAATGGGATATTAAGGACATTATGGATTACTTTCTTACTGAAATTTAAAATAAACTAAGAAAATTCTAAATCGGAACGATAATGATCTTATTAAAGTTTGTTAGCAAGAATCGTTAATATATTGTTTTGTTTTTTATGTGAACAAACATTTTGAAGATGGTAGATTTTTTATTTGGGTTAACATCTTTAACTAGGGCAGAAAGGATGAGTCGTCCTACAGGTTTACAAATTTTCTAGTTTAAGTCATCTCCCTGCATAAGCGTTGCCCTAGAAACAATGAGTAGTTAAGAATGTTCACATCAGTATACTTGAGCAAATGGTGAGGACGAAAGAATGAATTAATAATTAAAATTCTATTCTTCCCTTGTATACGCCGGACACATGAAGCTGGTCCTCGAGTTATAAGACACAGCCGTGCCATTGATTTGTCCTAAGGACAAATTCCTTAGAAGATACTTGGAAGGCCTCAGAAGGACGTAGGCAGGAGAGATGTTCTGTGTTACTGGGTCAGGAATCCTAGTGGCCAAGTCAGCCTCTGTATTCAAGGTGAGTTCTCTGAACACGTCTTCTTCATGCCCCTCAGACGATGAGCAACGCCCTTACTGAATTAATGTTTATTAAATGTCCTCAATATCTTATAATTAACGAAGTATTATCAAAATAGTAGATATAAAACTAACAACATTTATTCATAATATTCAAAAAGAATAAAAAATCTTAAATATTAACAAAATATTCATTAGAAACCAAAGTTTCGGTCTACAATATTCTTAATAATTGCTGTTATCATTTTGTTTTGGATTTCTTGGCTTATGCCGGATAAATACACCAACCCGAGACTAAGGTCAAGGGTACGGTTCATTTTATGATTAATTTGTAATATTAAAAAAATTCCTGACGATGGTGGCAGTTCCCAGCATAACCGCTTTCTGTACCTCTTCAAGTCCTCAACTTATCTCAAGCACCTTCATAGATCTAATCGTTTCCTCGGGAATCAAACCATCGCTGGATTCGAGAATCGGCAGTACTTTTACTTCTACCAATCGGTATAAATGACTTAATTACTAGCACGGCACTTGGTACTTACGAATTTTTTCCCACGACGCTCTAGAAACATAATCATTAGCAGGAACCCTAACTTCGATGATGATGTTTTTCTAATTTTTTTGTCTATGACCATTATTATTATTATTATTACTATTATAAAAAGCTGAAATACATAGAAAACAAAAACCAGCAGGGAACTCAGAGTACCTGATTTATTTTCATGCACCAATAAGGGGAGAATAAGATTGATGGGGCATGTTCACCGAATTGATGAGGAGAGACTATCATGGAAGATAATGGAGGGATGCCCGCACTGTAGAAGAGGAAGAGGCTACCATAGGAAGACACTTCGATGGAAGGAAGATGTCGAGCCTGAGCTACAGCTTCTGGGAGTAAGAAGCTGGAGTAGTGTTACAGAGGATCGCTTTAACTGTAGATGTGAGGGTCCTCCATGGGCCCAGAAAGATTAGTATTATTATTGTATTAGTCATTTTCGTAATCGTGTGGTTTTCTTTACGTGTTTTTTTACGTGACAGAATTGGGTAAATATATAAAGAGAAATAAAATTTATAACCATTATTTTTTTCTTAGCTTGGTGTAGTCAAGGCTGGAGGTGGGTATATTTGAAAACCTAACTGAAGGACTTGATCAGTTTTAACCTATACAAATAACAATTGTTAAAACAAATAAAGTAAAAAGTTATTGAAAAATATTAAATGAAATAATTTTCTATTAAAACATTTTTCCCTTATTGATTAAACTCTAATACATTTATTTTTTATTTTTTGTAAATAATTTTACCATGTACTTACGTATCATGTGAGACGTCCATAGGATCAAGAAACCATCATGCTAGGTATTTCTTTTTTATACAGATTATAGGGCTAGCTCGAAAAGTGTCCAACTTTCAAATATTCAAAATAATCATATTGCTACTTTTCAATCGTTGTGGAGGAGGTACAAATTTTGGCACAGCCTTAATTTTCCTCAAGAATTAGCTGTTTTTAACTATATGCGTATCGTCAAGACGGGGATTTAAAGTGACAATAAAAAAATCGCAATTTTTCACATCCAATCGTAGAAAATGTGATTGGGACCGATATGATTAAAATAAATAATAAAAACATTTGAAAAATCTCTTATATATTACATAAAGCGTATCTTGGGTATTGATGAATAGGAATGATACTCTATCAAAGCAATGCTGAGGAACATTTACTGCATAGCATTATTAAAACTACACAATTATAATGTTTAGTAGTATGCGCGATTCTTTTCTATTATTCGTTGATGATTGTCCGCTGTTGAAAACAATTTCAGCTTGACTTGGTATGAGTTGGCTTACTCGTCTTTGAGACCTTTGCAGCTTTCGACTTAATTATCTTATGTGTCACCGGTGATCCAGTATGCTTCGTGCCAAACACTTTCTCGTAGTCCGACATACAGTCCGCATCTCCTGAATTCTTCAACCTCTTCTTGCTCATATGGATCTTAATGGCGTTTCTTCGATTACCGTCTTTTTGAGTTGTGGTTCTTTTCGAAACAGTGTATTTTGTTGGATTAAATTTCTTCATTGGTCTCGTAGCACTGTCCGCAAGAGGCTTCACCGATTTCCGGATACTATTCGAAGGGCTAGTCGTCTTCTTGGATACGATCCTAGCACTCACATGTTCCTTGGTCACCATCTTGCTGGATCCTATCGAAGTGGGACAGGTGGTATCAACACAGGTCACATCTTCCTCAATCATTTGATCACTGACTCCAATGACTTCCTGGGTAGAAGTTTCTCCTGGAAGAGTTTCGTAAAAAGAGGAGAAGAATATCTCAGTTACACCACCGACTCCACTACAAGACAAAGCGTTTTTGAGAAGATCTAAAGCGTTGCAAATCCGTTGATCGATTTTATTGTTCAAGGCTTCATCTTCCATCCCCACTTTCTCCACTGTTTTTGAATCTTGTAAATTGGGACTTAATTTAAACATCTCTGAAGATAATACAGTATCGTCTCCATTATCAGTAACCTCTACATCACTTAGATCTTGATCTCCAAGTTCCATCGGATCGTAGTTTACTTCTGTCGCCTTTTCTACTATGTTATCGGTTAGCAAAGTATAAGTTTTCTTCTTCGGAGCCCACAGGCGGCCAATATCTTTGGTACGCTTGTTGTGGTCCATGAACTTGTGAGCCTTAGTTTCACTATTACTAGTTGAACGACCGTAGATGTCATCTCCTAATGGAAGCTGGTTCAATGATTCGACGCGTTCCTGTGTTTCTGGGGAGTCCTCTTCAGAATCGTCGCTGTAGGTGTCGTTGTAACCAACAGGAGATCTTTCAAGTGCAATTTTTCTTTGAGGTTCGTCGTCCTCGATTAATGAAGACGATTGATCTATGACAAGATTTGACACATTTCTGTTTAGCTTATCTAATACCATAGAGTTTAGGAAATCTTCAGCACCGTTAAGGATCCTCTGTAATGGTACATCAAATTTAACGATATCCTTCATTCCATTCTCAGGTGTAAGTCCTCCTCTCTTCACTATACTGTCTTTGGCCTTTATGTAGTCTAATATTTGAGCTCTCAACGCCTTGTACATACTATCGACCTTCTTGTATTTTCTGTTTCGCCTATTAAAAAAAACAGTTTCTCCATATGGCCTATAATGTTTTGAATTTTTAATATAAAAACTGATTGTATTATATTTTTCTTCGGGTGATTTCTGAATTGTGTATGGCCATCTTCTAAGGTTATTTGGAGCATAGTGGTTTATCCACTGGAGGTTGGGACCGTGCAGGTTATAAATCGGTCGATTAATTGCCTTCATGGTCGTGGCTTTCAGGGGCTTGGAATATTTGTTCACACCAGTAGCTATAATTTTACTATCAGCTGTCGAATTGAACTGTAAGTCTTCTAGTTTCGAAATTACGAAAGGTCCACTTCTCACTACCGCGTCTTCAGGAACGTCGAAGTGATCATTGAGGATTTGTTTTCGTGACGTAGGTACCCGTGCTAATCTTTCAGAAACGTTGGATATGATCGGGAGTGGCATTTCATCATGAGAAGGAGAAGGTGCGGTAGCTTTATTGAGGCTCTGCCCGGTCGCTCTGGAAAATTGTTAATAATCATGATTCATCAAGATGATGTGAAGCAGCTTCAAAACTTGTTAAGACAGTTTTCAATAATTTTACATAAGCTACAAAAATCATTGAGCAGAACATATTTTAGTGAAAACCCATGATTTAATATCGTTTGAATAATGAAATCTTTTGATAAGTATAAAAAAATATAGAAAGTATAAAATATGGATTTCGCCAAATTCTAAAAATAATCTTATATATTATATACATATGATATATCATATATATATCATACATTATAAATATCACATATTATGATAACATAATATTATATTATATTATATTATAAAGGTGGGGTTTCTCTATGCGGAGGTCGTTTACTAAATTGTCAGACTATATTATTTTTACTACAGTTACTTTAAAGTCGTTACAAGCAAAATAAAATATTTCTCCATTCAGCATTAAGCTACACTTGCATATTGAATAAATATTAATAATAACATGGAAATTATTTATTGTAAATATGAAGAGGATACGTACTTATATAGGATGCACTGTAGGATTGTGCATACATATAATATATTGAGCCAGTAAGTAAGTATCTTGCTTCCCGTTTTTTAAAGGGCCACGTTTTTTGTTCTCTGAAAATCAATAACATTATTATATGCAAAGTATTTTAGTTTAATTCAATAACTGATGTATAAAAAAGCAGAGCACATCAATATACTCGCAAAACTGTGAACGTTGTCAGACTATGAAGTAAATTTAATGTAAAGATATAGGAAATACAATTTTACAGAAATTACCTATATGGAATCGGTTTAAGTCTCGAAACATATGCACAATCTTATGTTTAAATTCATATATACTTTGACTTCTTTCCATTTAACTCAACCATTTGAGAAACCATCAGATTCCTAGTAAGTCTATCTTGTCAATTTTTAATTCACTCTACATGGTGTCCCTGCAAAGTATGTGGCGAAGTTTAATGTTATAGTTTAAGTCTTCTGTTTTCAATAGCCTCTTTGTCCATTCATTTTTATATTTGTAATATCGAATTTCATATATCTTGAAGTATAAAATCTCAAAGTTTGGTGGGTGTGTTAATTTTTATTTTCATCGTAGGTAGCTAAGGCTCATAACCTTTGAAAAACATAAAAGAGAGAGTAAAATATCGTCTATCTAATTCTTTCCAATCCGCGTTCTTCCGTGAGCAACTCTTCCACTCTAAGTTTGCTTCCACATCTTTCTACCAACGCAGCTTTAGTTATGTGTAAACATTCTTTCAGAGTTTATTTGGATTCCCTTCCATAATCATCTTGGGGATTCTATCCTTCTTTATTCTTTGCACATGATTCAACCACCCTATTCTTCCCTCCTTACATCCTTAATATAATTTCGCTAAATTGATTCTTGCTTTTTACCTAGCAATGATGACCTGAATAGTGGCTGAATATAGTGCACTAATTATATGTATCTATTGTATGCAAATATTACTTTAACAGTGAGCAAATATAATTACGGTGATGATATGATAAACGTCGCTCACGCACACATAAAGCTTTCCGTTCACAAAACGCTGCCTGGAACAGTACTCGGCACTACGGGATATTTTTATCGTTCTCCGTCCTCTGTGGCTCTTCATCACATCCTCTGAGCATTCCGCTTATGATACGTAAAGCACTACAAACATATCTCGACCAGAGTTTGTAAGATAAACCAGAAACCTTCTTGATTTTCTTCGCTCATTGTAATAACGAAATCAAACAGAGTAAAACATCGTATTTTTTCAACTAGTTAAATAAAATCATATTTAGGCACAATCGTGCGCAGCCTACGGGAACCCAAAAAATTTTGGAGAGATAACAGATAACATAAATACATTACTATTAAGTGCAAAATTACTGAACGAATGTTTTGTCAGACGCTTTTAATAAAGTAACGGTATTATATTAGTTTTCTGAAATCATAGTAACATTAATACGAGAAAAAAAACCTGTCGGTATGAATCTATAATTCTTCGATAGTTCTTTAAAAAGTTTTAAGAACAATAACTTCATTAACTTCTGTTGTATATGATGTCATTAAATGTCTCAGTCTTAAGTTTAATTCAATAACTTTATTGCGAGCATAAACCCATAGTTGAACCCATTGAGGTTCAACTACTGTTACAAGTAGTGCTGCGAAATCTCCCTCCTTTTATTTAATTTCAAGATTAACATAGATATAAACACATAGACATGAAATAAAACTGATTGAAACATAAAATGAATTTTCATAATAGACACAAAATAAATAAACATCACAATTTTTATAATTGAAGTTCAAGTCATTCTTCCACCAATCTTCTTGGCTTAATAATTCGCCTTCCATATCTAGACCGTTGATAAGGACTCCGTTGTGGATGCTGAGTCTCATCAGTCTTCGATCAATTACTTTCAGCATTTTCCAAAGTGGGATCATTTTTTTGCTCTCCATCATTGGCAGAAGGACTTCCTGATTTTCGGAGATGGACCGAATTTCTTACTAAGGTTTGCCCATCCTCAGTCCTTATTATGTAGAACCTGGGCGCTGGTCTGGGTTTAATAATCTTGGCGGGCTCCCATCTCCTTCCTGTTCTGTGGACCACACTTTTACCCTCATTGAACCCTCTTCTCTGATGTTTTGTCATACTATAGTTTAGGCTGTTGCTGTTTAACCTCCTTATCTTCCTTCACCTTAACGACATTTGGCAGAAGGTTTTCCTCAATAGTTAGGAGCACTGTTCTCAGCTGTCTGCTCATCAGTACTTCAATCCTGTAATCGGGCAGTTCCTATACTCCATTGAAATTGAAATCTTGTCCAGATTTGTAACACTTTCCCATGAGGCTTTTGCAAATACCAACTACTTTCTCCACCATTCCATTTGATTGTGGATAGTGTGGACTGGCGTTAGTCAATATAATTTCCCATCCTTGACAAAACTGTTTGAACTCAAATGACGAGAAAGGCATGTTATCAGCCACAATTTCATCAGCTATGCCATGAGTGGCAAATATTCGTTTAATAGCCTTAATTGTTTCTTCAGCTGTTCTATATGGGATCTTTACAACATCATACCATACTGATAAATAATCCACAACTATTAAGTAGGAATAGTTTCCTAATTGGAAGAAATCCATACCGACCCGTTGATAAGGCCTTGATGGTACCGGGTAAGGCAATACAATAAAGGTTCCTTTATATTGTTATTCCTAAAAGTTTCACATATTTTACATTTTAATACATATTCTTCAATATCTGAGTTCATTTGCGGCCAGTAAAATATTTGTCTTGCGCTTGCTTGTGTTTTTCTGATTCCTAAATGTCAGAAAAACACAAGCTTCACAACTATGAAGCTTCTCCGATATTTTTTTTCTCAAAGAAATAGGCACCAACAGCTTTCGGCCAACAAATACTAAATTTCCACTAACACAAATTTCGTCTTTAAATTTGTAATATACTTTTATTTCTTCAGATACATCTTTACGACTGACAGTCCATCCCTTCATATAGTACTCCACGAGGCAGAATCTGTTTCCTTCTAGGTGTGACCTGCATTTGATAATGATTCGATGCTACTTCATGAACTATCTAATTAATTCAATCTTCTTCAGAATTTATGTTCTCCTCATTTTCACAACCTCTTGACAACAAATCAGCAATATATAGTTCTTTTCCTGGCACATATCTCTAATCTGTCATATTTAATTAATTTAAGAATCATCCGCTACAATCTGGGTGATGGTATTTCTCCAACATTCTTTTTAATTAGGGACACTAGAGGTTTGTGGTCTGTTCTGACAAAAGTTTTACGGCCATAGATGTATAAATGAAATTTAGATGTTGCAAAAAGAAGACTTAATAATTCCTTTTGAATTTGTGCGAAATTCTTTTCTGTTGGTGACAACGATTTAGACGCATAGGATATATATATAATAGATGTATATAGGATATATAGGATATAGGTCCCTCCTGCATTAAACAGCATCCTATTGCATCCTTAGATGCATCACATTCTATAGTTATTTCCTTAGATGTATCAAAATGTGTTAATACTGAAATTTTTGTAATTAATTCTTTAATATTTTTTAAAACCATTGAATGGGCTCCTATCCAAATAAATTCCACATTACTTTTCAAAAGGGTACGCAAATTAGAAGTTAAGTCAGCAAAATTTGGAATAAGCTTTCTTATGTAATTAAGCATGCCCAAAGTTCTCTGCAATTCCTTTATATTACTAGGGTTCTCTAAACTTTTAATAGCTTCTATTCTCTGCGGGTCAATTTTCATCCCGTTTTTATCAAACTCAAACACCAAAAATGTAATTTTGTCAGTTTTATATTGAAATTTACTAGGATTAAATTTTTAATTATTTATTCTAATACTCGATTTAACACTTCATCATGCTCTTTTTTATCCTTATCGGTTGCTAACAGATAGTTTTCCAATTCTGAGAGTGGTTTGAACTTCATCCTACAGCGTGGTTGGTCGTATCTTATTATCACTGTTGGGTACACTTATTCACGTATTTACTTTGTTAATCACTCGGTTTCACCTGACACTATGTTTATTGTGTTTTATATGACGATAATAAATGCCTCAGTCCTAGGTTTAATTGAATAACTTTATTGCGAGAATAACAAGAGCACATTTTTTACAGTTTCATTTATGGAGGTTCAACTACTGTTATAAGCAGTGTTGCCACAACTTCCAAATCTGTTAGTGAACATGTTGGAATTCTAAAATCAGTATCGGTTCAAACATGTTTATAAATTGCTAATTAAATACAATCCAATCTTTGAACCTAATCGCGAATCATTCACAGTAATAATAATCATTATCAAACCCTGTTGGATTAACTAAAATTAGAAAATCACTTAGTAATCAATCGGGTCTATTAACAGATAAAACTAAAACTCATTATTATCATCTATAGATATACCGAGATAAAATGTACAGTAATTACGTCAAATATCGTCATCAACTTTAATTTTCATTTGAAATCACCTCTAAAAAGCACATTAATGAATAAATAGAATAATTTATGGCCAATATTTTTCTTTTTTTTTTCAAGAGATTGAATTGTAAATTTCCGCTTTCTAGCTCTTAATAGATTAAAAAAATATCGCTCGAGCAACATATATAAATTTATGCTTTAATTTTATTCACTAATTAATTTAAGCTGGGAAGTTTGGTATGTGAAAAGATATGTTTAGCTGTTTGAAATAATCACTGTAAAGGTTCATAACCTTGCAATTTAATTAGATTCGATATATTATCAAGTCAGATAATATCTCAGAGAAGGAAGCCTTCGCCTCAAAGATCAGAAAAATGGAGACTGCGTATAATCTGACCAAGAGTATCTACAAAAAGAGTCAATATCCCTGAATGACAAGCTCAGACACTATCAAACAGTTATTCGACCGGAAGCCCTATATGCTGCGGAATGTCTTTCATTGAACCGGAAAGGACTGATGGAGAACCTTGAAGTTAGAGAAAGAAGAATTTTGAGGAAAATATTGGGTCCAGTAAAGGAAAATAGTCAATACAGAAAACGGCACAACTACGAACTCTACATGCACATAGAAAAAATAACTGATGTTATTCGGAAGAGAAGGATCACATTTTATGGTCACATGACACGAATAAACCCGGCTACATTGAAAAACAGAATCTTTGCCTACTTTCTAGGAAAGAAAATCAAAGGGCCATGGTTCACAGAAGTAGGAAAGGACCTGCAAGAAGTGGGGATTACGTGGGAGGATATTCAGGAACGTGATCCTCATAGGACAATACTTCAAGCATTCCGGATTTTTCAGGAAAAGCCCAAGCTCAAAACAGCCAAGGAGTGTACCGAAGAACGAAAAAAAACACATCGAGAACGGATGCGACAGTACTGGGTAGATATAAAAGCCCAAGGAAGAAAACAGTTGAAATAACGTGGTCCCTGGCTGACCGAGACGAAAGAAAAAGAAAACGCATTAATTGTTAATGTGCCAGGAAGCTAATGATTTATCAATCTATAGATAGATTGAGGTCATATTTGTCTAGAAAACTTTTAATTATTTTTTAACAGAATGATAGATAACCTTTCTCATTTTCTAAAATTATAACAGTATTATGTCACATTTAAATTAACATAAATTAATTATAATTTAAGAATGTTTACCTGTATTAAAGAGTTCAGTCTACAGGTACATAAGTCTGCAGATTTAGTATGTACCATAAACAGTGCATCCATGCAATCAGAACTGGTTACCGAACTGATACTTTTTCACAAACTAACGAGAGAAAAAAACTACATCAGCAAAACTATTTAACTTCACGAGAGGTTATATTGGGGTTATGCATTAAAACAGATTTTTAGGATTTGCCACTATATAACCTATTGTTTATAATGACCAATCCAAATAAAAAATAAACATGATTACATATGTCTATTATAAAAGATATAAAATGTCTTTGAATAATCAATTTCTTTCTTTATTTATTTTTAAGATTATATAAACTTGGAAAGTATACTAACATATGTTCTATAATTGTGGTTCAAGACTTTAAAATTACAGCTAGCAGAATTACCGTAAAGTTACAACGGTTTACTCATTTAACGTCACTTTATGCTGCTATGGCTAATCGGAGAAACCTTACAGGCTTGGCACCTCAATTTTACGTCCGTTCCGAAAGACAGTATAACCAAGTATATTTTATTCTCTTTAGAAAAAAATAATAACCTGCCTGGCCGCGAACCCCCAATCTAAGCCATAGAAGAAAATATCGTTTTTGAAAGCAATTGTTGAAATAATTTGAAGAAATAATGACTAGATGTATAAAATGTCACATTGTCTAAGGTTAATAACCGCTTTAATTGTTTAATATCGTGAATGACAACTGTTCTCCAATCTTTCAGTTTTGTAAATAATAGACATTATACTTTTCGTAGTTGTACTTAGAAATCCAATGTATTAACAAATTCCAATTTTCTTTGTGAATGGCCTTGGACTTGAGTGATTATAATACTATGTTGGAATTGGATTATATTGATAATATTGATAGTTATTGATAAAAATCTGTACCACTGCAGGGTATTGGGTTCAGTACGTGGTAGACACTCTACTGTTTCTTAGACAACAGTTTTGCAGGGAAGTGATTTGTCCTAAATTACGCTCAACTGCAAGACTGTCCCCTAATTTCGGTACCCACTTAATAGAGGCTGGGTGAGCCCCAGGAGGGTAGGGTCCTAGATCCCATAGGATCTATCTCTGTCTGCTAACAGATTAAATAAAAGTCTGCCAAGCAGCGGGATTTGAACCCAGGATCTTCGGCACGGCAACTTGGCGCTTTTCCACTGACCCGCCCCACTCCATATAGATAGTTATTTAGAATTGATTATTGTGTTTTCGATCATTTTTTTAGGGAACACCCTAATGCCAAAGGGTTATCCTTAGCTCAATATAATAGTGATTAATGATTATTACTTTCTCTATTTGTATTGTTTGCATTGCTTGTACTTTTCTCCTTTAGTCCCTGATCGCATCCCTACTATTTGTATTCTGGACTCAAACTCACTAATACAACACAGTAATACTAACGTCATCGCCTTTGTCAATTCCTGGGAAAATTTATGACAGCATCGTGCAACGATCGACCTCTGACTGCTCCTTTTCCGCAGATCGTATCCTTGTCGCCGAGTGGTTCTGCATCGCTGATGAGGAAGCTACAGCCATCGACATGGAGATGGTCACCTGGCCTTCCACTCCGGCAGGTGGGACTGATTCTGTTCCTTCTTTTGTCTTCAGCCGGGGGATGCGAGGAGTGCCGCTAGGGGAATAGCAATGGAATTGGCACGGCTATTAAGCACCGTTGTTTTATAACTTCCTTCATGTGAGTTTATGCGGGGCTTAATAAAACAGTGTCGTTGTAATTGTATTAAACAGGAAGATAAATTTCTAAATTCTAAATTTGGCCAGTTTAGAGAGAATTATATAATACGATCTGTTCAGAAGTAAGGGAACCATCCCTCATACGACAAGTTTTTCGGGGGGGTAACCTGTGTTTATAAGTATTGTAGATTCACTTGGAAATCGAAATCACCATCTGTATAAGTCTAATCTTGAAAAAATAAACTAGTAAAATTGTAGGACTACAAATCATGAATACTCACTTATATATCATTAAGACTTATTGCCCTTAATGAGGCTAATAGGACTTATTTCTATCCAACAAAAATATATTTTAAAAATAAAAACAAAAAATCAACCAATGAAAATTTTTTATCGGGTTCAGTACAGTCTCTACTATGTACTGAACACAATAAATATCTTTCATGTTTTTTTTTGTTTATGGTTCAAACATCTTTTTGTTGGAGAGGAGTAGGTACAATCTGCTACGTTTTCCCCCACAAGAGAAGGATTGGGTGAGCCGGCGTGCTAATCGTTTTCCATGATTCTGACCAGTATAGCCATGTGCCGAATAAGAAGGAAAGGGTACCTTTTCCTTTTTCTCTCAGTATGTTTACCTTTATGTTCCACAATATCCCGTTTTGGATACCTACTACCTCTTTACCTCTGCTCTCGATATCACTTTGTATTGTGCCAAATCTGTCTATTATTGTAACTTCAAGATACTTGTTTCTTTATTTTATACGTTTATTTATATAAACATTTATTTATATTTTTATGTTTAGTATGTTTAACTTATCATGATGCTATGGCTAATCGGACGATCCTATAATGGGAGCTTTAAATTTTACCTATCCAGGTTTAATAAGGATAGGGATTTTTAACGAGTACCTGATCCCCGCTTAACGTTAACTAAAAAAAATAAATAAATAAAATAAAATAAATAAAATATAATAATAATATAAAATAATAAATAAAACCAATTAAATCCAGAAATATAATAAAATGAAATAAAATAAAATAATTAATTAAATTAATATATATATATATATATATATATATATATATATATATATATATATATATATATATATAATTCCTCAAGGTAGTCACCTTGGCCCAATCCTTTATACAGTTTATACAGCTGACATCCCAACTCATCCTAATACTATCCTTACCACGTATGCTGATGATACATGTGTATTATCAATCAACACAAATCCAATTACTGCATCCCAAAGCCTCCAATCCCATATCACCGATCTTGAAGAATGGTGTCAAAACTGGAGAATTAAAATAAACTCTCAAAAATCGCATCAAATCACTTTTACCTTACGTCGGAAACCAATGACTTCCTGCCCTTCAGTATCCTTTAATAATATCCCACTGGTGCCCGTAGAACAGATCCGATACTTAGGGTTGCATCTTGACAAACGATTAACCTGGAATCCTCATACGAGACTGAAAAGACAAGAAACCGCCTGACGTTTCAGGCTACTTCAACATTTACTAAACAAACGCTCTAAGCTCCCAATTAATTACAAAAGACTCATCTACATGACCATCATACGACCTATTTGGACCTACGGAGTAGAGCTTTGGGGCTCCACTAAGCCATCGAATTCCTCTCGTATCCAATCCCTACAATCCAAAATCCTTCGTAAAATCCTTAATGCTCCTTATTTTGTTAAGAATAAAATCATCCATAACGACTTTAATGTCCCATTTGTTGCTGATTTGGCCCGAACCCGCTATCTATCCTTTCATAACAAACTTCATTTTCACTCAAACCCTCTAGTTTCAAACCTAGCTTCCTCTTCAATTCCCGATAATCCTCCGAGGCGTCTGAAAAGAAGATGGCCCCGTGACTTCTTAGTTGAACTTGTGATTTGAGTACTACCAGTGGGTAGTTTCTCTACTTGTCATTTTCACATGTCATTATGTATCGCTTAGCCCATTTACTTATTTTTTTTACGTATTTTTTTTTATACAGTTGTAAGTATCAATTCTTAAATTAAAAAAAAATAATACAATATAAAATAATAAATAAAATAAAATAATTAATTAAATAAAAAATTAATATAAAATAATAAATGTAAGGAAGAAAATAGTTGGGGGTGCAGTCAAATAAGACACTAAATAAGTGGTTACTTATTTTAATACGAAACGTCGGCACGTAATTAAAATAAGTAACCACTTATTTAGTGTCTTATTTGACTGCACCCCCAACTATTTTCTTCCTTACATCGATCATCCAGTCAACCATCCCTCGCTTCTCATAAAATAATAAATAATTATAAATATATTAAATAAAATAATAATATATTATAATGTAAAATAATAAATAAATAAAATTAAATTAAATAAGAAAACAAAAACAAATAAAATGATAAAATAAAATAAAATAGTAAATAAAATAAAATAATATAATATAATTAAAAATAATAAATAAAATAAAAATACTAAATAAGATAAAAATAAAATAAGAAAAATAAAAAATGAAATAAAGCATAAACGAATCACTGGGCCTGGACGGGCAACATATTCCAGTAACCAACGATTGCTCTGGGTGTTCTCCGCTTGCATACCTTCAACACCTCGTCCATGACAAGGTTAAACAGGAGTGGACTGAGGCTATCTTCTTGCTTAACCCCTTTGTAGATTCTGAATGGGGCAGACTTCATTCCATTTAATCTAACCACGCCTTTTGGGTCCTGGTACGTTGATTTGATGGCGCTAATCAGGTTTGGTGGTATCCGCTTCTCTTTTAAAGCAGTCCAAATCTCCAGTCTGGGGACCGTGTCAAAGGCTGCTTTGAGGTCCAAATAGGTAAGGTAAACATTTCGTCCTCGGTCCAACGCTTTCTCCGTAACCATCCTGAGAGAGAAGATATGATCCTGGGTTGGTCTTGAAGGCCGGCAAGCAGCTTGTTCTTCTTCCGTGTGGGGTTTAACATATGCTCTCAGCCGCTGCTCCAGGATCCTTGTAAACACTTTATAGACCACCAAAGAGAGGCATATGGGCCTGTAGTTCTCACATAAGGTCTGGTCTCCCTTCTTGTATGTAGGTATAATTAGACTTCCCATTTCATTGGCTTCTCGAATTTTACAGTTGAGTAAACAAGTCTAGTGACTTGAAATATCTCAACATTATTTTTGGCCGGTTCTAGTTCAACGAAAAACAACGGAAGAGGATATTTTTCAGTGGGGTGGAACACTGAAGAGATATTTCTGATGTGGCCTATCTCTTCAAGATCTCTTTTGATAGCTGCCGTCGAATGAACCCCTCTACCACCCACTCTTGATTGAGTTGGCAGCAATGAATGTTTGCTTATTAATAATATATTACTTTTTAATTATTAGTATTTTTTCTGGGCGCATAACAAATATTCAATGTATCCCATATATAAAAAATAATCTGTCTGAACCCAGATACTGTAAATAACAATAACTAAGTATACGAAGAAAAATAAATAACAAAACATTTTTTTTATAAATTTTAATCTTATGAGTAAATAAAGTGTTTTTAATCTTTGCAATTCTGCATATGCTGGGTACATGTCAACAATAACTTATCTTCCCTATTGTAGAATTAATTGTTGGTTTCCATCAATTCGTATTCCTTCAGTGATTTATGCACCTCGTTGTTGCGAAGTACTTCAGCCTTGGTAGATCCTGAAGGAATTTTCGTCAATTTTTATTTATTTTTTTAATTGTCATTCCGTTCCTGTGTTTGAGCTAATGAATGGATTTGTAAGGAGTTTCCCTATCAGGGGAATCAATATTACATTTGCAGGCAAGCTTACATCCTTTATAAGAGGATGTGTAACACGACGTAAACACCTTGGTAGATTAAAATAATCAACCAGACAGCCTTCAGCCTATTTTAAAACTTATTTAATGCAGTCAATATTTTTTTCTTTTATAAAAACTGTTAATTTAGAAGAGAATGTCTTACTTCTCTTTGGTTTTATATATTTATGTACTGGAACCGATGAACTGTCATAGATACAAAAATACAAACAAAAGATAAATACAAAAATAAGATAATTTAAAAAAAGTGAGCACCAGAGCTCGATCATTATAGTTGTATATTAATAGAGACTAACACATATACACACACACACGAATACAATCGTATTTGCACACACACACATTCACAAATATTTTTATACCATTGATGATTATCCACATATTATGTACAATTTAATATTTTGAACACAAAAAACAAGATAACTGTTAATTCTGAGTTTTAACTTAAAATAAAATTTCGAAATAAAGCATTCATTTTGAACCAATAAAAGTTCAATATTTACTTTTAGAAGACGAAACGTTTTTTAATATACTCCTTGACCTGCTTTTGTATTCACCAAAAATAATTTTCATAACAATACTCATTTTACGTTGCATCAGAAATATATAAATTTGCACAATATTAAAATCTGATTTAAATGCATAAATCAACAATTAATTGAAATTTGCGCATTTTTAAAATTACCAAAACAGTATTACAGTAAAAATATACCTATATTTTTATATATAATAATAAAAAATTGATTATTGTATGTAAATAAATTCATATCACTACGCAATTTTCAAAGAAAAAGTTTTAAATAATAGATTTGTAAACCGATTTTACAAATATTGTCCTAAAAATAAAAAATTATGTACTTTGCATTATAAATTAAAGTAAATCATTGAAAAAAAATCAATTTGATATTTTTATTACGGTTAAATAAATTACTATTATATTAATTATAAATTTTTAAAATAATATTTAAAGAAAAAATAAGTACCCCTGGTGGGACTCGAACCCACAATCCCCGGTTTAGGAGACCGATGCCTTATCCATTAGGCCACAGGGGCGGGTGATGTAACAGATGAAATACGGCATATATTAAAATGTTTATATGTACTAATCAATAGTATCTTTAAATTTATTAATATTAATATCAACTTGAAATGTTTAAAATACTTTAAAATGTACTGATGATATTTATATGTTTCTCAGATCAACTTCATTTTAAAAATAGTACATTAAAGCACGAATATTTTTAAAAATTGATTTTTCTGACATATATTGCTACTATCATTTCTTAATAATACCTGTGTTTTTCTTTATATTTATTATTATTTATTCTAATTTATTTTTTTAGTGTCGACGGCTGAGAACTGCAACTCTCTATCCGGTTTAGGCAGCTTTATGGAAATGGAACTATTGACTGGTAAGTGAAATTTCATTAAAAATAAAAGGTTAAATGGTTGATTAAATGTGTCTACATTCCAATGTTATATATACATTTCTATAAATCCTAACAGTTTCCCGGTTGAGCGTAGTACGCTTCCACAATTGCTAAATTTACTTAGTAATTTTTTTGTAAACAGAATACGGCATTTCAGTAAGTTATTACATTTATAACCTATTTTTACAATTTTCTTTACAATGCGTGATGACACTTATTGTAATTGCTACGTGTACAATTCCTACATGAACTATTTTGTTTTGCTTCCTTATTTCTTTTGTCCTCAACTCGTTGTCGTATTTCTTTTTGAAGACAAAAATCTTATATTCTGATTTTTGCTGTATGAATAACCGAAAAGAGATCTTTTACTATTTTTTCCAAGTTCAACAGAAAACGACAATAAATAACTGAACCTAAATCATTAACTGTTTTAGATTCTTTTATCTATTATAAAAAACGAATTTTAGTCGTAGTTGTCTTTGACTCTATGAAGTAGAATCCCATGTAACGAGGACCGAAGTGCAGACTTTACCTTAATCTATTATTTCACAGCTCAATCTGTCATAAATGTAAATATTTATTTAAATACATAACTTACGGAATCTTTTATTTATAATATTTTTGACACCCCGACTATGCAGAATATAAGACCTTAAACTTGATAAGGCCTTAAAATAACAAACCAGCTCACTCATTACTTCACAAGACATTATTTGTACTAACTTCCAATTACCGCTAATTCCTCTTGTCTTCAAATGATTGCTCGATTTTCATCAGAGCAAAAGAAAGACTGACCTTGTTGAGCCGAATACTTCCACCAACAATAGGCCATTGTATCGAGTTAGTATCCTCAGCCATTTGAAGCCTCGGAGCACGCTCAATTCGTCCAGAGAGCCTACATGACATTATGATGAAGGGAGTCTTCTGCATCACATATAAGTCAGGGTAAGTCTATATCCTATAATAATAAAAAATATAAAATAATTATAACTCATTGGAATATTAAAACGAGTACAACTTTACAATTATGAATATCTCACTTAATATTCATAAGCGGTATGCTCCTTTAGTCATAATAAATTACCTTTAAAGTAAATCAATATGAATGCCCGTTAAAATAAATTATCTTATTAATTTGGATTGTCAAGATAAAAAACAAAACTAACTATGCACTACTCGACTAGTTTATCATCAGGTTGTTGATAAATTTGTTAAATCAGACACCTTTTTAGTCAGTTCCATCAGTAAAGAGTGATAACAATATTAAAATAACATCCAAACTTGAATGATTTCTCTTTTTTTTTTTCAAGTGAAATAAATTTTATTTATACTCTCCAGAGCGGGGTAGCTCAGTGGTAGAGCTCTGGGTTGCCGAGCCGAAGGTCCCGGGCTCGAATCCGGCGGTGGCAGATAATTTAATTAAACTGTTAACAGTCGGGTATGTACCTTTGGGCATCTGGAGATTTTTATGGGGCTCATCCAGCCTTTATACCTCTCCTTTCATCTGGAAAAGGCCTGCCGGTTGAGCGTGATCTAGAACAAATCACCTTCTTGCACAATCGTTACATTAGAAAATTTACAATCTGTACTGAACCCAAGACCCTCCTAGGGTTGTAGTGGTACAGTTAAAATTAAATTAAAAATGACCAAGAGTCACAAAACGTTCATAAAACTAAACTGTGCAAAAATGAATAGGGATACCACTAATTTCGTTGTATTTACATTCCTAGAAATTTAATATTATTTTTATAATAAAAGCATATAAAAGCATTAATATTTATTAGAAATTATATTACACTGAATAGTAATGTAGTTATTAAATATATAATAGTGTAAATGCTAGGTAAAGTATATACTACAAAATTATCAATATCTCTATTCATTTTTGCACTGTATATTTCTACAAATTATTTCCCCCCAATATTTCCAAAAGATTAACCATAATAAAAAATAAAAAAATAACGCACTAAATTGTTGATTATTTTTCAAGTAATAATTGGTGACAATTTCAACGCGCAGTTCTAACTTAAATATCTTAATTGCGTTTTAACTACCACACTACGTAATGTAGATTTCAGTTATTATGATAACTAAATATATAATAAAATATCATGAGGGACCTCCCACAGTCAACAAATACCCGTCAGAACCCTACCGGGGAATAGAACGGCACTGGTGTGAACGACCTCATGTTGTCTCCTTCCAACCTTGCGGTATTTGTGGCTTCGACTGTTTGTGGATCTGTCGAGTCACTGCACAGCTTCCCGATGTTGGAACGCACTGTCGCCATTTCTTTACGGAAATTGAAGGGTAGCTTCCTTGACATTGTGGGGAACCCTGAGAACATGATCTGGGAAGGGTAGTTATCTAGATATAAAGTTAAAATTGAAACCAAAATGTAAACACCAGTAGAAAACTCAACGTATGTAAAAAAAAAAGAAGTTTTTTAAAGTATTTTCCAACAAGAAGGCGTCAAACTTTTCGTAATTATTATTTTTTTTTTAGTTTTTCAATAATTTAGGTCATAAAAATCTGACTTGTAGATTAATATCAAACTTACTATATATGAAAAAAACATTATAAATGTTGTTTATATTATATGTAGGATGTATAAATGACAACATTTTTGATTTATCTGTAAAATTTCATAGTGTTTTTAGTTTGCAAAAATAGGGATACAATATGTCAAAATATGATTTGATTTTATTTTATTTGTAAAACTCTTAATTTTTGTAAACCTACCATCACATCAATCCAGACCAACTTATCATGAGAACAATATATGCTGGAATTTTATCTAAATAAATTTAGCACAGGAAACCATGTAATATAGACTATATTACCAAGTTTTCTCTTTTCATAGCTCTATCGTGTAACTGTTTAGCTAATGTACACTTCCTCAGTATTGCTAGTATCATTTGGTAATAAAACCTTTATGGGGCAGGAAACAAATTAAATATATCCGGGGTTATATTAATCTAATTATTGACTAACCTACTGCAGGATTATATACAAATAATTGATTAATTAAAAAGTAATAAGTTAGTAATCCTAACCGATTGTACTCAAGTAATTCAGTTTAGCAATGAATTATAAAATAATTAAATACTTATGTAATTACAATTATATAAACAGTCGTATCTAATTTGATAGCCCATTAGAGGGTTTTCCATGTCGTTTCACCATCCTCTTTGGAAGCTATTTTAGCATTCTTGTCGAGATGTCGTATCGGAAACGGTGTGCAATCCATAACTAATTGGGTGATGTAATTCGCCGCATGGTAAACAGAATTGTAGCTTGACTGATATTAAAGAATTTAAAGTGTTATGGTCAAGCGGGATAAACGCTTAAGCTTCAAACTACATAAAACAAAAATGAAAAAATGCCACTCCAGCGATTCGGATCTTGGGTTCAGTATATGACAGGGCATAAACCAGTGATTCCAAACCTTTTATTGTATCACCCCCCCCCCCTGATTTAATGAAAGTCTCCCATGCCCCCTCTTGCATAAAATGTCTATGGATTATACAAAAATAAAGCATATATCACATTAAACATACATTTGGTTTTACTAACACAAAATACATTATTATAAGTTTCATTTCGTTTCAGTACTGGTAAGAGAAAAATAACCAAAACTAAGAGAGATCTTATTTTATTTTCAACTGGTCTCGTGCCCACCTTCCTGACTTGTCTTCACTTCCCCCAAGTTGGGAGCCACTGGTTTAAACCAACTGTTGTGCCGGGGGTTGATTTGGTGTCAGGGGAAGCTACAAGTTTTACCTCAAGTAATTACATTTAAAAAAAGTAAGTAACCTTTTTATATATGCAGAGTGAACCCCAGAAAGGTCACATGGTCCCCGATCCGAGAATAATTAATTTATATATCACAGCAGTTCTGGAAGCTCAGTTTAACGTCCCTTCCGGAGGACGGTATAACCAAGAATTTTTTGTAAATGTAGTATTTTTTACTCCTTTTGGAAAATCATAGGGTCATCTGGAGAGCTACGAACCCGCGATCTTGAGCTTAGTAGGTTGTTATGCTAACCACTAACTAGACCAAAGGTCGCCCATCATATATTTTTTTTTTCCTTAACCTTGTTCCTGACAGTTTAATTATGATTATGGTTATTGAAATGAAGTGTAAGATAGAATCTTACATATTCTGGAACTACATCGAACCGAGACTAATCGAACCTTTTCGAACTACCAGTCCTGTCTTCAACAGTCGTAGAATAGTTATGCAATCGTGGATACAACTTGACTTCTTCACCCAAGAGGAAACAACTATATAGTGATAGGAGTTAGGTGCATGTTTGCTAAGAAGAAGTGGATCGTTTTCCATAAGAGCCGTAACAATTGTGACATACAATTGAAGGAGTAACGGTCAGTTACGAGGACTATATTAAGGATGATGACAGCGCGGGTGTCCTGTGACATAACAAGCCTTCCTAGCCTGCGTTATCCTTCCATATTCCTCTTTCACAGGCTACTGGATCCTTTCCATATTCAGGACTAATTCCCTGTATTATAGCGTGTCTTCGATGCTGCCCTGCCGTCGGCAGGTGTACCATGGAACGCTGAGCACGCGTCCAGAGCTCTGTAATTGGGAAAATAATTAAGGCAAATTACCGAATCTTTTAAATTTTGCCATGACGTCGTTTTCATGCCTAGGAAATGAATATGGTATAAATCATTACTTTTCATGAAAGGAAAAAATAATCAGTCCTCTGTGTGTAAGGAGACATTCGATAATTTTATTCTTTATGTATATGCTACATTACCTATACACAGAGTTAAAATTATCATCAATGATCCTGATACAGGGAAACAATAACTACCAATAACCTATTATTTAGTATTTTCTGGCTTCACTGTCCAAAGAATGATCTTAGGTAAAGTTAAGATCCTTTGATATGAGTTATATTTAAATAATAATAAGGGATGCCCCACCCTGAGACCGAGAAAGAACATTCGTCCTCGAATATACTTTGCCAAAATTGCGAGAACACGGGGACATGGGATCAGATAAGAGAACGGATTTGTCCCGACTAGGAAGCGACTCCGGTAGCTCAACTGGTAGAGTGCTGTCACGGAGAGACGGACGACCCGGGTTCGAATTCCGGCCGGGGCAAACTTTTCTCTTCAAAATATAAATAAATAATGCTTTTGATAATAAAAAAAAATAAAAGAACAATTTATACGTATTTATAAAGAGAAAATGAAGTTACTTTTACTAATTAAATTATAAAATTACATCAAACTAATAACAAAAATCAAAACAATTACAATTTAACCTTACGATAATAAATTTAACTCCATTAAATTACAAATAAATAAAATGTTCAAATAAAATCGATTACAAAATAATATATGTTTATCTGGTTTTTTAGTTGAAATAATATAAATAAAAACTGTAATCTGTCTGTTGAAGTAGATTCTAGTATATAGTAGTTTCTCGACAGGGTGAGCTGGATGTTGAGATGTAAGCCGATTTTCGTCGGCAAGGGCGAGCGACAATGTCGAGGGGTTAGAGGTTGAGGCAATAGACCTGGTAAATTCGATGTGGTCGAATCAGTTTAAACCAGAAAAGGTTTAAACTAATTACACATGCAGGTGGGCAGCAAATTAGTATCTCCTCACGTCCAAGATGCAACTTTGAGCTATAGCTTGCGATGTGAACGTCAAGAGGCTCGTGCCAACACTGTCTGGCTTGATACAGGCGGAGCGAACAAAGCCGGTCTTTATAACATGTGTTTTTAAACTTATAAAGGGCCTTTTTCGTTTAATTACCACATCTATTTTTAAATTGAAAATAAAACCCATGCTCTGAAAAAAATAGCTACATTTAATAACAGTTATTCTAAAGACAAAAATGTAGATCTAAAATTTATAATATCCTCAAAAATAATTTGTCTTTATACCTCTGCCTCGACATCAATTCACACAAATACGCGTCCAGTATCTTTTAGTTCCTGACTCTACCTTATTTCTTCTTTTGGCTGCAGCCCATAGTGACTCAACTGACTGCGCGTGCGCTCCAGTTGACGGATCCACAAAATGTTCTGAGTGGTTGATTTGTCCTCGTATCCCACAATTTTTGATTAGGCTTTCCATAAGTCTGACATGATAATTGTTTGAGGATGAATGCATTCTTTGGTACTTAAGTATATAACGCAAGGCACTAGCAGGCCAATGTTCTGCGCATACCCCAGCGGTTACATTTTATAACAGTTACATTTCTACCAGTTACCTTGGATAACCTTACATTTTTGACAGACTTCATTGTTTGTTTACTAGTCTGTTCGAGCGTTGTTGTGTTTGTTGCTCAGTTGTTCTTTGTTATTAATACAAGATGTCGATATTTTGTTTTTTCGTGTTTGTTAGTTATACGGCAATCCTTTTTTGCGATTTGGCAAGAACAGAGGAAGAAGCAATTCATTTTTGCCAGGAGAAAAACATTTTGCAGAAAAAAAGGAAATGTAGCAACTCCCATAAAATGAAGCTATACCTTGGAAATCGTAAGTTTTGGAGATGTGATATCAGACAGTGTAATCAGCAAGTGGGACTTAGGAAAGACAATTGGTTCGAGGGAAGCAAAATTCCACTATGTACAGCTATAAGATTTATATATTGTTGGTGCGAGGAGTTGAACTCGATTAAATTTTGTGCAAAGCAGCTTAAAATATCCACTAAAACTATTATAGATTGGAATAAATATATGCGGGAAATTATATTGTTATTACTTGGATTTATTTATTTCCAATATTATTACATTCCTATTTTGATTTGAATCTGAGATCGCCTCCCTTCGGATATTTTGAAGAGAAAAGATTTGCCGCCCGGCGGCAAATCTTTTCTCTTCAAAATATCCGAAGGGAGGCGATCTCAGATTCAAATCAAAATATTTTAAAAGGTTATCCAAGGTAACTGGTAGAAATGTAACTGTTATAAAATGTAACCGCTGGGGCATGCGCAGAACATTGGCCTGCTAGTGCCTTGCGTTATATACTTAAGTACCCATTCTTTAATGCTTGGTAATAGTGTGTTTTCATTCCTGTTCGGCACTGCCATAAATGAAGCATTTTTTTTCCGGCATATCCCACTGTTGTGGATATACTCTTGTATAACTTCATTTTTTTATATTGGGATTAAACGAAAAAGACGCATTGGTTCTAAAGTTCTAATAAATACGACTTAGGCATTCATTTATGCTTGGACTAAAGAATATACAACTACCTTAATGTGTAAAGAAGAATGTATCATTTTGGTCTTTAGAATAACTGTTATTTAATGTAGTTATTTTTTTCATAACTTGTGTTTTATTTCTAACCGTAAATTAGAAAGCGGGGATTAAACGAAAAAGATCCCTTAAAAGTATTATTAGACTTATAGAATGAATAATTACCTTTTAATTTACATCATTGAAAACAATTATGAAATTAAACGTTAAAATTATTATATTTGTAAGTCGTGAATTCAACGACTTAACCGAGGAGGTGAATGGAATAAAACACGTGGATGCAGTGAAGAACTGTAATTAAAAAAAACATATTTACAAACTTATAAATAAGTAAATAACTTCAGGTATCTTTAATTACAAACCTGAATCAACACAATTGTCAATATTCCATAATAACACAAATAATATTAATTTAACAATGTTCACTCCAGCGAGTCTCAGTCAGCAGATATCTATCATAACCTTCCTCACATCTGTCCCTAAAGGTTATCTTCAGGTCTGTTAAGTTTGGCGTGAATATTAAAACTTACATATTTATTAAATTAAATTATTCTATTCTATTTACAAAAAGGTGAAAAAGAAAGAAAATGTCCATTCTTTTACAAGTAATAATGATTTAATTGTTCATGATTAAAACTAATAATCTGTTATAAGGTTACTACATCTTTTGGGGTTAACAATGCATGAACTCATTCAGATAGATGAGCTCTTATAAAATAAATATTTTATTTCATATAATTACTTTTTATAAATCACTAACTGCAGAAAGGTAAGTAGTCCAACTTTTGAGATTTTTGTCTTTTAAACTGGTACTTTTACTAGAGACAGTAATGCTTCAGAAAGAACACTTGATAATACCTTAAATATTTTGCTTACTACATATTGGGGGTAGTCCAGAACAAGATCCCTTTTTTTGACTGTCTTGTAAAGTTTATAAAAGTGGATGTAAACTGGGAGGTAAATATTATCGACAAATATCAATAAATTCCTAAGAATTCGATCCATCAGTGCGCCTTCCACTATACTAAGTTCGCTTTCTATCACTCTCGAGTTCGTTCGAGTCACACAGATTATGGCTGCTCGGCCCATTTATGATTAATATTACCTTACCTTATGTAGAAACATGGAGTAAACTGTAAGATTGGCAATCTTAGAAACTCTTGTCTTGGCTGATATGGAGCAAGGGGGAAATTTTGTCTTGTTAAACTCACAACTGGTATCTCAAAACCGCCCCTTTGAGAACATCAATTCCAAAAACAAATGTTTCAGAAATGATCCACGAAAGTTCGCTAAAGTTATAACGTAGTATAAATATAAAACAGTTTATTATATTTAAATCTCTAAAACTATGCTTTATAATTGCCTTAATATTAGGACTTTTAACGGTAAGTGAATTCTTCAGACGTTGATCTTTCCTTTACAAATTCCCTGGATACATTTCTTATCTTTAATCACTCGTTCGCTCTTACCCCGATAGAACATTACAATACGATTGACTGAACCAACTTTATTTGTCAAGGATGTGGCCTTCCGTTTAAGTGAGATAAGATTATCCGCTAATCTCGGGTTGAGATTGTTCTGCACCGCAAGTGGGCCCTATTGTTCTCAAAACGTGGCTCAGGAGCTGGAAGCACCGATATTTAAATAGAAGTGTACTTCACTCATTAAAAATATTGGAAGAATCGTGTAGGCCGAATGGAATCCCCCTAAACTTTAATAATAGATACACTTGAAATACATTTTTATTGTTTCTAGTATATACGGTATTATGATAAATGTACATACACAAATGCCATCAATGACAGTGCAGTTTTTATTATGACATGGCGAAGATAATCGTCGAAATCGATACCGATGATGTGATGAGAGGACTATACAATAATGTTCAAATTATTTCATCCTTAAGAGGGGGATTACATCCCGAAATTTTAATGTAATCAAATATCATTGTGATAATTTATTAATATGTAATGAAGGAAGTAATAGTCCACAGTTTTATGTTGGAACAACATTTTTCTCTCGAACTCCGTTTCTTGGTATGTCCTCGAAAGACGTTCCGGGAAAATGGAGACTAAGGACATCTCATCCATATCGACCTCATTCATTATAGAATTTTCAGGCAAATTAGAGCGTTTATTAATCGATTTCGCTCATCGATAAAAAGTTTAAGTTACCCAACTTCCTTTTTCTTCAATAAATGCTCCATTCCTCTTTGTTTATTTTTCGTTTATTTATCTACACAAATTAGGAGGCGGGGTAGCTGTAGTTGGATAATAAACTCAATATTTGACTTACTACTAATGGTAAGAAAATTATGGGACGCTTGGGTATTTTATTTGTTTGACAAATTTAATAACATAACTTATAATTATGTAATATTATGTAATAATACTTTCAATAAAAAATTCGTTATTTGACCTTAGCATAATATACATTACGACATGAAGGAACTTGTCTTAACAATAATCCCTGAATTTTTAGTTATTAGCCTGGAGTAGGTTCATTAAATTCACGCTTCTTCTTCTAGCTACGAAACAACCATTTTTATGGGATTCACCTTTGGCTTAGTGATTAGCAAAATAACTATCTCTGACGTATATAGACGTATATTCTATGACGTAGGTCACCGGTTCGGAGCCCTCCACCTGGCCCTAGGATTTAAAAAAAAGTTAGAATCCCTTCGATTGTACGATGTATGGTACTCGTTGAAGATTCCTATCCTAATTATTCCTGGATAGGCGAAATTTAGGTAGCTTCGTCGGATAAGCCATACCAGCATGACGTGGCGTTAAATGAATGTCAATAAACAAACTATTTTTATTTAAGACCATAATGGAATGTGTTGCTGACTTCCTCGTTAAAGAACTGAACATTTAGTTCTGACTAACGTTAAGTGTTGCAAATGAGTAATGTGAGTGAGAGATTAAGTCTAAAACTTCAACCAGACTTATATAAAATGAGTTGGTTTAAATAAATAGTAATAATATATTTTCTTTCACTTACAGTGTCATATTTAGCTAGAAACTTCCCTTTCTGATAAGGCATTTTACAACTGTATTTATATAAAGATACTTTTTTAATCGGATTGCAAAATATTTTATATTAAACAATATACATATTATTATTAAATATTATAATATAAATATTAATGCTAACAAAAGAGGCATGAGAGCGTCCAATAACCGTTCTGAAGAGTAATGTTGCAGGTTAGGAAGCCACGAGCCTCAGACAATACAATGGCGAAAGTTTCTGTCATCTTTGTTGTCTTGTCACTGGCCTTCAGTCCGTGTAATATTGTTCATATAGCGAAGAAGAAAATTTTACGAGATTTTCAGTGAATTTCTGGTATTTTCCACAGCTTCTTTTAAGGTGTAGAACAGAGTTTCAAGTCAAGGGAAAATAGCATGATAACAGATCTAGTAAGAGACGAAAAGGAGATTACACTAAGCGGTATTGTGGAGCTTGCAAGCGGTTAATATATTTCATAGCGGAGGATGAGGTGTGTTTGTAAAGTTGTTGGTCCTAGTAATCCCATAATTGTAATGAGCGTTGAGCCGACTCAACCTATACGCCAGAAGGGTAGACCGATTGCAGGATTGCGTTAAGAGAAATCAAACGGATTTGGATTTGAATACAGTTCGTGGACGATTAAAAGCATAAATTGGTGGTACCGGCATCAAGCATTCAGGTTCACCAATCCTTATTTTATTTTTAATATTATTACTATCCACTAATCCTATATTTTTTAATATACATTTAATATTATATCTGTGAAGAGTAGTAAATAAATCTAGGGGAATTTTTGTTTTTTAAAATTATTTTATTGAATTGTACAACTGTAATATATACACCTAGTACAAGGGCTATATGACTATCTAGATACATGAAAGGACATGTAGAGGCACTACCCACTGGCAGCACTCTAATAACATTTCTATAATATAAGGTCCCGAGACCATCTTCTCTTCAGACGCCTAGGAAGATTGTCGGGGATGGAATTGGATGCAAGGATGGAAAATAGTGGGTTTGGATGGGCCTGGAGTTTATTATGGAATGATAGGTATTTGGAATGGGCTAAATCGGTAACATATGGAACGTTAAGGTCTTTATGGATGGTTTTATTTGTGACAAAATAAGGAGCGTTTAGGATTTTGCAAAGGATTTTGGATTGCAAGGATTGAATACGAGAGGAATTCGATGGATTGGTGGAGCCCCATAGTTCAATGGGGGAAATTTATTTTTTGAAATTATAAGTTAAGTTTCCATTTGTCCCAGAAGAAATCCTTGAAGAATATTTATGTTGTCAGCATCAATGCCTATCTAATCAATTATGTAATGGTGACTTAACTAAAACGGCTGAAATGGCAATAGCGTTTTTATTGCGTTTGTTGTGTGCATAAACAGATAAAAGATGTGCGATGTAAAGGACAAAAATGAATTTCATTTCGTCATAATTTTATTTCTATTAATTCTAAACGTCATTGTTTTATTTCTTAAAACATTGTACCTTATAAAATATTTTGTTAGTTTATATGTAATATTTAAATGAGGGTTTTCTTCACATTACACGTAATTTCATTTCGGAGGCTAAATTAGCAAAACATTGTTAGATAATATTTCATGTCTAAATATTATATATTAAACACAAATGATTTTTTTAATGTTTAAGGTGTTATGTAAGTAATTTCACTTACGTTGGCTTTTTGCACATTTATACGTTTTTATTAGTACTCAGTGTAGGACAATCTATTTGTTACGAACACATAACAATGATCTGATCATTGTCTTAAATTTTGTGTTGGCTTACTTAAATCCCATATCAGGAAAACTTAAACTGCGTATTATTTCTGTTTATTCCGAGAAAAGATTCTGCTTCGAAATACTAACGCATGCAGAAATAAAATCATTTCATCATTTCATCATTTCATAATGCATAGCTTCATGTTTCTATTAATATCATGCATTCTAGCCACGAGATTATTATTTAAGATCCCAAAACCATTCTATTAAAAGTGGTGAGGGCCATTTTAATGCGTACAGTCACCTAGTTGTCTACTTAATGATATATTACTACAACAATCGACACTCTTCGTAAAGAGTCTTAATGACGGTTTTAAGGCAGCAATCAAATAGTTGAAACGTAATATAAATGTGTGGGAACTTATTAAAGAGAACAACGGAATTCGTGTGGGAATTGGCAACATGCAATGATTTGACAATCTATTTAAGAGAACAAAAAAATTGTAAATGCCTGATTTTTTTTTCTATTATTTTACATACCTTCTCAATCTTTTAATGTGATATATGGATAGATATATTTTAATGTAATATAGATTTATTGTTGATAATAAATTAAATAAGTAATTAATCACTAGGATCTTAGTCTAGTCACTAGGATCTGTTCAACTTATTCTACTGTATGCTGAAAGCGGTATATCACGCTTGGAATGACTTTTTCGTTTTATCTGGAGTGACAAATCGTATCAGCTGAAACATAAGCGTGTTTTTATTATGAACAACACGCTCTTTCTGACCTGATACGATTTTTAAATTCTTGAGATTAGTGATTGCGTGTAGATCGGTTCCAAGGAACTCACGAAATATCTCAACTTGACAAAGTAGTAGACCAGTAAGATTAATTTTTTTGGATATTTCAGTTTCATCAACCATAGTTCAGTATTAAACTGTCAATGTACACTTTAGAAATATGTTTGATTCCCAAATATGCGCAACGCAATTTATTGTTCCAAATTTAAGGAAATTCGATAAAAACATAACTTTAAATCTTATAACACTGTATCATGTTTTCATCCTATTAAGTATTTTACTGTTACACAATTTTCATAAAACTTGGTTTACCGATTTTATGAACAGGTGTACAGTATGAAAGAGAAGTTATGCAAAATCGAATCGTGGTACATATTTTCATCGTTATGTATGTAGAATTATTAAAAGAGCGTGTATCTTGTTTTTCCAGTATTCTCGACCTTAATTAAGAGACCTGATCGAAGTGACTTAATCGAATGAATATTTTACCTCATTAAATTAATTGAATTACCTAATTAATACACCTTAATTAACTAATTAAACTAAATCAAGTTATTATTAAAATTAACTTAATCGAAGGATCCTTCTGTAATCACAGAATTGAAGCTATTTCATGTCTTACAGTAGTTGAAAGAAGCCATTATATTGGGACAAAAAGAGTGTGTGTCAGCTCCTACACGCGTCTAGGAATTTTAAAAATGTTCTTACCAATTAATCGCTCTCTACTGATACTTATCATCGTGTATTATTTTCTTTTAATTTGTAAATTATTTTAAATTAATGTGAACAATTTTAATTAAAATTATAAATATTTATTTTTTATTAATTGTGCCAACGTTTCGGCTTACGTTGTAGGCCATTTTCAGGGCAAATAGTGGGTGTGGTGATTTCTTACAACACTAAAACTGTCAACTGAACTCATATAGATGTATATTCACGGTTGTGAAATACATCCCAAGAAAGGATATCCTACCGCCCCAGTGCTATAACTAATTTGGTCACCCAAAAAACTACTGCAACCACACCATGTGTGTATGTGGAGCGGCTCACATAACATTTCTGATTGTCCACGACAAGGTGAACTAAAAAAAAATGCTCCAATTGCGAGGGAGCGCACGTCGTTTGTTATAGAAAATGCCTCCATAGAAAAAATTAGAAAAAATAGTGACTATAAGAATGGAAGAAAAGAGATCAAAGCAGATCAGTACTAACCAAAACATACCGAAACTAATGATTTACAGCATGACAGTTCGCCCTGATGGATGAATGGACACCAACAGCTTAAGGCGGAATCTAAATAAGAGTAGTAATAGTGTCTGTTTGGAGAGGTCTCTTTAAAAAGGCTCCTATATAAAAACATATCGCATTTCAATACTTCTAGAAAAAAGCAATAGAATACTCAGTTACCAAAGATACCACACGCATCTCTTCCCGATTAGTCCCGGAATTTAACTTTTAACTTCTATCTATTATATAAAACCAATAATACAATCTTATCTAGAAGGGAGCGTTACTCGCCACTTTTATTTAAAACTTGATTTTACTCCTCTTAAAATTTCCATACCGAGGGCTAAATATGAAAATCGTTAAAATAAATATATTATTGTGAAATTAGTGTTGGGTAGACTAAAAATAAAAGTTATTTAAAGTTACTTAATATTAATGGATGTTGGAACGGCAAGATAATTTGTAGTATCGGTATCTAAACTTCCTATTTGAAAATCCTCCATTTATTTATATCCATTTTATTGATGGTACTTTTAAACCAATGTCAAACAGTTTTGTTTAATAATCTACTAAGATTTACACCATTAAAATATTATCAATTGTACAACGAAGACTGACAGAATCGGAAAATATTTATTCAATTGGTTGGTCCTCGATATTTCGCACTATTAATAGAGTAACGATTGTTAATATTTTTTTTTTTTTTTTATTTAATTCAATGATATTTACAACTATAATGGTATTATATCAAGTAAATGTGCAAAAATGTATAATATGACATGAAAACACTTGTGGAGAAACTACCCATCGATAGCACTCCAATATTTGTTAATATTTAAAAATTTCTTATTCAAATTTAAAATTTTGATCAAGGTTAAAAACAAATCTATATTCTGTTAATACACATTGGTTATATTTACTTAGCTATACCTGCACGTTTGTCGGTCTTGTCATTCCTAACAACTTAAAAATTATAATTCATAAAAGTAAAATTCATAGTACTTCTTATTGTTTTATATCGATGCAAAATATTGCCCCTAACTTTGAAGAATGGACATCTTAAGGCATTCGCAGTAAAAATTTGATATTGAATAATAATTATTTGGCCCTAATAAGGACGAGTCTACAGAAGAATTAAGGAGATTAAACAACGCAGACTTGCAGAGCATGCACACCGTTGTTATAATTGAAAGGATAGTATCGTGAAGAATGAGATGAACTTCAGAATTGTTGGGCTTGGTAACGAATGAATTTCTAAAAGATAAGCATTGAGTCGACTGACAATCGTCCAATGAGTAAACGAAGGGATTGGTCTGAGGGTGAATTTACGGGTTTGGATGATAGCCCAGGGATAGAATTTATTAAGCGATTGGAGGATAAAGCAAAAAGTCTGAGGGTTCACTAAGCCTTTTATTATTACTATTATATTTGCATCATTATTTAAATAACTATGAATGGTATTTTTTGAACTCGTGCACTGAAGGATATGGTAAATATCCGATCTGGTATGTTCGGGTGTTTTTAATGATATAAACATATCGCACTAGTATTCCTTAAGTGACACCTCGGTGGTGAGTCAAGACCATGAAAGAAATGGGTGTCTCTTTATCACTCATCAAAATTGTACCGATCTAGCTTCAGAGCTTGTCTGCCAGAAGGCACTTGTGTCTCTCTTACTGTCCTAATGCTATTCCAAGCTCACTTATAGTTTTTCTCTTTTTTTTCCTCCAAAAATGTAAGTTTTTGACCCATGTCACTTTAGAAATACTAGTGCGATATGTTGAGTAAATGATCAATGAAAGAAAAACCATGATATAAATTATTTATGTACTTCATAGTGGCAATAACAGAAAGGAAACATATTACATACTGTAATTAATACTAAATCTACCTTTGGGTGATGACACACCTAAGATTGGAATAATGCTTTTGCTGTAAATGAATCATATACTTCTAGGTGGTGCTGGATTGTGCCTTGCTCTGCTGGCTGTCTTGGCAATATATTGAGCATATGTGCCTAGTGTTTGAAACAGTTTAGTAGGCCGTTTTGTCCTAGTAGAAGGCCCAGGAAGATTAGAGATGACTAACTCTATGGCGAAGAGATGTAGCAAAGCCAGGAGTATTATGAATTTGCTGTACATTGAACAATTACTACAAGCGTATTTCCCCATGTTAAAGCTTTTTTTTTTAATTGCTTTTATAAGTAATGAAATATGCTATAGTAAAGCTTATAGAAATTACAATAATTTTCAGACTATTCAGATAAAAAATATATAACAGAGGCAGTGGTTTTCTAATTTCCGGTTCCCTTTTTTTGATGTTAACGGTCGCCGTGGGCGATTACAGTGACTGGCGGAAGCAGTGGTGAGAGCTATTGTTGAAAAAACTGTTGAGAGGACCAACTCCGAGTGCACTTGCAACATCGAGAACATATTCCACAAGTAGGGCACGGGGAAGAGATAATAGCCTGAAGTTACTTAAGGAAATTCAGGAGAGGCTTATGTTCATTTAGCGCAGCGGAGCGGTAACAAAATGGGCATTAGCTACTTCCCTGTATGAAGCAAAACGTGTCCCACTTCGGGTGAGGCAGGGACTTACAATACTATTTATATGCCATGTAACTTAAATTATATGTTTTATTATAAATGGGAGGGGGATAGCTCAGGGGTTTCTATGCTGAAAAGCTCGGTTTCAAATCCGGCTGTGGACCTTTGGGACAGATCCTCCTAGGACTTTTCCAGTACTCCCAGAAACAGTATATTCCTGTACCCAGTGGTTAAGTCGCATTTTGTCCAGAGCGAATTATGTATAGAGAGAAGCGGAATCGTGTCGTTTTAGATGTTTTAGGATTGAAATGGAGTTGTAATATAAGAAATAACTCAATTTCAAGCCAATGCCTCTCTTAGCCATTTATTCACTATGAAAATAAAACTATTCCCCTCCTTAAGTACAAGAAACTCGTTTTAGAGAAAACCGACTTAACCTCTTACTTACCGGTGGTAAAGATAATTATATGTTGAGTTGTTATGATGATCTTAACTTGCGTTGATAGTGTTAGCCGATTTTTTAATGTTTTAAGCTGTAATATTTTTTATAGTTAATGAAATTTTCCATAATATTGAAATTATAGAAATAACTTTGACAAATGGCAACTGTAAATACACTATTTAAATAAGGAATATATGACTATTTATAAGGAGCGTATATTAACTTATGCTCTGCACGTTTTAGGATTTAACATAGGGTAATGCTTATGTTATGAAAAATGTTGATACCTTAAGGGATGTTTTATCTTATATATTACTTAATAAAAACGAGATATTTTTAAAGAATACACTTAGTGTACATTAGAGATGCACGATCTGCTTCTACAGAGGACATTGTGACCAGGATGTAATCAGTGAACAAGAACAAAGAAATACAGATAATATTGTTACGGGCTACTGGGTGTAAAATGGACTAAACTATTACTTAATTCAAGAATCTAATATTTATTAACAAATTAACAAGAATACAATGAGATTATTTAAAACAGTTAAATTATTAAACTAATATCAATATACAATAATAATATTCTACTAAATGTTATCTAATTTCTAAGATAATATACAAATAATATAAGATATTGTTTATACTAAGTAACTAAACTATTTATATAAATTTGTACAAATACAATAATATTACACTATAGTTTACAATTACAAATTAACACTTACAGTTCGCTAACTAAAGTCCACCGACCGTAAGACTCTTCAAATATGACAAACTGCCACACAGTTTATTACACTTATTACACGGTCACTAATTGTCACTGTTGCTCACTAAGCACTTATTACAGACTGATACTAATACTAACTAACTCACACACACTGCCACTAGTTAACGACTGCTACTCACTGGCTTATTACAGACTCGTCTTATTACTACACGCGGCCCGAACAGCTGTCCTTTTTATATAGGCAAGGCCGGTCGGGGTGGGGATTTCTCGGAAGAAGACCACCTAGTCCCATCGATCCCGATCCAGAAGCTTCTACGCCATTCTATAATCCCTTCCGCTTAATCCCATTGTTTGCCTAATCTTCTCAGCCGGTTCTCGTCCCCGCTCTGACCGCAACACTGCCCCCTCCTTAAAAGTGCTCTGCCCCAGAGCATAGTCCGGAGAAATCGGGCGGTTATGAGCTTCCCTCGATGGAGACGTATTTCCTTTCCAGGGGTTGAACGTGCACACCAATATGGCGACTCCAGAGTTGGCGAATGTCTGTTCAAGCATGTTCCTAACAACCTTCCACTCCAGGCCGTCATATCCACAGCCCAACTTAGGGATCGCGAGCTTGGTGACACGCAGTCTCAGAAGCTTACTCCGCAAGTCGTCGAGGCTTCGCCGCAGTGCGTCATATGTGGGCTTCTGCTCAGTAGCACACTTGGTAACTAAGTAGAACAGGTGTCGTCCTTCGTGCGTATGGTGGAGTGCTTTCCCGACGCGTGGTCCTTGGCGTTCCAGTTCCTCAGTTCCAGCAAACTTCTTCCTGAAGACCGTTGCAATCCCTCGGGAAGTCCTCAGATCTTCGGCTAAACAATGGGCCAGAGAATAGTCCGCGGGTAACGAGAAGATATCTCTGTATACTGACTGAGTTACTCCACGGAAACCTTGTACCTTAGGTTGTGCAACTGATACCTTACTGGTCTCCACGTTGTTGAGGTTCCTGACTTGCTGGTCTTCTGTCGGGCCATGGTCTCCTTTGTAAGGGGCCAGTCTGTTAAAATGGACTACCCTGGGTTTTCCTTTTGGCTGCTTCCTGATCCTATAGATGACGTCGTTTATCCTATTGATGATCTCAAACGGGCCATCCCAGGAGTTCTGAAGTTTAGGTGAGTAGCCTCGCCTCCTTCGAGGGTCATGTAGCCAGACCAAATCTCCAGGTTGGAAGCCACCTTTCTCTGCCCTGATGTCGTAACGCTCCTTCATTCTGTCACTGGCTCCCTGGATGTTTGCACGAACCTTCTCGTGGATATTATCCATCCGCTTCCGTAGATTCGTGACGTATTCCTCTCCGTTAACTTTCTCGTCGGGCTTGAACCCGAATTTCAGATCACATGGCAAACGAAGTTCTCGGCCGAACACCACATTTGCGGGGGTCTGCCCCGTTGCTTCATGGACTGAACTGCGGTAGGCTAACAGGAACAAGTGAAGATACTGGTCCCAGTCTCGCTGATGGTCGGAAACCACTTTAGACAAATATCGACCCATTGTCCTGTTCATGCGCTCCACCATGCCATCCGATTGAGGGTGAAGAGGTGTCGTCCTGGTCTTCCGTATTCCCAGTGCTTCACACATTTCGGAGAAGACTGCAGACTCAAAGTTTCTTCCCTGGTCAGCGTGAAGTTCCATGGGTACTCCAAACAGGCTGACGAGCTGCTTCACAAGTACGTCTGCAACCGTGACTGCCTCTTGATTCGGAAGGGCATACGCTTCCACCCACTTAGAAAAATAGTCCATGGCCACGAGAATATATCGGTTACCTTCGTCCGTCACAGGGAAAGGGCCAGCGATGTCGACCGCTATCCTCTCGAACGGTGCTCCCACGTTGTACTTCTTCATAGGGGCCCTCTTTCTTCTTGTTGGTCCGTTAGAAGCCGCACAAGTCGCACAACGCCTGCACCAGTCCAACACATCGTCCTTAAGGTTTGCCCAGTAAAAGCGTTCACGAACTTTTTCCAATGTACGGTGAACTCCAAGATGGCCGCCAGTTACACCGTCATGTAGTTCCCTAAGCACTTCGGGCACTTTATTCCTTGGAACGATGAGCTGTAGCCTACGCTGATCTCCTTCCGTGTTCTCCAATGCCCGTTTCAGCAGCCCGTTGTCCACTAAAATGGAGTTCCATTGGGCCCAGTACGTTTTTACATTCTTCGACATTGGAGCAACATCTTGCCAGGTCGGTCTACCTCGCCCCGATATTTTCCATTCCTTTATTTGTTTCAAGTCCGGGTCCTCGTCCTGTTCCTTTGACACCTCTGCATCTTGCCAACTGTCGATGACAACTGTAGTCCTCAACACCGCTGCCTGCTTCTCTTCTTGTCGAGAACAATGGTTGCAGCCTTCATCACAAGGTCTTCTTGACAAAGCATCCGCATTCCTGTGGCTCGTTCCAGAACGATGAGCAGATTCAAAGTCGTACTCTTGAAGGCGCTCGATCCACCTCGCCACTTGTCCCTCCGGTGACTTGAATCGCAGCAGCCACATTAGAGCCGCGTGGTCCGTTCTCAGCAGGAACCTTCTTCCGTATAGATATTTATGGAAGTGCTCTATGGATTTTACTACTGCCAGAAGCTCTTTCCTTGTGACACAGTAGTTGCGTTCCGGAGCTGAGAGTGCTTTGCTGAAATATCCAATCACTGAGCTATCCAATCACCCTTTCTTCTCCGTCTTGGAGCTGAGAGAGGACACTTCCAATGGCGATGTTGCTGGCATCTGTGTCAAGTATGAACTTGCCCTCGGGACGTGGATAGGTTAGAATAGGAGCACTACTCAATTTTCTCTTCAGCTCCTCGAAGGATGCCTGACACTCGTGATCCCAATGGAAAGTCCTTTTCTCCTCGGTGAGCCTAGTAAGAGGTTTTGCGATGTTAGCAAATCCTTTCACGTACCTCCGGTAATAGGTGCAGAGCCCGAGGAAACTTCTCACCTGGTGCTTATCTCGAGGTACTGGCCAGTCGGTGATCGCTGCTATCTTCTCTGGGTCAACAGCAACTCCGTTGTCTGACACAATATGCCCCAGGTAGTTGACTTGCCTTCGGAAGAGATTACACTTCTTCGGGTTCAACTTTAGGTTCGCTGCACGCAGTCGTTCGAAGACCTTCTCCAGATTCTTCAGATGATGAGAGAAGGACTTTCCCAGCACAATGATGTCATCTAGGTATACCAGGCATACCTCCCACGAGAGACCTCTTAACACGCTTTCCATCAGTCTCTCGAATGTGGCAGGAGCGTTGCAAAGCCCGAACGGCATTACTGTAAACTGCCAGAGTCCAGTGCCAATTGAAAACGCCGTCTTCTCTTTATCCTCAGGTGCCAATCCAACCTGCCAATATCCACTGCGGAGATCCAAGGTAGAGAAGAGTTTACACCCCTCTAGGGTGTCCAGCGTATCGTCAATCCTGGGAAGCGGATAGCTGTCCTTCTTGGTGACGTTGTTTAGAAGACGGTAGTCTACGCAGAACCTCGTTGTGCCGTCTTTCTTCTTCACCAATACGACAGGAGACATCCAGGGGCTACTCGAAGGCTCAATGACACCATCAGCCGCCATCTCCTTAATAATCTCCTCGGCGTCCTCCCGTTTAGCTAACGGCAGCCTCCGCGGGACCTGTCGGATAGGCTTCGCATCCCCAGTGTTAATCCTGTGCTGGACGATATCCGTTCTACCCCGTGGTCCTGGTCCGATCTCAAAGACGTCATGCCATCGGCTAATCATGTCTTTTACTTCCTCGCTCTCTTCAGGCGAAAGGTCGCGACATGATTCGTCCACAAATCGTTTAAGTTCCTCTGGGAGCCCTCGAAGCTCGGTGGGATGACGTTGCAGTTGACGAACCACTGAGGTAGCGGTGGTACACTCCCCGACCGGTGTTCCTTTCTTCAGCGTTACCGGGAAGCTGTTCAGGTTCATTAGCCGAATTGGAGTGGTAGGTCCGATCTTGATGAGAGACCTAGCAACCAGTACGCCGCGTCCAACCTCTTGTTCTTCGTGCCTTCCAGGTTCGAGTAGTGCACATTGACCCGCGGGTAGATGGCCTTCGACCGTCCCATGCGTCACGATTTGGCTCCGTGCCGGTAAAGTGGTGTCTTCTGGTAGCAGCACTCGTGCGCAGAAGTCCTTTTCCTGCCGAAGTATGACTTCCTCGTCTCCCAGCGTCATCACACCTCTCGACATATCCAGCTTGATCCCGTATGTGATCATGAAGTCCATGCCCAATATGACATCTTCATCGATCTCTGCCACGAGAGCGCGGTGCTGCAGATGTTGACCCCCGATGTGGAAGGTGGCATCTTTCTCCCCGTAGACCTTGGCTGGCTGTCCCGTTGCAGTCCGTAATGCCCAAGTGGTCGGTATGATCTTCTCAGCTGGATGTGTCTTCGAGTTCAAGATCGTCATGCTCGCGCCGGTATCCACTAGAAGACTTCGCAGCTGCCCGTTCACCATCCCATCAACATAGAAGCTGTTTGTTCTGCTTCCTATTGACGCAACTCTGATGGCAATCCTGGGGGCTTTGACGTAACGGGTTGGACACTTGCTTCTAGGGTGTCCAAGCTGGCCGCAGCCCCAACAGCGTACCTCCTTCTTATGGGTCCTGAGAGCATCCAACACTTTGGTCACTATGTCCTCGACGCTGGTTACCGTATTAGGCTCTGCTCCTGCTGCTCGAACTCGCGCATGGCCCCGTACAGACTGTCTGACAGCTTCAAACTCCATGGCCTGAGATAATGCGTCTCCCAACGTTTTCGGCCGGGCGAGCTTCACCGCTTGTTGTGTCTCTGGGTCCCGCAGTCCATCCAGGAATTTGTCGACAGCCAAACTCTCGTAGACATAGTCAGTGACCGATGGATAGGCGTTCCTCACCAGCCGGGCAATATCCGCTTCAAATTCCTGCAAAGTCTCGATGGTCTTCTGGACCCTGCTTCTCAGCTGTGAGCGATACAGCTGGTCCATGTGGCGGTGGCCGAAACGCATCTCCAGTCTTCTGATCAGCTCCCCGTAGTTGGACCGCTCCGACATGGGTATCCCCTGCAGAACTCCCAAGGCGTCTCCACGCAAGGCCAGGCACAACGCTGAAGCTTGGGTCTCCTGTGACCACCCGTGGATCGAAGCCGCTGTCTCGAAGAGAGTCATGTAGTCCTCCCACGGCGTCTTTCCGTCGAATACTGGAATGGTGTTGTGAGCTGGTGGCGTCCCATTATAGGCGGATAGAATGCTATTACGATGGCTGCCCTCGGAGGAAAGGTCGGTGTCGTTCGTCGGTGGATTGCTCTTACGTCCCTCGAGAGCTTCCATTCTTAGCCTAATTTCGTTCACTTTTTCTCCTAGCCTAGATTCTATATCAGCTACTTTATTATTTACATTGGCTAACTTATTATCTACATTAGCTAACTTATTATCTACATTTTCCATTAACTTAGTCTCTAATGTGCCTAATTTAGACTCTAGCCTATTTTCTACATTGCTTAACTCATTACCTAGCTCATTTTTAACATTGCCTAATTCCTTACCTAGCTTATTTTCTACAGTGCTTAACTCATTACCTAACTCATTTTTAACAGTGCTTAACTCATTACCTAGCTCATTTTTAACAGTGCTTAATTCATTTTTAAAAGTTGCAGACAACTTGCTTAAATCAGTTTCAAACAGAACGTCATCTGGACTTTCCCCTAACTCTACAAAAAATTGACGCAAGCGATGTTGCAGTACACTTTTATTTCCGGAAGAATCCAGATCACGTTCTTCTAATTCCCGTTTTAAATCTGCAACTTTTAAATCCATTAATTTAAGACATTGAGAAGCCATTTTTCATACAGTAGCCCAATAATTACAAAATAATAACAATTACACAAAATACCCCACACCTGACACCAATTTGTTACGGGCTACTGGGTGTAAAATGGACTAAACTATTACTTAATTCAAGAATCTAATATTTATTAACAAATTAGAAAGAATACAATGAGATTATTTAAAACAGTTAAATTATTAAACTAATATCAATTTACAATAATAATATTCTACTAAATGTTATCTAATTTCTAAAATAATATACAAACAATATAAGAAATTGGTAATACTAAATAACTAAACTATTTATATAAATTTGTACAAATACAATAATATTACACTATAGTTTACAATTACAAATTAACACTTACAGTTCGCTAACTAAAGTCCACCGACCGTAAGACTCTCCAAATATGACAAACTGCCACACAGTTTATTACACTTATTACACGGTCACTAATTGTCACTGTTGCTCACTAAGCACTTATTACAGACTGATACTAATACTAACTAACTCACACACACTGCCACTAGTTAACGACTGCTACTCACTGGCTTATTACAGACTCGTCTTATTACTACACGCGGCCCGAACAGCTGTCCTTTTTATATAGGCAAGGCCGGTCGGGGTGGGGATTTCTCGGAAGAAGACCACCTAGTCCCATCGATCCCGATCCAGAAGCTTCTACGCCATTCTATAATCCCTTCCGCTTAATCCCATTGTTTGCCTAATCTTCTCAGCCGGTTCTCGTCCTCGCTCTGACCGCAACAATATACCCGGATCTATTACAGTTTTTACATATTTATATAACTCTTTTTTAATATCTATATCTTCTCTTCATCTTGCTCCATCTCCTTTCTTCATATCTATTTCTCCCATCATCACTTTAGCATCCATCATAGTTTTAATCAAAGAGTTCATTTTTATTTAGCATCATAATTTTTGATAATATATCTCAGTTCTCAAACTAATATTTTATATGTCTCATTCTATAGTTTCTTCTACACTAACATCATATCTTATATTAATATGATTTTATTTATATTAATATAATTTTATATTATATAACATCCGATACTTATATTTTAAATTTTATATTTATATTTTACTTTTCTGTCTGCCATACACGAGATTCCTATTCTTTACTTTCTACATAATTCTTCTGTATTTATTCTTTGGCATCATATTTTGTATCAATTTTCTTTAATTTTACTTATGTAAATCCTAGGACTCTATTATCATACATTTTTTATTTTATCTTTAATTAACTAAGTTTTCCATACTTATATATCTCACTCTTTATATTTATATCTTTTTCATTTTGTAACTTTCTGTTCAACTTGATTTCTCTCTTTGTATTTTGTTTGCATTATCACCTTTCTATATATCTATTCTGTAATGATCTTTATTCATACATCCTTTCATAATATATCCTTCACTTTTTTCGCCCAATTTTTCTATATCTCTATATTATTATTATTATTTTATTTTATTTTACTATATTCTTAGTACTGTTATGTATTTTTATAGTCATTTTTGTTTTTGTCTTTTTTTCTCATAGCCCGGAAGATGACCTACAGAGTAGGTCGAAACGTCGGCACAAATAAAAAATAAGTTTCCACTTATTTATTGTGTAAATTTTTGACTGCACCCCCCAACTATTTCCATCATCTATTAGGTTTTCCTTCTATCTTTATCTCAGTCTCGATTACTGACTAGCAGCGTGAATGAAACAGTGATGATGGTAAACAAAGAAAAATTAAGTTTATGACAAGAATCAAGTATGACCGAACGATTCAATATTAATTTGCAGTAAAAGACTGCAAGGTTGGGCTGACTAAACTAAAAAACAAATTATCAATACAGGTTAAACCTTCTCTTGCTGCTTTAAACGAAAACTAATTGATGTGAAAAAAATGTATACTTAACCATACCAGCCCAACGGTTTGGCATTTTTTATTTATTTTTTCAGATTTTAACGGATTCTTACAATTCCTTCAATTTTGAATAGTTTTTTTTTTTGTGATATAGTCTACGATTTTTTTATATTTTGCAGTATTTAGAAAAAAGGCCTTGGCTGAAATTTAAAAATCCGTGATGTAGAGTTTGATTTAGGCTCTCTTTTTTGAGTTGATTTTTTGATAGATAGGTATACAAGAAAATGATAGATGCTGACCTCGTCAGATATTTTTTTTTTTTCTGATTTCATAGAAATCGGTGTTTCTTATTGACCAATTCAAAATACCTAGTTAGAATTCATTTTCACTAAAACCTGCTAATTACACCTTCCACAAACACTTTTTTTGTATATGAGATATGGCTTACTAAAGTAGTGCCAAGGACCAATCAAAAAATTATGATTATCATACCCTTACGTAATCTAAGCAAGTTTAGATTTTGAGTAATACTTTAACAGTAAAATGATGTATATAATATTTAAATTATATACATAATAATATTTAAATAACAATACATTAAATCAAAGTTGACAAGTACTTCTTTTGTAACCCTTACAAGGAAAAATAGTTCGCCTATGTTGTTATATGAAGATTGATATATTTTTTTTTCTTCGTTTAAGATTTCAAAATTCTATAAAAAATTGTTGTTAGGCTTATTTCGATTTTCGAATTTCGAGAAGAAAAAAATCTAAAATTAGAACAAAACCCTTACGTAGACATCCTAAACCTCAATCACTATATCGAGGATATCCCAGTGTCCTATTGACCTTCCATAGCCCAGCTGGAGGCCAACACTATGGAAGGATGTCCTCCGAAGGTTACCAGGATAAGATGGCAAGCAGAACGATCTGGAACGATTAACTGGAGCAAGAACTTGCGTAACTTGTCCATTGGAGGGTGACGATTTTCAAGGATGCGATGGTCATAGTCTGTCATGGCGAAAAATTTGATAATATCTGGATGTTTGAATAAGTTGAATAAAGAATAAGAATACGTTGAACCACAGAATACGTATCAGTGACCGAATCAAGGGGAAATGTAAACAAAAAAATACTAATCATTTCATTGCGCTTTCAACATATTAAACATGAAATATTTTCGAAATAGTTCTAAAATCCGTTAAACTGCGTACAGTATACTGTTATACTACAATAACATTAATTATAACTACCATATCTGCTGAATTAAGACAAATTTATAGCCTAATTAATTAAAACAAAATAATAGCCTATTAAAAAAAAACTCGGTATAACATGAATTGGCTGAAATAAAACCTGTACCATTACAACCCATAAAAATTCTTGGGGTTTGTACTTGGTAAGGAACGGAATGCTGTTCTAGGGCCAAGTTTGCGCAAGGTGATTTGCCCTATAAAGAGCATTGCCGTACTTTTTCCAATTAATGGTGCCAGTTCCAAAGAGGCTGGATGAGCCCGATTCAGTGCTAATAACAGAATAAATCCCCAACCTGGTCGGATAAGAGTTAATTGCATTGAGTGAAGCGGAATCCTGTAATTCTCATGGTTTTTGGCTGGAGTCATCGCTTATATTAAAACTCCTTTTTGCCAAAAGAGAGCGGAGTGGCTTAGTGGTAGAGCACTGAGTTGCAATGATCCTGGGTTCAAATCTCGCTGCTGGGAAGACTTATTTGATCTGTTAGAAGCCGGAGATGGATCCTATAGGATTTAGGACACTACTGGGGCTCACCCAGGCTTTACAAAGTTGGTACCCCAAACAAGGGGAAAAATCTGGCGGTTGAGCGTGAACTAGGACAAATCACCTCCTTCCGCAACCGTTGTCCAAGAATCAGTACAGTCTATACCATGTATTGAATCCCAGACCCTTTCAAGAGTTGTAGTGGTACAGCTTTTTAAGCTGTGTGCTCCAATGATTCCGCCTCCATAAGTATGGGAAACTTGTTTTGCAGAAAATTGGACTAAACCAATTATTCACCACAGGTGTAGTGATTAAGTTAAATGTATTGTTATCACCTTTCTTTGTTGCAAACAAGGAAGAAAGTAATAATTCGCATTTCTTCTCCAATATAGATAATAATTCATAACAATTTAAAGCTACGAACAGCCATTTACGTTAATTTTTTCTAAAGACTTGGCCATGAGAGCACTTAATATATACCATTAATTAATTAACAGTTTATTAATCTTATACGAAGATTAATTCAATTTTATTAGCTCAAAATTACCAATATTCAACAACTAAAATATTTAAAGTTAAATGTGATTTTAAGAAGAAAGGGGAATTGACATGACAAAAATAGAATAAGGTTTTAGTAACTAAAATAGCCAACAAGAGGTCATATACATTAAAATATTGATAATTATCAATCGTACTTGGTAGAAGTTGTGGTTTGGCTGACAGTCCGTGAACCTTCCGTCATTGGGGTCTAGGTCTTCAGGTCCAGGTCATCTCTGTTAGGCGAGACACGAAATAAGTTTTACCAAATCATAAATAACCTCACATTTATTTATTTTCTTAATTAATTTGATCACTAAAATTATTCCTATCGATTTAAAATAGATCCAACTACTTCCAATGTCAACTTTGTATTCAGTTTATAAAAACAATTCAATGTTGGATAAATAGTGAATAGTCTAAACTAAAAATAAGAGTCGACATAAATATATACATTTTATTTTAAAATGGCTATACTTTAACATACTTTAATTTTTTTTATAACTTACTATGTCATTTATTTTCCATTCTTCTTCTTCTTCTAAAAGTCCCTATCCTTCAAACTTGCCTTGTACGATTAACTGCATAATGCGGTACTTTTCATTTCGCACCACATAACCAAAATGTAGCAATTTATATCTTTTGATGATGTCGAATATCTCGATTGTAGTATGCATTCGATGCTGGGATTATACACCCATGGAACTCGAGAAACTCTGATACACCGATATTTTTAATTACATTTTTATCATGAATATTATTACTAGCAATATTCATTATATTTATTATAATAACAAGAAAGATAAGGGACCTACATTTTATTTTAAAATCCAATATTTGCTGTTTGAATCGGAAGCGGTGAACTCACCGGAAACCACGGCCGTGAAATCGCAGTACCGTCTCCTTCCGCAACACCGTTAGCGCTCATTTGTTGTTTCCGTCCTATTTTAGTTTTGTTCGTCATATCGATAGTTAAAATTGTTTTATTAGCCATAATAATTAGGCGGATTAATAGCGACGTCATTCGTGGCTGGTCTAGACTGTATTGTAATAAAATCATAAAAGATAAGGAATTTCAAAATATCTACGGCCGTGCAAATGAGAAAAAAAGAACATGAAAAAGAAAAACAATTTATTTCTATTCATAGCCCTATTCTGTTTTAGCAGAATTAGTATCTTCGCAATATTAATAATATATATGAAGAATAATGTACTTCGTTAGGTATAATATATAATAATCCTATAATATTTTTCTAGGAGGAGGGTAGCTTAGTGTGTAGAGCGCTGATTTGTTCTGCCAAAGGTTTCGGGATCGAATCAGTCTGTGGTAGGTAAATTATTTAAACTACTTATCCTTAATTGAAAAACCTGGCGGTTCAGCGCAATCACCACCAATTCATCTCACTGCATAACCGTTGTCCTAGAAACAGTACAGTCTCTACTATATACTGAACCGAAGACCCTTTCGTGGGTTGTAGTGGTACAAGAAACCAATAAATAAATATGTCTAATTTGTTAGAGAAATGTTCAAGAAAAGGAGCCTACGACTACTTCTTACTTTATTTTTTAAGAATCTATAAATTTTATCTTAAAAACTTTTCAGGCTTACACACTTTTTACTCTCCCTTCCCTTCCACACGTTTATACGCCATAATTTATACTCACGTTATGTGTTTATGACACGTAGATACCATTTTTTTCTCTTAGAAATTTCATTACTCTGCTAATTATAGCTATGGCTCGTAGTGTGATGTAAGTCGATGCCTTACTCAATAAACGGTCTATAGAGCGCAATTAGAGTTTATTTGATTAATAGGACTAATAGTTATTAGTAGTTGTGTGTTACAGAGTTAAATACGCACAAACCATTCATTCTTATTCTCTCTCTCTCTCTCTCTCTCTCTCTCTCTCTCTCTCTCTCTCTCTCTCTCTCTCTCTCTCTCTCTCTCTCGCTCTCTCTCTCTCTCTATCTATCCATCTATCTATCTATATATATATATATATATATATATCTATCTATCATCTATCTATCTATCTCTCTTTCTATCTCTCTCTCTCTCTATCTCAGATAGGATTTTAAACAATTGTAGAGGATAAATATATTAATAACAACAGTTACTACAAAAAATAAATGATTGGGAAAGCATGCAATAAAGTATTTACATAATCTATCTTCTTTGGGGGGAAAAACGCGTAAGCAACGAACTCGATTATTCAATACTGATTTATTTAAACAACTGATTGTCCTGCTTAGAGAGCATCTTTTTGGGAGGTCAGGAGATGGTGAAAAAGCAAGGATTTAAATGAAGCCAGTGAAGAAGCATGGCAGATAAAAGGAGGGATTGAGTTCCACACTGTAGTGGAGAAAGCAACGCTCGAATGCATTGGTTCTGTGGGACGGAGTGTAGAGATCGGAAAGGCTCATTATATATACACAAATCTAAAATCAGTAGTAAGCATTTTGTTGTTAAGTTGTGCATTAATGCAGGTATTTATCGAATTGGGTTTCTATTTATTATAAACATTTCTATACTATTATAAAAATTAAAATTAAAAAAAGCATATCATTACGTTTTTAAAAAAATGACTTTGGTCATTTCCCAAAATTTTGTTAAATATATTTTACTAATGATGTTTACTATGAGATACGTTTATTGTAATATAAATAATAGAGTGTTCAAGCAATATTTCCATTTTCTTTTAATGTGTTTTCTAACGCCGCACACTATTTCTCACACCGAGTGGAGGTTTTTAACCTCAAAACGTGTCCGAACATTATAAATTGTACGCTTTATTCAAACTATCGTCCCCGAAAATGGTTTATAATCGTAATGGTTCGAAAGGAGGGAAAGGAGAAAGATAAAAGGAGGGAAAGCGGGAAAATGACAACACTTTCATCTTCAGTCATTTATTCCAGCATCAATGTTTTTCTTGTTTCGTCCTTTTACTTGTGTTGCATTGTTCGGTTTCTTGTGATTTCTCTTATGAAAACCACTTTGTAGATCGTTAGAAATGCTATGTCATTTCTTATTTTCGCTGTTTATAAGAGATTGAAACAAGAAAGTGTGCAACAACTTTTAAATTAGGGCAACAATTCAAGGCAGCAATCGATATTCCCCTACTGGTGAACAGACTGGAGTGTTTTTAGTGAAGTTGTCGTTTATAAATACTGAAACTTAATGTAGTGGTCGTTTATTTTCCTCTAGGTCTCTGTGTTTTCAAGTGCATCTGAGCACATAAGTGAATGAATCTATTGCCAGAAGAACATTCGTGTGGAAGTTTCACCACTCCAAGTATCATTTTTCAAAAGCATCAACATGACATACAAACTATCCCAATACATTCCACTTATCGGGCATGATTTTATGATATAGGATTTATTTCCATAATCAAAGTTTATATTTTTAATTACATATATTTATAACTGTAGTAATCTATGTTTTGCCAATAAATAATGAAGATTGAGCTCAGTGAAAATGTTACTGATGTTATAAAATGTTATGTAATAATATAAAATAATATAAGATGAGAAATGTTTAGTGTTTAATATGTTTTAAAACTGTTTTTGTTTTTATTAATTATTATTTTTATTGCCTTTAAGTTTTATTTTTATCTTCCCAGAAAAGAAATCAAAGTCGTACGGCTGATGTAAACAATCATCATTAGGTTAGGACAGGAATGTTTCGACCTAGTCACCGATATCCCTAAATTCCAACCTTTCTCTTAACCCTTTGAGGCTACCGCTGAATTCTAATAAGGACACTAAAACAATTATTTAATCTTTAATTTTCGATTTTTTTTTAATGATTTGAATATAAGTTATATAATTTATCTGTACAACTAAAACCCATGAAAAATCTTGGGTTCAGTAAATGGTAGATACTGTACTGTACTAAGCCAACGGTTGTGTAGGTAGGTGATTTGGCCTTAAATCAATCTCAACCACCAGCTTTTTCCCCTTATTTTGGGTACCTACTATATAGGGTCCTAGGTCTCTAAGGATCTATCCACAGCTGTTAATAGAATATATAAAATCTGACACAGCCGGATTTGAACTGGGTACCTTCGGCACGGCAGTATGAAATTGTGATGAGTTTTTAATTAGGAAAAATAGGCGTAAACCCGATATAAGTCTCATCATTTCTGCTATCGTGAAAAAAAATATTTTTCAAGGAAGATAGAACATTATTTTTGGATGAATTAACATTATTTTTTATAATAGGACAAAAGCTCTAGTAGATGACGTATTAAAAGAGGTATATAATGGTATTGTATTTGTCTTTATTCCTACTTATAGTATTTCCCAGCTATCAAACCATGAAATTTTCCAATTTCAAACCATTAATTTGTTTAAATGCATGAATCTATGTATCTAAAGTAAAAAAAATATATATTGCAAACTCACGTAATAGTTATATTGAAACATTGGTTCCACAGTAAATTCGAATGATTCTGTAACTGAAAGGGATTTTTGTCAAAGATATATCGATTATTAAGTATTTTTTTCATTTAAATAATGTAAATTTTCATCATTACATCCTTTCCTTCAAAGGGGATTCAAACAAAATAATTAAAACGTTTATGTACTTTTAAGAGGATTACTGTTAATGAGTTTCAAATAAATCTTCAGAGCTGTTTCGGATCCATATTTTGTGGAAAACTATGTTATTTGGTCATTGCAAATCCTGTATTGTTGCCCGATTGCTAGACTAACATTAGGGTAGGCAATGCACTACTGATATAAAATTAGGAAAAGAATAAAATCAAAATTCAAGAAAAAATTGAGGCATAGAAAATGCTAATAACGTCCTGATAATTTCACTGTATTGCGTAAACCATTTATCAGTCTGAACCTTTGGCTATAGAGTCCTGTTCAGAAATAAATAAAATAAAAAATGTATCAAGTTATTTTTGATAGTAATTTATACAGTACAATTACAGCTGTAATAGAACCAAATCTTTAATTATTTCGAAGCTCTCTGAAGAAAACAATAAAATTATTTATCATGATTTGAGTTTAATGAAGCGCAATATTAATCCTTCGCTATAATAAAATAACATCACTTTATCAGCATTTTATCTCCATTACTATCAACCTCAAACTTTAAAGAAGTCAATTTGTTATCTTTAAATTGATGTAGTTATATTTTCTGGTAAAGATAGAACAATCGAATCGAAGTTCTTTCTAAGGTAACAGAGAATCATTTATATTCACTTTAATATAAAACATACAAACAATTATAAATTATATTACACTTTTCAGAGTGTGCCGAAGGTGGGTGATGTTCTTTATAATTGATTGGATTTTTTTTACCTGTGTGTTTGTCTTGCTAACAAACGATTTGATTGTATAGTCTCGTCGGGCCTACAGTAACCACTGTTAGTGCTGCATATCATGTTATTAAATTTTATTTTGATTAAACTTATAATATCAATGAACAATTTAATAGTTTTTAATACAAAGTAGGTCTTTTGATTATTGAAACGAACTGACAACTAATTTAAAAACTGTGATTATTATTATTTTTTTTTAATTTATGTATTGATATTTACAACTGTATTACAATAATACATCAAATAAATAGGCTATGTGATACATAATGATATGAGTTAATGGCAAGTAAAGAAACTACCCACTGGTAGTACTCAAATCACTAGTTCAACTGACAAAATGGCCATCTTCTTTTCAGACTCCTCGGAGGATTATCGGGAATTGAAGAGGAAGCTAGGTTTGAAACTAGAGGGTTTGAGAGGGAATGAAGTTTGTTAGGAAAGGATAGATACCGGGTTCGGGCCAAATCGGCAACAAATGGGACATTAAGGTCGTTATGGATGAGGTGATTATTTCAATTATGTTTCTTTGATTTTATTACTTTTAAATAATTAATTATTAGCAATTCTTGGCAGTAATAACAAAATAACAGATAAAATAATCAACTAAAGGAAAAAAGAGAAACATCTGTTTTATCTGGTTGAATATAAATTGCCGGAAATGAGAGTAATATGGGTTGAATAAATATAGAGTAATTGATTGTTTCAAATGAATATGTTGTGTACATCTATAATTTTGACTTTCACATACTTAAATGTTTAAATGACCACACTTAAAAGGCTACATTTGGTGGGGACTGTCCCTCTTCTGAGTCCCAGTCCCACATCGCAGTGCCCCACAAAGGGACCAACATTGTTGTCAACCAATGGACAACCAAATTTGTATGTTTATTAATTATTAACAACTCAATGTTGTGTTTTACAATACATGGCACGACCCTAGTCATTCTTTCAAATAGCCATGTCAATGAAACGAATCTATTCACGTGTACCAAAAGAAAAAAAAGATAAGAGATAATTAAACAAGGCAAACAAATACCCGTTTTTCTGTAAATACTGAACTTTTTCTGATCTCCGGCCCTCATTTTCTAATATAAACTACACAAATCTTTGCAATGTTAGGTATATCGTTGAAATCCCGATGACAAGCAACTTATTTTTAATTCAAGGTTTACGCCTAGAACAGTTATTTCGTAAGATTTAACAGTATATTTTTAAAAATTATTCATATTTACTTGTTTACTTTGTTTTAGCTGTTATTATCAAATCTTGATGCAATATTTTCCAACAAATTGGTTACTATTTATTAGGAAATTCGTAGTAGATTGGATGAACGAAGACAAAAGCCACACTTTGCAGAAATGCTCAATTGCAGGAATGCGATTGGAACATTAATCCTTGGTTCTATTGGAAGTACATTTAAAAGATGATTGAGATGAACACGTGCGGTTGGCGGTAGGAAATACATTTTTGATGGACTATCTTTCACTTAATCGATATCATTTCCTTCTGGGAAACCTTTTGTAGTAAACGAAATTATTGTACTACAATTACTTTTAAAAAATGTATTACTTTAGTTTAATGATACGGAGATATTATTTTACAAAATAGCGCTGAATTGCTGAACTCCGGGCCCCGCAAAATAATTTGTGGCAGCTAAATTATTCAATCTGTTAACAATCATAAATCGACTCATGGAATCTTCAGACTCTCATAGGCTTATTCTGCCTCTATAAAGTGGGTAGTTCTTATTGGGGAAACACGTAAGTGCTTAAGCATGATCTAGGCCAAAACAACTCTTTGCACAACAGTTAGCTTGGAAACCGTATCCCTAATAGGTACTAACCCCAATAGCCATTATATGGCTATGAATTAGTACATTTTTTTAAACCGAAATAATGAAGAATATACATTAATTAGTCAACCTATATTCAAATAATTAATGAACTTGTTTCAGACATGTTTTGTTATTATAGAAACTCATTATTTGTGTATTACTTACTTGATAATAATCAGAAAAAATCAAGGTAATATTTTTTACTACAAGAGCAACAAAAAGTTGAAGTAATTAATAGCCTGAAAGACTAGACAGATAGCAGCATGTTTGAGTGTGATCTCGGTGAAATCCCCTCCCTGCACAACCGTTGGTTTAGAAACAATTCAAATTTAACCATGTACTGAGCCCAAGACCCTTCATGGGTTGTTGTGGTACAAGGTTTATAAAGAATAATTGTGATTATCATCTCGATTTAATAACACGCTTTAGTTAGCATCGCCTGTATGTACTGGAATCTTGGAACTCGATTTTCGGCAACTCAAAACATAATAACATAAATTGAGACATGGCACACTTCTTAAGAACCGATAAGAATACAATATTTTAATAAGTTTGTCTCATTATCCTGACTAGAATCTTAAGGACTAGCGATTTTTCCTATCCGATGACACGTTTGTGTCTTGTGCCATATTCTAAGGCGAGTACTAAGGCTTACAAACCTTAATCTTTGAGACAAGCATATGACTACTGGCGGGATCAACTAAGCAGTTTCTAATATTTGGCAACAGAAAAAATAACAGATTAAACAAACTACAAAACAAGCTTTTGTAGCTAACCGAACTAAAAAGTAGAAAATAAATATTATTTAAAAAGAACAAGAGAACACACGTTTTTAGCCAGCCGTACTAAAAAGTATAAAATAAATAATTGTTTAGTAAAAACAAAGGTAAAAAGAAGAAAATAATTTTCAATATAATTACAGTAAGAATAGAGTGATTATAAGTTTAACAAAATCAATTTAACGTAAAAAAGCGTCGGGCATTTTTAATTTTATCAATATCAGTCAATCAATATTAAAAAACCATGTAAAGGCACACCAGGCCGATCTGGTAAAAAATAAAAATAAAATATCAGTCAATACAATAATTAACATTGTTTACATTATTTTTTACTAATTTTTAGTTTTATAATAAATCTATATTTTTATTTTTTAATCTGTTTTTTTTTAGTGATCAAATCATGGCTTATAAAGCCTTAACATTCTTCGGAATACACATTTATTATTAATATTTATTTATTATGGATAAGCAGAGTTCTGTTTGGGTAGTTCTCTTCTTCTTCTTCTTTGACGACTTTGATATTAAGATGTACTTGACGAGATGTAATCCGTGACATACCTTCTGCCGTATCCTTTATCATCGCTCACCCTCCACCTAGAAGAACACCTATTGGTGGGGATGCCTCGGAAGGCCGGCGGAGAAATGGGGCTAGAGAAAGTAGATGGCGGGGAGCTCATTCAGTGAGGGCCAGTAGCGAGTCAACTTCGTACCGCGGCGCTTGATGTGTGTTTTGTTCTCGATTTATCCGCGGCATGACACAGGTTACTACCATCGAGCAAAATGAAAAGAAGTGAGTAACATAGTCATATATTTATATCTACATTTGGATCATTAATCTAAATGCCCAAAACTATTAATACGCGAACACATTTCCAATCCTCGTGTAATCTGTGGTTACGTCAAATTTTCTCCGGTAATTAATCCGCAGGTTGTCGCTTCGAGTTAAGTCAAAAGAAGGTGACTGTTTATTCGGTTCATTTTTAATATTTTCCTAAAAAATAAAAGTTATCATTCAGCTTTAGTATGGAAATGCGAATGTAATTATGTAATAAGGTAATGAGTAGATTTAGGGTAATCATTTCATCAAGAAATAAAATTTTTAACTAATATTTTTAAGTATAGATGGTACATATCTTTACCTGGACATATCTTTTCTTTTCAAATAAAAATATAGATGGTATATGTTTGTTGAAACGCTCATTTCTAGCCGGAATGATTACTGATGTATCTTCATTTTCCTATTACATACATGTATAACATTTCCCAAAATTACATACTCTTTTCCATACTAAAGCTCATGACAACTTATATTTTTTATATTAAAAAAATTAAAACTTGTTGTGACTAAACTCGAAGTGACACCCTGTGGAATAATTACTTTTCCTCCAAAAAGGGTTTCGTGTACTTTGAATACTGTTATTTTGATAGTAAATGAGGGGCTAAGCCAGGCATTGTCTTGAAATGTAGTTACAACTTCATTTCAAGCCAAAAACTTAAAGAATTGCACGGTTCAGCATTATTCAATACAATTAACTCACTATGGACAAAATTCGGCTTAACCACTTACCCACTGAGGGTGCAGATATACTTCCAAAAGAAATAAGTAGGTTTAAATATTATTTCTAATTTCTCGAAATTGTCCTACTCACTTTCCGTCCTTTATGATGCTTAGAACGACATTATTTATAACTTAAATAAATAATTTTTTGAAACTTTTCATTTTGTTTTCTCCTTTGAATAAATGATAATAATCGGGGATGCGATGTATTACAGAATATTTATACATACATATATGATACATAGCTAGAAATTTAGAAACAGTCAATAGACAAAACTCATTTAACACATTGCGCACCTGATTACATACACCGTCTACTATTTATTAACTCTAATTATCATTAAATCTACTTTTCTTTTCAACGATTTCATTTCGTTTAAAACCCGGTTTGTATTAACTTTGTTAATTGGCATTTATTGATTTTATTATAATATCATAGTTTAATATAAATCAAATTAATGTAAATATTTACTTTTAATTAGTAACCATATTTTTTTTTATTTTACCAGTATTAAATGATGTATTTTTACTATTTTAATATCCTGTTGTAAGAAATGGTAGTATACCGTTTTGTCTCCATGCGATTTTCCTTGATAGTTTATCTTTAAAGAAAAGTCGTATGTCAAAATTTAGTTGTTGTTAATTGATGACTTTGTAGAGAATAAATTAAATGCGCCCTTATAAATTAAATGGATTATGGAACCATATGGTATTACATAAGTATGTATGAACTCGTACTTTCCAGTCTACCCACTTGAAATAACTAACAGTTCAAAAGTATTATTTTTAATTTGTTTACTAGCTGTTGCTTAACATTTGGAGAGTTCAAAACACTAATACGATAACTCTTAATGTTGCAGACAGGCATTAGAAATTCTGAAGTCAGTTGAGTCTATGTTACCGAAACTGTGATATTTATTTTTTCATTCTTTGAGGTACTATTTAAATTTTGTGAATAATGAATTTTGCCCATAATTGAAATTCATATAAAAAAATTGGACCTCGACGAAAATGTAATTCTTACAGTATAAAGGCAAAAATATGCAAGAAAATGTAACACTTTTTTATCGAGCTCTCGTTTCATATTATTTTGGTGATTTTCCTCTCTACAAAGAGGATAAATTGTCTAAATAAATCAAGTAGAGAAAATCGTATTGGTAATTTTTTGTTTGTTTTGATATCTGAAAATTACTAGAGCTTAACAAATCTTTCCAAAACTTATTTTCAGCTGCGGTGTTTAGTTAAAATAGATGATATGCATGATGTAAATTTTTTTAACCATGATTTTGAACTTAACAAATATTAATGAATAACCTATAAAATTGACTTAAAATCAACTGTGTCAAGAAATTATTAAATAAATGATTGTGAATGCAAAATTTGCACTTAATTATATAAGTATCAACATAAACTGCCAATTTATAGAATATGACAAATACTATATGAACTATTACATGAGTGAGCCTGACAACGAAAATCAATTGCAAACAAATACAGTATTGCACAATTTTTTCTACAAGTAAAAGTTTAAAACAAAAGTATAATTATTAAATATTTTATATAGATTTATATGACAAAAAAAGAAAATACATATACATATTACATACGATATTAAAAATATATGTGTTTAAATAAAAAGTATTTATAACAAACGAAGTTACGGAAAACAATGAGAAAGGGATACAAGCTGAAGGGTAGAATTTAAGGCAATAAAAATAATAATTAATAAAAATAAAAGTATTTTGAAAATGTGGTACAACAAAAACAGTTTTTAAAAATATTAAACACTAAACATTTCTCATCTTATTTATATATTTATTGATTGATGTATCACGATAATTCTTCTGAAATAGTAGATAGTTATAAGAGGGGAAAAACTTAGAATAGAAACTGCAGGATGCGATTTCGATCCAAACTTGTATATTTGGATTTTTTATTATAATTTCAATATTACAATTCCTTTAAAATTGGTAGTTAAGTATTTATAACAATTATTTTTTTTTAAATAAGGTCACAATTTAAATAACTAACGTAAAATTCAATGAACATATTTTCTTATCATCAGCATAAAAATGTTAGTTATCTAAGATTATGACTTAACAATAAACCAATCGGTAGAAATAAAATGTCTGAATTCCGTCAATACGTGTTTATATATTACGAAATACAATTACATGGAGATCAATAAATAAAAAAAAAAACCTTAAAATGTTATTTTTGGCTTCAATAAATAATAAAACAGAGCAAAATGAATAAATGATTCTAATCAACGAAGTTATTGCATATTACTTATTCATTACTCCCGTCATTAGATTAAAAGTTTATTGATAAATTAAAAATTTATTCCAAGATAATTGATCTGAACAGTTGAGTTATTTCTAAGAAATTTTTAAAAATATGATGATATTAAAATTCCTCATTTTTTAGCGTCGGAAAGAAAAAATCTTTTCGTCAAATTTAATATTTAACTTTTACACCTCCATTTCAATAGTGGCACGCGTCGCAAGAATTAATAGCTTTTAACAGAAATAAATTGTGTCATTAGTAACTGCTTAAAGAAATATGGCAAAAAAGGTGGAAATAAAGTTAGCTTGAGTAATGAAGTTTTGAGCGTTGAGTTGATATATAAATTTATGTACACATACATACACGAATTGATTTAAAATCCATTTTTGTTGATTTAGATTAAAATAAATAAATATTTTAAAATATAAAGATACTGTTAGAACCTAATTATTCACGTAATTATTATTTTCTAAACTGATTAACATAATAATGATAAAGTTATTTCTCACAAAGCAAAGTGATCTCTAAGTCATTTGATAAGCTATTCAACCGCGGCATGACACGGGTCACTACCATCGAGCAAAATGAAGAGAAGTGAATAACATAGTCATATATCTCTGCATTTGGTACAATAATCTAAATACCCAAGACTATTAAAACGCGAATACATGCATATTCCTCATTAAATAAATGGTTAAGTCAAATTTTTCCGGTAATTATTCCGCAGGTTGTCGCTTCGAGTTGAGTCAAAATAAGTGTTAGCTGTTTATTCGTTTCATTGTTAAAATTTTCCTAAAAAATACTAACACCCTAAGTTTTCGTGAGCTTTAGTACGGAAAAGAAAACGTAATTATGGGCAATGAGTAGATTTCAGTAGCCATTTCATCAAGAAATAAAAGTTTCTACTAACATTTCGAAACATAGATTGTTTGTGTTTGTTGAAACGTTCATTTCTAGATGAAATGATTACCGAAGTATATACTTTTCCCATACTAAAGCTCACGATAACTTTTATTTTTCAGGAAAATATTAACAGAGAGAGGAATGAAAATCTTGTTGTGACTAAACTCGAAGCGAAAACCTCGAAACGAAGTTTTGAGCGTTGATTTGATATATAAATTTGATCTTGAATTTATTTGTTTCGTACACAGACATACACGAATTGGTATAAAATCCATTTTTGTTGATTCAGATAAAAATATAAATATATATTATAATTATAAATTATATTATAATTATTCACGTAATTATTATCTTCTCAACTGATCAACATAATAATGATAAAGTTATTTCTCACAAACGCCCATAAAATAATTGTAGATAAGGTAAACTATTTCCTTATTACGCAACATGACTCACTCACTAAATTTGAGAAGATTTTTTTCAAGTTCATGTTCATGTTTCTGAAATATGATCCCAAACTCAAAACATATTTCTCCCTGTGATGAAGGTTTAATTTCTTGTCCATTTTTATTGATAATATCAATCTAATGTTTCTAAATATATAATGTATAAAATATATGTAATGTATTTTGTATTCTACATATGGTCTAGATATAGACTTCTATATCAACAAAAGAAGATGAAAGAAAAGATGAGCAAGTTATTACATCTAAAAAAAAAATATGTTTTGAGGAAGGGGAAGAAGCCGAAAAGTTGACTTAGGATTGTTTTATGTTACATAAAGACACAATAAAATCATAATATTTTAATGGCTACTTACTATTCCTCATCTTTTTAATTTTTTTTTTTAAATAACTCGATCATTTCGATTAAAAAAATTCTCTAGTTGAATAATAATAAATAATAAAATCTTTATCACTTTAACCTCATACAGTAAAATAAACAAATAAAATAATTAATAATGCAAAATCGATATAAAAAAAATAGAATCAAAAAATAAAATAATTCTTATGGGACATTATAATATAGTTAATAAGAGCAAAAAAAGACCTTAATAAGAACAAAATCTTATTCATTGTGTAATAAATCAAATACATATATAGTCAAATATATAAAGAAAAATTAAAATAATTCTACAAATAAAACTAAGATAGAACATTTTATTAATTAGAACATCGATGAGAAATAAAAAAATAAAGAGAATATTCGATTTTCCTATCTATCGAGTTGTGAAGACCTTAGTTAATAAACATTAAAAGAATAAAAAAAAAATAATAAAAGAATCCTCTTAACTTAGATAACAAAATCCTAATAAACATCATAAAATTTGAAATGAAATATATGTACCAGATATCTTTACCCTGTGTAATGTACTCATTAATATTAATATAATTATATGAAAATTAACTAGCGTAATATATATGTATTTTTATCAATTGATGTTTGAAAATATATAGGATATATAGGACCACTCAATTAATTATTAAACAATATAATTTTTATAAAGAAATATTCAAGAGTTCTCGAGAAATATTCTCATGTAGCCTTCAGGTTAACGAGTGGGTCAAAGCTCATTATCACCCTTTCCTCTACTAACATGAAGAATGAATGTGAATGCGATTTCATTTGAGGTTATCATAATAACGATTATTGTATCTTCTAATTTATAAATCATTTATGTAGAATAATTTTTAAAGCAAATAGTAACAATTGTAGTTACCGTTAAGAGTAGTTGCAATTTTTCTTTAATCAAAGCGGATAAAACAAATATAAAACATTGGTGTATATTTTTGGTTGGTGTGTACTACTCGAAGTAGTTTTTGTTCATTTGTACTGAAATAGAGGCGAAGGGACGAACAAGTCCACTATCACAAGCTAACCTAACAGTTACCTCCATATTCATTATCAATAATAGACCTTTATATAATGGATTTATTATACTTAAGCCTTAAAAAACAGGTTATTATAATTTTATATCTTCATAGCGGTCGAGCAAAGAGTCACGAGTGACGAACAATAATAATTACTCATTTAAGCATGGATGATTAATAGCGATAACATTATCATAATTGGCGATAATTTAATGTTGAGTAAGGATAAGATAGGTTGGATAATAAGCAGTAAGAAAAAAAAATCAACATTTTTAGACTTATATTTTTTAATTCTACTGAATCTTCCATAATCTGTTGCTTTTATCATACAACATTTTTTTTATTTTTTTTTTATGATTCATCATAGTAGACTTGATTTTTGAGACAATTTTATAAATATAAACATATATTCATAAAATGTACGTACATTAATAACCGCATAAATATTTAATGAAAATATAATACTAAATAATGATAATAATATAGAATCTGCATCTAGTTAAAACAATTCGAGAGCTGCAAATAAGATAATTTTTTATATTAAGTCGGGAATTAAGAATAAAAATGGGAACCTTTTATTTATCTATAATTTAACAACCAAAATTACAGTTGTCTTTAAAAAATACACAAAATTTTCCTTGTCACTGTTTGAGTTTAAATGATTTATTTCTGATTATAGCATAAATAGTCAACTCTTGAAAAATAGTTTTTCGACGACGGTTAATCCGAGAAGTCGGATGAACAAGGTTTTTTTTTTACATAATACACGAATAAGATAATTTTACTACTTCCCTTTGTACTGTTTGATTTATTATACTTATCATAGTTTATTTTGCTTGTTACAAGTAAAGGCTTATCTCTATTCAAACATGAAAAAACAACTGAAGAACTGTTTATATAAAACTTTCAAGAATATTGACAATTTACATGAGTGCAGTAATAAAACTGTTACACAAAGTAAACTTACGATGTATTCTCTATCTAGTTTTAAAAAAATTTATTATGGTTTTAAAATTTTATTTACCAGTTTTCTTTTTTCAAATTACATGCAATTCCAAGTAAACAATACCATTAATTATTTTATAAAAAGGTTCATAATCGTGTTTTGTTTATTATAAAACGCATTTTCCCCAGATTCGCCTCATCGTTATTTTTTATTTAACACTAAGGTTGGGAAACATTTATCTCCTGCATGTTTCACAATAAACCACACATCACGACCGCATTAAGCACTTAACTTACGTTTCCATTAAAAAAATATACGTAAATTTATTAGATAATACATAAAAAATATAGATAATTTATTGTTAAACCATATATGTTAACTTATCGATGATCCAATAACTATAATGACATTTTATTTCATTAACAGAACGAAGTCTATCATCAAGATTACCTCATGTCAGGGTATGAGGGTGTGAACTGTGAACACACACACGATCCGTGCCTCGCCTTAGATTATATTAAATTTCATAAATTTTTTGGGCTATTCTCAAGATTCATTTTTTTCTTTCATACTAAAAACATTTGTCAGTAGGGCTGACACGCTGTAATGGTGACGTCACAGTAAGAGTTATTATTCCTTGGATACTTAGTTATTTCATCAATATTCTTGTAGGAGTTGGTATCAGCCATTGAGCCAGGGCCCTACTTCGGAGTGAGGCTGCTAACCTCACAACCCTAATAATGTTTGATGTCGAAAGGGTTAATTCCTAATCGTTTTATTACAACCGGTTTATTTATATTACATCCTCAAAAAATTATTAACTAGAGTGAATAAAAAAAATCATTTGGGACGGTGAGACCCTGAAACATCTCATGTCTCACCCTGGCTATGTCCTGCTACCAATGCACTATTGTATCCTCTCATATACCAATATCTAATACGTTTCGTTTACATTATTTATTTATTTTTTAATAACTATCCTTAACAGCTGTACTTTAGGTATTGCAGGAAGTAGAAAAATCCAAACAAACATTGGAGTCTAGAATAATATTGAGAACAAAATCTAAGAATAGTGCGAGCTATTTCAAGGTGGCAATAAACCATTCTTTCACATTATTCCTTCATCACAAACAGAAATAGATTTGAGAACAGGTCAAAGTCAAGCGAGTTCCTCCATCATGTCTCTTATATTTATTATAATGTTTCTGTTTACATTTCCAGTTTTTGCGAAATCCACCTGAATTCCATAGCTGACCTTATCGGTTGAAATGAGAGCAATTGTATATTCGAATGTATTTGCATAAAACTTGGCAACTATGTTTATGCAATGTCGGATGCATATACTTATGCAGATTGGTCAGCTACGTAATTGCAATAACTCGGTCAGAAATGGCCCAGTCCAGTCACACTCGACTTCGGGCGTAACATATTCCGGATGTTATGGTACCTCAGCAGTGCCAGAACTGCGTGCTTCACATGTTATTAGGATCAATTAAAATTCATCCTTTCGATTAGTTAAAAAATTATGCATTATTATTAATTGATTGATTTTGATTTTATGCTTAAGGCGTCTGTTAAGCTGAGCGAGTACAACGGTTTTGCGATTTTTGCAGCAGTAATAGCCCAGCCCGATCATGAAGTGAGTGGAATGGGATTAGTTTTCAATCATATAACATTTAAAATAGATTGTGCTCAATTGATTAAGAGTAAAACTAAATATATAAATATATTATTTTTTTTAACATTTGGCTTGGTAATTAAAGTTTATTGCGAACCTCTTATATATATATATATATATATATATATATATATATATATATATATATATATATATATATATATATATATATATATATATATATATATATATATATTGTGTTTTAATATATTGCTCCTTCATAAGAACCTGATATAACTCAAAATTTGGCATTTTTGAGGTAAGCCTTCAGTAGCAATTGTATTGGTTGAAGGTTTTTAATTCAGGAACGACATATCTAATATTCCATTTCCATTTTTTTAATAAAGTCATATTTTTATTGGTTGTATCATATTTGAACTTGAAGTTTTAATGGCATAAGTTAAAATCAAAAAAGTTTCGTGCATTTAAAAATTGTCTAATGGTTGATAAAAGAATTTCAATACCACCATTACAATAGGAATGCTTTGCTCTACCAATACCCAATTTTTTTTTACCTAACACGAAACTTTCAATTACCTCTGATGAAAAATTAGGTTTTTGAGGTATGGCGTTATTTTGAAGGAACGATATTACGAGTATAACTGCCGAGTTAGACCAAACCTACTTTGCAAAAGCAAAGTAAAACTCATTTGTTGTTCGTTAGCTTATAACTAATTTATAAAAATAGCTTATAATGGGGTTATACACATATTTGAAATTTTAAAAAAAATCTAGAACCACTACAAATCATTACAACCCAATATCCATGTAGAAAGAACCAAAAAATAAGTTTACAAAAGTAACCTTTTTTTCACGGAACGGCCTTAGAGACCACGCGAATATCATAATATCCAATTCATTCTCTTCCTTCTTTCTTCCCACCTTTTCCTCATTCTTTCCGATTGTTCTTTCCTTCTTTCCTCGGTCCACGCTATTTCTTTACTCGCATCTCTCTTTTCCACAAGGACCTTAATTTCTTTGAGTCTCTTCCCATAATCATCCCATCGAAACAGTTTTGGTCTGTTATTTTCATCTTCTCAGTTTCTTCCTTCATCTGTTTGGTGTACCCCCAGCACTATTGTATCCTCTCATTTTATAGAAGATGTCTCTATTCAATATCTTTGGGTGCATTCTCACAATTAGTCCGTAGAACCTTAATCACAAAATATTATTGATAATATTATATACTAAAATATTCAAGATCACCTATCTTAAACAAATAGAGGAAATTAGATGAATAGAACACCCCTGAGATGATGTTGGCAAACAACTGTTTATTTATTGAATCATTCATAAGAATCGATCGCTAACTGCTCTAGTGCATATCGCGGAGACGATTCCATGCACACTCCAGTTACAGCTATAATTTATCTGTTATCTAACCTTGATCGCTATCTATAATTATGTTCAACGTCCCCCCCCCCCCCGTGTTGATATTACGCAAGATTGCGGGGGACCCTCGCGCATGTTAGCCACTGTTTATGTAATGCGAAGGCAAGGTTGGCTAACCTGTTGGCAAAGTTTATTAGGATGACAAATGGGGTTGTGTCAACTTGGAGAGGTTAATATTGATATGACAAACATATTATTTATGGTTGAAAAACGCTTAGAATCGTACCTTTTGGAGAGATCTCGATAATCGAAGCCGTTACTCCAAGTTCGCGATGCTAGTGAATGATAAACACTACTATTAAACAACAATTTTTTTCGTGATGTCTGCTGAGAACCGCAGACCGTGCGAATGTGCAGAACCGTGAGTATACTCAGGAGTCCACGTAGGAAAACAAATCACTAAAATAGACAAGCAATTTTTTTTATCTTGCCGATTACTACACCTGCAACGTGATAGGAAGGAAGAGAAATAGGCAGATCATTGGATAGATATTATCGAAGAGTAGTGCTCAATATGGAAAATACACGAATTTTTTATAAGCTATAATGTATTTGTTTCTGATTTTCTCTTTAAGGGATCATTTTATATTGTATATATTAAAGTTGTCTCAAAAATCGAGCACTATATGCGCTGTATCTGCTGCTCATTAAGCGATCAGCGTCTTTTCCAGGATTATAGAATAATTTCAGAATATTTTAACGATAGTTGCCACTATATATCTATGTACCGTATTCCTAGGAAAATAAAAAAAATATTTTTTTAATACAAATAATCGATTGATTCTTTGTAGATCAACAGACACAAGAAAAATAGATACATTTTAAAAATTCTAGTTTAATGAATAATTGGATCCCTTGCTAAACAGAATGCTGGCCTGAGTTGTAGTTACAAATATTTTAAGAATTTATAGTTTTCGTTAATTAACTAAGAAAAATATATGAATTTATAATTGATTTGAAAATTTGTTAATCAAGGTTAGAGTTATGTGATTAATAAACAGCCTGTTTATCAAGTAATTAAAGCAAATTTTATTTTCAAAATCAAAGTATGGTATTTACCTATTCAGGTCTCATACATTTGCCTGGTTACCCCATTCGAATTGAGGGGAAAATTTCGTGCAAACCTGTTCTGTTAACTTGACTTGAATACTTAAGATTTGAAAGAAATATCTGGTGTGTCGACTCGCACGACTTTCCTAACTCTTCTGAGTTAAATTACAAGATATGATTACATAATCTTTTTTATTTGTTATGTCAAAGAATTTTTTTCGTTCAATAATTTCTTAGTGGACCATTTAGCTACCGTTCCAATGGTGATCAGTAATATTCCAGAAGATAAGGAGTTTTCATGTTGAATTAAACCATTGTGAAAAGTAGCATTTTTTTGAAATATTAACAAAAACAATTCTTTCTGTGTCTTAAGAATACCTTCGATATATTTTTTTTATTTAAGAAAAAAAATGAATCATAGAACGTTTGTATTAAAAATTGTATTTGAACGAGATTGTATGTAAAGTTTTTGAGCTAACAAAAATCTAAAACTAAAAAAAAGGTCAACGAGTTTCCTTAAGAAATTTCGAGTTTTTTTATTTTTTCCAAATAACATTGTTTTTGAGTTATGCGCTACTAAAATTTTCTTTCCTTTAGAAATATTTCTGGTGGAAGGACTTTACAAAAAAAAAATAAAAAGAGCTCTTTGGAGAAGATTTGAAAAAGAGTTTTAAATAATCGATAACTTTAAATTTTCAAGACTTTTTTTTAGACCGGTGCACTTATTTCTGTTCATACTGAAATAATTTTTCCCGATTATCTATACATATAAAATGCTTTGTCCAGAATAGCTGACTGACTGACTGACGGATCAACGCACAGCCTAAACCGCTGATCGTAGAAACCTGAAACTTGCAGGGTGTATTCTTTGTATGACGTAGGCATCCGATAAGAAAGGATTTTCCGAAATTCTACTCCTTAGGGGCGGAAAAGGGGGGCAAAATTTGTATGCTTGCTCACGTGTTTTTTACTCAAATCTAAATATTTTCAAAACAAATCAAGTAACATAGTTCACTTCTCGCTGCTGCCGTATGACAAGTGAAACCGTTATACTAAGTAATCCTTTTCAATAAAATTACTAATCCTTTACTGACACGAACAACAGTAAACATACGTCCATCCCGTTTATTAATCAGTTACTTTTTATCAACACACCACACAGGCGAAGTTTATATAAAACTGTAACCAGATTGACTAACACACCCATCGGTCAACGCACAGCAGAAACCACTGAAGTTGGCATCTTGAAATCCGCAGATAGGTTCTTTGTATAGCTTAAATGAGCACTAAGAAAGGAATTTGTACAATTCCACCCCCAAGGGTTTCCCCCTTAATATAATAGGGGTTCAAAGATTGTATGGAATCCGTCAGTTTTGAAGTTAGACATCTGAAATTTTGGATGTACGAATAACTTATAGTTAAAAAAAATTAAATTATTTATTTAAAATGATCTGTCATGAAACTTTATGTGGAAGACCAAATTCCACGCGAGCGAGGCCATGGGCAAAATCTAGTAAAATATAAGTATGTGGTATGAATCGTAACTGGAGAACTTAAGTATAAATTTGAGAGACAATTGTTTCGCAAATTGATATGTTAACTACGAAATCGGAGTAACCTGTGGTCTAGAGGTCACCATAACAACCTGCTTTGCCTAAGGTGGTCATAGGTTCGCAGCCCTGCAGATGGCCCAAGGATGTTTTAAAAGGAAGTAAACAAATCCATGGTTAAACCTTCGGAAGAGACGTAAAATGGGGGTACCGAGCTAGGATGTCAGGTACACGTTAAAAATCCCTATCCTATTTAAACTTGGGTAGCCAAAATTTAGGATTTTCACTGTAGCATCGTCCGATCAGCCATAGCATCATAAAGTGATGTTAAATAAACAAATGAACAACTCCGAAATCGAGGCAATGAAAAGGAAGAGGTAGCAATTCATGAATAGGTAATTTTGCAGGAGAAGCAAAAACTGTTTTGAAATCTATAAATAAAAGTTTAAATATTAAAATAGTAACTACCACCGTTTATAGAAATTAAACCACTCACAGTTTGGACTTATTCCTATGTCTATGCTATTGGCATGAATAATTACTACTTGTACATTTTCAGAAACAAAAAGTATTGTTTTTTTATTTATACGAGTATACTTCGTTTTTCATGTCAAGGCTTCAATTCAACACAACTATACAAGTAATTCAATGAGATTATTTATTATTTAACTGAAATTCAACAGATTTCCTGTTTAATCAACATTCTGTCCACTTTCATTGATTAACTAATGATGCAAAGTCGTTTAACAGTCCAAGCACACACACGGCATCTCTTTTTTTGTTCCGCTGGTATTCTTTGACTTGCAATGAACAACTGATTGCAATCTAGGAACCGCCTCATCAAAAGTTAGTGTCGCCCAACCGGACTGCGCATTTGTAACAACGTACGATTTCGTATTCAGTAGCTGATGCCCCCGTCTTAGATTCCAAAGACAATCTGATGGGAAGATATTTAAGAAGACTCACAAAAGCAAATCTTCTTAACAGCATCTTATAAGTTGTTTCGTTATTTATAAATTTACCGCGTAAGCACTTAGGGTGCATATTACTGCTGAGTGGACTGATAACTTCAAAACCCTAATCATTTTTCATTTTTCTCACGGCTTGATTTTGATGAGGAATCAAATTTCCACCAAGTAATAGAAGTTAATTCCTATCAAAATTGAGTAAAACTCCTGTATTTCATATAATACTATTGAAAAATATTCATTTTCTGCTAATAATAAAAAAAAATATATTTGGGAGGGACTTGAAACTCATCAAGCTACTCTTCCGCTGAATACAAGCCTACCTAACTAGCTTAAATCTGCAATTAACAAGTTGGTATATCTACTTTTACAAATGAATTAATTCCAGTACAATGATGTACATATAATCCTAGATATAATCATAATCCTATAATATAATCCTACATATAATCCCTTCCTATTACAAAGGAATAGTACATCTAGCCAGACAGCCAACAGATTCTAAATCACGTCCCAAGAAAATCATTACCCATAATAAGCCACTTGAATATCATCATCCTGTTGGTATTCTTGGGAATCCAAAAAATAAAAAATAATTCGGACGCATAACCATCACTGGTAATCATATTGTAAAAAATACGTAGCTCTTGCTCCTTGTAAGGGATTACAAAGTTCATTGACATATTGTAAAAGATTCAAGATGATCCCATTTTCTGTCATAATTTTTATTTATTCTTGTAGTCTATAAATCAAACATGGTTAATCATATTTAACGAAAAGATGATTCACAAACACAAACACAGATATTTACACATATAGAAAAATCATTCAGTAGATGAGGAATGGGCGAAAGAAGATTCTTGAGAATGTAAAAAAAACTACGTTATCCTAGTGTCATAAGACTCTTCTTCCACAAGAAAAAAAAAACATGCAGAACTACATCCTGCTGGTCATCAGATTGTGAATCTCACATTGAGGGAGAACATCTGAAGAGGTGTACCGATTACTATCGTAGCCCACCGGTCCAAGAGCTAATAGGAATACCAAAGTGAATAGGACGTTCAATGACGAAGACGTTTCACAATCTGATCAAGAAGAGTCAGAGAAGAATCAGACCTTGATATAAAGCAAAGAGAAATGCAAAAGGAATCCGTTCTCTCCACCTGTACATAACATACCTGAAGATTTATTCAAATAGAAAAACTTTTAGACTCTTTTGATATATTTCTTGCATTACTTTACGTGAACAGTATAAGAACCTTTGGCTGAGCCCACGTTGAATGAAATGTTTTACTTAGTATGATTCGTTTTAATCTGTCTAAAAATATGGCGAAAGCATGAAGTAGAACAATTCGGGGAATGATCCCGATTTAGGATTCAGTCTCTTTCTAGTATAATATTGTCCTTTCTGTTATATTATATTACATGCTGAGTTTCCATGTGAAAATACGTTTCACATCCTGATTAAGGGAAGTCAAAGAAGAACCAGCTCTCGATATGAAACAACGAGAAATAAAAACATAACAAGTATTGGAATGTTAAAGCATCCGGTATCGTTCTCTCTGCCTGGACATATGAAACTTGAATATTTATTACAACACAAAAACTAATTGACTAGTTTGATAGATTTTATTACGTTAAGTTATTTGAATAATGTAAGATCCTTTGGCTGAGCCTGCGTTGAATGCTCTATTCTCCCTAGTATAACACAAAATTTCAATTTACACCTATATATTATTATAATTAATATGTTGGCGTTACAACCCGCAAGCGAGCCATGGCCTCCTCCAACACCAATCAATATGCTCTTCTATTGTGGGCCGTTGTCCTGATTTCTTGGCATTATTTGCTACTAAATCCGTAAATCTTAGTCTTGGCCTACCCCTCAACATCCCTGTAACTGCTTTGTCACATAGATATCTGTTTTGATATCTATATCGTTGAGTAGGTCATAAATTTCTTCGTTTGTTTTCCGTCACGATTTCCCCTCTAATATTAACTGAAACGAAGATTCGTCGTTGTAATTTTCTTTAAAAAAATCAAGTTTTTTATCTTCCGACTTTGTGGTAGTCCAAGTTTTGGACCCGTTTTTAACGTCTATGTATAATATAATTATATTACAATATTCTGGCAAATGTCTGAGTTGGAAGGGTGATGAACTGGGGTTAGTCTCTTGCTAGTATAAATATAGTATTGTCTAGTATATTCTCTATATATCCCAAGCCACAAACCAATTCCAATGCTTCACATTCCACTATTTATTAATTTATAGCGGCTATGGGTGAATTTGGAAGATAGTGGAAACAAGACACTAGCGATCCTCAAGAGCTAATATACCATATCTGTAATAAGAAATAAGTTATCGGAAGCTATACAGCCGATAAGTGATAATAATTATTTGTAAAGGCTCCATTTAACGTACAAAATTATAAATGCCTTTGACAGATTATAGACACGCTTGCGAAGATAAGACGATTGCTTGGTTACGAGCGTTCCATCTAAGAATAATAAAGTTCAGAAGCATGTGAAATCTCTCCCAGCGATTAATGAAAAGGACCGGTTGAATTGGCCGTATCGCGTCCTGGATGATTACGTTGCTGCGTGTAATAGTTAGCACACTTTCTATTGTCGCCTTCTCCTCGTATTACACTTCGTCATGATCTTATGGACGTCTCTAGGACAATGCTGTGGCAAACTGAGGCACTGTGGTTGGGAAATCTCAAACCCGTGGACAAAAGTTATATTGCGTACGAGAGCATACAAAATTACCCAATAGACATTTAGTTAACTACATAGTAACAATATGAATTCCACAGATCCGGCTATGTACAAGAATTTAACTATACTTTTAAATAAGTTAAAAAATATTTAATGAACAATACAAAGATAGAATATAAATTTATATTCTATATCGACTCAGTCACTATTTTACTCAGAATACTCGTAGCAAACGTAAATTTCTAAATTAAGTGAATACTTGAATAGTCAGTACATCATTGAACGTCTTGGAGTGCGTTTTATTTTTTGTATATATCTGGATTGGCCAAAAAATGGCTAGTTAAATACTGTCCAATATTAGAGAGGCTTAAGCCTTTGTTTTTGGAATTCTAACACATATCAAGTCGCATATTCATTCATGCTTTTTACAAAAATGATAACGAACTTTTAATTAGTATTTTTATGTATATGCATATATGATTCAATTTATCATATTTCTTAATTATTTTCAAAATGTTATAGTTATTTAGAATCAAATGTTGATTATTGGTTTAAAAATAATTCTTGTTTTCGAAAACTCCTTTTACTTCCATAAAATATGAACACCAATAATTATTAAGTGCACCAATAAATCAAAAATTAACTCCTGAAATTATGAGGTAAAATATTACTATTAAACACCACTATATTATCTCATAATTTATATATAATTATGAAGTAATATAATATATAAAATATTATATTAAATTATATAATATAAAATATTAGTATAAACTATGTAATAATAACGATTGCTTCAAGTATTGTTATTATTACATTATCTATTTTCACAAGAAGGAGTAATAGTAAACATAATAGTTATTGTAACTCAATACGTTTCAATTTTCCACTCAAAAAAAGGATTATAGCCTTTCTAAAATGTGGATAATTATATTATATATATAATTTTATATGTTGTTCGCGAAGTTATGATGGATTTCTTAAGATCATTTGGACTAGCCACTTCTGGCGTCTAAACTGTCAGGAAGGAATGATTAAAGAATAAATGACAAAACTGTATGCAATGTAAAGTGGAGATTCTCGTTTTAGGTTCCTAACTTCATTACCTTATTGAAATTGTTGAAGCTTTAAAGTTTTTCAAGAATCTTGTAGCTATCTAGACTGTCACTCTAATCTGAAATATTTGGAACAGGTGTAGCGTGTTCACTCATAAGCATGTTAAAAGGACTTTTCCTCTATTTTTTCAAAATGCTGACTAATAATTAATATATAAAAATATTGAAAGTATAACTGATGTATAGTAAAGGAAGTTATCTATTCTTAACTAAGGTTTTCGGGCATAGAGTACTTTAATAATGGAGCTGCATTTTCAGGAATAAATTAATATTATTATTACTTAAAGCATTTTTATAAGTCCTAGGATGTTATGTAAACATTTTCACATCATCACGTTTTGTGTATTTTAATTTTTGTTAAAAATTAATATTTGCTGTTGTTTGTTGTTAAAGAAGTAAAACCCTTAGGTCATCAACACCTGTGGTTCGCTTTATAAAGAGTTTTGATATATAATTGATCAACAACACACCCATGCACAATCAAACACACACACTCTTAAACTGGGCAATAGAAAACATGTATATACAATCTGTTCTATAATTGAGACAGTAGGCGATGAGCTTTAAAAAAACAACAACAATTTAAAGGATCCATTGTTTAAACGAATACAATAAAGGAAGTTCTTCAATTATGTTTTTGCCATTACTCGCCTAAGAATCCAAAAAGAAATCTTCTTCATTTTAAATAAGTAGTAGGATAAATCCGCAACCTAATTATATATGCTAGAGCTTATATTATTTATTTTCGACTTTGAAATTCTTTCTTTGGTTGGTATGTGAAGAAACACCTCTTATCTAACTTTAGGATGCAACAAACGAAGATAATACTCGTATTACAAAAGTTATAAATTCGGACAGGAAATATACCACAGAAATGTTTAGATAACATATTACTTCAAAGGACAAGATGGACGTTGATTGGTAGAACAGCTTTTTATTTCACGATTATTGTAATTAAATACTTACTTTTAGAACTTACAATTATGGTGTATTGTTATTGTTTGATGGTATGTTATGGTGTATTGTTATTGTTTGCTGATATGGACTAATTGGACAACACTACAGAGGCAGTCCTAAATTTTTCCTATCCAAGTATAATTACAATAGGGTTCTTTAAGCAGTGCCAGACTTCGCATAGGTTTGGGGCCCCAATTATAGGTTCTTTCCGTGAGAAGGCATAGCTAAGGATTGTTAACTCGCTTTAAATAATCCTGGGCCCACCAGGTGGACTGCAATCCCACGCTCGTGTGAGTAGTAGGTTGTTAAGCTAACCACTAGACCACAGGTGACCCAATTTTATTGTAGACGTTTTCTGTTAAGTATACTTTGTCAATCTTTATCATTTCATTGAATGCAAGAAACCCGTCGTTTGAGATTTTTGAGAAATTTTCGAGATTTTTAATACTATGAAATAATCAAAAAATATTTAAATTGCCATCCTTATGAATGTAAGATTTTATCTTGCCCACTTCTGAAGCTAGGGACAGTTTAAGTTGAAATTGCATTCATTTATCACAAAACAAACATGTTTTTTCTTAAAATTGTTTAGAACAGTCTATATTAAAGAAAAAAAATTCATTTTTCTAGATAATCTGATCATTTGCACCATTCAGGGTCTCTTTTTATTTCATTATAGCTATTAAATTAAGATTGTATAATTGATTGAAGGTCGCAGACATATGCAAATTTCAATTGAATAGCAATCTAAAATATCAATACTGATCAATAGTCAGATATCGGATGGAAGACCTGGTAACAATTGTCAGGAAAAGACAGATAAAATTCTATGGACAAAGGGTCAAAATGGATCCAATATCAATGAAAATTTTTATAAAATACACAATCTGAAGGGCCAGGTTGTTACATCAGGCAGAAGAAGGAAGTACTCAGGAGGGTAAGAATTACAGATGAAGAGTTCAGAACAGAAACTAAATTGGGGAAAGAATTTCTAGCAAAAGGTTCTTGAAGAAGAGAGACAGGTATAACACTCTGAAAGAATGAAGGAAATGATGAGGAAGAGGAAGGAATAAGGAAAGATATTTACCTGGTCTTTAGTTTTGCAAGTTATACAAAAAAAGAAAGAAAGATATGTCCTGACTATAGTGAGTTGATTTTAGTATTAAAATGCTAAAAGAGATTGACTTAATTGTATATTAAAGATGTTTTAAGAAAATTAAAAGCAAAAGAAATTCTTACCCTCAAAATTATTAAAGAGAAAATAATCAATAGCCATTATAAATTAAAACTCATATATTGGTCCCTTCTGATTTCAAAATTCTGAAACATTAAAATGAACAATTTAAAATAATTTAATTCCTTTATGTTATCTTATATAAAATATCCTTCTTCCGATTTACTGATATTAAATTATTTGAGAGTAATAATGGTAAGTATTTTTTTTTTCCAAATCCCAGATATTTTTTTAAAATGTCAAATTAAATCAAGCAAGAGCACTCTAGGGGTTAATATTGGAACCTTGTTTATTTCCACTCACTCCCACTTGAATCAGTACTGCTAGCAAAATGAATTTTAATTGAGAAATACACTTATATAATCATTAAAAAATATCATCTACAAAATACTAATTAAGTACTTTGTGATTTAACTATGATTTATTACATTAAATTCAAACCAATACCTATAAAGTTATAATGGAGTCCTTAGCAAGACTATTCTAGTGGCCAATATTAGAAAAACTAGTTTCAGCAAAAACTGTTTTACACAGTTAACTTAATTATCTTAATAGATGCCTAATTAATAAGGTAATAGTTAATTAGCAACATGTATGCCTAGTTTTATAATTAATTTAATATGTGCTTGTTTTGGACAACAAGAATATTCCAGCATGCAGAAAATCTTTGAAAATGGTTTCAAAAAATACTTTCGCGTTTCCTATCTTTAAATTCTAAATATAATATTATTAATGATTCAAAAATCACAATTATAATAAAAGTCAGCACACAATTGTCAATTGTGTTTAATACAATAATTATTGGAATAAAAGAGGTGATTTTTATTCACCAATTGTAATTTTCTGGGTTTTGTTTGCATTAATTCTTAAGATTTTTAAAATTGTCAAAGCAAATAAATTACCCTCTGGAATTCTCATTCTATAAAAATGAATTTCACAGAAGCAAATTTATTTACTTCTTGAAATTTATTATATTATTCATTATGCTAAATTCAATGCAAAAAGATATCACAATAGTCAAAGATTTACCATAAAAAATAAAACTACTTTTACTAACAATTTATTGCATGAACTCCATTTTAAATGGTAAAAATTAATTGACATTATTACAAAATAAAAATTACAAATAATGTATTCTTGATATATTTAATAGTAATATTATTATTTTAAATAAGCTAAACATAAATATTTTATTCATTTAAAAAAACAAAAAAATTTTTAATATTTAGTGTATGTTCTTAACTTTAAGATGTAATGTAAAACTTCCATTGATTTAACTACTTCAGTAGTCAGTGAAGATTGAATATTTACTCACTCTACTCTTTATTTATGCCAATAGCATACCCAATGGATTGTTTAACATTAGATGTGGCTTTTGTCATGCTTAAATATAGTTATCTTTTAAGTTGCTTAAACAGCAGCTGGCCTGTTTATACTCCTCTAATTCATATTCAACTGATCATTCCTAATCGATGGAACTCAATTCTCCAAGCTTCTCTCTACCATATTTAATGTACTGTTTACGTTCTACAGTATTACTTTTTTTAACCAGCTGTGTTCTGTAATTTTTACTTACTTACTAACCTTCTCCTTCTTCCGCAATTCCAAATTTCCGATTCCAACATTTATCGGTAGTGAATATGTCGACAATTATTTTAATACCGTTGCTATAGACCTTTTCTCATTCAATATTAATAATGCCATTTCAAGGGATAATGCCAGTTATATCAATGTTAATCGAATATTCATAATGTTCGAGGTAAGCAAACATAATTTTTTGTCTAAATATTTGAATAAGAAAATAAACAAACACATATTTAATTGTCATCACATGGCGTCAGAATTTATAGAGCAACACAATCCAAGGGAATCATGCAAATTAAAAATGTAAAAGGCAATTAGAATTGCATATTCATTTTACATTTCGGTTTTGTATACAAAATATATGTATATATATTTATTTTTCAGTTGCTTTATTTACAAGTCTTATTCCTGAATGAGCTACGATTCTTAATTTTTTATTACATCATTTACTACATTTTTAAAAAGTTAGACTTTAACTGGTTTGACAAAAATTAAAAAGCTTTAACTTTATTTATTTTTCAGTTGCTTTATTTTCAAGACTTATTCCTCAATGAGCTACGATTCTTAATTTTTTATTACATCATTTACTACATTAAAATCACTCTACATTTTTAAAAAGTAACTAAAAAGTTAGACTTTAACTGGTTGACAAAAATTAAAAAACTTTAACTTGAAAATTATATTTTTCCTGGAAATTTTGAAACTTAATAACACTGGTCGACAAAAATGAACTTTTTTCTTTCACAAGAACTAAAACAACATTTTCTAGAAGTATTTTTCGTGCTGAATTTAAATATAACTTTAGTTTTCCTCCATCGGGGAGGAGTTTTGTCAGCTTGATAGTTTTGTGTGATTGAATTTTTATAATATTCAAAAAAAATCTATCTAACTCAAAATTATAACTACTCATTTTGACTTAGCTAGAAAGTGATTTTCGGGTATATTTTGCATCTGGAGCGTCTCTCTTCTTGGTCCAACAGTAGTCAGCCAGCATATTGGAACTCCACTTGGCTTGGTACTTCTTTTCCGTTGTAGAAACTTCCTGATGAAAACGCTCACCATGCTCATCGCTAACAGCTCCAAGATTTTCGGGGAAGAAGTCTAAGTGAGAGTCCAAGAAGTGAATGTTTAAAGATATGTTGGATCCCATAGCTTTATAAGAATGCAGACTTAGCTATATGTTTTGTTTTAGATGTGATTCCTTTAATACATGTCAAACAGAAATAATAATCACTTAAATGATCCTTCGGTTCCCTCCAAATCATGAGAATCACAAATGGCATATGATGTATACCATTTTTCCACCCAGTCAGCAATCTAAAACACGAAAGACAGCATGTATTTGGGGCCCAGCTCTTATCAAAATCACCAGCCTGACAGCCAAAGTAAAGTTGATAACACTTCTTTAAGGGTCCAATATTGCCTCTGAGACTTGAAGGTCAGCTCTCCACAAATATAGGGGAAACTGTCTACATAATTTACACACTTTCTTGGCATGATGAAAAAACAAAGCATTAAAACACAACATAGAGAATTCACTTCCGAAAAGAAAGGAAGGAGATATTTCACAACTGATCAAACTCACAGTCAGCTCAATACTGACACACTACTAGGGTTATCAGATCAAAAAACGAAAATTCCGGACAAAATTCCGCTTTTTGAAAAAAATTCCGGATAGTCTTTTAAATATAATGTTAATGTCATTTTGTGAGAAAACAAAGCTAATTCTAAAATTTTAATATTAATAATTGATAATTTAAAATAAAATTTCCATTTTGAAAGGATGTAAACTGGACTGAATTTATCTAATAATTCCTTCTCCGAATGTTATATTGTTGTATTTGTGTTTAATAATTTACAGAGAAATGTGACTTGTAACTCTTTTCAAGATGATAAAGATGAAATGATAAAAAAAAAAGTTCTTAGATGGATTGAAAATGACATGTAGTCGAAACGTTTCATATAATAAAGTTGTATAGCATAAATGACTGGAAAAAGGTTTTCATTCGGAGAAGGAATTATTAGATAAAATTTCCTTAAATACAGTTTAGATAGAATTGCTACATATGAGGTAAAGGTTCCTATGACAGGTAAAAAATTCCGCTAAAATCAGATTTTAAAAAGTAGCTGTCACAAAAAAACTAGGCCTGATGGAAAAATTCTGACTACATATCTGAATTCAGTTTAAAAAAACTGCACTAGATTCACTAATCAGATTTCTTGTGAAGAAAACCTTGTCAACTAGTGTAATTGGAAAAGATTATTAAATTCTTTACAGAACAACAACAAAATCTCCTAAACAGTGCCAGTGATAGCAAAGACATTAGATATATAAAAAATATTTGTAAAAGCAGATTAGACATATGGGCTTCATTTTTTATGTTTTCTGCACAAGTTCACATGGAAACCCGTTGAATTTTCAATATCTTTTTTTTTTATAATTCAGTAACTATATGTTTCAAACTGAGACTCATTTTTAAAGTAATTGAATTGCTCACTAAATTTTAGAAACAAACTGGTCACTCACTGATTAGCATCGAAATTAATGTACCATTAAAATTATTGATATCTGAAAATTAGCGTTACCCAGAATGGGAGGAGCGGAATATGACTAAAGAAGTAAGACAGTTTATTTCTCTATTAAATTGGAATTAATTTTGAATTCTGAATTTTTGGTGTAAAATATTCAATTAAGTATTATTAATTGTGATGGAGTATATAACTTCAAGTCAAGAAAATTAATTATATTCTAAACGGTTAAAAAAATATTTCTAAAAAAAAAATTGAAAATGAAAAAAACAATTATAGCACAGAGTTTTCTATTTTGCAGTTAGAATGCTTTAATTACAGTTGAGAAAAAATCAAATTTTATTCTAATCTAAAATTATGAGGCAAACCTGTTTCGACATTATAGAATGGCTATGTTTAGAAGCTGAAATGTTAGAATTACATCTTGCAGGATCTAAGTTACTTCATCCAGTTGTTGATTGAAATGCAGTGAGGGTCCCTATGCTGTGCCCCCCCCTAGATCAATGCGGACTTCAAGACTTAAGATTTTAGAAGATCGCAAATTTCTGGCAAAAATATATTTTTACATTAAGTAATAAATATATTTTTGTTTTTTGACAACTATGACCAAAATTCAGCCAATAAAATGAGTTTTACATTTTGAAATGACTATAGTTGTGTAATTACTATTTTAAAACTGACATGATTTAATTTTTTTTTTAAATAGTTCCATGATTAAGTTTGGTTAAACAAACAAATAGCAAAAATGTTTTCACTATCGACACCCCTAACATGAAATGAGACATTGGACAGAATAAAATTGATAAATATAGTGATCTATGGGCTGCAACAACTTCTAAACCTTCTTTGACTCTTCACCATTATCAAACACCACCCCTATAAAAGTATAATTAGTATATACTACAAGTTGACAAATTCTTACCTAACCTCAGGATAACATACTACAAGATGACAGGTTCTCGAACAAGAGAAATATACACGTTTTTAACATATAATGTTTGAATGGAGACATCTTGACAGCATTCGGACAAGACAAAGGACTGACATGGGACTTGGCTAGGCCATCAGTCATCATAAAGACTGATGAAAAATTTTTAACATTTTATTTTTTTAAAATAGACCTTACACAAATGGCTTTGTGTATTGTATATGTTGTAGGAAGGCAGCTCAGTTTAAATATATCCAGCGTAGTGTACCTTTTTCTCATTTATAACTTGAGCTATTTATTTGTTTACTTATTCTAAAAATACTTTTTAAAAAAACAAAATCTCTTTGTGTTCCAATTTTATGTTTATTATTACAAAAAAAGAGAAAGTATTATTGTGTCTTATTTTAATTCTTGCAATCATGAAATAAAATTTAATATAACTGAAATATGCAACATAAAAAATTAGGATTTATTAGTTCCTGATTTAATAGGAATGGAACATATAAAACGATATTACCATTAAAAGAATTTTTTTTTATTATATAGATGCACATAAAAGGGTGTGCGTGCATAAATTTAAATAAGATATTAAGTTTAAATTTTTCTATTTTATTTCGTTAATTTTTAGAATATTTTGTTTCTAAATATTATAGATCTGTAGTGAATGAACTGTGAATATCGGGCACTCGATTGTTGAAATGCGACGTTTTCTTTGGGCTAAAGAGATGAGTATACGTTTGAGCACTTGTGTCTCGAGTGTTTAATTATAAAGAATTTTTTTCATTTTGAAGATAAGGTTGGAAAGTTTATGTAATCGACTATGCGGCTACAGCATATCATTAATTTACTGTCCCAATTCCACACAACTTTGTTTTAAAAAAAATATATAAGACACTCGGAAGGAAAAAAAAGGTTTGTAGTTTTCGCTTTAAAACCTAAGACAACCTTAACACGAAATTAAACTTATAATCCAATTAAAGAAATAATCTATTGCCCAAAATGAATGTCAAAACATCCATGCATTTGTTCCACATAGCCTGATTCATACTGCACAAATGTTTATTTGTCATATATGAATGTATGTATCAAGCTTCCGCGAAGCAGTTATTATCATGTTCTAAAAGTTAAAAAAACAGATACATATAAAATGTAATTTCTCTCTTCAATAAACTCTGATATAACTTAAAATTCTATTACTTTCAATGGAAAAAAAAACTACTAATAATGACATTAGGGGGTGAAGTTTATATTTGTAAAATAACCTTCATTTAATCACGTTTTAGAACTTCCAAAGAAGGATTATAACTAGTTATAACAATAACTAAGTATATAGTAGTTAACTCCAGGCAAGAAAAAAAGTAATTACGAACGCCTAAAATGGTGTATTTAACAGAGACTTCCGAGGAGTAGATGGGAGGATTGTACGACTGATTACCATCCACAGTGAGTACGAGGGGAGAGAGCTATGCAACAAATGGGTGGCATTGAACTGCTACTCTCCCTAAGGTTTATTATTATTATGAAGAACGCGAATGTTCAATACCGATCTAATATTATTTTCTCCCCACCTCTTTCCTTCCACTATCCTGACCTTGATGACGACATGCTTTCCTCATCTACATCGGTCTCCGAAGAGCGACTTGGAGCAGAGTAATTTACCGGGCACGGGTCGCGTAGTTCCGCATTGCTGCCTAACCAATCTTCAGCGATGATTCACTTGTCTTAGAATTTGTTTACGCAATGCTAAGTTCTATGAAACCCTGATGTGGTTTTCCCTTATGGCAATATGCATCGCATCATTGAAGAACTTTAAAACATCAAGTTATAAACTGAGAACAGAAATTCAAAACGTATTTTTTAAAGCAATAAAACCATTAGAAGTTAACCTAGTTGAATTACAAGTTTAAACTGATTATTAGTTTAATTTTTAACAAAAGTTATCGTGAGCTTTAGAATGGAAAAATGAATCTAATTATGGGTAATGAATATATTTCAGTAATCATTTCATCAAGAAATAAATCGAAGTTTAGATGATACATGCTTGTTAAAACGTTTATTTCTAGATAAAATGATTACTAAGTATACACATTTCCCATAGTTACATTCTATTTTTCATATTAAAGCTCATGATAACTTGCATGTTTGGAAAATATTATAAGGGAAACGAATGAAAAGTTAAAACTTGTGACTCAAGTCGAAGCGTCAACCTGCGGAATAATTACGCATTAAAATGTGTCTAATCAGATTATAAAATTGTCTTATAATAAAGACAATGCAAATAAATTGTTTTATATTAGTGCTGTACATTACAACATTAATAATCTAAAAAATGAAGAAATTTGAAATTCATTCCAGAAAATTTTTATCATTTTATACATAAATGACACATCAATAACAACATTTCCAAGGAATTCAATTAAAGTTAATCTTAAGAACCAGGAAAAATGTCACTTTATAATTAGTTTATTCAATAGCAAATTATAAACGGGTGAATTTGATTACATGTTTGCTTAATCAATGTTCTGTGGGTTTAAAAATAGTGGCAAAATAAATTCGAAATTATTATTTTAGCACTTATTTTTCCAACTAAAACCCCAAAACGGTGCATTCTATCGAATAATTGTGGTTTGTTAAATTAAAGATCAGACTTGACCTTGATGAAATATGTGGAAGAAAATGGTCCGGGTAGAGGTCAATAAATTTCTCTTAAATATCAAGAAATGTTTACTCAGTAGCCAACGTTTCGACCTACTTTGTAGGTCTTCTTCGGGGCTTAATATGCAAAATACAGACAATTGAAAATTAAAAAATTTTAAAGCAGAGAAAAAAAGATAATAAAAGCATTGTAAATGAAGAAAATGAACATTAAAAATATATAAAAAGTTTCCTAAGCATGGTAAATACTTTATAAAGGTTAAAATGAATAAGTTTTTAGTATTAATAACCAAGTGACTGGGTCTAAACGTTGGCTACTGAATAAACATTTCTTGATATTTATGAGAAATTTATTGACCTCTACCCGGATCATTTTCTTCCACATAGAGATCAGACTCTGTGTCTAAGGCTACACCTACATTGGATCCGATTCGGTGGGACGTGATTCTATCAAATGCTGGGGTATATACATTATACATATTTTACTATATATTATAGTAAAATATAAATGTATTAAAAATAATTAAGAAATAATCTTAATTTTATAAATTTAAAGAACCAAATGTTATAACTCTCGATATATTTCAGTCATTTGGTTTGCTAGCGACGTCTCATCGTATCACATCGGATCCAATGTTGGTGTAGCCTAAGGATTATCACAACATAATCATTTGAATAAATATTCAATAAAATTGGTCCAAAAACTTTGCGTTGAGGATCAAAATCTGACTCAATTTGAAAACTCCAAATTTCAAAAATTGACTTTTTCACATTTTTCATTAGTTCAGTCAAGCAATGCTGTATGCTTCCGACTCTTCAAGTTCAAAAATGGAATAAAACCACGAGAAATAAGGTGGCAGAATGCCTGGACTAAACTACCAATTAATGTGAAAAAGACAATTTATGATATTCTGAAATTATCCTCTTTTTAACTTAAAAGCCTCAATATAACATATTAAGTCTCGGTTTTTGACAAATCCGACTTTTTTCGACCGTATTTTTGGGCGGCACTTGCTTATTATGTTGTAGTATAAAATTTACTGTATCATACGTTTCACTGTTCTGTAATCACAAAGTAGTGTATACTAGTTGGACACTTTTTATCTTAGCAATTTATTTACGGTCTGTCTCGGGATGTTAACGAACCCAAAATCGTATTGAATGGGGAAAAGTTTATCTAATGGAAAAAAAGTATATTTTAAATTGTTCTGTTATTTATGGATGAGTTCAGACTAACATATTATGTATTATGATTGTTATAATTTATTAAAGTTATATATAAGTAAATCTGGAATTTTTTATTATGAAAATATTTTATATAACTTTCATTTCAGTTTCTACGTCTTAGATCATATATAGAAACTCGAATATCTCTTGGCAGGACGTAGAGCCAAAATAGCCTTAGATGCTATACTTAGTTGTATTCGTTAATATATATTTCTTTTAGGGAATCTTAAGACGCAAATGCGGTAGAATGTCATAATTCCAACAAATTCATTCATAATCTGTTCAATTTATACCCTGGACTAGGTCCAATTGTCCTCGAACAATATTTAAGCTTGAATAAAAGCTATAGTTATTTTAGTAACGGAAACAATGAACAGCGAATAAAGTTGTAAACCTTCTTTAGGGCTAACTAAAAAAAAAGTACCACTACAACCCATAAAAGGTCTTGGGTTCAGAACATGGGAGTCTTTACTGTTTTGTAAGACAAAGGTTGTGCAGATAAGTGATTTATTCGAGATGTTCGGTACCCCTTGGTAGAGGATGGTTGAGACCCAAAAGGGTCCAAAAAAAACAGAATATTAATAATTAAATTTTATAATTTAGGTTTATAAAACATTTCTGCAAATAAGTAGCCAGAAATATTGTACCAACTAGTCCTTTAACCATGATTTTTTGTTTTCCATCACCTCTTATTTAATTATTTACAAACTAATAGATTATATACGCATTATTTTACAAATGCAAGTTATAAACACATTTTATATACTTCTTTCTTGTAATTAATACACGGAAATCGGAAATAGATACCATAAAATCATAAGTTCCATCATACATACACGCAAATTCTTAGGTTATATAGTTATAATAGGGTTTATAAAAAAAAAAATGACCGTTTTATCAAATTCCAGGGTTCAAAAGTCTGTAAATAATGGCGACTAACAGTATCTTTCGACACACCACACTTCCTGACAAGTTCGCAAGTACTTGTGGACGGATTTAACTCAGCAGCTTCCTTCAGAACCTCATCAATATCCATTAATGGTCACCCGGAGCTCTTCTTCCTTTCCAACATCGTATCTCCACTGCTAAATTTTTCAAACACACGCCGCGCAGTGCGCTGGTCAAGGACACCTTCGCCTTCATATTTAATAATTTCATGAGTTGCTTCAGCGGCTGTTAAATTTTTTTTCCAGTAATGTATTAAAATTACGAGAATTTCGTAGGACACTGTCATATTTCTTCTTTGAAATAAATAACTAAACTGAGGCTTTTTTTGAAGAAGTCCAGTGTTAGTAAACAAGCTTAGAGAATGCTCTAAAGGGATTATTAACTGTTGGTAAATAATAAAAAGCGTTAAAATATTTACAGACTTTTGAACTCTAGAATTTGATAAAACGGTCATTTTTTTTATTCACCCTATTAATTTACGATTTTAATAAATCTAATAAATTTAATAAAAGTACATCGATTTTGCGAATCACATTTTTATCAACAAAGGTTAAAAAAATAATTGTAATTAGTTTTAATGAAAATGTTTATTTTTAAATTTACATTAAAATAAAATTATCCAGATATTTTCCAATCAAATCAAGTTCTTTAGTTAAAAGAGGTAAAATTATAATAAAAAAATATTCTTTACTAACTGAAGTTAATATTATGTGGAGAAATCATTAGATTTTACAATTCGAACTGAAATATTTTTCTTTGTTATGCTAATTTTTTCCTCTTAGATTGCAGACATTTTTATATATTATATATAAGCCTGTGCTCTAACAATTCCATTTTTATGAGATCGATCATTTAATTTAGTAATATTTAGTAAGTTCTTAGTGTGGTTGTGTCTCGAGTCCGTTTTTGGAGTTATTATTATGCTAATTTAATAACCGAAAAACTTTCAGTCTGAGATTCATCTTCAGAGATAATTATGAAAGCAGGAAGCGAAACTTAACTGAATAACGTAATTAAAAAATAAAAGTTTTACTTCAATGTGCTTGTTTGGAGATTAACTCTACCGAGCATGATACAGTTAAATTTACGACATACTTAATAGTCTCACAACAGAAATTAGCCATCGTAAATTAGAACCATAAACATTCAAGGATGAATGTAAATCACAGATATTCTTAAAGAACAGCTTTTGAAGTGGTTTTTTTTAAATTAAAAATCACTATAAGTATTAACTTTTTATTCGTTTCTTTTTTAATATTGTCGAAAATAAAAATAATTTAATTACCGACTGTATATAATTACTATTGGGAGCGGAGTGGCTCAATGGTAGAGCACTGAGTTGCCATACCGGAAATTCTGGTTCAAATCCCGCTGCAGGCAGTTACTTTTATTTAGTCTGTACACACTGTTTAGGTCATTTCATCATCTATATGTATGGTGAATCGTTCATTTCTTGATCAAATGAATACCGAAATACATATATTTCTCACAATTACATCCTTTTTTCCACGTGAAACTCACGAATATTTTTATTTTAGAGCATATTAAAAAAAGGAAACGAATGAAAAGTTTAAACTTGTCGTGACTTAACTCGAAGCTCAACCAGTACTCAGTACTCATCAGCAGTCCTCAGTACCCAGTACTCATCAGTAGCCCTCAGTACTCAGTACTCATCAGTAGTCCTCCGTACCCAGTACTCATCAGCAGTCCTCAGTACCCAGTACTCATCAGTAGTCCTCCGTACCCAGTACTCATCAGTAGTCCTCAGTGCCCAGTACTCATCAGCAGTCCTCCGTACCCAGTACTCATCAGTAGTCCTCAGTACCCAGTACTCATCAGTAGTCCTCCGTACCCAGTACCCATCAGTAGTCCTCAGTGCCCAGTACCCATCAGTAGTCCTCAGTGCCCAGTACTCATCAGTAGTCTTCAGTATCCAGTACTCATCAGTAGCCCTCAGTACCCAGTACTCATCAGTAGTCCTCAGTGCCCAGTACTCATCAGTAGTCCTCAGTGCCCAGTACTCATCAGTACTCCTCAGTACTCAGCACTCAAGCAGTACTGATACAAAAAAACTTACTTATAGTTAGTCCTGGAATTGATTTTTTCTACACGTTCTACTTCACAATCGACTTTCCCGTAGCTAATTTGTGCCTTCCTCCATTGGCGGATTTGAGGGGGGCCATCGTTGTTATTGTTTTCTGGCCTCAGTTGTCTTGAATTGAACCCATCTAAAAATTCTTCTAGATCTGCCAGTGCCTTCCTCCCATCACATTAATATGTAAAATTATGGTTAAATAATCCTTAGGAATTAATGACTAACATCTTTGATTTTTATTTCAGTTAAAGTTAAAAATGAACATCAGGTAGGTATATAAGAAACATATCTAAGATTACTGAAGAAGTATTAACCGAAGACTTCTAGAAGAATTTTGAAACAATTACAGAAGAATGATATTGTTTTGTTTGTCTTTTTTGTTAATTTAGTTATTTAGATGAAATAGTCCTTTAAAATGTATTCCAATATAAATTAAATGCATAATGTACAGACATTTATTATAATGTCAGCCTTAAAAATCTTGAAATCATTTAAACTGTAGATACTTCTTGATCTTAACCTACTCATTTATATATTTCAATAGTGCAATGTCACTTTTACTTTAAAGACCTACAGAAGTTGTACAAGGAGTGGAATGCTCAGCATTCAAGTCTCTAGCAGCGCCTGATCCTAGCCTGATCCTGGATTCCATAGCTTCTATTGAAACAGATATAATTTAAGACATAGAAACTATTCAGATTTAAAACTTACATTTAAAATACATTATTCTTTAAATTTTATAAAATCTAATGCTCAATTTCATATTTAAGGTAGTAAGATTTGGGTAACTCGATGAAATATAAGAGGGTTATAAAGTTTATACTTCGGATGGGTAACTTTTCTTAAATGGCTACACACTTGATTAAGTTGTAACATTAAAGCTATTTCAAAGTAAGGGATGATCAATTTGTTTCTTTAAAAAAATAACATTGCCTTTAATTATAAAACTTTTTTCTAGTTATAGCTGGGTATTTATGTGCATATGAATAGTCCATTTTTTTGTTGTTTTTTTGGTTGTACGCAATAATAAACAACGTCGGGGGATAAGATGATAATAATAATAATAAAAACATAAGAGGGATATGTAGAAAGAAAACTTTATTGTAAAGATAAAGTTGAAAGATAATGTATGCGATCTAATAGTGTACGTGACGCTATAAGAATTTCTCACAAGAGGATATGATTCATCTTTGATAGCTTACTCGAAACATATGCTTCTTAGATAATGCAAATAAAAGGGCCCATCTTTAAACGATGATTCAAGTCGTTTAAGGTAAATTCAATCGTGTTTTTTATTAGATTCTGTCGATGCAGAGTAAAATTATAGCAATCTCGTTTTCTTTTCGGCAGGATGCAGACGTCACGTTTGGTTTCGAAGCGAATGAACCGGACGTTTAGGATGACAGATAGAATCTCAAATATTCTCTGCCATAACCACTTCAAGTGGGACAGTGATAACAGCTCTAGAACAATTATATTGTTTTTTTCATTATTTCCCCTCTCTTATCTAACTCGGGCCTGGAGGGAGGAGGTTACACCTGAAGTCTCGAAAGTAGTGATCTAGTCAACTCCCGTACCCTGGGGTTTTCCATTGTCGGTTTGTACCTGCCGGGGATTGTCTTTCTTTAGTAACTTAGTCCTGGACAGGAGAGGAGTCAGAAGATGGATTCAAACAAAAAGGAGAAGTCTAGTCATAGCGAGGATGAAGGAGAATTCAACGAAGAGAGTCAAAGATTGATGCCCGATTCTGATAGTTTACCAATTGTGTCAAAAAGTAATACGAGTCCGATAAATTTTCAAAAAACATCAAATGATAGTTCAGTTCACGCTAGTTCATTGCCTGCTGTTTCCCATGGAATGTTTGAGGAAAGGTATTTGCTTTTGTATCTATATACTTCAGTGTCTTAATTTGAATTCATTGAAAATTGTTTACTTTATTTTAACTACATAATGCCTCTTTTTACTTTAGAGCTATTATAGCATAGCCTAATAAAGTTAAAACTTTGACAATGACAGTAGTTGTTCTAGTGTTAGCTTGAACTGAGATAATTGGCTATGGGAGTATCCATTATTGTTCAGGCAGAATACACCTTATAAGTGCTTCTTTGTTCATTTCAAACAGCTCATAGGTTTTACTACCCTAACAATAATTAAGTTTGTCATTCGGTATTGTTTGTGTTGAAGTAAACTTTGACATGAGGGTTCAGAAACACCTGTTGCTTGACAAAGCTCAAACTCCTTGTGAATTTATTTTAAGAGATGTCATTTGTGAGACATTGTTTTAATGGATGAAGCATTCCATTGTTATCCATTACAATTTAATTATTTAATAAGTTAATTTCTCCCAATAGCTTTATTTATTCCTCGTTTTTCCCTTGGCCTAATACTTTTAATGATAGCAAAGAAGTAAGACATTATAAATTGACAAAACTCATCAGAATTTCCAAATATAAACATTTAATTAAAAATTGGTAATCTATTTTACCTATCTATTGTGTAAATTTTGTGTTAACGACTGAATTAAAATTATGTTCTGCCGAATTTTCCTATTATTTACATTGAAATTTAATTATTAACTTGCAGTAAAATTAAGTGATTTTAAGTTTCTAACTGCAAGTTAAATTTAAGTCTGTTCCGATGTTTGACATTGTTGTAGTTTGATGATCTTTTTATTTTGAATTTATTGGATTAATTCTGAAAATTCTATATAAAATATTCATCAACATTTTATAATAATCATACATACAATTAAAGTTTATATGAACATTCCAAAGTTTATAATTTATCTTCAATTTTAAATAAAATAACTGCAGTTTATCACATTATACATTCATGTTGAACTACTATCGGTTGAACAGTCTCTTTTTTGTAAAATTACCTCTAATTAAGCTCACTGCCTATGCCTCCTCACTCTTCTATTGTTCTGTCTAAATTTAACTCGTTTTTAACCGAGTGTGAAAATTTAAATCAGCTGTACTACCAAAATATCCTCTGTTGAATATACTATTTTTATATATCCTCAACCTTCTGCTGTACAGGTCAAACCTATTTTTTGGCTTTCCGCCAGTTCTGGCACAGTATCTTTTCGGGAAGAGGCAATAGTATTTCCGTGATATCTCTTCAGTTAGTTTATTTTCTGTAGTGTTTTTTAAAATTTGTTATCTAGTTGTGTCTCCTGGATAGCTCAGAAATAAGGAGTATAAATTCTCAGTAAACTGTCATAATGAAGGTATCTATTTTTGTGGTTTTATTTACTGTTTCTTGAGCTGACAACCATTGAAAAGTTTAGGTTCTCCTACAAAAAAAAACTCTTTAATTGAATATGTTTGAATTGCTATATCTTTCATTCACTGTTGTAGTATAGGTATTGTCTTGCTTAGAAAATGCCAATAATCATTTAAAGTAATTATATTAGATACAAGCATCAAAATACTTTTATTTAAGATAAGGAAAGGATTAATGTTTATTTTTTCATGAATGCTGATGTAGCATTATGTTTTTTAAATTTGTTTAACAATTGTGTAGAAATTAAAGGTCAGCCATGTTTTATTTATAATTAGCTATATTATGAGTATAATTGTTTAATATTTTGTCAGTGTGGAAAGTGAGATGACAACTTAAAGGCAACCGAGCTCCACACTCAACCTAAACAGACATCGTGCTGATTTCTTATGTGTTTAATATTTGATATCTTAACTTATTTATTTTAAAATTGATTGAACAATTATTTACAGATAATCTTATATTATTCTAATTTTGTTCAAGCGAATTTATTGGTATATAGATTTTGACACTCTTTGAAATAGACTGTAAATATATATATATTCAGTATATTCAGTATTAACAATTTTTTAATTATTAAATAATTGTTCTAGAATAATTTATATCTGTTTTTGATGTAAAATAAATTAAATTATGAAATTAATTCAATTTCTGTTTTAATATTTATTGGGACAAAAACTTTTTTTTATTCTTGAAACCTAATTGATTTTTTAAAACAAATTTAATTAAAATTTTCAATTAAAAATCTAATAAAAAATATGGACATTTACAAAGGGGATAAATTAATTAACTGAATAATTTAAAGGCTGCTTTCTGAAACGTTGCTAAAATATCATTAAAAGAAATCTAATTGAACGCAGGAATGCAAATTTTATAAGAGAGGCAAGTTTGCCTCCTTTACTAACCTGAACTAACATGCATTTATCTTTAGTTCGAATCATGTTGTGACACTCCCTTGTTTCTCAATAGAAAAAAAAATGAATAAACTGGAAATAAATCAGACTGTTAATACCACATTGATTCTCATTAGCACATCATTGAGAGCCTTCTTCTTAATGTTTTTATGACCTTGAATGGGATTGCTTTATTGTTTTATTTCAATTTAAAAATGATTTAACTGATAATATTCTTTATTATTTATAACTAATAGATATTTTCTAACTTATTTTTTAAAAAAAATATATTTATTGAAATTTACAACTGTATACAAAATACATCAAGTAAATATAATGAGTTAATACATTGACATGAAAAGACAAGTAGAGAAACTACCCAGTGGTAGTACTCAAATTTTCTAACTTATATTACTAAATTTATAGCCCGACAAAATATTTAAATTAAAAAAAGAAAAAAAAACATAACTGACAGTATTATATTTTAAAAATTCTTTAAACTTTTTAACCCAATGGCATAAATTACAGATTATAAATTAGGTTTCCGAATATTATTCATTAGTCAAGGAAAAGCTAAGTGCTTAAAATGAGATACAGAACCTTATATTTACCTCTTTTAATTATTATTAATATAATGACTAATAATTATTATTAATATGATTATTAATACAAGCTGTATATGCTTGTGGGAGGTTATAACATTAAAATATTATGGGCTTCCTTTTATTTTTTACAATTGAAGACTTGACAAAATTATCAGATGAATAGTTTTTCTCACAATGAAAAGCTGAATGCTTAAAAAAGTCAGTTTATAAAAGAAGTTGAAATTACATTTAATTTATCCTTATGCTTGCCATTTAAATGGCAATTAATCTTTAATAAAATTAATATTAATAATTGACACCCTAAATTCTTCTCTATTTGAAATCAATTTTTATTTTCACATTTTTGGCTTTTTGTTTTTGCATGTGACATAATGATTGTCAATCTTATTTTTAAATTGAGTAGAATGTTTTCTCATAGGCCACATTTCCACCTACCTTAATTCTCGCAGGCCCATGTCTAAAGATGTAAAAAAAAAAAAAAATCTGATTTTAATTTGGCCTTTATTTTAGACAATTGTTCCCTGTTAGTTATAAGGAAATAAGGATATACTTGGAGAAATTTATATGATTTGATTTGTTAGTTTAAGGTAATGGCAATTTTCAAACGAAATATGCATGTACTTAGTCACTATGTTGTTTAAGTATTTAATACTGCACTAATCTAATTATTAAGCTCATTGAATCTTTTATAAAAAAAAAATTAAATGAAAGATTTTTAAAGGCAGTTTCAAAAACGCATAACTAAGTTGAAATTGAAAAATGCATCTAAAAATATTCTATAAGTTTGACCTTATGTACAAAAATATAATGAGTGTTAATTTTAGATAAACATTTCTTAATAATTTCCTGATATTGGTTCCCATTTGAGAACATTGGCCGCTAAAAGCTTAACCATGTAAACTGCATCAAAAAAATGATTAACTTTGAAAAATGCATGTATTTATTTATGAAAAGTATGATTTGTCTTGGTTTCACAATTAAAAAATCTAAAAACTAATTGTTCATAAACCATTAAATAACAATAAATATATAAATAACTAATAGTATTGCCTACCCTTGAGTCTATCTCAAGACTCAAGGGTAAAGGACCTGGCCAATCACAACTCTACTCACGATGTTACGGAAGCAGACAATAATATGAAAAAAATAAAATAAAAGAGACCATTCATCCTTAACGCATGATTTACGCTCAAAAACTAATTTAGATGTAATGGATACTTCTCTGTTTGTGATTTATAATGATAATCTTTCGGTTACTAATGAATTATCGAGTTTAAAAAAAAAACTAATTGATTTTTCTTTTACTATCTACTTCATAATTTAAAATTAATATTAGATGTAGGGTTCATTAGTCTAATGCTAATGAAACAATTATTCACATGAAGTTTTATCTATTGAAAATTTTTGTTGTGTAAGTGTAAGCAAGTTTTAAAGGATTTTGTGGTTTAAAAACTTGTGAAAATTTGGGATTTACTGTATGAAATAAAAGAGTTGTTAAACTGATTTCAATACTAAAATGAAGTATTGTACATTACAAAACGTTCACAGTGGATTAAAAATAATATTTTCAAATGATATTTTCAAAATAAGTAGTGGCTGCACAGAAATATAAGTACATATTAATTCTAGATAAAACCTATATATGAATTATTTTTTATATATTCAATATAATTAATTATGAGATTAAAATTTCACTTGTACTATATATGAATACCATTGCTATTTTAATTTAATGCAATGACTTAATCTCTTTTATCATGAAAAATTTCATATTCTCATATACAGAATATATAAGATATGAATAATGTAAAAACTAATTAACAAATATTCTCAGGAACCATGATGGTCTCTGCCCCTTGATTTGAATTAATTGAAAAAATAATTAATGCTTATACTTTAACTTATTGATTCGTGTTTCTATTATATGTACTTAAATCATTTGAATAGCTTTTATCTGTTTGAGTGATTTTTATGATAAGAAAGAAGCGTGATATTATTCAATGAATACTACTTTATCAACCTTCAATTTGGAAGAGATAAGGAATGTCGTCTCCTCTAACACACACACCTTGTTAATCCCTCAGTTTCCTCTCCTAAAAAGTGTTTTCTCAAACTGATACTTCTCAATTATTTGATTTTATAAACGGCCATGGCCGAGGAAAAAGCCGCTCTATTATTGTGAGTAATATAATTTGTTTAAACGATCATGGTATATTAAATGTGCTTTTAATGTCTTTTATAATTGTTAAATAGAATTCATTTGATTTTATCCGATCTGGTGTAGTTTACATATAATTATGTATGCATGTATATTTTTACCAAGGTTTTTTAAACTTCAATTAGGAGCCAGAGCGTAGTTTCAAACTTAACATAATTTAAATTATGTAATTTGTAGTGATTGCATAATGTGCTCTTACTATAGTGTAGTGTGGCATCTAAAAATCCTGTATATTATTGATAGTTAACTTAGGGATTGAAATTAAATAAAAATAACTTAAATGTGAATGAAAGGAATTATTTGATTGCTTTATTTACTGTTATTATTTTTAGTATCAATAACAAGTTTTAAAGAATTTAATTACTGTCAAATTCCGATCCCTTAAACTTAAGGTTCTTTGATATATATTCAGTATTCAAATGTAATTTTCATAACAGTAGTAAAATTTTGAAGAATTGGAGACATTTTGTTAAAGCTGTGAAATCATCAAACACATGTCAATCTTTCCTAAAATACTATCAATTCAAAACTTGTGGTTTCTAAATAAAAAGACTAATATTTACGAAAGATCAGTATATATTGGTTCAACTGTTAATTATAATGTTACTAAAAAAGTATTTAGTTATTTATGGGTCACAAAAATAAGATATCAATTTCTTAATTTTAAGATTAAATTTTAAGTTTTGAAGTTGAGTATAAATTTGTTTTTAACCTGCATTCTTTCGTGTAAATTGTTATGATAGTTTTGGTTTTTTAGACTGTAATCTATCACTTAAGTATTAATTCATTTAAGTTAATAAATGGCAAATATATGTTTTTCGCCTTTGATGTCAAATTGTTACTTCTTGTTTCTTTCCCTTGCTTTTATAACTTAAAATTTTAAGTTATTTACATTTTATTGCTAATGTTTTGGAAAAATCTGATAACTCTATTTTCCGAACAGAATAGTTTAAGATTTTGAAATTTTCTTAGTAATTAGTTTAATTCTTTGCAAGATATAATAGTTTAAGATTTTGAAACTTTTGTAGTTATTAGTTTGATTCTTTGCAAGACATATCGTTCGGGGTACATTTTTTAATAACTATGTATTAGTTATTGATAAAATACTTTTATCTTTAAAGTCCTGTGGTAAATAAATTATATACTTTAAAGGAGATAAAAACATTAAAGTAAGTAATAAACATTATAAAATAGCCTCTTATGAGCTAGAAAATTTGGCAAATTCCATTTTAAAATTGTTCTGAAAAATTAACACTATCAAAATTTATTACTTAAAATTAAAGAGAAAAGATAATTACAAAATTTGCTTACTAATATTACCAATATAAAAAGCTATGTTAAACTGTTTGATTACAATAACTTGACATCTAGAAGTCCTCAAACTTTTTTTCTCAGATGTACACTATTGAAGTTTCTTTTTGTTTCTTGTTTTTTTATCAGAGTGCAATCTCTTTTAAATGTCCTCTTATTCTTTTACAAGGTACTCAGTTTTGGAGCAAATAATGGATATTCCTCTAGGTTGATTTTCCATATTAAAAAAATAGTTTAATATGGAAAATCAACAATTTAATAACTCAGTTCAGATCCTGTTTTAGCACACTTAATTTTCTTGAGACTGCTCAAACTTAAAAAACTGGCATTAGTTAGGTGATAAATTGTATTAAGGCATCTTTAACAGTGCCCACCTAACCACACTAAGCTAATTATTTCTTCACAAAAGAAATAGTCAGTATGTTGTTAAAGTTTTTGTTAATCTATTAACATCAATAAAGGCTGACTGCATTATTATTTTTTTATATAATTTCAATTTAAATCTTATTAATCTGACACCTTCACAAAAAAAACGTTAAGATTAACCTTAAATTAAGAAGAGTTGGGTTACATATATATCGTCTATACTGATAACTTTATTTGTGTTGCCTAGCCTGTCTGGTTCAGGGCAGCGCTATGGTTCCGTGCCGGACCAGAAGAACACTGATGATGGCACTGGCAAGAGGGTGATTTATTGTGTACACGGGAAGCCTAGTGGTTGCTGTGCGACACTCATCAACGGTTCTGGCAGCTCATTCTCCATTGAAGGTATGCTTATCACCTGATATATATTGTTTAAATTTGAAACTTCATTAAAGGGAGTGATCTGGTGGTATAACTTTATGGTAAATATTTGACGTATTCAAATAAAGTTTAATCTCAGCTATACAGTGGATTCCTAACTACCGAAAATTGTTATTACTGTTTGTGATAAATCAATTTCTCAGATTAAGAAAGATCGTTCTTGAAACTAAACTAAATTAGGTATTTATAATTTATTATAATTTTTTAATCATTGCTTTAATTTTTAAATATTTTTATTTTGAAGAGAAAAGATTTGCCCCCAGTCGGGATATACATCGCAAAATTGCGAGAACACAAGGGATATGGGATCGGAGAACAGATTTGTCCTAGGTACGGAGTCACCCCGGTGGCTCAAATAGTTAGAGCGTTGCCATGGAGAGACGGAGATCAGGGTTCGAATCCCGGCTGGGGGCAAATCTTTTCTCTTCAAAATAAAAATATTTATAAATTACGTATTATCTCATGATTACTCAGCATGTCATTCAAAATCTGTCTCTACATTGGTTATAGGAATGTGCTAGATTCAACATTGCTTTCAGTATCCAATGGACACGTTTTTGTACCATTGATCCAAGTTCAGCTGTAATTTAACATAATTTTCCGACCAATGTATTTCAATAATGCAGTAATGAATTCAGTAATTTTCAAAAATACATTATTTGGATTTGTATACCTTTTAGCCCCAAGAAAAAGCCATGATGTCACTTTCAGATAAAACATATTTTTGAAAGTTTGGATGATCAGAAATCCACCCTATAAAATAAAGTTTTACAATAAGTATTTTCCAACACTTTTATTACTTTTAAGTAATGAACATTGTTGCCCTAAAAAAATCCTACATTTATTGTTCATTTGCTATGCCATGATGGATTGTCGGCTTATTTGTTGACAACAAGTAAATATTTAATCATTCAAAAATAAGTTAATCATTAAAAATAAGTTAATAACTGTAAATGATTCTTGAGGAAGGTGATAAGGCTTCAACGATACTAGGGTTTATAGTTAACAATGCAGATAGTCCTGAGTACAATAAATGCTCTACATCCTGAGCTAGATTCCTCTTTTGTATTTTTTTTTTTTTTCAATCTCAGTTAATACCTTCAATCTTAATAGATAGGAAAAAATAAAAGATACATTGCATTTGATTGACCCTTGACCATCAACCACTTGAATTAATTATTGAATACTACAAAGTTTATAAGAAATTTTACAAAACAAGTTCTTACTTAGCCATTATGCTCAAAACAACAAATCTGACCTAAGGAATATAAGCTAGAGAATTAGCATGGCTAAACAATGCCAAATTGTATGTACCTACTACCTTTAATTAAAAGCATTGTGCTGTGAAAAATGAAAAGGTTTGTTTTTAATTTATTTATTTTTGTATCCGTATTTTGATTAATTGTTAATTTTATCTTAATCATCCGAATAATGGAGGAATGTATTTTAAATATGCGATTCAGGCACATTAAACTGTCAAGAACTTCCTCTACACAGATGAACATCAAATTTCAATTTAAAAAATATATATAAAAACTAATGAAAAATAAAATAAATTGTCTTCTTAAAGCATTTCAGATATCTATCTCATATTGTTGATTAGAATTTGTATTACAAAAAACGTTTAAATATATATATATTTATATATATATATATATATATAAAGAGTGTTTTTTTAAGCTAGATAGAACTTTAAATTGTAAAAAGTAACACAAAAAATTAAATTGTAATCAAAATTTTTTTTTATTCGAAAGATCAATACGTGACATTAACATTTGAAAATGATTTCGGGCATATGGGCACCGCGGCTGTTCTTGACGAAGCGCATTCTGGACGTCCAATTTTGGGCCACTTTTTCGAGCACTGCTGGCCGTATGTCACAAATAACACGAACAATGCTGGCTTCCAAGGCGTCAATTGTTGCTGGTTTATCAGCATAAACCAGTGACTTCACGTAGCCCCACAGCACGACCTTGGAGGCCAATTGACAGGTCCATTTCTCGAAATCAACCAAAAATGCGCCTCATCGCTGAACACAATTTTGCGATAAAACAACGGGTCAGTTGCCAACTGCTCTAGAGCCCAATCGGCGAAAGAAGTATACGAAATGTCAGAGTATACTGAAACAAATAAAAAAAAATTTTTGATTACAATTTAATTTTTTGTGTTACTTTTTACAATTTAAAGTTCTATCTAGCTTAAAAAAACACCCTGTATATATATATATATATATATATATATATATATATATATATATATATTATATTATACACACACACACACACACACACACATTTATGTGTGTATGCATTTTATTTATTCCAGAATTTTGTAGTATTTGCTAAAAAAGAATCAATCAAAAAAGGAAAGTATTTATACTATTTTACTTTTCTAATCCTTTTTGAAGCATGTAGAATTTTCAAAAACTTGATACATTTAAAATATATATTTGATCATAATTATTAAAAATTAATTTTGGAATAAGTTCTGATGAAATGGGAGTGAGCAATTTGTATTATTATTCCTATGATAAACTTTTAAAGCTATTATTTGGCCATCAATTAAAAGAAGAAGTTATCTGTATATGTCAATTCCAATTATTTGGATTTATGATTTCATTGCTTGTAAAATCCTTGTGCTCTAGCTTTATTTTTATAAATACAATGGTTTAACGTTTGCTCAGTATAAATATTCTTATCAAGAAAGTAGATAGAGATACAATAGCTACGGTCTTCTGAAATCACAGATACAAAGTTGTGAACTAATAATCTATAAAGATTTGAATAACCCTTCGTCAAGATAGGGTTATTCATTGGAGCAACTGGCCATTGATAACAAGCATTAAAATGAACTACTACTAAAAGGAGACTAATTTGACTTTAGTCGTACTAATTCAAACTTCCTGCCTCTACTGTCCTACAATCTTGTACAGTTACTCTAGATACCATTATCTACTTAGTCAGTTGGATTTTCAAGTTACTTATCGTGTGAATATGTAAGCCATATTAATAATGATTCTTATAACATCATTGCCACAGGAAAGACGTGTAAAGGATGGATTATCATTGCACAGGTGATTTGTTTTAGAAAAGTTATTTAGTTCCTCAGAAAAAACAATGACTTTGGAGCATTGTTGTTATTTGAATTCTGATGCAAAATATTTGACATTGTAAAGTTTATGATGATTTATATTTTTAAACATTATTTATCTTGTTTGTTATTAAAATAATAGAATTAGTTTTGTTTACTTAATTGTTTTAATTAATGATCTATTTTTAGAAAAAATTCTAAATTTAAGTTGATTGTTATGTTAAAATCTTGCCGGCAATTTAATCATAAGTACTAAAAAATATGGTAATAGGAAAAAAAAAGTTGGGATATAGTTAACTATATTAATAACATAGATAACTTGATATAATAAATATATCAACTTAAATTAATATTTTAAGTTTTTCTTCTGATTCTATTTAATTTCATAAATATACCGGGATAGTAAAGTAGTTGGCTCTATAAAGTAATCTGATTGTAGAATAAGAAGGCTCATTAATTTTAGTTATAATCAAGATCAATGATACATCTTATCAATTAGCCTTAAAATTTCTTTGTTTATTTGCCTTTCATTTTAATTAAAAAGAAATTCTAATACTTTATATATATATATTGGTTTCTACTTATCTTGACTGTTATGGAAATATTATGTTTTGGTTCTTGAGTTTCTGTCAGTTTATTTCAACTTCTTTAGGCGACGTTTCGAGACTAGGTTAGTCTCATATTCATGCCCTGACATTGAAAAAATGAGCTTTTAGTAAAAAAATTAAATAGGAAATTAAAATAAATATAAAATGACACGTGTAAGTTGTAATAGATAGGGCGTACTTACAAGTTCCAAAGAATTGATCAATATAGAGACAGATCAGTTACTTCCCAATATATCATAGAATGTTTATATTGCAATAGCTATGATCAACAAATAAGTAACATATTTTTAGGAACAGCAGTTTTATTTAATTGTTGAATCATATTAGACTATTGATTATTATATCTCCAAGAATTAATTAAATTAGCATAACACGAGCTTAGACCTTGAACTTCCGATTTTTTGTTTACTGCACAATTTTTATATTTCTCTATAGTTATCATTTCTTTTATATTCTGTTTGAAGGTATTTTTCTCTTGGTGTATCACCTTAGGTTCATAAAATTTAAATGTATGTTGAGTATTTCTAAAATGTATAGTGAGCGCGCGCTGTTTGATCTGGTTTATTGGGTTTTTTTTATTATTGAATCACAACTATATTTGTGTTGGTACACTCTTTGTTTTAAGTATTGTTCCGATGTTCCGAAATATGATTTGCCACATTTATCTTCACATTGTATTTCGTACACGACATTTGATTTTAACTCTAATTTATCCGAATCTTTAGTTTTAGTAAATAGTCTTGACACAGTGGCTGTGTTTTTAAAAGTAATCGCGGAATCAATGTTACTTTTATTACCGGTGAGTGTTTTTGCTAGTCTTTCTGAAAGTGTTGGTATATAGGGTATAGTATAGTATTTTTTAGGATTGGTTTCATTTAGGTTGTTTTGGTTAGGAAGTGTTTTTGTTGTTTTTAGTAAATTACAAAGGAGGAATAACCATTCTTTAATAAGAGGTCCACTACATTGTTTTCGGCTGCTTTTTGGTGTAATGAGGATGATAATTTTCTCGCACGATTTATTAGGTTTTTAGCTGTATTTATTTTATATATTTTGGGGCATTGGCTTGTGTAGTGTATGTATCGACCAGAGTGAATAGGTTTTTGCCACCATTTAGTTTCTATTTCTCCGTTTGATTTTCTGACTAAGAGAACATCTAAAAATGGTATTTATATATATATATTACAATTTTCAGTCGTTTCAATTGAAATGTATTATCGGTTGAATATTCATATTAATGCAGCACTTTGCTCTTAAGATTTTAATTTTTAATGTAGGTATTAATCTTGCAAAATTGATGTTTTTTATTGTATGTTCAATCAGTGCTATTTTATTTCAGTTTGTATTTATTGCCAACGTCATTATTAAGTTGGTACAACCAGTTTTTATACTATATATAGTTCAGTTTCATTTAAGTTTTAATCGTACACTTTTCTGTTTTCTAAATTAACTCTCCTACTATACAAATAATAAGAAATGTCTAATTCTTACTAACAATTACTTGCATTCATTTCTGTACTGCTGATCAATAATATTTATAAGATAAAATGTTTACAACTAAAAACTGCTGAGCTAATGGTTGATGAATAAAATTGTTTATTTCTTATAGCCATTTGATTGGTTAAGCAATGCGCATGTCAGTTTAGTGTGTGCGGTGGAATGGATACTGGGTTACTTAATCTAAATGAAATATTATTTGATTTTATATTGTATTTTAGGGATACCTTAAAACCAATCAATAACATGGCAGGTACAGTTACAATTTTATCATTATTATCTATGAAATCAGAGGTTGTTTTATTATTCCTTAGACTCTTAAGTTTTCATTCCATTTTGTTGCCCTTCAGGCATCTTTTTTACTACTTTTAGGATTAAAGTTTTTAGGAAACTATTTTAATCAGGAATAATCTACCGTAAATTTTTAATGATTTCGGTTTTTTATACAGTTTTAAAAGGTATATTTAATATTTTCTTTCTTTCCACTGAACACGGGTTGATTTGTTAGGGTAGAAATAAATGAGTATAGCTGTTATATAAGTATCACATTATATTTTAGTTTTCTAATGTAACCCTATATCCTTTGCAAATCTTGGAATCGTCTGTTCATTCTGTTTTTTCTATCATTTATATATTCTGTGTTTCTGTTAACACTAGTTTCGTCATTTTTACCTGGGTATGGCATAGGAGTGTAATTTGTTTAACCTGGTTGGTGGTAGTTAGTGAGTATTAACTTTACTTTAAGCTGCATTCCGTTTGGTAGGCTTAATAGGATGAAAAAATGTAAATTTATTTCAGTAGTCCCAGTTTTTATTTTTTACTAAATTAAATATTTCTACTTTAGGAAAGGTCCTTTTCATTATTAATATTTTTTGTGTTTGAGTAAAAGTAATAAAGTTAGACACTATTGTTAAAGAAATCTTCAAATTTTTTCTGTTAAAAGCATGTTGTTAATTACCATAAGAGCATCAAATTTTTGCTTAGCTTGATTCTCAATTCTTCTGTAACATTATGTGTTATGTGTTTATCATTCTGAATCGTTTTTACTAATTTCAGATCGTGCTTATTAATCTTATGATTGAAACACTCATTAATAATTCTCAAATATTGCCCTTCATCGAACGTATTAAAAGTACAATTTTATTCCCAAATTTTGTTTATTTGTGTACTACCATCTAGTAACTCCTGGTTTACTACAAATTTTATCAGTTTACTTCTTGATTTTTGTAATATTATTATTCTCTAAAATACTTGTTTAATAAATTTTTTTTTTTTTTTGTTTCAGTAAAACCAAGACCTTCCGATTCACACTGTCACAGGGAAAGGGACTTCAGCGACATGGACAAGAAAGCCAGGAGAAAGCTAATTCTTGCTTCAGTTCTCTGTCTAATTTTCATGATAGCTGAAATAGCTGGTAATTGTATTAATTATCATACTAATTTTATGGTCGTTAACAGTGAAGGATCAACAACGCCTTAAAGTATTCGAAAATAAGGTGTTGTGTATAATATTCGGTCAGAAAAAGTTTTCAACTCGAGAATTAGGAGATTACGCTACGCGGAGTTGCGGAGCATGTACCCAATCAATATTAATGAAGTGATAGCGTCGCAAAGATTAAGACATGGTTGTAATGTAGTTAAGACAGGGTTATAAAGTAGTACGAGCAAATTCCTAAAAAGTTAATGAGTGCTGTACCAACCGATAAACATCTAAGGGGTAGGTGAAGGGATTGCATTAATAGTGATCCACCAGATTTGGATTTGGGTACTGGTCCGTGGAGGGAAGTTTGTAAGCAGAGATCGGTTGTACCAGCATCAAGCTTTCGGGTTTGCAAAAACTTATTATTATTACGATCATTTTATTTTGTATTATTAAAAACAAATAATTTTCTGTAATGAAGTGGTTATTTCAAAATATTTACAATTGGCATAGTTAAAGTTCTTCTACTGGACATGGCTAATTATTAAAACTTTATTTTCCAGAGATATCACAGTCTCTATATAATTTATAAATTTACTCCATTTATTAATAGCCTCAAAAGTGTATGTGGATACATCAATTCAATAATGTATGCTCTAAGATAATTTAAAATATCGCTCCGAATAAAGGATGCAATTTATCATTCTATTCTCTATAATTGTATTTATCATTCTCTAGTGTGCCAGAGATTAGTAACTCGGTTTAAATAATTAGTAAAATAATTTTAATTAAAACTTATAAAACAATCAGGTAATGTTTACTTCCTGTTTTAAAACCATAACTCGATAAATGAAAAACATCAATTTGACTGTATCGTGTTTAATGAAAGCTATTAAAGATAAAAATAAAGAAACACTTCGATCTTATCTTCACCGAATCATTTAATTGAGATATCTGATTTTATTTTTCAGTGTTAATCTGTTATAAAAATAAAGAAGATTTGTTAGTTTTATTCAATCCATTCCACGATTTTGGAGTTTTAGCAGTTTAAAATATCCAATTAAAGTTCGTCATTCAGAATATGTTAACTGTAAATAATTTTCTTAGTTGCCGATAAATTAAAAAAACAAACATTTAATTGGAAAGTGCTACCTAATCAGGTTACAATCAATATTTGTATTTAATTATAATTTTGCTTTGTTGTAATATTTTCATAAGAGATACCTTTACAATTAAATACAACTGCATCTTATAGTTCTTTATTTCAATTTTCTCTAGGTGGTCTGTTATCAGGAAGTTTGGCTATAGCAACAGATGCCGCTCACCTTTTAACAGATTTTGCTGCTTTTATGATCTCTTTGTTCGCAATATGGGTTGGCCAGAGGAAACCCACACGTACCATGCCATTCGGATGGCACCGTGCTGAAGTTATTGGTGCTTTGACTTCTGTGTTAACAATCTGGCTTGTGACCGGTGAGTGCTATTTTTTTTTTAATTCTTTTTTTCAATGAAAATTTTGAAATACTAAAATTTATTGTCATATAACAATTCACTAATTGTTAACTTCAAGGGTTTGTGAAAAAATAAACAAATTGTTTATTATTTTGAGATACAATAACAGTTTCACCACAGTGTATTTGCATTAAAGTCATGTTGGAATTGAATTAATGATGCATATTGCTTAGATTAAATTTATTAACCTACGTTGAAAATCATCTATCAATAAATCACCTTAAAATAAGCAAGTGGAGCTGGTATTAACTGAAGACAGAGAGAGCCTGGATACTGTAATTTTTTATTCCATTGAGATCATAGATGTAAGATGCATCGTTTTTGAACAAGTGTTTGGAAGAAAATGATCAGATCTGCATTGAAAGAACTAGGCAGTAAAACAAAAAAGTGTAGACTAAGTCAAACAACAAGAAAAGATACTAGTATAGAAAAAATATATACAGGCCAATAATCTAGTTTATTTAACTGTTTACTAGGAAAATGCAGACAGGAATAAAAATAAATCAACTGATAAAAACCATTTGAAAGATAAAAAAATTTAATTTTTTTATAGAAAAGTTACAATATATTTCTTAGTTCTAAATGTTTTTAATGATTCTTTATTCTTTTTTTAAATAATTTTTTTTTATTTTACTTTGAAACTTAGGTATTCTGGTTTACATGGCTGCAATGAGAGTAGCGAACAACGACTTTGAGATTGAGCCTACTGTGATGTTAATATCGTCTGGTGTTGGTGTCATTGTGAATATAATGTAAGTAATTAACATTGATCATTACACATTAAAATATTAATATTTTAAAAATTAGTATTATATCATTTTGTATGAGTTGTGATATAATTTACCAGACTTTTATTCCAAATCTTCGTTAGAAAACCTGTTCATAGTCAAAGCCTGCATTTTTTAAACATTTTCAAGTTTTGTTTTCTCTTGTTAGATATTTGTTTGTTGGTAACTTTTTGTTTTGTGTACTATATTAATTTTGATTTTATTATGTTCCTCCAGTATGGGGATGACACTTCATCAGCATTCACATTCCCATTCTCATGATCAACCATCATCCGATACCGAGAGAGTGGTTGCTCCTGCTGCTGCAGCGAAAAACATCAACGTTAGTGCTGCGTTCATCCATGTGTTAGGCGACTTCATCCAGAGTATAGGAGTGTTCATTGCTGCTTTGATCATATATTTTAGGGTAATTATAAGTCTTTTTAATGTTTCTTATGGCAACATCCTCAATGTGCCTATAGTAAAACTTTGATTAATCATCGATAATTACTCACACTTTACAATGCTGTAAGCTACAGTCGGGACCAGAAAAGTTGGGGTTTAACTCGTGACTTTCATTAGAAAATATCAACAAAAAAATAATCACTTAATATGCAGTAATACAGAGACTAATGCAACATATTTTGTTAGATAAAAATGATTTGAAAGTCAAATTAGTTTTAAAAACAGGCAACTATATGCATGTTTAAGTTAGTAAAATTCATAAGCTCAACGTCTCAGAATTATTTTTCAGTATTAAATGTAGGACAAGAATGAGAAAAGAGATTTCTAAGAAAATTATAGTCTATTAAATTTTCTATTCTAACTCTATTTCTTCACTCTTTCAGTGTGTTTATTTATTTAATCGTGTATAATTTATTATTTTAAGTTCAGATTTTGTTATTAAATTACAATATAGCATCAGTAATGATCAGTATTAATGTATGATATTTAATAATTAATAAATAAAAATTGTTTTGCAGAGCAAACATTCTGATGAGACAGTCATCTAAATTGTATAAAATATTAATGACCATATCAAATTTTTCAAAAATGGGTTTTGTTATATAAATGATCTGGTTAAGTTGTGATCAGGAAGTCGTAGATCTTATTCTGTTAATATCCATGAATGAAATCTGTGGGGTCTGAAAACTAACCCTCTATAATGTGGACAGCTTTTATATGTTGATATAAAATTAATAGATAAGCTGTAAAGGTTACAAAAATATATTGTATGCTTAAACTTGAACTGTATTTCTTGTGTTAAATTATTATCAAAGTTGATTTATGTAAAATCTTGTTTTCGGCACTTAACACATATGTGAACTAAGGCTTCGATATGTATATAATGAGTTTAACAGAAACATCAATATTTTCCATTTTAAAATCAATTTGACATTGTTTTTTAGGAGGATTGGAAGCTTGTTGATCCCATTTGTACATTTCTCTTCTCCGTCCTTGTATTATTCACTACATACTCCATTCTGAAGGATACTCTCCTGGTACTAATGGAAGGTTGGTGAAACTTATTTTATATATATTTATACATTATTATATTTTTTTTATCAAAATATTTTTTTGCTAACTGAATGTAAGGGAGCAGGGTAGCTCAGTGCCAAGGGCGCTTGGGTAATGAGCTCTAGGTCCCGAGTTAGAGACCACCTGAAGCAAATAAGTTATTTATTCTGTTAATATCCATGAATGAAATCTGTGGGGTCTGAAAACTAACCCTCTATAATGTGGACAGCTTTTGCTAGAGTTAGAACTTGGCAGTCGAGCATGTTCATACCCAAATAAACTCCTTGCTCAATGATTGACATGGAAACCATACGGTTCCTACCTTGTACTGAACCTCAGTATCCTTCATATGTTTTACTGGTACAGGTTAAATAATAAATAATATTAAAAAGGTTTTATTATTAAATAATTTACCTTAAGATCATTTTTTTTTTTTCCTTAAGATCATTATGAAAATTATATATCGGATCTCTTAGTTTTTTATTTCTTCTGTAAAATACTATAATTATTTATATTTCATAGTGTTGAATGTCTTATCATCAGTTCATTTAAGAGCTGCTAAAGAATATAAAATTAAATGTTTTATTTTTTTACTTTGTAATTAAACTTATTTCAATTTATCTAAATTATAGAAATTTAATAAATATTCTGTTCAACGTTATTATCTCCTATTTATTTACTTTCTACATTTTAATTTCAAAGATAAATGAGTATGAATAAGAATTCTTTTAATATCCATTGATCACTTTCTTAAATTTTTGTTTATTACTGATATTATAGCTACTTTTATGTTGAGCAGAAAAATTAAGTCTTAAATGTTGTTTATTTAAAGATAAAAAGAGGCTCGTAACTAAGACTTTTGGTTGTTTACACTTTATTTACTTTTATGACTGTATGCATTTTAACTTTTGTTTTTATTTCTTAATAAACAATGTAATTTACTATATTATTATTATTTTCAAAGGAATGCCAAGGGATGTTGATTTCAATGATGTTTTGGAAACTTTCCTATCGATCGATGGTGTAGTGGCTGTTCACAACCTCAGAATCTGGGCTCTGAGCCTTGGAAAGACAGCTCTAGCAGCACATGTTGCTATTGGTAATTATTACTTTGCTATACTTTAAGTTTTATTACTATTCTTTTTATTCTAGATGGTTCCTTATGTTTAACTATCAATTAAAATTATGGGGTTATGCTGTAGCAAAACTACTATGAAAATGTTTCTTTTTAATGTTTCTATAAATGTCAAATTACTGCCCATTTCTATTTTATCTCTTTTAATATTCTTTGTGAAATTTCCAATAATTTTTGAAAACTTTAAGAATTTAATTTTTTAAATAAAATTTTAGTCAGATTTTATTTATTATTTTTTTAATCATATTTATTTATATCTGTATTGATAGTATTAAATAAAGCAAGTATTAATAGTAATGTGTTAATATAAACTTACTGAAGAAACAAAAAACAATTTTTTAAAATATTAATCTTAAAAATCTTAATATTATTTTTTTTAATTTAAAACTAACAACCCGCCCTGGGTTTGCACGGGTAGTAAGGCATAATATGTGAGAGAGTTTTGTCTGTCTAATGTATTTTATTCTGCAGATATAAAAATAAAAACAAAACTAAATATTTGTTTATATACTAATTTATTTTCATGCACGTTAATTTTATGCGATAACCCATTATATTATAACCAAATTATATGGTATAAAATATTCTAATAATGCACATGAAATGCTTAAAGTAATTAAAGTATATAGAGTGATATGGATTAATGCTGTACTTGTCCAAATAGCTTTCCAAATACCACATTGTACATTATAAATTTTTTAGGTTAGAAAATATCTTTAAAAAATAGATTCATGCTATCTCTGACTTTTTTTAAATCTATAAAAGAGGAATATTCCACCATATATTGTTTCTTTATATCTCAAAGGGCGTCTTCGATGAAACCTCCCAGGGGGCCATACTTTTTCCAACATTTCCGACAATTATCGTTACATTCCAACCCATTTACACAAAACCTCGACAGATTATATAGCTAAACCTTCCTGGTGAATCACTTTATCTATCGGTGAAAACCGCTTGAAAATCCCTGCAGTAACTTTTTCCTACAATTTCAACAATTATCGTTGTATTCCAACCAATTTACACAAAACCTTGACAAATTATATACCTAAACCTTCCTCATGAATCTATTGGTAAAAACCGTATGAAATTCCGTGCAGTAGTTATCAAGTTTATCGCGAACAGGCATAAAGTCGCGGCGCGGCGGAGGACTTTTTTTAATAATATGTATAGATATTTGTATATTTTAATTTTCTTTTCTGTCTAAAATGCTCCAATGAAAAGTGTCTAATTGACTTAAAAATTATAAATGTGTCAAACTTTGGGATTAACTTTAATGGATATAAAATCAACTCCCTTTAATTATTATTTTGTCAATTTAATAAATGCACTTAGATATAATTAATGCTTGCTCTACCAATTAGTTACAAATAAGGCAGAGATTCCTATTTATTTTATCCTCAATCGCAATCGCTCTCCTAAGTATTCTTGGACATTGTGTAGAATGGAATAAACAGGAATGGAAGTTGTTAAATAACCACGAACTCCAAGAGGTCTCAATCATTGATGTTCTAGTTCCAGTAAAAACTGTTAAGAGTCATTTTATCTAGTTAGACTGAGTATGTAATATAGTGAGTTTTTCTACATAAAAACAGTGGTGGGGCATTTTAATTGTATTCATGGAAGGAGAGCTGTGACTGGGGCAATAGACACACTATTATTTTCAGACACGTCTTAAGAATTTAGCTTGCCTCTGATGAGACTAAAACTCCAGAATAATACTTAAGTACATCCTGATATTTTGATGAACTGTTGTATTTTATCATTCATTATCTTTATCATTAATACTTACTTATTTTTTCAGAGGAAAAAGGAAATCCAAATGAAATATTAACAACGGCAACCCGTAGGATTCATGAAAAGTACAATTTCTTTGAGATGACACTCCAAATTGAGTATTACCAGCCCAAGATGCAGAATTGCACACAGTGTCAGGTGCCAAAGTAGCCTCAATCTCGTCCCTAGAATATTTTTAATAAAATCGTTTCTAATAATATCCTCTCAAAGAGGATAGTTAAATCACTTATTTGTATATGACGGTTGTAAATATATTCTTGTTTTGTTAATTCTGCTGTGGTTGTCGCTCTTGTTAATAGTTCTTTTTTAATGAAAATTTTTTTTCTATCGAAACTGTTTTTTTGAAAGAGCTGCCCAGCTGTTACAAATTTAGTGTGAATAGTCTATTAGTTACCTTGATACCTGATATTGAATAAACCCACAAAATTAAATGTATATTTTTGTAAATGGTAATTATCCAGAATATATCATGAGTGCAATATCTTTTGTATATTTTTGAATTGTTAACTCAAACAAGTGTTCAGTTAGATTACTTGAGACTGAATGATAATGCTATGGTTTCTAACAGTAACATATATATTTTTGTATCGCCAAAGGAATTCATAATTTAAAAAACAAAACAGTATTTATATAAAAAATGATATTAGTCCAACTTTCTTATAAAAGTATCAGAGTAGTTTAGATAGCAACTTTATTATTATTATTATATTCTTAAAAGCTATTTTTATTGTTAATATTTGATTTATTGTAATTTCCAGGAAATATAAAACCAAAGAAAATAAAAATTATTGATCATTCAATATAGAAGCAATGAAAAAAATATGTATATCTTTTGAATTTTAGGGTTATTTTTAATGTACATCACTAATATTTTTCTTCTTTTCAATGTCTTATTGGGAATTTCATACTGTATCTTTGATGCCTACCATTTTCCTTAGACAAAAAAAGTATTCTTAACTGTCTTATTGATATAAAATTATACAAGTATAATTTATTGAGAGGAGAAAATATATAATTATACGGCCACCTTTATATTTATTTACTCATTAAATCAACTAACAATATTTCCGTACATTTTTGCAATAAAAAAAAAGGACTTACGTATACAATTTTTTTACATGAAAATTTGAATTCAACAGTACTTTTTCTACTATCGTATTAAACCTTAAATTCAATCAGACATTGACTGTATAGCATTGCAAATACATACATGAGGAATATATACATATTATATGTGAACTTGCAATTATAAAAACTTTTCTGGTAAAACTAGAGTTTTATTTTGTCTTAATAAGTTTAAAATAGATATGAATAGGGTCTAGATCAGGACTTACGTCCAGTCTTAACATTGTGGACTTGAGAATTTTTATGCTAATGAAAAGAGATACCCCCATTTTTCCTCTCAGTTAAGATTATAAAATATATTCACGATTAAGGTGAGAAGGTCTTCAGATTCGATCTGTTATCATTTAAAAAAAAAACAATATACATTTTTTATTTGGTTTTTCTATGTCTATAAATAAAACATTAATTTTTGGTTTAAGGACAATCGATAAAAATGTCCTCTATTTCTCAATTTTAAAATGTATTCATTATTTGGTTACTTCTTTTTAATACATATTTTACTCTTACAAAAAAGTATCTTTCTTTCTTTTTCCAATGGAATTGATATGTTGAATTAAAATTACTTCTAAATTCTCCATTTTATAAATGAATAAACATTTTTTTTTTCATGTTTTATCATTATGTTTAATAAAGTATTTTCAGATTATGCAATATTCATAGAAGAAACATGTATACTATTATTTTAAATGTATTTTTATAGTCATTTGTACATAATTATTATGATATATTTAATTGTACTTAGCATATCTCATAATTTGGATAATTCTAAATACTATTCACCTCTTCAATGTCATATGCAGGTTCATTGAAACCACTTGTAATGCTCTTAAGTCTCTTTGATTAAATGGTATTTATGAACATTTTATATACTCAACCCTATTGTGAAGAAGTTGTATCATCACTCGGTTTATTTAACTTCATAATTTTGTATCTACCAAAGTTTAAATGAATTTTTCTTTAACACTTAAGTATTTCTGATGGCTCTTGTTAACATTGAGATCTTAATATTTATGTATCCAATATTTTAAATTTTCAGAATTTATAAAGATCAAAGAAATGAATATTTAAAAAAAAACAACTTTGTCATATTGTCAATTACTTAATCTTTTTAAAAAAATGGTAAAATAATTGTAAATTGTGCTCTTTGTAGAGTAATAGTTTGATGAATGAAGCAAGTCTTGCTGCATTAAAATTTATGGATATGCGTAAAGTGTTTGGGCATAAAGTTTAATGTATAACATCACATCTTATCTGTTCATTTAAAAAGCTTTTGAGATGTCAATGTTTTTACATTTTATTGCAATTTTAGTCATGTTTCGGCTTGGATTTTAATTATGGATATAGCTACCTGCTGAAAAAGGCTACCAAAATATTTGCTAACAAGGATTAATCTAGTCATATAAACCTGTTATGCTGAAGCCCCCCCCCTACTAGTTAGTTTTGCTAAAAATATTAGATGTTTTATCCTTAGTTTTCCATTTAATATCCACTATAGAACCATATCATTAGCAGTATAGATTAATTATACTTATTTTCACTTTCTGTTTTTGGTTTAATATTTTAAGCTGTTATCCAGCTGCAAATAATTTGTTGAAGTTTAAACTATATTTGTATGAACAAATTATTTAAGAAAATAAATTTTGTAAAATTATGTCATGATTCTTTATTTATTTCTCCTTCCTCTTTTATCCCTCTCCTCTATTCAGAAATGAGCCTGTGGGTTAAATTAGCATATAACTTAGTTTTTCAATTTGTTTATTTATATCTTCATTAGAATTAAATGAAATTACCAACTTTAGTATTCTTCTATTGGTAGAAATAATAAAGAGGGGGGAATGGATTTAAGAAATTGTCATTGAAATTCTTTTTAATTAGAGCTTGCTTCAAAGATTTACCAAACAGCGGTCAGTTGGACAGTCCATTGATACAGGGACGAAGAAAGCAAACAGAGAGGATACCTGGAGAAGGTTGGATGAAAATTCTTTTGGCAATGATATCAAAATGAACTTCATTCCACTGGAAACTTAATGGTTTAAAAAATAACAATAAGACTACAGTTTTCATCATCATCATAATCCATCCTCTCTACCGTTCACGCAGTGTGAGGTTTTCTTCTGTACAGCCCGGACCACACCTTACGATCCTCTACCATTTCTCTCCTTCTGTTCCACTGCAGGTTTCTCTTTGCGAAGCTTTCCTTAACACCATCTTCCCAGGTATGTCGGGGTCTTCCTCTGGACCTTCTTCCTTCAACCTTAGCCTCGTCTTGGCCAGCCTGTTGTTTTGCATTCTTAAAACATGTCCAAACCTTCTTAGACTGTTTTCTTCAATGACTTTTTCTGCAGGCTCCACTCCGAGACTTGTTCTAATGATTGAGTTGCGGATTCGGACTCGTAGACTACAGTTATAGTAAAGCAAATCTGATCTCCAGGCAGTATTGAGCGAATAAACTAACCGTAGCATGCAACTAAGATGTCCTAGAGTAATGTAATATTTAATCCCATCTGCTTCAGTTATTGATGAGATTTAAACTAGCCTAGCCAAAAAATTTGATATTTGTTATCAGCCAACATTAATATATGTTCAATTTCACTCCTTTTTCACATAATATTATCGTCTTTCAAATAAGTCTTACCAATTAATATTGAATTGACAAGTACTGAGATGACTCTTACTGCAAAATTATTGAAAAACGACTAAGGAAGTTTAACTAATATAAATTTAAACCTATACAGGTTGGTACAGAATGAAGAGCAATGTTAAAAAGTTTGAAAAACAAATGTTACTGAATTTTTCCTTAAGAGTCAACTAACTGAGCTCATTATAAAAAAATATCTAGGTCTGAGTGGACATATAACTTTACTTAGTTTTCTGGATTTCTTTTTTTCTCTTTTTGTACTTTTAAGTGGTATAAATAAAATTGACTGTTTTTTTTAACCTTTCAAAACGTTCTTTTCTCTATGTCACCTTATATGCTAATACCATATTTTATTTTATATCTATCTAAATTAATAAACTTCACATACAAATTTTAATTTGATTCATGCTTGTAATATTTTTTAATTTGTCAAGTTTTATTTCCATAACAGAATATTCTTATTTAAATAAATGATTTCAAAATTATACAAATTTAAAATAAATACTGCACAAAGAATATAAATAAAGGATTTTAGCCTTTAATGTTTTTAAATTGGATGTGCTCAACCTGTCTAGAAACCAAATTTCCCCCATCCAGATTTTTTTAAATTAAGAACATTATTACGTTAATCATTAATTTTAAATAATATCCTTTTCTTGCAGGATACTATAGAGGTTAGTAACAATGGGAACCATGGAAGTGAAGATCCTCAACCTGGTCCTTCCCTTGATCTCGGAAAAGTATTTATCACATTCACACCTGATTCCGATAAAGTATGACACGAATGCTAGTGAACAGGGGGATTTGTAATAAAATAAAGTACAGAAATAATATAAAGTCTGTACAGTTCACTCTTTTAATATTTTTTCAATTTTTTTTTGTAGGAGTAGATATCCATAGGTTTCATGTAGGTTGCAATTTTAAAAATGTACTCCTATAGTTCATTATTTTAATTTAATAAATAGACAGATCATATCTAAGGTATACCCAGTATAGAATACTGATCAAAATTGGAGCATAATTTTAATTTTCAAACAAAAATATTACTTAATAAGACTAACTAAATCTCTTTTTGTTTATTCCTTTGGATATGATTCAGAAGCATTCAATGCTTGTTATAACAAATAATTATCGTATTTGAAAAGTAAATTAATCCTTGAAGTAAGCTCATAACACTTACTTTTTTATTAGAAAAAGTGGATGAAGTCGAAAAAGTATTCCTCATAAGATAAAACTTCGTGAGAGAAAATATTCTTTTGAAAATAAATATTTATATTAACGAATAGTTGGTTGGAAGAAGGGCGCATGTTACATTTTTAAAAGTTTACAGGAGAGGCAAAATAAGAGAAAGGCTCATTCAATTAAGCGACTGTCACTTACGCCCTTCTTCCACTGGAACTTTGTCTCTTGAGGGACCGATCATCCTCTGATATCGACAACGATTGTCCTATCCCTCACCTCTATTGACTGTTTAGGCACTAAAAGCTAACGTTAGCGGTAGGGGCCATCACATGGACCTTGTTCCACAAAAAAACGAAAACTGAAAAATGTAACATACGCCCTTCTTCCAGGCAACTATTCAATTAACATTGAATTAAATTATAAAAAAAATAAGTTGAAGGTTTTGTTTAACAGTTAAATCATATCCTATTAACCGTTTTTCATCTCGTTTTTTTTCTTTCCAGCGCACATCTTTCGCGTAAGGATGACCTCTCCACCTGGGAATCTGGATTGGCCTAGCAGGCGGTCCTGGAAAATACGAAGTTGAAGAGGTAGGGGGGGAGAAGAGACCCCCCCCCCTCCGAACGGTTCTTAAGGGAACGAACTTTATTGCTGTTATAATTGGAGTGGGCGACCCCCGAGCCTCATTAACCGCCTGCCTAAGAGGTTCGAGGCTGCTCTTGTCAACCAGAGCTACAAATACCTCTCTGTCCAAGTCTCTGCGGAATAAAAATGTAACTGGTCAAAAAGAAGTTTGTTTTGCTTTCAATAACTGTTGATAATACTATATTAATTAAAGTTATATGAATACATTTCTTAACGGGACCACTGAGGGGTTAATGGTTCAAGGAATAGTGAAGATGTCCACTGCCACAAATAAACCTTAAATTATTATGGGATAAAGAAAAAATTTAGAAAATGTTTAGAGAGGGTTCCAATTTTTTGATTGTTTTCATTTTGTTGTTTATATAAAGTTATGGATTATGTTGTTAACAGAATGAAATTCACTGCTATATTATAATCTAAACCTTATTATAATTTATTTTATTTTATTAGTTATTGATTTGATTAATTTTTAAATATTTTTATTTGAAAAGAAAGGATTCAAATAAAAAAAGAACATGGGATCAGTAAAAAGAAAGGATATGAGCATGACCGGGGAGCGAGCTTGATAGAGCCAGGATAGCTCAATTGGTAGAGTTTCAGAATAGCGATCTGGGCGACCCGGGTTCGAGTTCCGTTCCTGGTCATATCTTTTCTTTTAAAATAAAAATATTTAAAACTTATTATAATTAGTTTGTTGCCTTTTTCCCTACGAAAGTTTGAATATATTGGAATCTGAATTTAGAATCATATATAATCTATACTCCACTGACAACACTGCATTTTATTTTTAAGGTTGGCTCTATCATCAACTGAAACTATATCTGGCAACTCCCAGAATCTAGTCAGACTACAGTAAAAAGAGGGATTCCTACCTTGACAGTTCATCATCCTTCTAGTGGGTTCACGACCCTTCTCGCCGGGAATACCAGTCTTCAAACTCCGGGTTATAGAGGGAAAAACCTGGTCTTTAAAAAAATTAATTCCGATAGCGTTACCATTTTAAGTTCTAACCCTGCGGTGCTGCGCCCTAGTGGACTTTTCGACCAATTTCTTTATTTCCCGTCGGATTATTTACAAATCCTGACAACTTTCGGTACTAGAGTCTGCAACGTTTACAGAACCTGGGCGTGGGAAATGCTTGAATAGCTTCTCGATCATGAATGAGAACCTTAACATTTTCTTAATCTAATTACAAATTTCATTTTTTTTTGTTAATTACAATAAGCAATACTCAAAAGGCTCCTCAATACGATTAGCTCAGTCTGGACAAAATTTGATTTAACCAGCCGATAAATTTATCGGGACTCCAAATACAGTTATGAATTTTCAAGTTTAACGTCCAGTAGGGTGGAAGGTTTCTGTTTTCATCTTGATTGTGATGATGGTAATATCAAATTCAAAATGTCGAACTCGGCTGATTTTGTTAATATTTTCGTCCTCCTACCAATGTTCAATCTTAAAACCATTCTCCAAATGTGTCGATACCCCAAAGGCAGATTTAAGTATTGGCTATTCGATTAGTGGAAAAGACAGAAATTACTTGTATATTTACTGATGCTCGTGCAACTTACTTCGTGGAGTATACGTCGCTGATTGCTGTGGTTAAAATCCGATGGTCTGTAGGATGGTCGCAAATGAGAGCCATTAGGAAGACACAAAGGAAGGCGGGTGCAGCTGCCCACTTTATTGACGAAAGGTCCGCACAATCACGGCCGGCAGGTGCTGATTGGTCCAATCGCCCGCTGTCACGGAGCCTGGAATAATTAACAGGTCTCAAACCAGGGCTCTCGGGTTCTCCAGTAATTATCACTTCTCCAGCATTAGGCCCTTCTCGGGCACTAATTGTACTTCATGATTTAGTACCGGTTAAGCTTAAACGGAATTATCCGGCCGCGGCTAAACTCCAACTAATTATTAGTAAGTGCCTGGATGCCTTCGCCTTTGTCTATTGTTTATATTAACTGCGTTTCATCTTAATTATCTCTTAGGATTGATTGTTAATAAGTGGAAAAGAAAGGCGGTAGATAATTACAGTTTTTCAAGGGAGGTTACGGATTCGCACCCCGTTAAGATTTATTGAAGGGAGTAAAACATCCTTAGTAATACAGTCCTTCGGAAGGGACGTAAAATGGGGGTCCCGGGACTCGGCGGTTTCAGGTACTCGTTAACATCCTAATAAGACATGGATAGGCAAAATTTAGGACTCCAACTGAAACATCGTCAGATTAGCCATAGCAGCCTAAAGTGACGTTAAATGATAAAAAATAAATTGTTTAAGGATGCGTATGAATTTCTGGTTAATCTGTAGCTATCCAATAATAATAAAGATATCTCCCTATTACTTCCATTCGTATTTAAAAAAAAATCTTTTATTGGATAGGAATAAATACAATCTGCAATATTAAGTCCATTAAGTATATATGATACATAAGTTACATATACATATATATAGATACATACATAAAAATTAAGTACATATATATGATATATCATTTGTAGTTCAGATATATCAATTTATGTGATATGTATTAATATTTTTTTCTATACCATTACAACCCATGAAGTGTCAGGGTGGTAGAGACTGTACTGTTTCTCGTACAACGTTAGTTCAGGAAGGTGATTTGTTGTTGATCACGCTCAACCACCAGGTTTTCCCCGAAGATTATGGGTAGGGTACACTGGATACGGTTGTGCCAGGGTACGGTAGTGACAGTCGTTATAACCGCGAAACTATACGGAATATGGCGAAGAGTTTAAGGGAAGAGAGGGGCGGCGTGCAAGTATGAACAAGATCCCAAGGATTGCGTAAGTCATCGCGCGACATTAACTTAAGCAGGAGCCTACATTGCTTTTCAACAGTCAAAAGTAAGTTTGTTTGTTTGATTTCTTATAATAATTACTGTTTTTTTTATACAGATCGATTACCACGTATAAGTTGAACATTAGTAGTTAACTACGAGTGATCACTTTTTATGTAGATTGTTTGTTTGATTCATAGCGATTTTTTGTTTTCGAAATTGTGCGTTGGGTACGGTTGTGACAAATTTTGAGGGTACGGTTGTGACATATATATTTTCGTTTTTTTTTTTGGCTTTTAGATGCCCAGAAAACGCTTGCGGAAGACCGAACGAGCGCAAGCTAATATAAATAATTATAAAAATGCTTATGAAGAAGTTAAACGTGGGACTTCTTTACGGAGAACTGCAGAAATGTATCAAGTTAATCGCATGTCGTTGTCACGATACTTTCGTAAACGTGAGAAAGCCGGTGCTAATAGCGATAGAAGCAAAATCAGCATGGGCTATGCTGCTCATAATAAAGTTATTCTATGGAGCAAGAACAGCAGCTATCAAAGCACATCACACGTTGCGCGGATATATATTTTGGTCATTCTGCAAAAGAGGTACGGAAGCTGGCATTTGACCTGACAACTAAGTACAACATAAAGCGACCTGCTACTTGGGATGAGAATCAGATGGCTGGTGAGGAGTGGTTCCGTTCATTCATGAATAGAAACCCATCCCTGCCTGTTCGCGTAGCACAGGCTACAAGCCTTTCAAGAGCTACATGTTTTAAGAACAAAAGTGATGTAAGATTTTAGTTCACTTGCTATATGAATGTTAACTTTGTTTAGAAGAAGTTTATGTTTTGTTATGGTACATGCTTCTAACAATGAAAGTAACTATAAACAATTTTGTTGTATGTTTGTGCCTGTCACTACCAACCCCAACCATTGTCACAACCGTCCTTGGGGTGTGGTCGGCTGTGACACTTTCCTTTTTTTTTTAAATTTCATCCTATGACTAATATGGACAATCTATTAGCATTTTTACGTAGAAAAATAAACAAATTACAATTCGTGTTAATTTTTTCCCAGCTAACTGATAAATTAACAGAATTATTGGGGAACAAAGCAAAATTGTCACAACTGTACCCAGCCAACCCTACCTAATTTATAGAGCCTGGGTGAACCCCAGGAGATTCCACAGAGTTTATTCCGGTCGTTTAGGGAATGAATAAATTATCTTCCACAGCCGAATGGGAACCCGAGACCTTTGGCAGCGTAGCTCAACGCTCTAGTCAACTTCCATAGTAATAACAATCGTAATAAAGTACGGTTAGTTACTTAGTTACGTACTTAATTTTATTTATTTTGTAGTTACTTAGTTTTTAGTACATAACATTTGCGGGATTTAATAAGTAACTATTATTTAATAATAGTTATTATTTGTTATTATATAAATGATATGAGGCGAAGACAGGTGTTTTTGACTGACTGTAGCTGGCGCCAGGACCTGAGTGCTATATCACCCGAGATCGGCACCCCGCAGAGGTGACACGGAATTTCATTTTCGTATCCTGTCGCTCCCCCATCATTTCAATTTTTTCTCTCTTCTCCTACATCCTTTTCCTTTCTTCTTCCGTCATTGGAATTGATTCAGATAGTAGAGTGGTATTCAGAGTTCATTCCCTATTGTAATGTTGATGCGAGCCTTGTGTCGTGCCGACAAAATGTGTCATCATTGGTGACTCTTACGAGAGGAACATAAATCAATTAGTTTAATATATTATTCAACGTAATATAAAAACATGAATAGTAAATCAAAGCCGCAATAGTAAATGGAAAGGCTGCTAGTGTATCATAGTATACCAACTTTATGTTTTATCACTCAGATACCTATACAGCATATATATATTCTTAATATATACCTTGTATAGTCTTAATTGCCTGTATTTTGTATATATAGCCCTGAAAAATACCTCCACTGTGGATCGAAACGTTGGCTTTCCAATAAACAGTTTTCCCTACTTAAGACAATTTGGTTTACCTCCACCCGGACCATTTTCTTCCTTTTGATAATAATAATTTTAAAATTTCTTTTATTGTTACCTTTTTTTTTGAGGGTGAACTCCAATCCTTCATCCATCGATAATGCAAAGCTACTATTTAAAAAAAATTAACGGGGACCTGCCAATACTGGTAAAACCAAGTAAAAATGAAAATTAACGACTGCATATATATGCTTATTTATCTCCCTCCAATGTTACTTTTTTACAACTAAATAATGTATTTATGTAATATGTTACTAATATATATATATTATATAATATATAAAATAATATATATATGTTACTATTATATATATATATATATATATATATATATATATAATATATACATTCTAATCTATTTTTATTATCCTTTTATCCGTTTATTTTATTTTTTATAATAGAAATTAAATGATAGTATGACATAAAATCGTAATATCTGTAGGAATCCCCTCCTTTTTTGAAGCTTAACTAAGTTCTTTACTTCTGGAGTTAGTATTTAGCCGGCGGGAAGCTCGACTGATAATATTTTGACTGTCAAAATTCGAAAAGAATTAGTAAATATAAATTAATACATAAAACCAAATATTTTTTATAAAAGCGTAAGCTATTATTAAATATGTTAATCTTTTGGCACCCCCTTTTTTTATTTTTAATAACAATTATCTTTTCAAATTAGAAAAGAGACGTTTAGAAGGAAAGCTCCATTTTCATGATTACCATCTTGTTCATGTATTTGATTCTTATAATGGTTGGAAATTATAATGTATTATCGTTACTCCTTTTTTGTTACATTTATTATGCGTGGCACCAATGTTAATTGTATGGTTTAAAAATATATACATTTTTATTAAACAATAAATTAAAAAAAAAATACAATGACAATCCATGAAGTGTATTCATGGCAGATACTATTTCCAAGCCAATGGTTTTGCATAGAGTTAGTTAATTTAGCCAATATCAAGCTCAACCTCCCTTTTTTTTTTTTGTTGCTATCACAAAAAAGTTCGCTCTGCTTTGGAAAAAAGTTTTTGTTATGTACTTTAATAAAACCATTGCGAGGCATTCGAACACATTTAATGTAATAGGTAGTTAGAAAAAATAGTTAACAGACGAACAGTTATGTAACTAAATCGAAATAATAAATACCAATTCAAACTGGATATCAATAGAATTAATTAACCAGAGAAACTTCCGAACAATCTGTTCCAATTATCTTCTTATGTTAGGTAATTACTTATCTGAACTGGAATAGTTTTGGAACAATTGTTTTGAACTAATGGGTATTTAAAAAAAAATAACAGCAAGAAGATTGTACGGCCTACATGTTGATTGATCTGCTGAATTAAATAAAAATAGTAAGCAAAGGCAAATACATGATTCATCCGACGCATTATCATTGATATATAATATTCGAGAACAACAAATAATATATAAATAAATAAATACGCCAATAGAATTATGTCTTCTTAGTTGAATTGAACTTGAAATTTTCTCAAATAACTTTCTGTACTAAAATATTTCTTTATTCATTAATTGACTCATGGTGTTCGGATGTCTTTAAATAATTACATCATCCCTAAGGTGATTCTGACATAAACGTTCTTAAGATCGATTCATCTATGGGACGTCTGACAGCAGGAAATTTCGATTCTAATCCGATGTGATTCGGGTCGTATGCAAACAAAATTTAAAGAGGAAGATTGTTATAACTACTCCACACATAATAGTAGTTAGTAATAATTAAATAAGTACAACATTAATACGTGAGTATTAAATTATTAATAAATAATTATTTTTATTATTCTACGGCGCTACAACTCGGTGACGAATCCTGGCCTCCCCTAACAGCCTCTTCCAGTTGTCTCTGTTTTGCGCCGCCGTCATCCAGCATCTGACTCCCAGGATATCCCTCGCGTCTCTCTCCACACCATCCAACCACCTCAGCTTCAGTCTCCCCCTTCTTCTCGTGCAGTAGAGAGGTTCTATCAAAATCTTTTTAGGAATGGTCTCGTCCTCCATTCTAGCCACATGACCAGCCTATCGTTGTCTTTTAATTTGTAAAGAGTGAAGAACATCTGCTTCCTTGTAAATTGAGTAAACTTCGTTGTTTGTTCTCCTTCGCCAGTTTCCATCTAGATAAACTCCACCGAAGATTTTTCGGAGGATATTTCTTTCGAAGACTAGATCATGCTCAATCAGCTTGGTCATTCTCCATGTCTCCAATCCACACCACAATACTGGGCGGACTAATGCTTTTTACAGATGGAGCTTGGTCTGCCGTGATAGAAGGCGTAGACCAAAGTAACACCTGTTGGTCATCCAGATTCTTTTCTTTACCTCGACTTCAGATGCATTATTCTCCGTCACAATTGAATCAAAATAACTGAATTGGGGAACTTTCTCAAATTTAAAGGGGCCACTGTTGATAGTCTCGGCAGTTCGGGGCACTTCCGCTGTGACCATGAACTTCCCCTGAGTCTTCCCCTCACTCACTTCTTATCGAAGTGTTCTGGCGGCCTCCGGTAGGGCTAGGAAAACCGCTTTAACGAAATCCAATAACCGACCTTCGATGTCCACATCATCTGCATATGCCAAGATCTCGACCATCCGAATGAAAACTAAGGTTCCAGACCGGCATCCCTCACTGACTTATCAAGCTCCAAATTAAACAGGAGGCATGCTAACGCCTCTTTTTGGCGTAATCCTTTTCTTGAGGGAAACTCTTCTGTTATTTGCCCACCAATCTGCACAGTGCATCCACATCTCTCATGATCAGCTTTATCAGTCTTATTAATTTATTGGGGATGTTTAACTCCTTCAGTGCCTTGTAAAGTTCTTCCCGGTTAATGTTATCATAGGCTGCCCTGAAGTCCACAAAAAGATGATAGGTTTTTATAGTAAATTCATGTCCTCTCTCAATGATTTGTCTGAGGGAGAATATTTGATCTGTGGTAGATCTTCCCTGTCTTAATCCGCATTGGTAGGGTCCAAGCTTCTGCTCTGTGAAAGGTAGGAGATAAATAAACTTTTACAAAATCAAAACACAATCGTCAATAAATATTTCGACATCCTTTATGGGTAGCCAGAATATGTCAGTAATTATAAATAAACCTATTTATTTTTTGTGGCGGGGGATAAATGGAACATTATCTTACAGATTTTGTTTTCGCAGCAATTGGTAATTAATAGAATTATTTAAAAAAAAAACCGTAACAAGGAGACCCATGAATTGTCTTGGGTTCAGTTATAGAATGTAAGTGGGTTAAAGACTGTAACGTTTGTGTAGAGAAGTAACTTGTCCAGGATCACGCTCAGTCGCCAGGTTCTCTCCCATCAAATAAGGATACTCACTTTATAGAGGCTGAGTGAGCCCAAGTAGGGTGAGCAGATCCCACATAGTCGGGTTTGAACCCGGGATCTTCTGCACAGCCTCTCAGTGCTCTACCCAGAAAGTTACCCAGCCCCCTTTAAATTATAAAACACAATTAAAAAATATATCTACAAATAGCAGTTACTGCAAAGGCAGAATTTCCATTTTCGTGGGGAGGGAAGTGAAACCAATTTAGCCAGGTATCTACTTGGGTAAAATTCGATTAAGGGATGAAATAACCGCCTATTATGGCTTAGATTGGCCTTTTATTATCTGTACCAACTAAACTAGAGCTCGTGAATGGCACTATAATTTACGAATTAATTAATTACAGTTAAATACAGCGGCTGTTCCGTGACCAGGCTTTAGATCGATATAATTTCTAAAATAGCCACAAGAAATTACTTTCCTTCTCCTGATTGGATCACTTCCAAGAAGTTGAATAGACTAATTAAATGGTAATAAATACATCATTTACCAGCTATTTACTAGAATATAACTAATATTATATATTATTATAATAATATAAATAAAATATACACTGAAAGTGTAAATAGAGAAATTGTTTTTATCTGATTTAATAAATAATTACCAAATAACAGGGTAGGAAGATCAAAAAAATCCATCAAGATAAGTACGTTTTAATTATATATTCGAAAATATGTTAAAAAAAAGAAGAGGATTTATAAGGAATTATTTTATCACATCTTAATACAAATCACAATTCGTGCTTCATTAAACAAATTTATCAATCTCATGTCTATAAAAAATATAATACAATACAATTTAGTGTTGTTTAACACATAATATAGGTTATTTTAGGTCACAATACCTTCTGATATTAAGTTATAAAGAATAATGTAAGAGTTCTGATTCCAAAGGGAGTTAATTTTTTTTTCAACATTTTTTTCCCTTGGACTAGATAAGACTATTTTGTTGTGAAAAAGAAGAGAGAGATCGCTCCAACAATCAAAGTTGTATTTCAACGCCTGGCATTTATGACTTAATCAATAAGTCATAAGTCCTCATTCACTACACATATACCATGTCATTTGCTCATTTTTTCTTCTCCTCCAATAATCCTTCATTCTCTCCGAATGTTGCCTTCTTCTATTCTCAGTCCACTACCTTTGCCTCAGCTTCGTTCTCTCTTTCACAAGAGTACTAATGTTTTTCAGTCAGCTCCTAAATTTCTCTGCCTCCAGGGCATCCTCATCAGTAATTCCAAGTCTTTTCTGTTCTTTTTTCATCTGTTTTGTATAATCAATCTTACTTTTCATGTTTTTTATCTTATTGAACATTAATTCATCCTTATAGGAGCAATCCTGAAAAATTGTCGCATTTTCTTCATTTCCAAGTTCTGTGTGCTTTCTTATATTTCTTGGTTCGATCTCAATCTGTAGCTCCCCTGTGACATTCTTGGGCCATATATTGTTTGTTTTTTAATATTGTATATTTAATTTTTAAGAAAACATTTTTTCCAGATTCCAGGGAGAGACGTAGCCCCATCCAGTTGTGTGGATGAGCTTCTCCCACGCTATCATGAACAAATATTTATACGGTCTACGTGATTCAGCCCGCCCAATTTAGTTCCATTGAGAAAGGAATTTTCACTCCCACGCTTAGTATGCCCGTCTTTCTTTAATATTAAATAAAGCCAGAATGGAGGAATTGATTCGTATCTGGGCTCGGAATTCAGGGTATTTCGAACGTAACACCGATATGTGGGAATCTAAAAGTTAATCTGATCTTGATCTATAACTATCCCGTTAGGCAAAGGTATTCATTAAGCTGAAGTATCTCTTTTATTTTGAATAAAATAATGTTTATATGCAATATGAACTGAAAAAGTATTTATAAGGATTTTTTACATTATTATATATTGCCATAAGGTTAAAAATAAACCTCCGGGATTAGCAGAGAGCATGGAGGAACAAGAGGTATCCGTACCACATTAGGTACTTCAATTATAATAACGTTTCCAAAAAGCACATATTACAAACTTTATTAAATTAAATAAATTAGTTTTTCTGTTACCATACTTATGTTATAATAGTAATTTTCATTATACTTTTTTTTTTCCTTTCAAAGTTACTCTTTAAGAGAATCGTATATTTATTGAAACATTCCATACGGTTGTATACTATGTGACTTTTAGTTACTTACTAATAAAATAAAATGGTAATATAAATGATAACTGAAAATGTATACAAAACATAACATATCCTCCTACGTCCTGTTACATTTTACAAAAGTTTACATTATAAATAACAAATACATGTATGAATGCATAAAAATTGAAAATATATCTGTACAATGAGTTGGTCATATGAAAAATTTAATTTAAATATGTTTTAATACATTCTAAAAAAAATCAATTCAACGAAATTTAATTTTAAAACGTTTAGATGTAGAACTTAAACGTTTAGAAAGTTTAAATGTGTTATGTTTATAGATAAGCAATTTTCTGTTACATAAAGACAAACCTTAGTTTTTAATTATGATCACCATCGGTATAATTCCATTTACGCAATCATGATACCATTAAAGTCGCTAGTTTAGTTAAGCAATTTTGTGAACATACGACACGTTGTCGCCTTATTTCTCGTGATTTCACTCCGGTTCTGAATTGCGGTACAATACACAATTGCTTGACTAAACTATCGAAAATGTGAAAAAGTCAATTTTTTAAATTCGGAGTTTTGATCTTGAACACCTCAGATACAAACTGAACCACATTTACCTTGGTTAAAATAAAATGTTTTGGAGATAAACGGGTATATATATAATTTATTGATACCTGCCTATAACTAAGTAAAGTTACTCTTAACTAAAAAGTTTATACTGCTTGGCCTTACACGAGGCACTCGAATGCATTGAGTACCAGCGTACTCCCGCAGTGCCGACAACCTCCCGTACCCGGACAATTATAAACGGTACCGAGGCAGGGGGCTGCCGGATGGAGGGTATTGGCACTTCCCTCTTGGCTGAGGATATAGTCAGTTAGCGGGCGTCCATTTCCACTCATTGAGGTCACGACCGTCTGTGCCAGGATCAGCCGCTGTCTGGAACGACTAAGAGGTTACGTGGGGTCGAGGCTACGGAAGCGGATAATATTGCAAAGGATCTCGTCTTATCATATGTACCTAAAATAATTAATTTAAATAATAATAATAGCTAATCCAAAGGCTCGATGGCGATACCACTAATTACAAACTTCCACGGACTATTAATCATACCCAAATCCAGCAGATTACTCTCAACGCAATCCTCATACGTATGACATTTATATTTTAAATAAAAAGTTGTTTTGCATTCAGGCATGATTGCTAAGAACATTGAGTTAAACTCAATTATTCAAACTTTCGCAGAAATAAAGATAACAATGGTGTGAGCTTTTTTAGTTATCATGTCAATACTAAATTATATTAAATGATTATAATTAAATTTATCCAATAGAACACAACTCGAAAACGACTCCATTGATTTAATAGACAGGGCCGTCCATAGAAAAGGAATATCAAGAGCATAGAAAAGACATACCTCACCCGAATACTGCCCAATGTTATAACGTAATTATGTATTGTGATTATCGATATTATTGATCAATAGTTAAATAAAATAATCTACTAAATTAAGATATCCTGGTTACATAGCTGTTAGATCACGTTAAGGGTCGAGGCATCTCTGACTGCTCGTTACAAGGGATCTGTATTTTAGGGGCAGTAAACAAGTATTGACAATTAACAAGTGCCATTATAAGCCCTATCCCAATAATCCTGCTGCTTAGTTTATCCTTGTTCCCGAGAAAATCATGGGATTAAAGGCAGGTGTGGACCATATGGGGGAGATGGCCGATCTATGGAGCAGATAGGACCACCTGTCCCAACGGTAAGCCTTTGTCATCTTCTTAATGGAATGCTTTCTCTTTCTCTTTTGCAACAAAAGCAAAAGAAAAAAAATACATTGTATATATTTTTTTGGTGCGGGAGGGGTATGGTTTCAAAAACCTTAGTAAATTCACAAATTTGCTAAAACCAGGTTTTAATTCAAATAACGAAGTAAAATAAGTAGTATCTTTGAAGAATTTATTAATAGAAAAAACATTTTCCTAAAGCTATATAGAAAAGAGTGATGTGGACAACTGATAAAACAATTCAGAGTCAGTTCACAGGAAGAAACGGTTTGAAGACGTGCCTATCTATTCAATCATTATTCAGGAACACCCCAAAAACATTCTATCAAAATAGACTCCTGGGTGAATACCAATTCCTGGGTGAAAATTTAAGTGTAAATTTGAGCTAATACTTGAATATTTAAACCACCTGTAATAACTTCTATAAACCTAATGTACTAACTGAGAGTTAGCTCTTTCTACGAATAGCTTGAATATTTGTAACAATTTGAACAAAAACTTCAGAAATTAAACCATAGTGAAAATTTCGATGAAACATTTTTAAGTTTTTCATGCTCTATCATTTGCACCTATCATAATTCCGGGAAATAAAAAAAAAATGATTAAACTCCATAAAACCGCCAAAACTGACAGTGTCTCTTTAATTTTATCTTAGGAATACGGAATTTTGAGATTATGAATATCTATATGTGCATCTCTTCACATTCAATTAACGTTTATTGACTCGTCCATCATCAACCACAACAATTATGAAAGCGCAGCTCAACATCCTCCCTGTGGAACAATAATGTTTGAAGCTACTTCAACACTTAATAGACAAACGCTCTAAGCTCCTAATTAATTAAAAATTACTTATGTACATGACTATTATAAGACCTATTTGAAATTACGGAGTAGAGCTTTGGGGGTGCATTAAACCACCAAATTCCTCTCGTATCCAATCATTACGATTCAAAATACTTCGTAAAATAACCAATGCTCCTTAGTTGGTTACGAATAAATTAATCCATAATGTCCTCAATTCATGACAAACTTTATTTTAATTCAAACACACTTGTTTCAAGCCTAGCTATCTTTTCAATTCCCGACAATCCTATGAGGCGTCAGAAAAAATAAGATGGCCTCATGACTTTGCAAGCTGGATTTGTTAATTGAGTAATACCAGTGGGTAGTCTCTATAACCATGACGTATACTTCATTCTATTTACTCGTTTGGAAAAAAAAAGAATCAATAAAGTGGATAATTTATATCAAAGTTATTTCATTATTCTAAAAACCGTGATAGAATATAATGCAAACTATAAAGAGTGCATTGTAGATATATCTTTCTGAAAGCCGATTGATAGAATAAATAGTTAGGTTGCATTCAATGTAAATTTGTTATTCTGAAAAGGATAATAAATTAACATTGACTATTAATTAACATAATGCATATTATTCAATAGGAATTTAACATCTATCGAGTACTTTATACTGTTGTTAAATGTTTATTATAAGAGCTACATAAACAGAGAGCCTGCCTTGCCATGGTAGAGATAATAAACCAAACAATACAAAGGGCCTCGCATAGCCACTGACCGGAAAGGGACGACACAAGTTGAAGTTGATTTGGCTCCGGCAGTGCGACTCGAGTTCACGGTCCAGTTTCATCTCATCACATTTCTTGTTGGAATAATTCTGCTTTGGACCCACCGTCTAATATATATATATAAGAAATAAGAAAAACATTTTTTTGTTTTTCAGTTTAAATGGTCAATATCGACCTTCAAACAATGTAGTTTCCTCTTGACCCCTTTATTTTTATTTTTCTGAAATGTTCAATCTAAAACATGGAAAAAATGTATGTAACATTTTTTTTTCTATCTTTCATAGTTTAAGTAGAAAAAGCTTTCAAAGTTCAGTACTTTAGTATACCTCCTTTACGAGGAAACGTGATGTAGCATTAAGATATTTTATTTAAGAGTTTTTAGCCGTAATAACTTACCAATCAAGGTATTTTGAATCATTCAGAAAATGTCTGGAGATTTAAAACCTTCTGTTTTGACGTTTTTTGTAGAAAAAATTGTTAATTTTCTACATTTTCCAGCGACTGTTAATATTTTATAAATGTTAATGTTTTGTATTGTACATTTCAGAAAAATAAAAATAAATGGGGGTCAAGAGGAAACTACATTGTTTGAAGGTCAATTGATTCAAAATTGAACTTGAAATTGATTCAAATTGATCATTTAAAGTGAAAAACCAAAAAATGTTTTTTTATTTCTTCAAACTAGGCCTGAATAACTAAAACTTTTACTTGAAACGTTTTTCTGAATTTTGTTTTGTTTAAAAGTTAAAAACGATTGATCCACTTGAAACGGGACACCCCGTGTATATATATGTATATTTTATACTTGTGGTTCTTGAGCTTCAGTCAGTTCTTTTAACTTCTATAAACTTTAGCCCAAAAAATTTAAAGAACTGACAGAAGCTCGAGGACCACAAGTATAAATTATCTATAAAGATCAAGAAAACATAAAAGTAAAATATATAATACATATATATATATATATATATATATATATAATATATAATATATAATATATAATATATAATATATATATATATTATATATTATAAATATATAATATAATGTTTTAAATCCTATAATTTTTTCTCTTAAAAAAAAAAACTTTTCTTGAAGAAGTGTTAAAAAAAAAATATGAGAAAATTACAGACTTCTACGATACTTGTGTTAAACTACTGGGTAGTTACTATCATATTTATTATTTGCAAATTCTTCTGAAAATGTGCATTAGTGTTAGTTAAGATAAAACTTTTACCTACTTCAATCAGGCATAGTATTTTGAAAAAGAATTTCAGAACATTACAAAGGAAGGAATTGAGAATGGCCCTTCCATTATGGAAATGAAAATATTCTCCATGGAATATTTTGGGCAAGATAGGAATGTTCGCTTTGAAATGAAATCCATGGAGGACCTAGGATTCAGGAGAAAGAAAAATGGAAATTCATAAGCTATTGATAGAATTCTGCGGAGGAGGTGTTCTTATGCATATGGCCAGAGAACTATTTCTTTGCGAGTTATTTCATATACAAAGTTTCATCTCTCCACTTACATATTTTCGTGCTGATCTAATGTGTCTTCAACCGACTTGCGAAGTTACCTTCTTTTTTTTTCTTTTTACAAATATAGATTGATTATTTTTTATACAATTTAAAAACAACTAAATAATTGGTTTTCATAAGCCTCAGAGTACTCTGATTCGAGGTAAAAGTATTATTCTCGTTCCAGGAAAGAGAAGTTAATATCGGACTAGTTATAATTGCTAACCTTTTTTTGTTTTTTCTCTAAATAACATGGTTTCACCGGATTTTATATACTTATTGCTGCAGTCGTTAGTTTAAAGAAAAAAATCAAATTCAGAAAAAACATGGAAACTAATACCCCAGATGCAACCAGGGATGTCTATAACCGACAACCAGGTTTTATTTAATTGAATAACCAGTTATTTTTACGCTCTTTTGTAATGGTTTTCAAAAATAGCATACCTGAAATGAATTTTGTAAATTTTCACAAATATACAATAGTTTATAAATAGGTAGGCTATGGAGTAACCTACACGTACTTGTGAAGTACAAGTTTTGCCAAACATTTGTTTTATAGTCTTGTGTCTCTTCATCTAAAGACGAATCATTAATTGAGTTCATTCATGTAAATTTTTCTTGTTCTATTTTTGTATTAATTTTTTTTATTTGCTACTGAATTTTTGTTTTATTTAATAAATTTAAAGACATTTGGATGTTTGAACTGAGATTACTTCTAATTTACCAGAACAAGATATAGATTAAAGAATTACACAGACAAAAGACTATGGAGCATTTTGACAAAAACCTTGTTCTTCACTAGTTGGCGTAGGTTACATTATTGCTCCTACATAGCCTATTTTATTTATCTACTATTTATATATTTCTTTATGTAAATAAAGCTTATCAGAGCCACTTTGCTGCTATTCTTCCTAATAAGTTCCTACCGCTAACACTGCCCCAGCCTTAGACCACCCCCAGCTGATCGGCTATCGAGGCCAGAGGGGATTTCGGCAAAAACCTCCCCCGGAGAGGATTAGCATGAGAATGGAGGACAACCGCCTCCTCCCCAATACGGAATATTAACGACGAAAACCGAGACATTAGTAGTCTGGTGGCGGCCCTGATCTCGGCTCTACCATCTTTCTACATCACGTAGAGCTACAGTTATTTCTTAACATCCATCCATAAATAGCATATAAAAGAATACTTAATCAATAACACTAGGGTCATATTCCCACGTGTTGTGGTAACTGACGAAGCTTTATTTTTTAGCGATTCCTTCTAGAATTAAAAAAATAAAGTAATTCTCCCTTATATCAATATTTCATCAATATTTCAATCAATATTTCATTCAATCAAGCCTTAATAAAATTGGTATCCTTAATCTGTCGGTTGAGCGCTATCTCGGACTAATCATCTCCCTCCACAACTTAGTAATTCTCCCTAGAACACAACAGCAAGCATCTGTTCACTTCAACGTTACACTAATCTGATGCAGCCTTGCAACTGAATCATTGTTGCCACGGAACCCCAAAAAAATTGTTACCACGTACATATGTATTAATATCATCTAGTTAGATATTGGGGAAAAAAGGACATAAAGGATTAAATGCAAATCTCTGATGGTATTATTTAATTTTTCTTCATATTTTTTTTTTCTTGGCATAAACTTGATAGATATGTAACCAAAAATTGTTCCTCTTGTATAATTATTGTTAACTTATTTTAATATTTTTATTTCTCTTCTTCTAATCTGTTTTAAAAAAGATAGGTAATTCGCATTTTTTATTGTTCATTATTTCATTTATTTATTTTTTATTCTTTCTCACTTACTAAATTACTTGGAATAATTAATTAAATGTAATTATTTTACACTCTAAGGCATGATAGCTTACAACATCTGTATTGTTTTTCAAAAAGGGACTTGTCCCAGAATAAATAAAGACATTATTATTATTATTATTAAAAAACAAAACCAAAACTTGCATTGCATTCTACCTATAATATATAATGGGTATTTTTATTAAGTAATCTAAATATAAGTACTCCATTAACCGATCACACCTTCAGGATCAAAACCGAATAGCTCCAATATTTCAAATACTGACTTTTTTTAAGTACAAGCCCAAGATCGTGTGTTTAACGCCCGGTGTTGTTGGCCCTAGGAATTTTCAAAGGGAGTAAAAAATCCTAGGTTATGCCGTCCTTCGGAAGGGACGTTAAACGGGGGTCCCGAGCTTGTATGATGTCAGGTCCTTATCCTAATTAAACCTGGATGGGCAAAATTTAGAGCTCCCACTATAGCATAGTTCGATTAGCCATAGCTGCATAATGTGACGCTAAATAAAAAACAACAAAAAAGTGACCTCTTTCGCTAGTTTAGTGAAGTAATTTTGCATGACACTTAGCCAACTGATATCTCATGGTTTTAGCCCGGTTCTAAACCTGAAAAGTGAAAAATTATAAAAGTCAATTTTTAAAATTTTGAAGTTATCCGCTTTTGATCCTGTACGCCTCATTAATTATACTCTCGTTTCATTATTAATTATTGTTTTCGGTTTTTGTTTGTTTTAGGTAGTTCGATCTTTTCTGCATCTATTTGATACCGGCGATTTAAACAACTCACAGTGTTTTGATTAATAGGAGCTAGCTGGACAATATTCATGTCAAAATACTAAAAAAAATTATTGGAATATTGTAAATGATAGCCAAATCCTAGAAATCCAATATTTGTTTATGCCTGGCACACTTCATCTCGTCAGGAATAGAGTCCAAAGTCATGAATCCATAGAAATAGACTAAATCAGTTGTATTCAAAGCTTCATTTCAAGAGCACAAAATTATAATGTTACTAATTTTATATAAATCTATTGTTGAACATCGATAATATATGTACTCATAGGTGCTATTTTTTTCCAATTAAAAAAATCTTCCGATAATCTAAGTGTATCAATTTTCATTTCATTCAATCAAGCCTTAATAAAGTTGGAATCCTTAATTGGGGGAAAATCTGTCGGTTGAGCGCTATCTCGGACTAATCATCTCCCTGCACAACTACTGTTCTAGAAACAGTACAGATTCTATCACGTACTGAACCCAGTATTTCAACTTCATGGGTTGTAGTGATAGATTTTTCTTTTTTTTAATTATTTATTTTGGATTTTGGGCAAAAATCACTCACTATAGAAGGGTATAACTGATTAATGAATTGATATAGTTTTGATAAAGCGATAATGGTATCGTCGTTCCTGAAATTACAAAACGAGTAGATGAAGAAAGGAGATGAGGCAAAAGCCATGATTAGAGAGGGAAGCAAATTGGGCGAAGGTAGTTCGGATTCACACCGCTATAGCGCTAGCTGGATACACGCTCCTAATCAGCTAGCAACTTTATCATACACCAACTTGCTCAGAACTCCTCCGGCACTATATTCAGATTATCACTTGTATGTACGTAATATAAGGCATATTCAGAATCAAATTTACGATGGAATAATGCCTCGTTATACAATTTAAATTATATTTAATTGCATCATAAAAAAGTGCCATTACAAGGAAATAGATGATTCGGCCAAGACCGCGGAAGGTGTCAAGATATCCGAAGAGGGGGCAAACTTTACAGAAGCTGGGTGGGCGCTATGAGGGTCTACCTTCGGGAAATATCAAGATAAATGACTTCAACTTTCAGTATCTAATCAGAGATTAAGAGATCTGTGGTATAGTTCCTTCCCTACAACTACGCCGCTTAAAGTTTCATTTTTTACTATCGTGTTTTGCGATTTTCTCACATGCCAGTCCCCAATACACCCTCCCACAAATATCTCCTGTCCAAACAATCCTCCTATGTCAGACCTCTTGTTGCCATTTATTTCTGACTTCTTCCACTCACTGCTTCCGAGGTCTTCTACTTGTAATTTCATGATCAAATTATTTCAATTAAATAACGGATGCGTTAGACTAGAAGTAATTTTTGAACTGCTCTATATGATAGGTCAGTTACTGAACACCAGTTATTTATAGTTGCTTACTTAAACTATTTTTTAATTGGGTAAAAAATTAAACAGCATTCGAAGGCTAAGACAGTCGAATTCATTAAAAGCCGTATTAATCAATGGGCGAAGAGTGTACCTAAGGGACTCCTTCCTCTTCTTAGACGAGTGGAGAAGAAGAAGAGAAGGAAGCGAGTGGCACTAGAAGATGGAAGAGGCACTCGAAAAACTTTCTGTAATTAGTGCTAAATACTGGAGGAGCCGGGCCCTCACCCAAATGAGCCTCTACAATGTCCCCATTGTCCTACTAATCCTACTTCCACTAATTTGGACACAGGGCGGAGGTCACAATAAATGGAATATTCACTTTAAAACATCTCATATACTTTTTGTATAAACAATAATGGGCTTTGCAATTTATATGGCGAAGCAATAATAATAAAGGCACCATTAGAGCATTGTGAGCCAGTCCTTTGATCGCATGTGACAGCTTTGATATGAGGGTGTGCGGATGAGAATGGAGCCAGTCTTTTTTTTTTCATCAGTGGTGAGTTAGATGCATATTCATGCTCTGTCAGTTGCTGTTATGAATTGTACCTTCACTTCTGAATCGTTATGTTTATCATTGTTCTACTCTCCGTAAATTTGGAAACATAAAAACAGGAAATAAAAACAAAATAACGATTTGTATAATAAATAAAAAAAAAACAGAATTTTAGAAACGAAAAATTCAAAACAAACGGTTAGTTGAATAATAAATGAAAAATATCAGAGCTGGAGAGAGCCTACAAAAAATTCTCGATAAACTAATACAAAAAACCAGGCTACACCCAACATCAACCAAAGTATGCAGAAAAAATTATTATTTAAAAAAATATTCATTATATTTTTAATACGTTTATCTATTCTTATCTCTCCTTTTCAAGAAACATATATGTATTTCATTTAATATTTCTACTTTTATGGTAAAATTAAGCTTCTACTAATTATAGACAACAAAGCAGAGAGAAAATCCAAGATCTAAGTAAGGTCTGCATTATTAAAATTATTCTAGGAATGATATTATGAGAACTGAAAATATAGAATTAGAATGAATGAAAACTGCTCATTAAAAAGGAAATAATTGAAAAAAAGGCTGAAAAGGTTGGGAATCATAACTTGAATTAACACAAGAGACTTGGTTTGGGACTTATTAGGTTTGATAAGACCCATTTCTTCATTAACTTTCTTAAATTGTAATAAACAAATATTTTAATTATATTTTTATATGTTACACACCTTTATTGCAAAGATTATTATTTCTTAAGATTTAGGATATTTTTATAGAAATGTATTTATTGAAATTCACAACTCTATTATACAAGTAAATAGAATGGAGGATGAAGGGACAACCTGCGGAACTAATATTAAAAAAATTACCTATCATCAAAATCTTTAAAATAATTGAAAATCTTAAAAGTCTGTAAATAGTTTTCAATATTTATATACAAAATATTTTTGTATATACCGTTTTTGTAACAACAAAGCCTATTCTAGCCGCAGTTCTGATTTTTCAGTAACGCCCATCTCATCAATCCTATCTTCATAGAGACTTTTATAGATTAAAGTTTTTTAAACGTTGTATAGGTTAAGTTTATGGTAGTAACTTTAAAGTTTAAAAAAGTAGAGTTGAAGGTACAGTAAACTTATATGTCTAATTAAATTAAGTTTAAGTAAACGTATAATAGAGTTTAAGGTAGAGTAAAATTAAAGTAGTAATTTATTTCAATCTTAATTTTTGTTTCGTTTTTCACCTTCTCGGCTATTTTATGGTTTTAAATAACTTCTCGATTGCTGTGTTTACTTTTAGCCTCTGTTAATTTTAACATAAATATACTCTCCGATTTATAAATTCCATGCATAGAAGAAGAAGAATGAATGAAAGGTCTATTGTAATACAGTTAGAGAGAACAGGAGAACAGGAGAACAGGAGAGAAGAGAAGATAGAACAAACAAGAAGGAGGTATTCGCGACACGTCCGGGCGAGCTCCCAATTACCGGGCCCCATCCAATCTCCCACCTTTCATTAGCTCCTCACCGCTTCCTTTTAATTTCTCCCATTATTCGCCGGGGGTAGGGGGGGCGCCGCTTTTCCGGATTAGGTACCCTCCCAGCAACACACTAAACACGAAATTTAAGAAGCTCTTTGCCCGAGGGCCACTCCTAAGTGCCTTTTATTAAGGCGATATTCCACGAGAGCCGTATTTCTCCCAGTTTTTTGTTTCACCTCCAGCTCTCTCATCTCGGATTCAGAGCGTATTCCCTTCGTCGCCTATTAGACCCCGTACCCTCCTCGTTGTATTGTTAGCCTTTTTAATGACACAATAATGTCCCCGTCTTCATTGCTTTGCTTGTTTCAAAGGAAACAGCCATTACACCCTCTACATTGCTTATTCATAGATGCTTCGAATTCTTGAATTAATTTGCCATAACTTGTATTATAAAGCTTGTTTTGTTACTTATTTTCGACCTTTCCTCATGTTGTCCCTAACTGCATTAAAATAGGCCTTCCTTCATTCTTCCTCTATGCATAGAATTTACAAATTCAGAGAGTATGTTTGTGTTATATTTTAATACTTGGTAAAAGTAATAGCTTTTGTTGATTTAAGCAGCAACAATGTCGTAAAAACTGTAAATAATTTAAACCCATAAAATTGCAGCACTCAGAAGTAAAGCCTTATCCCAAAGATAAGGACCACTAAGATATATATAAGAAACTATAAACATAAGACTATATAAAACCGTGATAAGGCCTCTGCTTACATATGCTTCAGAGTGTTGAACTCTCGCAAAAGCACAAGAGCTCGCTATCATGAGGTTTGAGCGCAAAATATTAAGGAGAATCTATAGAGCAGTATTTCATAATAACAATTGGAGGCAACGGTCGAACTTAGAAATAACTGGACTGTACAAAGATGCCGACATTATCAGGTTTATCAAGGTGAACAGGCTACGATGGGCAGGACACGTCGCACGTATGGGAACAGATTAAGTCCCTAAAAAACTACTTCAAGAAAAAGTGCATGGACCAAGAAGGGTTGGAAGACCGAGGCTCCGATGGGCGGATGGTGTGGCTGCGGACGCTCGGACCATCTTACGCATCCATAACTCGAGAGCAGCAGCTATGAACAGAGATTAGGGATGGGTAGATACTGGATTTTCCTGTATCTGATACAAGTGATACTGATACTTTTCTGTATCTGATAATTTTACTTGATACTTTTGTGTAAATTGATCCTTTTACTAGTCATGGGTAGCTACTGGATTTTCCTGTATCTGAATACAAGTGATACTGATACTTTTCTGTATCTGATACTTTTGTAGTTGAATACAGATATCCCGACTGTTACTCTTCTAATACGCTACACAGAAGCCCTTCTTGGGGCATCAGTTATTGTTATTATTGTTAAAGGAAAAAGAGTTATTCGCCGAAATAGAAACCTGCACAAGCCATCAAATTATTAAAATCATGTTTGTTATTGGTTAATTATTTTTTGAAAACTATGGCATTGAACAATAAAAAATAGATTTTAACCCTACCTCAATAATACTTGCTATTCACTTTCCAAGAAACGTAGAATTTAGGCTGTAATACAAAATTTGTCGTTCCGCCGCCGCACGCTATACTCTTTAAAACGCTATATCTGTTTTGTTTTTTTGCTCCCCTTTTCAATCATTTATGTCAATTGGCTTTACTTTATGGTATAGATATATCCATTAATGAACCCACATTTGCCCAGACATAGGTCTTTTTTTGCGAAAGTTGCTCGTGAAAAATCATATATCAGGAGGCGATCTCAAAAAATGTTATTTCAACCACCCTTTACTGTTAACTAATTTCATAGTTTATTTTCGTTTCTGCATGTTTGATAAGTGACTAATTACAGATTATATTGATAATAAGTGAAAACTTGTTCACTATTATTTTTACTTATTTATTTATTAATACTAAGGGGAGATGCGGCGAAATTGGTCTTTCGTCGGTAATCAAATCAGGGGAGCTTAAATTAGTGGTTGACTATTGCTTATTATTTATTAAAAGGACCGTGATTAATAGTAGATAATATATTTTTTAAATCCGTGATACGGTGTAATTTTATTGGCAATATGAGCTTGGTTTGTTTTGGCGATTCCCCATCACGAGTACCGGATTATCCAGGGTGCCAATTCCAGGTATCTGTCTATTGGCTATTTCCAAATTTTGTTTCCATTTTACTCTCAGTTTGAAGGTACTATTCGCCTTAAACATATCATAACTTCGAGTCTTCGTTTGTTACGGTTGTTTTTTTAGAGTTTACATTTTCGTTCATAGCTTTTTAATAATTTTTTTTTTATGATGGATAAAAAAAATCGTTTATATGGAATTTGATTACATTAACGAACGTAAATATAACGTGCAATTTATGTAAGACCGCAGGGATGGGTTAGGTTATATCAATCTGACCGTATCTGATACTTGTATCAATTGATACAAAAGTATCAGGTACATTTTGACTGTATCTGATATTTGTATCAACTACTTTTCAGTATCGGATACAAAGCATCAGATTGATACAACCTTACCCATCCCTAACAGAGATGACTGACGGTTGATGTTGCGGGAGGCCTTGTCCCCGCGTGGGGTGTGAGCCAGCTTTGTATGTATCATATATACTAAATGTAAGTCGAAAAGTTTATTTCTTGATGAAATGATTCCAGAAATATACACATTACTAATAACTACACTCTTCAATCCGTGCTAAAGCACAATTATTTTCTTTTTCTAGAATATTAAAAAGGGAACAATTGAAAAGTTAAAACTTGGGACTCAATTGGAAGCGACAGCCTGCAGAACTGAACCACGAATCATTGCATGAGTTCCATTTTTGACGATGGCCATTACACAGCCAAAAATTCAATGATCGAGACATAAATTAAGGAAAAATCATGAAACAGTATTAACTGTGACCACCCTGTATGGAAGTTTTGTATGACTATTCGGATTCATAGTCAGATCTTGGCTAATCTAAAGCCTATTCATAGAAATATTATAGTATAATATGATGTTATTCATAGAAATAACTTTAGAATCTCCATTATATATCTAACAAGTAACAGCTATTTAAGTGCCAATGTTGGCTGAATACATACAGTACATGTGTACAGTTGACGAGATTTTTTTTAAAAGTATTTTTTCATAATTTTTATGAAATTTGCTAATAGTTTTTACTATACATATTTTTCTAGTGTTGGTACATTTTTTTAATAAAACCGAACGCAGTGTTTCTAAAAATTAGGAAATTTCAGATTTGAGAACTTTCCTTAAACCGCAAAACTACGATAAAACATTTTTCTTGAAGATTAACTAAAATTTAAAAACAGCACCCTCTATATTACTTTTAGATTTTACTGATACATTTGAATAAGTCAAAAACATATTGTTTTTAGTGAAATAATTCGCCTCACGTAAGCAACCATTTTATCAAATCGTCAGATTAATTCAATCCAATAATTAATTTCATCGACAGATTTAGTTTTGAGTTTATAAACTTCTATAAATATTATAAAACAAAGTCCTCGGCCGCGTTTGTCTGTTCGCGGTAAACCCAATAACTACTGCACGTATTTTCATGCGGTTTTCACCAATAGATAGAGTGATTCACCAGGAAGGTTTAGCTATATAGTTTGTCGAGGTTTTGTGTAAATGGGTTGGAATATAACGATAATTGTCTATCGTTTAATCTATCTTTTAAGGATAGCTTACTATATCTATTTTATCCTCTAAAAAATTGATAACGTACAATCCGGTATTTGGAAAGCTATTTAGAGGAGTACAGTACAAATCTTTATCAACTTATATACTTTAGTTACCTTGACCATTTCACGCGCATTATTAGAATATTTTATATCATATAATTTAAATGAGTATCTTATCGGTTATCGCAAAAACTTAACGCTTATGAAAATAAATTGGTATATAAAGAAAGAAAGAAATTCGTTGACTTGTAGGTACTAATATAGGATGGAAATGGTTGGGGGTGCAGTCAAAAATAACAGAGCAAATAAGTTGAAACCTATTATATTTTATATGTGCCGACGTTTCGCACGTTTTTATGGTATATAAAGAAATATTTTGTTTTGTTTTTATGTTTATAATATCTACATAACAAAATACATAAGACATTTAAAACATGTTGGCATAATATGTCTTACTACTAGTACTCTAATGAAACCAGATTTTTCTCAAAATGATTTATCATCACGCAAAACTTACGTCTCAATAACTTAGCTAGTATATAAAACTTAGGAAGTAAATTAAAATAAATAATTTTAACTCTATATTTTACAATCAACTTTAAATTTTTCATTCATTTTCAATTACTTTCAAAACAGCTCGGTTTGGTTACAATGTAAAATGTTGAAAAATGTATTTTTAAATTTTGATTAAGAATTTCATTTCATTGTGCAAGAAATTTATGTTTTCTTTTCTGCGTCAACAGCGCGTTGGCAAACTCTTGCCAAAGAAATGCCAACTTTAACTCAAAAACCACTCTTTAATAGACGATGGGAGAGCAGAGTTGAAGCAATAAAAGATCTACGATTTAATCTAGGAAAGGTATATGATGCCTTGTTTACCATATATTCCGATAGAAACAAAGATGCGGAGTTGAGAAATTTGGCAAATTCGTTGTTAGCAAAAATTAAGTCATTCAAATTTATCTGTTCCCTAGTTGCTTGGTTTGAAATTTTAAGCAAGACAAATTCAATTAGCAAGACTCTTCAAAATTTCAATGTCGTTTTGTCAGAAGCTGTAAAAATGATTGATCTTGCAAAAAGAAGTGCGTCTGAATTCCGTAATGAGTCCACTTTTCAGGAGTTCCTCAATAAAGCGAAAACCATAGCTGAAGAGGTCGACGTAATTGCCGAATTTCCCGCACCAGCTCGCCCTCGCGCATGTAGAAGGTTTTTTGACTATGAGCCAGAAGATAGCAGATGCAGAAACACATTTCAAAGTAAATTTGTATTACTATCTCTTAGATACCGCTATCAATAAGTTCGACGAACGGTTCGAACTTTTGAATCAAAATAATATAATTTTTTCATTCCTTCAAAAATTAAATCACTGGAAGGATTTGGAGATTGATACAAAAAGAGCATATTGTTCTAATTTAGAAAATAATCTGTGCCATGCTGGTTCTTCAGATGTAGAGAAGTTAAAGCTCTTTAATGAAATCGAATTATTACCGATGCTCATTAATGATTCTACCACACCGTTGGATATTTTAAATTATTTGTTTAATAATAAATTAATTTCAGTGTTTCCAAATCTGTCCACAGCACTTAAAATTTACCTCACATTGCCAGTCATAGCAAAGATCATTTTCGAAACTAAAGTTAATTAAAAACTATCTCAGATCCACAATGTCTGGATGTACTTAGATGGTATAATTTATCATTAATAAGTATTCTCTAACACAATTTAACTAAGAAATGGTGATTTTTTATTCTCTCTTGATTTCTAGGAACATCAGGCACTGGTGGTCAACAGTGTGTAACCTCTCTTTTTATATGAGAGAATTTTTATTTGAAAAGAAAAATAAATATTTTCAAATAAAAATATTTAAAAATTAATAACAATTAAAATACAATAAATTATATAAGAGAATGTTTTATTTTTTTTATTCAAATGAGTTAAGACAAAAAGGTCATTTAAAATGTGCTTTTACTGTGTTTGAACTTCTTCAGTTGTGGGATATAATGTTTTTTTTTTTTTCAGGAAGTAGATGCTATTATTAGTATAACCTGTTGTAAATGCTACATTAAACAATTGTTGTATTAATATGGAAACACATGCAGCACATATTTAATATTTAACCATGTTATTGGAGTGCTATCGATGGGTAGTTTCTCCACAAGTGTTTTCATGTCATATTCTACATTTTTGCACATTTACTTGATATAATACCATTATAGTTGTAAATATCATTGAATTAAATAAAAAAAAAAAAAAACCATGTTCGATTCAACAAATTGAGATATGATTTAATTCCTATGTACCATTGCATCAGAGGTGGTGAAGTATAAATTCCCACAATTTAGAAATGAAGATGAACATTTTTCTATAGAAAAGTATATATGTTTCTTTAATAAAACATATATTCATATTGTATTGAGTAAGTCTCTTAGACCAAATAACTATGAATGATGTATTGATTCTGAAAAGCACAAGTTTTTGACAAATCATTTTGCATCACTATGTTGTTTAATTGTGTGCATTATTATATTTAGTTGAGCATATATTATTAAAATGAAAATAGAGATATCCAATGATTCGTAAAGTTCGACCATTTAAAATTTCTGAGATCAAGAGTTGAAATCTCCATGATATTGTCATGATCATTTGATGCATATCTCAGATAGACTATCTGAAAGCATTGTATATTTCGTTTGTGTTATTTCTCTATGTTTTTCTGTTTCAGGACATCATCAGACAATTATTTTTTAGTATTTTTTTTAACAAGCAATTGGCAACTCTGTCAAATTATAAATTTGAATATATATAATTTATAGTAGGTACAAATGAGAAGTGTTGGTCATTGAAGGAAAGCGGTTCCGACTGTCAATAGCCCTTAACATGGCATATTACTATTAGCACAACTGTTTCCTCCATTTATTGAAATGATTATATGTCTTATCATAGATTCTTCTTCAACGAATACCATGTGCCTCTATCATACTCACAAATGACAAAATTACAGATACTTTTGGTAAATGACTATTTTAAAATAAATGTGGTGTGCGATGAACAGGTAGCCTCTAATATGCCGATAGGGGAATGGAAGGGTCTCTGCACTCTCCTTCATGACCAGTCAATATTTATTAATCTCATTCTACCCTACAATATGTATCTTTCAATAAAACTACAGATTTATAAAATCCCAAGCATTAAAAATAAACTCCTTTACTGAAATTAGATATTGATATAAATATAAATAAAACATTATTATACTATTGAAATCAACAACTTTTGAGGTGAACAAACTACATAAAGTATTGTAATATGACAATAATATTTATTCATTTTATAACATGTATTATAATAAAGTATTAAAATAAGAATTATTCTTAGAATTTGTTTTATTTCTGTAAACTGAAGATTTTTTTTAAATCCCTAGAAGAGGCTCTAGATGAGAATTGACATTGCTTTGTACTGGGTGTTAAAGTCTCTTATCCCTCCATTGGCTCAGCATTATAATAATCTATAATGTAGTAATAGAAGAAACACATTTATTTTTAAATATTGAATATTTTTTTAATTCCTGAATTTTCTAACTGGACCTCACTTACAGCAGTATAAATAAATTATTCTTATTGTTATTCTGTTTTGTTTTATTCTCAACGTTGATGATAGCCTAAAAATTAAGCCAAAAGGTTGGCACAAATAAAATAAGTTGAACTTTTTGTATGTAAAATTTATTAACTGCAACCTCCAGGGGACCATTTTCAAAAATTCTCAAGATACATTCCCCCCCCCCCTTCATTATAGCAGTATAGTGTTCTTAGCAGTCTTTTCAATAATTAAGAAACCATTCCTAAAGTGAAATATATGAGTTGGGGTGAAATGTTGTGTAATATGGATTTATCATAAGTCTGATTAGTAATTAATGATCTATACCAGATCTTGGAGTTCCTCTTATTGAGCCTCAGCAAAATTATTCAGATTACAGTGATATGGAGATGACATTAGAAGCACAAGTTTGCTCAATACTTTTTATATGTTTCTTAAATAATAAGTTTCTTAGTACGGTAGAGATCAGGACAGCATAAAAAAAATGTATTATGACTATTAACGTTTTTTTTATTCCTTAAAATAAAATATTTTCTCTTGTAATATCTTATTTTATAATAATAATCATTTTGAATTTCATTGTTATCAAGAGGATGTGGTCAGGATGCAGATCAAGAGGAACCAGTGAAGGATGATAGTGACAGCTGTTGCAGTTTTCCATCTGGCTATTGATGGAACTCCAAAGGTTAAAATTATTACAAGAATTATGTAATTATGGGCAGATGGCCTACTGCGCATAGGGAAGACACATCCTTTCCCCCAATACTGAGCTCGCTTCACTCACCCTGTGTTCTCATCATGGTTAGTTTATTCTTTCTGTAATAAATTTGCATTATCTTAGAATTATTATTGCTGTTTTGGATTTGAATCAGCTACCCTTTGAATTCAACTTAGACTTTTATTTTTTATTGTGTTTTAGACTCGGCTTTCTTTCCAATAGCGTTGATGTGGGGGGCTCCCTTCTCCCCAGCACACCTCTCCAGCTGTGCCTAGATTTTGTCCCTGGTCGTTTAATAAATCATCGCTATTTAGGCGTCTATTCCCATCAGTATTTTTGTAACTGAGGTTGCAACACACATTCATTCTTATTAGAACCTTGAGTTGATCCTTGCCTCTTCAATGAATCTTTACTCTTCACCACACGGGCTGATATGGGTCTCTCCAATAACTGATTAAATGTAAGCTTCGAGAATCAGCAATAAGTCTATTTAGCTTTATCAGTCTTTTTCTGCTAAAAATCCTTCTCCTGTACACTACGTCTCCCAAAAAATTTCATTTTTATTATGATAAATTTAAATTAATTAAAAAATTTAAATATTAAAATTGTAATAATTTTTAGGTTTTATTTAAAGATGAATTCCTCATGGATTTATAGATTCATGCTAGATATTCTAGATGGGAAAGATATTGGTCTGTTTTAATATTGTAAATGTAAATGCAAAGTATTAAAAAAAAAGCACAAATGTTGTTTTCAGACTATAACAATTGGTTTAGAATTGATAATTGATATTAAATTAATATAGAATCATCTATAAGGCACAAAGACAATGCATAATACATATATAAAATATGTTTGACACCCACTGACTTTGAATGAACCTTAAAAAAGTTTTTCAATCTTTAATTGTAAGGATGGTGTTTGAATAATTTTATATTCCCATTTTATTTTTAAATTTACATTCACTCACTAGTTTGACAGAATCTAATTTCCATTGAAACATCTTTCATATGAATAAGAGAAAATCATTTTCATTTACATTAGGCATTATGCATGATTTTAACTGGAATCTATCGATTTTGTTTAACCATGGATTCCATTGCTTGTTTGCTTTTGTTTCAATAGTCCAAAACAAGATCTTACTCTTTTGGGACTTATTAACATCTAATTGACCTGAGGTCCAAATAGTGTATAACCCATTTAATTTTTAAGTTTCTGGTTAATCATCTCATGCTCCATGGAACTTTATTTGTTGATGATTTGAATTTGAATCAGCGACCCTTTGACTTCAATTTGGATTTTCCAATTTCGTTTCATTAGTGCATCATTCCTGATTCCCTGAGTTACTGAGCTCTAGGTCCTGGGTTCAAGACCGTCTGTGACATATAGATTCTGTTCCTTTATTTATAGTTATAATTCACAGCAGCAGGCTCTGTGGGATCAAGAGACCATCCTGGGGATCACCCAGCCTTTGTAGAGGGTGTATGCTTGATTAATGATCTTGGCTGTACCCCCTCCTTCTACAGTCGTTGGCTTAGAAGCATTATGGTTTTTTTAATGACTGATGATTACTGTCTGTGAGTTATGTATTTTTGATTCCTTATCTCGTTCTCAGAAGGCTAATTAAAAAATAAAAACTTTTTGTGCTCTTATTCTCTTAAAAGTTAATCAAGCACCTAAACTGGTTGGAATTTCCATCACAGTGATCTTGATCTGCAAGTAGAGAGAGCTTCAGTTTTGTGATCTTTACTTTTTCCACAGCTTCATAAATTAGTCTTCATTGTGTACTCTTTTCAATATTTTTTGAAGAGTTAAGTTTGGTTCCATACCTTAGTAAGTTGAATATACAGTCATTTTTTTCTTGAATTTTTTTCCGTATCTCATATTGGTTAATTGATATTATTAAAATTGATCGTAAAGCTTTTAGGGTTGACTATACCCTTTAAAATGGTCTTGCTCAAAACTCTTGAATTGGTACTTTATGAATAACTTCTTTTTGATCAGTGAGTGACATGAAATCTTGATATAACGCTAGAGTAAAAAATGAAATAAATAAAACAATATACACAATAAAAATAAAAATAAAACACTAACTTTACTTCGGTATCAACCAAATTACACATTATACCCTTAGATTCATATCTCCTGACTAGAGGATGGGGCCTTGCTCCCTATACACCTGCCAACCCTCCCTTCCCTCAGCATGTTGGTTAGCATTGGGAATGTTTCAGTAACTCAAGAAATGTTTCTTACTTTATGTTTTCTTATTAAAATAAATTAATTTATAATATTTTAACACAACACGTCATTTGCAAAATCTTTGTTCTGTTAATATTGTTACGGGCTACTGGGTGTAAAATGGACTAAACTATTACTTAATTCAAGAATCTAATATTTATTAACAAATTAGAAAGAATACAATGAGATTATTTAAAACAGTTAAATTATTAAACTAATATCAATTTACAATAATAATATTCTACTAAATGTTATCTAATTTCTAAGATAATATACAAATAATATAAGTTATTGTTTATACTAAGTAACTAAACTATTTATATAAATTTGTACAAATACAATAATATTACACTATAGTTTACAATTACAAATTAACACTTACAGTTCGCTAACTAAAGTCCACCGACCGTAAGACTCTCCAAATATGACAAACTGCCACACAGTTTATTACACTTATTACACGGTCACTAATTGTCACTGTTGCTCACTAAGCACTTATTACAGACTGATACTAATACTAACTAACTCACACACACTGCCACTAGTTAACGACTGCTACTCACTGGCTTATTACAGACTCGTCTTATTACTACTGCCGCGGCCGAAAACGCTGTCCTTTTTATATAGGCAAGGTAGGTCGTGGTGGGGCATTACTCGGAACACGGACGAGGACCACCTAGACCGATCTAGAAGGTTCTACGCCATTCTATAATCCCTTCCGCTTAATCCCATTGTTTGCCTAATCCGCTCTAGGCAGATCAGAAGCCGGTCCTGCTTTCCGCTCTGACCGTAACACTGCCCCCTCCTTAAAAGTGCTCTGCCCCAGAGCATAGTCCGGAGAAATCGGGCGGTCATGAGCTTCCCTCGATGGAGACGCATTTCCTTTCCAGGGGTTGAACGTGCACACCAATATGGCGACTCCAGAGTTGGCGAATATCTGTTCAAGCATGTTCCTGACAACCTTCCACTCCAGGCCGTCATATCCACAGCCCAACTTAGGGATCGCGAGCTTGGTGACACGCAGTCTCAGAAGCTTACTCCGCAGGTCGTCGAGGCTTCGCCGCAGTGCGTCATATGTGGGCTTCTGATCAGTAGCACACTTGGTAACTAAGTAGAACAGGTGTCGTCCTTCGTGCGTATGGTGGAGTGCTTTCCCGACGCGTGGTCCTTGGCGTTCCAGTTCCTCAGTTCCAGCAAACTTCTTCCTGAAGACGGTTGCAATCCCTCGGGAAGTCCTCAGATCTTCGGCTACACAATGGGCCAGAGAATAGTCCGCGGGTAACGAGAAGATATCTCTGTATACTGCCTGAGTTACTCCACGGGAACCTTGTACCTTAGGTTGTGCAACTGATACCTTACTGGCCTCCACGTTGTTGAGGTACCTGACTTGCTGGTCTTTTGTCGGGCCATGGTCTCCTTTGTATGGGGCCAGTCTATTAAAATGGACTACCCTGGGTTTTCCTTTTGGCTGCTTTCTGATCCTATAGATGACGTCGTTTATCCTATTGATGATCTCAAACGGGCCATCCCAGGAGTTCTGAAGTTTAGGTGAGTAGCCTCGCCTTCTTCGAGGATCATGTAGCCAGACCAAATCTCCAGGTTGGAATCCACCTTTCTCTGCCCTGATGTCGTAACGCTCCTTCATTCTGTCACTGGCTCCCTGGATGTTTGCACGAACCTTCTCGTGGATGTTATCCATCCGCTCCCGTAGATTCGTGACGTACTCCTCTCCGGCAACTTCCTCATTAGGCTTGAACCCGAATTTCAGATCACAAGGCAAACGAAGTTCTCGGCCGAACACCACATTTGCGGGGGTCTGCCCCGTTGCTTCATGGACTGAACTGCGGTAGGCTAACAGGAACAAGTGAAGATACTGGTCCCAGTCTCGCTGATGGTCGGAGACCACTTTAGACAAATATCGACCCATTGTCCTGTTCATGCGCTCCACCATGCCATCCGATTGAGGGTGAAGAGGTGTCGTCCTGGTTTTCCGTATTCCCAGTGCTTCGCACATCCCGGAGAAGACTGCAGACTCAAAGTTTCTTCCCTGGTCAGCGTGAAGTTCCATGGGTACTCCAAACCGGCTGACGAGCTGCTTCACAAGTACGTCTGCAACGGTGACTGCCTCTTGATTCGGAAGGGCATACGCTTCCACCCACTTAGAAAAGTAGTCCATGGCCACGAGAATATATCGGTTGCCTTCGTCCGTCACAGGGAAAGGGCCAGCGATGTCGATTGCTATCCTCTCGAACGGTGCTCCCACGTTGTACTTCCTCATAGGGGCCCTCTTTCTTCTTGTTGGCCCGTTAGAAGCCGCACAAGACGCACAACGCCTGCACCAGTCCAACACATCGTCCTTAAGGTTTGCCCAGTAAAAGCGTTCACGAACTTTTTCCAATGTCCGGTGAACTCCAAGATGGCCGCCAGTTACACCGTCATGTAGTTCTCTAAGCACTTCGGGCACTTTATTCCTTGGAACGATGAGCTGTAGCCTACGCTGATCTCCTTCCGCGTTCTCCAATGCCCGTTTCAGCAGCCCGTTGTCCACTACAATGGAGTTCCATTGGGCCCAGTACGTTTTTACATTCTTCGACATTGGAGCCACATCCTGCCAGGTCGGTCTTCCTCGCCCCGATATTTTCCATTCCTTTATTTGTTTTAAGTCCGGGTCCTCGTCCTGTTCCTTTGACACCTCTGTGTCCCGCCAACTGTCGATAACAGCCGTTGTCCTCAATACTGTTCCCTGCTTCTCTTCTTGTCGGGAACAATGCCTGCATTCTTCATCTTCACATGGTCTTCTTGACAGCGCATCCGCATTCCTGTGGCTCGTTCCAGAACGATGAGCAGATTCAAAGTCGTACTCTTGAAGGCGCTCGATCCACCTCGCCACTTGTCCCTCCGGTGACTTGAATCGCAGCAGCCACATTAGAGCCGCGTGGTCCGTTCTCAGCAGGAACCTTCTTCCGTATAGATATTTATGGAAGTGCTCTATGGATTTTACTACTGCCAGGAGCTCTTTCCTTGTGACACAGTAGTTGCGTTCCGGAGCTGAGAGTGCTTTGCTGAAATATCCAATCACCCTTTCTTCTCCGTCTTGGAGCTGAGAGAGGACACTTCCAATGGCGATGTTGCTGGCATCTGTGTCAAGTATGAACTTGCCCTCGGGACGTGGATAGCTCAGAATAGGAGCACTACTCAATTTGCTCTTCAGCTCCTCGAAGGATGCCTGGCACTCGTGATCCCAATGGAAAGACCTTTTCTCTTCGGTTAGCCTGGTAAGAGGTTTTGCGATGTTAGCGAATCCTTTCACGTACCTCCGGTAATAGGTGCAGAGCCCGAGGAAACTCCTCACCTGGTGCTTATCTCGAGGTACTGGCCAGTCGGTGATCGCTGCTATCTTCTCTGGGTCAACAGCAACTCCGTTGTCTGACACAATATGCCCCAGGTAGTTGACTTGCCTTCGGAAGAGATTACACTTCTTCGGGTTCAACTTTAAGTTTGCTGCACGCAGTCGTTCGAAGACCTTCTCCAGATTCTTCAGATGGTGAGCGAAGGACTTTCCCAGTACAATGATGTCGTCTAGGTACACCAGGCATACTTCCCAAGAGAGACCTCTTAACACGTTTTCCATCAGCCTCTCGAATGTGGCAGGAGCATTGCAAAGCCCGAATGGCATTACTGTAAACTGCCAGAGCCCAGTGCCAATTGAAAACGCCGTCTTCTCTTTATCCTCAGGTGCCAATCCAACCTGCCAATATCCACTGCGGAGATCCAAAGTAGAGAAGAGTTTACACCCCTCTAGGGTGTCCAGCGTATCGTCAATCCTGGGAAGCGGATAGCTGTCCTTCTTGGTGACATTGTTCAGAAGACGGTAGTCTACACAGAACCTCGTTGTGCCGTCTTTCTTCTTCACCAATACGACGGGAGACATCCAGGGGCTACTCGAAGGCTCAATGACACCATCAGCCGCCATCTCCTTTATGATCTTCTCGGCGTCCTCCCGTTTGGCTAACGGCAGCCTCCGCGGGACCTGTCGGATGGGCTTCGCATCCCCGGTGTCAATCCTGTGCTGGACGATATCCGTTCTGCCCCGTGGTCCTGGTCCGATCTCGAAGACGTCATGCCATCGGATAATCATATTCTTCACTTCCTCGCTCTGTTCGGGCGAAAGGTCGCGACATGATTCGTCCAAAAATCCTTTAAGTTCCTCTGGGAGTCCTCGAAGCTAGGTGGGATGACGTTGCAGCTGACGAACCACTGAGGTAGCGGTGGTACACTCCCCGACTGGTGTTCCTTTCTTCAGCGTTACCGGGAAGCTGTTCAGGTTCATTAGCCGAATTGGAGTGGTAGGTCCGATCTTGATGAGAGACCTAGCAACCAGTACGCCGCGCCCGATCTCTTGTTCTTCGTGCCTTCCGGGTTCAACTAGTACACATTGACCCTCCGGTAGATGTCCTTCGACTGTCCCATGTGTTACGATTTGGCTCCGTGCAGGTAAAGTGGTGTCTTCTAGTAAGAGCACTCGTGCGTAGAGATCCTTTCCCTGCCGAAGGATGACTTCTTCGTCTCCCATCGTCAGCACACCTCTCGACATGTCCAGCTTGATCCCGTATGCCATCATGAAGTCCATGCCCAATATGACATCTTCATCGATCTCTGCCACGAGAGCGCGGTGCTTCAGATGCTGACCCCCGATGATGAAGGTGGCAACTGTCTCCCCGTAGACCTTGGCTGGCTGTCCCGTGGCAGTCCGTAATGCCCAAGTTGTTGGTAAGATCTTCTCAGCTGGAAGTGTCTTCGAGTTCAAGATTGTCATGGTTGCGCCGGTATCTATTAGCAGACTTTGCAGCTGTCCGTTCACCATCCCATCAACGTAGAAACTGTTCGTTCTGCTTCCTATTGACGCAACCCTGGTGGTCTTCCTGGGGCCTTTGACGTTACGGGTTGACAGTTGCCCCTTCCCATCAACCCTATTTAGTTTTCCTGTGGCTTTTCTTGCTTCTTAGATGGACACTTGCTTCTAGGGTGTCCAAGTTGGCCGCAGCTCCAACAGCGTATCTCCTTCTTACGGGTCCTGAGAGCCTCCAAAACTTTCGTCACTATGTCCTCGACGCTGAGGTACGCATTTGGCTCCGCTTCTGCTGCTCGTACTCGCGCATGGCCCCGTACAGACTGCCTAACAGCCTCAAACTCCATGGCCTGGGATAATGCGTCTCCCAAAGTTTTCGGCCTGGCGAGCTTCACTGCTTGCTGTGTCTCTGGATCCCGAAGTCCATCCAGGAATTTTTCGACAGCCAAGCTTTCGTAAACATCGTCGGTGACCGATGGATAGGCGTTCCTCACCAGCCGGGCAATATCCGCTTCAAATTCCTGCAAAGTCTCGTTGGTCTTCTGGACCCTGCTTCTCAGCTGTGAGCGATACAGCTGGTCCATGTGGCGGTGGCCGAAACGCATCTCCAGTCTTCTGATCAGCTCCCCGTAGTTGGACCGCTCCGACATGGGTATCCCCTGCAGAACTCCCAAGGCGTCTCCACGCAAGGCCAGGCACAACGCTGAAGCTTGGGTCTCCTGTGACCACCCGTGGATCGAAGCCGCTGTCTCGAAGAGAGTCATGTAGTCCTCCCACGGCGTCTTTCCGTCGAATACTGGAATGGTGTTGTGAGCTGGTGGCGTCCCATTATTGGCGGGCAGAATGGTTTTATGAAGACTGACCTCGGGGGAACGGTCGGTGTCGTTCATCGGTGGGTTGCTCATACGTCCCTCTAGAGCTTCTACTCTTTGCCTAAGTTTGCTTTCAACTGAATTCAATTTTTCTCCTAACCTAGATTCTACATCAGCTACTTTTATATTTACATCGGCTAACTTATTATCTACATTAGCTAACTTATTATCTACATTAGCTAGCTTATTATCTACATTTTCCATTAACTTAGTCTCTAATGTGCCTAACTTAGACTCTAATGTATCCATTAAATCATTTTTTACAGTACCTAGCTCATTTTTAACAGTGCTTAACTCATTACCTAGCTTATTTTCTACATTGCTTAACTCATTACCTAGCTCATTTTTAACATTGCTTAATTCATTACCTAGCTTATTTTCTACATTGCTTAACTCATTCTTAACAGTACCTAATTCATTTTTAAAAGTTGCAGACAACTTGCTTAAATCAGTTTCAAACAGAACGTCGTCTGGATTTTCCCCTAACTCTACAAAAAATTGACGCAAGCGATGTTGCAGTACACTTTTATTTCCGGAAGAATCCAGATCACGTTCTTCTAATTCCCGTTTTAAATCCGCAACTTTTAAATCCATCAATTTAAGACTTTGAGACGCCATTTTTCAAACAGTAGCCCAATTATTACAAAATGCAAGACAAAATAACAATTACACAAGACCCCACACCTGACACCAATTTGTTACGGGCTACTGGGTGTAAAATGGACTAAACTATTACTTAATTCAAGAATCTAATATTTATTAACAAATTAGAAAGAATACAATGAGATTATTTAAAACAGTTAAATTATTAAACTAATATCAATTTACAATAATAATATTCTACTAAATGTTATCTAATTTCTAAGATAATATACAAATAATATAAGTTATTGTTTATACTAAGTAACTAAACTATTTATATAAATTTGTACAAATACAATAATATTACACTATAGTTTACAATTACAAATTAACACTTACAGTTCGCTAACTAAAGTCCACCGACCGTAAGACTCTCCAAATATGACAAACTGCCACACAGTTTATTACACTTATTACACGGTCACTAATTGTCACTGTTGCTCACTAAGCACTTATTACAGACTGATACTAATACTAACTAACTCACACACACTGCCACTAGTTAACGACTGCTACTCACTGGCTTATTACAGACTCGTCTTATTACTACTGCCGCGGCCGAAAACGCTGTCCTTTTTATATAGGCAAGGTAGGTCGTGGTGGGGCATTACTCGGAACACGGACGAGGACCACCTAGACCGATCTAGAAGGTTCTACGCCATTCTATAATCCCTTCCGCTTAATCCCATTGTTTGCCTAATCCGCTCTAGGCAGATCAGAAGCCGGTCCTGCTTTCCGCTCTGACCGTAACAATATTCTAGTTTTTTTACACAAACATGGTTTTAATTGGTATCCAATACAATGGGAAATAAAAGATAATTAGTTATGATTTTTGTAATAAAAAGTCCAGTGCCGGGTTTATACTTAGAAACCCAATTCCAATGGATTTATTTCACTGTTTTTCTTCTTCTGTTTTTTTAATTAATAAGTTCTTTATATCAAAAGCTAAATAGGATACCCAATAAAAAATGTCTATTTTTCATTAATTTAATTTTTTTTCAAACAAAAATTTTAAAAAATCTAAACTATATAATGAATACTATTCTAGGATACAAATTTAACAAATAATTTAGGAAGGAACGTATGAAAGACAAACAACAAAGTTTATTACTTCATTAATGTTGAAAGAGAAAAATTAGCCAATGTCTATATAATTTACTTCCTATATAATGTTTTACATATAACGACCTATATAATAAATTTATGATATATAACTACCTATTTAATAAATTTCTGCCCGATTTCATAAAAATTCGTAAAATAATATAGACTTTGAAAAGCTGACTATTTTCGTTTTGTATTTAAATCGGTGTTATTTAATGTGTAATAATACAGAAATAATAAGTAGTGTGAAAAGTAGTCCTCACTATCCTTGACTTCCTTCTGTACTTAACTAATGAAATTAGTATATTTTTTTTTTTTTTTTAATAATTTTGTAATAAAAAGTAATTTATAATGTTTTGTATACATTTGTTTATTGATAATTATTTTAATTAATTCTATATTGTAAATAATATGATAACAGGTACATTCTACATAAACGCTTGTCAGGAAAGTGCCGATTAATGAACGATCCTTTTAAACTTTTACTTTGATAAATAAAAATGAGCGAAGTGTTGGTAGACATTGATTAAATATTCGGAAGTTTACTTTTTTTCCTGTATAGAATCCACTCAATAGAAAACTTTAAATAGAATACATATAAATTGTGAAACACCCTTTTTTGAAGCAAATCTGAAAAAGATTGAGGCCATATTGAAAAAGTGTTTTTCTTACGTTATAGTTCCCGAGATTAAGTGTTGATAGACATTTCTTTTTAGCCTATAAATGATTATTAAACATTTTTAAAATAAATTTTGATTAAAACATTGCTCTATAGAACCTGAGTGCATTATTAGTTTATTGAAAGGGTAAACAATGGATAGAGCAAGTCGACCGATTGAGACAGATAATGGACGTAGGTGTCATTGAACAACTGGAGATAAACCATTTTGCTGGGTACTCTCAATGCATATCAAATATCCCTCTTCTCTCACACTTTAGCAATGAGCGGAATTAAAGATCAAATCTATAATTGGCAATAGAACTAATATGGCTTCTCTCTTAGCATTTTTAATTAATCTTCACAGTTGAATTAAATAAACTTAATAATAAAATAAACATTAGAAAAGCCAATTAGTCAAATAATTACCCTAAAAGAAATAACAGAAAAAGGAGGCCTACAAATTCCCTATGAAAAGACGCAATGCATGACAGAGAAAAAATAATAGAGACAAAATACGGAGAAATAAAAGTAACAAAGAAAATTAAACATCTAGGAGAAGCAATTTGCAACAATGGTTTGAAAAATAAAGAAAATAACAAAGTTGGAGAAACTAAGCTTTATTAGGGTGAAAGATTTATAAGAAGAACTTATCCTCTAACCCAAAAATAAGACACGGTTATAAAACCAGTGATTTTATACGGGATGGTGACATGTCTCTCTGAACTAGAAAAATTACTTAAAATAGAGAGAAGGATCCTGAGGAGAATCTATGGGCCCAAGGAAAAACAGGAAGGATACAGGTTACGATCCAACCAGGAAATATAGAGGGAGATGAAATACCTGGAAACCGAAATAGGTATCAGAAGACTAAGTTAAGCACATGGTAAGAATGGACCAAGGAACAAGAAAATATTTGACAAAATCCGTGAATACAAGAGCGTAGTTCTACATACCCTCGTAAAACAAATGTGAGAAGAAGCAGAAAAATTAAAAATAACAGACAAAGACTGCCTAGATAGAGAAAATTCTGGGAGGGGAGAAAGACGAAAATGAGAAAAGAAATGTAGAGTTATTCGCGTGGTCTTGAAGGCCGTTTCGTGAAAAAAAGGAAAATAATAAAATAAGCCTTTGCAACTAATTGTACATACAATTTCACGGTTATTTTTCTAAATTTCCAATACCGTGATTAAATTTTTAAAAGGATACCGATAATAAATTTATAAACATTTTACATTCGATTTTGATTAACTTATTTAAACAGAATAAAATACTATTTTTTTTAAACTAACAGCAAAAAAATGTTAATATTTTCGATAGAGTACTGTTGTCTTCGTGTAATTAATAAATTATGTATTGTACCATCGTTATACCAGGAAATACCCAACAATTAAAACCAAATTTTAATATCTGCAGCCTCGGTGAATAATTGGTCGAATTCGAAGTCGAATTTTGTCCAGAGTTGTTTTTGGCTTGAAATAGATATTACTTGAAATGTGATCTAAGCAATAAATCCTGTCCTAGCCAACTCCTGACTTAGCTCCTTATTCACTACAAAACAACATGTTTCTGTTTTTATAAGAACTTATAACTCTTTTTTGAGAAAATTCGACTTAACCCTTTATTGTAGATACATTGGCTTTTAATTTTGTCTAAAAATGTTAACCTATTTTTCCTTTCCTTTCTTCATTGTTTGGTGTCGAACAGTAGAAAAGGCGATTTCTTACGAAATATTCTAGAAAGTAAGGCACTGAAAAAAAGGAGCTCTGCAGTGATTTACTGTTTTTTTATATAAAAAATTGTTCTTCTCTAATGGTATTACTTTAAAACTTTAATAAAGTGATATTTGTAATTATTTTTATAATTTATATTATTTAATTGTGATAATTTAAATAGTCTTTATTTTTAAGAGAAAAGATTTGTCCTGGTCGGGATTCGAACCCGGGCCTTCCGCAACTCTATCGCAGTATTCTACCAACTAAGCTACCAGGCCCGTAACCAGGCCAGGCAAATCCATTCTCTTCACCGATCCTATATCCCCAATTCTCGCAATTTTTGCGATGAATCTATGGAGAAGAATATTTATTGAACATCTGGGTTTTTTTGGATTCAAATATCTTTTATTTTGAAGAGAAAATATTTGTACTGGCCGGGATTCGAACCCGGGTCTTCTAATTATATAATATAAAATTGACGTACGTCAACCAGATCCTAAAAAGGTAATGAACATTCTTCCCCATATATACATCGCAAAAATGGCGAGAGCTGGGGATATAGGATCGGTGTAGAGAATGGATTTGCCTGGCCTGGTTACGATCCTGGTAGCTTAGTTGACAATGTTCTGCGCCAGAGTTGCAGAAGATCCGGGTTCGAATCCCGACCAGGACAAATCTTTTCTCTTCAAAATAAAAAGTAATTATTTTTAAATTGTAATATCATTAATGTATTTAGAGCAACATGAGTTTGCTTTTTTTGTAAAACAGTAAATTCTAGTCATAGTGTAGCTATGATTTTTTTTTTTTGGAGGGGGGCATTCTGTGTTAATGACATCTGTGTCCGCTGTATTATTTTGTCCCTGTCCGTATTTGGATAATAGAAGCACTATTCTGTTTGTTTAGTTGAGTTTTGGCTACCTCAAATCAACAATGCACGATAATATCATTGCATAACTATATCATAACATAATTATATTGTGTTATATTATGTATATAAACTCAAGTGAGTATTTGATTAAAACATTAGTGTGAGATTGGTGCCTCTGATTGATGGGGTTGTTGAGGTCCGATGTTCTTAATTACATCTTTATTGATGTCAATATTTTTTTATGGATGCCCTTGGATTTGTGAAACTTTTTCGAGTTCGTCATTTTCCAGTAGTTTGAAGATTTAATAAGGCTTTGGAATTTTCCATTTGTTTTCTTATTATTTGTTTATGCCTCTTTTTGAGTTCTTTATTTATATAACATGAACAATACGTAAAACAACATTTGAAGGTCGGTACCTCGATGAAAATTTAAGAGAATACTTATTGGGGAATTTTCGTTTCTACGTTACTACTTTGTACCTGATAAATAGTCAAATTTTTTTTTCATGCAACTTGTTGAATTAACTTTTCCATGATCATAATCCAAAGTTTTGAAAGTGAAAAACACAACTTTTCAGGAAATTCAAAAATGTTTCAAGGGTCATTCAAAATCAGTATGCGTATCAAACGTATTTTAACTATGCCATGATAAGTGGCTTTGTGTCATAGATGAGTTATACTTTGCATTGTATCATTTTAAATAGTTGCACAAATATTAGAATTGCTAACTAATGAATTTGGGATAATCAATAGCCTGATTTAAAACACCTCGTTGGTTTGATAAAAAATTGTAACAGCAAAAACAGGTATTAGATTTTTTTACTATTAGAACCAGATCAAACGATTTTGGTGGATTCGAGACTTTAAAAATTCCAGTTTTGTGTCATTAACACAAAAATCATGATTGGGTGTTACAATTATACTTTCTTGGCGGAACAGGAGTGTGATTGAGTTGTATGTATTATCTTCACAATTCATGTAATGATAATAATGTAATACAGTATTCTGTTACTTTAAGACATGAACAATACTTTATTCCTAGGCATTATCATAAATACAGGTACACCGAGTTTATCACATCACTTTTAAATAAAACGGTTATGTCTTGATACTCTTTATTTAAAAATATAAAATAATGACAAGATAACGAAAAGAGCATTTTTTAAACAATGAACCTTGAAAGGAATAGTTATATTTTTATTTACATATGTATATGTTTATATTTACATCAATTAATTCTTCCATTCTACGTCGGCAGTATAACTTGAAATTAACTATTATAAGATTCTGATATATTTCTTTATGTTAAGATCCTATCCACATTTCTCTCTTAAAATGCTCTTGGTGCAATAAAAGAGATCCCCTCTTCCCTACTATGTTATTATCAAAAAATAATAAAAGCCAAGGAGCTAGGAAAAAAAAATTATGCTGATATTATCTTATGGTGATTTAAAATTACCTCTCGAATTGTCACGGTCACTGTCCTAATCTACCATCCATGTAATTCAGACAGGAGTAGTCCATCTATAGTTTACAGGATACTACAGATTGCTACCGAGGAGTTGTTTCATGTATTACGGATATTTGTTTTGGGAACATTGACTCTTTAATAAAATGCAAAATATGCTTTGTGCCTCTAAAAATATCCATGTCCCTAGCTGGTGCCAGGCTATGACAAATTGATCAACTCAAGTTGTTTGCTCAGATGGTTGACTCCCAGCTAGCGAGGTGAGGTTACTCAGTGAGATTGGACAACTTTTAAATATTTGCATATCAAAAGGTTCATCATCTGCGGCGGTGCGCCTCTCCTCCTCTTTGTGCCTTTGATGAATAAAACAGAATCCCTTGCGAGATCGTGCTCTCGAAGGAAGGGGAACCGGGCGAATTTAGAAAAGCCGTAAAATTACGTTTAGCCAATGAATCTCGTTTTTTCTTTTTATCATTATAATCTTTCTCTTTTACCTTTAAGAATTACCTTTATCAATTCTGTCCCCTTCAAAGGGCACTTATGTCGTTTCGGTTCTAACTAATTTTCGAAGTCTCTTGTTAAGAATTTACCTCGCTTAAAAGTTAGCTTTTTAGCTCTTTGCCGTATTTAGTGAATTATATTCTAACCCTCGTGGCGGTTAGAGGAGGAATGGCGAAAATTAAAATATTGAAATGAAAAAGAATTGTAAAGAGTTCTAAAGCTTTCCAAACCAAGTTTAAGGCGATAAACGCAAAATAAAAGGAGAGAGACCAGATTGGTTGATACATGAAACCAGTTATGGTTGGGTTGAGGAATTAAACATTACATGCATTATATAGGAGGGAGAGGGTAGTTCAAAATTCGAAAATTTTGACACAGAATGAGAATATTCTATACCGGTTTAAATGTTTTTAAATGTATTCCAATGCTCACTTAATCTCTTTACAGTTTTGAATTTTAATTCTAATTTTTAATATTTTTTATTTTTCTAAAGGGGGAGCTTGGTAACTCAGTTTCTAGAACCCAGAGTTAGTATGCTGAAAATCGAGGGTTCGGATCTGTCTATGATAAACTATTTAATCTATTGATAGCCTTAGATGAACATTATGAGAAGTGGGTATTATCTTAAATTAAGGGGAAACCTGGCGGTTGAGGCACCTTCTCTGCTCAACTGTTCAGTTGATGTGTGCATTGCCTTAGAAACTGTACAGTCTCTACCATGTACTGAGCCCAGAATACTGGTTGTAGTGCTATAGGGAAACGTGAATGATGCACTTCATTAGAAACTTCATTTTACGTACGACGTATAGTTGAAGACTAGACATGAATTATTATCATTATTAATATGATTATTATATGAATTATTTACATCCTATTATGAATTATTATCAGTTATTTATAGTTATGCACAACTATAACAGAAAAGAACACCAATCTGTTTTGAACCGTTGATGTTCATTGTTGTAAATATTTTGTTGGCTGATACTGGTAAATGAAGAATCATTTAAAAAAAATATCTTTAAAATACACCCCACGTTTTATTTTACGATAAATTGAAATTTTTAGTTCATGACTCTAGCTTACTGAAAATTATTCTTTTCTTTGTAGTTCTGTTTTCAACGAAAAAGTACGAACATACAGGCTCAGGCCAAGCTAAAAAATAAATAAAATCTTGAAAAGACTAAAGTTTACTTTGGGATCCAGACCTTCTTAAGAACAGTCGGGCACGAATTTAGGAGCATTTCTTTAATAATACATGAATTTAGAAGCTTAATTCTTTTTCACGTTTTTTATCCTGTTCAAGTTCCATGCAGTTTTTGGATTTTTTTTACAGTTTTGATTCTTCGCAAGGAGATAGCCTCACTACATTTCTTATTGTTTAGTTTGATAGGCGTCCTCTTGTGTGACTATTGGTCCCCGCATTGTGTTTCCCTCGACTTTACCTCCTCTTCCATTGCGGCCGTTCCACCCCATCTGCTCGGCCGGTGGTTAACGAGAGGCGACCCCGGGCTTCCCCTAACGCTGTATCACCGCTCATCGATCGCTCCCTGTACTCGCCAGGGGGGTCTTCACTAAACCGGAAACAGCCTCTGGTTCGTTCTGTAGTCAGCCGTTTCCTATCTCGAAGCGGATTCTATTTTGCCAGAAGGACTTAAAGGCATCAGTTCCGCAGGTGATCCGCAGGAGTTTATTTGAAATAAGTTTTAACTTTCCATTCGTTTCCTTTTTAATATTCTCGAAAATAGAAATAATGGTGAGTTTCAGTACTAAAAACCAGGTGCGATTATGAGAAATGTAATGATTTCATCAAGAAAGAAACGTTTCGAAGTTGGCTCCTCAATAAACAGTTCTCACTACATAAGATAATTTGTTGACCTCCTCCCGGACCATTTTCTTCCTCATTTCGAAATATAGATGCTTAAGTAACCTTAACAGTATGTGTAAGTTGGCTCTTCAGTCAGTAACAGAATATTAAAAAATAAAATAATGAAAAGTTTAAACTTGTGACTTAACTCGAAACGACAACCTGCACAACTAATACGGATTTATGTCATATCCATCAGAAATATCTAGTCTGTTTAAATGCTTGGAGTATGAGGATTCGATTTGAATAAAGATGCAAAAAGGATTGTCTAGTATCTCTACTTCAAAAAATCAATAGAAAGAAAATCCGTTCGGAATTAAAGGTAAAGTTAATGGCGGGTAATATTCGTTATTTCATCAGAATTCTTCTTTATAGTTTACATGAACTATAGATATACTGTACTACTTTTTACATATGTGAAATTTTACCACTCACTTTTCTACAAGCATTTCAAATATTGCGTTGGGTATTTGACTCAGGTAGGACGATCCAACTGGAGATGTAAGTTGACTTTACAAAACCGTATCATATATCAGGGAAATATAGTTCAAGTGATTGCATCTCTGAAATGAATTGGACTTGTAAAGTTGTCGGTATGGATAACGGGTCTTTAGAAGGGTGCCTGTCCGCTCGGACAGCTTCCGACGTAAATGGGAAAATTGTGCTACGTTCATATGTTGGGATAATGATGGAATTGAATGGAAGAGGTATCCAAGCAAATACTGTAACATAAGTTTTTTTTTCTTCAAATTTATTATTTTAGTCTAAACGATTAATTATTGTGTTAGTATCAGCGTTTTCTAAGCATTAGGTGGATCTCTTCTCTTTTATATGTAAACTTTACGTTAATGTGAATTTGGTTTCAGGCTGCATTCCATGGGATGCATGCCTAACATATTCGTGGTTAGAACTATGAAAGTAGAAGTTAAAACTTAAGATGTAAAGAACAAAGGTTCAGGTATTTTTTTCGCTCTATGTCAAATCAATGTTAAGCAAGTGCAATTAAAAAGTATTTCAATATACTACTGAATTTTGTCGCAGATGTTGAAATGTTGGACACGACACAACGTTGAACATCAATGCATTTTATGGATGTTTAGGGAGACAAAAAGTTTTCAAGTTATTCTCTGGCATCTTCCCCTTCTCGAATTATTTTTGTCTATTATCAGTATGTGAGGGGAGCGGAGTAACTCAGTGATAGAGCGCTGAGTTGTGTCGAAGGTCCTGGGTCTTAATCCCACTCGCTGGAAGACTTATTTAATCTGTTAGAGGCCTGAGATATCTTGGGTATCTGTTAGAGGAGAGGATCTAGGACCCCTGTGGTTCACCCAACCTCTATAAAATGGGTAACCAAAATTAGGAGGAAATATCTGACGGACAAATGAAATAAAAAATGTACTGCTGCAACCAATGAAAGGCCATAGGGCAGTGATTAATTTTTCAACAAAAGTTGTGCAGAGTGGGGATTTGTCCGAGATTGTAAGCTTTTTTACCCAATTAAGAAAACCCACTGTATAGAGACTGAGTGGAATTGCAATTTAAAACACCATAAAATGTTCTCATATTGTATCAAACTGACTTTGATGCCTATGTTTGAAGACCCAATTGCCAGAGTCTCCCCACAATTACCTGTGGCTTTAGAGAACCAGTCACCTTCATATATGCGAGTATTTTGTTTTGATTATTTTTGTGATAATTACTTTAATAGTAATATTAGCTCTATACTACACAAAAAATCATTAGTACTTTCACTTGAAATTAAGTTTAAGAAACTTACAGTTTGCTTTTATATTTGTATTCATTTCCGTGATACTTATGCATTAAATGTATTGATTTACTCATTTCGCAATCTTAGAAGCTGCCATGTTGATAGGAATGCGGATAGAAACTGTACTAATTATATTTTCTTACGTACTATTATCTTATGATTAATTTACTGGATTGGTATAATTATAAAAACTTTGCCCCACGACGTATAATTTAACATCGTCTAAGAAACTCGGTATATTTTATGATTGTAGTATTATTCTTTTGAAGAAAAACAATTTCATCAAATACCCCACAACATGATTGCCCTTCATACTTCTTTACGCAACGATGTAAGAAAATAATTATAGTTTATATCCATCTCTCTGCGTTCATTTGTTATTAAATCATTTTCTGAGTCTTAATTGAGATATTTTTACGTGCTATTACAAGCTAAAACTAATTACTATTCATCGTTTTTTTTTATATCTAATGTACTACGAAGTTAAAGTAAGGTAGGAATTAACTGACATGAATACCTTCATTAAATCTGCTTTTTTTGATTGAGTGCACCTCTGTGATGTTAGTGATACTTTTTGATTAAATGGATCTCACATATGAATTCAAGAAACAGGTTTTCATCTGCATTTTTTCCTTTTCAGATTTAATTTAACTAGTAAAAAGAAATCGTTATTGTTTTTGCAGAGTACATTTTTTATTAATACTAGGGGAGGGGGTACCTCCTGCCTGTTTGTGTAATTATTGAAACCACTCGAATTTCCATTGTTGCATAATTGATATATTGTATATTTTTCTTTAGCTGTTGCAGTTCATCTTCGGGAAATTAAATTATACATTTTTTACCACACTATTTTTATTCTGAACATTGGTATTATCTTTTTTGGACACTTTATTATTTTTATGTGATGCCCGTTGATTATTTCTGTAATTTGGTCTATACTTGTAATCTTATTTGTGTGCAGTGTTTCTTTTCTCGATCAAGGCTTTGCAATACACTATCAGTGCAACACTGCCGTCTTATAAAGTCGGAATCTTTTTTTGCATATCATAGAGAGATTATTAAAAAAAAAAAAAAATTGAGTAGATGTGAATCCAAATAGTAATATTTCATACTCCTTAGAACATATGGACAGGGATTTTAGCTCTTAGAGTCTAGAATATAGAAAACAAAAATTAATATACCTTGAAGATGGACATTCAACTTGAGCCAATGAAATCTGATGAATAAAATTACCAACTATTTAAAATATCGTAGAATGTTCGGTCCAAAAAACGATGAGATCACTGGAAAATTTAGGAAAGTAAAAAACGCAGAATTGATGAGCATACACCCGGGCAGTATTATTGAAGGGATAGTGTCGCGAAGATTAAGATGGGCTTCTATATTTGTTGGGTTGAGTAAATAACAAATCTCTTAAAAGTTAATAAGCTACTAGTAAACGCCGGTGGGGGTACATCGATACATAGGTGGGAGGATTGCGTTGATAGTGATGTGGCTGATCGGCATTGAGCCCTCGAGTTCGCTAAGCCTTAGTATTTATTATTATTATATTTACCTGATGGGGCCCAGAAGGGGAAGTGATGCGCCTCATATGGCCTCTCCTGCCCAACCCCAACTCTCACCTTCGCGTGGTGGGCCCTGCTAAGCCGATTCAGAATTAGAATGGTGAACTAACGATAGATGGAGGTCTTGTTGGGGCGGTCTTGAGGTAATTGGGAACCCGGCCTACCAGGATATCATATGCTGGCAACAGCATATATGATAAGCGTGGTGGCGGACGAACATCTATTTATGCCAACGGTGGCGCTCATAGGCCGGGTGAGGTGGTTTATTGCGAACGGGTAGAAGAGGCTCGATAGTCCGTCAAGACAACTCTTCTAGGAGACGGGAGCTCTGAGTATAAATCCCCTGGTCCTCTAGGTTGGGGGTTGAGAGTAGAGTTAACGGCCCACCTCATAAAAAAAAACAATTGTTACGAAACCAGAAGAAAATAACAAAGCCGGACGCATTACTGGAAAAAGAACTTGAACTTGGAAAAGGCGAAATGATATTAGAATTGCGACGTGGAACGTACGTTCCTTATATAGACCTGGAGTCCTAAAGATTTTTTAAGTGAGGCTCTCAAATATACTTTTTGGATATTTTGGCTTTAGAGGAGATGAGATGGACAGGTAGTGGGATTATGGACTGGAGGGACTACTCGGTCTTCTACAGCTGTCACGACCAAGAACACACTTTTGGCCATGGCTTCCTCGTGAACCGAAAAATCAAACAAAGAATAATTGATTTTAGACCAGTTACTCCCAGGATTTGCAAGATAATAGTGAGAGGTACGTTCTTTAACTACACCATAATCAACGTGCATGCTCCAACTGACGATAAACCAAAGGGAGAGAAAGACGAGATCTACGACTTAATGGAAAGGATATGCTCTGAAAGCCCAAGGCATGATGTAAAAATGATTGTGGGGGATCTAAATGCCAAAGTAGGAAAGGACCATCCAACGTCGGGAAGTATGGATTGACAGCAAACAGACTATTCAGACAATGGTTTCCGACTATTAAATTTTGCTGTTAGCCAATATCTAGTTATAGGGGGAACATCGTTTGATCATAAAGGAGTACACAAGAGTACGTGGGCCTCTCCGGATGGCAACACAGTAAATCAGATAGATCATATCCTAATTGAGAGACGCCATAGATCAGACCTCAGGATGTTAGGGTGTTCAAAAGTGCCAATATCGACAGTGATCACTTCCTTTTGGTGGCTAAATTAAGAGCTAGGATATCTAACAGTAGAAATGAGAGAGGCATGAGGATAACAAGGTACAATACAGAGAGGCTCATGGAAGAGGTTGTAATGAAGTAATTTGAGGAATGCACCAATCAGAAACCTATGGCTTGGAGACGGACTGATGGCAAGGGATAAAAGGTGCAGAGTCACTGGAATGCCCTAAGGAGTGTGTTGACTGCCGCTGCAGAGGAAACTGTTGGTTTGAAGTGTGACGACCCAAGGAGTAATTGGTTTGATGAGGAGTGCAGGGAGGTTACAGATAATAAGAACAAGGCCTATTAATTACAATACTAGTTACAAAGGAAATGCAGTAGGGCCTCCCAGGAACAATATGGAAAAGAGAAAGCTCATGACGGAGCATCTGCGAAGCATAGAGGAATACAAAAGTAAAAAATTAAGCCGGGATATGTACAAAAAGTGAACAACATGAGGCAAGAGTTCCAGCCTCTATCTATTGCGTGCAGAGATAAAAGTGGAAACCTCCAAAATGACACTAGCCTGGTCAGTAGATGGACAGAGCACTTTCGTGAACTGTTCGGTATGAACGGGGAGTATATTGCTGGAGAAGGAGGAAATGACGGAAGATGACAGAGAAGAGCTGCTCCCATAGAGAAGCACAATAATAACAAATCCGCGGGCTTAGATGGTTTACCAGGGGAGTTTTTTAAGAATAATGGTCAGGACTTCGTTAAGGAGCTTACCCATCTTCTGCCTGATACACAAGAAAGGTGACCCGCTCGTATGTTAAAACTACAGAGGCATTTCTTTGGTGAATACAGCATATAAGATATTGTCCAACATAATATTGGCTCGACTACTTCCTTATGCAGAGGATATTATCAAGGACTACCATTGTGGGTTCAGGCGAGGTAGATCAACGACTGACCAGATCTTCACGTTAATGTTAATCCTGGAAAAGACGCTGGAATCATTGATATGCACCATCTGTTTATGGACTTTCGGGCCGCGTATGATTCTATAAATCGAGAGATGCTCTATAAGGCAATGGGGGATATGAACATACGTTCCAAGCTGGTCCGAATGGTTAGAGTGGCCATATCCAACTCTAAATGTCAAATTAAGATCCAGTTCCATCTATCAGATCCCCTACAAACATGGAATGGATTGAAGCAGGCTCAACCTAGGTCTGGAGAAAGTGGTTAGAGATTCGTAGATACAAATAGGCGGGCAAATCTTCAATTAAGGTGTACAGCTTCTGGCTTATGCCAAAGATATTGATATAGTCAGTAGATCGAAATCAGGCATGAAAGAAGCCTTTAAAGCTTTGGAGCGATCTGCTCAAGCAATGGGGCTAGTAATAAACGAACCCAAAACAAAGCACATGGTTGAAGGGACTGAGGTACGTGATCGACATAGTATAGACACGAGTATAGAAATAGTTGGATACAAGTTCGAAACAGTTCTGGGATTTGGGTACATTGGGTCATTTGTAGATACCGACAATAACTTCTCCAAAGAAATAGATAAGAGAATCATAGCCGCTACGAGGAGTTATTACGGTAAAATCAAGTTCTTTAAAACAAAAGCAATAAATAAAGACTAAAAAGCTACACTCTACAAGACCCTCATCAGACCCGTACTGACATACGGTAGTGAATGCTGGGTGCTAATGAAAGCCGATTAACAGAACATCGCAGTTAGGACAGAATTCTTAGAAGGATTTATGGGCCCATCAAAGAAAATGGCACCTGGAGAATAAGGCACAACCGGGAACTGTACGAAAAGTATAAGGTGTCCCAGCAGTAAAATTTATCCCGATCAGCAGGCTTCGTTGGGCTGGTCAAGTACAAAAGATGCCTGAAGATAGCATTCCCAAGAGGATAATGAACCATGCACCAGTGGAGAAAAAAAAGTAGGAAGACCCCGGACAAGATGGTTGGACCAGGTTGGAAGGGATGTGGTGTGGCTGGGGGCGTCAAGCTGGTGGACGGTGGCCAGATACAGGGACCGGTGGGGACAGTTTCTTCTGGAGGCCAGGGCCCGGACTGGGTTGTAGAGCCAAGGATGTATGTATATTTACCTGACATTATATAAGTGCCTGACATGGTACAGGTTCGGGACTCCCATTTTACATCCCATCAAAACGATGGCAAATCCAAATATTCATTTGAAAAATCATAACGCCACCTGCCGGGCTGCCAATTGCGGTCTTGGGCAAAGAAGGTTGTTATACTAACCGATAGGTGGGGGGATTTTGCTCGGAATATATATATATATATATATATTTGCCTTCTACAATTAAAACAAGATTCTTTTTTTTTTTTAATGGCGGAAGGAATGAGAAAGTTCTAATAGTTGTGCCCAGATCCCAGAACCTCAAGAAGTTTGACTTTATAGGTTTCTACTTAGTGGGAATCAAGTTGCGAGTCCCCTCTTAACCTCCCCTGGCTGCTTCCTTCCTTGTCTAAAGAGGTTTTAATTTTAAATGAAGGCTGGTACGATGAAGAGCGAAAGATTTTTTTTGTTATTTATAATTTCCGTCAGTGTTCCATCTTTTACAATGGCTTTCCGGAATACAACAAAATTATGAATTTTTTTTCCAAATCGATCAATGAAGTTCTTAAAAATGTTTGTTATTTTACGATCGACGTGGTCATACTTTGAATACATTTGATTGTTATATAATTAAGAATCTTATCTTTGGTGAGTATAGTTCTTTTGTACAGCACGTAATGTGGGTGTAAACATGGCCTGCTTTTGTCTTTTATCGACACTTCCAGAGGTTCATTTTTTTTTATCAAGATGAATAATATGTTTGTGTATTATTTTGATATCACCACCGGTAATACACTCATATTTTATTTGTTTTTATGTGTTGAAAATACTAAGAAAAATAATACATTGATGAACCAAAGTTTATAAAGGCACTGAGAATGTGTTTAATTAAGAAAGAAAAAATATATTACATTTCTAAGAAAATTGCGTTCTTACCGGAAGTAGATATTTATGATCAGGTTATTGTTGACACTGGAACGTCGGCGTGTTTGTTAATACTTATCCATTTGTTTATCATGATTAATGATAAAGGGCCATTATGTTTGTTGAAGCGTTCATTTCTTGATGAAATGATTACCGATATCTTCACATTTTCTATAATTATATTTTCCCCACTAAAACTATTAATATATAATATATATTTTATATTTATTATAAATATATATTATTGGGAATATTAAAAAGGAATCGAACCAACTGTTCATTCATTTCCCTTTTACACTGGTAACCTGCGAATCTTATACATACATTAGAAGTAATAAAAACGTACAGTTCATATGATACAACCCAATATTTATAAGCATTCATACCGGAAGTTAGTACTTATGCTTGGAGGATTGTTGAATATGGAACGTCGGTTTGTTTTAATAAAAGCTAATTTTTAATTTTTTTTTCATTTTATCATCATTATCATAGTCGTTCCTATTTACCGCTCTGCAGTGTGGGGTTTCTTTTTGTATAGCCCGGACCACACCGTACGATCCTCTACCATTTCTCTCCTTCTATTCCATTGCAGACTTATCTTTTTCATATTATATAGTCAGATATTTCAATTATCCCATTATAGGAATGGTGTAATCATCCCCATTAAAGTTAGTTTATGGCAATATATCTAGGCTGCCTCTAGACTTTTTGCTTCATCTATCTTTGGTTTTTTCCCCTGTGTTAAAACCCTACCGCCGTAGCAGTAAGCTAGAAAAACGACCCTAGAGGTGTTAGTTAAAATCTTGGGAAGAATTAACGACACCTAGGGGTTAAGGAGGGGAAGTGGTGGGGCTGGAGGGGGTAGAGTACAGCGGCGTGGAGGGGATGAGCAGTGCGCCGCCGGCTTCCGTAGCGAGCGGTTCTGTTGTCTTTTGTATCAGTGATTGCTGTCGATGTGCTAAGCCAGGCGATGTGGAACGGAGGGGAGCCGCAGCGGGTCCTGCTCTGGCTGCTCTGTTCGGCCTCCATCGCCGCCGTCTTACTGCTGGCCTGGAGGCAGCAGCAGCTCGAGTCCAGGATATCCGCTTTAGAACTCAAGGTGTCGTCCGAAGGCGAGGGTCTTCAACGTTTCAGGAGGGATGTCCAGCCTGTGTCCCAGCAGCCGCCAGAGTGCGTCTGTCCACCAGGTCAGTGTCATATAGGTTATGAGAAAGAGCAGTTTGCTTGTTGATTCATTTAACGTCAGTGGAATTCCTTAATTTTAGTTATCCAGATATAATTAGGATGGGAATATTTAAAGAGAAGTTTATGCGCTTTGAATCCATAGTAGCTAGGAAAAAAAGAAATTCCAGATAAAGGCAGGAAAGGCTTGTTATTATTCGGTATCGACATTACTGAGTCCCGAAATCTAAAAATCAGAATTTATAAGACTATCACTCTTCCAATACTTCTTTAAGGATGAACGAAGTCTTAAAGTTTTCAAAAATAAAATGTAGCCTAGAATATTCGGACCAAAAAAGGTTGAGACCACTGGAGAATTTAGGAGGTCAAACAACGCGGGATGGTTGAGCATGCACCCGGTTAATAATATTTAAGAAGTAGCGTCGCGAAGATTAAGATGGGCTTGTTAAGAACGAATTCCTTAAAAGTTAATAAGCGCAGTACCGCCTGCTAAACGTCTGAGGGGTAGACCGAGGTATAGGTGTTAGGATTGCGTTAGGGGATTCTGGCGCATTAGGGTTTAGACAGTGACCCGTTGACAGAAGTTTGTAAGCAGAGATTGGTAGTACCGGGATTATTATTACATTTAACGAGTACCTAACACCCCACAGGTTCAGGGCTCACGGCTTACGTCTCTTCCGAAGAACTGCATATTTAAGGATTTTTTACTCTCTATAAAAAGTCCAAAGTCCACCTACCAGGCTGCGAACCCGCGATATTGGGCATAGTATGTTGTTATGCTTACCTCTAGACTAAAGGCGATCCTAAAAAATACCATAGGAAAATAGTGTTGCAAAGGTGCAAGGTAATTGCAGCTAGACATGTTTTCTTCCATTGCCCAAAGCAGTGCTGAAGTTTGTTTACAACTGAACTATCCTAAATGCGCCAGAAGGCCGATATGAATACATTATATCAACTCCAGACCTGGGAGAACCATTATAACAAACTCAAATTGACAACATCACTTCTATGTCTACCTCAGTACATTTTATCCGATGTAAGCTTCCATACAGAAATAATTATAAATCATCACATTATTATCACTTAACCACAGATGTCATTGTACATAAGTAGAAATATTAATGAAGTCTTACGTTCCATTGTCATTTTTATTCATGTTCAATTTCGAATTGAATATTACATCCGAACCTTTACGAATAGACGTTTTTACTTTCTGTTTCACCAATTACGAATTCCTTTAAATTCTTCCCGATTTGGGGCTTCATTATTATTATTTCTTTAATTTTTAAAATACATTTTTTATTTATTTTCTTATGTATACTGTGTATTGTTGATGGAACGTTGATGTATAAACGCTTTTGTTAATTTTTTTTTCAAGATATTTTATTATTTGCTTAGTATAAGTGAATATGTAATAAAATTATTTAGCGTTTTGTATTAGCTTTTGTTTTGTTTTATTTCTTTTGTTAGATGTGAATGGTTATTTTAATGTATATCTAATTATTAATTCCATAATTTAAAAGTGGAATATTGTTTATGCCATAATTTACTTTATTGAATAGTAATTTATTAATAGAGGATAAACTTCGAGAAACTTTGCAGCTTCTATCGCAGGCTTCTCGGCTCTGCACCGAAGCGGTGCAGCATAGAAAAGTTATTGTGCTATTTGTCTTCCATTGATTAAATTTATATTTTATTTTAAATAGTAATTATTTTGCTTCATACATGGTAGATACGTCATACGGAAGTAATAATGTCTGGAAGATTTTCATTACAACTTTAGCCGTTTTAAGAAAAGTATTAAACTATTATTAATAATTTTGTCTTTCTGCTTTCATCTATGTTTTAAATATATAGTCCAGTATTTATTATGGGAGAATAATTAAATAAGTAATGAATTATTAATGGAGAATAAATTAGTTGAATGAGGTTTCGAATCTGAGTGAAATAGATTCAAAGTAAATAATACATATTTTATGGTTGCATCCGTCATAATCAAGTTCCACAAAATATTCTGCATGTGTTTATGTGGTAAGTCTAGATCAAAAAACGAAATGTTAAATATAAATAAATATACGAATATAAATAAACGAAATAATGTATGTAACTGAAATTATCTATTTAAAGTAAAGATATGCCTGTGATGTAATTTTCTCTAAAATATATTTTACCTTTCTTTTTTCTCCAAAACGACTTGTATTGTAAATATTCAACTAATTATTCTTTTCATACCAGTCTTACTCTCATGGCAATTGTCCAATTCAATTTCTTCCTCTTGAGTACTTCTGATTCTTAGGCAAAAATTATTAGCCCTTCATTATTAATCATGATAAACAAACGGATAAGTATTAACAAACAAACAAAAGGTTATTAGCAAATCGTGAAAAAACGAAGAAAGTTTCTGTTAGTTTAAGATACCTTTACATATATTAAAGTATTGTCAATATTTTCTAAATATAAATGTTTCAGCTGATCGTATACGATAAATAATTTATGTTGATGAATTGTTTAAAGGATTTAAATGTGTCCTTGAAAACGAAATGAGACTTCCAAAAAGGCTAAAATTAACTTTTGAAATTTATTTCTAATTGATTGGTAAATAAAGTGGTGTGTTCCGAGTACCAGAATTTTTCCATGATTTTCTTCAATGCTATTGTAGTTATTTTTTGTAAAAATATCTATCTTTCATTTCTAGATCATAAAGAGCTTATGCTGAGTTTTTAACGGCTGATATATCTAACCACCATAACTCTCTGGATGGGTATGTATTATATGGTGGTCTATATGATGTAATGTTTCAGTACATGGCAGAGACTTCATAGTTTCTTGGAATACGGTTGGATATGGCGGTGATGCGCTAGGTTTCTCCCCGTTAGGGATACCCACTTTATAGAGGCTGGATGGACCTCAGGAGGTTTCCAGATTACACGAGGTCTGGTGTGATATGCGTGACTGTTAGCGGATTAAGTAAGTTATCTGCCACAGTAGGCTTTGTACCCGAGACCTTCGGCACTGCAGCTGAGCTAACCCGCCCCTATTTACATTTGATTTGATTTTTGTCAGTTATACTTATCCTGGTTTATAAAAGGGGGGAAACTATAAGAATGTCAGTGTTGGAAGAATTTCCCTTCGAGGAAGGTCCAACCTTAGGCCCTACTAAGAAACCAACCCCAACGAAGAATGCTCTTTAGGCTTATATTTCATAATATTTGTTATGCAAATTATATTATCTATGAAGTAATATTAGATTAGGTTTTTTTCAATTTGTTTTTATATAAATAGAAAAGTGACTTAAGTATCAATGGTCGGATAAATGACCTGTATTGTCTATCATTTTGATTTGACGAACTAGAATATTCCGATATCCAACTAAACAAAAATTGTAAAAATTACTGAATTTTATTGATTTTTTCATCTCAGCATAATTTATGAAATTTATTTAAAAAATGACGACAGTGATAGCCTAATCTAATCTCTGTTCTTGAATAAATAGATTATATAGTATATTACTAGACGTGAATCGACTCTTTCCGATTGGGGGACTCTACCCAGACACACACATTTTCTATAAAGAGGGAACCCTTAATTGAGTGAAGTATTTGGTGATTGAGGTTGGTTTGAGCATAAGCACTTTCCTGTATAACTGTTGGCCTTGTACCAAAAGCTACTCATTTCGATCGGTATGCATTGATTTACTATGTATTATGAACATAGGGTTGAGGCGAATTGTGAACTGTTCGCTTCGATTTGTTTTCGACGCCCCGAGGAGTGTCTCGCCGGTACGCTGAGGTAAAGTGGTTTTTCCCTTCTATCCGTAGACTTTACTTCCTTGGTTCTTTCTTATATCAAACTATCAACTCACAACATCCGTCTTATATCTATGGTCTCCTACAATTCAAATCCTCTATCCAATCCCAGGGTACAAGATCTCGCCCTTCTGATCTTTATATCCGGTCCCACAGAACCAAAACTTTTGAGCGCTCATTTCTGCCCGTTCTATCTCTCTTTGGAACTCTCTTCCTCTCGATATCCGCCATGCGTCTTCTTTAACCTCATTTAAATACAAACTTTTCCTACATCTTCTAAATTCCCAATCAGATGCTTTATAATCAATAAATAATTTATAGATATATTCAAATTGATCGATTGATGAACTACTGAAGTAGTCCTCATTCATAATAATGCCATGGTTTTTTTGTTTTTTATTATTATCAGATGCTATTATTTATTCACTTATTTTTCCAAAAGCTTATTTCTTTTTATTGTAAATATGTCTGTTCTTTTATTTTAATTTTGTATCACATTTTCTTATTCTCTACATACAAAACATACCTGTTTAGTTATTTACTTTCAGGATATTATGTAATTATTGTTTTATTTTGATGTAGGCCTTTGGCCAGATATATAGTCATTTATTTTGTTCTTCTCTGTTATTCTAAAGGGACCTGGTCCCAGAATAAAATTATTTTTCTATTCTATTCTATTATATGTAAATTTTTTTATTACGAGTTTAATTTTGTGTATTTCTATTGATAATCAGGTAAAGGACGTTTTCCCTGTTGTATAAATAAATTACATTTATTCTTACTTGTATTTTATTTGTAATTAACATATATTGATGTGTTGGAACTTTTATAATTAGGATACATTTCAGTCTCATTTAATTACTTTTTTCAACATTGTAGAGTTTTTTTCCAAGTAATACAAAATACGTTTATAATTTAAAAAAATATATATATCCAAGAAAGAAAAAAATAATAATACTCCCGACCATTGATAGTTTTATTATTTTTTTAAAACTATTCTTTGAAATGAAAATGTTTCTGCCCACTTGCCTCAGTTTTGTAAATCCAAGGCTGTCTGAATGCTTCTGGATATTTCGTTTTAAAATAGCGGTCGTAAAATCCAACTTTAGAAGCCGAAATATTTGTTCATTTTTGCTTTTGATAATTTACGCAATCATAAAATCTATTTGATATATATACTTCAGTCCAACACTTGTTCTGTTAATTTATATATTTTTTTAAATTTATACAGAATACTTAATAAAAAAAAAAAAACCTTACCACTTCAGCGTATGAAGGGTTCAATACATCACATGTTTCTAAGACAACGGTTGTGCAGGGAAGGGATTTGGCCAAGACCACTTCCAACCGCCAGATATTTCCCCCAACTAAGTATATCCACTTTATAGATGCCGAATGAGCCCTAGAAGGGTCTACAGGTCCCACAGTGCCCATCAATTGTTGTTAACAGATTAAATAATATGCTGGAGCCGTATTGGACAGCAACCAAGTCGTCTCCACTGCTGTCTAAGAACAATTGCTTGCGGTTAAAATAATAAATTGAAACATAATGTCGATTATTTTACAATTTGTTGTAAAATAATCGGCGTTATGTTTCAATTTGTTCAAATTCCAATCAAATGACTTACGATTTTCTCTATCCAACACAGCATCATTTGGAAATATATTTTCTCTAATTTAAATGCACTATTTGTATAATTTACTAATTCCTGATATGTAATTAGATGTCCAATATGCTACGATCTTGTCTGCAGCGACATTCGATGGACGAACTATCTATTTCGGTATGTGCAACAAAAGTGGTTCTTTGGATGCGCTTTTTATTGGTGACAACGCTCTGTCCAAATCATTCAAGCAAACAATTTATTAGCACTAGAAATTTATTTGAATAGTTTTTTTCAATTGTTTTTAATAATGTGAGCATTTATAGTCCAATAGGCATTACCTTTTTATATCGTTTATTTATGATATAACTTATATATATCTTTTTATACTATAAACATTTGAAATTAATCAGTTTTAATAGTATGAAGAGTGTTTTTCAACTTACCAAGAATAAAAAAATAGTAACATCTAAAACAAATCGGTAGGTATGTCTTGAGAAAGAAATTATGTTAAGAATGGGGAAAACATTAAATAAGAAAAGAAAATATTTGCTTAACAAAATCATATAAGAAATTCCGCCCAACCTTGCCCCGATTCAGATCTCTGCTGATAAGAATTTCCCTTCTCATTTTCCCCATTCCGTTTATGTATTCTGCCATTCTGCCATACTGCCATTATGGTAGAACATATTGTGGATTAAGCGGTCTGTAAGATTTCATTACACACGGATAAGTTGTGGAAATTCCGCTCGAATAATTATCAACGGACTTCTTGGAATCTCTGGGTGTACCTTATTAAATTTTCTGAAGCGGAAAGTTTTTTAGAATCCTGCGGTAGGTTCAAGGCGGTGCGGGTCTTTCAGATAAGAAAATCAGTCTTGATACTTGAGTAGCATTATTTTTTTTTCTTCCACGTAGAACGAGTGAGTGACTCTTCTGCTCCATTTTCCCCCTTGGAATGTTCTGCAAAACCTTAGATTTACATTAAGGAAAGTCTTTCAACATGGTTTGGGGTAGGAATGATAAATGAATATTATTATTCTATTATTAATGAAAGGCGGCTAAAATGAAGTCTCTGTTTGCAGTTAAGTCTATGTATATACTGTATTTTCAAACATAGAAACAAGTCCATATTTGTGAAGCTTTATCTCTGCCTGAACTGAGTTTGCTCTTCATTGTTGATGAAATAGTTAAATTATCAACAATTATTTAACATTTCTTCTTCTTTATCTTCTTCTTCCGCCGTTCAGTGTAGAAATGTCTATCCATCGCAGCCACCCTTCTCGGTCTCGGCACGTTCTTTTCATTTGGCCAGGGTTCTTCCCCCTTCTTGCTCCAATTCTCTGTATATGTTCTAGATACAAGATCCTTGGGCAATATCGGGGCCTTCTTCCTAGTGTTCGGGCTTCTACCGTATTACAAGTGCAGAAATGAAGTGCCTTCGCAGAATAGTCTGTAAAACAAGGTTGGACCGTTTTCGGAATGCGACAATAAGGGACAACAAACAAATTAACATTGCTAAACCGACGAGGCATATATATTTTTTAAAGATTCAATTAATATCAGCCATTTCTGTTTACCGTTTTCAGTTTTCTTCAGATTTGGAACAAACGTTCTTTGAAATCAGGGCGAGCTACCTACGCGTAAGGGTCTATATTAAGTAATTCAGATCCAAGATGGAGGTCCTTTTATTGTCCCCATATCCTCAAAAATGTCACGACCTAATGCATTGCTCGATATTCTATATTTTTCTTTTCCTGTAGACTGGCAAGCAATACTTGACATTTTGATATATCTTCTGTCTTTCACTCGTCATCTGTTTTTTTCTCATTTAGTACCAATGTTTCTTGATGTCAGGAAAGTCCAATAGTGTAGAGTATGAGGAGGATATTCCCTCTTACTCCCTCTCCTATTCTGAAATATATGAAAAAAGATATTACTTTCATACCACAACGCAGGAATTGTATTTTAAGTAACACCATAATAAAAAATAAAGTAACTGTAATAAAAAATTAAACTATTCAATATAAACAAATTTATAGATAGTACATAGTTGGTGATGGTAGACCCTCGTGTTCACTCATATATAAATATATAATAGAAACTTGTGATGATAGTGTTCATCCTTTTCCTATACGATAGTGTCCATCCTATGTTCATCGTTCATAATTATTCCTTTGGATAATGAAAATGGCGTATATATAGGATTTTTTTTTAAATTCCGGTCCGGTAAGCAGTATTTAAAATTTTTGTTTTCTAAAACCTAAAAATACTATTCTATAACTGCCAACTAGCCTTATTTCTCCTGAAATTAATTAACTGACTGTAAACGATATTGTTTTTCAACTCGACATTTCTCATTTTTTGATTAGAAATGAAGTATTGAAAGCGGAAAAAACACATTTTTCATTTTTGATCCATAGCATTTGCTTTTGCTTTAGGATTGATAATTGATGTGTAATTCATACAAAGTCGTCTAAAAAAACAAAAAAACAGTGTACATGACATAGGTAAAATATGTTTGAAATACGTTTTGCATTTGTATCGATGGTATTTGCTCAATTATTTTAAATATTTTAAATTTCGTTCTAAAATTATGGTTTTGTGATGTCATTACCTTAAAAAATGTCATACTGCGTTCACGATCTTATTTAACACGACTATTTGTTATAATCATTTTTTATATAAATTTTTTTTTTAATTTTTGGGGGGGAACGTTTATAATAAGTACTGAAAGGGGAAATGTAGGATAAAAATGATGCACAATAATTCTGAGTAGATTATTTACCCGCTTTTGCTTTTGAGGAGTAAGTATTTAACTGACCTAAATTTGCTAATACTTCACTCTTCCAATCTGATCACAATACTCTCAATCTCAAGCGATTCCTCGGCCCTCTATACCGGGGAGGTCGGGTTCCCGGCTAAGTCGCCAAAGCCGATTTTGTCTCAGATGGAAATGATACGATTCCGTTTCTTTTCCTGGTCCCGACGAATAGAATAAGGCTTCCAGATCCAGATTCGGAGATAATTGATACAGAAACGATATCTTGTAGGCTATCTAGACAAATTATTTCGAATATTTGAATTTGTCTTTCCATTTTTTTTCTCAATGGTATTTGATAGCAATTAATTCATTTCGATAACAGATCAGTCCTTGGCATAACAGCTGTCGAAGAAATCCGATGATGCCGATAAAAGTGTTGATTTATGAAATGTTAATTCTCCATCAATTTGTTTAATCCCTCGTTATATTGGCAGTCATTTCATTTATGTAGGCATTTTCCATTTGAAGGGACTAATTATAAATAAGCGTTTATTTTTTTGAATGGTGTTTGTGGAGTGAAGAAAATCGAGATACGGTTGAGTCTAGGCAAACGTCAGCTGTTTAGTGGTTTGCTTTTGTCAATTTTATGTATGTATAAAATAGGCGTTTAAAGGTTTTAAAAGTACAACATCTTAAAGACTCCTGAATAATATATCGCTATTTAAATAGTTAAAATCTATAACTATCCGTTCTTAACGTATTTTAAATTTTCATTTTGCGGTCTTAGCTATTTTTTAAATTATTCCCCAAAATAATGATTTAAGCTAACTTTACATTTAAGCTTAAATCATTATTTTTGGGAATAATTAAAGAAGTAGCTAAGTAATGTTCTTCTTTTTTTTTTAAATAATTTATTTATTGAAATTTGCTGCTGTATTATGTAACATTAATACAAGTAAATATAATGAATGGTACATATTGGCATGAATAATGACAATTAGAGAAACTACCCAGTGGTACAATTTACAAGTTTAACTTAGAAAACTGAGCGCTGCAGGAAACAATTCTATCGATGTTAATCCTGACCATTGCCTGACATCGAGGTGCTTCAACCAGGTGTGACACCTGCGACCTGGATCTCATTTCCCACCATATGACCAAAGTATTCCGATTGATTTCTTTTGAGGCTGTCTAATACCTTTAGGGGCTTCTGTGTTCGTAGGAGTATTATTTCGTTTCTGACATTGTTCATCCATGAAACTTAGCTTACGTCGATAATACATCACGCAAGGATTCGTTATAATTGTTTACTTGAAGCATCCGTAAGTGTTCATGCTTATGATCCGTAAAGCACTTGGAACACGTATCGTCTGATTCGAGTCTTAAAAGTTCAGAGTTAGGTTATATCACTGAGTCAAGTTATATTTAAAATTATAATAAAAATATATTATATAATAAAATATATCCATCGTAGATCGTATGCAACGAAGCATAAAATACCCTGCAGGCGCTCTCTTACAAGCTTCCTTCTGTCTCAAATAAAAGAATATATTTTATTATATTATTTTACATAAGTTGTGTTTCTGAATATCAATAAAAAATATATTCTTCAGTATTTAATTATTATTTTCACATATGAATTTACAAGCCGTTCCTTGATCGAGGAAATTTTCCAAACAGGCTGATTTATTTTTATAAAATTGATTCCAAGAGTTATAAGATATCCATCATTATTATAAAATATTCATTTCACACACGATTTTATTATTTATAAAGATCATAAATAAATAACTGAAATAATTAGACATTTCTATTTCATACAATTAATTTTATCCCAAACTGAATTACAATTTATTTATTATTCATTCATCCTTAACATGAAAATGAAGTAATCAAAATAAGTTGGCGATCTCAAAGGGTTGATGCAGTCCGGGCAAATTTCACCAACCCTAACCAAACACAATTAGCTGCTCTGAACACAATCAAATCTACAAGATCCTTCATTGTTACTCCCATCTAAGTTTTGGTTTGGTTCTCGTACTTTAACCAGACGATTTGGGGCTGCTGTTTATAGCTTCGCTGGGTACATTCCAGTTTTAACCGTTGCATTGTTAAGGCTGCTCATCTTAGTTTTACCAAATATTCTAAACTCCACCTTATTCTTGAAGACTGAGTGGTGTTTTTCATCCTTCAAAGTGAAATTCGACGCTTCTTACAATAAAGGAACAACATTGATAAAGATAATATTATGCTAATTCTAGCGGTTGTTTTTGGAAAGAAGGCTAATATTTAGTAATTTAGCAACTGAGAAATAACTATTGAATTATCTTGACTTTTTTAGCAAAAAAGGTATTATATTTTTTCAAATGCTAATGGCTGTATCAAGTCCGGAATAAACTCCGATTTGTTCTTTCCGATACCTCAGACTTCTCGAAGAAATATACTTTGCCTATTGATGAAGGGAGGCTTTAGTACTAGAAGTGATTGATGGAAGACCTGGATTGAGACAGTTAGGAAGGGATTGGACAATAGATATTGACAGTTGCCTCCTTGTGGTCCGAGGGCCATTGGTCTTATCGTATCAATTAATTACGAGTCTGTCAGGTGAATCATTCGTTACTTGAATGAGACCTGTATCGATTTTACTCGCCGTACGTGCCATTATCTTCTCCTTCTCAGTATCGATTTATTCGTCATCGATGTAGCGTACACGTATTCATGTATTTCTTGTAAAAGATTCATTAAGATCGTACCAACCGATTCTTCTTGTATTGTTGATTTAAACTTTATGTTTTTTCTTACACTATGTTTGATTACAAATATTAATTACAAGTTTTTATCAAAAGTTATTACACTAATGCATTGGCTAAAAGGTAAAACGAAAGCGGAGCGATTGCACTATGTATACATATATGTTTATATAGGCGGGTGAAGCAGTTTTATGTTTAATATATCTTTTTTACGCACACAGACATACAGCATCATATAAATTTTTCATTTTCAGCATCAACGGGTCATATAGATCATAGTAAATATGTTTTATAGTCACTTTTTTTTATTTTTATAAACACTTCATTGAAGTATTACAATCTGCCATTTATGGGCAATGAGAATAGTGCTAAGTAGCTATACAATCATTCCATAAAAACAAAACAAAAACAATAAATAAAAGTATATACATGCGGTAATCAAATAAATTAATCCGAAAATGATAATAAAATAAAGTCTAAAAATAAAATATTTGTACACATTCATACCATTATCACACTATTTTTGTATAGTCGCTAGTTACATTTTTAGAGTCTATCGGACAAGTTTTAGACAATTATTTCCAAACATATTTAATAACATAATTTCAACTTTAATTCTGCAGTCATTTATTTCCATATAGGCTTGTTATATAAGTGCTATAAGCAATATAGGATAGTATTCTCCAATAAAGGCAGTAAACGAGCGTTTAAGATGTTATAAATATTTAGAGGAGACATCAAAATATGGTACAGCTTAGGAAAGAAGAATCTGTATTCCATGTTGAATGGGATTTTAAGGAATATAGCATGTTGTGTAAAGAAAACTAATGTCTGTTTGTCTTTTCCCTCAAGGTATACCAAAAGCCACATTAATTCGAAAAAGTAGCCTTAGCTGTATTTAGAGATAATATTATAGTGGGTTATGCTACAGAAGACAGTGAAAAAAAACCCAGTTTAGTTAAATAAATTAGATGTAGACAATTTTAATTAGTTAAAATATATATAAAAAGTTATTTTAATATTTTCAGTTTTATGTTTCCTTATGCCATGCATATTAGCCATGCCCTGATATTTACCGACCGCTTACCTCCGCTACTAGGACACCGGGGAGATAAATCTGGCAAAGAGGCGGTGGGAGGCCAGTTCGTGATCTGGGTTTGCTATTTTACGAGAAGGATATCAGCCAATACTCCGGGCTCCGGTCACGAGAGTGTCGACAGCAACATCAGATAATTGAGTATCCGAGTTACAGCTTCACCTTGGCATTCAGTTGTCGGAAATCGTCTCCTTCATCTCTTGTCACGGTAAGTCGTATTATATTATCTAACAGAGGCAATTTAATAAAAAAGTAAAGGTTATTTCGTTTATCCAGGCATTTAAATGGAAAAACTAGTAAGTCATGAAAAGGTGGTTTTACAGGAGAGGCAACACATTTTTTGACAACTAAAAATGAAAGTTTCAAGTGAAAACTAACAACTACCAACGCTCATAGAAACTAAACCAGTCCTAGTTTCTTCTAGCACCTCTTCCTGTTTTAATGGCCTGGTTAATTTCTACAATTTCTGTAAAAAAAAATGAAAAATGATTTTTTACATTCCAACGCCTAAATTATAGGAACCAAAGTGGCTTATTGTGTATAAGTGCTGTACCCTATTATAATTGTTACGAGTTCAAAAACGCTTATGGGTGATATATTAATTTTTCCGTTACCAGAAGAGAGTTATCTTTATATAAACATTTGCTTTGAAACAGCACATTTCTTATTATGTTCTGAATACAACAACCCTTCATAGGTTGTATTGGTACAGAATTTCGATAGAGTCGGCTTAATATGTCGTAAATCATTACATATAAATGCCAGAAAATCTTAAAACCCTGTGCTCTGGGCTGATTAAGTAATTGCTGTTTAGACAATGTGGCAAAAATATTGTGAAGAATTAGTTGACAAATAGTGTCACCTTTGGTTTTTTCTTTAATAAAAATGACAAAATTATCGCAGTTTAAATCTGTGAAATACATTTCTAGCGTTAACTTATCTAATATAACTTATATGTAGCATTAACACGTTATAGATTTTTTAGATATACTAAGTTTAGGGAATAGAATGGAATTGATATTAATTTATCTCTGGGGTTTATTTCACTTGAAATGTTGAAAATATTTAAACGAGCAATGGAGTACTTTTTGTCAATTCTAGTTTTCATAAAAGCTTTAATGAATAACAAGCCTTATTAAAATGCTCAACAAGTTTTTTATTTAATTTTCAAATACCCACTTATATTTCTCTTCTTGCACTTGCTGGTACTTGTGTATTAGCCGATCTGCAGGGACTGCTATCCCTCATTGTTCCTAACCTACACACTGATAATTCTGATACTGGTATCTCCTACCTCCTTGTTGATATTAATGGAAATTGAAATAGACAAAATGTAATAATTAAATGTTAATTCTAATCCCCCTCTAGCCACGTTCCTATTCTTATATAAATGTTTTCCTTACTTTTTCGACGAAAACATCTCCATTTCTATTCTTTTTTTGAATAATTTCGTCTTTCGAATTATTCCCGACTTCTTCAAGTATTTCATAGCGTCTTCTTTTAATGACCGCTATTCCCAGAGTATTATTCTGATCATTTTAAATAGGCAATAACAACAGGAATAAGACAAAAATATTAAATTTCATTTAATAAAGTTACAGAAATATATATATACGTTTTAATAACGCACTCACAAATAACTCTTACGAGACGGGTGATAGGAAGAGATTACGCTAGACAAGGAGGTAGGTTTCATGCAGACCGGCTAATACGGAAGTGCCTAGCTGCTTTTCCACTTCAAAAATTGGCTATCACATGCTATGCCCACCCATTGAGAGCTTATTGGATGTGATGTCTCTTTTGGACCGGCCTGGCCGGGAGGGGGGGGGGGGGGTGCGATCGTAAATCCTGGGACCGAGGCAACTCCCTGCTCTTACCTGGGATGATATATGGAGGCCATAACAGAGGTCGCGGGTCCCGCTCTTCCAAATTAAAGCTAATATTCCTTTCTTTTTTGTAACCAGTTCGTGATGTCCATATTCGTGACTACCACGGACCAGGTTATACTTGAAAAAAATTATTTACCCCCGATTATTGGCCCCCTGCTTTTTGTGATATCTTTTAATTTTGATCATTATTGTATGATTATTAGGAGATAGGTGTAAAGGCCCCATTGGATGATTCTAAAGCAATTAAATCCTACAAAAAAAGAGAAGATGTTGCAATAACCCTTCAGTACATGGTCACCACACAGACATGCCCAAGTCTTTTAATTAAGTGGACACCCTTAAAATAGGGAAAACTGGTGGCTGAGCGTTATCGGACAAGTCATCTCCCTACACAACCGTTGTACTAGAAACACATTTTGAACACAAGACGTTCATGGGTTGTAGTGTATAGGCTAAAAAAATTAATCTAACGAAATTAATGAATCGAATTCGTTCTAGCTTTTGATTAGCTCCATACAGCGGTGTGTTTTTAACATTTACTGTTTCTTACTATCTATAGATGATAAAGTATAGACGATATGGTTATACTTAGGTCGATTATGGTTTATACGTACCGTTCTCTCTAGCTTTCTAGTTGCTTACAACAGAATTTATTCATAAAATATGAGTAAACAGAATGGAGCCATATAATAGTTAGGTTCGCTGGATCATGGAATCGATGTAGCTTGACTAACAAGAGCCAGTAGTTCCTCGAAGTTACTTAGGCACTTTTCCATGAATAGCTTCCAACCAACTATTGTATGCAGGTAATCATCTGTAATTTCGTTATCTGTAAATTCATTAAAAAAATAATCCGTTTTTTAATTCATCGAAAATAGTGTGTATTGTAGGTGAAATATCGAAATGTTGCTAGACGTTGGTATAAATTAATGATTAAAAAAACAACAACTCTACAAACCTTGAAATTCTTTCGTTGAGCAATGATAGAGACTGTTTTTAGGACACTGGTTGTGCAGAGAGGTGTTTGTCCTATACCAAGCTGGACCACCAGTTTTTACCCAAAGGATACCTACTTTATAGAGAGGCTGGGTGAGCCCCAGGAGGTTCTTTAGATCCCACGAGGCCCCCCTATGGCTATTAAAATAATTAATACTGCCACAGACGGATTCGCACCTGTCGGCACGAGCTCTAGCACTGAGCTACCCCTATCCCTATAACTTCATGGTACATATTTTAAATTCTTTTTGCCAGATATTAGGTAAACGGAGTAAACGGGTAAATTGATATTAATTTCAAATCCCTATTTATGTTAGTTTGTTGCCATCTATGAGAATTTAAATATTAGCTTCCTATTTATTTCAAATTCCCATAGAAGGCACCTCAAGTATGTAGCAGTTGTGAATTACTTCCTCATAAATGCATATTAATATTAGTATAAGATATCTTGATGTTAAACCATTATTGGTATTATAATTGTTATGATATTGTCAGTTAATCATGACGTTTTTATTATTTCATAATTATATTTAAAAAAAAACAATACAAAGCTTAGTTTTTGTTATCTTAAGAAATCATGGTAATGTTATATGTTTTCAATCTCTTTTAAAGAACTTTGCTAGTCTGGAGTAGTTAATATATATGAGGCGTTCAGGATCGAAAGCGAAAAACTCTAAAACTCAAAAATTACTTTTTTTACATTTTTCGCTAGTGTAGTCAAGCAATGCTTTCTGCCCCCGAAACTTCAGGATCAGAACCGGGATATAACCATTACAAATAAGATGTTAAAGTGTCATGTTACATTTTTTTTTTTAATTTCGGAGTTATCTTCTTTTCGGTCCTGAACAGTCCGTATACCATCGTTTTCAAGTTTTACATGGCAATTATTCTGTTTACTAATTTCGTGTGTGAAATATTTTTCCTTAAAATATTTTGAGGAGTTGAAAAAGTCTGAACAAACTTTAGAGTTTTTAATAGAAGAAGTTTATAGAAAGTAATTTGGTGAGCATAAGCAAATATTCTGGGGCCAAAATAAAAAGCCCTCATAGCTAGCCTAGAAGTTCTGTCCCGAGGAAATGAAAATATAGTTTATTGCTCTGGAGCAAGTCACGCACGCCTTCCCTTCTTGTTATGAGTTTCTTCTGGTTCTTTCAACACGGCCTATTTTTGATTGCTATCATTTATTTATTTATTTTTCATTATATAAAGCAGTAAAGCATTTCTCCCATTAGTGAAATATTCAGGTGGTCTAATGATTAAGATATGGAATAAAATCACCTTCAAATCATCTTCAAAAATAGTATTAGTGTTTTTCTTACCCATATTGTTTGATACAGTACATGAATCGCTAAATGCAGAAATGTTACTAGTTTTATTTTTGAAATTTTTATTCAGCGTATACTAGAGAAAGAAGGAATTATAGAACACTGCAAAAGGCAATTTCAGTACAATTTTGACAACGCTTTGAATATTGCATTTACTGCAAATAGGGAAATGATCCAGGGAAAGATCCCTGTTTTGTCTCTTTTGTAAAATTTAGAAAAGTGGACTTCTTGCATTTCTGCATCTATTCATGTAATATTATATAGAAATTCATGTAAATAATGCATAATATGTTTACCTCGAGAATATAAGAGATCAACAAAACTATTAAATGCTATTTATGTTAGAATATTTTTCAGTCTTAAATATCGAATGTTTAACGTCTAAATTCCAAATTGCTTCAACTTAACGTTTGGTTATTTGATCACTGAGAAATTTTTATTTTTTTTTATTAATTTATATATTGATATTTACAACTGTATAAAAAAATACATCTAGTAAAAGGGCTAAGCGATACAAAATGACATGTGAAAATGACAAGTAGAGAAACTACCCACTGATAGTACTCAAATCACAAGTTCAACTAAGAAGTCACGGGGCCATCTTCTTTTCAGACGCCTCGGAGGATTATCGAGAATTGAAGAGGAAGGTAGGTTTAAAACCAGAGGGTTTGAGTGGAAATGAAGTTTGTTATGAAAGGATAGATAGCGGGTTCGGGCCAAATCAGCAACAAATGGGACATTAAGGTCGTTATGGATGATTTTATTCTTAACAAAATAAGGAGCATTATTTACTTGGAAAGTTCTGTTTGTGAGATAGGATTGAAGGATGAGAAAGTAGGTAGGCGGTAGGAATTGACGGAGTTTGTAGAGTAATCCCGGATGCCAGACTCGGTCAAATGCCTGTTCCACATCAAGAAAGACGCCCAAACAATATGGTCCACGTTCTAATGCAGAGGAGACTACATCCACCACACGATGACATTGCTGAATAGTGGAGTGGGATGCTCGGAATCCAAACTGGTGATCTGGTATTATGTGATTTGCATCAAGGATGGGGTACAATCGTTTGAGGATGAGTTTTTCTAGGATTTTACCCATGCAAGGTAGAAGAGAGATAGGACGGTAAGAGGAAGGGTATTCTGGGTTTTTTTTTAGTTTTGGGTATCATTTTTACAATGGATAATTTCCAGAGGTCAGGAAAATATGTGGAGCGGAGTACAGCATTATATATGTAGGCAAGGTATAGAATGGCTTTTCTAGGAAGATGTTTTAAGATATGAATTGTGATGAGGTCGTGCCCAGGAGATTTGCGGGAAGGTAATCTGTGAATAATGTTTGATATTTCTGCAGGATGGAATGCTTTGGGTGGAAGGTACATTTGGAGGGGAACATCTATCGCTGATTTTATATATTCAATATGAGTTGGTCAATGATATTAGGATGTGGATGAAAGATTGTGGAAAGGTATTGACCAAATAACTGTGATTTTTGTCCGTCAGATCTTGTCCCGTGGGCGACCTGTGGTCTAGTGGTTAGCGTAACAAACTACTAAACCCAAGATCGCGGGTTCGTAGCCCGGCAGGTGGCCCTAGGATTTTTTAAAGGGAGTAAAAAATCCTTAGTTACGCCGTCCTTCGGAAGGGACGTTAAACGGGGGTCCCGAGCCTGTACGATGTCAGGTCCCCATCTAAAAATCCCTATCCTAATTAAACCTGGGTAGGCAAAATTTAGAGCTCCCACTGTAGCATCGTCCGATTAGCCATAGCAGCATAAAGTGACGTTAAATGAACAAACAAACAAAGATCTTGTCCAGTTATTTGATTCAGTAAGTAGTAGATGATTAAATTCTTTGAACTTTAGGAGTTTTTTTGTGGTCATCCACAATGTTTTGTCAGTGGTTGTGAGATTTTCAGTCCAGGCAATCAAATTTTGAATTTTGAACTTCTTGATTTCTGCTTTTAATTTGTTAGTTAATTTTGTGTAGGTAGTTTTATCTGCTGGATATCGAGTTCTATGCCACTTCGATCTTGCTCTGCGTTTTTCTCTTAATAAGATACGAATATGCTGTGGCAAATCAGTATGTTGAGAGCTATTAATTGTATGATTTGAGATGTTATCATGAAAACTGCTTCTGATTGATGTAAGTTTTTCTATGGCTGTATTAATGTCTTCTTTTGTCTTTAGTGAAATTTTTAAGTCCAGTTTGTCCTCCAAGTCATAACAAAAATCGTCCCAGTTGACACGTCCTGTAATCAATGTGGGAGGGGAAGGCTTGGGAGCGAAACTAGAGTGCAAGAAAAGGAGGACTGGACTATGATCAGATGAAAGGTCGTCCAAGGATTCAATATTGGCTTGTGCGTGTGAAATTTGGGATGTAACAAATATGTCAAGGATGTCGGGACGTTCTGAGAAATTTAAAAAAAATCTGAGTAACTAATGGAAATTAAGCAACCAATTTAAGTAATACCATTAACTTACTTCTGTTATTATAATAGAAGCTACTAAGTTCTAAATCCACTAATTTTCAGATACGCCACCTATGGCATTATGCTAAAAATGAAAGATATACAAATTTAAAACGATGGAATTTTTTTTTTTTCGCCAATTTACTCAGGGATATTTAAAATAGTTTTATCACTTACAGAAGTCGTTTATCGGTTGAATAAAGTAAATTAGTTAGTATGATAATTAGTTTTATATAAAGGTTTATAGGGTAAATGTTTTTCTCAATGACCTGTTAGTGTACAGGTAAACCGCCTTTAGGAATTACTACCTACTACTTAGTAATCTTTGATTCATTAAAGTTATTTACTAAGTACATAACATATCCTCTATATACAGCATATTGCACCAAGGCAGTTGGTTCGTCATTACATGCCTGTTATTAGGTATGGGGTACCAATTCAGGTTTTAATTAAATTTTTTTTTTTTTTATAAGAGATCGTTGTATCTTGATTTTCTGGAGCAATCGATGCCAAGCTACATATTTAACATCAGCTAGGTCAATGAGATCTATGATTAATTTTTAATACTAATAGCGACTTAAAAAGCATCGAGTCAGATGTTCCAGGAATACTGTCAGATCAGGAAGGTTATCATTAATCTTAGTAAAGAAAAATAGACGAAATAAATAATGAGTCTTTAGATTCATAAAAAGTTGGTCATTCGGTTTGGTATTATAAATCGAGATCTAACGAGCACCGTCGGGATATTAAATTATCATTTGCACCAAGTCGAGTTAAGGTTTTTTAAAATTATTTATTTATTTTTTTATTTGCGGGTCGAAAGAGAGCCTTGTAAATTTTTGCTAGATTTCGATTTTTAATTCTAAGAGAAAGTTATGACGGTTTATGGATTACAAGTTTCATTGTTTATGCTGTCTACTTTGCTTTTGCTAAGATTAATGACATCCCTCCTGATCTGACAGTGTTCTCAGAACAGTTGACTATAGGCCTTCTTGATGCCTATTAACATTAAAAATTAATCATAGATTCCATTGATCCACATCATGTTAAATATGTAGCTTGGCATCGATCTCTCCCTCAAATCAAGATTGTCCGATTACTGCTTACAGAAAGAAAAAGAAAAGTTAATAAAAAATTAACAACCCCTGTTTAGCTGAACACATAACAGGCATGTACCACTAGCCTTTGCTATAATAATTAAATTAATAATAGTATTGGTCGGTAGAAACAATATGATAAAAAATGGGCACTGTGCTGTTTCCAAGCCTTTTTTTATGCTAGGAGGTGATTGGTTGAGATCACGCTCGAGCACATGTTTGTAAATGATAAATCTATATGATTATTATTATTACACTACATTATTATTTGTCCTAAAAATGATTTTTAATTTACCCTTGTTTGTTAAACAAAGTATTTTTACTGTGCAGAATGAAATCTGACAATAATAATTGCTAGTCTGATTTCATTGTATAGATTTTTTAGTTAGGTTTTGTTGTATAGATTCCTTCAGAAGAAGCTCGGACCTCAGTGTTTCCACATCCTCTTCCTTTGTGTGTTTTTAAAATGAGGTTAAAGTTTGTAAATTATCAAATAATTAAGAAAGGGCTGTAAAGAAATCCTGTGTTAGATTTACTGTGAAATTCTAAATGGAAATAATGAATAATAGATCTCTCGACAAAATTCTCTCCTCTCGCTTAGCCCCGTCGTGTTCGTTTTACTATGTTGTTTGTTAACGTAGATAAACCCATAACGACGAATGAATCATTTAACCATTTCTATCGATAGCATATATCGATTATATGATATTATGTATCGATTAGCTCCTCGCCCTTCTAGAGTTTCGAAAAGGATAATACTCCCGCCAAAACCGGGACCATAGGCGGGAAATTAATTTGTTTGGAAGGGGAGGCGCTGGTGATATTAATCCACGATGGCGGCTCCGGTGGTTCATTAATTAATTACTTAATTACTCTAGCGACACAATCTTAACTTTGGCCATCCATCTTCCCTCTCCGGCGGCAACGACTCTTATTCAGCGGCCGATATTTCAATTTGTCTGTCTCACCTTACCGCAAGTTCTCGATAACAGGAATGTCTGTTATTAAGACAGCGATATATATTATCTACGTCTTGGCACCTTCCCAAATGGTTAGGGAATTTAGAAAGTCGAAGACGGTACCGTATCCGATCGATGAAGAATGTGGTTCTCGGTCGTAGATCATTGGAGTGGTCATTGTTAGTGCTCATCTCATTTTAACAAGAGATGAGCCTTATCTAAAGTGTCCTAATCTTTATTTTATGTTCTCTTGAGTTGGGCGGCATCTTTGATAGAGAAATGTTCCTGAAACATATTTAAAGAATTATAGATAATGATTCCCAAAGCTAAAGCTGAAAACCTTCAATACAATTTATTTAAGTCTTGAGTTTTTAAGACCTAAAGAATTTAAATTTCTACAATATTTGTATTGTACTAAATATAGGTAAGGGGAGTAAAGAAAAATGGCATATTCCCTTTAAAGTCTGAGATGCAAGGTTTATTTGTTTTTGCCTATCTTATGATCATTGTTTGTTTGTAAATAAACAAAATAACTATAAGCAAATTCGTTGCCAACTTTAGAATGAGAATGAGCAAGAGAAATTCCACTCCTACTGAATTCAGTTACAATTTTTAAAGACACGAAATGCTAATATGTAGATATACTAATTGTATGTATATATCTATATTTTTTTCCATGAAAGACCCAAAATACGAGCATGTTATTGGACAGCTGTGAATCCATAAACTCTTCTACAAATTTTAATTTAATTTATAAATTAATAAATTAAAATATTGAACGATTCAATGGCGTTTCCCAAATCCTGATCCTACAGCTGTTGTTTGTACCACTAAAATTTTGTAGTTTTCGTTACCGAGGGCGATATGACTGGATTGTTGTAAAATGTCCTTAGAAGTAATATGGAAGCTGTTATTTATTTTAACGTAAACATTAATCAATTCGAATCTATGATTTCTTATTAATATATTTAATATATAAAATAAAATAAATTGAAATAAATTTAAGTATACTCCGGTTCGGCCTTGTTCGGGCGCCAACAAAAAAAAAACGCCCTAATCACGGCCAAACGACTTTATTCTTACTCATAAAGTAACTGAGAGTATGTATCTCCCCAGATCGGATTCAAACTGGCACAGAAGTAATACTAGTTACGAGGTTGCTAAAGATTAAGGAGGCCTAATGGACTAGGCTAATGCGTCTACAAACATCTGTATTGCGTACAGTAATTTAATATATTTGTATTAAATTCACCAATTCTATAATCGTGTTTAGTTCTCTCCTTTGTTGCCTCTTTGTCAGACCCCGTTCTTCAAGGCTTAATTTTACATTTTCGTTGTGACCATGTTCATTTCCGCTGTCTTACCTAATGAGAGTTTGGACCACAGCAGGCGGATTTTTTCTCCTTTGAGGAGGTCGTTAGATATAAACGAGGCACTGGTGGAATAATGGAAAGATATAAAACACAATAAACAAATAGAGGGAGCGATACGAGAGCACAAATGACTGTAGAGAAGAATGACAAAGAGTTGTGCCTGAGGCCGCGGTCCTGTTTGATGGTGCTAATGATACGCCATTACTAGACCCACATTTCAAATGATGTCGGCCCTTTTCTTCCCGCCGTTAGGTTCTCTCCTCTCTGTCTGTCTCTTCGTCAACTCTTTTTCGCCATCTGTTTTGTATACCTTGCTCTAAAAAGGTAAGGTCGTTTGTGGCGCAGTTAAGGTGAGATTTAAAGCTTTATGGTGGAGTCTCAAGGAAGTTTAAAGCACTATTTTCTAGCATTGCTTTTTAGTATTGATAGTATTACGTAGATATACTGTACGGTTTCTTGGACAACGGTTGTGCAGAGAGGTGATTCGGCCGAGATCACGCTCAACCCCCACGTTCTACAAAGGGTACACTTTTTTAGAGACGAGGTGAGGACCGGTACTACAGAGACCAACGGATGTTGGTTAAATAAAATAGATTAAATAATTTATCTTTCACAGCCGGATTTGAACCAGGAACAACTCTGCGCTCTTCTCACTGAGTTACCCCGCTCCCCAATGTCGCTTCAAATTTGGCTTTTATTGAATCTATATTACAACATCATTTATGATTGAAATGGATTGTACACTTGATCTTAAGTTAGTTTCCAATCTTGCCCCTAACTCAGTTAAGGAAAGATTTAATCCTTTTATAGGGGGGTCTCATGGAACATTAAAGCACTACTTTATTTTCTAATATTACCTTTAAGTATGTATAGTATGACGTAGTAGAAAATGTACTGTTTCTTGGATAACAGTTGTTCAAAGAGGTATTTGTCCTAAATCTCGCTCAACTGCCAGGTTTACTCCCCCCATTGTGGGTACTCACTTATACGATTCACCAACCATAGAGGATGAGTGAGCCCCTGGAGGGTCCCAGATCCCAAAGGATCCATTCCCGGCTGTTAACAGATTATATAAAATATGACACAGCAGGGTTTGAATCCGGGTCCTTCGGCACAGAAACTTAGTTTCTATCACTGACTCTCTGTTTATAATGCGAGTCAATTCAACATTATAATAGCTATGATTTGAGCTGTTATAATTGAAAGTGGTATAAGTCCACTTGGGTCTAAAAAATCGTTTATTCTTTTAAATGATTTTAATGATTATTATTTCATAATAAAATTTAAGAGGTATATACGGTTTAAAACGTCACTCATTGCTAAATACTGAAGTGATAAAAACATCTGCCCGTTTGTCCATATTTTTAAAGTAATTCTGGATGAAACCTTAAGATATCATGTATTTGAAAAATATAAATTATGCCACTTTCAAATGTAACAGCTCATTTTTTTTCAATTCTATAAACTTGTTATTCTATGACATTAAAATTAAAAAATGCAAATAAATAATTTCTAATATACAATTATGGAATATAAAAACATAAACGGAATAAGAATACATAAACATAAACAATTTAGCGTAGCTGTTGAAGATAAAATAAATAGAGTAATAAAGGATATCTTTCTGCTTTCAGAATTTCATTTATTTTTGAAGAACTTTTCGTTTTTCATATTGAGTGTTTACAAAAAAGGAATATATTTTTCAGTAACCAACATTTCGTATATTTAGTCAGAGATGTTAAAGTTGTGTTTAACGGCGATTAAACAAAAGCGGTTTAGTGTGAAACTCGTACTCGGGCCATTGGAAGAGGAAAAAGATTTTTTTTTTTAGGAAATCCGATTTAATCTGTGTTTACTAACCTCCACGATTCGTTTCATTTTAGACCCAATTAACATTATCAGGTTTGAGGAAAGTGGCGCTTTTTGACTGTAATTCCAATCATTAGCTCCAACTGCAAACATACTCAACGGATTGCACAAATATGTAATTTGAAATATAAACTGCAATATCTAAATGCAAAAACCCCTCTTATTTAATATAGTAAGGCACTTCAAAGATCATATCTTTGATGCGCTGTCATAAAAGCTTTAGTTAAAATAAGTCAATAATACAGAATCAGGATTGATCAGACAAGAAATAAATGTATGCTTCAAATAGAATTACTACTATATTGTTTTATAAAAATAAAATTACAAATAATATCAATAATTAGATTTTACATAATGTTTTGCACGTTGCTGTTGCTCTCCTGAAAAATTCAAAATTTTGACCTAAGCCCTTATGATAGCGCATCAAAGATATATATAACAATTGATATATTGTTATCTACTTTCCTTTACTGGTAATAGAATAAGTCCTCGAGATTCAGTCTTTGCGTTAAACTGTCTTTTGGCGACGTTTCGAGACTATATCGTTCTTATAATCATGGCCTAACTGTGAAAAAATAGGCTTTTAGTGAATTATATTAATTAACACACTAGTGTAAATATAAAATTGTCACGCCATTCGATGTTAACGTCTCAGTTCCGCAGGTTGTCGCTTCGAGCTGAGTTAAAACAAGTTTTAAATGTTTGTTCTTTTCATTTTTAATATTTTCCAAAAATATAAATTATCGTGAACTTTAGTGTGGAAAAGAGAATGTAATTATGGTTAATGAGTAGATTTCGGTAATCATTTCATCAAGTAATAAAAGCTTCAATTAACATTTTGAAGTGTAGATGCATGCTTGTTGATGTACATTTCAAGATGAAATGACTACGGAAATATACACATTTCATATAATTACATTCTATTTTCCATATTAAAGCTCATGATAATTAGTATTTTGGGGAATCGAGTTAAAACTTTTTGTGACCCAACTCCAAGCGACAACCTACGGAATTATTACCACAATTGTGTATTAACATCGTACAAGTGTCATTTTTAAATTTAGACTAGTGTTTTCATTAATATATTTTTTTAAAAATGAAAACAATGTTTTACTGTTAGGGTATGATTATGAGAAAAATATAGTCTTGATTAGTCTCCCTAAGAAAGATTAACGAATGGACTGAATATGAAGAACTGAAAGCAAAACTTGTTCTTTGAATGCTTTATACAGTTTATTAAACACATTAAACATTTTTATTATAAGTTATTGATCCTCTGTTATGCACTTGAAAGAACTCTTCCCCATTGCATCCGGACTGCAGTAGCCATTCTGTGGGCTTCGGCCTTGAACTAGTAATTGTTTCTTGCCTTCTGCTGATGATGATTAATGGTGGAACGTTCGAAGAAATGTCGCAGGCCTAGTCTATAATTAAGAAAAATTATTTTCATCATAATAAATACTATTACTCAATAATGTATATTTTTTATTAACTATTTATAATACCAAATAAATAAATTGTGGTAGGTTAATTATCTCAAACCAATTAAACTCGATTACCCACGAAAATTTATGTTAATATTTATTCATGTATTTTTATGCGGTGTTTTATTCATTCCGGTCCACAAAAAAAAAAAAATCGAAAACGGATTGTCATAACTATCGCAGAATCTCACTCCAACCAGCATATTTCTATTTAGGCGACGTTATTGTCAAATAATGTGAGATATGTTTCCTGGAAATTTAAACGTCTCTGACAGTTTTACTTAGATATTAGTTTTAGATTTGCTGCGTATTTCAATATACTTAATCTTTGAATAATGCTCAAAGTCACTTTTCAATGGATTTTCTGGTGATTTCGGAGAAATCAAAAATGCTTAATTTTAGCAGACCATTTCCTCTATTCAAGCCTTATTGAGTCATTGTCAATTTAGGGCCTATCCAAAATGTGTTTTGGTCCCCAGCTGAATTATGCCCTCCGTGTTCCCTACATGGGACAATGGGTATCAAAGTTCCAAAGATAAGCGGATTAGACGTTCAAGGAAATCCCAAGTTGGTATAATGTTAGTCCATATAATCTTCTCAAAGACATTGCCATATAGGATGGCACTGGTAATTCAGCGTTCTTTGCGGCTTGTAGTTACCATGAATGGTAGTCAATTGGTAAATATACATAAGCACTTAGGAAAATCCTTTTTTTTCCAGTTACACATTGTTACGATCAGAGAGACAGAGGGACCGGCTGAAGGGATTAAGATAATCCAGAAGGAGTTAGAATAGTCTAGAAACATCGTGGATTGCGTGGAATATTTTAGGTGTCACCCACCCCAACCAACCTTGCCCATATAAAAGCCCAGCAGTTTCGGCCAAGTTTGTATCAGTCAGTAATAAGGTAGTAGTAAAGTTGTCACCTTCAGTGACAGTGAGTGGCAGTGTGAGCTAGTCTGTGATAAGTGCTAAGTGAGTGTAATAAACAGTTTGTCATATTTGGAGAGTATTGCGGTCAGTGGACTTAAATTAAAGGACTGTAACTGTTAATTTTTAGTTATAAACTATAGTGTAATTTTATTGTATTTGTACAAATTTATGTAAAAAGTTAAGTTATTTAGTATTAGCAATGCCTTATATTATTTGTATATTATTTTAGTGATTAGATAACAGTTAGGCCTAGGTTAAATCTGTAGAATTGTTATTGTAACTTTATATTAGTTTAATAATGTCATGGTATTCTTTTTAATTTGTTAATAAATATTAGTATCTTGAATTTAGTAATAGTTTCTTCATTTTACATCCAGTAGCCCGTTGATGCATTGATTTTATTTTAATATGGAATATATTAATTTTGCATTGATTTGTAAAAAGTGAGTGCATTCTCGTGCATCTTAAGGCGTTAAATCTCCTTCCCTTCTTCGCTGGGAATATTCCCCAAACCCGGACTCAGTCAAACATGGGTTTTTTATGAAATATTTGAAAACTTTCTAACAATACTGTCTGTCCCTAGTAGTACCGCTTTTCTTCCAGAATATTGTCAGTAAGTCCCAATTCTTTGCAGCATCTAATCGTCTCCTCCAGAACCAATCCGAAACGACAATGGGGAACACTTAGACTTTTCTTAAGGTGGTTGAGTTTCTTCACAGAACTTTTGTTATCTTTTCTCCAGCCACTTTATGTATGTTGTAATCATTGGAAACTCCTATTTCAATAATTATAGCCGTATTTTCTATTTTCCGTGTAATCGCAATATCCTTTTTATTGTTTCGCACTATGTGATCTGTGATCATAGTAAATAGTTGTTGATTTATGTGAGAGAATAGAGGGTTTGAAGTCTCAGTGAAGTTGAAACGTTTGGCAAGGCTGCTGAATTGCTTTTGTTTTATTATTATAATTGTTTTTTCTTTCTTCCATTTTGATTCCCCCGAAACTACATCTACATCTAGGAATCAAATAAATCAAGGGAATTTATCTTATTATTACGTTGTTATCTCTTTTTTTAATGGAAGTAACGTATCGATATAATAATTGAGACATGGAAAATATAGTAAGTTATGAAAAGGCAGTTTTACAAGAGAAGAACAAATTTTGACAACTAAAAATTAAAGTTTCGAGGGGAAAATAAACTACCACCGTTCCTATAAACTAAACCACTCCCAGTTTTGACTTCTTCCTATCCTGTTGGCATGATTAATTGCTAATTTCTATGGTTGAAAAATATACATATATGTGTGTGTGTGTGTGTGTGTATAAACATCCCAGGGGGGAGGGGTAAGATTGGAAACATCAACCGCACAATTCATCTCACTCATAAATGATATAATTGCCATTCAATATAATTCAAATATCAAGCAAAAATGAAGAGAGGGGGAAGCTGAGAGGCTAGAGCGCTGAGTTGAAGGTTGTAGGTTCAAATCCGGCTTTGGAAGTAAAATTATTTAATCTGTTAACAGCCGTGGTTGGACCTTGTGGTATTGGGATCCTCCTGGGCCTCAAAAAACCTGGCCGCTAAAAAGCTGGTTCCCTTAAATTGGTAGAAAATCCTGGCGATTGAGCTTGATCTCGATCTAATCACCTCTCAGCACAACCTTTGTCCTAGAAACAGCACAATCTATAGCGTGTACGGAGCCCAAGACCCTTCACAGGTTGTATTGGTACAGTTTTTTTGTTTGCTTTGTTTTTCAAACCCCATAAAAAAAAAATTCACGAAATTGTTTAAAGTTTCAACTTCGCATTGGTTAAATCACTATTAATAAAGAAAATAAGAGGAAAACATTACACTATTATAAATTGGGGCCCTATTTCTCGATGAAGGAAAAAGACGAAACCGCACTTATACCGCCATAAATATTTAGCCGGTGTTGGTTATTTGAAGATTTAGTCCCTAACTGGCCAATTAGTGAAGGATCCTTTACAATACCCAACTTAGTCGGAGAAGTATCACAGTATTGAAAGTAATAATTGGGAGGGGAGCTTGTGTACAGAAGGGACATTATGGATTTAATCCTGATAAATGTAAGGTTCTATCAATCTTCAATTTGGTTATAAAACATTTTATAGCTCCCTCTCTTATTCAGTACTTTATTTTACTTCCAAAGTTTCCAGTTTACTTTCTGGAGTTTTTCTTTTCGCATTCTTCCTGTCTTGGACCTCAAATATTTACTTAATGACCAGTATTACCTCTTCATCCCCCCCCCTAATTACTGTGGTTGAATTTTCCATGAATGCTGATCCTCCCTATCCGTTATGCTGAGCAAAGAGGGTAACAACATAATGCTTTTATCGAAACATAATGTTGGAAACTGCTGGGCCGGTAATATTTGTTATTACTATTACTTTTTTGTAGTAAGAAAGCCTCTATTAATTAGTACCCTTAAAAACCTGGTGGTTTAGCGTGATCTCGGGTAACTCTCCTCTATGTACATCCGTTGACCTAAACGGTATAGTCCCTGCCACCTATTGAACCCAAATAAAAAAAAAATAAGAAAATAGTAGGAAGAGAAAGTCTTTTGTATCTTATTCAAATAAATAAAAACAACGTTTGATTTCATCACGTATACCAACTTTGCTGAAAATAGCAAATTGGTTTGAAATCGAAGTTGAGTTGTGTATAATGGTCAGGATTGATGACTCATTCTGCGTAATCATTGACTGGGGCCCCTGATCATTTTAGACCACTCACACAATTATCCAGTCAACTGTTTTCTATGTTATTATTTTTTTCAACACATGAAGAAATAGCTTATTTTCGAAAAGACCCGATAGTGGAGAAACCAATTTCTTATAGGTTTTTAGTGGCTGTTAATAGTAATAGCTTTACTAAGAATGAGCTGTGAAAAAAGTTAAGAAAGTTATGTTGTCTTTAAAAAATTTCACTCCAGTTAATAACTACTTTTTTTACAGGAGTGTAATGTAGTGTTAGACACTAGTCTTTTCGATAGGTCGAAATCTCTGTTTGTTTTTTAATCTGCTTTCCAGTCTTCCTCGTTGTTCTTGTGGATGGAACTGCCAAGAATGTTCTTTTCGTTATGGTTCTTCGAGGCCTAGAACCCGCCGCGCTATAAGTCATAAGCTCCTCTAGGACGGCTCTATAACTCTTGGGGCAGTGGTTTCCGCCAAGGCAGTATATCTATATCAGACGGCTCTTATACAAATGCATATTATTTTGGAAATATTCCAAGGAGTTATTTCTTTGTCGCCTAACCTGGTTATTACTTTCGCGTTTGCTGTAGCCTATGACATATTTCTGGGTGTTCCATTCGTAATCACTTGGACTGGTGTCAGCTCTAAGAGCTTGGTTGTTAAATTTGAATCACTGGATATTTTTTTATTTTAGCGTTTTAGCGCAAAACAATTTATGCGTGCAACTTGTGAGTGAACGCTCTGCGTTTAACAAAGGAATGAATGATGGTTTACACAATTTTTGTTGAATTATTTTATCTCGACCCCTTCAGAAATTTGGATATAATTATCAATTTCTTTTTGAATTTAAATGGGGAAACGTCATTGAATTGAATTTAAGTCAATAATTTTTTATCTGAAAATGCAATCAAAAGTATGTTATGATTTTGAACGAACACCGCTAGTGTGCGGTCGGCATACTATAACGCACCAGCGCTGCTCGCAGATTTCGACGTCGTATTACATACGACAAATCGTGCTTGTCAGTCGCTACTTGTCATTTGTACCGGCTTGTGCATATAGTTTATTTTTTTATAGTTTATAAAACTTTTTACAATTTTCTTTTTTTTAAATAATATTAATATAATAAAAAAAAAGAAAGTGATTTTTTCAATTTATAATAAAATGAAAAATTCTTTTTACTCAATTTCGTATGATATGTTAATTTCTATTTAATTTGATTTGAAAGAATTGAACTATATTGAATATTATATTGAATAATATTAAATAATGGAGGATGGAAATAGTTGGGGGGTGCAGTCAAAAATTTACCGTAAGTGTACCACTATTACTTAGTAATAAGTGGAAACTTATTTTTTATTTGTGCCGACGTTTCGAACTACCTTGTACGTAATCTTCAGGGCTATGAGAAAAAACAGACAAACACCAAAATGACTATAAAAATACATAACAGTACCAATAATATGATAAAATAAAATGAGCATTATAAAGCAGCATAAAGTGAAGTTAGATGAACAAATAAACAAAAGTATGTTTTTGTACTCAAAAATAAGTTTTTAGTATATAAATGAAATTGTTATACTCGGTATATGTTCCCCTCTTTTAAATTTATCTATAATAAATTAGGCATAAATATACATAACCATTTCTGTACCACTACAATCCATAAAGAGAGGTTTTGTAGAGAGGTAATTCTTCCTATATCATGCTCAACCGCCAATTTTCCCGCTGATTTAGGGCAAGCACTTTAAAGAGGCTGAGTGACTCCATGGAGGGTCTGCAAACCAGCTGGATTTGGACCAAGGACCTTGAGCACAGCAATTCAGTGCCCTGACACATGAGCTACACTGCACCCCATCCTTACTTGGATTAAATAAAAAAATCACGTAATGTATCGGTCAGGTACATTTATGGAACCTCCTGGATGTGAATTAATGGCGGTTAGTGTTTGATATGAAAAGGCTGCCGTCATTGATGACAAATCATTTTCCCGATAAGCCCCCGCCTCAACAACTTTGTCCACTTCGTACTCCTCTGTTCGGCATGGTCCTGTTCCTATCTGTCTCCCCCGATCCGGACAAATTGCGTGTCCCCTGTCTCTGCTAAAGTGATAATAGCCAACAGGATATTAACCATTTGGGATCTGTCGACAGTTCTATTTGTTTCGATATATCGTTGCAGGTTTCATTGTATTGTATTACTGATGTGAATTATCAATTGGGATCGTTGAAGGTAATCGTGTTACTTCTATTCGTTGATAAAATGATTGAAAAAAAAACAATCATGTACTAACAATACTAATCTTCAATAAACTAGAATTTCTTATATAATTTGTTACAATTTACAAAAGTAATATGCTGTACCAAACAGACCAGTCTCAAACTCAAAAACTAAATAGACAAATTTAAATGTATCTATAAAGAATCACATATACAATGAAAGAAAAAAATACAAAAAAACTTATATTATTTCAATAAACTATAAACTATAATTTATATTTCATAGGCAGAGATAACTATGACTGCTGTAAATACCATTCTTATTTCCTTTTCTTAAGTACCTGTTGTGTTTCAACTTCTATTGTGATTAATAATGAAAATCCATCATTATAATTTTAAGTCGAAGGAAGTATCAACGGGCATGACCCACTGAAACATTATATGAAAAGCGAAGAGAACTTTCCTGAGATTTTGATGTATAAATAATATCTTATTTAGTGTGTGATTATAAATAATAACAATATGGAAACCCATTCACAATTTAGACACATTAGTCATAAAGTGTAGGAATTCATTTAAAAGTTTTTTTTAGCAAAAACGTAGTCCTAGACATTCCAAAAAATAAAATATTATTTGGAGCAAGGCTGCTGTTTCTTTATTTAATTATTATAAGTCTCTGTCTTGACTGGTGATGTGAGATGTGCTGAATTTGATCTTTTTTGATCTGAGTGTGTCCTGATGATGCTTGAATTGGTACAAACTTGTTGGCTGGTTTGCTATTTCCCAATATTTTAGAGGCTTACAACAAAGCTTATAACAAAGGCTTAAGACTTTGTTTTTGTACTTTTCCGATTGCATTCTAATAATTGTATTGTGCCCCATTCTGAATTTTTTCACATTTTTATTGAAAAATAATTTGTCAAAGGTACTACGACTTACAAACATACCTAATTTCATATTGGCGGGCGTTTTTTAAATACACATATAATATTGAATAGAGTTCTTCATTGATTCTTGATTCGTGTGGAGAGAAGAAATGCGAAGGTGTGATTCGATTTCTCTGATTTCCTATTCCTATGACCGTATTTACTTTTCGATTCTCTGCATGCAAATCCGATTTTCTTCCCTCCACAGGATCTTGAAATACCGTCTGAGTATTGTCGGATTATTACTCTTTTAAAGTAAAAAAGAAACCTGGAATTCATCAGGAATAACCGGAAGGTTATTTTCTTAGGTTATATACAAATATTTTATTGTTAAAAACTACAAACATTTATGGAGGAGAAAATACTCCGCGTGGAGGCCAAAATAACTTCTCTAATATTAATAAATTATTTATTACAAGGCAACTTCTCTATCCACAATGCAGCTTTTCATCAGGGTTCACCAGGCTCTATAAAGTGGATACCCTTGATTTGCAAACAAAACTGGAAGTTGAGCGTGATCTCGGGCTAATAACCTCCCTCCACAACCTTTGTCCTAGGAATAGTAGACTTTAATACTTTCTGAACCCAAGTACCCTTCATGGGTTTTAGTGGTACTGGCTAGGTAAAATATTTTTTTTATTTTGTTATGTAGGTCTGACTGAAGATATAAAATGTAGGTTGAAACTTTGGTTACAAGTAAATAATTGATTTACTTATTGATAAATAACTACTTATTATTTGATACGAGTTTTTGTTTACATTTCTAAAATTAAAATTTATTTATAAGAATATTCTATATTTTTTAGAACATTAAATCGTACTATCTCCTAAATAAATAATCCAATAAGGTAGGAATGGAAATAAAAAATAAAACGAAATATAATTGATAGTACAAATGCTTAAGTTGATTGTATATCATGGTTAATAAAGTAATGATATGTATGGAAAAAACTGAGTACCCTGTATTTTTTATCAATAATATAATAATGTATTATATATTCCCTTCTGGTAGGATTCTAGAGGTTAGCGGTTGATCCAGTGGGTAGCATATCGATGGCAAGAAGGTCAACGGGCATGGCCCACGAAAACTTAACAATAAAAGCGAAAGAACAATTTCCTGAAAATTTCTCGAATTTAATGTTTAAATACTGTAGTAAAAATATGTTAATCCGCTCATAATTTAGATCCATTGGTCATAAAATGGAGGAATTCTATTAAATGATTTTTTTGAATAAAAAAAATACTCCAATAATTATGTTTTGCTCATTTTAATGAAAAATATAATTATTTTTTTAAGAGCTACTCTTTAAACTCTACCTTTCATTTTATAAAAACATATTTTTTGAATTGAAATGTTTGGCCTGTGCACTTAACGGCTGATTTCATAGATTGTTGAATGAACATAAAGGATTTTATTTTTAAATAAATTGTACTTAGTAACTATGTTTTAAGTTTTGTGAAAGTACTGCCCAACTATAAAAGGTATTGCCCATTTAGATTACATTTTAAACATTGTAACGGACGGTATTAACCATTCTTAGAATGACCTTTTTAGCATTCTAGTCCATTAATTGATCTTAGAAAATATTCGAACATGCAAAGTTGCTATTTCTCAATTTCTAGATAAGAATTCTCTATTCCCTTACTCTAATGTTCGGACATTAGTCATTATCTGTAGAATGATATAGTCCTTAATTTTTTCAATGAACACCTTAAACCATCAAGCATGCTCTTTTAAAAAGCTTAGCTATCTGATACTTGTTCATCTTAAAGACCATGCCGTATAAAGAGTTGTTATGTCTGGACTCCTTAGCGCGTTTGGAAAATAAAAATACAATAAATAGAAATATGTTAATTGTAAAGAAGTGAAATTCCATGTTAGTTAGTTGGAAGGATTGAGTTACAAGACGATAAGAGGATGGAGAGAAAGTGGCATTGGTCTTTGCATACGAGAACCGGTAGGGTCAGTTATTGCTTGCCTCCACTGTCCTCACTATTTTAATTTAAATTAGATATTTTTTTTGTTGTTATTTATCTTCCTTTCACGTTTAACATTTTACAATCAGTTATTAGTATATTTATCCTTGATGTTTTCTCAAACCAAATCGTTAAATTATCCTACTGCGATTTAATCTCCGTCTCGGTTTTTATTGATTTTAATGACTTTAATTATAGGCTTGAAAGCTAATTTAAATTTTATTTATCTAGTGCATGGCGTCTCGAATCCTATTCGTAGGCGCTTAGCTCTATCAATTACTAAATTTATTTGTAATTTCGATCAGTTAATAGGATCAATTTATCAACTTAGCTTTTGCAAGTTTGTATTAATTGATATTTATTCGTTTTACTACCACATTACCATGGAGTGACTACATTCTTTAAATTATTCATATTACTGATTTTTTTATAACTATTACATATTATTTTTTAATATTTATGAGCCAGAGGAATTAAAATGAAATTATACAAATTTAATGCATTACCGGGACAAAATAATACAGGCACATTCAAAATCACAATCAATATTGTATATGATCTACTTTTGTAAAAAAACAAAAATCCACTTCATGGAGGGTCTTGGATTCAGTACGTGGTAGACACTATACTGGTTTTTGGACAACGGCTGTGAAAGGGAGGGGGTAGGGGTAATTCGTTGTCCTAGATCTCGCTCAACCGCCATCAATAGTTTCCTCTCTATTTTGTATACTTTAAAGAGCCTGGGCGAGCCCCAGGAGGGTGACAGATCCTGTAGAATCTATCTCCGACCACTAACACATTCAATAAAAGCTTGTCATTTAAACTGGATTTAAACCTAGGAACTTCGGTACGGCGCTCTACCAATGAGACACTCCGCTCCCTTATTTTGTAAGCAATGATAATTACGAAATTATTATAATTACATATTACAAGAGTGTATTGTTTTACTTAGAAGACAAAACATTTTTTTCTATTTTCATAAATTTCTTGATAATGATTATTCTAGCAAAACATTAATTATGGGACCAATATAGCTTGTATTGTTTTTTATTTAAAACATTTATTCACAACTCATTCTGCGAATGTTTATAAATAATTTAGCCAAACGACAATCTTTTTTATTAAATAGTCTATATTGTCAGTTTATTATAAATACAAAAGTATACAATATCGGTTAATTTTTTTAAACCTAAATCGCTCCTTTAAAAGAACAATGCCAACTCAAAAAAACCTATTTTTTCGATACAATTATTTCCATTTAAGTTTAAAAAATAAAAAAAATTGTGTTTTGGGAAAGCAAAGCATTGAATAAAGTAAAGATGGTATTGAAATTCTTTTATAAACCGATTGACAATTTTTAAAAGCTAGAAACTTTTTTGGTTTAAATTTGTGTCATTATTGCTATTAAACTTCAAGTTCAAACATGATACAACTCAAAATATGACTTTATTAAAAAAATGAATGAACATGTTAGAAACGGAATATCAGATATGTCGTTCCTAAATTAATAATCAATTGTTACTGAAGGTTAACTCAAAAATGCCAATTATTCTATGAGTTATGTCGTTGTTCTTTTGAAAGAGGGATATATGGTCCCAACTTCGACGAAAACACAATCCTTATGGATATCCATATTGCTTACAAAAAAAATATTCCTGAGCATTTTCTTATAGTATTGCTAAGCGTGGTTTTGAAATATATTTCGTTCGGTATTTTTCACTAGACATAATGCTGTATCAGCCATGACCACAGACACGTCCGAACAGAAAAATTCGTAATTTTCTTGATTTATCACGCGAGCTAGTACATATAGTAATCAATCAAAGATAGAAAAAACCTTTACCACTGCAACCCATGAAGGTTTTTGAGTTCAGCACGTAGTAGACACCACTGTTCGTTGGACAACGTTTGTGCAGGTATATGATTTGTTGTTGATCACGCTTATCCACCGAGTTTTAGCCCATTTTTTCGAGGCTGGATGAGCCCCAGAGGGTCTCCAGATCCCAAAGAGTCCATCCCCGGCTGTTAACAGATTAAATAAATTACTACCACAGCCGGATTTGACCCTGGACCATCGGTTTGGCAGCTGAGCTCTCCGAGATGAAAGGAACGAAAATAAACAATAAAATATGACATAATCTCTGGTATACTGGAACATTGAAAGAAAACAACCGATGTTTATATTCTGGTCCTAGGAATTTGTTTACCATAAATGATTTATTCCTTACTCTATCTTCCAGTCAACCATCCCCTCGCTTCTCATAAATGATTTATATTTATATAAATAACATTAATATAAATACCAGCTGTACAATCTTTGTAATTATTATTTTTACCCTTATATATATATATATATATATATATATATATATATATATATATATATATATATATATATATATATATATATATTTAATGTTCTTAAATAATTCACCGCCTGAAAATAATCGAAATAATTTAAACCTTTTGGCGATGTCATTTGTAGTTTTTTAAGACTTTCATCGTTTTTCAAAACTTTTTCATACCCTACATCCTGAGCGGCGATTATTAATATGCGCAGATGCTGTGACAGCACACCCTTGAACACTTTACTTCCTGTAGGCAGACTGTCATGTCACTTCCAAGGGCGGGGTGAATGAATTTCTAATCCCTCCATATTGTGTGCCCCCCAACTTCGATTTGTTATCCAGTCAGCTTTTTCCGTTCCCTTTGGTTGGGGATTCCTTTTGTCGGGTCTCTCTTCCTGCAAGTGCATCTTCTTCGACGCCTTTTTCAAATATCTTGGATCTGTTATTGACGTTTTACACCGTCAACAGCAGATTCGACTATTTAAAACTTTCTGTTCGATTGTAAATCATGATTCGATATTCATGGAAACTTAAATATTCCTGGTATATTAGAAAATATTAAGCATGGTGCTTATAAACAATGCATTTGGTCGTTGAACATGAGGTTTTCAGTTGAACACAGCGTTTTCTCAAAACATGATTTTGAGAAAAGGCTAGAGCGCTTTAGAGATGTTTCTACAGATGAAACCCACTTAGTCATATCTTTGTTTTCTTTTATTTTTCTATGTTTCGTAATCTCTCTGAATACTCAAGCCTTCACATCAACGTATTCTCAAAATCATGGTTTTTCTTAGTGTATTACACTTGTAATCCCAACGATGTAGTGATATGATTACGACATTCTCATAAACAATACATTTTAAGAACTTCAACTTTTTTAATCTACTCTATTTTTACATATAATATTACATTTTTAGCTAAATTAGATTATGGCTGTCTTTTTTTTAAATCTTATTTTGGTTAAGTAATTATTTTTAATGTCGACTTTTAGACCCAATTTCTAAGCTTTAATGGCTTATTAAATCAGAGAGACGTGGCAACGATTAATCAAGGAAAATTAAGTTCGGTATCACCACTAAAGAGTAATGTATAGATAACAGATAAATTATTTAAGAAAGTTAATAATGATAATATGATGTTTTTTGTGTTAATGATTGGTTGTTAATCTTATAGTTTAATTCGATTTCATAATTTATCCGTAGTAGATATGAACTTATCTTATTTTTCCCAACAAAGCATCTCTTATTTTGTATCTAATTTAATTTAGGCCCTAGGGGTAGTTCATAAGATTAGGCCGAAACATTGGTTATAATACTATTTATCAATATAATAATAAATCTAAATCAATATTTTTTTTTAAATTGTAAATTGTTTACATTCAAGAGTAAATGGATTCACACATTTAATACTTACTTTCTTTTTACTTAGTATTCGTGATATTCGATATACACTGTGTACCATAGCGTTACATTCACACTTGCATTTACGCAAACTCTTGAAACCCAGATGGTGTGAGGGTATTCCGTTTTCAGCACCAGTTCATTGTAAATGTGTGGGGTTGGGTGTTTAGGGGTGGTAGCACGTGTTTCCAATTGTCTTCCTTGATCGGTTGAGGGCTAGTGTGCATTTAGGTCTTCTACAAAACGAGATATAAACAAAATCCTTGAAGAAGTAGAAGAATATAAAGATGGAGTGTGGCGGTTAACTGATAAATGCCCTGCAGAAAATGGAGGCATTATTAGAAACAGAAAGGCGACGACAAGGGATAGTGATAAAACAGTGTGAAGAGAAGGTTCTGGGCTCAAATCTGGCTGTGAAAGACAAATTATTTTATGCGTTAACAGCCCCTATAAAGTGGGTATTTCTAATTGGGGAAAAATTGGCGGTTGGTCGTGACGCCGAACAAATCACCTCCTTGCACAATTGTTGGGTTTAGTCTCTGGTGACGGATAATTTCATTTGAAACTCATGCTTTTATTTGTTTAAATAGAAAATGTTTATTTTAAGTTATCGTTTAGGAAGGAATTTTTATTAATTTTCATTTTTTTTAAAGCTACACGTCTTTAATTTTTTTTTAATCCATTATCTTTCAGAATTAAACTTTCAATAATTCCACATATTGCCAACTTTCTCAAGGAAGGAGTTCAATTTCTAAATAGAGCTCCTTTAGAAAACTATTGGTGAAGTTGGAGTTTCATAGCGCATGTTGGTAGAAATTTCAATTCCAAGTTTTGCAATATCGAAAAGACAAACTCGTAGTTGTTTTAGTTCATTTTGATTTCCTTTTTCCTCTGTTAGTTTTCGTAGCTTAAATGTCCTAATTAGAAATTGGTTGAGGTATTGGAATCCGTGGTTAGACTTTATTTACTATATCATTATTACCAATTGCACACTGTTTTTTTGTATTTTAAGAGGCATTGCTTTTAGGGAAAAACTTTTGGCACAGGAATAAGGCATTCGACCCTTTGAATATTATCATATAAATGCCTAACCCTGTATATATTTACTTAATGTATATTGACTTAAAAGTTCGTAGTTGAATTAGTCCGGAAAATGTTATTATTTAAACAAATTTAATTTATTGATATTTACAACTATAATATTATTATAACAAGTAAATCTGCTAATATGTACAATATGACATGAAATCACTTGTGGAAAAACTACCCATCGGTAGCACTCCAATAAAGTTCTATAGTAGATGGTCTCGAGGCCATCTTCTTTTCAGACGCCTCGGAGGGTTATCAGGAATAGTATGGGAAGCAAGTTGAGAGACTAGCGGATTCAAGTGTGTATGGAGCTTGTCATGGAAGGATAGGTATCTAGTTTGGGCCAAATCAGTAACATATGGGATATTAAGATCATGATGGATGAGTTTGTTTGTCACATAATAAGGAGCATTGAGGATTTTACGAAGGATTTTGGATTGTAAGGATTGGATACGAGATGAATTGGATGGTTTAGTAGAGCCCCAAAGCTCAACTCCGTATGTCCAAATAGGTCTGATAACTGTCATGTAAATGAGTCTTTTGTAATTAATTGGGAGCTTAGAGCGTTAGTCCAGTAAGTGTTGAAGTAGGCGAAAACGTTTCTTGTCTTTTCAGTCTTGTATGATTTTTTTTTTAAATCCCTTTTATTCTTAATAGACTTTCCCGATTAATGTTTTTATTTTGTTTTGTGCTAATATAACTTTAATCTTTATGTTTTCAGGTAAAGACGGTTGAAATTCATAGTAGAACTGATTCTAGGTGTATGTGAGTTTTTTTTTCGACTTCATTATATTCTTAGGTAATACAATTAATAATATCTAATTAATAATAATATTATAATAGATCAGTATAAGTCAGCTACAGTATATTCTCTTGAATTATGTTGAAAGCGGGCGTGATTAGAGTATACATATTGTATAAAGGTGGATTATCTAAACACCAAACTGAATTTTGATGAACAAATCGAATAGTGGCTATATTCAATCTTGGGAACAATGCTCAATAATGCTGAGTCAAAATTATTATAAAATCATTAAAAAGCAAAAAATCATTACAATTTTATCTCTATCCCATTGTTGATTTATCAAACTTTTATCATTTAAAAATTAAAGTTTTTGATGTTCTTTGATACTTTATCCGGCTTTAATACTTTAATGGCTGATATTAACTAGATCCTTTAATATTTTATCATAAATTTATTTACAACTAAAAAAGTAGTATTTTTTATGTTGATCAAAATAAATAAATCGTGTACTTCTTCCATCAGGCCTCTCTTTTATGATGAAGTAATTTAGTTGAAAATGCTATGGGAGTCGCTACTATTTTATTAACCTACATGTTTCTGTAATAAAGTTTTTATACTCTTTAATTTTAAACTGTCATTATTTTTGCTATAATGATGAGTTATCTAATAGTCCTTTATTAATATTATTCTTAAATTTCCAATCAGTGTCGAAAAGATACTGGTTTGATTTCAGTATTTGTAGAATTTCGCGAGCCAAATTAAACTTGTTACATTTCAAATTGAATTTTTAAGGAGAAATTTTATGAAATTCACTATATATTTGAGATTGCTTAGCTTCTTTCCATTATATTAACAAATTTTAGTGACAGTGTAATATTTTGTTTTACACATGGTATATAATTACAATGTAAAATAATGACGGGGTTAAATGTAGTAATTGGATAAAGATTTGAGATTTATTATTTTTCTGCTTTCACTATATTGAAAAAATATACACAATCTGAGATGTAGAATGCACTTAAATTTGTACAATGTAGAACAAATAATGAACATTTGTATCATTTGGAAATTGGGGGTTGATCGTCTGTTAACAAATCAATATAAATCATGTCTACGCGTAATAAGGTAGTTTACCGCTATATATTTCTGTATTGCATTTTTTAAACTAATTTTGTATGTATTATTTTGTAAGTATTTGTATGTTTTACTTCTATTATTTTATTCTAACTTTTTTGATCCCTCATGTTGGGTTATGTGAGTCTTTATACGAAAATACCGTTTTACATATCTTTGAATCGATTTATTTTAACTTATTAATATCCTCTATAATTGGCTGTTAAAGATCCCTAGTATGAAAATTCTATAAATTTTAAAATAACGCCACTCACATATAGATTTATTTTAACATTAAGGGGCATCCTAGATCCTGATGTTTGTTTATTTATTCACGTTTTACTGATATAGCCAATCCTAAGATGCTAAACGTGGGAGTCCTAAATTTTGTCTATTTGTAGTAAAATTCGACCTGGCGTTGTACAAGGTCTACTTAGGTCCCTTCTGGAGGATGCCATATTTCAGGATTTTTTACTACTCTTTAAAGTTTACGTTAAATTTATGCTTAAATTCAACCACAAAAACGTTTGTCCATCATAGTTTTAGACTGATGTACCGTTAACATTCATGTTTTATATTGAAAAATTTCAAACAATATTTCAAAAATATTGTTTTGCTTTCAAAAGTGGCAGTTGGTTGGTTTCTGACCTGGCAGTCGAGATGACGGACGACGTTATATCCTAATATGATATTTGTAAAAAAACTATAATAAAAAATCTTTTTTAAATTTTGAGTCTTTATAATTTGAAAATTCTAGTTGATTTACACTTCCTCACTACTACAGTAGTGAATAGTCTACAACCTACAATGGACATGCCTACAACGTTTTTATAGCCATTTTGATTCTTCTTTAGATTAAATTGAAAAAAATCGACCCCAGGAGACTCGATAATTTAATTAAGTGGAGAGTAGACAATTTACTGCCCTAGTTGCTCTAATTGGGCCGGCCGATAGGACTCGCTTTTTCCACAAAATGATAAATGGATCCCTCAGGGTCGCCGTTGAAGAGCGGATATCGATTCTCTCCCTTCTTATTGAATCGATATCCCTGGCAAGCTCTCTGTAGCTAAGGCGGCACGTCCTCCGCTCTCTGTCTTCGTGGTCGGAATTGAGGAAGGCGTCTGCTCTGCAATTCAGATTGTTTTCACTTTAGGATTCCATTCCTCTTCCACTATCGGTAATTATTTCTCAATTGATTATTGTCTTATTTATTTTCCCTATAGGAAATCGATATCACTCGTCTAGGATATCGATGATCAATAAAGATCGTAGGCAAGCAGAACGATTCTTTATTTTATATATATATATATATATATAATTCTATGAAGACTATCATAGTTACTATATAGAGATTTCGGAAAGAGAAAAGATCATTTTATTTATTCATTTACAACTATATTGGTAATATTACAAGAAGTAAATAATGACAAGAATAAAGGCAAGTAGACAAACTATACAGTTTTAATACTCAAATAACAAATTCAACCTCTGTTAGTCTGTCTTTTGATTTTTTTCTTTATTATACTCCTCTAAAACTATATATGAGCCCATATTAGTACTATTATAACAATACTACTTGTAGCAGATTTAGTTGTCCTGCTGGAAAGTACTGTCAAGTTCTTAAGTAATTCTTCCAATGAAGCTCTGAAGCTTCACGATATGTATGTTTAATAACATACAATAGATTGTTCTAATTGGTCCAATTTCATCATTTAAATGTTTAAAACTTAATTGAGAAAGATGAAGATGGATAATTATGTGTAGAGCGGCTTTGTAAACATCCAAATTGTTCTTTGACAATTTTTTATTATTTATTTATTGAAATTTACAATTTTTTTATAATAATGGGAGCGGAGTGGCTCAGTGGTAGAACACTGAGTTGCCATGCCGGAAATCCTGGTACAAATCCCGCTGCAGGCCATGACTTTTATTTAGTCTGTTTGCAGTGGGAGATGGATCACATAGGATGTAGGAACCTCCTGGGGCTCACCCAGCCTCTATAAAATAAAATAATAATAGGGTACCCATAATAAGGGGGAAAATCTGGCGGTTGAGCGTGACCTAGGACAAGTCACATCCTTGCAGAACAGTGGCCATGAAACAGTGCAGTCTCTACCATGTACTGAACCCCAGACCCTTCATAGATTGTAGTGGTACAGGTTTTTTTTAATTTTTATAATAATGCAACAAGAGAAACTCCCCCTACTCATACGTAACGAATTCAACTCAGAATGTCACGAGACCATTTTCTTTACACAACCTCGGAGGATAATAGGGAATTGAAGATGTTCCTAGGTTTGAAGCTAGTGGTTATTAGTGGGAATAAAGTTTGTCATGAAAGTACTGATATAGGGTTAGGTCTAATTCAGTAAGAAATAGGACATTGAGATCCTTATGGATGACTTTATTCGTAACAAAGTAAGGAGAATTAAGGATTTTGGCTTGTAAGACGAGAGGAATTCGTTGGCTTAGAAGAGCCAATCTTTACTCCATATGCCCAAATAGGCATTATAATAGTCATGTATATTATTCTTTTGTAATCATTTGGGATTATATATATTATTATACTGTCGTGGATGTAGAAGCTTCCTCTTGCACGAAGTTTTTATTCATTTAGGAATTGTTACAAATAATCTTTATAACAATAAAAAAAAAGGCTGTACTATTCCAACCCTTGAAGGATAATGGTTTCAGTGCATGGTGGGGATCATATTGTTTCCGAGTCATTTGTACAAATAGATGGTTTGACTGAGATCACCCTCAGACTACAGCATTTTTTAGGGTTCTATGGATTTTTGTATTCAATATTCGGTTTTTGCTTGTTCTGCCACTAATGTTTTTTTATCAAAAATATTTGCAAGTAAAAAATAATGTAATGTAAGATCTTATTTCGATAAATGCAGTGATTATCCTATGATTGATATACACATATCAAGATATTGATATCACCGACTATTATTTAAGAGGCATTTTTATATTATGTTATAATATTTTGATTCGTGATCTATTTACTATTTAATTATGATAATTCAATTGAAGTATTATTCGTAAACGGTGAAATCTTATAACAGTTCTTACTCGAACTTACAGGCTTTAGATTGGTTGGTTGGTTATCAACTTTTAAGGGTCTGAAGAAAAGAAGCGGAACATCTCCTGAGCTCCAGGGAACAGAAGTTCTTGCTTTACATCTAGTTTTGAACAACTCTTATAGTCTGACCTATTTATCTCTAAACTGTAAAGAAAGAATAGATCTTCAATTGCTTCTAGAATCGCAACCCTCAAAAGTCTTGTATCTCTTTTTGTTGTAAGCTGCTAATTGCAAAGTCAATTTAAATAATTAGAAAACTTTGAAGTAATGATTGATGTAAAACAAAATATTAAAATTATGCACCACTATAACCCATGAATGGTCTTGGGTTCGGGACATGATAGAGACTGTGTTGATTTTAATTCACTGTCAGATTTTCCCCAAGTTAAGATTACCCACTTTATTGAGGCTTGGTGAACCCCAGGAGGGTTTGGATTTCCTACAGGGTCCAACCTTGCATGTTTATAGATTCGGATTCGAACCCCGGGATCTTCAGTACAACTCCGCTCGTTACGCTGAGCTACATCGCTCTAAAAAAAAATATATATTGAAATCGTAAAAAATGGGATTTATATTATTTATGGAACTTTTATTTTTTATTAATACTTGACTAGTTGTAAAATTTTATTTATACCAACTAACTTAATCCTTGTTTTAGGATTTTATAAGTTTTCATTATTCTACTCTACTCTTACAGGTTGGACATAACACAGGATCTTTATGCCCTATTATAAATATTAAGCCATTGAAGACAATAAACCAATCCTAATAATATGGCCTCTCTCATTATCTATTTCTGTGTCGAAGGATATAAAATTATGTTATTTTATCGCTGTATTGATATTGATATCTGGACAGCCGTAACGAATTGGATTTTAATGACTTCATATATATTATAAACATAATTTAATATCCTTCCAATAGGACCCCGTGATAGGGCGATAGCGTCCGTCAATGAGGAAGGCCCGTAGATAACCTATCACGGAACATGTTTTATCGATCAGTAATAAGTTACTCATGTTACACATTTGACTACGGTATCGATACAAAACCTCTTCGATTATTTAAGGTCATTTAAAAAGTTTAGCTAAAAGTTTTTCTGAGGAAACCAATTGACGATTACTGTATTATAGCTCACAAATTGGCCTATCAATTTTTAACCAACAAGGGTTCCATTGAACTCTCTGTTCTACTTTTCTGAGCTGTCAAGGTAACCAATAACATGGGTTAGGATAACTTACCAAGTTCAATATAGAATTAGCATTTGTTTTAAATGTAGATCTTGTCCTAACTTGTTATTTCATAAAATGTGGACGTAAGTTGTTGAATACCTAATACATGGTTTGCATCTTCGATCTAATAGTCGGAATTAATAACAAAATAATTTATAACTAGCTCATTTAGAATTTTTGTGCTGTTAATCATTGTGGTTGTCCTTATTGTAGGTATGATTTCTGATTATGAAACGGGGTAGGTGTCGGTTAAAATTCGACTATTGTCTTCGACTTTTCCGTTCCCTGTTTCCAATTCTCTCGTACGAAGCATGTGTTTTCTTCCAAATCCTTCAATTCATGACTTTTCCTCGATCGTCCTCTTTTCCTCCTTTGCACCCAATTCAGTATTTTTCGAGGCATATTATGTTTATCCATTATTTTTCTATGGCCTCCCACATTTACCCTGATAAATATCAATTTTAATAAATAAATAAGCCAAGGGATTAAGGCAAAAAATCAATAAACTTTTAAGTTTTAGATCAAACAGGGTCATATAATTACCAGTTTTCGCTTCCCATGTTAGTTTGATTTTATTCATTAACTATTACTTAGTTTCCTTGTTAGAACCCATTCTCGAAATGTAACTTACAAACGTCCCGATACGGCACCAGGGAATAAATAGCGTGGATTCCGTAGGGTGACAAAGAGAGGGCCAAAAGATTTGTGGACTGGGACCTGAAATAGAACAACAGACTGCATTCACTGCGTGCCTCCATCGCCCGATCAACTGGGATTTCGGTTTGCATTCCGTCCGACAAATTGCTGCAGCAGCTACATGAACATGAAAGGACTCCCCAACAAGACTGTAATTGGGCTGCACTGCCCAATCCAGGCATGGAAATTATTTCGGTGGTTCATTCACGGTTATTTTTAACTGAGGCGAGAGTTCATTCCGTCCGCTGGGATGGGAAACTTTTATGGCCTGGGAGTAACCCTCTCGTCATGAATATTTTATAAGTTAGCAAGTCCAGATTGAGCATGGATAACATCCTAATACCGTCATATTTTATTATTTAGTAGCTACGTGTTGTATTGTGTCTATGCTGTTACAAAATTTAAAATAACATGGAATAGATATTGTAGTTTAAAAAGTTTTATTTATCATACCCTATATAAAGATTGTATATTAATCATATAGCTACAGCCCTTTAAGGTTCCTGGTGTGAGGTAGGGAGGTAAATCTGAAACAAATATCTGTACTTCTTATTGTGTTATTGAATACGTATCTGTATGGATACTCGATATAATTATCATTTTTAAATTCTCTTCTGTTAATGAAATTTTATGATTGTTGGACGAATTTCGGTATTTTAAAAGAAATATTTCTATTTTTGTGCCTTAAATCGCAATCAACAAATTAGAATTACATAATCAGATAATAGTAATAATAGATTTAAATAATATAAGATAATTTAAATCTCTATACAAAGTGACTTTATCTCTAGCATACTAATGAAGATTTAATTTTTGACATCCTCCCAGCGGAACTATTGTAACGGAAACTATTGTAAAGTTGCTGAGGGTGGTTACGAACGAATTCCTATAAAGTTAATAAGCCCTGTGCCAGTATGTAAACATCTAAGGGGAAGATTGAGGGTTAAGTGGGAGAATTGCGTTAAAATTGATATGGTGGATTTGGTTTGGGTAGTGGTTTGTAAGCAGTGATCGCTAAGCCTTATTATCTACACATATAAAATGCTTTGTTCTGAATGACGGATCAACGCACAGCCTAAACCGCTGATCGTAGAGACCTGAAACTTGGAGGGTGTGTTCTTTGTATGACATAGGCATCCGATAAGAAAGGATTTTCCGAAATTCTACACCTAAGGTGGTGAAAAAGGGGGGCGATGTTTGTATTGGACAACGTGATTCCTTGGTCCAATCTACTTCAAATTTTGAATAAACCCTTTTTAACAGAATTGACGGAAGACGTTTTTCGTATTTTATTGAAATTCACTCCCTAACGGGGTTAAAAAGGGGTAGACTGTTATTTTGGCGGTGATTTTCTCCGAAGTTGATATCAATACTCCGGGATTATACTTGAGGGAAAGCTGCTTCTCTAACGGCCTGTTTTATGTGGCATGGTCCAGAGTAAGCGCACGGAGTAGCCTGGGGATTCTAGCTCCCGAAGGGAAAACAATAAATATATTTTACCAAGGAATACTGTGGTAGGTGTTTTGATTTCGTTTTAAAAAGATAATACCGCCGTGTAACTTTCACCAGATCAAACGCCGAGCTTCGTGCAAAATGTAACAAAGTTTTATTTTATTTTCATGTTTACTTTACCTTTAAATCCCTACACTATAATAAAGATTTTTATATTTTTTAAGTATTCAAACATTTGAACATAATAATTTATATGTTATAACAAAATTAATAACGTTAAAAAAATTATTAAAAATCATAAAAGAACCATTTTCGACTTCTACGCGGACGAAGTCGCGTGCAAAAGCTAGTTTTTATATCTTCTTCTTCAATCGTCGCAACAATCCATTACTGGGTCCTGGCCTCCTCAAGCAGCTTCCGCCAGCTCAACCGGTCAAGTGCAGCTGCTCTCCAATTCCGTACTCCGAGTAGGGTCCTTGCATCTTCTTCAATACCATCCATCCATCGCAGCTTAGGGCGGCCTCTCGCTCGTTTTCCGTGTAGGCGTTCATTAAGCAGTTTATTTGGGATCCCATCCTTGCCACATGGCCTGCCCAGCGCAGCCTACCAATCCTCAAAATTTTTCCGATATCAGGGTCACCAATCAATGAGTATACTTCCCTGTTTGTGCGTCTTCTCCAAGCTATACGATCCTTTACTGGGCCGTAGATGCGTCTGAGTATCTTTCTCACAAATGTTTGGATATCCCTTTCATCAGACTTCGTAAGTACCCAAGTATCTGATGCGTAGATTAGCTCTGGTCGAATTAGCGTCTTATATAATCTTGGTTTTGTAGATATTGATAACGTGCTACTTTCTAAGTGCCGACGCAGTCCAAAATAGCACCTATTGGCCGATGCTATTCGACTCTTTATTTCTGCCGAGACGTCATTGATGGAATTGACCTCAGATCCGAGGTATGCAAACTCATCAACCTGTTCGAAAGAGTAATTGCCAATTTGGAGAAAACTTTCGTTAATACCTTTTTGTTTGCCAGCAGTCATATATTTGGTTTTGTTAGTATTGACAAGTCCCAGCTTCCTAGCAGCACCATCAAGGGGAAGAAAGGCCTCTTCCGCAACAGCTCTTGATCTCCCAATAATGTCAGTCTTGTAGGCGCATGGCAGTAGAGATATGCCTCGATAGTTATTACATTTAAGAAGAGTTTTTAGTTTAGTTTGTTTAGTGTTCTCGTTTTTATATAAGGGAGACTATTACGATCATGAATCTTTTTGAATTCGAGTTTTTCAGCTACCCTGAATAAAATTAACAGACCTCCCAACATAGTTAGTATCCACACATATTCTGTGTATGCATGTGTAGAACCGAGCTCAAAAGCAAAATATTGTTCGAAACTGAATTTGGTATTTGCCTCAGTAAGGATAGACTAGGTTATGTTTTTTCTACGGGCGATCAACATCTAGGTTATTGGCGCCCTTTGCACTTTTTTGTAAGAATAGATACATCAGTAATCGAGCACTTGAATTATAATTCAAGTTAAAAACTTTCTGACGTATCTCTTGCACACCTGGTGTTTTATTCTCTAAAGCTGAATATCATTGATAATAAAAAATAATTGAAAAAAAGTTCCTCGTAATGAAAAAAAAAAGTTGTGTTGCCCCTAAAGGGCTTTGTATAAGAAGGCACCTGGAAGAGGTGAAGCGCCCTAGCAACAGAAATATTGAACCTCCCATTGTCAGTGTCAATAGAGGCTAAGCAGCTTGGGATAATAAATTACTACTCTCGTAGGGTTTCTATTACGTAACGGATTCCGTGTCTTCTTCTGTGACTGTCGTTTAATTGTGGATTGTATTTTGGTGTTGTTAAAGATTTTTATAGTCATTTTTAGGAATGTGTCGTTCTAGATATTTTTAATGTCCTTTGATTATTATTTCTAACTCATATGCAATGTAATATCATTTTTTCATTACTACATTACTTAATAATTATACGTTCTAGCGTTGGAGACTGATCTGGTTTAGTAAGTGGGCGAATTCAACTTCCTACGTTTAATGCTAACGTAACGTAACTCAAATGATTATTTTAGATTTGCTTTTATACAAATTTGATATCAGAGTATAACTTCGTAACATCTGAACAATACATAAAACGAAGAATGTTTGAAAACAAATATAGGTATTAATAAAAAAGATCGAACTGCTATAAACGCAAGGTTCATAAAAACAAAACAGGCATTCAAATATGATAACCATAAAATAACATATCAGGAAAGTACTATTTTCAAATGCAATGGAAAAAAATGAATTAAATAGAAAGAATCGGGTGTTTAATAAATTTCGATTAATATCACAAGTGATGATGTATGAACAGTCGCAAATCAAAATAGGTACCACCCAAAAAAAATCCGATATTCCTGGGTTCAATCCCGTCTCGAGCAGTATTAGCATTAAACATATTCATAAAGTACTTTTATATTTTGTAATGGAATGCGGTCCTCATCAATTTGTAACTACACATTATGTACTAACACTGCATTTTTCTACTTTTAATTATTAACTACAAACAAGTTTTAATTTTATGTTCAGACTAGTTTGTGACCTTAATATTATAACTGGAGCTTTATATTTACTGATTGTACCTCAAGAACCTAAGAAGCTTATTGTGTGTTATAGTGTGCTTATACTGTTTATTTTGTACGTTTTCTAAGGATGGGTTCAAATCAAACATATTACATGATAATAAGTGGAAATATAAGAACCTTATGCTTCGAAAATTAGGAATTATTAAAGCCCATGGATTTAAATATCTTGCCAGATGGCTGCTCAAACACCCATACTGGAAGCTCCTACAAAGATATAACAGAAAAAAATTGTAAGAGAGAGATAGATGATTGGGTGTCTAAAATCTGCGGAGGAAACCAGTTAACATCTAACCAAAAAAAAAAAACTTTTTCATTCATTCATAGAAAATTTTGCACACTACATATCCGAAACATGTACATTACGAAAAAGGAGAAAATGATGTTGTTGGCAATGGAGGTGGTCTTTTGGAGAGGTTATTCCATTTCCAGGATACAACACGTCCCTAATTGTATGATCAGGAAACTCGTAGAGCAGGAAAATGTCCTCTACAGAATAGAAATAAAGCGACTGAAATGGTCACTTAAAATGAATGTCGTAGGAACGACGGCGTAAAACAATCTTTGACTATCGCCAGACAGAAAGAAGGAAAACTGGGCAACCCAAGAAGTGATGGTTGTAGGATCTAGAGAAGAGAATGGGAGCGGGGAATTTAGAGGAGTTTGGCTTGACCATGGACTTTTAGGAACGAAAAACAACTAAAGTTGTTAAAAAAAAAAAATTGAGATCGTTCACTAATCTGAATATAACATTATGAACACTTTTTGTCCAAAGACAAAGTAGAAAAATACTATGTTAGTGGATAAATTGTATATAAATTGATGAGCTTTCAAACTACATTACGCAATACAACTGTAATATTACTTTCTTAAACACGAACAACTACATAGATACATATTAACGTCCATATTGTCACTTAATCATACTGTAAGACATATCGGTAATATATGATTACGATAGGATATTATTAATTGAGAAGTCTCTCCAGGGAGAGCTATTAAGCGCTTTGATATCAGCTGATGCTAATTCGGGTCGAATTGCTCCCCGGCCTTCGCAATTGATGTTCTGTTCTCGCTAAATTGATTACTCACTTTTAAATTGATGAATCAATAATCTCTCCCTGTATGATTGATGGTATCATTATTTATTTTTTATTGGTCAGACAGAGTACACCGTGTATGACATACCGTCTGGGTTTAATTGTACAATAATTGACCGAAATAAATTTGACAATAAATGACCAAGGTTATTTTACTACACAAAAAGAATATTAGGCTTATTTAGCATTCATATAATATAAAATATATACAAAAATAAATTGTTGTTCTTGTTTTGTCATATATTTTTATAATGATTGAAATAAAAAAATTCAATTAATGAATTTTTCAGCTGTAATTGGTTACTGACGATATTGTTTCGCTCTCAAAAAAATAAATGAAACACAATAATTGGTGTTTTATACCTTTGTAAATGAACGGAATTAATGGTATAGGACTTGGTAAATATTAAAATGTAATTTAAGCTCAACAAACGGTTTATCCCTTTGAATTTTTAATACATTTTTCAAAAACCGTAAGTAAATACCTTGCTTATTTTATTTTATTATATTTTTTAAATTTAATCTTTTTTTCTTTCAGCAGTTTAATAACTTCATGAAAACTTGGTCATTATTATTTTCCCTCAAAATTATTAATTAGTCAATTTAAAACTCAATAATCTATATTTTAGTTTTGTCATTAAAACTGCGGTTAGCATGTTCCAAAATGGAGTAAATTAAACATATTATGCTTTTAAAATCCAATTTATTGTTTTATTATGAAGTAAAGTATGTTGATGATGCTTAGTGAAGTTTAGTAAATGGAATCGATCTTTTTCGAAGTATAATTAACCTTTAACTGGGTAGGTGCCTTGATGTGACCCTCTTAGGTAGGTTTTTCTTCAACATAGTCATATGTATGAATTCTATATTTTATTTTTAAGCTGGTAAGCCTTTTATAATAATAGGGGAAAGATAAAGAAGGTAAAATAGACTCAACAAAAATGTATAAAGCATTCTCTTAGAATTTAGGCTAAAAAAGAGGAAATAATTAGATATATTTAATTTACTTTCAAATAACAAAACCTATTTTTACAAAAAAACTTCATAAATGCCCTACAAATATAATCTAGTTAGACTGAAATAGAATTTGATTAATTTAATTTTTTTCACAAAAGAGTAAACCTACAGTAGTTTTACAGCATACAGTAGAATTATTTCGTCCTTAGAGGCATTTGAAATTTTATATAGAGCTTCTGGCTGTTTTCCTCCATAGATCTCGTATCCATATTTACAGTATACCATGTACGGGAATCAGTCATTGATTGAATTTTTATGTCATACTTTGCTCGCTTGCTCGGGATATACTGTCTGAAGGGACAATTTCCGAGCTGCTCATCAATCGTTACATACTCAACACACAGACACAGATGAGGCATGCATGCAGTTATCTACAAATATTTTGAATACATTTCTTACTGGAGCAAGAGCTAACGTTTTTTCCTCTAACCTGTCATGAATATTATCAAATTTCACGGATCTTAGTAAGAAAAGAAATCTGTCTAACGACATTGTAGTGTGAAATATGTCGATTCCCATTCCGTTTGTGTAGAAAAGATCCTTTAAATTTAATTTTCCTCCTCTATAAGTACCAGCAATGATCAATAGACCGATAAATGATTTGATTTCATGAACATCAGTTTTTCGACACTTACACTTGGAATAACTTCTGAATCCGAAGCTGTTATTCCTCATAAGACATATATTAAAAAAGAAAAGAGTAGCCGCACGATAAAACACTGACTACAAGGTGGAGAAAGCGAGGTGTAGAGGTTTGGGCGACTGGGACAGAACTGGGTAGGTGGGGTGCTGGGGGCGCCTCCAAATAAGTTCAAAAAAATTCCACCGTCACTAAAATTGACTTTCAGATAAAATATAAGAAGCTAGAAAAAAATTGAGCGATAGGATCACCTTTTGAGTAGTAAATATTACTAAATGAATTCCTTGGAGTGTTCTCAACTAGGGGTGTTGAGAACACCCCACCTACCCAGTTAAAGGTTAAACGATCAACAAAAGCATTAAGTCTATCCAATTTAGGATTTATTTCAAGATATGGTAATCTAGTAGACTGGACTTCCATTTAGTTAACAGACTGTAATTATTTATTATGTACATTAGAATAATAAACCCTTCGTTGTAATTATTTTGAAAAATGTAACAAAATAAAATCTTAGTAGTTCATTTTAGACTTCTCAAGCTGGGTTTTGGTGTTACAACCGACCTGCCATGATCAGCCGTATTTGTGACTAGGCATAACATCCGTTCACACAATTAAAATTGTCCACGAGCATTAGTCCTTCAAAACGAAAAAGAATGTTTCCGAGCTTGATTAATTTGAATATATTACTTTCCTTTACAGCTGTATAAACCTTACTTTACAACTGTTAAATTATTTATTTAATAATTATATGTCAGAGTAATCTTTCATTATACGCCACTACTGATCATGATAAGTATCATTAGGGATTCGTTCTTGCGAAAAATATAAACCCAATTGATAGGATTTAACATTATTCTTTAAAATATAATTTTACATTAACAGAAAGAATTTACAGGAAGCATTGCTTTACTTCATAATCGAACCGTCAAATATGTTTTAAAAAATAATTAATATACATCTGCCACTAACCGAGATTGTTTTCAACTTACAATATTATTAATAAATGTTTTAGGTTAAGTTTCTAATCGGTAGGAAAGGGGTAATCAGTGGGTAGAATGCTGAGCTGCTAAGCTGAAGATTCCTGGTTCAAATCCGGGTGTTGTAGATTTGTTAATCTTTCAACAGCCATGAGATGGAGCCTGTGGGATCTGTAGACCCCTCTGGGAGTCACCAATCCTATGCGACGATGGAAAAGTGGGTACCCTGAATTGAAGGGAAAACTTGGATATTAAACTTGATCTCGGACAAATGACTTCCCTCTGCAACCGTTGTCCAAGGTCGTAGTGGTAGTTATTTTCTCCCTCTCATGGACACTGAACAATTTAGGCTTTTAGCGTGTATAATTCATTTCCTTTTTAGTCTTTCTCTTTCGTCTTTTACTATATTTGTTACTATATTGATATTTTTAGAAAATAGTTATTCCCGTAATGGATAACTGCGGATATCCGTTTACTCATTTTAAGACAATCATTTTACTGTTTCATATTTTGCATAGACTCTCTTCTATCTACACTTGATACAGTGGCATGGGAGTTCTTTATCAATTACAATTTTAACCTATTTTCCTTAATTATAAATTATATTAATCAAACGGTATAATTTAATGTTGATTTTTTTGCTTTGATGATCTTCAAGATAATTTCCTTGAGCAATTGAAGGAGTTTTTTAAACTGACTGCCTTTTGAACTTCCTTGATAGTGATATTGATGTTGGGCAATAAGCGGAGTCGTGTTACGTTTGACAGATCCACTCTGTTCTAAATCTACTCCAACCAGCTCCTCATCTCTGACTCTATTAATAAAGGAGAATGAAAAAAAAAATCTGAAGATGAACAGTAATTGCCTAATGTGAAAGCCATTCGGGTGGTTACTAATAGCATGCGTCATTTGTTTTTCTTCTAACTCAAATTAATTGTTTCAAATACCTTAATTCCTATATCGTTTCTATTTAAATTATTAATATTTTACCATACAATTGTTTTACTACCGAGGTCGTTTGTACAGAATAATTGTCACATGCTTTTAGTATGATGCTATTTTGTTTAGACGATCATAGTTTCAATTGTATTAATGAAACCTATGGGAAGTAAGATTTATAATAAAAAAAAAATTGAATTAGAGTTTAGTTTGGGTGGAAGTATAATCATCATCATCATCATCATCTCTGGCTCTACAACCCGGTAATGGTCTTGTCCACGTCAATTCGTCTCCTCTCTGTCCTGTGCCACGGTCTACCATGTTTTTTTATTTTCTCTATTTTATTATAGCTTTCTCATAATACCACAGTAGTATGCTCATATATCTTCTGTACGCGAAAGTAGCCTTTGATAAGGTGAAGTTGGATAGTAGCCTAATAAACGCTGTTAAGGAGAGTTATGACACAATAATTATTACAATTAATGTGATCTCTTTTTTTATGGAAAGGGATGAGTCTCATGTACCTTTCCTTTGGGGTGGTCCCAGTTATCCAAAAGCTCTGCAGATAGTCACGAATAAGTTTGAGTAACTCCTTGCTCCCTACCTTCAGAAGTTCCGATGTTGGGCCTCTATTGTTTTTGGATAACGCCATTGATTTCTTTTTCTTCAGATGGTTTGTTACAGCAGCTGAAAGCAATTACTTAGAGGCTGTGTTTCTCTTCTATTATTAACTGGGAAGATCCTACAACATTTCCAAAGTGGCTTACCCACCTGTTGAGGATGGTTTCTTTGTTGGTTAATAATTATTCATACTCTCCTCTGAAACCATTGGATCGAGGCTTAAATTCTCTATGCTCGTGTATGTAAAAAAAACTTTATTAGCTTAATGCACTTCCAAAGTTTAGTTTTTCTTGATGACCTCCACAGCCCACATAGTGGCAATATGAAAGGTTTAAATGATGTGTGTCGTACGCATATAATTAATCTAACCCTTAAACTAACCCTAGTCGTATGTTAACGAATTTGCGTAAACTGACAAATTTCAATACGCTATGGGACAGTTAGTAAAATAAGGTCATAATTTTCCGAAAGACAAAAATAGAATTTTCAATAACTCCTTTATTCGATGACGAATATGTAACTATTAACATGCCATATTCTTTATTGAATTGATCATATTAAAGGCATGACTACGCAATACCATTCATTGTAGCCTTTGAGAATAATATAAATTTCAATGAACATTACTGACTTGGAATGGACTGGCTTTATGCTAGCTCTACCAACGCGATCTTGTTCTACCCACTCTCAACCTAATATACATTAATATCTAAACTCCTTTATAAAATGTTATCCAACTTGCCTAGATATAGACTGTTCTGTAAACAGGCGATGGCCTAGTTCCATAAGTAGGAATAATTCAGTCAATTGTAATGTACAGAGTTTTTGTTTTTGTTTAAAATTAGGTTGTCAATTTTGATAGCTTGTCATTTGGTCTTTTAAATCCAAAAATAGCTAAATACTGATTCCGGAACGTGTTAATCTTTAAGCGGATCATCATAATTTATTGAAACTTTTTCGTTTTTTGTAGTGAAATATTTTCATTGAGAGACATAAAACCTAAAGAAACTTTAACTTAGTGGATTTAATTAACATAAAATTTATTACAGCTCCAGCAATAATTGAAGGACACCTGTCTCTCATTTCATCTATATATTTAAAACGTTTGAACAAATCTTGAAAACATTACTACAGATTCGATTTTTAGACTGAATGCACAAACCTTTTATTTATGAATTAAAAAGTTTCTTGCGAAACTGTTTTAATATTTAGTTAATTTAGTAATTGAATTAAATGATGCATAAATGGTTACTAATCATTGCTATATTAATTCTATTTAGGTAAATCAGTCTTACAAAAATCAGTTGTCTTTCGTAAGCTCGTATCCACTTTTTATAATTGTTTAACAAAAAAATGTATTTATCATTAATGCAATATTTTATTTTAATAGAAATATTAATTATTCCGTTTGAGAATCTTGTCCCGAAATAAATCTGATTAAATTAATGTTATTATTTTGGAGTATATTTCATAACAGAGTGAACGATAATAACTGAAGTCTATCGCTACAGGTTACTTATCGCAATCAGGTAATCATAGTTTTCTTTACTAGTTTGTATCTTATTATTTCAAAATGTGATTGTTTTTAATATTATCATGTTTCAAATTACTGTGTAAGTCATAGCCGAAGTAAATATGCTTTGAATACACTTCATTACATAATAGTATAAAATATGGAAGGAGGCTATGGACTACTTAGAGTTAGCATAACAACCTACTATGCCCAAGATCACGGTTTTTTCAGCCTGGTAGGCGCCCTTAGGGGTTTTTAAAGGGAGTCAAAAATCCTTGGTTATGTCGCCCTTCGGAATGGATGTAAAATGGGATTTCCGAGCATGTGTGTGTCAGGTACTCGTTAAAGATCCCTATCCTAATTATACCTGGATAGACAAAATTTAGGGCTCCCACTGTAGCATCGTCCAATTTGCCATAACAGGATAAAGTGACTTTAAATGTATAAACAAACTAACTAGAGATAACTGGACTCATTCTGGTCTGTAGGACCCGACTTCGAAACAGGCTGTGGAGGGATAAATTATTAGTTCTAATAGGCGTAGATGGATCCCTGCCTCTTTAAGCGGTTATACATAATTGATAGAAAAGTCTGCAAGGTCACTTCCTTGAACAACAGTTGGGTTAGATACAGTCTATGTATGTCATATGTATGACTATGTCATATAAAATGGTTTTAGAATTTAATGGGATGGGTCATTTGGTTGATTAATATAATAGCTATTAGGACCCTTGTTAGTAATAATGAAAATTTATTCGAACAAATTTCCAAGACGATTGTACTTTAAGGATCAGGTAAAATTATTCTCATCCGTGGCCTTGTAATAATAACACTTAAGGGATAGACTGTTTATTCCCTGACCTATATATTATGTTTTTTTCTTATTTCTTTGCGCCGGAGGATGGCCGATCTTTCCCTTCCTTCAGCTGGAGGATAAGAAATGTAATTTGGGCAAGGCAAACTCATTTAAATAACTCGTCGCGTTCCTTCTGTTCCAAAAAAGAATCTAATATTTGTGTTGAGGCGGTGGGGTGGTGTTCTCGAAACATTGAGGGCGTTTTTTCCCTAGTTTATGGGAGAGGTGGAGGCCTCAGCCCTTATTAGGTTACCCGCCCGAGGAGGAAGAGTAAATGGCAGAACCGGCTCAACTTTGTCTCAGTTTCTTCCTTTCTCTTCTTCTTCTCTCTTTTTCTTCTTCTTTCTTCCGATTGTTAGCTCCTCGTTCCCTAAATCGGAACCTGTTCTAGACTCGGAACATATCACTAAAATATCGGGTTTAGTAGTGCATTAGGAACAGCCCTAAAAGGTTGTCTTACAGAATTGTTTCAGATCTCTCTCCACTTTTCAATTGGGAAAAAAAGTATTACCTCCTCCGGCAAAGGAAAGGGTGTAACAAAAAATACACCGTTGTACTATTAGCTATCGACGTCTATATTTCTTTGCAGACATATTTAATTTATTTTCTTCTTGCTCTCGAAGAACAAGGAGTTATGATATATCTTATGATGAAAAAATTATTTATTTATGCATCTACCCTTAAATAAATAATTATCATTTATATATGAAGCCATTAACACATACGGATTTATTTCAGATTTTATTTTATTTACCAACTTATTTATTTACAGATACTATTTTTATTTATACAACTATACATTTTTCATTTATAAATGTATTTACATCTTTTTTTTTAATTTTAGTTTATTTTATTTTATATTTCGTACTTTATTTTATTTACTAGTACTGTACTTTTTACAAATTTATTTTTTAAAAGTTTTAACATTTTTATGTATAGATCGATATCATATTTTATTTTATTTGTTTCTTTTTTTTATTTTCATTTTATTTAATAAAATCCTTCTACTTTATTTTATTTACAAATTTAATTATCTACAGGTTTTATGTACATTTTTATATATTCATTTAACTACATATTTTTTTTGTTAAAATAGTAATAGTAAGTGCACGTAGTAATTTTTCTAAAAAAGGTGAAAATATTTCCTTGATGAGTTAAAATGTTGGAACTAACAACGGTTTAATAATTTGTTTCGCCGCATGAATTTTAATTATTAAAATTTAATTATTACGTCTATAGCAAATAATTAAAAAGATTTTTTTTCGTTTATGATAACTTAAAATTTAAGCCAATATTTTATTGATTTTTAAAATTTATTCATTTCCCTTATTGATTTAAAATGTTATTAGAAAGCAGGTAGAACACACATAGAAAGAGATGTTCTTGGAACGAATGCTTGGGCATGCTTCTTTATTATTTAAACAAGTCCGTTGATTACAGAGTGCAGCTGGATCTCTAAAGATCGATTTTAATGACTAGTCTATTTGGAAAGACTTCTCACGTAACGTTTTCTATTTTTATCGTTTTAACTGGAAAATGAAAATGCTTAATATAGAATAATCCTCTACCTTACTGCATCTTCAACGATTCTAAAGTGTATATACATACACGCAAATATATATAACATTATCGGAAGTAAATTGCGCCAAAACAGATCGTATACTTATAGACTTAATTCCTCGTTGTATTTTTTGGGTATTTTCTATAAACCTGGCGGTTGATCTTGATCTCGTAGAAATCACTTCCTTGCACAATCGTTGTCTCGTATACAGTCTCTACCAAGTATTGAGAGAAAAGCCTTCGTTAAGTTATACTTTTATACATTATTAGGCGTTGGATTGTCTATTTAATGTCTGTAAATCTATTGATAGAAGTTAAAATTGTTAGATGCCTGTGGATGATAAATCTAGCACATTAACATGTCCTCTTCTACAGCTGTCACGTGAACTCCTCTTTTTCATACTTCTCGACGCAATTCGTGGCTAGGAGGCAGAGCAAGACTGTACATCATTGTACGTCTGTCGTCGCGGTCGAGATGAGAAGAGCCGACGACATCGGACAAGGCATATTGAACCTGCTATTTATTATATTCGAGTGGGATGGCAGGTGAACGACCTCCAACTCCATCTGTCATCGACGGCGGGTACGTCTCCCCGGGTCTTTCTCTTATTATTCCTTCAGCTGCTTTCTCTCCGAACGGTACCAATAAATCAGCTTTCACACTACCAGCCTTCTAATCATATCTATACTGTTGAGTGGTCTTTTGCAGACAGCAGCTGGTTTCTTTGTACTGGCAGTTCCACCAAAGGATTATATATATATATACTACTAGAGTAAGATTTTATTTTATGTTAGTCTGCGTTATTAAAAAATATATATAGTATCTGTTCCGCAGGTCGTCACATCGAGTTGAGTCACAGTTTAACTGTTTTTCCTTTCATTTTTAGTATTATACAAATATACAAGTTATCATGAGCTTTAGTATGGAAACGAGAATATAATCATGAGAAATGTATGTATTTTGGTAAATATTTCATCAAGAAAAAAATGTTTCAACTAACATTTCAAGTGTAGATATATGTTGGTTGAACATTCATTTCTTGATAATTTCCCAAAATTATACCCAGTATTTCATATTATAACTCACGATTATTTTTATTTTCGAGAATTTTAAAAATGAAAGGAATGAAAATTTAAAACTTGTGACTCAACGCGACAACCTCATGAACTGATACCGAAAAAAATGTCTTTCTTTCATTGTTAACTAATGGCCTAATCGTGGTATTGATTTCGTTATTCTATTCCTGATTTTATACCAGCATTTTTTGTATTGTTTATAAAAGGCCTTTCCAGTTATTTTAATATTCAGAACAAGGAAGTGATTAGCGATAATGCTCTCATAAAATAAAAATATTATCCTTGTAAAATGACGATTGAAAAGTATAGAAATAGACATTTTTCATTATACACATTTATAAAGCTGAATATTTATCGTTATTTTTTGTGCTATCAAAATTCTTTACACCTTCCAAACAAAGGTTAATAGCATGTTTAATTTATCTTCCATCACCATGAAGAAAGATAATATCTATAAATTGATTTTGTTATGTTTTATTTATTTTTGATAATGGGCGGGATTGTATTTATGTAATAGTTTACTTGTTAACTATTTTGGGAGCGTCTAAAGCTTCTGTTCTCTGTTAATGATTTTTTTTGGTGACAGGCCATTCTGGTTCAATCATTAATGCCCTGCTCATTATTTAATATATATATATATATATATATATATATATATATATATATATATATATATATACTTAATACTTAATATTTAATATACATATATAACACATATGTGGATTAGGTGTTAGGACTGTCTGTCCAGATTGGGGAAGTAGATATTTATTTCTTGGGAAATTTACATTGTACAGAGTCGCTTGAAAATGGCTGTGTTCCTCACGGCCGAAAACAGTAACCAATTATAGGTTAGTCATATGTCCAAATATTGAACCATTCGGAGGTTTTTCTTTTCTTTGTTTCACCCAACTTTTGGATGTTCCGGATCAATCATAAGTGCATACATTGTGCTTGACGACGTATTTTATAATTAACTTTTTATTCTTTAACAGTGTACCAATCATTATAATACTATTTATTATTTACTATTATTTATTTTTATTATTGTTACTATTATATAATATCATTTACTTGTTGTATCATTTCAATACAGTTGTAAATTTCATTAAAAACATTATTAAAAAGAAATTCTTAAACAAATTTTAAATATTGGTATTGCACACATATCAGTACTTGAAGTCTAATAATTAACATGGACCATAACTTTTTAGGCTTCTGTTGAGAAAGGCATGCTAAAGCTCAAATATATAATTTATGTATATTTATTAGACCTACAGCTTACTTTGTTTAGAATCTTTTCTTTAATATGTGTCTGAGTATCTTGAAGAAAAGAGTCTAAACAAATTAAAATACTTGTCTCTTTAATTTTTTTTTTTTTTATATCAACTTAGTACACAATATATGTTGATATTTTTCCGATAGAAACGTGTTGTACACAATATTCAGCGTACTTAATAATGGAATTTTTTATTATCCAATTAAAAAGATTTAAAAAAAATAAATGTCGCTCAAATCCGTTATGTAGGTACTGTCTTTCTCTCACTAATTATAACCCTTATGGCCACTTTTTGCTCGCCACCGCGTGCACACCATTCTTCACAAGTTAATCACAGGTATGTTGGCGTACCTCAGTCCCCCATAACTTATACCTGATATAATTTGTTCTCATAGATTATCTGGGGTCATTAGGGGCTGTAAATATTTTGATATCGTATCATTATAGCAATATACTCATACTAAATGTCATATTTGAAAATGTTTTATGATTAATAATTTGACTTCCACTTACGCCTGTGAATTTTTTCTTTATTCAAATTATTCGTAATCATGTCTTCTTCATTGATGTGTTAATCTTCAGTTGACTGATGGCATCAGCTATAAATAACATTTCGCTTCTTTTAACCGCACACGGGCATTAAAATTAGGAACAAATTTATACTCTTTTTTTATTAAACCACACTGGCACGAATTTAAATTGTATTACTATAATTTAGGGAAATGATTAGTGGCATATTTGTGTCAGAATTTAAAATATGAAATCCTTAATATTGACACGTATCAATTTAATATAGAACTGAATATTCAAGTTTTCAATCACTTCCTTTCTATTGTTATTATTATTGTTCGTAATTGAAGTTTTTTTTATTAAAATTAGTTAAAAGTTTATTTGGTGGCATTAAGTTTTTTTTTTTGGTCTAATGAAATGTAGCAATGAAATTATTAGTGAAAAAAATGTTTAATCAAATTAAACATTGAAAAAAAACAACAGGATTTATTGAATTATATTAATTAAGACACTAGTCTGAACATAAAATGACACGAACGATGTTAATACATGAACTGTACTTCCAAATTAATGACGAATTATGTATTGACATCATACAAATGTCAATTTTGTATTTAAACTAGTGTGCCATTTAATGTGATTCCATAAAATTATGTTTTTTCTTGTTAGTGCTTGAGCATGAGAACAATGGTTTAGAACAACAACGATAGAATCGAATTTAAAAGTAAAATTTATTTTGTGGAAGAAAATGGTCCGGGTAGAGGTCAATAAATTTCTCTGAATATCTAGAAATATTTATTCCTTAGCCAACGTTTCGACCTACTTTGTAGGTCTTCTTCAGGGCTGAATATGCAAAATACAGACAATTGAAAATTAAAAAATTGTAAAATTAAAATTTTTTTCCAAGTATGGAAAATAAAAAATATACACATATATATATATATATATTTTTTTTTTTTTTTGAGAGAGAGAGAGAGATGGATAGGCTATTTGTTTTCTAAATTAAATATTATTCCCCACCAAGTTTTTTTATCGTTCTCATTAACAGTTTTATTATTGAAGTAGTCTTTAATTTTATATTTTAAAAGTAATTTTCAAGTAATAAACTGTTCCTTTTTTTATTATCACTCTGATTCCTCCATTTTCATCCTTATCATGCGGGTCTTTGATATATTGCCGGTTAAACGAACATCCCTTAACTTTTTCAGTAGAGTTCTTAGTACAGTTGCTGACGATGTTTGTTTTCGAAGATTGGAGGAGAAATGTGTACCAAAATGTTGGGTTTCTTCCAAGTTTGTCAAATGATGCCGAACCCTTTCGGTTGGGTTTATAGCCACTATTGATCTTACTCAATCATCCTGGACGATTCAGTGACGGAATGTGTTTGCCAACGCATGTTCTTCAGATTGTTTGTTCACGCTGATGTTCTCAACCCTCTAACAGTGATTTACAGAATTTATCTTTCGTTTAGATTTTTTTAATGATTTTTTTTCCAATATACCTTTAGTAAATAATAGAAATGGTCGTGTCTTTTCCACTAAAACGTTTAATTTTATTGTTTTATTTTTCAGAAAAAAAAAACTTTTAAGGGAAATATATTATGAAATATTTTTAGACATTGACATGATAGATTGACAAAATAAATACAAATATGAAGTTTTTTTCGGGTAACGTGGTTTCTGAAACCCATCATCTAAAAAAGATTCATAATATGGTTATAACTTTTTAAAGGATTATTGGTTAATGAAATGAGCGACTTTTAAAATTTGTAAAAAAAATAAAATGCAGTGAAAGACTATTCTAAACGTTTTTAGTAATACTAAAGAATTATTTCCCCCTAAAATTCCATTATTAACATATTTTAATGTGTGTTGAGAATTGGCATCAATGGATTCCAATGGAAACCGTCGGCTTTCAGAAATGTTTGAACTACATATTTTGCAGCCATATTCGATACAAATATATAGTGTCGAATGTGAAAAAAACGAGACAGAATGAAAAAAAGCTGTTTTAAGGTTCGTTCAATCAGTGTCTATCGCCAAATGTATTTTACCTGTATCATTTTAGGTGGCCTTGCGCCTTATTGATGACTTCGTATGAATTTAGTCGAATAATGTATTTTATTTAGTCAAAAAGCACATTCGTTAGTTTGATTGTATATAATTTAAGATCATTTTTCTAAAATATAAAACGCGTACTATCGAATGCAGCAGCTTCGTAAGTTTGCATGTATAATTTTAAATAGTTCCAATAGATGGCATTTGCTAAATATTGAATATGTCATAATTGATAGTCTTCTTCAAAACAAAAAAAAACCAGAAATCACACGAAGATGACGTATCAATACTTTTTCATGGATGGAAGGAATTACCTTTTGTTAGTATTCAAACCAATAAAATACGCGGGTGTTGTACATTCTAAACTTGGTAACTCCAACTTGAAAATAATTCACAATAACGGATGTAGAAGAATGAATTTTTTTATTTGTTACTTTCCTTTGAAGATTTCAAGATTTTTTGAAGATTTGTCAAGGTTACTCTTCCCCTTTAAAAAGTGAATTCAGAATCAAGAATTTGTTGTAATATTCATCAATCGCATAGGTCAAGCAATCGTTATATATCGAAAACGAAAAATTTGTTGTTTTTATAGCTTAACTTAGCATTTTTATCGACGATATGTTTTGTAAAGCCGTTTCTCCCTAACGTACTAGGAAAATAAGAATAATATTAGCGACTGAATTTAAGGGCGCAGTTAAACATATCTTCGCATACAAAGGGGGAAAAATGTAATCCAGAAGTTTATTACATAATTTGGTACAGTCTCTTCAGCGGGATAATACCAAACATTGATGTTAAAATAAAAAAGTAGTGACATCGATAGCTACATTGTACAATAGCTTAATATGTTATACACAAATTAAATTAAGCGAATCACATAAAGAAAAAGAGTATTTGGTACCTTGTAATGCAGTTGTAAATATATTTTAAAAATTTAAATAAATAATGAGGTTTTATCATCTTATTAAAAGCCACGAATACCTTGATATTTTATTAAATATATATTAAAAACATATAAATATTCGAATTATGAAAATTGAATATTTCCGAAAATGTTCATGTGTTATTCATACAAGGAACAAATGTACGACTGACCCTACTAAAATATTTATGGGGCTGGGCTTCTCTCTCCATATCGCTCTACTGTCTTACGTTCCCTCACTTTTTTCATTTTTTGTTTCTTCTGTTCTTTATTTTATATTGAAAAGGCTTATCAAGACTTATACTTTATATTTTTATTTATCAAGTATTCCCTATTCTTGATTAGCTATTCACTATAAAAATAAAAAAACCCATAACTTAGATACATAAGATACCTTAAAGATGTTGTATTTTTAGTACTTAAATATTTTTGATTATCAATGTATATACTTATGTATATATCAATCAATGTATATATTTTTAAATTACTTTCCTCCATTGGTTTATGTACACAGTAGTGTTTGCGTTTTCTGATTAAAACGGATTGTATAATGTTTCAAAGCGAACTCCATTTTCCTGGCATCAAATATTTATAAACGATCGGGATTTCTCCTCTATTAAGCCGGTATACCGTTTTCTATATGCTTATGACAACATAGCACTGAGTTTTACTTTTGTTTGATTAAACCAACTATTATTATTTATTATAAAAAATTATTTGGTTACCATGCTGTAATTTTTTATCAGTTAGATAGAAATATTAATTAATAATGTAAATACATTTATATTTATTTTGTTAAAATGTTTTGCCAATTAAACAAAAAAACATAGTAGTTGTTGCAAATAATAAATTTCAGAGGTATTCTAATTGAAAATAATTTAATTGGACCTTTCGTTTAATAATTTAAACATATTTGTAAATTAATTTGATATTTTAAAAAAAAATATTTATATTTATATAATTCTTTACTATTATTTTGAATACTGATGTTTACCTGGAAAAAAACACTCAATATAATTTTTAAAAGTAGTGCTCTAAAATAGAGCAGTTTTGGATTATTTTGTCTTCTTTTTTTCTTAAATATTAGAGCATAGAGGTAATTTTAATTTGTTTTTTAATATATATATATATATATATATATATATATATATATATATATATATATATATAAATCTTGCAGTATATTACTGCATAAACAAACTTTCTTGTCAATTTAGTATATGTATAGACAATTTAAAAGATTCGAGAAGAATACTTTAAGTGTTTAATTAAAATATCCGTTTTTTCTTCGTTTGCTCCAACAGTTAAGTAACCCCCAAAAGACTATAGCATATAAAAAATAAATAATAAAAAATCACTCACCCTTTGTAAATAAGTCAGAAATGAATACAGATATTTACTTGAGTCGGTTAAGTTATTTTCTTTGGTTTAAATTTACTGAACAGTCCTTACGCAATGATACATTTTTCGTAATATTTATACTGAATGAATAGGTAAACGGTTTGAAGGTAATTAAAATTACGATTTATTAATTATTGCAAAACAATAATTTTGATTTTGCTACGTTATTAACATTTTTTTTAAATAAATATTGATTTAACATTTTTAGACTTCTTTATCTTTATTCCTGACGACTTAGGTGCAAAGCGATTGAAGACGAACCATGGCAATATGAAAGACTATATTGTACTCTTCAGCTCCTATCGACCTGACCTCTCTCTGTACAGTTCCCTTCCTTTGACGGGCATTATCCGGTGGGAGGTTCTAGAGTTAAGGGTCCATCTGCAAGACTTAGGGTTCTTTGCAAACAAAGTTACTTTGATGATTTACTTATAGTAGTGATAAGTTAATTTGTCAAATTTCTATTAAAAAAAAATAATGCTGAGTATTTATTTATTTTCTTTTATTCTGTCAAAATGGATACTTATTATTTTTTTCATTTAAGGGTTGCTTTATTAATAATTCACTGATAGTCATGATTAATACACATCTTATGTTAATATTTAGATTTTTTTTTTACATTTACAAGTATTTAAAGAATTGCTAATGTATCTACTTCACTCTTTTATATACCTTGTTATTTACAATTTAAGTACAATACCTTAAATATAAAATTTCCCAAATATGTATTTTCAGGCTACAAAGTCCCCTTCCTTACACGATCTATAATGATTTGTTTAGAATAGCATACGCTGTTGTTTGGAGACTTTGATTGAGGGGCATTGCTAGTTCATCCTGACTAATGGGCATTCTGCTATTAGTACATTACCCGACTATCTCATAGTATTATGCAGTTCTTTTATTTATAATGAAATACCCATTATGTCAAGTTTTCATTTTTATGTATATATGTACTCACAAGGACACATCCTACGTTACGTTGCGTTAATGCGTCTTAATGAGTGGATATATAACTTTGTTTTCGGTATTTTAAGAGATTGTTTCAAATCTCAACGCTTGTTTACAGCTTTCAAAATCGAATCTAATGAAAATGGCTATGATTTAAATTAACTGATCTCTGTTTTAATTTAAGATCGTGGGAATTATATGATGCTATACCTGGAATTCCCCTTTGATGTTTGGATGCAGTTCTAAGTGCGGGGTATCATCCAGTAGAGACTTGAATTCACGGGTCTCGTGTAGCAAAGCCTCCCTAAATTAATCGGCTCGCGTTGCAATTGTTTCATAATGAAGGGAGTGTTGAATTTCAAATATCTGTGTTGCTAGCCTTATTAGAGGGTATGGAGGGTTTATTCCCCGTCGAGTTGGGTTTAATTTTCATTTCCCCATGTCTTTAACTACTTACCGAGTATGTCAATGTGTAATCAAATGCATATACTGTCATGTCGGAAATTCAGTTACAAGATATTATATTAATATTTTATTGACCGTTTCTTTTAGGGATTTGACATTTCTTATCTTTCCATTTAAATTGTTAAATATTTTTCTAGCCAAAAATTTTTTTGGTAAGACTAAATTATGTTCATTATTAGATCAGGCGTGGTATGCCAAGTGGTATATTAACTTAAATTTATTTGGAATTAATTTTTCCAGCGTGATATATTAGGAAAATAGTACATAGTTACATAGGGATAGTTTATTAATAAGATATAATCGTTTTATGCTGAATGTATGGTTACAAAGTTGGGTTTTTGTTTTTAGTATTATCTTCTTTGCAATAAAAAAGCAACATGCCAAAAATAATAATAGACCTTCCGCGAAAAAAAAGCAAATCGTTAAAATCCAGTCCTCAAAAAACGATTTGAACAATGCTATTGTGATTTGAGTGTGAATGTTTAAAAGTATTATTTTTGTGAAATAATAGCTATACGACTCGATTTTCATGAATCATTAGTGAGATTCGTTTTAAAATGAAAAGTAAATATTTTAAAATTTGTTTTTTTCTATGTTTGACTTTTCACCTATAAGTGATAATGGGGAATGCTTTACAAGAAATTTTACTCCGATTTTTATTTATGAACAGCTAACTAAACAAAGGCAACTATGTTCCAAGAGAATTACATTCTCAATATTTTACAAGAGAATTACATTAATTACAGATTTTAAGAGAAAAAACTGGGGATGTTGTCTTGACTCGTTCCCAGTCTGCAGTAAACAAAATATTGAAAGCGTTGTCAAGACCCTGCTATCTTGCGGACAAGTGTAGTAAACGATGTCTTAACGAAGTTACAAGTATAAAAACAAAAATGTTTAAATTAGACAAATGCTTATGTGTTTTTAATACGATTAAAAATACTGTAATTGAAAGTTTAATAAAGTCCATATTTTACGGATTTTTTTTTTTTTTGGAGGGGCGGGTTCATATTAGTAGTACACAGTAACGATTGAACAGACGATTACAAATTAGAAACCCTTTAAATCTGTTGTCAACGTTTAACAGAAAAATTATAAATCACATTAGGGACATTAAAAATGATATATTCTTTGGATATAAATAGTAGCCTGCATAGCGTGGAGCGATATAACTTCGCCCTACAAGAGCCAGTAAGCCTCTTTTATTGACTTCGAAACTGGGTCTATCCGAGGAAAGATTCATTCAGTAAACTTATACCATTATCGTAAATAATCTCCAGTCAGGTTTTTTCTCTCTCCATCGTATGTATTATTCATTTCTATTGTATTATAATCATTTCCAGCTCTTGGTAGTTTTATAATTAGAATAAGGGAGAACTAGTGAATAGATCGGTGATAGGATTGATATATCCCATTCTTTGTTCAGCATTTATTATAAATAAATATAATTTGCAATTATATCTATCCTAAAACTAACCATAATTTTATGGTTATTATATGATAACCACTAGGTTATCGTCATATCGCATAAAACATAAAATTAATTAATAATATTGTACCTGAAACCTGTACAAATATATTTACTATCTTGTTTCTATGATAGCGGCTTTGCAGAGAGGTGATTTCTCCTAGATCACTCCAGGTTTTTCTCCAAATAAAGGCGAACTTCTATGGTTCCCCAGGAAGGGTTTGTAGATCCTAGAGGGTCCATCCATGACTGTTAACAGACTAAATAATTTATCTGCCCTAGCTGGATTTGAACCCAAGATCTTCAGAATAGCAGCTCAGCGCTCTACACACTAAGATAATCCGCTGCTATTAATATTATAATGATTAGCTCATTATAATTCATGGCATTAGTGGATTTAATTAGTAAACTATTTTTTTGAGAAAATCTATCCGTACTGTGTGTGAACTGAGTAACATTTTAATATCATCAAGGAATACTAATAACTCATTAAATTTAGCCATAAACCAGATTTTTATAGTTATAAACATCATGAATGAATGAATGGTCCAGAGAGTTCTATCCATTACTCGCGATAACATCTTTATGCTGATGAGCTAAAAACATCTTTCTTTTTATTCCGCTGATCTCATTGAGACACACCATAAACGGCAGCACGATATTAATACAATTGTTTTTTGTCTGAAAGAAACAAGTAGCTGAATGTTTAATTAACCCCTCATGAATTTATCCCCTCGTTATCCCTTTTATTTATACTCTATTCTTTTACAAGTTGTTGTTGATGATTTATTTATTTCTTATGAAAAATGGCGGTAATCAAATAATTTTAGTATATGTAGACAAGAGGAACTAAGAGGAGAAAGCGAAAGAACTTGAAAGATGGTGAATTTTTATTGACACATTATCCTAACTTGGACAAATCGCCTCACTCTCCTATAAAACAGTACAGTCTCGACCATGTAGTGAACCCAAGACCGTACATGGGTTGTAGTGGAATAGTTTTTTTTTTAATCCTTTTAAGAATACAATCTGCGAAGAAATGAATTGGACTGGAATATAAGGTCGTAATTTAATTAGTAACAGTTAAAGTTTTATTTTTTCTCTCGATTATTCATTACAAATTAGAAAGGAGAATAAGAAAATAAATCAATAAGGTTGGATAAAAAAAATATCTGGAGGTGTGAGGGAAGATAGGTTATCGCCCTGAACCTGTATTTTTCGTCCCATTTTTTTATTCGCTTGGAAGTAAAAACCGATCCTCCTACACACTTTTGACCATCAAGAACACCAAAGAAGTTCCTATTAGCGGATTCCACTCGAGATCACAAACAGGAAAATGTTAATATGCAGAACTCCCAGACCTCCTGCTAATACCCGCGATCGCCTTTGGACGGGTGCCAAAGAATGTGGGCGCCGTGAAATTAGTATAAATATCGTAATAATCTTGTTATTAGTTCTGCCCATGTAAATCTCCCCGCTGCTGTTATTACCTCCTTTGTGTTTGTTACTGTCAGATCAAACAGGCAGTTGCGAACAAACTCAAGTTATAACATACCTATCTTTGCTTCAACCAAGGTCATTGTTCGATATGAGTGGAATGCCGTATCTGCATGTTACCCGATGGTCAATTTTGAATGTTTTTTTCTTCAGTATGGATTCCAACCTGTATTAGACGCTTTCTTATAACGTATTTAGGTGCGTTTACATCTGTCCGAAATAAAATTAACATGTTATACTGTTTGTGGAAGCAGGGAATAGGATTGTTACTTTTCAAATTCGAGATCAAGATGTTATTTAGAAGATTGCTAGTACGCCTGTTCCAGGGATAAATAGCAGGGTTTAATGTCTTATTTTTCATCTTTTGACGTTAGGGTAACTCTAATTGCTAATTCAAGTAAATTGACGGCATTTCTTGGATACACTAAGTAAATTATTCTGGGCGGAATGTAATAAAAAAACTATCCACCAATTAACTAACCACTAATTAAGAATGTTTTCCAACTTCTGTTTCTCATTATGGGATATGATAAAATTATTTATCCGCATTTTTTCACCTTGAATAATTTTAGTTGCTCTTCAATATAAGGCGAAGAAAATGGTCTAGGTGGAGTTCTTCATCATGTGCGATAAAAATATTTTACGCTCCTTCCAAAGGACGGCATAATCTAGAATTTTTTACTCTCTTTAGAAACACCACCGACCGGGCTACGAACCCGCGATCTTGGGCATAGTACGTTTTTATGCCTATCCCTGCACTTCAGGTCACCTCATTGTGAGTGTTGATTTTCTATGTGATCTTTGGAGAGATCGGCATTCAAATATTTTTGTAGTTAATGATGTACTTCAGTTTGTGTATAATGTGCTAGTGATAAAGGAGTTCATTCCTACTTATTTAGGAAAAAATACCAATTAAAATAATAATTTTGACCTTTGGTTATATGATTGGGCCCTAGTCCTTGTGCTATAGTAAGTGCTATTGACGCATATATGAGTCCGGCGAAAGCAAACGGTTGGAACCTAAGCGGACGAAGTTCACCAACATGGGCTATAGATATAAATGGGTTTTACAATTTTTTCATGTAATGTGAGGCCGATATATATCCATAGAGGTAGCTACGGCATTGAAGAAGGACAGATTATTACAAAATCAGGTTTATAGAAAGAAAAATTAATTACCTCTAGACCCCATCGTTCGAGAGTCACCCGCACTTTAAGGTTAAGAATCGGCATGATAGGCGGGCTTGTCCATCTATTAGGATATATACTTTATTTCTGTCTTCGATTTGAATGAATATGGAACGTTTTGATAATCAAATAACGGGAAATCAGTCGGCCCCCATACCATTATTATTTTAATCTACATAAGGTGGGCTTGGTAACAGAGTGAAATAAAGTAAAAGAACTTTTATTATGTTTTTTTTTTTTTTTTATACAGGGTGACTAGTAAATAGTGACGGAGCCGTTAAGTTTGTGATAGTATGTGACAATTCCAGTCGATATTACTATGAGACCTACTGTCCTGAAGTTAACCCTTTCCAAGATATTCCTACTTGAAGAATTTTACAAAAAAATCCTATTTAAAATCTTAAAATAGCTATAAATCCTAAAAATTGGTCTTTTTGGCCCATTTGTTTTTTTATTTTGCAACAAACATATTCTAAATAAGGAATGTTAATTGTCAAATATCCGTAATTCCGTATATTACGCGAAAATCGTTAAATAAAAACATAAAATGAAAAAAAAATACGGTGACTGATAACGTACGGGTGGGTAAACCCGTTAAAGCGGGCTGAGGCAGGGAGGGGCAAAGCAAGGCGCTCGACTCCTGCATCGGAGCCCTTTGTTCTCGGGAGCCTCTGTTCTCGGGCTCTACCCGGGTTCTCCATTTTCCATTTTCCAACGATCATATCTTCGTCGTTTCTTAACCGATTTTTGATTTTATTTCCTCATTATAAAGGTAATGTTTGGAAGGTAGATGTTTTTTAATGATTATGTAAGTAATAATTTAACGTGACTTTTTTGAGTAAATTGACGTTTTAGAGGTAGTCACCGTATTTTTTTTTTTCATTTTATGTTTTTGTTTAACGATTTTCGCGTAATATACCGACAATTACAAAGATTTGACAATTAACATTCCTTATTTAGAATATCTTTGCTGCAAAAAAAAAAAATAGAAAAAGAGAAAAAACTGGGGATGTTGTCTTGACTCGTTCCCAGTCTGCAGTAAACAAAATATTGAAAGCGTTGTCAAGACCCTGCTATCTTGCGGACAAGTGTAGTAAACGATGTCTTAACGAAGTTACAAGTATAAAAACAAAAATGTTTAAATTAGACAAATGCTTATGTGTTTTTAATACGATTAAAAATACTGTAATTGAAAGTTTAATAAAGTCCATATTTTACGGATTTTTTTTTTTTTTGGAGGGGCGGGTTCATATTAGTAGTACACAGTAACGATTGAACAGACGATTACAAATTAGAAACCCTTTAAATCTGTTGTCAACGTTTAACAGAAAAATTATAAATCACATTAGGGACATTAAAAATGATATATTCTTTGGATATAAATAGTAGCCTGCATAGCGTGGAGCGATATAACTTCGCCCTACAAGAGCCAGTAAGCCTCTTTTATTGACTTCGAAACTGGGTCTATCCGAGGAAAGATTCATTCAGTAAACTTATACCATTATCGTAAATAATCTCCAGTCAGGTTTTTTCTCTCTCCATCGTATGTATTATTCATTTCTATTGTATTATAATCATTTCCAGCTCTTGGTAGTTTTATAATTAGAATAAGGGAGAACTAGTGAATAGATCGGTGATAGGATTGATATATCCCATTCTTTGTTCAGCATTTATTATAAATAAATATAATTTGCAATTATATCTATCCTAAAACTAACCATAATTTTATGGTTATTATATGATAACCACTAGGTTATCGTCATATCGCATAAAACATAAAATTAATTAATAATATTGTACCTGAAACCTGTACAAATATATTTACTATCTTGTTTCTATGATAGCGGCTTTGCAGAGAGGTGATTTCTCCTAGATCACTCCAGGTTTTTCTCCAAATAAAGGCGAACTTCTATGGTTCCCCAGGAAGGGTTTGTAGATCCTAGAGGGTCCATCCATGACTGTTAACAGACTAAATAATTTATCTGCCCTAGCTGGATTTGAACCCAAGATCTTCAGAATAGCAGCTCAGCGCTCTACACACTAAGATAATCCGCTGCTATTAATATTATAATGATTAGCTCATTATAATTCATGGCATTAGTGGATTTAATTAGTAAACTATTTTTTTGAGAAAATCTATCCGTACTGTGTGTGAACTGAGTAACATTTTAATATCATCAAGGAATACTAATAACTCATTAAATTTAGCCATAAACCAGATTTTTATAGTTATAAACATCATGAATGAATGAATGGTCCAGAGAGTTCTATCCATTACTCGCGATAACATCTTTATGCTGATGAGCTAAAAACATCTTTCTTTTTATTCCGCTGATCTCATTGAGACACACCATAAACGGCAGCACGATATTAATACAATTGTTTTTTGTCTGAAAGAAACAAGTAGCTGAATGTTTAATTAACCCCTCATGAATTTATCCCCTCGTTATCCCTTTTATTTATACTCTATTCTTTTACAAGTTGTTGTTGATGATTTATTTATTTCTTATGAAAAATGGCGGTAATCAAATAATTTTAGTATATGTAGACAAGAGGAACTAAGAGGAGAAAGCGAAAGAACTTGAAAGATGGTGAATTTTTATTGACACATTATCCTAACTTGGACAAATCGCCTCACTCTCCTATAAAACAGTACAGTCTCGACCATGTAGTGAACCCAAGACCGTACATGGGTTGTAGTGGAATAGTTTTTTTTTTAATCCTTTTAAGAATACAATCTGCGAAGAAATGAATTGGACTGGAATATAAGGTCGTAATTTAATTAGTAACAGTTAAAGTTTTATTTTTTCTCTCGATTATTCATTACAAATTAGAAAGGAGAATAAGAAAATAAATCAATAAGGTTGGATAAAAAAAATATCTGGAGGTGTGAGGGAAGATAGGTTATCGCCCTGAACCTGTATTTTTCGTCCCATTTTTTTATTCGCTTGGAAGTAAAAACCGATCCTCCTACACACTTTTGACCATCAAGAACACCAAAGAAGTTCCTATTAGCGGATTCCACTCGAGATCACAAACAGGAAAATGTTAATATGCAGAACTCCCAGACCTCCTGCTAATACCCGCGATCGCCTTTGGACGGGTGCCAAAGAATGTGGGCGCCGTGAAATTAGTATAAATATCGTAATAATCTTGTTATTAGTTCTGCCCATGTAAATCTCCCCGCTGCTGTTATTACCTCCTTTGTGTTTGTTACTGTCAGATCAAACAGGCAGTTGCGAACAAACTCAAGTTATAACATACCTATCTTTGCTTCAACCAAGGTCATTGTTCGATATGAGTGGAATGCCGTATCTGCATGTTACCCGATGGTCAATTTTGAATGTTTTTTTCTTCAGTATGGATTCCAACCTGTATTAGACGCTTTCTTATAACGTATTTAGGTGCGTTTACATCTGTCCGAAATAAAATTAACATGTTATACTGTTTGTGGAAGCAGGGAATAGGATTGTTACTTTTCAAATTCGAGATCAAGATGTTATTTAGAAGATTGCTAGTACGCCTGTTCCAGGGATAAATAGCAGGGTTTAATGTCTTATTTTTCATCTTTTGACGTTAGGGTAACTCTAATTGCTAATTCAAGTAAATTGACGGCATTTCTTGGATACACTAAGTAAATTATTCTGGGCGGAATGTAATAAAAAAACTATCCACCAATTAACTAACCACTAATTAAGAATGTTTTCCAACTTCTGTTTCTCATTATGGGATATGATAAAATTATTTATCCGCATTTTTTCACCTTGAATAATTTTAGTTGCTCTTCAATATAAGGCGAAGAAAATGGTCTAGGTGGAGTTCTTCATCATGTGCGATAAAAATATTTTACGCTCCTTCCAAAGGACGGCATAATCTAGAATTTTTTACTCTCTTTAGAAACACCACCGACCGGGCTACGAACCCGCGATCTTGGGCATAGTACGTTTTTATGCCTATCCCTGCACTTCAGGTCACCTCATTGTGAGTGTTGATTTTCTATGTGATCTTTGGAGAGATCGGCATTCAAATATTTTTGTAGTTAATGATGTACTTCAGTTTGTGTATAATGTGCTAGTGATAAAGGAGTTCATTCCTACTTATTTAGGAAAAAATACCAATTAAAATAATAATTTTGACCTTTGGTTATATGATTGGGCCCTAGTCCTTGTGCTATAGTAAGTGCTATTGACGCATATATGAGTCCGGCGAAAGCAAACGGTTGGAACCTAAGCGGACGAAGTTCACCAACATGGGCTATAGATATAAATGGGTTTTACAATTTTTTCATGTAATGTGAGGCCGATATATATCCATAGAGGTAGCTACGGCATTGAAGAAGGACAGATTATTACAAAATCAGGTTTATAGAAAGAAAAATTAATTACCTCTAGACCCCATCGTTCGAGAGTCACCCGCACTTTAAGGTTAAGAATCGGCATGATAGGCGGGCTTGTCCATCTATTAGGATATATACTTTATTTCTGTCTTCGATTTGAATGAATATGGAACGTTTTGATAATCAAATAACGGGAAATCAGTCGGCCCCCATACCATTATTATTTTAATCTACATAAGGTGGGCTTGGTAACAGAGTGAAATAAAGTAAAAGAACTTTTATTATGTTTTTTTTTTTTTTTTATACAGGGTGACTAGTAAATAGTGACGGAGCCGTTAAGTTTGTGATAGTATGTGACAATTCCAGTCGATATTACTATGAGACCTACTGTCCTGAAGTTAACCCTTTCCAAGATATTCCTACTTGAAGAATTTTACAAAAAAATCCTATTTAAAATCTTAAAATAGCTATAAATCCTAAAAATTGGTCTTTTTGGCCCATTTGTTTTTTTATTTTGCAACAAACATATTCTAAATAAGGAATGTTAATTGTCAAATATCCGTAATTCCGTATATTACGCGAAAATCGTTAAATAAAAACATAAAATGAAAAAAAAATACGGTGACTGATAACGTACGGGTGGGTAAACCCGTTAAAGCGGGCTGAGGCAGGGAGGGGCAAAGCAAGGCGCTCGACTCCTGCATCGGAGCCCTTTGTTCTCGGGAGCCTCTGTTCTCGGGCTCTACCCGGGTTCTCCATTTTCCATTTTCCAACGATCATATCTTCGTCGTTTCTTAACCGATTTTTGATTTTATTTCCTCATTATAAAGGTAATGTTTGGAAGGTAGATGTTTTTTAATGATTATGTAAGTAATAATTTAACGTGACTTTTTTGAGTAAATTGACGTTTTAGAGGTAGTCACCGTATTTTTTTTTTTCATTTTATGTTTTTGTTTAACGATTTTCGCGTAATATACCGACAATTACAAAGATTTGACAATTAACATTCCTTATTTAGAATATCTTTGCTGCAAAAAAAAAAAATGTGCCAGAAAGACCAATTTTTAATCTGGATAGTGGTCCTTATTTGGGTACATTGTATTCAAATACGCACGTTTCATTTTTTTCTTATTATTCTTATTTTAAACTTACTCTGAAATATTTATATTAAAGCTATAATATAGCTTTTGGTTCGGGGACCGCTGGAAGAAGCCTATTGCAGTCCCGCGCCCTCTTGCATTAATCAGGCCTCCCTTTGTCCCGACTCAGCAGACATTGAGGACTACCGAGTCACGACCGTCGTGCCCGCCACAATTACCAATGGTTCGACTCCGACTGATTCACAACTCGCACGACTCCGAGGGGCGCTAGTGAGATATATATTGGCTACGATTGTTAGGGCGTAGTGATGGATGACTCTGCACCTCCTCAGGGCGTCTCATTAATTATATCTTCGTTAAGGTGTGACCTTTATCCCAGTCCACCTGTTCCCTGTGTCTGTCTGCTCCGACCAAATGTCTTGATGTCGATGGAGAGCTTTCTCTCGGAGATTGATTGGCCTGGCTGGAGTCAAAGGTGGCAAGTCATTAGTCTCCTACCTAACAGAATGAAAGCCTTTCTTCAGGTAAATTTGTTAAGTGTTGCATATCAAAGAAACACTAACTCCATACCACGTCACATATTCTATACATCACTGCCAATTACAAAACAAATATGATAAAAACGAAATACGCATAAAATTAGCAATTAAAAAAAAAAAATGAAATGTTAACATTAGAATAACGATCGATATCACTTTATGATGCGAGTAAAACCACCCAAGTCTTGGAAGATGTATTGAAGGAATTATCTTCAAACCTCGTATTTCTTACCAGATATTTATCTAAGAAACTGATAATGGACTGTATCTTTGTGTTTGTTGGACTGGTTCAAATGATAACAGAAAAAAGATTGATATTGTAAAATGTTATCAACCAAGAACTGTACACGCACATAGAGAAAATTACAGATGCAAGTCAGTTCTATAGGCACCTACAAAGAATGAACCCGTGAATGACTAAAAGGGTATTCATGTAGCTTAAAGTACTGGAAATGACTAACACATGGATTACAGAGACTGAAATCGAAGAGCTTTGGGTGGAATTGAAGGGCATTCTTTCCTTAGGCAGAAACGAACTGTTACGGTTTTTAAGAAAGTTGAAAAAAAAAAGTGCGAAAGAAAGCAAAAACACGGGAAGGGATTGAAAGAGATGTGGAAGATAAGAAAAAAAAAGTTGAAACAGACGTAGTCCATAGTGATTCGATCGGCATAAGGATTTTTTTTCTAAAGAAGAATTACAAACTGAAGACTTTAAGTTTCTAATATAATAAGAAGTATAAATACTTGACAATTCAGGTTATATAAAAGTAGAAAGAGGATAGTAAGAAAGGAAACAAAATAAACCACATCCCAACCTCACATTCTAAGAAGACTCGAAACAGAGAAAACATCCCTCCACAACCAAGGCTAAAGGAAAGAAAAGGGGATCATATGGAAAGTTACTTAAGTATAGCTGGATAAGGCTTAATAAGAACAGATTATAAGTTTAAGAAAATAGGAAATACAATCATTGAACATGTAAAAATCAAATATTAATTTTAATTTTTATAACTATAAGGGCTTAGCGAAGGCTCGACGCTGATACCACCAATGTCAGCTTACAAACTCCTCCCAAGGACCACTACTCGAACCCAATCCATCCAATTGAAGCAATCTTCTCACCAACGTCTTGGTCTATCCCTCAGAGTTTACCAGCCGGCATAGCGCTTATTAACTTTTCCCTAAAAACCAAAGGATAACAATAAAAAAATCACGTGGAAAATTAAGGTTATTCTACAAAAAATATATTGATTAAAGCTCAAAAGACAAAATATTGGTTAAGACATGAGAGGAAGAATCCCAATCAAAACGCCTTAAAACTCTAAACAAATACCTGTAAAGTATCAGTTAACAGTTATAAAATAACAGTTTGAGCACAGAATACAATGGTTCAAATTTACTCAATTTAACAAAGTTCACCAAATGATACATTACGGGATATTGTTCTGAAGGGTCTGATGTTTTATTAATGACGTGATATTTAACCGTAATCAGTTTAAAGATGATTTACATAACTGTTGATTATCATGGAGATCTCCCCTACTCCCGGTGCATTATCCCCGCTATCAGATATACAGTGTACACACGTGTAATCAAACAACTGTTTAGCCTGCATTGCCGATGCTGGTTGACATATAATAAGCTTGCATGTTGTTTAGCTCTAACTGCTCAATTACCATGTTTTAATTGTTTAGTAATTATGTGCATTTTTAAATTCGTGAACAAGTAAATTCGTTGTATGATGTATTCTTCAGGTAAACATTGTGGTTAATCATTAAATTATTATGAGTGTTGATGTGTTTGTGTTTATTCATTTAACATTATTTCATCCTGCTGTGGCTGACCAGAAGACGCTATTGCTCTAAGTTTTTCCTATCCAGGAATAATTAGGACCGAGATTTAAAGGAAAACCTAACATCGTACAGGCTCGGGATCTTCATCATGTGCGAACAAATTTTACCCTCCTTCCAAAGGACGGCATAAGCTAGGATTTTTTCTCTCTTTAGAAAAAATCTAACAGGTTACGAACCCGCGATCTTGGGCATAATACGTTTTTATGCCTATCAGTGCACTTCAGGTCACCTCATTGTGAGCGTTGATTTTCTATGTGAACTTTAGAGAGATGGGAATTCAAATATTTTTGTTGTTAATGATGCCCTTCAGTTTGTGTAAATTAAGTGTATTAAGTGCTAGTGATAAAGGAGTTCATTCCTACTTATTTACATTAAGTACTTTTTAATTATATTAAACGATATTAAAGTAAATCAATTGAAAACGATAAAAATAATAATTAATCACAATAAAATACCAATAAAAATAAAAATAAAATAAATGTCGTAAACACATCTCTACTTATGTGAATCCAAATGAATTACTCCAAAAACCAAACCTTAAGTCTCTAATATAATAATAAACCAATAACCAATCAAATTTTCGCCGATTCAGGCATCATTAGGTCATATATGAAATACCATTCCCATAAATGAAAATCAAATGCAGCACTTCTAACGTCTATAAAAAACTTCATGCATCTTTTCGAGTTTTTGTGGATTTCTATTCCTCTCTAAGTTGTTTACTCTCATCCTAACTATTCGAAAAGTAAATTTCTTCTCACTTTTCCCTATTGGTGATTGGTCACGTGCAGTTTCAGAATAACACCAGCATTTAATTACACTATCCAGTTTAGTTTCCTGGTATAATTAAATCATGGTTGATTATTACAATTTCAGTTAATTGTTATCAGATAGTAATAGTTTGATATTATAAACTGGTAGATCTGATTTCTTGTTGCTTAAAAAAAATAAACAAGAGTTAAGTGATTTTAGTGTGTACGATGAAGGATTTCACAATGATAATGCGTTTTAGGAAAGAACGTTAAGTGTTGATCATGGCCCGGGAAGCAAACATTACTATCAGATTTTCAGTTTATTCTCCAAGCATATCGCACCATCTGGTACCATGTCGCAGCTCACCTGACTCATGCCAGATGTCAATACACTCCTCGATATTGGACAGAGTCAGGACTTCGTCAGTCACGGTAGTTCCCATTGACACCAGAAGTGGTTATCGTTGCACAGCCACGTGGTTGCGTACTCAGAGTGACTCAAGACCTGAGACGATTGAAGGTTCGCGTGACCCTCGGACACGCATCCGCCCTGGGGCGACATCGAGTCTTCCGTGGCCAACCCTCAGGTGTCTGATTGTCTGTGCCAGATGCCCTTGATTTTTGATACAGTCCTATTTTAGTTTCAGGTGTATGATTCAGACGATATTTAATAATGGATAATTACATTTAATGAATTATTGTTTGCTACTTTGTAATTTAATATTTTTTACAGATAATTCGTTGTTAACCCGGACGTTTTATTCTGATTTATTGTTGTTTACTTGTTGGTTATTATCATTGTGCCGAATTAGAAGCGTCTGAGGGGTATACCGAGGCCTAGGTGGGAGGATTGCGTTGAGAGTGATCGGGCGGATTTTGGTTTGGTTAGAGATCCGTGGACGGAAGTTTTGAAGCAGAGGTTGGTTTTAATCGCCATCGAGCCTTCGGATTCATTTAACCTTACTGATACTCATAAAGTTTCCTTACTATATACGTTTGATTTCCCAACACTGGAAAAGTCTGCATCCAGAAGAAAGAAAACAAGCATAAGCTTACAGAGTCTAAATTATCTTCACAAGTTTCTCAAAGCTTTAGTTTCCATAATTTTGTTCGTTTATCCTCCGCGATCGATGGTTGATGTATAAAAGTTTTTTACTATTGTATACAACAATATTTGAGTTAAAAAATGGACAAATAAATTAGAAAATCATATTTAAAACCTATTATTGATGAGTAGAAATAAAACAATTTATCTTTTACGGTTATATTAAAAGAAATAGTATGTTACTAGTAGGCATGCACAATGGAGTAATTAACAACCATAATTTTTTTATAGAAGGAAACTAAAAAAAATATATAATAGGAAACTCCAGTTGATCCTCCCATTAGTCATAGGCTTGTCTCAAAGATTAACCATGCCTTAGTACTTGGCACTAGACACCATTTCTTCGGATATGAAAAGTCGCTAATCCTGAATGTCCTCGTCAGGTTATTAAGACAAACTTATTAAATCATTGTATTGTCATTGGTCCTTGAGAAGGGTGCTAAGTTTATATTTAAATTGTTTTGAAGTGGCAGAAAATCGAGTTCGAAGATTCCGTTATACACATGCATATAAGCGAAGCTATTAAAAGCGTGCTAAGAAATATATAGAAATATTTCAGAATATGGTTATAATTAATAGTACTGAACTTTTAAAAAGTTATTTTAAGATGAGATATTTTATTATATTTTTTCTCCTGACAAAAGCGATATGATAATATATATAGACTCGTTAAACCATAGAAGGGACTGCTGGAGGAGGCACTGAGCCCCGGACGATTCATCATTTCTCCGCTGAGCCCATCTCATCCACTCAGCTTCGTGCCCTACTTTCCAAACTATCCTCCCCCCCCCCCACTAGTTTTCTCTTGTTATTTTCATTTTAGGAAATAATTTATGGGCTTTAAACCATGGCTTATTTATTAAACCTTTGATCTTGAAGAGTATTTTATAAGTAGTCCTTACTTTTTGTTGTGGGAATTATTGTTCATGCTCTATTTTAATTGAATTTCTCGTAATTGAACTTTAATTTGTTTTTATATAAGTTGGGTAGGGCACTTGATTTCTATTACAATACTAGAAATCGTTTTTTATTGTGAATCTTGTATTTAAGTTGTGAGTAATTAAAGCTATTTGACCATTGTAGGGGAGGGATTACTTCCAATGTGTTGAGAACTGTTAGTTTGACAAGTCACCACAGACGGGACACCCGCTATTTGCCCGGAACGTGGCCTACACCGAAGAAATGTTGGCACAAATAAAAAATATGTTCTGCTTAATTTGTGTTATCATTGACTACACCCCCTGACCAATTCAATCCATCATTAGAATTATCCAGTCAATAATTGTCAAGTCAAAGAAATCTGTAGTTTGATCAATAAGGAATCAATAGCTCAGAGCTCTTCACACTGAGCTAGCCAGTGTAATGATTATAGATCCAAGGATTTTACAACCTTTGAAAAAAACTGGAATATGTTACTCAAATCGAATAACTGAGTTAACAGTGATATTAAAATAGTATGTCCATGATAATATTACTGAATATATCCACGATATATTTTGATGTGATAAAATGTGGATATTCATATTTATCTTTCAACATCATCATTTTAAACACAGACAATGAACTATCGAAAACCATCATTCTTTTCTAATTTAATTTGAAACGGCGTTTAACTATATTTTTAAAATAATGAGGCCATCCTCTAAGCTAAGTTCAAAAGTCGAGGAAGAGAATAAGCAAAGAACTTCCGATACATGTGTATGGGTTAGGGGACTCCTCCCTTCCTCACCCAGGAGCCAAAATTGGCTGATACCGCTACAAAGTGTCGCTAGGGCAAAGGAAGATTACCACAAGAGAGAGATAGAGAGAGCTCTCCAACGTCATTAGAGGCTGCGGGAGAAGGATCAAGGAGGTCCTTGGAGGAGGATTTAGGAGAGGATGCGATTGTAATTGAAGGATTTGCCGGCCTATCTGCCCTACCCAGGGTAACCGCTCATATTTCCTCCTCCCTATAAGTCGACTCCTTCCCACTCCAATTTCCCACAGGTCCTTTAGCCATTATTGCCTATATCCAGGCTATCTGATCCCGATTGCTCGCTCTGCCTTCTTCCAGATTATTGGCAGCTCTCCCGGGGTATCCTTAGGGAATAATAAGCGGAATGTCAGAAGTCGAGGATCTTTGTTATAACGGTATATAACTGAACTGATTTAGGCCGAAAATAAGAGGCACACAACTTCACTATATATATATATATATATATATATATATTTACTCAATTGAATGAACTTTAATGTCTGCTAGGTCTTCTACTAATTTGAAATAGGCAATTAAGGGTTGAATGCCAAAATTTCAAAATTGCTTCCTCTTTTTACCTTTAAGTTATATGAATGAATCATTTGCCTCTGTTAATAAATAAATAATCACATCAACTGTTCTTGCGTTACCGTTGGCTTAGGAAACAGCAATTATTAGCAAGTACTGGACTCTTCATGGCTTCATTGCCTCTTGTGGTTACTTCTTTACCTCATTTTGATATAATTCTGTTAGATATTTTATATTTGTAACTATGCATTCTCTTCCATTATTCAAACCACTGCAGTTCAAAAGTTAGAATTTCGCTAACTTAAGTAAAGTAAGTTAAAATAAAATAAGAAGAAACATATTATGTATTTAAGAAAAATATATCATTAATACACTCCTTACCCTTCTGCTCCTCTGTCTTGTAGATAGTTCTGGGCTCATTTGTTTTGTTTTTTAACTACGAAGTCAGGTTATCTTTAGCGATCCTTAGAGGAACAAATTTAACTTTTTTATATGTTTATAAGTCGTTTTCACCGGTTTATACTTTCATTAATAATTTTTTTTTATTTCAGGTATGTTGAGAAGTTGTATAAACAAGATGAAATCAGAGTGACGTGAGTACAATTTCCTGCTGTAAATCTTTTCTTTAATTTTTCACAATTTATAGTTTCATTGTTTTATCAATACTATAATATAATGTATGTGAATACAATAGTTAAATAATATTCAGTAATCTCCAACCGATCACTAACCAACTATACCTTATTTTTAATGATGTATACTCTAAAAAAATAATGGTTTGAATGTAGCAATACGATGTCATTTATTTTCCAGCAAGTTATTTCCATTAAGAGATTATTTTTTTGTGAAATGAGATTGTTCCCTAAGCAGGCGAGGGAACAGAGAGACTTAAATCCACATAGAACTTTTGAAAAATATATGTTTTTTCACTGCAGTGTAATGTTTTTATTTTTAAGTTTTACGTTAATTTTCCAACAAAAAATAAACCAATTGATTAGGAATAATAAAGCATAGGGACTTTTTTTTAAAGATTATTTGAAGATTATGACTCTAGTGAAAAGAGATAATCACTTCTTATCAAACCTCTTTCTCCCCTCTCAGAAATGTTTTCGTGCCCTATTAAATACGGAAGAATTTAAAGATGTTCATTGGACCAACGTTCAAGGATCTTAATTTCATTGGTACATGGAATTATTGTAGATTTGTTGATGACTTATTACGGTTATTTATAAAAATTGAAAGGATAAGAGAAAAAGTTTTCTTTCATGGAAAAGAATGAAAATTTCCATTGTTCAAGACATGTTTAAATCCGTGTCGATGAAACATTAGTGGTTAATGTTTTTCAAACTTCCCGTTTTTCTTTATGTTCTAACCTCTTCCACTACAATCGATGTAGGGTCTTTAATTTTGTGAATTATAGACGCTGTGCCGTGAGGTGGTTTGTCCGAGATCAAGCTCAACCGCCAGGTTTTTCCCTGTATTTAGAGTACTCACTTTATAGAGGCTGGGTGAATCTCTGAGAATAGTTCCTCCAGAACCCACAGCGCCCATTCATGGAAGTTAACAAATTAAATAATTTATCTGCCACGACTGGGTTTAACCCCAGGTTCTTCGCACGGCAACTCAGCGCTATACCGCTCGGGTACCTCACTCCTTTATATTATCGCTCTTTAAATACGTACTTTTTTCCTACGTCTTTAAACAAAATGACTTTTATACATTTTGTTTCCTCTGCATTTCATTTATTATTTCATATGATACATAGGACACCTTCGAAAGTTCAGGCATGTTATAAATATATTTGTCTTCAACGGTATTCCTCTAACAAAGGCTAATGGTAACGTTCTGATGACTGTCATCCGAACAGATATCTATCCGTCAAGTCCAATTCATCAAATTAATCACCCAGCCCTGATGAACGCCCGGTTCCCAAGGACTCCCCTCGTGGCCAGAGGACGAGACACAAGAGGCTACAAGACGACCCGTTTAATTAATACAAACAGTAAGAAGCTAATAGAGGGATAGAGGGTCGCCATGGAGACCATCCCCCCCTAACGAAATTAAACCTACATACCACGTGCCTCAGTGACCGCGCTCCTACACCCTCTTTTAATGGTACAGTCATCTCTTTCTGTTAAGGTTTTATTGTCTGGGGCTGTAGTAAGGGACCTATTATTGGGTCGTTTCATTTGAAATGTCCGTCGTTATTACTTTTTAAAATTCAAAGTGGAATTAGTGGACTTCTGTTTTTTACTATGTTGATGTTTACAACTTGTTATGAAATGTTATTTTTTTATAATATTTACTATCACAACAATTGAACGATCATTACTCAACATGCCATCAAATATAACTAAGGAAACACCCGATTGTCGCGTAATTTCTTTATATACGTTTAAACTTGGACATTCGGGAGCAAGAACAAGTAGCAAGAAACCTTACCATCACTTTTGAGTAAGTGTGTTATAGTAAGGTTGTGTTGTTGTTAATGACAATCCATCACATCCATATCTGACATAAATTAACAAGAACTTATAAAAAAAAAACCTGCTTTGATTGGAAGGGATTTATACTCTTAATTGACAATGCTAGACATGGCAGACAATGAAGAAACTTAACGAGCTTGGTTAAGAAGTCGTCCCACACCCATCTTATGGTTCTCAAGTCAAAGCCTCATATTACAGTTCTGGGATTGAAAAAATAACACGTTTAAAAAAATGTTGAATAAAAATGTTTTCATTTCATTAAGTTGTTTTACTGAATAACCTTTCCTTTGGAAACGGACATTTTATACGAATCGACTCCATAAATAAAACCCTAACGGGAATACAGTTAGTATTTTTTTTTTCATTTACAGCAGAACTTGTGATGTGATGTAATTATTTATAAATAATAAGGATATAATGATAACTGATAAATGATAACTGGAATGAACGATTCGACCTTGAGAATCAGCTTGTTTACTTTGGAATAGCTACTAGCCTACGCAACGTTAGCCACATCGTACTAGCATCAACGTTGCACATGTCAGCTGTTTCTGCCACGGCGTAGTTATCACATGGGCTTGGTCTTCAGATAGTAAACATCCATGTAATAAAGAAGCTGTCTCGACTAAAAGAAGAAAAATATAAGCCACAAAGCCTTGAAAAAGTAGTGGATCCAGAATCTGGATGTATTGCTTTTTGGGATGGAGGGAGGTGTGAACCGACGTTTTATTGGGTGTCGAGATGGAAATTCCTGACATCAGCAGTGAACTCCTCTCTCAAGACATTTAGTACTACTTGACTAATAAAAAAACACACACACAAAAGTAGTTCAGAAAAGACTAAAACCACTGATATGGAAATATTGTTCGGCTTAATACGGTGTTTACAATTTTCTAATCATTATTATCGATTAAAACAAACTGAATATTATTGTTAATTATTTAGTTACTAAGTTAGATTATTGATTGGCTGAGATACGTGATAAAAATAGAAGGTGGTTATGCAGAAAGGGAAGAGTAGCGAAAGCAGAAGGCGGGCAAGGCCACAGTAGCTGAGCCAGACCGGTTCTAAAGGTATCTCAGCTATTTGCTATACGTTCGATCTTCTCATATCTACCTCCAATTTTTTCATGTTTATAATGACTTTCACGATACGTTATGTTAATATGTCATATACGATTGGATATCAGAGGTGTTTGTTTGTTATATATATTTACAAAATTGAATAATACTATTCAATGTGTATATGTGTCATTAATTACTATCTATAAACAATAAATTATAATTACTTTAACCAGTTATTAAATAGAACACATTCGCATGAGAAGGGGAATGAGACAGGGATGCATTTTGTCACCTACATTATTTAATGGATGCTTGGAGCGATTCTTCCAGGAGGCTCTAAATCGATCTGAAGACGGGATAACCATAAACGGTGCTTCAAGCAGAAGTGTTATGGACTTACTTGGAAGTAATCCATAACCATCCATGGAGGGTATACCTATGGAATGAAGATGAATTCTTAGTAAACACAAATAATGATTATCAGCAAAATGCAAAATATTGATGCGGAATTCTAAGCAAATAATCACCTTCTAAAAAGAACCAGAAGAATTACTCATTTGGGATGTACATAACTAGCAACTGGAATCACTTAAATGAAAACACGTCTCGTATGGAGAAGGTAATACTGCCTTTAACCAACTCCGAAAGGTGCTATGTATCCTAAATCTGAACCTCCAGACCCCAATCAGAGTACTCAAATGCTACGTGTTCCCAGTGTCATCATATTGATCAGAGGCATGGGCACTCATGGATCCTTCAAGTAAACATATACGAGCAGTCGGGATGTGGCGTTTTCGGCGTATGTTCAGAGTTTCATATTGCTGGAACGAAAGCATACCTCTACGAATACAGAAGCTCCTTGAGATATCGGACACCATCAAAAGATAATATTTGGCAAAAACTTTGGTTCGTATCTTACAAATTGGACTGTGATAAACAACTATAAATAATTGTCATCTAAATAAAATAAAACTTTACTACTACAACTAAAGATGGATAATGAATTCAGTACTAAGTAGGTACTTTCTACTATTTACTAGTCAATCGTTGCGTAAGAAGGTCATTGAGCCGAGATTACCCCTTGGTCTTTTTAAGAGGTTCGATTCACGACTGTCGAAGAAGAAATAATTTCTCAGCCAGAGCTATTCCCAAACTTGGGACGCAGAACTAGTTAACCGTGCATCTTATGAAAAGTTTTAACTTAAATTATAATTCGTGTCCATTTATAACTGTTGCATAATGATTAACCACTAATAATTCACTAAATTGACGAAAAAACAGGAAATAAATGTTATTTTATTACCAAACGTCTTTTTATTGAGCTTTGTTATATAAATCTTTATATTTAACTGAAATCCATAATCATGATCTGCAAACATCATAATTATTATAAACTATCTTGTTTTAAAATGAGGTTACGAAATATTAAGAATTGAGTGGAATAGCTTCCTGGTAAATTTACCACATTATTTTTTGCAGCAGAAAGGCAACTACGTTGCATACTTTAATGTTTTAGGTAACCAAGTCAATTTAAAAGATTATTTTATACCATATTAATAATTATTCCGAAAAATGTTTTGTCGGGCTCAGCTGAGGAAAGAATAAGAATAAATCTTAGAATTTGTTTTATTTAAATTGCTAGTTCATCTAATATGTGTAATCTGTAAGTAGCAACTTGTTTTTTGACGTTTTATTAAAACAAGCATGAAATTTTATTTTAAAATTTACTTAACTATAATACCTTTTTAATTTAGAATATATATGTGTTTAACCCAGTGTAATCTGGATAGAGCCTTTTTGGACTCCCCTAGCAGCAAAAGTAGGCATTATTAATTAGGGTAGCCTGAAAGTTGAGCGTGATCCTCACCTCCTTGCACAACCGTTGACTCTTGAGAATAAATGGCACATTTGCATAAATCCGCTTCTATTAATGCTAGAAAGCTGAAATCGGTATTATTCAAAAGATATTATGTTATTATGACATATCTTCGTATATAATTCAGAAGTGGTAGTTAGGTTCCTGTATTCGTGCCTTTGTTTGTATCTCAATAATTAATGCATGAAAACTAACAGCTTTGTCATTTTAATTAATATAAAAGAAACGTTTTGTATATTTAGTTTATAAACGACTAAATAATACGTCGTTTTAGCGACAATTTTAAATCGAAGTAATATGCAAATCGGCCCGATAAAATATACATTCTTTCATATTTAAAACCAAAGAAAATCGTAAAAAATAGAGAAGGAATGTGTTTGTTGAGATATAGGCACTAATGAGCCAGGAGAAGGCAGCCCATTAATTAACTTGTAAATGGCGACTGTTCCAAGTATTAAGAATGAACTTATTATAGCCACAATCCTATAAATTATTCCCTTAGTGAGCTTGATTATATACAACTAAGCATCTGTAATGGTAGCTATATATATATATATATATATATATATATATATATATATATATATAAAATCTTATATAACCTTGCACAGAGGCAATATCGTAACCAATGAAGGTCTACTGAGGTGAGATTATTGCTAGTTGAAAAAAAAATATATATATATATAACTTTTCTTCATGGAGAAATAAATCTTAAAGGGAATAGTAAAATAGTTGTTCGTTAACTGTTATTTATTCCTTTTTTTCATTCATTGTCTTGGAGTGATGTCACTGATTCTACTGTTGATGTGAGTATTTTTATTTTTATGTGTATATGTATATATCTGTTCGTCCTTGAGATATCGTAATTGGCTGGTTATTTATTTTTACAGTTACTGAGAGAATTAAGGATTGGTTTTGTCCGAATTATCTACTTTAATTTTAACTTCCTTATTTATCTAAAGCATAATCCAACGGGTCCGATAAATGTTTAGGAACAAACAACTGTTGAATAACATTGCTTAAAATAAATACTAACAAAGTATAAAATAATATTAATTTTTAATATTACTATGACATAGTAAGTAAGTATAAAATGACATAATCAGTACTATGATAATGACAATTTATAAAATTAATTGAAACAATTCGATAAATCTTAACTGGTAGACTTATATTTTATCTGTTTGCGGCCGGAGATGGATCCTATGGGACCTAAGGACCTTTCTGGGGCTCACCCAGCCTCTATAAAATAGGTACCCAAAATATGGGGAAAATCTTGCGGTTGATCTGAGACAAATCACCTCCCTGCATAACCGTTGTCCATCAAATAGTATAGTCTCTACCACGTACTGAACCCAACATTGTTCATGGTTTACAGTTTTTTTTAAAATATTAATTATCTGATCACCAACTGCCATTCCATCAATTGCTTCTTGGGTGAATACTGTAAGCAAAAACTCTGCGATCCTGTGTTTTTCTTTGTGTTTTTTAAGGAGGGGAGATGAGAGAGAGATAAGTAACGCTATTATTTAATGAATTGCTGTTTTTTCAGTATTGTACTGAGAATTAAATTTATTTTAAATATGTAAATAAATTTAGTTAAGATATACTATTAAGCCTCTAAGATATGCCTTTATATTAGTACACTATATATAGGAAAGGCTTTATGCCGAGTACAGAAGGCCCTTTTGAAGAGTTGAAACTAAGTGCAATCTCAAGAATATCTTCTGAAGCAATGAAATCAGTTAAGAAGAATAATTAAATTGTAATATTAGCATTTAGTTGATTAAGCATTACCGACTGCTCGTGCCTAGGATCTTCCTTGTCATTTTACAAAGGACAAAAGACAAGATGTGGGTTGTCGAGCATAGCACCTTTACTATACTTTAGTCATATATTTTCAAATTCAATTAATATAACAATTTTTCATGAAAACATTACTGTAACGTACTAATATATCTTCAATTTCTATTAGAAATAACAATGTTCTGTGATAAAAATATTATTTTTGTTCAGGCTAATTGATTTTAATGAACCTTTGGTTCCGTTTGATATCAGCATGGAAACATTTTAATGCCAGCTTGCAGTCTTAATAATTAAAATTATTGGTTATAATTTCAAAAATTGTCAAGTATTGCTTTGTACTTTTGCACCCTGTAAGATCTACACATCCTCTTAAGGTTCACTCAACCTCTACGACGTGTGTTCCCATAGTCAGGGGGAAAATCTGATTTTTGAGCGCGATATCGGGCAAATAATCTCACTGCATAACCGTTGTCTTAAAAACAACCATTGATCCCCCTTCATTCCCCTTTATAGGTTGTAGTGTTACTTTTTTTTTTGTTCTTTCATAACTATAACTGTAATATATTGAAAGTCTAATACTGCAGTTTACTCTAAATATATTCTAAAGACTATATAATTATAAGTATTTTTCAGTTCGAGCAAGTTTATTTTACAAATTATATCCAAAATTGAATTACTATTTAAGTCTGGGTTTCATACATTATTCATTGATAAGTTCTTTTTTTATCTTTGAGGATCTGAATTTTATCTATCTATTCTAAAGGAACGGTAATCACTGTTACCTGAAAATCTGTGTGGGATTATACCTGTTATTAAAATATTAAATCACAATCAGTTAATGATTCAAAACAGTTGATGAAACCAGATTAGGAAAGATGGATAAAGTTTAGTGTAAGGAATTCGAGCCTGTGAATTTGAGGTTATGGATCTATTAATTTAAAACAATTAATCATATCGAAGAACGTAATATGAAAATCGATGTACTTACCATATTTTAATCGATACTTTCATCAACTTTTTTCCGCCCTTTTTTTTCTTTCATAAGTAGCTCACAATCTATATTGAAGCTGGCTCAATTGCCTCTGATGAAGAAGGAAGAAGGAGGCAAAGGAAAAAAATCGGACTAGACCAGTATTTCTGTGGACTCCACCCCATTTATGTATCGAGCATCCTTCAGGCTAGACAAATTGTCTTCTAATTGAGCTACGTTGCTGTAGTGTACAAATGTCTTATTTGTACTACCTACTCGCTGGCGTTTAGATTATCTTGGTATGATAACTGTGTTGTACCGGGTTACAGTGCTGAGAACAAGTTGTACAGTTCTCTGTCCATTTCTACAAATCCTAGACATGTAAAAGTATTCGTCTAAATTTTTTTTATATTAAGTAAAAAAAATAATTATTTTATATAGGTTTCAGAAATATTGTATATCAATACTTTTTCCTCCGAAAAATAACCACGATAACAATTGACTATTAGCTGGTTAAAAAAAAATTCAACTGAAAAAAACCTCTTTTGAAACTTAGTAACGGTTTTAAAATATTATTATTGTAATTATAACGAATAAAAAATTCTTCAAAAGAAATTGAATGTATGTCCCACGTATTAATACGGTTCTACGGGTATTCTATAAACACAACATACATAGGGACCTTACTTAAAATGCGAGTCGATTTCGATTTGATCATATGGCGACTGATAAGGAATTCTGTGGGCATGTTTAGGATTCCACGCCTTGAACCCAGAATTCCTTCCGTATCTGGTTTTATGTGACAAATCATCGGGGAACATTGTCACCTACAATGATATTAGCTCTGAAAAAACTATATTGTATTTTTGCGACACAATTATTTTTTTATAAATTATTTATTGTAATTTGGATTATGTTTGGAACAACTTAAACCATGATAATTCGTGTATCGTAAACGAACATCAATTGAGAAATACCATCAGTTAGCTATAGACTAAGTATAACAATTTAAATACCCTTCGTCATACAGAACTAGCGACCCAGCCCAGCTTTGCTCGGGTAATAAGCCATATTGTGCCTACATAATTTGTCTGTGCAATTTTTTTTTTTTTTATCACGCATCGGCCACTAATGACCGCGTGAATATCATTGGTTAGGCTTCTTTGGGAGTCTTGATTTTCTTTCTTCCCATCTCAGCTAATTATTATATAGAAATTATAAAAATAAAAACAAAAACAAATATTTCTGTATATACGAATTTATTATCTTTCACTTTAGATAATTGGCAAGCAGCGTCTTCGGTGAAACCCATCGATATTCTAACCCATTTACACAAAACCTCGACAAATTATTTATCTAAACATTCCTGGCGAATCACTCTATTTATTGGTGAAAACCGCATGAAAATCCGTGCAGTAGTTATTGAGTTTACCGCGAACAAACGCGGCCGAGGACTTTGTTTTATAATATGTATAGATCTTTAAAATTCACATTTTCCTTCATTTTATAAGAATACTAAAAGCGTGTGCTGCACCCTCTGATATCCTAGAAACAATTATGGCTAATTAAAGCATTTAGATTTAAAAAAATAAAATAAAATGCATGGCACACACATGTTGCCAACCTTTTTAAAAACACACGATACTTTCATAATCACTGAGTTTTTTATTCGCCAAGATAATAACCGGTCTCTAATTACTTTCATTGTGATTCGATTTAAATTTCTATTTGTTTTCCTAGTAAATCAATGTTTATTTTTTATGTAAATTGCGTTTAGAAACTTATCTATTGACTTTTAAACAAGTATTTCTTTCTTATATAAAAATTTACTTTATGTTCAGAGGGATAAAAAATATTTGCGGATGAATTTCATATGTTTTTTTTTTCTTTGTCGCTTATTCACCTATGTCCTTCACTCCGAAGTACACGAATGTTAAAAGACATTGATAAATCGGTTTAGATCCATGGATTATGGTTGCTCGGGGTCTACTGGATTATGAGGTCCTGTATTTCTTTACCTTGACCAAACCATCCCAAGGACCAAACCTCCGGGGACAGTTTTTAAGTGAATATCTTATTATTATAATAATAAAATTATAAAAATATTCACTGAAATTGTTTACGGCCTAACATGCCTTTGTTATTATGATTTTATTCAAGCAACCAGGTTAATGTTGACCGAAAGCTTTTTGCTTTTCTGTGAGATAATGTTAATACCTTCGATTTTTACTATATTTATAACTTTCCAAGTGCTTCAATATTCTTCTGACAAACTACTACATCAGCTTTTGTTTTAAAAATTTGTCTCCTACCTTACTACTATCGATCCTACATTTGAGAAATTATCTCAAAATCGAAAACAATGGCTGATGACATTGAAGATCAATCATTCGGTGCCAGACTGCATCAAAAGCTTTGAGCAATCAATTGATATGAGTTACGTGCTAGTGTTCTCGTTCCAATCACTATACACCTCGTTCTGCAGTTTCATTAAGTGATATATTGTGGGTAAGTGATTCTTAAATCTTGTCCTTATGACATTATTAGTTTGGTTTAGTTAGGCATTACTATTAGTTTTGCCGACAGAAACCCTACATGTAATTCAGGATCATTTTTTAAATAAAAATAACAATCTAAATAAATAATGCAATATGAAGTTCGACCCACTTGTTTTACTAAAGAGGCTGGTGAAACCGTTGAAAGCTTGTGATGTACCTCTTTGCTTGGAGTCAAAGCTATAAGGTTATTAGCCTTAATAAAAAAAAAGACACATGAGATGTAACTATAATAAAATTTTATATACAAGATATGTAATGTAATTGAATGAAGTATATTTCATGATTGTGTATGCTTTTCTGGCCAGTAGTCTATCGATAGTAATCATCTATATTTTAAGTCGTAGGATGAACACCTGTCATGGATGTTTTTGTAATTAGCTGGACATATTTGTTGTTTGTAATTATTATCGTATTGCTTCAAAGTGCCGAGCCTTCAAATAAAAAATAACCCAGTGATAACCATATTTCCTTCATCCTTCATGGAGTCTTTTATATTAGCTAAGAAAAATTTACGGAAAACGTACAATACTATAAGCTATCCACGTTGGAGGAATAATGTTATCACTTTTGTTGTCTGCCCTTTAATTTTATTATTATTTTTGTTTCTCTTTTTCTCCTCATCGTTGATGGATACTTTGGCCTATCGGGATCGTGGTCAAAGTTATCCCCACTTATTTGTTTTCGCAATATTTTTAAATTTTCTTAATACCTCTTCGGTTCCTAAAAATACTGCTCTTTGCAGTACTTGAACTTTCCTGACCGATTTCATAATTATACCATTGGTAGAAACTATCTTAGTACTTTCACTTTTTCCAGCTTGTAAAAATGATTAATTATATTCATCATATATTAAGTATTATCTTATAATATTATTTATTATTTTATTAAATTCTTAATTAGTATCTCTTTAATGCTTTTAATTTTTGTGTAGTAAAATGTTCTTTGATTAAATGTTTATACGTGGGCCACAATTTTCCTATCAGGCAGAAATTTCACATTACCAAGATTATGTCAATAAGCCATTATCATAATTTACTTGATAATTTTGATTTTGTATGTTTAATTCGTTTCTTTTATTTTTTGTAAGCCATCCAATTCAAACTACAACTTAATTGCTCTAGAAGTAATAAAACTAATATTTACTAGCAATATATTTATATTCTATATTCTATATTCTTATAGAAAAAGAAAAAAAATCATTCATTGAAAAATAATTAAACGAGATAGGTGATGTGGGAACTGAGAGTGACAACCAGCACTTGTGCCTGTGAACTTTTATTAAAAATAATATCGTTTCCTACCCTTTTTTTTTCATTTTATTTCCTGCCCCTTTTTGTTCCCTCTAAAAATATTCTCTCCTTTCTGTCCGAGACAAAGGGAATCGGACAATGCTTCTGTCGATTGGTCTTCGATCTGTAGGTTTCAAGGTATGTCTATGCCGCCGGTATTGTTGGGTTAGTTAGGCGGTGGAGTCCGTATATTGCCTTAATATGTAGACTAAGCGTAATCGAGGATCTTTTTATTATTATTTTTTGTTTATATTTTAAGTTTTTTACAAATTATGACTTATTAAGCCTGTAACATATATTTTGTATGCTTCGACTATATCTTGACTAAGTTTGATTCATCGCCTAGCGGGCCGGATTCATAAGGCGGTGAGCATTAGCTTATCCTTAATGGAAGGAGTGGACAGAAAAACGTAATGCCTCAGGAGCTCAAGAGGAATTCCTTTTAGTAATAGCAAGGGCTTATATAAAACTGAAACTAATGAACTTAGAGGCCCGGACTTTTTTCTCCACATCCTCTCTCCCGGTTATCTTCATAGCCGAAGAGATACTCCTAATAGAGGCAGGTAAGCTACACCTACCTCCGCGGCTACTTATACCGTTATCTATCGGGATTTTACCCTAACTTATTCCCTCCGATAGTCTAACTGAAGCCATTGAGAAAAGTGATCTCTTTGTCTATTCCATTTCAACTGCGTCTCTGCATTAGTCGGTTCAAATTTATGATTATAAAGAAAAAGATCCGTTACTGGTCTAAAAGTTATTCTAAGAGACTTTTCTTGGAACAGTCGGAGCGGGTGCTAAATTTATAAAATAGTAATTGAAAGGTCCCGGTTTCATCATCGGCTTTGGCACATAAATGATTTATTCTGTTCTTTCCTATGGATTTGCAAAACTTGCATGGGCTAACCAGGTCTTAAGATTCATTTTGTAATGAAAAATATCTAAAAAACGTCTGTTATAGATATAATTAAAATTGATTAAACTCGAGAACTAGATTTCTCAGTAGGCAGGATGCTGAACTACTGATCTCTAGGTCCTGATTTCGTGACCATGAATGACAGATTGATTCATTATGATGTTAATTGCGGTAAATCGACAATTCGTAAAGGAGAAGTCGTTCTTTATTTGAGGCTCTGATCTAAATTGGTTTTTATTTTTGATTACTAAACTTAAGTTGATTAAATCATTGTTATTACCTTTATTTCAGCTCAATTACAAGCTAAAAACTACGTGAATTAAACGATTCCCCTCCCCTCAATGAAATTAACTCAACCTGGATGAAATTTGGCTTGACCACTTCTTCACTACACACTCACTGGTACTTATGTATTAGTCGGTCTCCGTGTAGCCTCTTCTTATCACTGTAATAATAATAATACAACAATCTTATTACAAGTACCGATAATCTTTTTTTTTCGTAAATTTTATTGCTGAATAGCCCTACCTTGGTTGACCCGTTATTAATTGTATAACTTGGCAGATTTATTAAACGGATCGTTGCTAAATGCCGGAGAAATCCGATACAGTTGTTGTAGAGATTGAACTCATACCAGCTAGCAAGTGCAGGCTGTCATGACTAGAGAGCGAAAAGCTATGGCTCCAATCCGATCGCCCTTATTGCTTCTGGTTCTCATCCAAAACACTCCCGCAACATTACTCTTATAAACTGCCCCTAATGGACTGCTTAATTGAAATTATTCTCTGGCAAATTGTATTTGTGATGCCCATTTTCCATTTTATTTGTTTCCGTTTTGACTTATGACCTCCGGCATTTTTCATATATTCTCGTCGGATTTACTGCTTTCCCAATACTTAGCCACATTTCTTACAGTTGTTAGGTAATGTGTTTGATAGCGAGGCTGTATCTATTTACCCAACCATGAGTGACAAATTAAGTGTTGCATTATTGTTAAATATTGTAACATTGTTGAATAAATTTCCCGGAATGTGCCTTGGACGATAGATATATTTTAATTTTTTCTTTAGTTTTTGATTTATTAAAAAAAAAAAATTAGATAATACTTCAAAGTCATGACTTTTTTCCTTTTATTTTTTTTTTTTGGTACAGACTTTTTAAAATAGAGTAAGGTCAGTAAAACGGGGTGTGATTAATCCACTATTATCTGAATAGAAGAGATTTTAACTCGTGAGCACTATCACCAGATTAATTTATGTGTTCCTAAGGATGGTGATAGCTCAGTGTGTATTGTCCAAATCAAGATTAGAGATTTCGGGTTCAAATATGGATATGACAGACCAATTATTTATTCTGTTAACAGGTGACCCGGTGGGATTTATATACCCTCCTGGGGCTCAATCCATGTAAAGTATTGGGGGAAAACCTGCCGGTTGTGCGTGACAAATCAACCCTGCCCAACCGTTGTCCTTATCAGTATAGTCTGTACAGTGTACTGTACACTTGGCCTTTCATGAATATTAGATTTTTTTAAATTTGTGTTACGGGATAACTATTTTTTTGGATTGAACAATAAAATTATTAATAACTCTATTTGGTGTTACTTGGAATGGTCTGTATGAACTATGAACAACGTGCTCTGTGAAAGTGTTGAGGCAACGAAGTCCATTAAAGTGTGAGGACATGTTTGAATTGTAAGGAATCTGCACATTGATTTTCCGACTATATTTTACGAATACGTACAACGAAAATACCTCTTATCAATGAATTAGAGTTAACTAGCGCTTGGATGCTAAAACCTATTTAAAAGCGTGAAGCAGTCCCGACAGGTTGCAAAACCGTAAGGACAACATATTAAGGTCACAAACACACCTGGATGTAGTGATTTCTTTCGGCATCTTCTTGCTCTGACTTCTGCAGGATTACAAGTATGTGATATGTGTTAATATTTTATTTTTTTAGTTAAAATTTGTTTTAAATATATTTTTTTATTTTAAACGTAACGAAGTGAATTGGATTATTTCTGACCTTGTAGACTTTATCATTTACTTTTATTCGTGAAGAAGACCTTCACTAAAACTTTTTATCATTGTTCGTAATAAACCTTCAACGAAATTTCATCCTTTGATGTAAAAAAAAAATAAAAAAAAAATGCATGTATCTCATTCCTCATTCAATACAGATCAAACCGCCATCAGTCGATATGTATCTGAAAGAAAAAGGAGACGCCATTTTTGAAAACAAATCTGTTATTGTGTTTCCTCAGGGAATGGTGCCAAATCTGCAGAAACAAGGCGCCAGGCTTTTAAAAAGCAGTTGGTGTTGAAAAATGGACGCACGTAACTAGGCTGTGGTGAAATGTTTTTATTTCGAAAACAGCCAATAAATTAATTTTGCTTCATCCTTTCCACTTTGCTTTATTTATTACCTTTGATGTAGTTGCCAAGAAGTGTTGGGATTATCGTAGGTTCTGGCTTCGTGTAATTCTTGATTATTGTCCTCTCTTTTTTCAACCATATTCTCATTAGAATATTAATAAGGTGGTGATAAATGAGTCTTGTAGACCACCCAAAAGTTTTATCAAAACCCTCGTTTGTTATTTTCTCTTGTTTCTAATTCTTTTTGTTTTCTTTCTCTCTCTTTTAAAAAAATCGAAATCATGTTTCAAAATAGTAAATACATTTTTATTAGTATTACATTAACAGCCTAAATCAATTTTAAAATACATGCAACATTTGCGTACAATAATGTTGATAAAAAATAATGGTATTGACAGTAAAAATATATTAGTTGGGACTATATTGAGGCTGATCATATGTTTCTCTTCTCAATCGCAAGAATTCTTTCAATAAATTAAGATGCTCATTTTTTAGTAGCTGTTATCTTATTCTGTATAAATTCTAGAATAAATAATATTTGCCGATCTTGGCTCGGAATCAAATTATCGGTGCCTCAGCACCCTACCACTTGTAAATAAGTCTATGTAAGGTTACTTCAATTTTAAAGTAATATATAAATGAAATTAAATGCTGTTGGTAATGTTTGTTAGTAATATTTTTTCACAGAAACTATAAACATTTTAAAATTGCTAAATGCTAATGACCGGGATTACTCTACAAACTCCGTCAATTCCTTCCGCCTACCTACTTTCTCATCCTTCAATCCTATCTCACAAACAGAACTTTCCAAGTAAATCATAATAATGTCTATTCATCCCTCTTTTCCCAATATGCTGGTGTTCCTCAAGGTAGTATCCTTGGCCCAATCCTTTATACAGTTTATACAGCTGACATCCCAACTCATCCTAATAATATCCTTATCACTTATGCTGATGATACATGTGTATTATAAGTCAACACCAATCCAATTATTGCATCCCAAAGCCTCCAATCCCATATCACTGATCTTGAAGAATGGTGTCAAAACTGGAGAATTAAAATAAACTCTCAAAAATCGCATCAAATCACTTTTACCTTACGTCGTAAACCAATGACCTAATGCCCTTCAGTATCCTTTAATAATATCCCACTGGTGCCTGTAGAACAGATCCGATACTTAGGGTTGCATCTTGACAAACGATTAACTTGGAATCATCATACGAGACTGAACTTACAAGAAACCGCTCGACGTTTCAGGCTACTTCAACACTTACTAGACAAACGCTCTAAGCTCCCAATTAATTACAGAAGACTCATCTACATGACCATCATACGACCTATTTGGACCTACGGAGTAGAGCATTGGGGCTCTACTAAGCCATCGAATTCCTCTCGTATGCAATCCCTACAAACCAAAATCCTTCGTAAAATCCTTAATGCTCCTTATTTTGTTAAGAATAAAATCATCCATAACGACCTTAATGTCCCATTTGTTGCTGATTTGGCCCGAACCCGCTATCTATCCTTTCATAACAAACTTCATTTCCACTCAAACCCTCTAGTTTCAAACCTAGCTTCCTCTTCAATTCCCGATAATCCTCCGAGGCATCTGAAAAGAAGATGGCCCCGTGACTTCTTAGTTGAACTTGTGATTTGAGTACTACCAGTGGGTAGTTTCTCTACTTGTCATTTTCACATGTCATTATGTATAGCTTAGCCCATTTACTTGTTGTATTTTTTTTATACAGTTGTAAATATCAATAAATAAATTTAAAAAAAAAAATGCTAATGATAACTCGTTTACACATTTGTAGAGTTCATAGTTGTGTCGTCCTCTGCATGACGGTGTAGTGCTATAATTAGTATAATTAATAACAATTGATACAATTACTTCATATACCCAAGATCGTGAATTGGCAGCCCGGAAAGTGTCCTTAGGAATTTTTTAAAAGTAGTATAAAATACTTGGATATGTCGTCTTTCTGGTGAGACATAAAATGGCTATTCCGATCCTTCAGGGTGTCAGGTACTCGTTTAAGATCCGTGGATCGGCAGAATTTAGGACTCCTACATCATTCTGATCAGCCATATTATCATAAAGTGATGATAAATAAATAAACAAAATAAAAATTGTAAACATTGAATCCAGATTTCTATTCTTAATTTAGAATTAATGCGAAAGGTGTCGCTTTTACTAAATCCTGAACATGTGAATAATTTAAGTCTAATGTAGTGTAATATTGTAAACGCTGGATATATTAATTGAATGCATAACTATATAACTCATTTGTATTATACATTAGCCTCCCTGTTGATACATTGAAACGATTAATTAACTCGTAATATATATTCAGTTCCATTCCCTCGACGGGACGGATGAGTTGGCCCGGGACTCCAGAGCTCTGGACATTATTTATACGTGCCGACAGCTCAGCGGTCCGGGATCCGTTCCAACAGCCGCGTCATAGGTCGCACTCTATACGGCCGCCCTCGTCATTAGTAACCATCTTAGGCCTCTTCTGTAATAATAAATCGCTTTCTGTCGTAAATCTAACCGGCAGTTTTCTCCTCGGTGATATTCTCAGTACTGTCGCTAAATATATATTTGTTCCCTCCTGGAGATGAATGTTCTGAACGCGTTCCAAACTGGTTACATTCAAATCTAGAATGCTTGTCTTATAATCGTGCTGTTTTTTAATTGCTACAAGATTGCCTCTAGTGCGTTTTCATATTGATTTATTACACAAGAGAGATGAAGGCAAGTATAGGAATTACCCAATGGCTGTACTCAAATAACAAATTAGGATTATCAGAAATAGAAAAGGTATATTTGAAACTAGGAATAAAGGTATATAGTAGATTGGGGGAATAAAGTTTGTCAGGAAAGGATTGATATCGGGTTCGGACCAAATAAGCCAAAACGGGACATCAAGATCATTATGGATTTCTTCATTATTAATCAAACGTATTACTTTTGATATATTTTGTTGTATTCTGTAATTGAGGAATCAACAATTACATGTGAGTTTTAGCTTATTCCTATAAAACATGTTTTTCAGAAGTAATATTGTTCGATTTTCAAGAGAAACACAGCATAGACATAATATTGATAAACTCAATCGATAATAAACAGAAAAATGTCGCATTTTATTTTTTTTACAGAATAATTGACCACAATGTGAGAGAATTGGAATGCTTTTGTTGGAATGATATTTGTTTCGGTTCCAATCTTTTCATAGAACTGGTTAATATTTGTAATTTAATTAGAATGCAATAGGAAACATACCATAAAACAAAACCTTGGAAAGTACTAGGAAAAAACCCAAAACGGATATCATCCATAAAGATTAAAACTAAACGAGTCTGTTTAGACTATTTAACCAACTATCACACCAACTCCATAATGTTGGTTTGAGATGTGCTAAACTTGGTCTTCTTTAATGTGCTTTTTTTTTGGTATCTGTCCATACATCAAAACTTTGATTGGTACGTTTTTTCCAGCATTTTGTAGACTTTAAGATTTGGATTTTTATGGATGTCTGCAATTGAATTAAAAATATCGGGTAATGAGATTCAAAATGACTGGTTAGGGAATGATTTACAAACTATTTATAGGATGAGGGTAAGCATGGTAATATAGTGATAACATATTTGATACATGGTTTCCTCCATGTTCCTCACTTCCTGTATCCTCCCAGGTGCGGTTACAGTCCTAGTTGCCAAATATTTGATTTGGCAAGTACCACTTCCTATCGGGGTTTCCCGTTTTCTGCCTGTTTTCGGAACCACCACCCGTTAGTTAACTAGATATGTATATGTCAGTAAATATCATTTTTACCACGTACATAAATTTGTTACAGGGAGTACTGAACTATATAATATATGCGCAGTATATAATAAATAATATCATACTTTCATGCGTTTGCCCTAATCATTATGTCATTAGGATTCTAATATTTAAAAAAGTACGGACAGTGATAAAAAATATAATAGGCTTCAATTTAATTTGTTTGGGTTTTCTTTATCAGAAATATTCAGGCAGATAAAGTCTCGTGAGACCTGCGTATGTCCTCATGATCCCTGAATTGGCGAAAAGTAGACTGGTTATTTTCCTAGTATTTTAGAAACTTAAGGATTACTTTTGGGGATTTTTCCTGTCTCTTTTTGAGTTTTCGCTCACTTTTATTTATTAGATCTAATTTATTGCACTTTTATTTGCCAACATGTTATGTGCTGGTTTCTTAAAGAATACTTGATTTAAATAAATTCAGTTGCATTTCTTTTTGGTTTTTCAATTGCCTTGGTTGAAGCTTTTTAATTCAGGAACGACATCTGATATTCCGTTTTCAACATGCTTTTTTAAAAAGTCATATTTTGAGTTGTATCATGTTTGAAATTGAAGTTTTATAGGAATAATGAATGACAAAAGTTAAAATCAAAGAAGTTTGAAGATTTTAAAAATTGTCTAATAATTCTAAATTCGGTCAATAAAATAATTCTAATTCATCATTACAGTGGGAATACTTGCCTTTGCCAATGCCAACATTTTTATGCTTGGTAAATTCACATAGAACAACAATAACTCTCATAGAACTTTCAAATCCTCCATTGCAAAGTTAGGTTTTTTGAGTTATGACAAAGTTCTTTTGGATGAGCGGTATGTATGTAGAGTTAGTTACAAATACACAGAATTATCCATATTAAATTGAACACACTATCATTATATTTAATTACCCTAGATAGGAAAGTAGATATTTTTTCCTGCCTGTCTCGTTGCCCATCGGATGAAATATAGGTTTTTAACGGCCAATATTTATTTTAAATAAACGTTAATATTGTAGAAGGATGACCTGATAAAGTTCGTAAGTATTTTTTATCGAAATACTTTAAAAACGAAGTGGCCTTTCCTCCCTCCTATTCGGTGGTAGCAGTCCAATTTAAAATAATTGGCTCAGTTTGATATTTCATCTCTGCCATTGAGCTCAGTTAGTCCGATATCTGTTAACGGTACACTCTCATCTTAATTTTGTTTAAATTCAATTTACTAAGACCACTCGAATTGGTATAAGGAATTTCTTCTCTTTATTTTGTAGCGTTTTGTTTCTATTTGTTTGTCCCTTCGCGAAAGGAAACTACTTGAATGACTAAGAAACAGTTGTGTGTATCTTAATCCTATCATCTCTTTATACTACTATTGACGTAGAAAAGGCCTATTTGCGTACAGTTGCTCCTTTGTTTTTGTCTTGCCTTATAAAAGGAATATATAGTTAGAAGATAGTTGTAAAAAGGAATAGAAATAAAATTCGAAATAGAATTTAAGACTGAGTTAATCAACGTTATCGTAGCGTAAAACAACATACGCTGCTCGCACAGCTGGTGCAGTAAGTCTCCTAGAATGGGGTGGAAGATGTAGGGTTGGCTAAGAGCGCGTTAGAGGGTGTATTTCTTGTGCATTAGTTCCCCCATTGTTTTTTCAGTATCGAAAAACTTGTTAAAAAGATGTTAAATATTATTTTTTGAGAAAAGTGATGTGTACAATGGGCTCTTTTAATGCTTTATAGATATTTGCAGACGGCTTACTGTATGGTAAATTAATAGGGATAGTATAATCATAGTGCGCCATTATTAGTAAATAAAACGTTGAAATAGATTTTTGCAGGAAAATGAAACCGGGAGCACGTCCAACCGGGTGGTTTTTCCTCAATTATGGATACTCACTTTATTTGAATTGGTTAGAATGGAGATTAGTTAAAGATAAAAATACTTAATGCTCCCAAAACTTTTCGTTCAGAACCGGACTAAAACCTTCAGAAATAAGTCGACAAAGTGTCGTGTTAAACAAAATTGCTTGACAAAACAACCGGAAAATCGGTATCAGTTCGGCTGGTTGTCGCTTCGAGTTAAGTCTCAAATAATTTCATTACTGACTCTATATAGATTAAAGAACTTATTTATACTTATTGTTATAACTGTCAGCTTATATCTTGATTAGTACTTCGAAATATTTGTTGAAACGTTCATTTCTTGCTGAAATTATTACCGAAATATTTTTCTATAATTACAAACTTTTATTAATGGTAAAACTGACGATTGTTTCTATTTTAGAGAATATTGAAAAGGAAAGGAATGAAAAGTTAAACCTTGTGACTTTTCTCTAAGCGTTAACCCGCGGAACTGATACCATTATTTCATATTGATGGCATTGGCGTTGAAAGATTTATTTAGTCGCTCATTTTTCTATCCCATTATCATGAATCTTTTAATTCTTCTATGTCTGTAAAAAATTATCATGAAACTTTCTTATTCTTATTTCTTCTTAATGTTTACTTGCTTGATATCTGGACTTTATTGAAAATCCGGCGAAACAATAAGATTGAGAAGGCGAGTGGAGGCAAACCATCCAAGACAGAGATAAGTTATCTCCAAGGCCCCAATCGAACCTCACTTCTTCGTGGCTCTCAACAGCCCGAGGAATCAGTCAGCATTATCTCCCCTTTGGCCCAGGAAGCTCTCCTCTCCTCCACGGGTCAGGATTATGGCCAGATAAAGAGAGTCCATCAGGGCTCTCCGTACGTCCCTTCCTTTAATCAAACACTGATGTTGTTGATCTTTATATCTCAAGTCTTTATATCTAGCCATATTGCCGGTAAGCTCTCGTCTTTTAGAAGTAGTATTAGCATTTGGCTTACAAGGTAACCAGAATACCCCAAATAGATATGGAATTTAATTTGTCTGTGTTGGAAGATGAAAGCTATGTGCTTATATTTTGACTCATTGGTCTTCATGAACGATTTTCCAGTTAAGGAGAGATAACTTTGTAGGTTTGAGGGTTTCAGGGTGTGGATGAGATGATGGGATGGCGAAATGATAGGTGACTTTTGTTAAAAAGGAATTAGGTTTTGTAGTAATGATAGGGGTGAAACTGATATGTCCTTCTTTGTAGGTCTTGAACGGAAAATAGAAAATGGGAGATACCAAACTATTATACTAAAATTTAAATATTTTTATTTGAAAATTAGTACAATCAATAACAAATTAAAAAAAAATTATTATACTAAAATACTTTCGGCTACAACAGACTCGACGCTGAAGAATCGGTTTATAAGAATAAAAAAATATAAGTATTCGAGTAAATACAAACTCGCGATCGTGTCTGTTTTCTCAAAAAGCCATGAGAAATAAATGCCGAGTTATACAAAATCGCTTGATTAAACTAGAGAAAAATATGAAAAAGTCAATAAGTCAAGTTTTGGAGTTATCCTTTTTTGATCCTGAACGCCTAATATATTAAATTTAACAGGTTTTTACCTCACTGTTGAAACTTTTTATAGCATTTAAAACTTAATAAAGCTATTTTGATCTTAAGTGTGACCATCAAAAGATTATATCTTGTAGAAAAAAAATATAAACACAAGGGTAGGTTTTTTGAGGGCGGGGGAGGGATGGTAATTACAGTTAACAAAGAACCCGCCCCTAATCGAGTTTCCTCCTTACCAGCCTCATACTCTGTTCTTCTGTAAACCTAATCCCATTTCTCCCGGTCAGGAGACGTTGTTGACTTGAAGTAGAGGGAAGATGGTCTAGCTAACAAGTCGTGCCTCATGGCAGCCATAGCTCTATTAGCGAGCGGCCCTAACCGTTGTAGAGTGTCCTGGCCCTTTGAGATCCCTTTGTTCTCCCTCGGAGTTCTCTCCAAAGTCCCTAATTTTATAGGGCCCCTAGCCAGCTCTCCTCGTTAAATTTATCTTTATTTTTATTACGAGTTGGAGCCGCCGCTTTCAGTCAGTAAATACCAGTCCCTCTACAGCGAAACTCTTTTAAGGGCAAATGTTTTTATGAGCTTTCCCTTGGTAAATAAAATTCCAGTGGAGATTATTGGGTACTACCGGCCATATTGACACTGCCAGTGTCTTTGCATTTTGGATACTATGGTAATAGTATATTTAATATTTGAGCTGTTATTTTCGAAAGTGGTGGAAGTCCATTAGCATAAAAAAAATGTTTATTTTTTAAATTAATTTTAAATTAAAATTTCATAATAGAATTTAAAAGTTATAAATAGTTAAAACAACACTCTCTGTTAAATGATTAATATTGAAAACATAACGTTTGCCCGTATAACGTTTTTCAGGTTTCTTTTTTTAACATATTGGGTAGTTTCATATAAAATATCCGTTTTTATATTTCTAAAATGCAAAGTAGAATTAGTCGACTATGTTTACGTTTATAGATTTTAATGACCTGTTATAATCCTATCTTTTTTGCTAATAATTACTATCACTACACTTGAATGAGCTTTATAATTTATTTTATTTTAGTTGTTACTAATTTTTAAATATATTCATTTGAAAAGAAAAGATATGTCCAGGACCGGGACTCGAACCCGGGTCTTCCAGATCACTAGTCTGGGACTCTACCATTTGAGCTATCCTGGGCCCTAATGAAGCACGCTTCTCGGCCATGGTCATATCTTTTCTTTTTTCTGATCCTAAGTCTCCGCGTTCTTGCATTTTGCGAAGTATACGAGAGGAAGAATGTTCTTTGAACATGGTAGAGTCCCAGACTAGTGATCTGGAAGACCCGGGTTCGAGTCCCGGTCCTGGACATATCTTTTCTTTTCAAATGAATATATTTAAAAATTAGTAACAACTAAGTCATCAGTAGTCATGTATTCAGGTTTTGCTGAAGTTTATTTTAAGACCTCAACCATAATATGTCATATATGAGGGTTTTTTTTTAAAGCGTTATTCGTATTTTTATTTTATTTTTCAGATCTTGACTTATTTCCTTCGCGTACCGTTGAAGACTAGTGATTCCATTTGAAGATATTTAAAAGGATCTCAAAGTCAACTGACTAAACTACTCCTTCTCAATAGCTCAATATCGACCATCCATTATCAGGCAGATAGCTAGCTAGCTAGATAGATATGGGCGCTGGTTTGGATAGAGGAATTCACACATGTGCCAGAGATGGTCCAATCGGCCCTAATAGCTGCTAATGCCTCCCCATTCCGACCCTTCCCGCTTTGATTAACACATTCCCTCCTCAGTTATCTTCTCCCCCTAGGTATCGATTTATGTGAGCATCGATCTAAATCGCCAATCGATTTTGACATCTTGGGGGTTCCCCAGGATTCCGTGAAGTGGTATGGCTACAACAATTCTAAATTTTTCGCCTCCAGTATCGGTATTTTTCCACTATTATTATGTTGAGGGATGAGAAACACTTTTTTTCACAATGCTATTTGGTATACTAATCATTAAAAATACTTAGTGTAACAATAATCGATATTCTGCTGGGAGTTGAATTTTTACGAGACCCGATTATTTTCTTAATAATAATTTACTGTGATGTTCTATTGGAGTAGGGTTGCCACCCTGTTCAGGCAAGAAAGAAGAACTAATGTTGAAATAAGTATTTGCTCACTCATTTGCTCACAAAACTTTCTATTAAATATATAAAAAAGAGAGACTGGATTAGTATGGTCATCTTAGAACAATGAAGGAGGAAAGATTTCCCATTTTTAATTTTTAATAGGAATGCCTAAGAAAAGAAAACGTCAGGGAAGACCCAGGAAAAGGTAGATGGAAGGATTTGAGGAAATTATGGACGGCCATGGTCTGAGAGAGAGAAATATCCCAGACAGAAAGAAAAATAAAAATAAATTTTCGGTCGACTAAGAAGGTCGATTGAAGTAAAACCAATTGACTAAATAAAAATTATTTAAAGAACCATGTTAAAAGTGTCTTGATCATGAACTTTCTTATATAGAATTATAATATATTTTTGTCTATACTAATATAATATAGACATTGTGCGTACATCAAAACAACCTCAAGTATCAATTAATAAATTGATTATGCTAGATGCAATGCTGATAAATTTTCCATCAATTGTAAATTTTATTACCAATATTTTATATTTTTATAGAGGAGAAAATCGTCCGCCTAGGGATTAAAAATAAATTCTTTATTCATGTGAAAGTTATTAGAAACTAAAATTGCAGTACTTTACCAGGACCAGGATTTAATAGTCACAAGTATTAGTGAGTGAACTAATTAATGAATAAGTAATTTGACCTCCGTACTGGTGACCATTAAGTCCTGCAATGGGGTTCCAAACCTTGGTTTCTAGTTGCTCATTATTTAAGAATTTAGTTTTAATCTCCATCCAAGCTATTTTTTTCTCCATTTTATTTTCACGGTTAAATAATAATTATTCAAGGTTTTTATTTTTCATTGTTATAATTCAAATTACTTTGTACAATAAAATTAATTATCCACTGACTAAAAACTTGTCTGTAAAAACTTTACGCTATACAAATGTTTTAATGATCCTCTTGGTGTGATTCACCATCATAACAGAAACCCATTATCGAAAGTATGTGATTTGGCAATAAGCCTCTTAAGTATTTTGAGTACTGCTTGGATGATGTATTATCTGTATCTTTTTTTTGTCTACCTTTCATTTGACGTCACATTATGCTCCTAAGCCTAGTTTAGGGGGGCTAGAGTGGAATCCTGAATTTATCCAGGTATATTTAAGATAGGGATTTTTAACGAGTACCAGACATCTCAAAGGCTCGGGTTCCCTACTTTGGCATAAACAAGGATTTTTTTACTATATTTAAAAAATCCTAAGTGAACCGCTGGGTTGCGAGCCCGCGACCTTGGGCATAGAAGGTTTTTTGGGTAACCCCATTAATATATAATACCTTTGAAATTAAAGATAATTTGGGTATCGGCTCCGCAGGTTATTGCTTCGATTTAAGTTACTACAAGTTTTAACTTTTCCTCAATATTCTCGAAAATAGAAACAATGTTATTATTGGCTGTAGAGTCAAAATCACTGACTTACACATATTATTTAGATTGTATCATCAACTAAACTTGGAAAAGTTTGTTGAAAAATAATTATTGAGTGAGTTTTAATATGGATAATGTGAATATTTCAGTAATCATTTCATAAAGCAAACGTTTCAACAAACTTATATCCTCATCTGTACTTAGAAATGTTTGTTGAAACGTTCATTTCATGATGAAATGATTAATGAAATATATCCAATTTCTATTTTTTCATACTAAAACTCACGATTGTTTGTAATTTTGGAGAATGTTAAAATGGGAGCGTCAAATGAAAATGAGAAGTTATAACTTGTGACAGCTCGAAGCGACAACCTGCAGATCTGATACCATTATTAATATCATTTAACTGCGGCTGTGTTCCAAGTGTTAATACTAAAGAACTATTTCTGTATACAGAATAATGAACCGACTTACACATAGTATGTAGATTATATCATCATCTAAACTTCGAAATGTTTGTTGAAACGTTCTTGATGAAACGATTACCGAAATATATATAGTTCCCGTAATTGAACTATTACTAAAACTCACGATTATTTGTCTTTTTGGAGAATTTTAAAAAGGATACGAATGAAAAGTTAAAATTTCTGGCTACTTGAAACGACAACCTGCGGATCTGATACCATTATTACCAAATGTAAGTGCTAAAGAGCTAATTCTGGTAATATACACTTTTTTTTCATCATCTAATCTACTCAAATATTATACAAAGAAATGACCGAAATAAAAAATAAAAAAATCTTGAGCCTGTATTAAGTTTTACGGTTCCTTTTCTAAACTCGGCCCCTAGCAGAAACTTCAATTTGGGTGATGTGGACCGGTGAGTATTAACCAGGGGCCAGAAAGCGGAAGCTACTCCGAGACAATTGGTTTTTCTTTTCCTCCCTTCCGACCTCCCTAGAACAAGGAACAAGGAGGAGGGAGGGGAGATTTGTGATGATTGTCGACGAAGGGAGGACCGAACAGAGCTCGTCCTTAATGAAGCGACAAACTTGCGGCATTCTTCCTGCCCAAGGGAGGGGAAAAAATAGCGGGTATCAAGTTATATCACACTTATTTTAAGTGCGCTGAGTTTTATCCTGAATGTATGAGACAAAGGCTTACTAACGGTCCTCGTTTCTTTCGAGCAGGAAAGGTCAAGTAGGATTTATATACGTCTGCGAAAAAGTTGACTAAGATATATTTTTTATAAGGCACTTATAAAAATGATAGCGTTCTTTTAGATGATATTACTTTAAGTATATCGCAAAACCTTTTTTTTTTTTAATAATTATTTTATTGAATTGTACAACTGTAATATATACATCTAGTACAATGGATAAATGAATAAATAAATACATGAAAGGACATGTAGAGGCACTACCCACTGGCAGCACTCTAATAACATTTCTATAATAGAAGGTCCCGAGGCCATCTTCTCTTCAGACGCCTAGGAGAATTGTCCGGGATGGAATTGGATGCAAGGATGGAAACTAGTGGGATTGTATGGGCCTGAAGTTTATTATGGAATGATAGGTATCTGGAATGGGCTAAATCGGTAACATATGGAACGTTAAGGTCATTATGGATGGTTTTATTTGTGACAAAATAAGGAGCGTTTAGGATTTTGGGAAGGATTTTGGACTGCAAGGATTGAATACGAGAGGAATTCGATGGTATGGTGGAGCCCCATAGTTTATTCCGTAAGTCAATATAGGTCTTATAACAGTCACATAAATAAGTCATTTGTAATTGATCTGGAGCTTTGAGCGTTTGTCTAGTATGTGTTGAAGTAGTCGGAAGCGTCTAGCTGTTTCTTGTCTTTTCAGTCTTGTGTGAGGGTTCCAAGTAAGACGTTTGTCTAAGTTGAGTCCTAGGTAGCGAATCTGTTCAACTGGGATAAGTGGAGTACTGTTAAAGGACACAGTAGGACAGGAAGGGTAAAGGTAATTTGACGAGATTTGTTGAAATTGATTTCAGGTGTTGCCATTTCTTTGCTGTCTCCCTGAATGAATTAACAAGACGATGATGGGGCAATGTTAGAGAAGCAAAGTGATAGCTTCCCTTATGCGGTACTAGTTAGCATAAAAACATATTATGCCCAAGATGGAGGGTTCGTAGCCCTGTAGATGGCCTTAGAATTCTTTAAAGAGAAAGACAATGTCATGGCTATGCCATTATTCAGAAGGTGCGTAAAATGGGGGTTCCAAGAATGTGTGGTGTCAAGTTTTCGTAAAAGATTCCTATCCTAATTATACTTGGAAAGGCAATATTTACTGTACCATTTTCCGATTAATCACAGCAGCATAAAGTGACTTTAAAGTAATAATCAAACATAAATCAAAAGTCGGTTAATATAGGATTCAAGAATAAAGTTGTACAAAAACCGTTTAAACTTTACCGAAAGGTTTGTCAGAGGACTTCGCCTGATCGGCCGTTTCTGAAAGAAATGTCTTTCATAATAAAGCTGGGTCAAATATAATTAGAGAAGAGTCTGCGTCTTGGGTGGCAGAGGAAGAGTAGGTTGGTGTATTTTCAGGTTTGAAATCTGAAATTTTAATAATGATTTGTTTATATGATGAGGCATAGTCATCAGACTAGATAAAATAGTTGTATATTGTTCAAAGAAGGCTCCTTCTGGCAATATTAATACAAAGCTCGGTCAGTATCTCTGTTAAATTAAAAACAAACCTTTCTCCGTCCCCAAAATGTCAAATACATCTTCTGCTGAGTTCTAAGACAAAGGGCAAAATGAGATATCAACAGTGGCCAAACCAACTCCGTTATAAAGAGTCTGTGGAGACAAAGGCTCTTGGAAAAATATTAAAAGAAAAGAAAAAAAAGAAAGAGGTGGAAGGAAGGAAAAAATATTGTAGAAGAAGATGACTGGTGAAGATGAGGGACCGGGCCCAGTGATGCCACCGCTCCGATTAGGGAGGCTTTGTTTCCCTACCAGCCTCCCGGAAATGATAATTGCCTCACTTCTCTCTTCTTCTTTCTCTTTTAATATTTCTTCTATATAAATTTCCCTTTTTTTCCCCTCTTTTTTCTTTTCTCACATTTAGATTACAACCCAGATTATTTATTATTTGAAGAACTAGCACTTAAAGCAATGAAGGATTCTGTTATCAGCAATTTATGTTTTTAACAGTCTTCATTTGTTAAACCATGTTTTGTTAGCAGTAGAATTATTCATAATAGATATTTCCGGGTTGAACAACAAAAATTAGTAAAATAAATTAAATTAAAATATTTTTCACAAAATTATCTCATTTCATTTACGCTATTATCAGGACTAAATTATTTGAAATAAAAGTTCACTACGTAACACCACTCGTGACTGACACAACCAAGAAAAACTACAAATAATTGCATGTCTCACTTGCTGTACACCTAAACTTACTGGTACAATCATTACTAACAGACACATTGCCACAGAATCCGACATAGAGACTGAAACGTTTCTGGTATCTACTACCAAGAGATAAACATGCTAAGTGTGCCTTCAATGGGATGTTTCTCCATACACGCTTCCACGAGAATCCCTTAGGGGAGGTTTTCAAAAGAAGATCGGAAATACAATATGTGCCATATGGCATTTGTATGATTTCTTAAATAAATATTTTAATTATTATTACAAAGCAACATACAATAGAGCGGAAAATATATGCTGTTGAGATAAATATTTTTTCATTTGCAAATGTATTGTAATTTCTTAAGTGAATAGAATGAATGATACTTAATGACATGATATTAAGTCAAGGAAAGAAACTATCCAGTGGTAGTACTCGAATAGCAAATTAAACTCCGAGGCCATCTGCTTTTCAAACGCCTTGGAGAATTATCAGGAATTGAAGAGGTAACTAGGTTTGAAACTACTGGGTTTCAGCGGGAGTAAAGTTTGTCATGATTGATGCTGGGTTTGGCCCAAATCAGCAGGAAATAGAACACCAAGGTCATTATGGATGGCTTTATTTGTAACAAAGTAAGGAGCATTGAGGGTTTTACGAATAATTTTGAATTGCAAGGACTGTAATCAAGAGGAATTCGATGGCTTAGTGGAGTCCCAAAGCTCTACTCCTTAAGTCCAAATAGTCCGGAATACGAATCTTCTGTAGTTAATTAGGAGCTTAGAGCGTTTGTCCATTAATTGTTAAATTAGCCTGAAACGGAGAGCTGCTTTAGTCTAGTAGGTGGATTCCTAGTTACACTTTTGAGATAAAGTTAAATTCGGTTTAAAAAAATTACAATATGGAATTGGGTAGCCTAGTAGATTGGGTCCTGAGTGGTATATACGTCGGGTAAACGTTCCAACTTTTAGGCCTTGGCAGATAACGATTTAATGTTGACAGCCGTGAATCGATTCTGTGATATCTTTTTATTCTCCTTGGGCTTACCCAGTCTCTATAAAATCGGCACCTTTGATTGCAGGAACAACCTGACATTAGATCGTCAACTCAATCGTAGTTATATAAACAGTTCAGTCCCTGCAACATACTAATAACAATCATAACAAACCTTCATGGGTTGTAGTATCACAGTTAACAAAACAAAAAAAAAGTATATGTATCTGTGTAACTAACAAGAATAGTTTAAATGAAACCTTAATTTATAAATTGTTTATTTCAACTTAAAATGTTTTGTTTTCGTTTTCATAATCATTGGATTGTTATACCCGCCTTTTAAATCTCTATGTCATGGTCCAGACTAAAACTTTATAATTCTGTTATTTTATAGATCTCTCTACTCCAACGAATAATACAGTAACAAAACAAAAAATTATGTTCGGAAATTAGCCAGTGTATAACAAATTAGAGTGTCAGATGTTGGCTCCGACCGGATTAAGATCTTTCATAATTGTTCAAAACATAAAGTGATGTTAACACTTAATGAAAATAATATGTAAAGCATAATTGGAAAAAAAAGTTTATTTACTCATTTATAAGTACTTTTACAAGTACTTTCACTCATTTATAAGTACTAAGTCTCAGAACTAAGAATAACTACTAAAAAACAGGCAAGAAAATGGCTAAGTTTCTCACAGTTTATATTATTGTTTACCACTTTCAATTTCATTATTTATTTTTTTATTTAATCAGTTTCTTTAAAAAAAAATTTATTACAGCTGTATTAAGTACACGTAAATAGAATGAATAATAAGTAATGACATGAGGTAGGACCAGTAGAGAAATTACTCAATGGTATTACTCAGTTCTTTAAAAACAAAAATAATAATTTCACATAGTAACGCTTACAACGCTACAAATAAACGTCTACCCATCAAAAATAATAAATTTGACCATTGTTAAGAGAAACATCAATATCAGGTCTTGATCAATCAATTACAATCAAAGCATCAATCTTTGGCTTCACGGACTTCAACTTGATTCTTTAACTCTTTACTACTTTCACTTTTAAGTACTTTCACCTTAACTTTACAGTTACCGTTCAGGATTATTTTGATCATTTTTTGTGGTGTTTATTTAATTAATTAAGACAGTCTGTAATAATACTTAACGATTTAAAATATAATTTTAGCTACCAATCGCAATTATGGAACCAAAAAGAAATCTAAAATTGGCTTTGTGGTTATAAAGTAGCTAATGCTAATAAGGATATGCAACGAGGAATATCCTTTGAAAATTTTCGTGATTAAAAATGTAGTTGTGTTTTCTGAAAAGGAAGTTATGAATTCCCTTTAATTAGTTCTGAGAATTTTCTTAAAATAAAAAGCAAATAGATGAATAGTGGGTTCTTTAGTTTTTTTTATACATAAAAGAAAAATAAATTAACATTTCTTTAGCAACACAACTTAAAATCGTATTTCCCTTTGAGCTGTAACCTAAATAATATACAATATTTATTTAATAAAATAAAATATTTAAATTAAATTATGTGATTAATATAAAAACAGATGATTACAGAAATATACGCGTAAATGTATCGACGGAATACTCTAATTTCTTCGGTATTATAATCAAAAACGTAATTAAGATTATTGTTAATAAATCGTTATAAATTTCAACTAAATAATTAAAAGAATATTAAAAATAATTAATTAATAATAAGACTAGGATAAGAGGATGCACTTTTAAATCTAAATTAATTTTATATCTTTTTTTTTTTTTTTTTCAATTTTATATCATTTATGTTTCTATTTAGCTCGGGGAAATATTGAGTAATGTTTCTGTAGTCTCAACCTGGAAACTACTTTTTGCATACATTACAACGTAAACCCCTCATGGATTAATTATTATGTATTTTGGCTGGGGGAACGAGTTCGTTTCGAATTCGGTGTAGTTGCTTTAGTAAGATAATAGATTTAAATAAACCATTTGATATTAAAAGCGGATGACTCAGAAATTTCAAAAATTGAATTTTCACATTTTTCGCTGGTTTAGTCTACCATTTTTATGCTATCAAAAATTCAGGTTCAAAATCGGACCAAAACCATGAGAAATAAAGCGGCAAAGTGTACGACAGTGTAACAGTCGGATCTTCATTCATATTTTTTTCGATTATCCATTGTCTAGTGTTTTTGTAGCTATTTTAATTGTTTATGTATTTTTTTGATTTTGCTCCATCAACACGTTCATTCAATCATTATTTTTTTAGTATCTGTTCCGCAGGTTGTCGATTTGAGTTAAGTTACAAGTTTTAACTTTTTATTCGTTCCATTTTTAATATTTTCCTAATATACACGTTACCGTGAACTTTAGTATGGATCAGAGAATGTATATATGGGTAATGAGTTGATTTCGGTAATCATTTCATCAATAAATAAAAGTCGAATAGTTACCGAATTTTTTACTGGTGATATTTTTTTATATAATTTGTATAAATACGTATTATAATGATATTTTTAATCCATTCATTTGACACCATCCATGTACTGTAGCATCTTCCTTAGATTCGAAAGAGAAATAGATAAAAACCCTAAGCGAATGCCTCTTACTGATTTTTCTCTTCAGTAAACCTTTTTTTTTTCGTGAAATAACTGCGGGTTTTCTTAGTTGGGATTGGGCCAGATGATAAATATAAAAAAAAAAGAGGGCACAGCAGGGAGCCCTAAGGACTGCCAATGTTTTAGCCCCCCTTATGATAAGGCAGCTTTATTGTCGAATGCTTCCAACGTCAGAGCCCTCAATGCTTCGCCATCCAGCTCCGCTTGTACCGTTAACTCTCCGGATCTAAGATCCATAAAACCGTTGGACGGATTTTCAAGACTTGCTTCGATAAGATCCATGCATATGTTTAGAATAATATATAGTTATATACCTCATGAGGATTACAACAATAAATTACAATCAAGTGGTCCGGTTGAACCAGTTCATTACATACGAATGTCAGTAATTACAATAGTAACGGGATTTTAATGTTGTAAAAAGTATAATGAAATCAACAAGTATCTGACTTGAATCTTACAAGTATGATTTATGTTGAAGCCTTTAATCATTCAGATTTTATCTACCTTCAAGCGATTTTTATTTTCTTCTGTATCACATTCTTCAATTATAAAAAGATATTTACGTATGTGAATTCATAAAAATGAAAGAGCTCATGATTATATTTTGGAAAATATTAAAAGGGAAAGAATGAAAAGTCACAACTTGTTAATAATCAACTCGAAGCGACAACCTGGGGAATAATTACCATATTTTTTATTGTTACTATTATTATTATTTTTTTTTGGACAGTTCAAAAAGTTATTTTAATTAACATATAACATTCGAAGACCTACCTAAATTCTTTAAATTAATTATTCTAACGATGCATATTTTATTAACATCGGATTTATCGGAACTTTCAGTAATATCGCCAGTACATTTTTTTTCCAAAACTTAAAATGGCTTCCAGCTTTTGGGAACTTACTATCCAAATTACCAATTTACTAATCAGTCGACTTAAAACCTGAATCATACTATCTTATTCTTATATAAATAGGTAGATTAAGTAAGCACCTAATTAATTACAATCAATATACTCTATTAATACAATTACTTATTTTAAACACCATATAATGTATACATTAAGACATAAACAATAATGATTCAGATGAATAGAGGATTGCCATAAAATCATACTTGCCTGGTATTTAATGGGTACATTAAATACCAGGATTCTTCGTTAGGTATACGTAGCTCGACCCCCGATTCGACCCATTTCCTTTCCTAAGCCATCTTCAGTTCTATCCGTGTTTCTTGAAGCCAAGTCCTCGACCTCTCAGTGAGCTAGAGCTTCTCTCTTTTCTGCTTCTTCTCCAGGAGCGAAGTCTCCAACTCCCACCTTCACTCTACCCTTTTTCTGGAGATATATCTCCCTTTTCTGTTTTCTACTGTTACCTTAAAATATACAATGAGTATTATGTATACGAAATCAACATTAAATGTGTATTCTCCTGCTTAAGTATTAGTCGAAATAAAGTATACTCGTTTACTTTATTGAACAATTAAATGTCCAGAAATCGGTTAATTTGTTCAAATAAACATTATTTGAAATAATACACTTATGCATATTTGAATATATAAATATACGAATATAATCTATTTATGCATTTATTATCGAATACAAGGTTGGATCAGTTCCCAATTTAATTGTAAAACCACTGGAAAGATAAGTGCAGTTTCAGCTTATCACCGGCCTTGAGATAAACGCTCAGCCGAACCCATTCAAATCTGGTTTCCGATCTCAATATTCCACGCCATCCTCCTTGATAAAAATTATATACACCCTTCAATACTATCTACAAGTTTTTCTAATCCAATAAACTTTTAAATTAGTTCGCTTCTATCTTATCTTATTTTTTTAAAGCATTTTGCATTTCTAACAAGTCTCATCTCTCATGCTTACAAATTTTTTCCGACTATTCTAGCCGTTTTAAATTTAAAATTCGAGGCCAATGTCTTATGACATTATTCTTTTAACATCCAAGAATCTCTGGGATCTGAAGATTCTCTTGGGGCACCTAATTGGGGGAAATTCTGGTTGTTGTGTGTGATCCCGGCTAAACAACTTGCACAGTAGTTGGCTCAGAAACAGGTAGGACACTACCATGAACTGAACCCAATATCTTTTATGGGTTGTATTACAGGTAATTATGGTAGGAACAACTACGAAAACACACTTATTGAAAAAGTTCTCCCCTTCTTCCAAGATTCCAAGATGTCAAATTTATTTTGCGGAGGTTGTTTCCTATTTTTCTTTCTTAAATTATTCAGCAAATTGATCAATTTTTCCTAATTACTTAACATTGAAGATAGATATTTTTATGTTATTATTTGATGTAGCCATCTTGATCTTGATCTCCACTACAACCGTTCAGGTTTCCTTGACCTGCCAGAGATATTCCAGCATCCGACTCCTCGATTGTTCTTTTGCTGAAAGCTTTTGTCTTTCATATGAGGGCTTCTTCACATCTACAACTCTACTTCGTAACCCTCTCCTGTCCCACACTACGGTTGGTCCAATGTTTGTACTTTCCATTTCTCGGTGCTCAACCTTTTAATACGTCCACATCTCTTCCTTATACTAACAGAATTTGAACATTTCATACAATTGTTGGTTTGACAAATCTGTTGAAATTTGTATCAATGTTCAAGTATTTTCTTGGGACCTAGAATTTTTTCCTTTCCTTTTTCTCAATGTCAGCAGTTTTCTTGCTTGCTATGGTTTCTGTTGTATAGAGGTACTCTATCTTAACAATCGTGAAATAATAAATATATGTGTATGTCCATATATGAGAGGAATTTGGAATTATACATGTAGATTTTCATTATCCTACATTATATATATACTTTTTTTTTATTTAGAAACAATTATATGTATGCTGAACTATTGTAGCAGTAGGTGTATTATCTCACTGAACAATCCTCTTGTAATAGCGCCAGTGTAATCAACCATACTAGTTGCCATTGTTCTAAAGCCTTGCCAAATCGGTGCCCGACACTCCACACTAATTATAGTGTGAATTATATGAAGGCGGCGGCTGTTTATATTGCACTATTAACACCACTGACTGGCTAATGCCAGGTGTCTCCAGCCTCATATCAGGCACATTATGTTCCATGCTTTGACTAGTTACTCACCATAGAATCGGTTTTAATGGCTCTGTATCTGAACCTCCTCATCGCTTTGTTCTATATAACTAATTTACATAATGGATATCCTCATTGCAGTTTCCTTGATCTATGAATACATTAGCTGTATTAAATTCTGGCAACGATATAGTTGTTATTTATTAAATTTTTAATGCGAAAAGATGGTAATACTCATCATAGAATATTTATTGATAAATTTTAAATCGTAAAATCGCTCATAATAGAGCTTTTACCTTAAAAGTAAATTTGTAATTTATCATTTCTTTATATATGTCCTAGTTTAAGTTTTATTAAGACATAAATAAAGCCACCCTAAAAACATAAATATAATCAAAACCAATACATTTCCATACCAAGTATATATATACATACATTTTATTTATACTAAAATTTATATCATAATCACCATATTCAATCCTCTTTACCGCCTAACCAGTGTAAGGAGGAAAAAATACATATAAAACTTCATAAAATATTTATGAATGATGGTTAGTAGTAAAGAATAAAAACAAATATTCTCATCATACAAGTAGTCTTTACTCATCGTTTTCCTCAAGGAGCAATTTCATCACCAGTATATCTGACACATTCTAAAAAACTATCTTTGCAGCGCAGTTAAAGCATGAAAACGAATAATAAATGGCATTTATTTGAAATGTAACAAAAGATGATACGGAGATGCTTATGGATAAAATAATAAATGTTTAAAAAGATAATTAATGTAGTTAAAATAAAAAGACGAATCCTATTTTTATCCTAGAATAGCATTTAAACTGATCAATTTTTATTAATTTTATTGTTTTTTAACATGTTTATTTTTTTTTCCAGGTAAATGATCCATCTTTGTTGCTTATCTTCTGATTGATGGCGATTGAGTGAGTGATTTAATTAATAATGTCCTTAAATTATTGTCGGAAATGTAAGAAATGTAATAACATTTCTATTATTGTTAATAAATGTTATTAATGATGATATAACGAATCATTTTAATAGGTAATGACTTTCAAATCGATAGGAATATGCTCTGGGGATAGACGTAGGCGTAGTTTGCGTGTAACTAGAAAATGAAATAAAATCACGTAAATGTTTAGTGATATATAAAAATTAGTATCGAAACATAAATAAAATAATTTTAAAGAATAGTAAATGATATCAAAGTTGCAATTATAATCAAATACTATATATAATCAAATACTATTGTAAAACTGAAACAATATATATTTGTATCTACCTTTTTACTGTATTATGGTATATAAATATATATCACACCCATATGCACTCAGAGTTACCTGATAGTTATCTGATGATACGTTGGGCTCAGCTGGAGAATATGGAACTGGAGTAAGTTCTGGTAATTTATGGCTTCACCGACACGAAAATAGCCGACACATCGCCGAGGAAGAAAGGAAAAGAGTGTTAAAAGAGCGATAAATTAGGTTGAGTGCCGGGAGGGAATATAACAGGCTGTGAAGAATGAAGGAGGGAGCAGGGATGGAAAGAAGAGTTCCAGGAGGATTTGTGACTCTTCCAAGAAGTCGAGGAATCAAAATAAATTTGTGAGGGCGTGTCGGTCGAGGTCTCCCGACATCTCGAAACTATTTCTGAATTTTGTGGAATAGTGAAGAGTTCAACAGAAGAAATGTTCTATCTCTGTTTGAGTGCTGCTGAAATGTTTTATAACAACAGTTTTATGTTTGCATTACTATTTAAACTGTTAAATTGCTAGAACGGCGTTTTTAAAAATTGATATTAAAAGAAAATCTAGTAATACAAGAATAATGTTTGTTTATAAGTTACGATGAGCTATTAACGGTATACTATTATACTTTTTTGATTTTATTATGCTTCATCATTACTCTAGGATGTATATTTTTTTTTTAAACTGAGTCGCTAAGCTGAAGATTCCGGGTTCAATTCCGGCTGTGGCAAATCAATTATTTAAGCTGTTAACAGCCGTGGTAGGACCCTGTAGGACCTGAATACATGAAGAAGATTATAAACTGGGTACCCTTAATTGAAGTCTCTGTCTCTACCATGTACTCAACCCAAGCCCATTTGTGGGTTGTACTGGCAAGGGTTTGTCAGTTTATCTTGATTATTAAAAGGATACCACTATAACTTTACTCATTAATCTAGGATTTCAACAAAAATTATTATTAAGGAGCAGATTCCGTTTACAATTTTAGGAATTTGTATCATTAATAGCACTTTTTGAGCATTTAACCTATTACCATAGTTTTTTAATTATTGAAATTTGACCTGTATTTTCCCACTATTTATATGTTTGTCAATTTTCCTATAAAATTACTAATTCCATTATTCGGGGAACAAGGTAACAATTTCAGCTTTATTTTGATTGCAGTTCTTAGTTGAATATTTCGTTTAATATAAAGTCACATAAATAGGTTATTACACATTCCTAATTAAGAAACGCATATCGGTATATATATTCATATATTCCACTGTAGAATAATGGAGTACTATTGGTGGACAATATTATAAATTATTCGGGTGAAACGATTGTCTACTTTAGAGGGATGTCTTCTTAAAGTTTTTTCTGAAAAGTATCGATACAATGAACAGTTTGAAATATTTTTAGGCATTTACATTCCTGATTCAGGTTAGGATATTTGTGTTTTTCCCCCTCATGTCTCTCTCTGTTCGTTAGAAATTATTTTTATTTCATCTTCAGAAGAAAATGAACCGCGATAAAATCGTTAGCCCTAATTAGTAACACAAATTAACCTTTTAATCTGACGTTTAATCAGGCGGTATAATGCGTAAACACAAAACAGCTCTCCCTCTCTCGAGAGCGTTATTAAATCCGATCGTGGTGCTCGAGCACATTCGGTCGGGGTTTTGATTAATCAGAAGTAATTAAAATGTACTCGCTATCTGTTGAGGAGAATTCGCCCAAGCCCCGAAGCGGGAGATTGCTGAGTGTCCGGTGTGGACTGCGATTTAATCAAATCATGACCTGTCATTTAGATAAGGGCTTCTCAATATATCTATTTGCTGACTTGAGCATTTCTTTAGCCGGTAACTGCGGGGTAACTTTTATTTATGCTATATGTAAGTAATTTGTTGCTGAAAGTTTCTATAAATAAAAATAATAAATATTAAAAAGGTTTATTATGATTATTCTTACTGTTTACAATAGAAATAGTTGTGACGGTACAGGTTTTCTTTGAATATAGTATAAGAAAAAAAAAAACTCCTTCAGTCAACCCACACTTGTGACTATAAAGCCCTGATGAAAATGAACTTAAATGCGAGCTGTAACATTGGTTTCTTATAAATATTTGTTTACTGTTAGAAAATTTACTTGGACTTTCTCCCGGACCATTTTCTCAAAAAAAAAAAAAAAAAAAATGTCAGTCTGTACTTCATTTATACATGTAAGTTTTCCGTTATTATACATTTTGCTTGTAAATCTATTTATTTATTTCAATCACACATTACTTATTGTTTTAAAATTATCACAATTTTTACTATTTCTAATTCTCAATAACGTTTTATTATTTTCATATTAATGTTTTCCTTCTTTGAATCTCACAATGAGAAATGATTCGATTTACCATTCCTGAGAGTTATAATAATATAATATATTACAATAGTTATAATTACATAATAAGGGTCGGATTCGAGACCGCGTGTGGCAGATAACTTATTTATACCTACTATTTCACATAACACAATATTATTATTATTCATTTTCAATAATAATTTTTCATATAGAGTAACTTAACGTTGTCAATTTACAGAAGTCCAGTGTTTTTATTTCATTGGTTTATTTTAATTCTTCAGTTTTTCAACTATTACCTGTATTGAACTATTGAATTACTTTTATGTACGTTATAAATAAAATATTTTTCTATTTATCTCACAGCCATATATGTTCACTCTGACTGCTTTATAGCACTAGAAGGTTTTTTGTAACATGTACCACATTTTATGAGGATCTACATAATAAACAAATGTTGCTTAACGAGTCTCACCCACATCTCTGATCGAAAGTAACAACAGTCACTAATATAGTATCAGCTCGACTACCCGTTGACCCAAAGGCTCCAACCCGTGGGTGCTTCTGTGGGTGGCAGGTTGTGGGTGACGTGTCATTGTTTGGTCCCAACCCGTGGGCTACCAGGACCTGTTCAATCCTCTCAGCCAATCTTTCACCGTCCTTCTACTTCAGTAGGAAGTAATTAGTTGTCCTTTCTAATACTTTTTGAGTCAGCTCTTGGCCTATATATTTAAAAAAAAAACTGAACCTCTATTACTCATGAGGTGTCCTGGGTTCATTACATGGTAGGGACTGTACTAGGACAAGTGTTGTGCAGGGAGGTGATTTGTCTGAGGTAACGCTAAGTCTTAGGTTTCTCCCTATATTAAAAGATACCCCACTTTATAGAACCTGGGTTAGCCCCAAGGTTGGTCTCCAGATCTCACCTTGGGTGATATGTATGTTTTTAACAAACTATTAGTCTAACTTTTTTTAAAATAATTAAATTTTCCTTGGGATTATATATATTCCTATCTTGTATAATTTCTTCGATATTATTCAGCATATAGTACCGTTTCTCTCTATTAGCGTTAAATTAATTACTTATACTATTTACGAGGCTGTATTTTTTAGAGGCTACTTATTTTTAATACTTTAGTTGCTTTTATTATTTTTTTAATCTAAAAAGAGCTTGTGGTACTTGATTTTTTTCATGAATATTCTATCGTTATTGTTTAAGGTGTTATAAAAAACTATTCTGTTTTTTATTTCTGATCCAACTATTGCAGAAGCGGATCCAGAGTTTTATATTTTTTATTTTTTTATGGGCTTACTCGACAGCGATGGAATATTTGAACTAGAATATTTGCCGGATGGTGTAAGCTGCGTTTTACCATTCGCTTTTTTCAACTCTTCCTCTCTCGTACTAAATTTATCGGTTTTATTAAAATGTTGTAGAGCTAATATTTCGAAGTAAATAATATAATCTCCTGGCACAAATTGAAATTATCTTAAATTAAATTAAATACATTAAATAGAAAAAAAACCTATTTGATTTAATAATTGAATTTTCCTTAAAATTTGTCTGCCTTTTTAAATTCCATCGGCCGGTTCAAATTCCCCTTTAGTATTCCTTTTCATTAGTTGTTGGAATTGAAATAAATATTTAGTTCCTTCAGTTCTGACAACCGAATTTGGGTATTCGCAGAGCAGTGTAGTATAAAGTGACGTCAAATGAACAAATGAACAACAGAGCCATCTGGTATTTTATACGTCTCGGGCTTTTTAAATGTTTTAATATAATCTTCGTTTATGGCAACAATAGTTTTTGACTTGCCATGTAATATTTATTTATTATAATTGTAATATCCTAATAATTAATAACTAATAAATAAAATAATATCTAAGAGCTAAATTAATTACTAAAGATGAAAACATAAGGTTACAAGACCAATCTACACAAAAATCCAAACCCATCATTTCGGACGAAGAGAGGAAAAGAAGATCAGAAAGATTGAAGAAATACTGGGTAATAAGAAAAGAACAACACACAAATAAATGATCGATCCAAGGTACCCCAAAGAGGATGAAACGAAAAAAAAAATGGTTTTGTTTGTTTGTTAATGCCACTTTATGCTGCTCAGGCTAATCGGACGATGCTACAGTGGGACGACTAAATGTTGCCTATCCAGGTACAATTAGGACAAGGATCTTTAACTAGTTCTGGAAACCGCAAAAGCTCGGAACCGCCATTTTACGTCCCTCGGAAATCACTAAGGTTTCTTTTATACCTTTAAAATATCTTTGGGCCACCTGCCGAACTACGAACGAGCTAGGAACCCGCGATTTTGGGTCAATTGTTTTCTTTTTAGGTATTATTTACCATCTTATTATATTTTTAACTATAACTAATTCATTTTATTTGTTATTAATTTTTAAATATATTTATTTGAAAAGAAAATATATATCCAGGACGGGGGCTCGAACCCGGGCCGTCTAGATCGCTAGTCTGGAACTCTACCAATTGAGCTATCCTGGCTGTATCCCCGGCCATGGTCACATCCTTTCTTTTCACTGATCCCATTTCCCCGCGTTCTCGCAATTTGCGATGTATACGAGGGGAGGAATGTTCTTTGAACATTTATTTAATTTGGATCTTGTTGACTTACGTCATTATAATTTATTTTATTTTATTAGTTATTAATTTAATATGTCCAGGACCGGGACTTCTTTTCAAATAAAAGTATTTTAAAAATATAACTAATTAAGTGGGTTTTTTAAGCAATCGATTATAGAATTTAAACCTACAAGTAATTTTAAAAAATAAGTGTTTTTTTAAGTTAAAAGTCGTTTTTACTTTTTTTTTTATACTAAAACTCGTGAAATATTTTTTATAACTAGGGAAGTGTAAAACTCGTTTCCAATTATCTATGTATTTTCAACAAAAGAGACTGTCAATATTCTTACTGCGTAATAACTTCCAGCTGTCTCAAAATTTTCTTATAACTTTCCTCGGGCTCATTTCAGGAGTGATAATAAGCCGTTATTCTGATGGAAAGAAAGGAAAAAAAAGGAAAATGAATTATGAAGAAGAAGCGGAAGGGCCAAAAATAAATGAGTTCTAATATCGGGAAGGATTGGGACAATGCGGGAAATCTTGGAGGTGAGGAAAGACCTTACAGTTTCTTGAGAGTTGCCTCTCCGCTAAACTGGGAATAAATCATGGCGCCATTCCCTCCTCGAGCCTCGTTATTAATGGTTCCTCTTCTTGCCACTTGCTCCGATTCCTCTTTGTTACCGTCCTTCTTGCAAATGGCTGTCGTCTTTCCAATGGCTCTACTGATTGACGCTCTTCCTCCAGCAGATTCCTCGGTGATTTGTGCCAGTCAGTGGTCCACACGTCTTGCCCCTTTGCTGAATCAATTTTTTTCTTTGTTTGGCCCAGGACAGAGGTGTTTCACATGTTAGATTATTATTTTTTTTTAAATTTTAGTATAGACAGGATAACGGTTGTGGAGGTGGTGATATGTCCAAGATCACACACAACTGCCAGGTTTTTTCCTCCTATTAAGGATACCCACTTTATAGAGGCTGGGCGAGCCCCAGGTAGGTTTCCATATCCCACAGGATCCATCCCCGGCTGCTGTCAGATTAAAAATATCAACTTCCACAGCGGATTTGGACTTTTGCAGAGTAACACAGCACTGACACAGAGCCACCTTGCTCCATAATTAAGGGTGGTATTGTTCATAAAAAATGTCAATCAATCAACTACGTTTTATTAATTCAATTTTCAAGAAATCGAGATTGTTTCCGTTTTAAATTTCCATAAATATAATTATATATAAAATATCAATCGGCTTTTTTTAAGTTTGTTTTTTAAAAAAATTATCAATTATCTCTAAAATAGGTTGATTACTAGTTAATATAAAAAAAACGTGCAAGATTAAATAATACACACATAACTCCCCACTGTTTGAGATGAGCCCCTTAATCTTAGCCTAAGAGGAAGAGAAGAGGTGGTAGCAGCCGATGTCGGCAAGTTCGCACCCCTGCAAGTGTAGCCTCCAAGGAAATGGGTTCGCGTTTCCCCAACAGGTATCGGATATAGCTCTCGATTTCCTCCTCCTTTCGAAGGAAATTCGGGAAACCGTATGTAATACACTTTCGGAAAATATTGGTTACTTTGGATATTACCGCTCTGCGTATCTGTATTGAAGTAATAAAACCGTAGTTAACTATTCTATTGGACCGGAATATTTTGTTTATGAACAATTTATTTTTGCTTGTTTATAAAAATAAACAACGTCGTTCTGTGATTACTCTACGAATACTGTTATATGTATCACTAATACGACAGTTTTGACAGTCTACACTATTTTTATGAGGGATAAAGATAGTCCGGGGGTGCTGTCAAAAAAACTCTAAATAAGACCATTTTATTTAGTTTTTTTTTTACTGCACCCAAGACTATCTATATCCCACTTTAGATCTTACAGTCAACAATTTTCTTCTCAATACACTATTTTTATTTTGTTCTTAATTAATTTCATTCCTTGACTGAAGATTAAAATGTTGACTTGTTCAAAGTGTAATTATAGACCGAGGCGTAGATGAGGGAATTGCGCTAAGCTCCCGATCTTCCACAATCGAAGCTTAACCAGTTTCGATACCCGAATCAAGTTTATAAGAGGAGGGGGCTTTTGTATGATGTCCGACCATATAAAGCATATATCAACCGATCAGTTCATCCTTATATAGTAAAACATTCGGATTCGGTGTGTAATTGGTAGATAATTTGTACGCGAATGAAGGTGAGAAAATCGAGAATGTAGGATGATTAATCTTACACCTTGAATAGACAGTCCATCAAGGAGATATTTCCTTTGCTAAGTAGAATAAAATTACCCTTTCTTCTATGTCTAAGAATTGCGAGGACGATCTTATTATTCCAATATTTAGTTTCATCCGATGGTTACCAACCAGGTCATAGACTAAGAACTCATTAAAACATGGATGAACGAAAAGGATGTAACAAGGAAACACTGGGGGTATTTACTTCAAGGAAATGAAGCGGGAAATCTTTGGTGATGGATATGTTTGAGGATCGAGTCGGATATTCAGGTTGTTTGGTGAATATGACTCAATTCACTAGAGTTTTGGATATGAATAGGAATGTTATAGAGCTACAGTAATAGGGCATTAATGGAGTGTTCTGAATGTTACTGTTATGTTCTGTAATAACGAAGTGATATGCTCTACTAGCCGTGTGACACTGGCGCTTGTACAAACCTTGGGCTGATGTCGTCAGTAAACACGGGCTCAGCTAGCGACCGGCTCTTGTTGTTTTAACAGATCGGCGGTGCGTGCTGCAATGTAAACAAGCCAGCCAATTACAGCTGATTGCGCCCTCCCTTCAAAAACCAGAATATAAGCCATTTGATGAACCCAGTCGTGGTATACATGAAATTCAAATCAAAAATGGACTATTTAGACGGAAAATGGAATTATTCCTTTTAGGAATCAGCTTAATTTGTTGAACTAGGACTGGAAGATATCAATTTAGCCGATATCGATGGAATCTGCAAGTCCCTATACAATATTCATCGCTGCCTTCAGAAATTCTGCTTTGCATCAACAAAATTGATGAAATCAGTGACCCCAAAATAATACTTCGGAAAGTCCATATTATAAATTTTGAAGTTTTATTTATTTTTTATTAATTGTACGATTAAATTTTGTTTGTCTCTTTTTCTCAGGATTGCTGGATACACCCTAACGGGACCGTGGCCAATGATAAACTCACTCGTTGTATTTATCAATATTTAAAATTGTTCGCACTATGCTCCCAATTCCTAACAATAATGCTTTTTAAGATACTTGAACTTTCTTATTAAATAAAGGCAATCATTTTATTGTTTCCTCAGGAATAATGTCATTGGTAGAAACTACAATTGGGAGTACTTCAACCTTCACTAGCCGTCAAAGTTGTTTAAATTCCTCGAATTTTTTTGCATAAACTTCTACCTCAATGATTTGAGCTTTCTTTACTGCCTTCTCAATAAGCAAGATGTCAAGTCTATCGTGAGGGATATGATGGGATTATATTATTAGCCTCATTATTGTTATTATTTACTTATTTATAGTTAGTGTTTTATTTCCCTAAATTTACTTTATTACTATGTAAATGTAAACTTTTATAAATTATTGTTCTCTGTTGGTTCAAAGGCGTAAAACCCTTAAGTCATCATCGTCAAAAGTCCGCTTTATGAAATGTTGGTACATATCATAGATCAATAACACATACTTCAAATCACTGGTGTTCAAAATCACTCATAAACAGGACGATTGAAAAAACTCAGATATCATTTGAACTATTGCTATAATGGGGACTGTAGATGGATCCGATGGGATCTAAGACCTTTCTGGGGCTCACAAGTGGGTACCCAAAATAAGAGGGAAACATCTGGTGGTTGAGCGTGATCTAGGACAAATCACCTCCCTGCTCAACCGTTGTTCTTGAAACAGTCCTCTCTAGCTTGTACTGAAACCCACACCTTCCACCTGTTATGGTTGAGGTTCATAAGTGTGTATACATAAACTATGATAAAATAGATATACTAGACCACTCCGACTAATAGCGGCTGTGGTCATGTTTGCTTGTATCATGACCGGAATGCCATTCTGCGTGTTGTGCTCACTGAGGTTTATCTCAAATAACTTGTTTAGTTGCAACCTATTCCTAAGTTTTATTTTTAATTTAAGTACTGAAAGAACATAAATTCATTTATTTTTCAATAGGAAAGAAGATGGGAAGAAAAATAAGCATTATTAAAATCTCTAATTTCCTGAAAAAGAAATCTTTTTTTCGTCTAAAACGAAATTGCGATATTTTAAACAAAATTTTAAATATTCTCTTGAAATCCATGCTAACTGTGATTTTATATTTTAGAAAAATCTGCTCCACTATAACTCATGAACTATAGTCGTCGAAGTTCTGGGGGTCAGTAAGTAGGTGGTGGAGTCTGTACTATTTTCAGAACAACAGTTCTGCAGGAAGATGATTCGTCCAAAATCATGCTCACCTACCAGACATTTAGCCAAGTTAAGGGTACCTACTTTATAGATGTGTGCCCCAGGAGGTTTTGGAGATCTCACAGAGTCCATCTGTGGCCGTCAAGAGCATAAATATTTTTTCTCCTATAGCCGGATTTGATCCCGGGAGCATCAGCATAGGAACTCAGTAATCTTCATAACAAGGTACCCCGCTCCCTAACTGAAGCTAAGTAAATGACTGACGATATTAAAGTTAACATAGTTTACTATTGGAAGAACCAAAAAGATGAAGAATTATTTTAAATAATGGTACACGAGGGAAACAATAAACATCATTAGTGTGTCTAATATAAGCTCCTATGCTGTAGTGAATTTTAAATTAATTCTATAAAACATAATTTTTATAATATATAAGCATTTTACGTTATAAAAAAATGTGCGGGTATGTTGCTTAAAAAAACTATTTTCTCTTGTATTCCAACATTACTTATTTTTAATATTTCATGTTTTATTTTTCAAGCTAAGCCGTGTGTTAGGAGTGTGTCAGACTAGTTTTTTTATTTTTTCTATATCTAGACAATTTAGTAGTCAGTCTCATGTTTCTTTATTAACCTCTTTGTTAATGAGGTTTTATAAATATTCATCGAACCTCCCGCTGACTCGAGCTTTCAGTTCCCTGCCTGGAGTGAGGTTTTGTTCTGTTTTGACTACCCATGGCTTGATAATGGACTAATTAATATCCCGACTCCCGAATGATATAATAGTAACTGTTGTAAGATGGTAATGGATGTTATTGGAAGAGGAGGAGTTGTAAGAGGGAAGGTCTTGTTGGAATATTCATAGTGGGAACGGGAGCTCTAATAGAATCCCACCTCGACAACTATTACTTCGCTTTATTGGCCTCTTGTGGGATTTATTGTGGTCAGTGGGATCCCTATTGCCCTCTGCTCCATTTCTTGTGTATTTCCCTAGGATAAATTGAATGGAAAACACTGGTTTTGTATTCCTGCATGTGTGGAAAATTATATTAATAATTAAGTAATCAGTTTTATTCGACAATGTAATTACTTAGGGCAAATACTTTTATAACAAGACACGGTTTTCTTCAGGCTCCATTACATATCTAATAATACCACTTAGACTAAGCTAGATAGATATATTATACAATATTTATCTGGAGGCATGAAGAAATATATCTGTTAGGCTGGTTGCTAATGAAGCTTTTCTTCTACAGCGCAAAAAGTTAGGGCCAAAAACCTAAACCACAACAACTCTAGAAGGGTCTTGGCTTCGATACGTGTTAGGGACCATGGAATTCTCCTGCCCTTATGAAGACCTGGGTATCTTTAAGTTAAAGATGTAGGGTTGGCCGAGTGGGTTTTCAGAACCACGTATGCACCATAAAATAAGGTTTTTGCCTCAGCCGTAATCAGACCTGGGCCTGGGTGCCTTTGGAGGAATCCCACTCTTTTTTATAATTTAACGAAACTTCTATTGAAATGCCAATATTTTATTATCTTCTCCATTTTTTCTCAAAAACTCTTCCTAATCTGTGTGGTCATCTGAATATTCATCATTATCTAGTATTCAGCACACGTTCGTTAATAATGTACAGATCTTTAAAATGCACTTTCCTTAATAACAATAATAAATATTTATTGAGAGAAATCAAATAAATGCCATTTCCTACGTATTCATTATCTTATTTTGTAAACATTCCTGAAGTATTTACGTGGAAGCGTGGAACTCTTAATACGGTTCATCTCCCTATAGTAGATCCTCTAGCGACGTCACACCCTGTGATCATGTATCCGTCAGTAATATTTGTAGCAGTAAGTTTTGGTCTCCAGCAAGTGATTTATATATATTTTTTTTGTAATTCTTCTTACATTTCCTCAAAGTTTCAGGATATCAGTTTTAATTTAGTGTAAAGGTCTCTAAGGAAACTTGATAAAAGTGTACTGATATCTCGTGTTTCCTTAATTTATGATATTAGGCTGTTTATTTAATTGAAAAAATTAGTATTTTAATTATCCAGATACCAGATTATAAAATGTGAAAACTATGTTTTTAATTCTCAGATATTTTTTTCATTTAGTCTTTAGGTAAAGCTCCAAAATTTCAAAATTCACAATTTTCTCCAGTTTAGTCGAGGAATTTTATGCTCTCGAAACTTTAGGTTCAGAACCAGACTAAAAACATTAGAATTAAGACAGAGAAGTATTATGTTAGACAAAGATTTTTGAATTTTGGGAGTTAGCTTTTGATCCTGACCGCCTCATATCTTCTTCTTCGTCATTTCTTATTGTATAGTTTTCTTTATTAAACTCGTAGGAGATGCTGATATTATTTTCTAATTACTTCAGGTATTCTTTACGAAAATAGTTTTTACAGTATTAATATTTAATTTACTCTGTACAGATTATTCTTCATTGAGAAATGTTATTCAAACATGCGTTGAGACATAACATCGCTGTGCATCTAGAAGTAATAGAAAATGGCCTCTGTTGCTCAGACAGACATAAGACACTGTTAGTAGTGTAATTGATGTAGGTAATTTATTGAGAGTCGTTAGAAAAAAAGGGGGAAATGGACTTAATGGGCGGACAGATGAGAAGACGCCCCAGCTGCCTGTCAACGCTAGATAGTTCTCGCTTCTTCCTCTGTTTTTTGTCTGTCCCTTTTTGTTCTCTCCTTTCGTATGCATAGGTCCCGAGCCGAGGCTGTGTATTGCCTTTTGCCCATCCTCTCTACCCTGCAAGAATCTTATTACTTCTGTGGTGTTGTATAATGAATATTTCAATGAATAAACCTGAGCAAGATGAAAGAAGTATCCTGTACACTATAAGAGGATATATGGAAATTTTATTTGAAAGAACGGTTTTCTTATGATGTTGTTGCGAGCTAATATTTGAATAATTTTGTTTTTATTTTAATTAATTTATCTATGTAACAGATTATTTAAATTTGTCTTCGAAAAAGTAATCGGTGGTTTGTGAGTACTCTCGGTATAGAATGTGAATATATTAATACATATTTTAGAGAGGAAATTACTAATTTTATTTTATAAAAGAAATAAGAGTTCATCAGAGAAACATATTTATTTGAACTTTTTTTTTATCAATTCCAATGAAATTTCAATGATCCGGATTAAGAAATGGTTAGTGATCTGCACAACGTTAAGGTGTGAATATCTAAAACTAGACACGCCCTATACATATATAACATACATTTTGAATTTGCTTAAAGGGGAACTTATATTTTTTATAAGCTTTTATCTATTAATATGAGTGCTTCGGAGAATCAAGTGTGCATGTGTGAATTATTTGTAATTTATATCTGCACCCCGGAGGCAAGGGCCAATTTTAGTAATTTTTGCATTTGTTCAGGGAAGCCTATTAACTTTAAACTATTAAAATATTTTTTTTTCGTTAGTTACAGAGCAGCATAAAGAAAATGTTCACATTGTTATCGGTACTAATATGTAATTAATAAGTATTGATCATAGTATATATTTATGACAATTTACCTTACACGTTACCTATTTTGTGGACATGGTGTCATTATCTTGGGGAAACAAAATAAAATATTAGCTACATTATAAAGTTCCGTAAAATTTAAAAGAAGAATTGACATAAGCGAATTCAGAACTGAGAATATGAGAATTATTGCCAGAGACTTCGTTTATCTCATGGTATAAATGAAGAAATCAATCAATCAACACTGGCTCTACAACCCAGTACGGGTCTTGGCCGCATCAAGGCGTCGCCTCCACTCTTCTCTGTCCTGTGCCAAGGTCCTCCAAGCTCTCGATCCAACAATGCTAACTGCATCCTTCTCGACCTCGTCTGCCCATCTTAATCGTGGCTGTCCACGTTTCCTTTTACCGTCAACGTACCCAAATAGCAGTCTGTTATGAGTAGCGTTGTTCTCCATTCTGGCCACATGTCCAGCCCATCTAAGCCTAGCTATTCTTATATACAGAACCACGTCTAGCTCCTGATACATCCGATATATCTCTGCATTCTGCCTGAGTCTAAATTGATCGCCAACTCTTACTGCTCCATATATCCTTCCTCCTTATAAATGAAGAAATAGAGGATTCATTTTTTTGTTTACAAAAGATGATTTAAAATAAGAACATATTCTGTTTTCGGCTGTCTACGCGTGTTCGTTTAATCAGCTAGCATCGACAGTACCAAAAGTAAAAATCATACAAATTTTATGGTTGTCATTTATATTACTATAGTGTAATCATGTTGACATATCACGATTAACGGGATGGGTATATTCTTATACATATTGATGCAATTTATTTTTTTGTTGGGAGACAAGGAAAGAAAATGGGATTAATAAAATTAAAAACTATAACACTATTAACCATCATTATATTTATTTATTGTTGGAGCTAATTTAATAATAATCACAGTGAAAGCTGGACGTCTGGTCTAGTTATGTATACATTTCATCATTCCATAAATAATAGTAAAGTATCTTTGCTTTCACTTTGATATTGGCGACTCTCCTTCAGGAGAAGGCTTGGTTCAAATGACAATTTTTGACTCAACTAAGTTAAATATGTTTTGAGAGGAGATTAGCTCAATGTATAGACCCTATGTTCAAATCCCGCTGTGGCAAAATTATTTAATCTGTTAACAGCTATGGATGAACCCAGTGGATTTAGAGACCCTTGGGGCACACCCAGCATGTATAAAGCGAGTAAACTTAATTATGTGAAAAACCTCGTTGAGTGGAATGTCGGCTAAATCAAATTCCTGCACAACTGTAGGCTTACAACAATATAGTCTCTATCGTGTATTTAACCCATTACTTCATGGTTGATGGTGATACATGTTTCAGTGATTTTACAGAGCGATATAATATCTAGTCTTCTACCTCTGGTATACCCAGTTCCCAGTTAATGGAAGTATAACTCCTTCCATCCGAGTCGTAGCAGCGCTGCGTGAACCCGGAGGAGCTAGTTCGTGTGCCGTTCGTGCCACCGTTAACGCCTGAGGCCCTACAACTCGCCCCTGGCGCTCGTCCTCCCGAGTTCTGTTATTATCTCCTCCCATCTCTATCCACGTTAAGGTCTGCTGATAGCGCCCTATCGGGAGGCTACCACCAGCCTGTTGATATCTACACTGTAATTATAAGCATAGATTTTAAAAGTGGGACATGTCTTAGTTATACTATATTCTAATAAATCATTATTATATGAAACACCGTCTTGTTGACTGTACATAATTTCTAATTTGAAAAACTACCTAAAGCAGTCAAACCTAAACCACCCCAACCTGGGGTTGGGGTTAGGTTGGGGGCGTGATTACAATTCAGGGGGGGGGGCGCGATACCAGTTGAAAATGAAAAATTCTGATTTATTTTTTCACTCATACCAGTACTTCATTACCTTAAATTGAAACTTATAATGCTATTTATAATTTTTATTTTTTATTAATTGTTATTATTTTTAAATATTATTATTTTGAAGAGAAAAGATTTTCCCTGGCCGGAATTTGAACCCGGGTCGTCTGCTTCACCGTAGCAGTGCTCTAACCAACTGAGCAGCCAGGGGTCGCATCCCAGTCAGGCAAATCCGTTCTCATCAATGAACATTCTTCTCCGTATATACATCGCAAAAATTGCGAGAGCACGGGTATATACGATCGGTGAAGGGAACGGACTTGCCTGACTGGGATGCGACCCTCTGTTAGCTCAGTGTTAGACCACTGCTACAATATAAAGTAGACGACCCGGGTTTGAATCCCGGCCTGGACAAATCTTTTCTCTTCAAAATAGAAATATTATAATGTTATACCTTGTGATGGTAAAACTAAATGGTTTGTATAAATGTAGTACTTTTTTTTTTTTTTTTCATATGCCCATACAGTTTATAGTAGAGATGAGGGCGTAGTAGTTATTTTATTTGAACATGGGGGGGGCTGTAAATACCCATTCGATCTTAATGAAACTTAAATAATTATTAACAAGTTCTATATCATTTTTATAATTTGCTATTTATTATTATAAATCGCTCCTTCACAAGAACGAAATAACTTTAAAATTGGCATTTTTGAGTTAAGGCTTCAGTAGCATTTTTATCGACTGAAGCTTTTTAATTCAGTAACGAGATATTTTACATTTTATTTACAATTTTTTTTTATATAATAAAGCCTTTTTTTGTGTTGTATTATGTTTGAACATGAAGTGGTATGGGAAAAATGACATATAAAATCTAAAAAGTTTCAAGCTTTTAAAAATTATCTAATGGTTAATAAAAGAATTTCGAAATACATCATTACAAAAAGAATGCATTGCTTTACCAATAGCCAAATTTTTATTTTTTGTACTCACATGGGACTTTCAAATAGCTCTATTCAAAAATTAGATCTTTTGAGTTTTGAATTTGTTCTTTAGTAGGAGAGATATGTGAAGGAATATACTCACTGTCTTTGAATATATTGAATATTCGTTTCAAGACTTCTATAGGTTTGGCAAAAGTAACATTCCCAAGTTATTGATGAACTAAACACCAACGATGTGTCAATTATTTTAGGGACTCTGTATGAAACAATAGAAACCTTAAAATAATAGTTTTAGATCAAGTATTAGAATATAAAATGACGACATTATATTGTTACTCGAGGGACAACAGACGTTTCGAGTATTCGGATATATTCGAGTACATTTATCATCAATTTCGAGTTTAAGGATTGTAAGGTTCTGCTTATAGTAATCAATTTTCTCTTGAAATTTATTGATAAATTAAATACCTATGACTTTCAGTTATTTTTGGGATTCTGTGTAGCATTAACTTACGAAAATATTAAAAATAAAAGCTTACTTAAAAAATAAAAGTGACGCCTCAATAGTTTACTTCAGAGATAGGTGTGTATGCAAGTAAATGCTTTAACCATATACTTCAAAGATAGGTGTGTATGCAAGTAAATGCTTTTACCATATACTCAAACACAAATACCTTCAACTTTTTGTTCGTTTTCATTAACAATATTAACTATTTACTTTTACTTAGTACTTTTGAAGGATGCACATGCTTTAAGTTTCTTCTTTCTGCTATTGACCTTTAAACTTTTGTTAATTTCGAGAATGCTGTTTAGAACTTATCGATGCTTAAGACTTAAATAAGGATTGGGAGAAACAGGTACAAAGAGGCAGCGCCTGTGAAGTGTCGCCTAAAGGCAACTGACTCTCTAAGTCAGGCCTCAAGTTTCAGAACTGAAGTAATTGGATAATTCTAAAAGGTCCTTAAACCTATACAGGATAATTCACTTTGGAAACTCTCTTGAACCTCCTGTCTTGGGATCATTTTCTCTTTGAGCCAATCAGCTACTAAGGTAAGGTGCGCCGAAACGTGAAATATTACCCCAGTCAACTCTCGCTTAGTAAAACGAGTGGAAAGCAAATCAACATGATCTACGTACTATTATATAATCACATCATATAATAGAGGTTATTTCTGATACTTATTATATTTAAAATTATTATCATTATCAATTAAAACGAATGTTTAAATCCGTGTTTATGGCCCAAACGTTTAAAAATATGTATTTTCTAATTTATCAAAGAATTAATCATGTAAATGTACTCAGATAAATCTTACTCTCATGGTATGATTTGAATTAAATATCAAGTAACTTTTAACAATAAAAATCGCATCGACTATAATCATGGGTTGAATAAAAGGCATGTCATTAAGGAACAGAAAGAAATAGAACAATATAAAAAATTTGAATAAAAACCAATAATTATTTTTTCTGACTGATAGTAAAAATACTTGGGTATTGATTTTGAGTTATTTACTTTCTGCATTCTAAATTTCTAAAAGAATTAATCATGTAAATGTACTCAGATAAATCTTACTCTCATGGTATGATTTGAATTAAATATCAAGTAACTTTTAACAATAAAAATCGCATCGACTATAATCATGGGTTGAATAAAAGGCATGTCATTAAGGAACAGAAAGAAATAGAACAATATAAAAAATTTGAATAAAAACCAATAATTATTTTTTCTGACTGATAGTAAAAATACTTGGGTATTGATTTTGAGTTATTTACTTTCTGCATTCTAAATTTACTACAGGTTTATATACTTTTTATAATTGGAAAGTAACAGTTGTTGAAAGTTGTTATATTGAAATATCATTCCTTATATGGCATTGGACCATTAATCGGTTCCTCAAAATGTCATCTTGAATAATATTTAAATTGAAATAGGCTTGTACCATTTTTATATTAGGGAAGATAAGAACGTACAATCCAAGTTACGTACAGACTTTGCCAAGAAACTTTTTTGGTTAAAATGAATGTTTCCTGCGAAATAATATATTGAATATATATTTAAAAAATGTTTTGTTGACATAACTTCTTCAAAAGGGGTGACCCGAAGTGTAGTGGTCAGTATAACTACCCACTGTGTCCAAGATTGCGGGTTGGCAGCCCTGCAGGTGACCTTACGATCTTTTAAAGGGAGTAAAAAATCCTTAGTTATGCCGTCCTTCAGAAGGGAGGTAAAATGATTCTGTGTTGTATTGAAGATCCTAATCATACGTGGATATGCAAAATTTAGGACCCCCACAGTAGCATCGTCAGATTAGCCATAGCATATGTGACGTTGAATGAATACACAACATCTTATTTATACATTAATTCAATATTTAAGATTAAATTGGGCATAGTAGCAGAGATTTCTCAGTTATAGAGTTGCCTTTCTGGAACTGGGTTCAAATTCCACTGTCTGGCAGACATTTATGTAATCTGCTAGCAGCCGGAGATGGATTCTAAGAGCTCTAGGACCCTCCTGTGGCTCACCCAGCTTCTACAAAGTAGGTGTCCGTAACAGTGGGAAAATCAGGATGTTGGGCGTGAACAAGGACAAATCATCTCCCTGTACACTCGTTGTCCAAGAAACGGAACAGTCTCTACCACTTACTGATCCCAAGACCTTCATGGGTTAGTGTAACAACGTTTAGTGTAACAACGATCAACCACTGCGTGAATCGCTTTTTAAATTGAGAATTTGTTTTTCTCGTGGATATCTGTTATATTTAAGATCCTTAAATTCAATTTTAATATAAATATTATTTGAATAGTTTGGAAAAGGTCTTATTAGAAACCTATTGTCATTGATTCTTTGTTGATTATCCAAGCCGTTGGTTTATCAAATGATTGATTGAAGTAGGCAGTACCCTTCACCCTCATCACACGGGACACGTGCAAAATGGCGCCCCTGCACCCGCTGTTGTTGCAGGGACAGATGTTCCACCGGGGTACCCCGGCTAATCCCTCAAGAGAGAGTTGCAAGGTATCGACCAGTTCATTATTTGCCAGTTCTTACACCCTCTGCATTAACAGTTTCCACTCGTGGTGTATTCGTTCCATAGGGGTTGGATACAAACACGTTTCATAGTTATTTATGGCGTATGATTTACCATCCACTAATGTTTTCTGTCATATTGGTAGGGTGCATTGAAAATCAAACCATCAATCGTCCTCGCCTCCTGCATCGGATTGTTAGGGGATTCAATCAATGTACGGTTGTTAATGTGGTTTATCAATGTGTTTCTTTTTTTGTATATTATTTTTGCTTACATGTATGAAATATATTATATATCATATAATATATATTAAAAATTAAAAAATATATATATATTTAATGAACTTTACAACTGTATTATTATAATAGAAAAGAATGAATAATACGTAATACCATAACATAAAGGCAAGTAGAGAACCTACCCACTAATTCAACTAAGAAGGTCACGAAGCCTTTTCTTCTTTTAAGGCCCCTCAGAGGATAATCGGGAACTGAAGAGGTTGATAGGTTTGAAACGTCAAGTGTGTTAGAGTGATAATAAAGATTCTCATAAATATGTTGCTAACAAATTAAGGAGCATTGAGGATTTTGGATTGTAAGGATTGGATACGAGAGGAATTCGATGGCTTAGTGCAGCTCCAAAACTCGACTTCGTAAGTCCAAATGGGTCTTATAATAGTCATATGAGTCTTTTGCAATTAATTGTGAGCTTAGAGCATTTGTTTAGTAAATATTGAAATAGCCTGAAACGGCAAGCGGTTTCTTGTTATTATGAGAATCCTAACTTTCATCAAGGGGTAGTACTAAGTATCAGTTCTGTAATACAAACATCAGTGGAAAGATACATTTTTATTATTAAAGATACATTACAATTATTAAAAGATACATTTTGAATATGAATTTGCAAATAAGTTCAAATTAAGCATTTTTGGGCATATTACTATGAATTGCTGAATATGAGAAATGGTCTGCGTGCTTATGTGGATCTTCGTGTGTGTTCGTATGTACAGAAATATCTCAAAAACGAAAATGTGTTGGTGAAATGAAATTGTGATGATAAGGTAAATTTAGGCTAACGATGTTACAGAACATTTTTCAGTACAAGCGGCTTACCGAACGTGACGTTTATAATATTGGTTTTGGACATATTTAAAATTTACAACATCGACATTTTTAATTGAACCTTTTATGTCAACGTACAATTAACTTCTGAATTTTCAAGATTAGTTCTCCTAAACAACTAATATGTTTAATCAACAGATTTACCGTTCCTGGTTGATAGTAGCTGCTATTACAAAATGGATGGGTATAAATTAACAAAAAAAATGCTGACTTATTTAAAAAATCCGTAATCACAATAGAGCCGATAAATAATCAGTCCTTTCAAGGGGTTGCTTTGAAATTGGGGATCATAACATTTATAAAATATTATATTTAACATGTAAAGGTATAGAGTTATAAAAAATTATAAAAAAAAAGCTCATGCTTAAATAAATGATGGAGATTGATATTTCTATTGTTATATCATTGAATGAAAACCAAAAACGTGTTTATTTATTTTTTAATAATAATTGTAGATAATAATTACTATTATTATTAAATTTAAACAAAGAGAATATTAAGAGACGAGCCCACCTAATTTTATTTTACATTTATTTTTGATGAACGCTGATCATTATTACTCAATTATTATGATCTGGGCATGTATTGGTTTTCCTGGCATTTCGCCAAATAACTACTTATTGATGTTTGAATATTTCAATGGGTATACGACTTAGCTGACATTTAAGATTATTTTATTTTAATTACATTTAATTAAGGAGCTTAACGAATACCGTTAGATTAATAAAAACTTTCGGTTAAGTAAAAGTTTTAAACATTTAAAATGCGGATTTTAATATCCTATACACGGTTTTAGTAATACTTATACTATTGATTTCAGAAATAGGTGGATTAAAGTATTGATTAATTAGCGTTAGAATAATATTTTATATCTGTATTTAGGTAGGCAGATTTTCAGCCAAACAGTAAAGTTATGGTGTGTTACCGTGCTTATGTTTAAGTAGTTACTATATAATTTAGTTTTAAATCATAAGCTCTAATTTTCATTGCAATTATTGGCTAAAGAAACACGTAATATATTTAGAAAAACAATAGATCAAAACATAATTGTTAGAGAGGAGTGTCAGAAATAACAGGAAGTACCTGTCGATAAAGCTATAGAGTTATAAAAAATGATAAAAACGCTCATACTTGAATAAATGTTATGGATTGATATTTCTATTGTTATATCATTGAATGAAAACTAAAAACGTGTTTATATATTTTTTAATAATAATTTTAGATAATAATTACTATTATTATTAAGTTTAAAGAAAGAGAATATTAATAAGAGACGAGCGCACCTAATTTTATTTTACATTTATTTTTGATGAACGCTGATCATTATTACTTGACTTATGATCTGGCCAAGTATTGGTTTTCCTGACATTTCCTGTCGATATTTCGCCTATTCAGGTAACACCTGAATAGAAGGGTTGTAATAAATTTTTAGAAAAATAATAAAAACATTATGAAACACAACGCAAACTCGCAGTTCAAAACTTGACTAAGTCCCACAGGAAATGACTGAATATTGATGAAGTTTACAGGATAACAGTGCTAAGGGTTACATAAAAATATAACAATAATTTAAAAAAATACAGAAAATATAAATATTAGCCATATAAAAAAACTATAAAGGATAATATAAATAAAATAATTATAACAAAAAAAAAAAAAGAATCAGGAAAGTAAAATATATTGGAAGTTTCCTGTTGTTTTAGACACTATGTTATTTCCTTGTATTTTCCCTATTCATTTATTGTATTTTATCTCTCATTTGAAGTTTTGCCTTTCTATCATCAATTAACATTGTATATTGTATCCGCTTGTTCCTCCAGGCTAGGCTTTACTCCTCTATTTTTTTTAATTGTTTATGGTATTTTATTTTTGTTATTATTTGTATTTTTTTAGATATTTAATATTCTTATGTTCTATTATTGTATCTTATTTTTATAATTAAGAACTCATTAGTCTTACTTTCGTTGTCTTGTCCAAAAACGTTGATTGGTGTCTTTTAGGGATGTTTTTTTATTTTATATAAGATCTTATATATAGATTATATTTACAGGCCTTGTTCCTGTCTTATGCTTTTTAGTTGACCTTATGTACATATATGGGAAAGAAAATGGTATGGGTGGTGGTCTGAATCCATCTAAATAAATTTACATTTACACAAATTACTGGTTTCTCATTATTGTTATTACTCATATCCTATTGTTTTAGCGGATTTATTGAAAATAATATCTTCATTTTATTTTATAATTTAAATCATCCCTACTTTTGTATCTGGTTGATTCCAAAATTATGATTTTCGTATCTATTTTTATTTTGTCAAACATTCCTGCCATTTACCAGTTATATTGTTATAATACAGTTGAAAATTTCAATGAATTATTTTTTTAAAAATTAAAATTTTACTTATCTTCAAAAAGGGTCAAATCGTTGGTTTTCAAATAAATATTTGAACCCTATTTAAGAAATCCTCTCTCTGACATCCACCCGGACCGTTTTCTTCCCCCTAGTTTATGTGTTGTTTGTCTAAATAAATGATAATCATTATTAACGTGTCTATTTTTATAAATATTTATATAATTAGCTGAATTATTATGTTATATATTTAAACCACCTACTTACCTACCACAGCGCTTTAATCTAAGGGGTTCTCGTACTTGGCCAAGGAATTTTCCGTAGTAGTTGGCATACTATTTTAGCGTGAGGAGAGAATTCAAGAGAGGCTGTCGTCCAGGGAGGAATCCACTAGTGTGTGTGGTCCGCCTTATTTTCGTTGGGAATAACCCTAAGACCCCCGACACCGAACATAGCAAGGGGTCCTAGAATCGTCGGCCGACCGCACTCAAGAGGTTCCAAGGGTTAGGTATAGATAGCTACTTGGGGAGGTTTACTTCATAGCTATACAGTTATTTCATTATCTTATTATGTTTTTAAAAAAATAGGTAAGCAAAAAGGTCAACCAATTATAAAAAATATTCCTATTAATATTTTTGTATAACCCACTCTATTATATTTCTTAACAAGACTTGTTCTCAATGTCTAAAACAATACAGGGAGATTTTTTACCATCCACACGTTTAATTATATGAAAATGCAATTTAAAAAGCTATTCTTTGGATTAGCTTAGAAAATTAGATTATTATTCTTTAACTCTCTCTTAAAATTACTTTCTTTAATTTACTAAAGATAACAATAGGAACATAAGAAAAAAACATTTATTGAATTAGTTATACTTGGATAAAGCGATTAATATACATGTATCGCTTAGATGCAATACAAATAATGAGAATAATTCAAAACCGATATAGTTCAAATCGTGAATTATTTGCTTGTGACTTAATATATTATTGAATGCAAGTGATTTCAAATATTAATGATTCAACATATTAAACTTGATTTTGGATTTTAAGGATTATAAATGTCTATGATTTTGAAATATTTTAATTATATCATGTTAATATTTAATTATTCGTCATTGAAAAAAAAAACTTGATTGTATTTGAACGATAATGGATGTTCGAATAATTCAGATTATTCCATTTTGAATAATGAAACATTAATTAGTTTACTGTCATTTTTTTTATTGATTTTCTTGTTTGAACAGTTTATACTCCTGTAATATTAATGTTTTATCCGGGCCGAACTTGTTTAAGCCGATATTAATCAAGTTAAACAAGTCAGGCCAGATTTTAGATTTCTCTTCTTGCCGATAACATTCACTCAACTTCGATCTGGCGCCACTTTCTCACACTCCCGGCTGGCTACTCAACTATTTCTTCAGTGCACTTAGCCAGGCATGCGGGCTCTTAAGTTACGGTTTGAGTCACTCAAGTCACGCGTTAGTAAATGAATTTTATTATTATTATTTTTAACAATAAATATAATTTTTAATATTTATTCATTGATTTTTGTTGTAAAACGTAGCCGTTAATGCTGAAGGATAAAGAGCGTCTACTAGTATTCGAAAATAGTATGTTGCGTAGATTATTCGGTCCGAAAGAAGATGAAGAAGAATCCACAATTTGTGAATTTAGGAGATTGTATAACGCGGGATTGCAGAGGATGCATCCGGTAATATGATTGAGGTTGGTTGAAAAGGGCTTTTAAAGTTGTTGTTCTTACAACAACAAACGAATTACAATTAAATACGGTAAAACTGTTCGATAAATTTCTAAGTGGTTGCCCGAGACGTGTGTGGGAGGATTGTGTTAAGAATGGTCTAGCAGATTTGGATTTGGGTGGTGTTTCGAGGACGCCAGTTTGTAAGCAGATGTTGGTAGTATCGGCATCGAGCTTTTGGGTTTTATAAGCTTTATGCTTATTCTAAAAGAAATATTCATTAATTTTTATAAAAGTATACAATATTTTTAGTTTGAGAGAAGTTAGTGGACTCTTCCATTCTTCATATCTTCAAACTCATATTATTAATTCATAATAAACTTAAGTTTAATAATACTCTACTAGGATGTGGGAATATTAATAGCGTTTTTCAGGACCCTGTATAGTTTTTATTTGTTTCGACTGATCAATTCAATCATAGAAGAATAATATTTGAACAGTCCTTCCGTTCTCATGGTTTGTTCTCCGCCACTTCAAAATTCTGAGGGAATTTTGTCACTTGGTGTTTTGTAACGAGAACTATCCCATTCAATGCTACCTTTGGATATTGAAAGAGATTAATTTTCTTGAATTGTTAACGTTTTTAATTTAATGATTAGGATAAAATATACTTTTTCCTGAATACCCCATGGGTTTCTGCATTCCAGTAACAGACAAGCTACTTACCCTTGGTTCATCACTTACCTTTTTATTATATTGCTATAGATACTCCTGATTTTTTTTGGGTGTAATACTCTTACCCTAAATAGACATCCTGTTCCCTAACCTCAGGCTTACACATACTCACATACCTGCGGTTCCTTCCTGAGAGAGCGAACTCGAGCGCCGACAAAGATTATGAAGGGCATCCGGGATATGGCTCGTTGCCCACGCCAATTGTACTCCTAGCCTCCTCCGGAGCCCCCTACCTTTCCGACGGTCCCATGCGTCCTCTATGTCAACTTTTACTGTATCGTTTAGTCCTATCGTTTAGCTCAATGAATCGATATAAGACTGTCGATGAACTTAAACACAGCCTTATATCGAAATATTGATTGGAGATATAAATTGTATTTTATTTATGACTGAATTTTAATTATTGAATTTTATCTGCCCTCAGTTTGGCATTTTCTTTTGTTCTTTATGCGTTTATCCTATTAAATAATTACAAACAATAACTAAAACTTTGAAATAATGTAAAAATTAAATTACGGACTTTACTTTGTAGGCGATTCAAAATTCGTTTTGCCTCAACTTCCTCCATGCCTCTCGATCCATCCAATCCTCTCCCAAGAGACTTCGACTAGCCATCCTGGAATCCAGCTGCATCTGGGTCGTCCGCGTCCTCTCCTGCCTGGTGGAGCCCGAACCAGGCCTCGATTCGGCCTACATTCGAACGCTTGTTCTCTTCACATGGCCGTACCATCTTAGGCGGCGTGCCCCGATCCTTTCATTTGAAGATATATCCACATCCGACATGTCGAATTTCTTCGTTTCTTACTTTAGCCAGCCTAGTGACACGGAGACACCTCCTTCAGAAATTCGTCTCAACCGCCTGCACCTTTGAGCTCAGACGGAGGCTCATAGTCCAGGTTTTCTAGGAATGTCCAGTATGGCTGTCTTTAGAAATCTCTGTAGCCATTCGGGCTTGTTCCACCTTTCTTCTGACATCATGCTCACACTACCAGGTAGCATCCAAATAAGAACCCAGGTCCTACGTTGTAATAAATTCACATTTTTATAAGGCTCCCTGTCTACCATAAGTGCACTAGTATCAAGATCTCCAATGGCCGTACACACTCGGTCTTCTCGAAGTTTTTAAACCCATCGTTTCGTTGCCATTTTAAATATAAATTAAAAAGAAAAAATATCTTATATTTCTGTATATCATTCTTATTAATGATTCAGGGTATATTATTTTGTTTGCTAATGGAGTTTCTTCAGGTTTAAAATAATAATTATTTTTACTGCGAATCACCATAGTGTTAAAAAAACATTTTATTTTTTTCTTTCAAAAGTAATCTGAAGGATAATACAAAGACCCTATTCACGAGGAGACCACCTTGGTAATTTTTAAGATTATTTTCAAAGGCGGTTGGTTATTTTAAGGCCATTTTCAAAGGCGGACGACTACTAATTTGCACTCCGCCATCCTTTGAAGGCTACTGAATCGCGCATCATTATTTTGGTTATTTCCTGAGGATAAACCGAAATTAAATATTTATTAATACCCTCTGTGACTCATTAAAAATTTTAATTGGTAGGGTTGGAAAAATCACCATATTTTTTAATTTTTTAATGAGTCAAAATATGTCTATTACGGATAAACAAACAAAATCATAAATAAACTATTTAAGAAATATTTTTTATATACTGTTAAGGCCAGATGAAGTAGTAACCTTATAAAGTATTATTAGTTTTAATCATAAAAAATTAAATCATTTTTTCTTAAAAGAAAGAACATTATCTTTTCTTATTTTTCACATTTTTATTTAATATAATAATTTAAACGTTTATTTCATAGTTGTTTAGAATAATTTAACTTTAAAGGTAATTTTATTTGTTTAGTTATAAGTGTAATATTTGTAGAAAGTGTGAAAACATATGTTATAAAAGTGAAGAGAGAAAAACAAAAGAGAGTCGAGCGGCTTTTGTTCGCTCCGGCTAGACCGAGCCAAGACAGTGTTGACGCGAGCCCTTAGCCGTGCACATCGTATGCTCTAGAGGAGCCCAAAGTTGTGTTTTGTGAATTTGGAGACAGTGTCACCACGAGCCCTTAGCCGTGCACATCGTATGCTCTTTAGGAGCCCAAAGTTGTGTTTTGTGAATTTGAAGAAGATACTAATTTGCTGCCCACCTGTAGGTGTAATTAGTTTAAACTTCGTCATAGATTCGACCAATTCGAATTGACCCAGTCGATCATCTCAACCTCTATTGTTTCACCATCTTCGCTCGCCCTGCCGACGAAAATCCTCTGTCGTCTCAACATCCAGCTCGCCCTGCCGAGAATCTACCATCTACTGAGAACTACTTCGACAGACAGATAAGAGTTTTCATTATTATATCATTGCAATCAGAAAACCGCATAAACATTCATTATTTTGTAATAGATTTTATTTGTAATTTAATAGAGTTAAATTTACTATCGTAAGATTAAATAATATTTGTTTTCTTTTTGTTATTAATTAGTTGTTGATAATTTAGTTAATATTAGTAACTTCATTTCTCATTATAAAAGCGTTTAAATTGTTCTTTAATTTAATTAATTGTTTTTCATTCTCAAAATTATTAGTTATTTAATTTATGAAAATTGATTTATGTTATTAGTTTAATAAAGGTTACATTCAAAATGACATGCGATCTGGTATAATTGAATCAGAAATTTATTTTCCTTATCCATTTCGGAGCTCTCATCGAAAGGTCCAATAACTATTTCGAGGTTGCTCAAACATAAATTTGGTCCTCCGGCTGCCGGATCGCATGTCATAACTGACACCATCTCTAAATTGATAATATAATTGCTCTTTTTCATATTATTTTATTTGTTCTAATTTTGTGTGTACTCTTTATAGGTTTTGTCCGTTTTTTGAATTAGATTAAATAATGGCCCCTAAATCAGATCAAAATAAACCCGAAAGTAAATTGTACGTTATTGAAGGCGAACTCAAGGATTTAGCTCAAGACATATTAGAAACGCGAACTATCGGGTCCAATATTTCTACCCGCCCTCAGGATAAAAAATTATTAAATGCGCGTCTATCACGATTAGATAGCATCTTCGATAAATTTTTAGAAAAAATTAATGAAGCTAAATCTCTCGCGAAAATTCTGGACGACGAATCGATAGATCGTTTTGACTCTCTTCGATCCGAAACTCGATATAATTATTACGAAGCATTGTCTTTTGGGATCGCTGGGGAGGGCGAAGTTGCCGGCAACCAATCCGGAAGTGGAGACCACAACCAACACGGTGTCGAATCTCACATTAAATTGCCAACCATTAACCTGCCCTCTTTCAGTGGTCTTATTTCGAATTGGGTGTCCTTTAAGGATACGTATTTATCATTAATTCACAATAATGCGAATTTGAGCAATATTCAAAAGTTTCATTATCTGAAGTCAGCTTTAAAGGGTCAGGCACTTCAAACCATTTCGACAATAGAATTGACCTCCGAAGGTTACGAACAGGCGTGGGATGCTTTACAAAAGAAATACGATAATAAGCGGATCCAAGCCACACACTACCTAGTCAATATGTTTAATTACAAACCTGGTACCCAATTCGATCTACGATCCTTAGAAAATTTCTCCGAAGTTGTTTTGGAAAGTGCAGTCGCTTTCCGAAAATTGAATCTTCCGGACCCTTCCGGATTCATATTGTTTACCTATTGCTTGAGGCTCCTCGATGCGAAAACTCGCGAGCGATTTGAAACCGACTTCGGATCCAAATCTGAAGTCCCAACTTTCGATGATTTCTCTTCATTTATTCACCGACAATGCTTTCAACTTCAAGCAGATTCATTAACCTCGAATTTCGGTCATAATTCTCAAAGCTCATCAGTTAGTAGGCCCCAAAATATTACCAAGCATGTTTTTATGTCGACGGATAGTTCTAGCCCAGAAAATACTTGTCCTCTGTGTCAGGAAAAACACCGTTTATATAGATGTCCTCGTTTTCGCTCCCTAGAGCCCAAAGAACGTTTTAATAAAATAAAACAACTTAAGGTTTGTTCTAATTGCTTGTCGCCAAACCATTATGTTGGTAAATGCACCTCCCCTAGGTCATGCTACCACTGTAAAAAACGGCATCACTCCCTCTTGCATTTTCCTACATCAACAAGTAGATCGACAGGTGGGTCCGATAGTCAATCTTCAGACCGCATTCTCTATCTAGAGACTAACGGTAAACTAAAAACGAGTGTGTTAACCGAAGAAAAATTAGATATCAAAACCGACAATAACGAATCTCTGAACGGTTCGGTTTTTTCCTCGTCATCCAAAACCGATGTCTCCACCCTTTTGGGGACAGCAATGGCTAGAATAGAAGACAGTAATGGGCAGTTGGTCCCAATTCGTATTTTGATCGATAGTGGATCACAACGATCATTTATTTCTTCGGCTTGCGTACGAAGATTAGGACTTGGGACAAGACTTAATTCTCAGTCAATGAGGGGTTTTGGGGATAGTCCGATACAAGGAGGGAAGTACGAAACCTCGTGTGTTCTAGTGCCTAGAGATCGTAAACAGCCTCGGCTTAAAAGTAACGCTGTAATTATTTCCAAGATTACAGAAAAGGTACCCGTTAGTCAAGTACCGGTCTATATAAATGACCATTTCAAACAATACCCATTGGCGGATAACTCATTTGGGAAACCAGGTCAAATCGATTTCCTATTAGGAGCTGATTTGTTCGGACATATCTTAATGGGTAAATGCGTGAGACGGGACGGATATCCTAGCGCTTTCAAGACTATTTTCGGATGGGTCATCATGGGACACCTATACGCTCTCATTCCACCGTACAAGATACATCCATTTCGCTCTTTTCATCTTGCGACCAATCGCAAGAGAGAGCATTGGACAAACCAATTAAAACATTTCAGGAAATCGAAACGATTGCTCCAATGGTCGAACCAAATCCTCCAAATGCTAAGGCAGAGAGACCTTTTAGTTCAACTCACCCTCGGGAGTACAGCGGGCCTTACAAGGTCCAATCAACATTTAAAGAGTTTTCTCCACCAGATCTGAGTTGCTCTTATTACACTCCATTACACCGGTTCCCAAAATTAGAACACCGGATAAACAAATTTCCTCTGAAAGGAAACCTTTCGAAATTGATCGACGACTACCATGTTTTGTCAACCCCTGGTAAGGGTCGATATATTTGGCCACATATTTGTGTATGTGAAGACAACTTCCACGCAAAACTACGATTGATATTAGACGCATCGTCCCATATGGAGCTTGGATTTCTAAATGACCATTCCCAGATTAGGCCTAAGCTTCAATTGGATATTAGGCACGCGTCCCTTAATTTCAGGCGCTTTCGATTTGTTCCGCCCTCGGACTTATGTCAAAGGTTCTTTCAGGTAGTAGAGCATCACAATGCCCTACCTTACCACCAATTTCTATTTTGCAACGGTACTTCTCAACCGATTGAGGAGTATCAAATGAATAGATTCCGGCCTTCCGGAATAAATTTCGTCCAGGTAGTAGTGCATCTAAATGCCCTACCTTACCAACAATTTTTATATCGTAGCGGTACTTCTCAACCCATTGAGAAGTCTCATTTGAATAGACTCCGGCCTTCCGGAGTAAATTGCGCCCAATGCGCCCAGCAGCATTATATCGATACGGATTCCCCATCCGTTACAATGTATGTCCGTTCATCATCGCCATCCATAGATCTCCAAGGGATACTCAGGGTGGGCGGTCACATTAGCAACAGTCCGTTGCCCAGCAATGCAAGAATTGTATCGTTTCTGACTGTTATAAAACCGATATTACTTCCTCATTTCCGATATTACTTTAAACATGTATCTGATCAGTTAATCTACCATTACTGTAGAATATATCCCCACCCCACTCAGCAACGTTTGCATACACATCAGAAACGACATGTTTGGGATGTTTCAGCTTGTAGAATTATTCCACATAAAATTTGTCCAAAAAGGGTACATTTAGTACGTACCGATATCGTTCGGAGAATTATGTTCCTCCAATTGCCAATCTCCCTCCGTCGAGATTTGAGCCGGGAAGTCCGTATGCCATTACTAGCGGAGAATTTTGAGGTCGTTTTCTTTTAAAATCGTTTTAGCGACCCAATGGCAATAGGCAAAATTCTGAAATTTGTACGTTCACAATTGAACAGAAGAGCAGTACAAAAATTTAGATCTTCAGTCACCAACGCATTAATATATTGCCTCCCTATCAATTCACACTAGGTTTGTCTCCCGACTATTGTTGAATTAAACTTCTATGCAAATATTTTTCTTTTGAATTTTTGCGCACAGACAAAAATTGGTGGGCGGTGTGTTAAGGCCAGATGAAGTAGTAACCTTATAAAGTATTATTAGTTTTAATCATAAAAAATTAAATCATTTTTTCTTAAAAGAAAGAACATTATCTTTTCTTATTTTTCACATTTTTATTTAATATAATAATTTAAACGTTTATTTCATAGTTGTTTAGAATAATTTAACTTTAAAGGTAATTTTATTTGTTTAGTTATAAGTGTAATATTTGTAGAAAGTGTGAAAACATATGTTATAAAAGTGAAGAGAGAAAAACAAAAGAGAGTCGAGCGGCTTTTGTTCGCTCCGGCTAGACCGAGCCAAGACAGTGTTGACGCGAGCCCTTAGCCGTGCACATCGTATGCTCTAGAGGAGCCCAAAGTTGTGTTTTGTGAATTTGGAGACAGTGTCACCACGAGCCCTTAGCCGTGCACATCGTATGCTCTTTAGGAGCCCAAAGTTGTGTTTTGTGAATTTGAAGAAGATACTAATTTGCTGCCCACCTGTAGGTGTAATTAGTTTAAACTTCGTCATAGATTCGACCAATTCGAATTGACCCAGTCGATCATCTCAACCTCTATTGTTTCACCATCTTCGCTCGCCCTGCCGACGAAAATCCTCTGTCGTCTCAACATCCAGCTCGCCCTGCCGAGAATCTACCATCTACTGAGAACTACTTCGACAGACAGATAAGAGTTTTCATTATTATATCATTGCAATCAGAAAACCGCATAAACATTCATTATTTTGTAATAGATTTTATTTGTAATTTAATAGAGTTAAATTTACTATCGTAAGATTAAATAATATTTGTTTTCTTTTTGTTATTAATTAGTTGTTGATAATTTAGTTAATATTAGTAACTTCATTTCTCATTATAAAAGCGTTTAAATTGTTCTTTAATTTAATTAATTGTTTTTCATTCTCAAAATTATTAGTTATTTAATTTATGAAAATTGATTTATGTTATTAGTTTAATAAAGGTTACATTCAAAATGACATGCGATCTGGTATAATTGAATCAGAAATTTATTTTCCTTATCCATTTCGGAGCTCTCATCGAAAGGTCCAATAACTATTTCGAGGTTGCTCAAACATATACTATCAGATAACTATTTACTAATTTACAACAATAATTTATAAATCATTATCAATATTTTCTAAATATTCAGTTAATGATTTTTTTACCATTAACTGAATATTTATGTATAATTAAAAAAATAAAGTAATGATAGTTGATGTAATGAAAGTTGGAATTGATATACATACATAGCATATGTATACTCATTCACAATTAATAAATCATCTGAATGTTTTAAATAATTTTCCCTTCCCTGACTGATTAATATTAATGTAATGAACAGGAGATATCATGAAAATACAAGACAGGACAAACCCCCAAATTGCTGCATCAATTCCGCGCCAAAGCTGTAGTTAGGGAACAAGACCCCACCAAAATAAGGCTTAAAATATACGAAACATCTTAGAGCCCCGTATTTCTTGCAAGGCCCTTAAGTACTAGCTTAACTTGTTGGCACCTTCCGCCCTCATAATAAATCCCTTTTCTATGGCTCCCCATTTTGTAGGTCATTTCTTGTTTAGCTTTCTCTATTTTTCACACATCCTTCACTTATTTTTTTCTTTCTTCAGTCGACATATTGGTCAAGTAATATTCTCAGAAATCGTTTTTTTTTTACCTAAATATATTATTTTCTACCATATTATTAAACCAAAAATCATATTTAAAAAGAAAAAACTACAACCCACGAAGGTTTAGTCCATGACAGAGAATGTTCTATTTCTATACCAACGGTTGTGCAGGAAGATGTTTTTGGTAAGACAATGGTCAACCGGCAGGGTTCCCCTCCTCCAATTCATTCCATCTACTTTATAGATGCTAGGTAAGGCCTAGAGGGGGGGGGGGGTTGTAGATCCCACAGGGTCCATCTGTGGCTGCTAACATACAAAATAAATGATTTGCCACAGCCTTGTTTGTACCCGGGACCTACAGCATCTCTATACATGAAAGCGTTTCTTTTCTAGTCTTAATAAACCCCTTATTAGTCGAGAAATAATACTGATATACAAATAAAAATGTATAAGTATTTCCTTTGATTCTTTGGACGATGTTTCGAGTTTTAGGTTTTAACAAATAAAAATGTTGTCTGAATTATTAATAGATTGGAGTAATTCCAAAGTATAAACGTTAATATTTATTTCTATAGCGAAAACCATTAAAAATTAAATATAATTTAATAAATATAAAAAATAAATATAGTTTTCTTAATTTAACACATTCTAAGTTTCCAAGGGACAAATTATTCTCCCGGGGAAGAAAATAATTAAAAAATTAAATCTATCTTTTTTTTTAAAGTTAAAACTTGCAAGTACAGTAGAAAGGAGGAAGAAATGTATCATGTACCTACATTGGTGCTGATTTTTTTTTGTAAATACTTTTATTAGTTCTCGTTGCGGAGGCTGCACATAGTGGAAGAACGTGCCTCGGAATAATCTTGCTCAAGTCTTCGATCTGTGGCCCAGTTAAAAGTGAAAAAAATAAACCTCGGAATGGAAAATACTGAGAAGAAGATACTTTTTTAAGACATTATATTGGGTTGGCGTATAATTAGAAAATATCTTAACGGGATTTTTGAAATTGGTGGAATATGTTAAATTATAATATTATATCAAGTGCCAAACTTTATTTTTGTTATTCGTGTTTTTAAATTCATAATTTTATTGTGCAGTTTATACAACATTATGCACACCGTTTTTATTATAAACACGAGGAAATAAAATATTTGTCTGTTATTTATGCCCAGAAAACTTATTAAGATTTAGTTGTGATTTACAAAAGTGCTGAATTTTCGATATGACATGATTTATATTTGTCAACTTAATCTGCTACCTATAGGTCAGGTATATAATACAATTGACCGCCTTTAGATCGAAATAAAATCTGAAATGTTTCGTCCATTTTTCATTTAGTTCTCAGTATCTGGTATTTTTACAAAGAAAGAAATTTCTTGATGGGCCCCAACAGAGCTATATAAATCCATTGGGCTCTTCTAATAACGTATATTATTTGCATTATTAGAAAAGTCTGAGTGATGAAAAATACCCGTTTCTTGAACTTATTTTGGTAAGTAATATCGAAATAATTTTTTCTAGGAAGATAATAATTAGAAATTATTTTATGGTACGTTTAACTAGCTCTTATTTACGAGATAATAGCTATCAGTATGACTAATAGTTTCTGAGATTAAACAAAAAAAAAAATGCAACGCGGTGATATCTCGAGAAAAGTTAGTTGATTTTTATGGTGATTTTTACCTGTTCAGGCTTAAATATTTTATGAGCCGGTGTGGTGTAATTTCTTTATGCCTTGACTTTAAACTTCTTTGAATCAAACGACCGGAAAAAAAAGTTAGAAACTGCGGATCTTATCTAAAATTAAGAGTCAAACCGAAATATGAACTCCCTTTATAACTCATCCCCCCCTGTTTCGCTCCGGTAGGGAACAGGAGGACTATTATTCAAAAAGTTTTCGAACCAGTTTTAATACGAAGGAGGTAGGAGGAGGAACAAGTGAAGAAGATCGGGAAGAACTACCTTTGCCGAGTCGATTCATTCTTAGCGGACAGCGATATTTCACCCGGGCTTGAAGAATCTTTAAATAATACTGGACTGGTTGGGAGGGTCTGCCACTATATACCAAGGCAGTCCATCTTCTCTAGCGGCTCGCATATTTCTTCTCCAAGGCTGAGATACAGTTCACAGGGATTCTTTCTTTCGGCTTTGTTTTATAACGCTCATGTATATGTGTGAGCATATAATTGTAATAGGTTTATTGTGTAATAAGTCTTGAGATCTTTATTTGTGTGATTAAAAGTCTTTTTTTAAATAAATTTATTGCTATTACTATTTTCTATTGTACAGGAAATTAATCAATTTAATATTTATATATTTGGTTTATTATGGATGTGTTTAGTTTGTATGTGTGTGTATACTTATTAAATCCATCTGTTCTTTTGTTAAGACGCTGAACTCCTTCTAAAAGTTGGACCGATTATCATGTAATTAATTGTTTGTATGTTCAAGTGAGTTCGGTAATGGTTTATATTAGCAATTCGATTCGTTAGATAAAGTTTTATTAATCTATCCTTCTCCTAAACGTTTAAAGAGGATAGTGTCTGTAGGTTCCGCTGTTTCTTCATGTATGAAATCCTTCTGTTCGTGAGTATTTCACTTCCTCCTAGACGGTATGGCTGATTTTGATGAAATGTTGTGTGTGTATTCATGTGGGTTCGTGAATGTTTTATATTCGCAATTCGATCCAGTATATAATGTTTTTTAATTGACTTATCCTCCTAAAAGTTTTAAGTGGGCAGCGTGTATCAGTTTCGCTACATCGTGCGTATTTCACTGAACTTTGAATATAACGCTCATACAGTATTATTTAAAGATTCTTGGCCGAATTTGATTCGATAGATAATGTGTTATTAATCTGTCCTCCTACTTGACATTTGAAGAGTACAGCGTCTATCGGTTTCGCTATATTTGTATGTATGAAATTCTTCTGTTCGTGAGTATTTCACTGAACTCACTGAAGTGAGTTCGATAATGGTTTTATTCACAATTTGATCCGAATGATAATGTTTGTTAATTACCTTATCCTCCTAAACGTTTGAATCTGACGTCTGTGGGATTTGCTTTATTTTTATTATAAAATTCTTCTGTTCGTGTGTATTTCACTGAACTCCTCTAGCTGTACTTATATTCATTAATTACATGATATAATTGCTTTCCGGAACTTACTAATTAGTATTTCTTTAATTTAAAAACCTTGTCAACTGTTAGTTGCTGAGACGAAGTTGATTAGTTTTGTTTAGATATTGTATATCTTTATTTTTTGTTAAGTGTTTCATTGACTTCTTACTTTTGTTGGCTATTTTTATCTTTAAGTTAAAAATTGTCAGGTGTATACTTGATTTTTTTTACTTGTGTATATATTATATATATATATATATATATATATATATATATATATATATATATATATATATGTATATATTTTTTAAAATGCTTTTCAAATGCTTTACTAGATATATAGTTGTACATTATTTCTCAGTATATAATTATAATGTTAACCAGGGAATTTCTGAATAACATCTTCAGTCAATTATTCGTTATTGCTTAATTTTATTTTAATTAAACTATGAACGGAAGATTTTAATATATTGATTAATATGATTAAACTGTATTTATTTCGAAATATATATTGAGAAATTGATTTTCTTCCATAAATACACAAATACATTTAAAATGGTAATATATGTGAATATCTTGTTATATTTTGTTAAAAGTTATGAAGTTTAAATGTTTTCTCCCATTGTAGTAATATATAATTTTTCATATGATTATATTTTAATAATTTATCAATAATTATTAATATATTAAAAAAAAATTGTACACTTATTTTCTATATATTTTAAAAATAATATATATTAAACTCATTGTCGAACTACGGTATAATAATATTTCTTCTGACTAGTAACACAAAATTCCCGTAAATATTTTAGTTTAGTTTTATTAGCCTACGAAGATACCGTTGATGCCAGGAGCGACTATTCGTTTTCCTCGTGTTCGTGCCGGAGAAGACTCTCTGGTTCCTCCGAGTTATCTTCACGGAGCTCAATAAATCCGCTTGATAAGGCTTCGTTTCGTCTCTTCGTGACTACTCAACTAGCTGGTCCTCCGGGTGAAATAGGAGACCAGAAGACCACAGCTCTCAAAGAGCTATTTCAATGCGGCAGGATTGCCAGAGGATCCATTATTTACCTGCATAAAAAAAAAAGCAATAACAGAAAAAGTATGCAATAGAAATATTACTTACTTATTTTGACCATATTATCTTTAATAATCCTGTAAGATATTAGGTTGAGTACGTATTGGCATTAGGTTGGGACCTTACTGTTTCCAAGCCAATGAAATAAGGTGATTTGACCTAGATCACGCCCAACCGTATGGTTATCCTACTATATAAACGTACCAACTTAATAGAGACTGAAGAAGCCCCAAGAGGTCTCCCAGATTTCCAGATTCTGCAGAGTCGATTCATGACTTGATAAAACAGATCTGCCTTGGCTGGTCTTGAATTAGGTCTAGATAGCAGTAAGAAATTACTCTACTCAATGGCCTATCCTGGTTTATTGTTAACTTTAGATATATAAAATAATGAAGAAAGAGTTGATCCAAGATAGTAAAAAAAAGTAATAAGAAATATAGCATGACATTTCTACTGCTTCAAAATAAATCAAACTACTTAAAGGGGAAGAAAATGGTCCCGATGGAGGTAAAAATAAAAATAAATAAATATTCATTAAAAACCGACGTTTTGACCCACAATGCAGCTCTTCTTCAGTGTTATTTAGGCAAGATACTAAAATATTTAATACTGAGTTTCAATTTCCAGTTTGAGTTTTAGATATTTATAACTATTTAAGGGATTCATCGATTTCTTTACCTCCCTCCGGACCATTTTACTCCCCATATTTATTTATATCCCCATATTTATAGGGAGCGGTGTGGCTCAGTGGTAGAGCACTGAGTTGCCATGCCGGAAATCCTGGTCCAAATCCCGCTGCGGGCAGATACTTTTATGTAGTCTGTTTGCAGCCGGAGATGGGTCATATAGGATCTAGGACCCTCCTGGGGCTCACCCAGCCTCAATAAAATATTATAAAAATAGGGTACCCATTATAAGGGGGGGAAACCTGGCGGTTGAGCGTGGCCTAGGACAAGTCACCTCCTTGCAGAACCGTTGTACATGAAACAGTACAGTCTCAACCATGCACTAAACCCCCAGCACTCGTTCACGGGTCGTAGTGGTACAGGTAAAAAAATAAAAATTATTTATAATGTCAATTCTTAATTATTCACACTACTTAATATTTCATTGAGACCTATAATAAGGTTAATATAGTATTAAAAAATATTCTTTTTGCAATGTTATAAAATTATAAATAAATGTTTCTAAATACCCTTTAACAAATTTCAATACAATGATGTTTTAACAGAAATTTTAATATAGAATAGGACTATATATTTTCAGTTCATTTTTTATATACTATATATATAAATTTATAAATATATATATTTTCAAAAAAAAAAAAAAAATATATATATATATATTTTCAGTCAATTTATTTTAATTTTATTTAAATGGAAATGGTTGACTGGATAATTTAACCTACTTTTAATATTGACAATCTTTTGTTTTAAAATGTTGAAAAGTAGGTAAATTTTCTATTTTGTAATATATATTCCTTTCGTGGAATTTCCTTCTTTTTTTTTTTTTCTAATTCCCAAACGATATAAATAAATATAAGAGAGAGGAGCCTTTTTAGAAAAACCAGTCGGGGAAATAAAGTATTCAAATTATACAAAGAACTTAATCCTCAGTATTTATTGAGTTGCGATTAGCTATGATAATGATCTCTCTGACCCTGTAGAAAAAGAAGAGTTGAAAAAAAAAGATTAACTCTTTTTCCTTTAAAAATGATAACAAAAACTGATGCCCCAAGAAAGGTTTCTGTGTAGCGTATTAGAAGAGTAAGAGTCGGGATAACTGTATTCAGCTACAAAAATATCATGTAAAAGTATCGGATACAGAAAAGTATCCGAATCCCCTGTATTCAGATACAGGAAAATCCAGTACCTACCCATGACTAGTCTAGAGTCCTGAGTGGCTGTGATGAAGGCTCCGGGTTTGAAGCCGGCAATGGAAGATAAATTATTTAATCTGATAACAGCCACAGACGAACACTGTGTGATCTACAGACCTTCCCCAATCGCCTTCCTGCTCAACCGTTATCCACGAAACAATACAGTCTCTAACACGTACTGAACCTAAGACCCTTCATGGGTTGTAGAGGTAATGGGTTTTTATATACTAAACCAACAACCATCTTCAATTATAACACCATCAGCTGTACTAATACTAATCTAAATTCGATTTCGTTAATATTTTTTCACCGTTGAAGTATATGGTAAAAATGTATTGTATTTTTCTTTTCGACTATATTTTATACATATAGTTTTGTAAGTACCACAGAATATTGTTACTCCTCGGTGTTAAACTATCGTCATTGCATAAAATACCACGCTGTACAAATCATGATTGTTAATATATTTCAGTCAAATAAACAATGATGACGAAAAAAATTGTAAATAGGAAGAGCAGTCTATACTACGTTAAAAAAATTAAAAATAATTAACTAAAAACAGAACAACTCCTAGAGTTGATTTATATAAGCTTTTACCATTTTCTAATTTCTCTAAACAATGCTTTTCACTTAAATTTCCTTTCACAGAAATACACAGGATAGCTAATTTTTCAAATTGTGAAATAACAAACGAGTTTGTTTTTGTTTTTGGAAGGCAGTATATCAGAGAGAGGTTCTCATATTTCAGGGCTCTGTTTTCACCTCCTTGCAGCCTTAATCAAGAGCATCCAGCTACTGGAATGAAATTAGCAGAAACCAAAATTTACGGTTCGGGGCAGTTATTGAGTTTTCGTTACTTTTTTTTTCAACTCTTCTTTTTCTACAGGGTCAGAGAGATCATTATCATAGCTAATCGCAACTCAATAAATACTGAGGATTAAGTTCTTTGTATAATTTGAATACTTTATTTCCCCGACTGGTTTTTCTAAAAAGGCTCCTCTCTCTTATATTTATTTATATCGTTTGGGAATTAGAAAAAAAAAAAAAGAAGGAAATTCCACGAAAGGAATATATATTACAAAATAGAAAATTTACCTACTTTTCAACATTTTAAAACAAAAGATTGTCAATATTAAAAGTAGGTTAAATTATCCAGTCAACCATTTCCATTTAAATAAAATTAAAATAAATTGACTGAAAATATATATATATATATTTTTTTTTTTTTTTTGAAAATATATATATTTATAAATTTATATATATAGTATATAAAAAATGAACTGAAAATATATAGTCCTATTCTATATTAAAATTTCTGTTAAAACATCATTGTATTGAAATTTGTTAAAGGGTATTTAGAAACATTTATTTATAATTTTATAACATTGCAAAAAGAATATTATAAAGAATAGAATGCGTTAACGGTTTCAAAAAATCGATCCAGAAAAATTCCATGTTTCCGCCGTTCTTGGCTTTTCATTGTTATTACGCAGATTTCCTGAGTCTTAGTGACCAACTCGCATTTTTCTATTTCATGAACTTGGAATTCAACATTCGACATTTTTTTTTGTAACACGGTCATCAATATTTGGTAACATCTTCTTTAACATTTTGTCTCGATGAGTCAACATGGCGATAATATTGTTTTGGTACCATTTAATATTAGGTTCTACCTCAGTATTTCAAGCTTTTACGTTTCCAGTTATTTTTAATCAAATAATAGATTAAAAGCCAATGAGGTAACAGAGAAAAACCGACTTGACTGAGATGGCTAAGACACCTGTGGATGGAACCTAACAGCATTGCTAGTGAGACCTATCAAGCCAAAGTGAAAGGAAAACGAGGAAGAGGACGACCTGCGAAGAAATGGGAAGAAGGTTGATTTTAAGCAGAGGAAAGTTTAGTGAAATAGAAGAACGGTTGGTGGAAGAAAGGCTGAGATCGTGCATGTGAATCAAAGGGGGCAGAATATGGCGATGGTAGTGATCATGAATAGATAAAAAAAAAAATGTAGACATCGGACGAATGTTATTTTTCTCCTGCGAAATTCATATACCGATTTCGCCGAATACCAGACGGATATTAGGTATCTAGGTGTCTCTTGCCAACCCAGAATGATTCTCGATACTCTTCATTATCTACTATACATCGTATATACCTAGTATACAATATACTCGTATAAGAAGCCAGAAAGGGTATGAGTAGTCTGTTAGTCGGTTAGGATCATTTTTTCAGTTGAATGTGTCCATCTATGTTCACCGTAGGATACGCCTATTCAAATAACTCATATCTGAGCACTTACATCCGTCTTATTTATAATATACACTTTAATTATATCTTGTTTTTTATTTTACAAAATTCCTACTCCGGCGAGAAGTTTCCCACGAATGCTGGAGGGCCGTTTAGAATCAGTTTTTCAATTTTGCTTATGGTGTTTCACTGTTTTCGCCGTTCTTCCTCTCAGGATAATATGTTGCCATAGTCAATTATTCATTTCGGGCTGCCGAATTACACAGGATTTCAGTAATCTGTTAAATTCCTGGCCTTGGTAAAAATTATGGAGGCGGGATGGGATAATGCGCCACTGGAAGGCTTCCATGTTTTGATTGCCGGAATTATGAATTAGAATTTCAATGACGGGAAGACCATTACGAACTAATCACGGGAGCTACAACGTGTTACCTGGGTGGCCTGGCTAACGGTACCCTCTCTGGCGGTGGCCTCTTTGTCTCCTCCCTCTTTATTGCCTTTTATGGCATCCATTATTCGATTTTTATTGCTGTATAGTTTATATATTTATTCTTTTATAGTTTGTTCAACTCTCTACTAGTCTGACTGCATTGAGAGTGAGTCAAACCTGGAACGAACGAGTTTTACAATGGTTTATAAGAGGCAACCAATATCTTCATTATTGGATTGCCATAATATAATTTTCAAGGAGTTTGTTTTTATCTCCAACTGTTATAGGCTTATTTTATTGAATTGTACAACTGTAATATATACATCTAGTACAAGGGCTATATGACTAACTAGATACATGAAAGGACATGTAGAGGCACTACCCACTGGCAGCACTCTAATAACATTTCTATAATATAAGGTCCCGAGGCCATCTTCTCCGGCTTATTTAAAAAAACAAACAATATTTGTTGTGTTTACCCTGATGACTTTTCTTGACGGTCCCAAGCCATCCAAACTTTATTTGCCTTGTTTAAAATAGAATATATCCAATTCATTGTATTATTTTGGCTTTGTATAAAACATAGTTATTTTTTATCTTCTAGACATATTTTTACTTTACTTAGGAAAAAAACGACTTATTTACAATACTATACCTGGTTTAAGACCTGTTTGGACATATTTCTCCTTTAAAAGAACAACGACATGACTCAAAATTTGGCCTCAGTAGAAATTGTATTGACTGAAGGTATTTAATTCAGGAACGACATATCTGATATTCCATTTCCTACATGTTTTGTTTAATAAAGTCATATTTTGAGTTATATCATATTATTACATAAAACAATAATAACGATAAAGAATGAGTTTGGAGGTTTATGTTTTTTGGAGTTAAATAAGATACTAGTTCGGCTAAAACTGTTTTTGTAAAGAATTTTATTACGTTTCAGCTGATCGTATAGAACCTGTATGAAGTTTTTTTTCATTTCAAGATAGTGAAAAAGAGTATAGATATGTTTGTAGAATGTTGAATAACAACCCCTACGACCTTCATCATCTGAAATCACTTCAAATTTTAGAAGAGATAATATCTGAATCAATCTTCTTAAACCGCTATTTCTCATAATTCTAGAGTCCAATACCGACATTTTTTTTTATGTCAGCAACCTATAAAAAAATCCGTTCAAATACTACAATAACGCCATAGACTTCTGAATTAAAAGCTTGATGACTTTTATATTTAGTTATTAAATTAATTTTAAACTTTCACGCTACAACTGCCATCAAACGTACTCGTTCCTTTCAACTATGTATAACACCCAATGAAATTAATATACAAGATCATCAAGATCAAACACCGAGCACAAGGATTCATGCCTATCATCTCCCTGTAAGAGTTGAAAGTTCATGAATATGATTCGAATGTATATTATTTAATTTTTGTTTGGCGTATTTATCAATATACATAGATATATAAACATATAAAATTTTTAGTTTTTTTCATCTGAGGTTTTACGTTAGTAAGCCTAATATAACATGAAACGTTTTTTCTGTCAGTTTGCTGTGAAAAAAGGAAAAATAAAATAAAATCGTGTAACACTACTATCCACGAAGATTCACTACATGGTAGAGGGAATAAGGTTTGTGCAGGGAGGTGAATTGTCCGAGACCTCTCTCAACCGCCAAGCTTTTCTTCCAATAAGGTTACCCACTTTATATAGGTTGGGCAAGCCTCAGGAGAGTCTGTAAATCCCACAGGGTCCATCCATAGCTATTACCAAGTGAAATAATTCATCTGCCATACCTGGGTTTGAGCCCGGAGCTTTCAGCGTTGCAGGTGAGCACCATTCACACGGAGCTGCCTCGGGCCTTGTAAAAATTGCTAATAATAGTGCAAGCTTATTAGTCGATATAAATTATTCTTTGTGTGTGTTAATTTGATTGTCACACAGCCTGAGAAGTTTAGAGATATTCGGATTAACAATTATGAATTATTTTTGATGAATTACTTGTCTTTTTACATTATGAAGTAACACTGATTTAAAGACATGTATTTTCCTTATTTCATCCAGGACCGTGAAATAGTATTATAATTCCTTCTTCAACTAGAGAATTTAAGAGTCCTTTAACTGGAGCTCGCCAGCACTAACCCTTGGAAAAACTTCTTCTCATCAAAGTTTATTCATTTTTCCTAAATTGTTGGCCTTTCTTCAGCCACTTTCTTTTGATGAAAGAGGCTGTTGATCCCAAATCGCCGAGGCTCTACGTTATAACACGAGCTTTAATATCCTCCAGTAATCCTTTTTTGTTAATGTTTCAGAAACTTTTGTCGATATTGCTCCACCGAAGTGCTCCGTAGGTTTCCAACTCCCTTCGGACCTTAAGGTCAGTCGACCGAGGTTCTTACCTAAGAAATATAATAAAAATGGAATATTATTAAATTTATTAATATCATTCCAATAAATGTTACGTTGATCGAAGATTACGAATATTTTAGGTTGTAAATCATTCACACGGCAGTAAAATCCTGTGCAGTAACCAGGACATCTCATATTTCATGAGACGGTTATAAAATTTTCTTATAAAAAAAATCTGACATCACATAACATCCTAAACCATAAATCGGTCCCCAATCAATTAAAAATAAAAATAGTTCTTTGCCGCACCAAGATAATTTTATATCTGTTATAATTTTTTTTTTATTGTGATTAGGTCTGGCCTGGTTACGAGCCCTGGTAGCTTAGTTGGAAGAGTACCGCGCTAGAGATGCGGAGGACCCGGGTTCGAATCCTGGCCAGGACTGTTCTATTCAGCTATTGGTAGTTGCCATACAGAAGGTCCTGGGCTTAAATCCGGACTTTTATTTAGCCAGTTAGCTGCAGACGATGGATTCTATGGTATCTAGGATCCTGGTTTCGCTCACCCAGCCTCTGCAGTGGGTAGCCAAAATAGGGGTAAAATCTGGAGGTTGAGTATATCTAGGACAATTCACTACCCCGCATAACAGTTGTCCAAGGGATAGTGCAGTCTATGAACAACATGAAACAAGATCTCGCCTCTCCGATCTCTATACTCGTTCCTACAGAACCAAAACATTCAAGCGTTCCTTTCTCGCCCGCTCCACCGCAGTGTGGAACCCATCCCTTCCTATTATCCGGCATGCTTCTTCACTATCCTCATTTAAATCCTTGCTTTTCCAACATCTCCCGACTTCCCTAAAAGAGGCTCTCTAAGCAGGTTAGTCACTTGCATAAATTAATCAGTTTTGAATAATTGATTTTGTTGTTAAGTCGTTTTTGTTTTTTGCAATGGAGATATACATTATGTAAACAATTATTTCATCCTAGCTCATGCATTTAACTGTTGTTATTAATCTATTTATTCTCTTATATTGGTTAATAACGTGTAATGATTCGTTCTTTTAATTTGTTTTAATTTTTGTTATTTTACTTTTTTTGGCCTTCTGGACATTCACATCCATGAATTCATCATCTTCTACTAATGAAAGACTTTCTTATCGAGTTATCGCGGACTTAGTCGTTTTGAATATTTAACCAATCCTTCACTCTGCTGTGGTGGTATCAATAATTCTGCTTCATTAGACTCTCTTTCCTTTTAAGGGGGATAACGTGTCTTGTGTCACCCTCTTCTGATCTTCTGATCTCCCCGACAGATGGGGTACGTCACTCAAATTATGTTCACTTTCTGAGAGTGGTTAAGCCCTGGTGTTATATATAGTCACATCTTGTTAGCTTGAATTGCTTACCTACAAAGAGTACTAAAACCTACTATTTTTTAAAATTTTATATCTATAATCTCTTGAACTAGTGGATTAAAGGAATATATGACCTCTAATTAATTTATGACATAAATATTCAAAGATATTAGATATAAGTAATATGAAATAACTGTCTACTGTCTCTTTACTAAATATCATCATCACTTAGAGACTGCATTCGGCCTCAAGCTCTTCTTGTTTTTATCAGTCAATGTATTTAATTTGTATATCTTCTCTTACTTTATTATTTTGTATATCAGAGTCTAAAGAAATGAAACAAAATAAAAAAAAAAATATGAATAAATGGGAAAATAGTTGGAAATGCGAGCGAAGGAAAGCGATGAGTGAGAAGATGAAAAAAATAAGGGCTGATAATAAGATAAAATATAAAATAAGTAATTCAATGTATATAAATCACAATTAAAATAAAATATATGAGCTCGTTAATTAGTTAATTTAATACTTAGTTACACCACGTGTTAATATTAGCATTTTGTTTCTAATTAATTATTTATCGACGTTGTTCTTACATTAAACCCAAACGGCTTCTGGACACTGTCAAATGATTGAAAACGCTGTTTTATTATTACAGTTGAATGTATAAGAATTTATAATTTACAGTTTATATAATTCAGGCGCCTTTTTAATTTCTAAGACTGTATACTTGGCGACCTTTGCAAACGCCACACTGCCTAAAATACTTACTGGAGACAGTAGTTTTCATAGATTCCGCTTATTATCTGTTAATAGGGAAATTCTTTAAACTTTATATCACTAATGTTACAATTATCATACAACTCCGATCTTCCTGAAACAATAGGTAAATTTTTTGTTAGAGGTTTTGTTTCATCAAAAAAAAAAATTTACATTTTCATTATTATTGACCCATTCTAAAGAATGTAATACATTAGACAGTCTAACCGCGATAGAGTAAGTACTACCTAGGAAAGGTCAAGAAAATTATAACTTCAGGGCTAAAATGCGTTAACAGGAATATAGATAATGATTCTGTTCCATGTTGGACAAGCAACGGAGGAACAAAAAAAGAGGGAGAAGAACTAACAGGTAGGTAACACGAGAAGGAAAAAGACAAAATCCTAGAAGCGGCTGATTCCCCCTGGCCACCCAAGGCTCGATCCTCCTGAGAGATAAGGAGGGACTTCAAGACCCAATAAACTTGAGAGGGTTATGTGACAAATATAGTGCTAGCATTGTCCTTACAGGAGGCTATTATAGGTAGTTGGGGGCCAGCTCAGGTCTGTAATGCGCTCTTCTTTGAAAAAAAAATGATTTCCTTTTTATTATTTGTTTCACCGAATTTTTCTACGTACTAGATACATCGTCATTTAGTGGTTATCCCCATTAGAAAACATGGACAATACTGAATAAATAGGCGTATAAATACATAGTTTTACACCTAATCTAATTCGGGTACGTAATATAGTTAGATTTAAAACTACTTATGGGAAATTTCATAAAACCTTTTTATGAACTATAAAACACTATAATTAACATAATTATTCCAAAATTATATTGATTTATAATTAAAATATTTAATTTACATAATATTGATGTTTGCTTTATACTTTATAGTAATTACGATTGCTATTTAACTACTGAAATTATGAATGAAAATTAATTTTAATAAGTTGTGAATGATGGTTTACTTCATAATCCGAAAACTGTGCCGCTCAGCTAGTTATTTTGCTTTTTATTAACAATAACTTCAAAAGCAATCAGCGAATCGATCCCACCAGATGATAACCGAAATTGATGTCAGTTCGTTATAAAATGTTTGTTACCTGGAGACAGTTTGATTACAACAACAGCTTAACGATGGCCGAGCTAAGCAAACAGAATTAGTGATGCATTGGTTTCACTAATTTATTCGACCTCGATTTATTCGATTGTATCCTCATGAAGTAGAAGACAATAATACCAATTTTGTTCAGTAGTAGTCGGTTTGTGCTCGCTACAACGGTCTTATCAGAGCTCTACGCTCTACAACCTCCAATAAAGCATATCTAGTGAAATATATTTATAAATTCCATTTACCATAAAAAACGTTTTGCTCAAACGTTGGTAATGAAAGTTTCGATGAAACTTCCAACGACAATGGGGAAAGAATGATCGATTTCGGTATAGCTAATGCATTACTCGTAATGAATACAATCTTCTCTCACAAGGATGAACACAAGCATACATGGAGAGCCCCAAGCGTAGCCTACAGTCATACAGGCCATATACTGGATCCCACAATTGGATGAATGACGTGAGATTATATAAATGTCCAGACTTAGAATCCGACCAATTTCTGGTAGCAATGAAAGTGAAATTAAGGTATCGCCAGTAGAGTGATAATGCAAGAATAAAAAAGAAGAAATGGTGCACAGAAAGTATAAAGACGTTGAATAAAGATGTTGAAAAAAAAGTTCAAAGAGCGTATAGATGAAAAAATATAAGATATGCCGGCTAATGAAGGTGGTTACGAAATATAAGAGCAATGGAGCATACTGCAGCACATAATAAAAGCAACGGCGGACGAATATTGCAGCAGTAATCACACGCTCAAAGAAACGGATGGTTCGACGCGGAATGTGAGGAGGCTGTAAAATGCGTAATAACAAACGGGCCATACTTCTTATGGATGATACTCGGACACAGGCAAAGGAAATCTGCAGGAAGAAAAAAAGGTTGGCGTTGGTACAGAGGTAGTTGTTGGCGTTGGTACAACAAATTAAGAATCTAGGAACATCTCGGGCCAAGAATGAGACAAGAAAAAAGATTTTTCCAGGAGATTAAGGAGATAAAAACAGGATGGAAGCCAACGGAAACAATGATTAGAGACGAGAATGGGGCGATGCTACTAATAGAGTAAGAAGTGTTGAACAGATGAGAGAGGTACTTCAGTTATGAACTGAATCACAGTAATAGTTACGGCGAAGAAGGTACTATAGACGAAGAAAACCAGTCTGATCAAGCTGATGAAGAAGAAATATCCAGACATCGTGGATAAACTCAGAAATAACAAAGCCCCGAGGACAGATGACGTCACGGCGGAGTTAATAAAAACGGCAGGCCCTGAAATGTATAAGGAACTGTACACATTAGTAGCGCAAGAGGAAAGACTACCTGAAAAATAGAGGGAATCTGTAATTGTTCAGATGTTTAAGAAAAAAGGGAATCCCACAGAATGCAGAAAGTACAGAGTAATCAGCCTTCATAGCGTTGCTGACAAGATCTTTGCCATATCATTATATAACTGGCTAGTACCTTACATGGTAAGCACCGTTGGCGATTATCAGGCAGGCTTCCGATCAAATAGATCAACAATAGACCTAATCTTCACCCTCAGGCAACTGGGAGAAAAGATTTATGAATTCGGCCTTAATCTTTGGGTCCTTTTTGTAGATTTTGAGAAAGCTTACGATTCAGTAATCTGGAAGGAGCTATGCTGTACAATGGAAGAGATGGGTATCCCTAGAAAGGGGATTGCTTTAACGAGATGCACCATGGAAGGGAATACTAGCCAAGTACGAATAAAGGGAAGGAGTAGTGGACCGTTCAGTGTCAACGCAGGGCTAAGGCAGGGTGACGCATTGGCACCACTAATGTTTAACATAGTCCTCCATAGAATTATAAGAAGGACAGGATTGGATCATGGCGGCACTGTATTCACAAGAATGGTTCAAGTACTAGCATACGAGGATGATGCGGTCATTATCGTTAGATCACTAGCCCGTGTAGAGGAGGCTTTAATAAAGATAGACCAAGAAGCTAAATACATGGGTCTCAAGGTCAATAAGAATAATACAAAGATGATGTGCATCAGGAGAAAAGACACGGTCTAGGAACAAGTACAGCTAGGAAACTGCACATTCCAGGTTGTCCCTAGTTTTCAATATGTGGGATCTACTATAACTGAAGACATGGACGAGGAGGCTGAAATAAAGAACAGACTGGCAGCAGCAAACAGAGCGTACTTTTCCCTCGCCAAAATTATAAGGGGTAGGTTATTAAGCCGTGCTACGAAAATGAGGCCAAATGCCTCATACGGCCAGTAGCATCCTATGCGTGTGAGACGTGGACTCTTAATAAGTCCGATGCTCTGAAGATGGACCGCTTCGAAAGAAACATCCTGAGACGAATAGTAGGGCTTACCAAAGAAAATGGATCCTGGCTACTGCGTCAGAATATGGAATTGTATAGGGAATGCCAGGATCGAAGACTTTTCTAATTTTGTCAAAGTGCAGAGAGTAAAACGGCTCGGACACCTCATTATGTTGGAGGACGGGAGGTGTCCTTCGAAGGACATAATAACCATTACATAATAGTCATGGACATAATTAATAATAAAAATAATCTAGTTGGGACCAGACCTAGGGGAAGACCTAGATCTCGGTAAAGGGACAATTTACTATCAGACATTAGACAAGGAGGAATAAATTTAGCCCAAGCTGCAGATAGACAATCCTGGGGCAAAATGGTTGAGCTGGCCAAGGACCGCTTTAGGCGTCTGTCGTCCCACTAGAAGAAGTTGAAGTAGAAGTTACCGAAAAAAATAAATAAACTCCAATTTATATTTTATACGTCACTGGCATTCGTATTTTATATCCTAGTTATTTCAAATATTTATAGCTAGCAGCTGAAAACTGGACAACATGTAGTTTTCCTTCGTACACGAGTGGATGGTTTATTCTTTCAAATTTTCAAAAGTACCTATTATAAACCGCTTTCCTACTCCCTGTTACCTGGACTTGATAGGAAAAGATTAAAAAGACATTGGCCAAGATACCTACTCACCTATTGATATTTTTACTCCATTATCATATAGAAGACCATGTAGAAAAGCAAATTGAAAAACATTAGGATCAAATTTGCTGAATGCGCAATTGCGCTGGTGCAAATGAAAATTAAATAATAAATAAATAAAAATAATCTATTATAAAAATATATCCCGTAAAAACGTGAAAGTTTTTCCTGTCTTTTTATCACGTAAGATAATTAAAACCACAACAATTTTTTGTTTATATATAAATGATAAATACGAATACAAGATAATATAAACGTGATATAAGATAAACAGCAAAGTATATTACTGGGCTTGCTCAAGCTGAAAAATGGAAATTTTTCTTCTATCAGTTATAAAATATATCGTCGAGTTCTCTGACTTCTTTTACTATCTCGGATGGAATTCAAGATTTATGCATTTGAAACTATCGGGGAGAGGGTGGAGGACTAGAGAAGGTTCCTTCACCAGCTATATCTTGACTTTTCATTTCCTTCTATCGGAGGGAAATATATGAAACTATTTCTATAAAACAATACCGGATAAAGTTAACTATGCTTCAAAACAATTTTTCATAGTCTTATTTTGTTTAATATTATATATTTCTTTAATATAATATAAGTAGGCACATAAGATTATTATAGTTATGTTTGTTAGATCTTGAATAATATTAACTGTCATCCCTTGACCCCATTGTAAGTCCTGCAATGTGGGTCGAAACGTTGGCTTACCAATAAACAGTTTTTCCAATTTAAGATAATTTGTTTTACCTCCATCCGGACCATTTTCTTACTATATCTTTGTTATAGTTTCGTTAATGAGAAACACTGAAATGGTATGAGCACCCTTTACGGATAATTAATTTTCAATTATAATATATAACGTCCGCCGTGTTCTCGAATTATAATAATTTAGAGTTGTAAAAAGTAATCAGTTGTAAATATATTAGAACCAACCTGTTGATTAAGTAGGATCTTTCAACTTTCTCTGTTCATCTATTTAAGCGAGTTCTTTTTGTTGTTTTTTTTACCTCTAGAAGCTTTTTTATAAATACTGGAATATTTACATGTACTTTTAAAGTTTTTGCTAGTTGTTGATTATTCGTCTACATATTCTTCTACTAAACAAGATTTTCGATAAGTGGATATTTTTTAAATGTGCAACTGAGGATTAACGCTTTGAAATAAAAGTTTTACTATTCAATCCTGTTTAACATCTTACTTTCATGATTAACATTGAAAGTAAAATTTAATATCTTAATTTTAGGATTATTGCTTGAACCGAAAATATACTATCTTACAGTAGTACCACAACCTCAACTTTTTGACCACCCCACAAGTGCTACTGAATCGAATTATCAATCTGATCGAAATGGATGCTTTTGAATTAGTTTGAGTATAATGTTTTAACATAATAGTCAAACGAACAATAAACATTCACTCATGATTATTTGTGTATATAACTCCAAAAATTTGATATTGCTTGAAGTCGAACTTTGTAAAATTAAGTGCAGTTATACTCAATATTTCCTTGTAGAAAGTGTTTTAAAGATTATGTATAGGAAGCTATTTCTTCTCTATGATTAATTGATAGTGGTATCTTACTGCCTCGTTGAAAAGTTACCTCTTGGGTCCTTTTATAAATTTAATTATTTTAATGTGGAAGGGTAGTAATAGCGTTATCGCCAATTTATGAATGATTACATTAATTTAAAAACATTATTTTTTTATACAAAACGTATAAAAAAGTTAGAGATTGTCTAATTAGTTGTCATTAGACGTCGTCTTGGTATAATCTATTAGGCTATAAACTATTGAGAATTGGTTGTCATCGGACCAACATGGTTGTTAGATTCATTTGTATGCTTCTTTTATTTCTACCCCTTGAGAGCGATTGGTGTCTTGAAACACATTAAAGAAAAATAAAAAATATTAACTTTTACCTTTATTATAAAAATTACGCTAAAAATGGGGAATGGGCAACTCTATTTTTTATGGATAACTTTCAGCTATCGCAAATTCTAATTTTGGTAGAAATATTCGTAGAAAATTACATTTCAACACAATTGTGCTTTTTACATGAACATAGATATGTATGAAGTTTAAATTTTCACCGAAGTGTTGACATTAGAAAGAGTTTTGTTATGATTATTAATTAATACGAGAGTATTTGTGTAGTTCCTTTGTATTCTGGTTCGTTGTTTGCCTGCTTTGTACCAGACCATACCATTAAGTGGTGGCCGTGTAGACTTCCCATCGTTGAGCCTACAAGTAGCAGCTATTGTAGGCTCTACGACCTCTACCGGCAATAGCAAACATTTCCCCGGTTGATAAACAAGTTTGTTCTAATGTCCTATTTATTTACCGTTCCCCTGGTGACATTATCGTTAATTTGGTGTTACATCTGCTGATTGAATTGGATTCGATGCAGGTCCAGCCCAATCACATCGATAATAGCCCTCTCATGATGCCTCTTCCTCTGTAGGTATTTCATAACGACCCAATTGATAATTAATATTGATTGTAAAGATTAACTAAAATAGAATTTAGATTATTTCTGTCCACTACTTACTTAAATCTTCTGGTTGTAATAAATTGTTCTTAAATAAGTGAACAGAAAAGGACTTCTATGCATTATATTTTATTTTCCTCACTTTTAATTTCAATCTGTCACGTTTCAAGATTGTGACACCATCATCAAAAGGTAATCTGAAATCAGATGAATAATTTCCTTCTATATTGCAATAATATAACTCCTGATTAGAATTAATACAAACTATGTATCTACTATCGCATGAAGTACCTCCTCTGATTTCCTAAGGTCTGTTGTAATCTGTATTACTGAACTTCATAAAAAAATTTTTTGTTATTATTTTTATTTTAAGTATTAATATTATCGTTGTAATTATTTTTTTTGTCGATCTGTTATTACTTTCTTTGGAAATTAATAATAAATTGAAGAGAATGCTTATAATTTATTTTAAATTCTAACATAACTGGCTCCTAATATCTTAGTAGTTGTTTTGTTAATTCTTGCTTGATAATGTATATTTTCTATTTCTTGTTCTGTCACAGCACACACTATATTTTTTCGGCAGTTTTAAAGATAAAATTATGGGTTTTTTTTGTCACACTATTTTATGCAATTCACATTCAAATGTTTTAAAGACATTTGAAAAGAAGATTATACATCCGTCATTATTTTCAGGAAATGACAGAATGGGTGGATTTTTTTTATTTAACGGTTTTTTCATTGAAAATATTATAACGTAAAATGATCAGGATAAGAAATTGGTTCACAATATAAACAAATGTTTAAAAATATTGGTCTTCCTTTGTTTCCCTTCATTATTTGTAGTATTGCCTACGATTATCTTATTAGTATATCAAATTATAAAAAAAACATTAACGAATTTCGCTAAAACTAAACATGGTATTATAATTTTAAGCAACAAACCTTAAATTTTCTAATTTTTTTTCACCTATTATTTTTATAACTTTTCTAAATGATATTTTAATTTTCAAGTACATAGCCAGTTCTCCTCGAATACAATCCTGTTGTTTTGAAAAAAAAAAAAAAGAATACGTAAATACTTTATGATTGTATTGACTATGCTAATAAGCTAGATTTTCTTACTTTATTCCTACAGGATTATTATGATCATTAAGTTTTATATGCCTTCTTTATTTATAAAGAAGGCATATCCTAGCGGTCTGTTGAATATCAAAAATCTACTTTTTTCTTTTGCCTTCTTTGTTCATAGCAATGAAAAAATTTCTTGGTGAGAGCTAACTTTCGTCGGAAGGGCGTGAGGAGACCGGGTCACGTCCAATCCTAGCTGACTCTAAAATTCAATCAGCTAATCGGATTTGACGGGACTGACGGCCTGACGTTGGGTGTGCGGCCTACCCTGAGGCTTCCAATGGAGCGATCCGCTCCATCGTTCCACTCATTACTGACAGCTAGTGATTTCCGTTTCAGCTGTCCATTATTAAAACTATGCCGGAATTATGAATGCTATAATGAGTAGCATCGAAAACGAGCATGATCCCTGAATAATATGAAAATGTCAATAGTCAGCAGGTGGGAAGTAGTACCTTTCTTATCCACGTTATCTTGTTGGTAATTTTTATCTCATCTTTTTTAATGGCTAAAATGAAAAACAAATTAAAATCCTGTAATTTAAACATTAATAAAACATAAGGATAATTTTAAAAAACGCAATATAATTTTCCAATTTTTGCGGTAACTAATGTGACTCTTTTTTTATGTATTTCATCTTTAATTAAAAAAATGTCATTCTATCCCCTAATTTTTTTTAAAGCTGTGAGTAAGGGAGTCACACACGTACACTCAACAACTAATCAACATGAAAGCGACAACTTGATTAGGCTCTAGGGTAATGAAAATGTTTATGGTAACAACGTGAAAGAGAATAGAAAAACATACCCTTTTTTTAAAGGATAGTCTAACATAACTGCAGGCATCTGTTCGCTTCAAAATAGTAATGGAGGAGCAACGTTAGAACTTGGTGAGGGCTTGCACTTTTCCCGTCATTTCTCCGTCTTAGTGTTACCACGGGATTAATAACTAATGTGTTTTCACCCATTAGACTAATGTTTTTCTTAGTATTTATACCCTTAATCTTGAAGCAGAACAGTCCCTTTCAAATACTATAATGATAGCCGGTAAAATTTAAAAGAAAGTTATTCAGCACTATATTGTCACATTAGTTACTGTCCCTTAGCTGCAGTAACTAACAATTTTAACATCTTATTTTCTTAAAAATCAGGTTAGAGTAATCTAAGCTCATGATATATGCCTCAGATATCTTTGAAATTAAACAATATTAACTGAGAAATGAAGGTGACAAGGTGAAGGGCCGTGAAAGTGACAGTTTTCTAAATTAATCCAGAAATATTTAAATTCACAGGTTAATAAGATACATAAATAAGATATATTATCAATAGGATGATAATGTATCATGTATTTTTTTCTTAAATAGCAAGTTTGTGCGTTCATACTTATGTCTTTTACCTTCAATAGGTACGCCTATACGTCAAGAGTAAGATTCCAAACTCGATATTAATTTTATGACTCACAGAAGTATATTACTTTATAATTAAAAAAAACAACTAACTACCCCCTGTTACAGTAACTAACGTGACTCTTTTTTTAATCGATTTCTTCTTTAAAAAAATCATTTCACCCTCACAATTAACGTCAACAACTAATTCGTTAAACAATATAGCTCTTTAAGGTTTGATATTTGTAATAAGTGGAAAATGTACCAAGAATTTATTTATTCAAAGTTGTTAGTTTGAAACACTTATCGTGAGGTATTAGTGAAATACACTTAGTAAAAAACATGTTTTTTTAGAAAACGCAGGTGAAAAGGCTGGAGTGCTTAGTGTAATTATCATACTTCGAAAAAATAAATAATGATATTACAAATGTTTCATTAGTAGATAGATCTCACATTAATTCCTCCAGCCTTCTCTTCACCATTTTCTCAAAATCATTAAACCAAATTTCGACTTTGTGCATTTCATTTGTGACCCTATGTTCTATTATATAACTTAGGTTATATGATGATTAAGTTGCGTTGTCGATGGTCCAAACAAGCGATGGAATCTGTAGAAATAATCTCGTTGAAGAAATTATTACTCTGTATGATTATTACATTCACAATTTATAGTGATCTAATTGAAAAATTTAACTCTTATTAATGTTTCTATAAAAAAATGTGTAATGCTTCACAGTGCTCAGATAGAGTCATTACAAAATCTGTTCCTGGAGCGATTGCTCTTGTTAGATAGATTGATGATTCTCCCGAATTAGCCTCCTCCCTCCCCAGAGCTGCTACATTTTTATTTAAACGGCTATTCATTTATCAGCCATGGGCTAACTGTGGAATAATTAATGGTTTGATCGCTTTAGAACTGAGTCGGTTTTTTAAAAATTTCAGATTGGTATTTATTCTATTATATTATAGCATTTTATAAGTTAGCAAATAATACCGTCTATATTTCTATTGATACCCGTTTGATGCCTCTTTTTCTTCAGATATAATAACAATTTTATGGTTAAAATACTCACCTCACTATTGGATGATCTGTAATGTTTATACAAATATAAAAGAGCATAAGTAAAATAATTTCGCTGTTGTTATTTGTCTGAAAATGTTTAACACAAACACAGAACATTTGTTTAGTTAAATAACATGTTATTATTGTATTTTTATTATATAAAAACCGTTCGTAATTTATTATCTGATTATTTTTTGTACGTACTGCAGCTTGTCTTCTGACTGTGAAGCCCAGTTGTAGTGTTTTGTTCGTCTTTAAATTAAAATAAACAAAGGAACACGAGCTTTATCGAATTTTTGTTGTTTTCTGTAATTGAGATTTTATAGTTTTTATTTTACCAGTTCTATTATTTTAAGGACGTCCAATTATAGTTTTCATCATAATCTCGTAGTGCGGTGTGAGGATAATTTATTTTATAGTTCTTAAAAAACAAAATTAAGTGAATATTTAGCAGATAATAGTTTGTGGTTATCGATGATCCGTATCACTTCCATAAAGATGATTTAATCAATTAAATTAGTTTGAAAATCATGAATGCTATTATTGATAATGATTATAATATTTAACTTATTTAATACTTCTGAAATTAACATCTGTTAAAAGCCCGAAGCTATTGCTATCCATGACTGGATATTAATAGTTTATTTAACAATTCTAATCTTTATTTATTTGACAATTTTTTTTATGAGTAAAATTTATTATTTTTTAAAATATTTTAATTTCTCAAATTATCATGCATTTTATAGTTTTTGTTTTGATTAACGCTCGGAAATAAAATTGATCTCTTTCAAGGATGCTATAACCATCAATTTACTTTGATTACTTATAAAAATATATAATAACTTATCACAACGTATTCTGATCTTTATTTATTTAATTTTTTTTTTAATCACATCTGATATTTTTACTATATATTCTGTCAAAACATCAACTGTTACCCATTTTTCATTAATATTTACTATATGAAATGAAAATTATCGCTTTCAAAGAGAGTATAGAAACAGTATTACTTAAATTTATGATTTTTATGTGGCGTTTAATTACTTATTTATTGGTGTATTATTTACGTTTTTATCAAAACTTATATTTCTGTAGTAAATTATTAATAATTAATTAATTTGTTAAAATCGTCTTTTATAGGAATGGTAGTAATGTTTTATTTCAATAGTAGAGAAAGAAGATTAATGTTGCTATGAAATCGTTTGCTTCTCCAGTAAAATTTCCTTTTCGTAACTTACCTGCTGCTATTGTTCTTCTACCACATTTTCCAAATGAACGCATCAATTATTCTGTCAAGTCAATATCCATGGCAACTCCATCTAATCCCCATTTCTAATTAGATTTAAAGAAGACGGGAGGGAACATCTGAAGTAGCAATTATTTTTTGAATAGGTTCTCTCTCTTTCTGGTTTGTTGGACTAGTTACATTTTATTACCTCTTAAAATATTATTTGTTTCGAAAGTACTCCATATAAAAATAAACGACTCTTTGGAATACTTTAACTATTTTAATATCAGTTCCTTTTTTGAGATTAGTATTAAATATTTTAATAGTTAGTGATAGTTTTAATTAAGTTTTAGAATTTATTTTATTAAATGGTTTACAAAAGACAATAATTATACGGTTAACAATTCTAGCCTTGTAAAGAGCTGTAAGATAGGTAAGTATTTAACTGGGAGATAATGTTGGCTTACTTGCTCCTACTCCCTGAGACAACAAAGAAGTGACATTACCTGTTCTGGTTCGCTGCTCTTCAAGCAATTGACTCGGTCTCTCTCGCCTCTGTTAGTGTGCTAGTATAATTAACTTTAAACTGTTCTATTACTGTCATTTAAATTTAACATATAGACTCTATTAAGAATGTATCTTTTAATAAGTAATAAGAAATAGGAAATAAAAAAATAAAGAAAATCGTAGAATGTTAAATACAAGGTTTAGCAACAATACTTCTTAAAATAAAACTTCTTAAAATAGTTCCTACTAATCGTATATAAAAAAAAACAAGCAGTACCTAAACTACAAAACGTGAAGGATCAGGGACTCAATACACGGTTGAAACTATATTGTTTCTATGTAAGGAAGAAAATAGTTGGGGGTGCAGTCAAATAAAAACACTTAATAAGTGGTTCGACCCATTTTGTGGGTCATCTTAAGGGCTAAGAAAGAAAAACAGAACTATAAAAATACATTGCAGACTAAGTATATGATAAATGAGAAAAAATATATATGTAGAGAGGTAGAAATTTAGAACAAAAGTGAGGGATATATATGAATAAAAAAATTACAGAGAAAATGTACAGAACGGTGGTTATGCCAAAAAAGATTTTTTTTTATAAAGATAAAAGAAGGAAGTAAACAGAAATTTATTTAAAAAAAGTATAAACATCACAGGTGAGAAGTAAAATTATGGAAAAGGTAGTAGAATATATATAAAAACTATAAATTGTAAGATAATAGACTCCTAGGGAGTTTACATATGTAAAATGAAAGAAGGTATAACCAAAATGATATTAAAGAGTAAATAAAGGAAAAATAACAGTAGAAAGTCAAGATATATATATAGAGTATAACAGTTTTTAAAATCCATACCTATAGTATGAAGTGGTATAAATATATGACATAAATATACAAGGAACGTATAGAAATATAAGTAACAATATGGTATGAGCATGGAAATAGAATAAAATATGATGAAATAGTGATGTTAAATGCTAATGAAATCTTAGATAATAATACCATATGATGGATGCCAAAAAGCTAATATGATATTGTTTATATATATATATATTGATGATATTGATATATATATATATATATATATATATATATATATATATATATATATATATATAAATATATATATATATATTGATATAGATATATATTGTTTCTAGTACAACAGATATGCAGGGAGGTGATTTGTCTGAAATCACGCTGGAGTAAAATTTTATTTAAGTTCAGGATCAAAAGAGGATAATTCTAAAACTTCTAAAATTGGTTTTTTCACATTTGTCTAGCATGACACTTTGCCGGCTTATTTCTTATGGTATTAGTCAGATTCGGAAAAATGTAAAAGAAACCTAATTTTGAAATTAACTGTTATCCGCTTTTGATCCTGAAGGCCACAATTGGTAAATATTTATTCCTAATCTTTCGAAAATTTTCTGAAAAATAAATTTATTTTGTGCGAAAATTAAATTTTGTAATAATTTACTTCAATGGCCACATAGAAATAATGTTTGGTTGTCAATTAGATTGTTAAATATTTTAAATATATTTTTTTAGAATGGATTTTCTGGAAAAAGTTCATGTTGTTGGGAAATTAAATATTTTGTAATAATTAAATTTCAATGATCGCAAGTAAATGATTTTTGTCTCAGTAATTTAAATTGATAAATAGTTTTCTTATTTCTGAAAAAAAAAAAGATTTTTTGGTGGAAATATTTTTTTCCGACAAAAGTTTTAGTTGATTATATTAAAATAACATAATCTATTTTTATTAATATGGACATTTTTCTAAGAAGTATAAAATTATTTGGAAATTAAAGCAATTTCTTTGAAATGAATTGTTATTATTAGTGCAATGCGGCTAAAATATATTATATTAATCTACTTTAAACTTTCGTATGTTAGTTCAGTTTTATTAATGGAAGATTTTTTTTTCAAATCCTTTCATTGATTTTTCCGATAGTCCGTAGTCACGAAGTGGTGCCATATGGCACTCCTTGGCAAATGCAATAATGAAGTTGTAAATTTAAATAATACACTTTAATCCGAAAATTTAAATATTGAAATGACGTAAAGGTTTAAATTTGCATCTGAAAGTAAGTTTAATCAAACGTGCTACTAATTTGGCAGACATCTGTCCACTCCTGCAAGGCCCGGGTGATGAAACATCTAGCCAAATGCCTCCGGCCGGAATGATGCCCAGCAGCGTGCTAATGACTGAGTTCGCAAAAAAAATTTAAAGGTTATGGTTTTATTATAATAATAATTATTTTACTATTCATGGATCTTGAAAGTTACAAGTATATATTATTTATTTATATTACATATTTAATTTATTTTTAAAAAATTCCAACCTCATTCCTAAGAATGTTAATGTGTACTGTTCTCACATTATATGTTATATATTTCATGTTTCGTAATTCGTACTTAAGTGTCTTATACTTCGTAGTTTGAATTAAGAATAAGGGATTTTTATATAGAATTGTGCTAGAAGAACTCCACTCTCTTCAGAGATCTCACAGAATCTCTTTTACAAATTTTAGTTCATAAAATTACTTTTTATAGTTCTGTTGTTGTCGACATTCTCAATTTATTAATTTCCCTTCTTGGTCCTTTCACAAAAAACCATACCGATAGAATAAAAAGAGGAGTAAGTAAAAAATGGGAGTGGCATAGATTCCAAAGTTGGTAGTTAATATTTTCCAATTGAACCTTTCATTTTTAGTTTGTCGAAACATTTTTTTGTATAACTTTTAAAATTACAAGATTTGGATTACCACCTTTTCCATGTAAACGACTCAACTAATGGTTGGTTTGATATATATTTTTTATGAATGAGTGTGGATAAAGGTGGATAAAATAAAAGAATGGAGTTACGTTTAGGCGTAAGTAGGGTTACTTGGTATGAAGCAATGAAGTTTTGATGTTGGACATATTATGTCCTAACAAAGCGAACAATTCCTTACTGCTTGTAACTTATATGGCCCCTAACCAGTAGGATACTGAATCATTTCATATCGAGATTTGTTTCTTCACAAGCCTGTACATCATTATGGAATAGCTGCTCCTATCTCTAAAGTTGCTATTAAAATGGTTTATTGTGTAAGGAGGGGGAAGAGGGGGTTAATAAATTCAGCACTACAACAACAACAGAACAATAAAAATAATTTTATGAACCCTAAAAGTTGTAAAAGGAATTCTATGAGATCCCTTAATAGCGTGGGATTGCACAGTTACATCATATTTATCCGTGTTATGACTAATTAGATTCAAGAACCTTTCCCTTAATAATTAATCGATTTTATTTTAAGCTTGGTATCAATTATGGAACTTATCTAAACTATCCCTTTTAATTCCACTTTTTTCACTACTTTTCATGTATCTTCTGGGTTTAAAAAAAAAAAAAAGTTTATTTAAATTTTAAATCTTATTGTCTTAAAAATATAAAATCATTGTATAGTCTCATTTAAATATTTATCTATACCACAGTTTTGGCTACTGGATATCTAATGAAATATTATCTAGAAAACAATTAAGGTGGTGATAAAATATGATACTCATTTTACGACTTCATATGTCGTAGATCATATCAAATAACGGAATTTATTTATTCACATGACGCAGGCAGAATAAACGAAACGACGTAGGAGATGCCATGTTTACGTATTTCCCAGGACCGCAGACAATTAACAACGACGTCGGACCATCGCTGGCTGACAGGCTCTGTTTTAATTAAATTTCTAATGAACATTTGTTTCTGTAATATAATCAACCGTATCAGTCTGTTTTTCATAAAATGCATCTCCTGGAATTGTTTTGGATGTACTTGTGGTGAATTGAGCTAGCTGTGAATGTAACTTGTTATACACTAATCGTTTAATTCTCTTTGAAATATTAATTTTAACTAAATATTTAAATACATATAATAATATGCAATAGATAGTGTAAAAAAATTGAAAGATTCTCATTGTGACTTATATAAATTAAACCTATTAACGTCTATGATATATAATATATTTCAAAACTATTTGATGAACTATTATTCAAAAACAATTTGATTTGAAAACCTTTTTTTAATTTTAAACCCCCACGCTGTATAACAAATATTAATACAATACACAAACATTTTATAAAACAAAGTTTAAACAACACAAGATTGTTTATTCTTAGTCGAATTTATTTATATAAATTCAATTAATATGTTAAATAGATTATATCAGTTCAATTTATTTTTGTTGATGATGCTTATTAGTTTTAGTTCCGTGAAGAGCTGTTGAGAAATTAAAATCGGTTCCTAGAACAATGATTAGTAGAAATGTGCTTTTTTTTTTCCATTGTTAAAAAATAAATAATAACTAATAGAATTATTGTGTCATGTTGCTAAACTCGTTATAAACATATTTTACAATACTTTCTGTATAGAAGTATATCATGATAAGATGAATACATACTTGGGGGATATTGAACAAAATATAAAATTAAAATTATTTAAACGGAAAATCTTTAAAATTGGGAAGGGGGCTGGTCATTACTGAATATTTAGAGAAATTTAACTCTTGTTTTATGTATTTTTTCTGGCTTGAAAACAATTCACCTTGTCCAAAATTTAGTGGGGGATGGAAAATGGGAATGCTTAATATTTTTTTTTAGTTTACCTTTAAATTTTTAGGGATTTTTTCTGTCTAAGAAACTTAACTTAAGCTCCTAGACGTTTTTGAATTTAGCTGGGATGGAAATCGTACACGCCTTCGGATAACCCTGCCTCAACAAATGGATACTATTAATTGAAGAAAAACAACCTGGAGGTTAAGCGTTATCTTGGATAAGCACCTTAACACTTGTTTTAGTAATAGTACAGTCTCTATCTTGTACTGAGCCCAAGACCATTCATGGGTTGTAGTGACACAGATTTTATTTTTTTTATTATTATTTTGTAATTTCTGATTACAACATTAATCATTATTTTGCTGTAATATATAAATTAAGAATTTAATCCAGCTTAGAATTTTTAATTTCTAACATTATTAACTTATAAATGTATTGTGTATTGTATTGATCTGTAATTATAAAAATCACATGTAATGTTATGAAATATGAATATTTAAGCTTGGTGTATGACCTTATGATAATACACGGTTCTTCCAGGGATTCACCATAGGAGTGGGAAAAGGAGAGAAAAATTATTATATATATTTGCAGAGGCTTATTTTGGTAAAAAGCTTTAACACACACAAACGTGCCTCTGCAACTTGCACGTGTGTCATTTATACTGAAAACTTTATCTTGAGTAGCCCCTAGACCACATTATCGTTGCAGTTGTGTGTGTAACTGGTTGAGGTAGTTTCTACAACAAGATCGCCGTAGACTGTAAGGAAAGCTCTTAGCCCGGGTTTACGACTCAGCACAGCTGGTAATCCTCCGGGACACTCAACGGCTATCTAGGGAGATATAAAACAAAAAACAAACAAACAAAAAGCGTGTGTACACCGGGGGAGGTTTATTGCTTCGGTTCAAGTCTTGGCTTCTTGTGGCACGGCTAGTGTCTTCCCTGGGGACGTGGATGTGATTCTGCTCTAAGGGTTGCTCATTCTCAGTTATATAACTGGAACATTTTTATTTATGACCCAGGTATTATTAATTTACGGTGACTTGTGTTTATTTCATTTTTTTAAATGAAAAAAAACGAAAAAGTACAAAGTATAGTAACTCAATAAGACAATTTTAAACTTGATAAAATAAAAAATAGATTGAAATTATTAACTCCCTCCTTTTTTTTACGTGTTTTTTTAGATGTTTATTTTTTGTTGTATTAAAACAAACTTTTTGCAAAGCTCATTGACTGTTTTTAATCTAGTTACCATAACTTTTATATTTCTATTTTATATTCTCCGATTTCCTATTTAAAAATGTCCACAAGAAATACTCCTTCTTTTCTTCAAGTTCTTAGGAAACCGAGAGGTAGGGGGATGTCCAGGGATTAGGACTTAGGATTTGGTATTGGACTTGGAATTAGGATTGGTTGATAAGGGTGGGATGGTGGATCTCTTCCAATGGTACTACGGGTATTTGAAAAGGAAAGGCTGCTAAGCTTAGGTAGGAGGAAGTGATCGATCATGTCCCATGTATTCTTGAAATCTAAAAATATTTCCAAGAAGTATTTTTAATATAAAGCAAAATAATCCTTTTGTATGGAGTATAATAGATAGTAATTTTAACAAATTATGCAGTAAGCTATAAAAAAACACGGAGAATTAAAATATTTTAGAAATGAGTGTTTTCAATCCTGAACATAAATTGGTAAAGTTGCAATAATAAATAAGATAACAGCAAAAATGTAAAATCAAAATCAAAATGAAGATTCTGATAATTTTATTATTATTATTCAATAATTTAGTTTATTTTAAAAACAACAATATTAGAAATTAATTATATTTTTTTACTTATTTCTTCTTGTAATTTTAATCCTTAATGCGAAGGGCTGTAATCTTTTCAAAGCTATTTGAATATCCACTTCGTTTATTACATTTTATTAAAATATAATATTCATGGCATAAAAAAAGCGTCCCAACTACTCATAAAAGTTTATCAATTATCATAATATCTAAACACAATTACCTTGTTCTAAAGAGTTGGAATTAATTTAAGTAATAGGTTACTAAGTCGGTAACATGACTCAAATAATTTCAAGTTTCCCATTTAGGATATTTCATATGTTTTTCTAATGTAAAAAAAAGTATATGTAATTTATGCTAAGAGGTTATCTGTGGCCTTTGTATTTATTTATTTTTTTAAATTGTCAGTTTTTATATATTTTTTTTAATTCTTGAATTTTCATTATCTATTTATTTTTAATTTTTTAATTTCTTCATGTCTACTGTTACTTGTTATTTTATATGTCCTGTGCTGTTTTTTTTTTCTCTCAGACAAATGTGACACACAACCAGTTTGTTTTCCGGATTTTCTGAAGGGCTTTGTTTGAACGAACGAAAATTATATTTTTGAAACAATACCCCTTAGTGTTCATTTGTTATTTATAACATCTACGCCATTTTTTTTTCTGGTTGAACAAAATAACCCGATGAACAATGCGGTTAATTGGTCTTATCAGTTCAATTGTCAGTTGTCGCATTACCTCATTCTTAGGGAATTTCAGGTCAGATGGTATGTATTTTTGCATGAATCAAATAGCGTATTGTTATTATATTTGCATTATACAATATAATATAATTCAATAACAATATAATATTTCGCATACATTTCTTGTTTTATTATTACCGTACGAAATTTACGTGGGGTAATACAACAATCCAGTTGTATTTAAATGTCAGATCAGACAGAAATTTCAGTGCAGACTAGCTAGTAAAAACAAGATATCAGCTTACGACAACTGAATTTTTCATCCGTAAGGTGCAGACGTTCAAGAATAACTTTTCTCTTCTGGTTGAACAATCCAGTGAGGTTCAATTTCTTTTTTTTTTTCCTTCTTAGAATACTAGCTGATTATAACTAACCTTGGAAATTTTTCCCGGCTTGTAATGAATGTATAAATATGCAATGTGGGATAAGATAAAAATGTGAGGAGTTAACAGCCACGGATGGACCCAATGAGATTTGCAGGCTCTCCTGGACCTCACCCAACCTTTATAAACCTTGCAGTAGAGAGTGATCTCGGCCAATTCACTGCTTAACCGTTGTCTTAGAAATGGTACTCTATGCCATGGGTGGCCAACCTAAGTGATGTTATACTATATTTCTTATGTAATGAACCCAAAACCCTTCGTTGGTTTTTATGGTAATGTTCAAGGTGGGAATATACCTTCTCATTTTATATTGTACATTCCCGATCTAGTATTGTGGACTGTATATCAGGTGACAAAGATTGGTAAATATGGAAAATAAATATACATGACATTGGTTGTTACAAAGAATGAAAGTCATAATGTGAAATGTGCATTTATAATGATGGTAACAGCAAATATAACAGTGTTAATTGCTGATTATGATTGATGAGACACCTGTGAATGGCAATTGTCTAACTTCTGTGTGGTTGCTGCCTGCTGGTGGTTCTACTCTATAGCAATGTTATGTATATATAGAGCACATGTGCTTTGCTCACCTCCTGTTCTCTAGTAGTTGGCCATTTTGTCCTCGTTGTTGACTTAGGCATACAATAGAGGGCTCTGTCTCTCTTGCAAGGAGTAAATTGTTACTGTACATTAAACAAGTACATTATTTGTTTTGTAATTAAAGAATAGGATTGGCTGAAAAAGAACCCCGAGAAAGGGGAAAAGAATGAAGGTTTGTCCAGTAGGCCTGCAGGGGGGTGCATTACTATAACCTTGGCAGTGATATAACTAAGCTATTAAAATGTAGCTAATAAACGTTGAAAACAGTCAAACTCGTTGTCATGAATCACTGTTTTGTGCTATTTAATGTAATATGAAGCGTAATTTGAGCATTGCATATCTTATTAATGTTAATGTTGGTGTTAGAAAGGCTAATTCCCCTGCCGACAGTCATTATCCACTCACCAGGAGTTGCTATGCAGATGGAGCAATTACTCAATGAGCTGCCTAACAATCCTTCCAGTGACAACCACTAAGAAGCTAGCAGACTGAACAGACGACAGGGCTATATCGATGGGAGAGGTGCCGGCCCAATCTGGCTACCGCTAGTCAGTCGTTTTTTTTTGCCCACTCTTAGGTGATTAGTCATACTATTTTTATTTTAGTTTTTTTCTGTCCATTCCGTTCCGCCTGCTAAGGTTTTTCTTCCTCCATTCCGAAGGGCGGTTTCTTTTTCTTTCAATAAACAACCAGTTATCGTGTTTCACTCAGCGGTTCCCAGGGTTCATTAATTCTCACCAAGGGATACTGCTTATTTTGAAAATCTAGGATCAACGGATTAATTTTTTAAATTTTATTTAGACTTAAAATACATTTTAAGTAGAATGAAATAAATATATTTCCATTCCTTTATATTTTAGCGATAAAATATCCTATTTTTTTTTTAAACTTATTTCAAGCTTGTACAATTTATAATATATTAGCACAAATAATTATACGCTTTAATTTTTATAACCTTTCTTTATCATAAGGTATTTTAAGGTTATCTTCGCTTCGTATATTGTATACGATATGTGCGGTGAGTACAATATTGTTGTATTAGTTTTGTCCTAATATTGATATACTTAAATGAGGGTGAGTAGTTATTAGAACATTTGTTATATTTCGTCCTAGTTGATGTTTATGGCCATACTTGCGTGGCACTTTAAAGAGGCTGGTCGAGCCCCAAGAGTGTCCCAATCCAAAATAATTTAAATAATCAGAGCTACTATCGATGTATTATCAAATACTGATACCACAGGCGTTGGTATTTCTTTTTCGATATTCGGGCCAATTATCAGCCAATTTTTCTATAAGCTTACTTGTGTTCATGCTTTTCTCTCTTTCACTTTCATTTATATATTTAAGATAGCTTAATCTTTGTTAATTTATATTGATCTTTATTATATTTCCACTATAAATTATTCTTAATAAAACTATGAAACAGCTTACCTGAGTTTAAATTCCGATTTTAGTATTTAATACATGTCTAATGATACTAACTTCCAATCAAATAGAAGCAGTATATCCCATCTCTAGAGTTCTATTCCTATCTTCCAATAGAATTTAACCATATTCCATACTCATCCCTCTCTTACTAAGCGCCTAGTGCAATACTAGAGATCTTCTGATTCCAATGTTGATCCATTGTAAGGATTTCAAAAATAAATGAAGCGGCTTTGAAAGGGACAATGCTGATTTCCGGCTTTAGAAATATTTAAACCTGTATTTCAGACTATCTAATTAGTATTAATTTTACCAGAAATGGTCAACCAGCCAATTTGAATTGATAGGTCACCTTAATTTAAATGATTATATTTTTAATGTTTTTTATTTGGGTTTGAAATGTTAGCGTTGAGCCGAATAAGTTCCATAATATTGAGGGATCCGAGAGTGTTTTGTTAGTATTTTTCTTGAACTATGAATCACCGTCTAATTGAGCATATCTCCCAAACCCACCCATTGTTCGCGTCGTGTAGGCTGGCGGGTTGCGCAAGTTAACGGCGCATTCTACTAATGCAGCCAGCTATAATCACCGTTTATAATCGATTCTTATACTAAGGAGGGAATTAGTGGCCCTACAATAACGACAGTTCCTCTCCTTCGAGCCCGCGAACCTCAACACTATGAGCGAGCTGTGTTATGGTTATTTGTACAAAAATAATAAAGGAACTCCACCCTATTACATTTACATGCAGGGCCTGCCGTAGTGATTAACTAATTATGCAAAGAGTATTAGTAATTACTAGGAATGATTCGGCTATGTAAATGTGAAACATGCAAATTAGATTCAGGCATTCTGGGAAGGGAAGGTTTGTCATCACGTCTTGTCTATAATGACGTTTTGAAAATATTACTTATTTTCTTATAAACAATTTGTACAGATATGTACATTTATTTTTCAGAAAAATAATTATTTCATTTTTTATTCAAAACTTAAAAAATGTATCAGCGTTATCCTATAAATACAAATTACTCTATAAAATGAACAATATCTTGACAAATAAATAGATACCCGATTATTTTATTTATTAAGTTTTATGTAGATTATAGATGCCATTCGTACCATCTTATTGCAGCTGGGTAGGTCTCTTGGCCAATGTCTTTTTAATCTTTTCTTATCAAGCCCAGGTAACAGGGAGTAGAAAAGCGGACGAACGAGTGGGTTTGGGTGATATTGTGTCGATGAGTGGAATGTTATGTATTTGTTATGAATATATGATTTCATAGTGGGAATGTTCATGTCGTTGTGTATGGTGTGATGCGAAATATAGCATGGTGCATTAACAATTTTTCTGAGAATTTTGGACTGTGTTGTTTGTATCTTGTGACTTTTTTTTCTGAACCTCAAAGTTCTGCTCCATATGTCCAAATAGGTTTTAGTATACTATTATGGTTAAGCCGTTTGTTCCGTAAGCCAAGTGAAGATCTGTAGTCCAGAAGATGTGATAGTGGTTTGTACCGTCTAGTCTGTTCTTGTCTTTTTAATTTTGTATGTACGTTCCATGTAAGTCTTTTGTGCAAGTATAGTCCGAGATAATGTACATAATTTTTAGAAGGTACTTCGTCGTTGTCAATTTTGACTGCTGGACACGAAGCTTTGTGTAGAGAGAATTACATGGCTCGATTTTGAGGCGTTTATTCTGATAAGATTATATTTTTATAGAAATAAATCGTTAATATCATAGAATACTATTTAATTCATTATAAAGGTTGCCTTAGTGTATATTTTTTGCACAAAAGCAAATTTATATCTTTATTTGATGAGTGTGTTTGCACTTGGTGTAGATGTGAGATGTGCTGCACTTTGTCTTCCTTGATGTCATTTTCTTGTGAAGTGTTGATGATGCCGGAATAGGCGACTGGTTATTTTTGTTCCTCTTGTATTCTATAATGTTTTCACATTTTTTGATAGTTGAGTCAAGAAAAATATCTTGTCTAACAACAAACTTTATTTCTCACGGTTTTAGTCCGATTCTTAACCTGAAGTTTCGGAAGCATTAAATTGCTTGATTGAAATAACAAAAACTATGAAATCTATTTTTGAGGCTTCGGAGTTCCTGATTGTCTTAAATATCGTCTTACCCATTAACAGTAAATGTTCTTAATGTTTACCAAAAAAAAAAATTGTTTTTTCTTCAACAAATACTATTTCAATATTTATCATTCTCAAGTAGTATATCCTTAATTATTTAACCTGCTCAGAATTTTAGATACTTTTCTCTTGTTTGTGAAACAATGTAAGATTTAGGGGAGGATGTCAAACTTTCTTGTTATTGTACTAAAAGTTTTTCTTTTTATTGAATACTTTCCAACCAAGAAAGAAGATGGAATGCCCTTCTTGAACGGGGTTAGATATGGATTGGGCTTGGCATAATTATTGTGAACCGACCAGGGAGGTAGTTGAAGGGGGTGGTGGAAGGCTCAACGGTCTTCAACAGGTTGCCGCTAAGAAACTAGGACAATGGAACCTCCTAAATGAATGAGCTCGTAGTATTTTACTCTATAATCTCTTATCCAACTCTCGCCGTTATCAAGGTCCTTTATCACTCTGTTTTTTAAATGTTTTCTTACTTTATTTGTTGTTATTAATTTGATCAGAGTTAAAGCATTTTTCTTCGTGTTTGTTTATTCATTTAACGCCACCTTATGCTGCTATGGCTAGTGGGACGAAGCTACAGTGGGAGTCCTAATTTTTGCCTATCCACGTATAATTAAGACCTCTAAGGATCTTTAAGGAGTACCTGACACCGCACATGTTCGGGATCCCCCATTTTATATTTCTTCCGAAAAACGGCTTAATCAAGAATTGTTTACCCCCTACAAAATCCTTTGGGCACCTTCCGAGCTGTGAACTCGCGATCTTGGACTTAGTAGTTTGTCATGCTGACCACTACACTACAGGGTGACTCCAATCTAAATATATGTTATAGTGGCGTTAAATCATTGGGCCAAGAGAGTACGGTAACGATATGTCATTTAAATAAAATAAATATAAATGGTGTAAGAATTACAAATATTTCCACTTACAGGTATGCGAATCTTGAATGAAGCCTCTTTACAAAAATTACAAAAAGTTTTTGTATTTTAATTTTTTTAAATATCAAAAAACATATACAAAAATTATTATAAAAATATATTTGATATATGTTCAATTAGATTATTGTGTATGTCCTAATGGGGGTATTTTTCGTTCTATACCCGTCAATTACTTTCAGGAATCATTCAAATCGCTAGGACTTTAAGATAACGACTATTAAAATATTACATGATGTGAAAAAAATATTTATTTATTGTATGATCTATTTTAATTCACAAAAAGTACCTGACAGAAATGGAAAATATACTCTTCTGTGCCGCGGAGGTGTTTCGTTAATATCTTTATATGATTCATATAATTCAATGAATGATAAAGGAATCACGAAGTCATGTGGTTTTAAATTTCTTTTCATTGATTAATATGATCAAATGTAAAATATAAATCCTCCCTATTCTTGTGACCTACATTACAAGCCCTAAGAAGGTCTGCAAATTGCGTCCTCTGTTTCTAATTTCTCATTGTTTATCCCTAACAATCCTCAACCCGGGTCCCGATAAAGTTACTGTGGTTGCTGAAAGTGCTCGTGGGTATTGAAAAAAAAAGACCTTCTAATAGTGACTGAATAAGAGAAACCAAAACTGGTTGGTTATTTTCCAGTATTTAAGGGACTTGAGGCTTTTATTTATGGATTTCTCCAATTTATATATATATATAAATAAAATCACCTTCAATAATTTGAATACTAAGACAAAATACAAATTTCACTTCGAACGAAATCACAGCCAAGTCTGAGGAGTTGCAGGTTGTATTGATAAGTTCAACTTCAGTTGGCAAGGCAAAAGCTTGCGGATTTTAGTTTTCCAATTAAAGGGGTTCATTTACATTCGGCAGCAAATAAAAGGAAGTGGTAATTGATAGAAAGAGAACTATACGTTAGAAGTGTAAGAAAGGTTTTACGAATCTACCTCCCCCCTCCCCCCCCAAAAAAATGTGTTGTCATTTAAACTTTTTTTTTTCTTCACTATGATTATTTTTATTTATTTTTGTGCCTTATTCAGAAATTGAAAAAGTAAAGCGAAGCGACTGATAATGATAAAACTGATAATTGAAAACGGAGCAGTTACTGTATCCAGGATGACCTTTACTACTGCAACCCATAAAACGTTCTCTTGTTTTTCAATTATCACTTTTTATTATTATTATTATTTTTTTTTTTTTGTCAGCCGGTCAATTATAAATGAATCGTATTAATAAATTGTAATTAAAATTCAATTATTAACTCTTCAAAAACATGTCATTATAACATTTCCATTTACAAGATACATTTTAGTATTGTAATTCAAATAAAATTTAATTTTTAATTAAATAACATCCTCTGCGTTATCAGTGTCTGGTTACGGTCGACAGGGTGTTATGTAACTACCGTTTTTCCCTTAGGCTACTAACCTGGATGATTAAATTGAAGTTCTTAATTGGTTTTCATTTTAAGATGGTGTATGGTTTAAATTAAAAACGTTAATTTTAACTGATTTTTACTTTAATAACACAGAACGTTATGATTCAATGGCCCGAGAAAAAGATATTTTTCGTAAAATGAAACTAGTTTATTTAAATTACGTTTACATTATTTAAACTTAGAAAATGGCCGGTGTAGCTGTAAAAAAATATGATAATGTTTGAAAGAACTTTTTTCAGTACACAGCGTATGGTCTAGTGTAACTATTCACACGGGTTATGAGAAGAGAGGACATATTACAATTTAGGAGTGGTCAAACCATATTTAAGGAACTATGATTTGAACTTGAATTTTGTATTTATATTATTCCATATTCTTTTCGATGATGACCCCGGTTTCTTTTCGTTCTTTCTTCCATTCTTCACCCTAGAATTCCTCCATACTCAAGGTCCTCTTTCTAGAAAAATCTCTGTCCACAGTGTCGTGTGTGTTCCCTTATGTCATATCTTGCTAAATCCTTCGTAACTTTCTGAATCCAGTCAGTTGTTGATATTTCACCCAAAGGTATTTGAACATTCTTTTCGTTAACCTCGAATCATTCATTCTGAAATTATGCCTTAAAATAATCTTATTTACTCTATCGTTTCTGTTATGTTCTCTATGTTCCACTACATCTTATCATTAGATCCTAATTTCCATACTTCTTTTGTTTCAATGGACCTATGATTTTCAATGGACCTTCTCGCAATACTTCTTTCTAGTGCCTCCAGTTAACTAATCAATAGTTTAAAACTAGTTAAAATTCCGGTTTATGTAGTGTAATGTATAACATATTTTACGATTTTTATATAAGCAAACTCTTATAATTCTAGTAGTATCAACTGTTATTACCATCTTGCTTAGCCTAATCTCTACTGCAGATTGTTTAACAACATTTTCATTAATTATTTCTTCCAGTATTTTTTAGTTATCAGTTCTGCAGGTTGTCACTTCGTATTTTTCTTAATATTATTAAAAAAAAAATAGTTTTAGTATGTAAAAAATAGTATAATTATGGCAAAAGTGTAAAATTCGGTTATCATTTTATCAAGAAAGGAACGTTCAACAGACATAAATCATCTATACTTCGAAATATTTGTTGAAACGTTTATTTCTAGTTGAAAATATTACCGAAGTACACATTTCTGATAAATAAAGTCTTTTTTCATCCTAAAAATCACGAATAGAAATGAAATACACGGAAACGAATGAAAAGTTAAAAATTGTGACTTAACTCGAAGCGACAACCTGCTGAACTCTTATTTTTAATTTTATTTTTTGCATTCCATTAGTCAAGTTTATGTTAATGTAAATATTAAGAATGTTTTTTTGTTTTTTTAACTTCGATATGAAGTGAAGTAGAGATAAAGAAAAAGTTCTGGCTTTGCCTTGATACTCCGTTTCTCCTCCGACTTCCAAAAAAAAAAAAAAAAAAATACGCCTCTATCTGTCCCTGAACGAAACGGTAGTTAAAAGTTTAATCGTCCGAATGATAGTGTCTCTTAATTCTAGGATTTTTGTTTTCTTCTGAATGGCCCCATTTTCTGTTACAGGAACGTTCTTTGATATCTTCCACTAGATTATATTTAATGTGCCCACCATTGACACATTTTCGCCCTGTATTTATTTCTTGGTTTTAATTGCACGAGGTGCTAAGACAGAACTCTCTTATCTCGAGACGGCCTCAAAGAATTAATGGACTAAGAGAGTTGTGAGACGAGATGGGATCTGATGAAGCAGTAAACAGAGCCGCGTGGCTGAGAAGGCTAGCATTAAGTTGGCAAGACTAGTGGCAACAGATAGGAATTAGCAGATAGATATCTCAACAAATGGTTCTGGATTCAGGTATCAGTTATCTAGTCTCCTGCGGTCTTCATTATCCACTCCAAGGCTATCGGAACTCTATCTTTTCCTTGTTCCTTATTTGATATAAGAATACAGTATTTTAATTTTTTGCCACTTAAAAAAAATTATAAAACCATATAGGCAAACGCGTTTAAATTTAAGTATATATAATTTAATTTATAGAATGCAAAACATAGCCCTAAGTCTTTGACCCTTAAAGTGCTATGTGTCCTGCGAAAGCAATCGATGGGGACTATGGACGCATATATGCGTTTGTTGAAATTAGGGAAAAGGGAATATGGGCGCGTATATGTGTTTTTCAATTATTTCTGTAATAATTACTTGAAATTATGATTAAAATATTACATCCAAATTTATTTGAGACAGATATACACGTTTAACTTTAGCTACGGTATTAAAGAAAGATTATAAAAAAAATCAGTTTTATATCAAAATATTGTTATAAAAAGAGTTCAAATTAGCTTTAATATCCTGATATTATTTACGAATGGTATGATAGGTATTATTGACATATTTTTTGTAATCACCTGAGAGCCTAAATAGCTGTGAATCCACTTTTTAATCAAGCATTACAGCATGCAAGAGCCAAAAGTATCCAGTCCACATCGATGGTAAGCGCTCAGAGCGCGCAATCTCTCTGAACCGATACGTCCCAGTTGTTTGAGCATCCTCGAAATAGTTATTGGACCTTTCGATGAGAGCTCCGAAATGGATAAGGAAAATAAATTTCTGATTCAATTATACCAGATCGCATGTCATTTTGAATATAACCTTTTATTAAACTAATAACATAAATCAATTTTCATAAATTAAATAACTAATAATTTTGAGAATGAAAAACAATTAATTAAATTAAAGAACAATTTAAACGCTTTTATAATGAGAAATGAAGTTACTAATATTAACTAAATTATCAACAACTAATTAATAACAAAAAGAAAACAAATATTATTTAATCTTACGATAGTAAATTTAACTCTATTAAATTACAAATAAATAAAATGTTCAAATGAAATCTATTACAAAATAATGAATGTTTATGCGGTTTTCTGATTGCAATAATATAATAATGAAAACTCTTATCTGTCTGTCGAAGTAGTTCTCAGTAGATGGTAGATTCTCGGCAGGGAGAGCTGGATGTTGAGACGACAGAGGATTTTCGTCGGCAGGGCGAGCGAAGATGGTGAAACAATAGAGGTTGAGATGATCGACTGGGTCAATTCGAATTGGTCGAATCGATGACGAAGTTTAAACTAATTACACCTGCAGGTGGGCAGCAAATTAGTATCTTCTTCAAATTCACAAGACACAACTTTGGGCTCCTAGAGAGCATACGATGTGCACGGCTAAGGGCTCGCGTCAACACTGTCTTAAAATTCACAAAAACAACTTTGGACTCCTAAAGAGCATACGATGTGCACGGCTAAGGGCTCGCGTCAACACTCACTGGCTCGGTCTAGCCGGAGCGAACAAAAGCCGATCGACTCGCTTTTGTTTTTCTCTCTTCACTTTTATAACATATGTTTTCACACTTATTACGAACATTACACTTATATCTAAACCAAATAAAATTACCTTTTAAATTAAATTATTCTAAACAACAATGAAACAAACGTTTAAATTATTATATTAAATAAAAAATGAGAAAAGATAATGTTCTTTCTTTTAAGAAAAAATGATTTAAATTTGTATTATTAAAACTGATAATACTTTATGAGATTACTACTTCATCTGGCCTTAACACCAGTCATTCGCTTTTAAAGCGTTAAAATACATTTAAAACACCAACAAGTCATGATCTGTTTTGTTCCCCCATTGTTTTAAAGACCTAAGGCTTTGTTTTGGTGTTTACAAATCCTAGTTACAATTAATGTATCTTTTATTGATATAATTATTTATTTATTCATTTTTTGGAAAAAAATGATTTTATCATATATGAGGCTCTTAATGATATCGCAGCAATGTAAAAAAGAACAATTAGTTTTTATTTCATTAGAATAGTGACGGCCACATATATCCAGAAAAATATTCCTAGATGAAGATAGAACGTTTTAGGCAATGAACCGATTTCCTTGGGAAAATCATGTAATTTATATGTTTTTTTTTTAAACCATGTTTAAATTCGTATAAGACGAAATATATGGTTAGTTGCAGTAACAGTGGAGATCTATACAATATAAGCGTGAATAAGGGAGAACACTATCTAATGGGAATAGTTTTTTTTGTATAGAATTTCATGTCCGAAAAAGGAGAAATTAAGAGGTTATATATTGTAGAATTGTGGAACTTGCGCCCTTAAGATGTAAATGAAGTGACAGATTGTATGCTTGTTGGGCTTGATAACGAGCGAAGCCATAAATAGTTAACAGGATCCAAGTCGAATATTAAAGGTTAGAGGATTAGACGTAAGTGGCAGGATTCTCAATGAAATTTGAGACCTTATGGTTTACTTTCTTTCAATATTATTACTCCTTTTTTTTATTATTATTTTTTTTAATAATGTTACCTGAACGGGGTTTAATTAAGTTATAATACCTCTGCTAAACAACAATGGTTTACTGTGATGGTTTGTTTGTTTGTTCATTTAACGTCACTTTATGCTGCTAAGGCTAATCGGACGATGCTACAGTGGGAGCTCTAAATTTTCCCTATCCAGGTTTTATTAGGATAGGGATTTTTAACGAGTACCTGACATCGCACAGGCTCGGGACCCCCGTTTAACGTCCCTTCCGAAGGACGGCGGTACTAAGGAAATCGGCGGGTATATTTTGTGTTGTTAAATAATGTCCATCTGTTGTTATTATTTGGTTAATTATACAATGATGTTTAATGGTCGAATATGGCCTGTATCAAAGAATTAGTTATGAAAATAAGGCAAGTCAAGAATACGTCAGTGGGCAGTCAATGGAAATATGTTATTCTTAAAACCTTTCAATGTAGAGGATAAATATGATTTGTTGTATAAAATAACAAATAATAAAACTGAAAAAATAAAATAAAGTTGAATTAAAACCAAAGGATATTTCAGAAGAATAGATTATGGTGGATCTTTTTGAATTCCACAGTATTTTACTACTTTTACATGTTTTTTTTTTAACCTTTCATTATATTATTATTTATATTATGTATGACAGCTAAGTTATTTTTAATTTACTTTTGTAGCATTACTAACTTATTTATCCATTCTCTGTTATTCTTTATATTGTAAATCTGAGTAACTTGTAAGTGATCCGAATTGTCAGCCTCCTGAATAATAAATTTATCTTTACTGCATCCTTATTTTATCCCATCATATTGTGTTAATAGATCAGAATTCCTGAAGGCCTGGGTTCAATTCCGACTGTGACAGATAAATTATTTCATCTGTTAACAACCCTAATAATTAATAACCCTCCTTATTTCCCAGGGCCTCTCCCATCTGTTTGGTGGGTACCCTTTAATCGGTAAAATTTGGCGTTTGATCGTGATTTGAGAAGACATCACTTGCCAGCACAACTCTTGTCTTAAAAACAAAGGAGTCTTTACCATCTGAATCCAATGCTCCCCATCGGCTCAGCGATACAAGCCTTTGCTTCTCATTTTAAGGTTATATTTTTAAAGGAAATCATACGTAACTAATTTGAAGACAAAATTGAATCACCAACTCTCACTTTTCAGACGATTACCTTACTACAAAATTTAACTATCACTAGCAAACAAAATTATAGTATACAACATGCTACTTACTACCAATATGGACCTACACCTCGCAAGTGTGGGCTAATGCAAAAAATCCCACTTACAGGCCATTCAAATATTTCAATCGAAATTCCTTCGTTATTCTCCCTTTTACATTACTAATAAATCATTACGCAAAGATCTCAACATACCATTCGTGACTGATACAATAAGAAAAACTATAAAAAATTTCATGAGTCTCTTACTGGACATCCAAACTTACTGGTACAATCATTACTGTCAGACAAATTACCAAAGAATCCGATGTGGAGACTGAAACGTCTCTGGAGCAGGAATCTACTCCCAAGTGATGAACAACGCTAGGAGTCCCTTCAATGGGAGGTTTCTCCATACACGCTTCAACGAGAATCCCTTAGAGGAAGTTTTCAAAAGAAAATCGAAAATACAATAAGTGCCAAATCGCATTTGTATAATTTCTGAAATAAATATTTGTATTATGATTATAATTTTAAAATTCTTACATGTCTTTTTAGTTAAGAAAATCATATATATTGTCCACATATGTTAATTTTGTTTTTGTTTCTTTATATGGTGAACTAGTTTGGAAAGAGTTATTTCTTTCTAGCTACCCCATGTGCATGGAATGAACACATTTTACGGCTCCAGCTACACAGATTCTAGCATCGGGTTAAACTCGGGCAAATTGGTCTTATCCCTTTCTACTTGTGCGAACTGTAAGCCCCCAAACCTACCTTCCACATTTTCCTCCGCCTGAAGTTCCAAATCCTCTATCCAACTACCGGATCCCCACACCCGCCTTCTCTATCCCCTCACATAAATAAAACTGCCACTTCCGAAAATTGCCGTGCTTTGGAAACTTCCTGGCTGTGCTCAGAGTTATCGAGTTCAATTAATCGGCTACTTTATTTATTTACTTTTTATCTTATCCGCAGTTATTGAAATCTATAAGTTTCCGACGTGTAAGAAATTTATTGAAGTTTTTCATAAATAATTATTATTTAGGAGCATTAATAATTAAAGTTAAATTTAATTAAAAGTTTTTTATTCATATTATTTCCTCCAAGTTATCTTTAAGTATCTTCCCTTATTTATTGTCAATATGTTAGTGTCTTTTATAGTATTACTGACTTGACTTATTTTTTCCCTATTAATGCTTATCATGTATATCTGATTTAAGTCTCATCTTTTAAATAATGAATTTACATATACTGAAAAATATAGATTATAATAATTATACTATCATGGGAGTTCGAGTGATTTGAAAAATTATACAATTGGAACAATGGGGGTTGATCCGCTGCCTGGCGAATAAGGGGTACCCCTCAGTTTATCATGTATATATATATTATTGTCAACATATTTATATATATTATGTATTATTAATAATAATTAGACAAATGTTTTTATTGGTATGATCACCAATTTATCTTAATTCACTTTCATTATTAATCTGTTATCATTCTGTTATAGTATTAATGACTTAATTTAATTTTCAGGTACATCCTCATATCATAAATAATTCTAATTATTATTTGAAACCATTTTTATTCATTAGATATAGAAACTTAATTTTAATTAAAATATATTTTGTTTCAGGTAAATGAATTCAATTTCTTCTCTCATTTTAAGTAAGTTACATAAATATTTTATGTACCTTGTGCATTTTAGTGTATTTTGAAAAGTTAATCCTTCCATAATTTACGCTTAGTTGTTCTAATTTAACACAAGTAGGTAAATTGACTGAAATCGTTTTTCGAGGACACCACAGCATGACAAACAATTCCTTAATGAAGTGGTATCTACTTACTATTTATGTTTGATGATCGACTGTGACCTATGAATGAAATAAATATTTCAGGTGAAGGTATAAAATTGATTTATATTAGTCAGAATAATACATTTAAATGTACTGAACTCTTACTATTAGCTTCACCAAGCCATAGTATACAAACTATTGTTATTTTCGGTGCACTAGCAACAGTAATAATAGAAAAGATTACCTTCGAAAGTAAATCCAGAAGTCGGTATAAAAAGTTGACTTAGTTCAAAGTAACACCATAGAATAAAACAATTCTGGGTTATATTCTGGAATATATCTATTATTACTTAAGCCTACTGCTCACAATGTCGAGATTGAAATAATTGTACATATTTACATTTATAGCCGCTAACATTACTGTATACTTTTCAGCTAATAAGTATGATATTTTCATAATAATAAAACAGAGAGAAATGTTTGAGAGAAAAATATACTTAGCTGAATATATAAATGTGAAATATTTAAAGGGGGGGAATGCAAAATATTCCTAAGAAGAAATACTACTAATATATTATTTCTGGAATATTACTAGAATATCAAATTACATACACAGATGTAACATTTTAATAAAATACCACCTTTTGCCCACGGCGTGGAATTTGGTCTGGCCGCATAAAGTTTCGTGACAGATCATATTAAATAAATACTTTTTTTTTTATCTATAAGTTACTGGACGTACATCGGAATAATTTCACATTAGAATAAGTACATCGGAAATTTCAGATGTCTAACTTCAAAACTGACGGATTCCATACAATCTTTGAACCCCTAATATATCAAGGAAACGCTTGGGGGTGAAATTCTCCAAATTCCTTTTTTAGTGCTCATTTAAGCTATACAAAGAACCTATCTACGAATTTCAAGATGCCAAGTTCAGTGGTTTTTGCTCTGCGTTGACCGCTGGGTGTGTTAGTCAATCAGGTTACAGTTGTATATACTCTTCGCCTGTGTGGTGTGTTGATAAAAAGTAGCCTATGTCCTTCCACAGGCTTGAGATTATCCATATCAAATTTCACCTCAGACGGATCAGCACAGCCGTGAAACATACATTGACACTGATTATCGAACGGGACGGACAGAAGTTTACTGTTGCTTGAAATTTATTGAATACGATTACTTAGTATAACGGTTTCACTTGTCGTACGGCAGCATCAAAAAGTGATCTTTTTTTTCTCACATCCTCTAAGATTTTTTTTAAAATATATGTACAATTTACAATACATATGCCTGCAAATGCTTCTATATAAACAAAAGCCTTGAGTTACCTTTCGGTATTTTAAGGCGGTACATCGGGCTGAGTCCGCTGAAGGCGGTTTTTACTCAAAAAGTGTACTATGTTACTTGATTTGTTTTGTTCAGCGAAAATATTTAGATTTTGCGAGTAAGAAACACGTGAGCAAGCATACAAATTTTGCCTCCATTTTTTATTCCTTAAGGGGTAGAATTTCTGAAAATCCATTCTTATCGAATGCCTACGTCATACACACCCTCCAAGTTTCAGGTCTCTACGATCAGCGGTTTAGGCTTTGCGTTGATCCGTCAGACAGTCAGCCAGTCATTCAGGACAAAGCATGTATGTACGAGGTGTGGCTATTAAATAACGAGACTCACGTTTCAATAACGTTTATTTTTATTTTATACATAATTACTTACTATCACCTTCAACATACACCCCTTTTCTATCCCTACAACGCTCCATGCGAATTTTCCATTGTTGGAAACAGTGTTGGAAGTCATCTTCTGTTAGCTCCTTCAGGACGCGTGCCGCTTTCTCTTTTACAGCTTCCACGGACTTAAATCTCGTCCCTTTTAATGAAGATTTCACCTTAAGGAACAGATAGAAGTCACATGGTTGAAGATCTGGTGAATAAGGTGGATGTTCTAACACTGGGATGCTGTGCTGGGCTAGGAACCTCTGCATAGCTTGGTGGAGAACCCATGATTTGTCCTTCCTCATTTCGGGTCGTTTTTTCCTTACTCTTTCACGTAGTTTTGCAAGTACCTCAAGGTAGTAGTATTGATTAATATTTTGACCTTCAGGAACCCAGTGAAGGTACACAATCCCATGTATATCGAAAAAAACTATCATCATTGCAATAAATTTTGACTTGCTCATTCTATCTTTTTTGGACCTCGGTTGGGGTCTTCCAGTGAATGGATTACCGCTTCGTTTCCGGACCATAAGTAAAAACCACGTTCCATCACATATTACCCTTTTCAAGAAATTTGTGTCATTTTCAATAGCATTCAAAGTGCCAGTACAAATATTTTTGCGAGCTGCTCGTTGTTCAAACGTGAGAATTTTAGGCACCATTTTGGCACACACCTTTCGCTGTTATAATTGTCATGTAAATTTTGGCGTACACATTCTTTATCAATGCCTACAGTTCCAGCAATTGCACGAATACTTAATCGACAGTCAGACCTAATCAAAGTACCGACTTTTTCAAAATTGTCATCCGTTTTTGACGTTGAAGGGCGACCTGGCCGCGAATCATCTTCAGCGTCTTCTCGGCCATCTTTAAAACGCTTAAACGATTCAAAAACACGTGTCCGCGATGAACGTTGACTGCCATATATGTCTTTCAGTAAATTATAAGTTTCAGTGGCGGTTTTTCCAAGTTTGAAGTGAAATGATTCTCAATAATTCGTTGCTCTATTATTGCACTAACCATTTTATCCGGCAAAACAGAAAAACAACACTAACGCGAACGTAGGCTCTGACTAAACGGTATTGTTTACAAAAGCGAGACTAACTGCATACTAAAGAGAAAGCTTCACACTAAACAACTGTCAGTCAATGTCGGTTGGCGCATGCGTACTTGTTCCGCAGCAACGTCAGTCTCGTTATTTAATATCCACACCTCGTATGGATTAAAGTTTCCGGAGTAAACGTTGTAGTTTAAGTAGGCAAGACGGAGGTTGTATTGTAATATTATCTTTATTATATGAAATTTGTATTATTTTATTTAATAATCCCGTGTGAATGTAATGTTTAAATAAATGAAGAACGTTAGATAATGCTAACGAGGGGACAATTACTCAGATGATTAATTAAGCTTGTTTAAAAGTTTTGAATAGAGCTCTAAGGTTTCATTTGAGGGGTAAATTACCTCTTCACCCTTCACCTACTTTAAAAGAGTCTTACTTTACTCTCATAAATGTCTCGAAGTCAAGACAAAGACTTTTTTTTCAACTAAAAAATGTGATACAGTTGAATATCGTGTGAAATTGTTAATATTGTTGAAGTTGGTAACCCTACACTGTTTAAGATATTTGTAATGATTGATTTTTTTCTAGTACAATTAAGACTTACATCTAATTAATTCTTATATCATATTAAAAAATCTTCTTAATTTAAATGATCTAATCTGAGTTTTTATTACCTACCAGTAAAAAACAAAACAAAAAAAAACTGCTTTATTATCATTCAAGAAGTGTTTTGACTTAAGTGCTTAGTAGATTCACTGGCTGAAATTGCATTTAGCCTTCAGGTTTTACTTATAGGCAGGTAATCCGACAGTACTTATTACAGAATAAATAATTTATTAGCACCAGCCAACCCGTCTCTGATGCGGGGTAGCTCAGTTGGTAGTTGCTATACGGAAGGTTCGAGGTTCCAGTCTGGATGTAGCAGATCAATTATTTAATATGCTGACATCCGTGATTGGATCCTGTGGGATATGACAACCCTCCTGGGGCTTATCCATGCTCTATCAATTGGGTGCCCATAATTATGAACAATTGGGGCGGTTGGGTGTGATCTCGGACTAATCACCTCCCTGCACAACCGTTGTCCTAAAAAGAGCACTGTCTCTACCATGTACTGAACCTAATAGCCTGCATAGGTTGTGTGGTATAGGTTTTTTTTTAAACCAGTCTTGAATCCATGACCTAGATTCGTACAGTACACTACTGTGTATATAGTACCCCAGGTATTGAACTACCCTATGGCTGAGTCGAAATATTTGTAATATTATAACGTTATTAGGGTATTTTCTCACCGCCAAAATGGTTGCTCGTTAATTAGAAATACTATTTGGAGTTTCCCAACTTAAAATAAATCTTGGGCTATATATAATATTGGAAAAGTGATTTGTTCAACATGGATGGGCTCCTTCGATTTGACCACAGGGAAGGCAAATAATATCAATGCTAAAGGAAGTGCATTGTTTACGGGTTATGGTTAATCTTTTTTTTTGTTCATCTTTTTTATACAAAGCTGAATTGGGAACCTTGTGCTGTATTGTGAAAGGGGGGGGGGCGTAATAGGAATTATATTTGAGCAGGGGGGAAGAGTGGAAGGCTTTAATTTCCAGCAAAAAGGTTCGGAACCATTTACGGTTACTTTATGTCATTGCTAATCGGAGGATGCTAGAGTTCTAAATTTTGGCTACCTAGGTAAAATTTGGGGTGGGATCTTTAACGAGTTTCTGACACCGCACAGTCGTGGGACCCCATTTTGTATTCTCTTCGAAGGACGGCAATTTTTTATTCCATTAAAAAATCCTAAGTCCAACTGTCGGGTTGCGAACTTACGACGTTGGGCATAGTAGGTTGCTTTTTTAACTACTACGCCACTATAACCCTCTAAAAAATCAACTGTAGCCTGAAATATAAACCCCTTAAATATAAATCGGGAAGTGATATCGCTAGAGGAGGTCTTAAGGATTTTAGTTTGGTCGTCAGTCTATGGACGGAGGTTTGTAAACACTTACTGATGGTGCCACCATCGAACCTTTGGCTTCGCTAAGCATTTTATGATTTGTATTGTTGTTAGCTTACCTTTTATACCCTGGAGAAGCGTCAGCTCAAATGTGGGCATGCTCGTAAAATGAGTCTAGACAGGAATCACAGAAAGTTAATGGAAGCAAAACCCCTGAGCACTTGACCTACAGAGAGACCAAGGCAGACCTTCATAAATTATATAATAGAGGTAAGAATACGAGTATGCAGGATCTCAAGATTCTGGAAAAAGATAGAGACAACTGGAGATCCTAGGTCGATGCGGTACACCAATGTTGAAAGGCACAAATAGGAAGATAAAGAAGGAGTTAACCTTTTAGAACCCATAATTATTATGCAAGTACATAAATGGCTCAAGAGGTACATAGATTAAGTTCTAGGAGTAAATGCAAATAGAATTGAAGGATGGAGAGGATCTCTTGTGTCGGTGTTCTGTTTCTGGCTTAAAATTTAAAACAAAATTAAATGTCCTACAGGAATACCTGTAGCTAACAAAAATAAATGTGTTGTTGTTATTATTATTTTTTTAAATTATAATTTAGATATCACATTTTCCGATAACTAGAGACATTAAGCTCAATTAGCCTCTACCTGATACGTTGTCGCGCTTTCTTCCCCGTTAATGATGACAGGTGGGAATGAGCGAGCAAGAAGTTGTGGAAGGAAGGGAGTGCTAAGTTTGCCTAAGGAGTTGAGGTGGGGGGGGGAGGGGTGAAATTTGAGGCAAGTTTTACCCCAAAGGCATTAATTTCTATAAACTTCCCGACACTTCTCGTCGCTCATGTCTTTGTCTTTGGATATTTCCCATAATTCCGTATTATAACTTTATATATAAATATATTATAGAATTACAAACATATACAGAAAAAGAAATATAATAAACATCTGACCAGAAGGCTAAATAGTACTAATCACAAAGTATTCTTAAAAGTGGAAAAAGAGTAAATGCAAAAAAAAAAAAAAAAAGAAAGAGTACGATTTATGAAAATATACAGACCTACTAAAGAGAGTAAATAAATAAATAACTGCAAATAAAAACACGAGCTAGGGTGTAATAACTTCTTTAGATGACTATATCTTCTTTACAAAAAAATAAAAAGACTAAACTACAAAATGCTTACCTCCTTAGAGAGCATCTGTTAGGGATGTGGGATGTTGGAAAAGCATGGATTTAAATATATTTATAAATATATTGGTATATACTATTATTAAATAAGATTTACATTCAGTTCGTGAAATGTTGACCTTACATTCTAATTGGCATATTGGTCAAAAAAAGTAGAATCCTCAAGTGTCCATTATGATTAAAGACTATTTTTGAATAAAAAAAAAAATGATAATAATTTTGACCAATTGTCAATCCTGACATTCATCAGTTGCTCTCGATTTCACGTAATCCAAAAAATTTCCATCGGCTTAATTTTATTTTTTTTCTATAAGAATCCATAACAGCATATACATCATAGGATGAATATACATATATACCACTGAGCTGTCGTCCTGTAGAGCTTGGTTTAAGTTTTTTTAATATTATTTGTTACATCAAGGAATTCAACCCCCCAAACTTCACAACCAATGTAGTATTTTCCTGCTAAACTATCCGCGTAATCTGGGTGGTTATAAAATCTTCAACATATTATAAAAGCCAATATATTATATCAGGGTAAAACACATTTGTTGAATACACTTGAATTTATTAATTCCTTGATATTATAAATTATAAAAACATACCTTAAAAACCTGAATTATCACATTTTGCTGATGAAATCAGCTGAAGAGTGGATACCCTCTTAAAGACGGTTTGATCACTTGATTAAATATGTTCTAATTTTCTTATCTTTTAATTTTGTGTTTAGACTTTGTTAGTTTGGATAATAACTATAATAATAATAATAAAGCCATAAGTTAAACAGAACAAACTCTGCATGTTGTAGTTAACATAGCCTTTGCATAAAAATGAACTAAATTAAATAAACATTTTATTAAAGGAGTGCATTCTGACTTTTCGACTGTATAGCTTTAAAAGTCGGTCTAACTGTAGAAGATGCCTTGGACTGAAAAAGTAACGATCAAACTTCCCTACAAGAAAAATTATATTAAAGTTAAGATTTCTAATTAGCAAAATTACTAATTAGATGGGTGGTGCCTTAAACCTAGGCGTTGAATAGGACAAAGGAGATAAAGTATTTTTTTCCCTGACTTCGTTTAATTAAAATTCTTTGTAGCGAGGAATGTTGGCTTCAATTTAATTACAAACAAAGCACAACAATAATCCTAAAGTTTTTTCCTTTATGTTTCTACTTTAAAATGAGTCGTGTAGATGTTTTAATCAGTTTCGTCTTAGACTAGACAGGATATAGTGTGCATTACGGGAATCGATTCATAATCGATACAGTTTCCTATCGATAATGTAGATCGTAGTATTGTGTAAGATGACCACTTAAGGACCGTATGGGCTGCGGGCAATCACCTGGCTCAGCCGGCCTCCAAAGGTCGCACAGGAACCAGTTCTCGGATCTGAGCCTTCGCGTATCTCTTGGACTATCTCTCCCAACTAGCTATTATTATTTTTTTCAGAAATAGTAAACTTGAAGAAAAAATGCTAGACCATACACCTTGGAACCATAGTAACCAAGATAAATCTAAGAAATTGACCAATTAAATGTTTTAAAAAAATATTATATTTTTATAAACGTAATATCTATCATTTGTTACCTAAAATTTTCCTCCCCAATATGGTACCTCTTCTGAATATTCTAATATAAATATTCGATATATTCTATACAACAAAAGATAAAAGATATAATCTATATATATATATATAAAAGGTTTAGAATTTAATAGGGGACAGATTAGCTCAGTATTACAGCTCTGAGTTCCTAAGGTGAAGATAAAAGGTTCGAGTCTGGCTCTAACAATTAAATAGGGTGTTATCTACCGCCATTAGCCATCTGCTAGCCAATTGCTCGAACCCACGCTGATAGCCTTCCGATGAGGGAGGAGTTCGAACCCATGAAGTTCTTTAAACGTTTCTTTGAATCGAAGGGAAGTGTGAGGACGAGCATTTTCTTGTCGGAATAAACTTCTTTTCGGTTGATCACAGGAGGATAACGCTCTGGCAAGTTCGCGTACAATCTTTCCAGTTGTTCCCAGTAGAGTTCAGAATTCATAGTGCATCCAGCGGGAACAAATTCGTGAAGAATAACACCTTCAAAGTTCCAAAAAATGCAAAGCATGCATTTCAAATTGCCCCATACCAGCAACCAGTAAAATCAGTTTGACCGAGATTTAGCCATTGCTAACATGTATGCGGATTTCGCCAGTAAACCTACTTTTCATCACAGGTGACAATCTCCCGGTAAAATCTCATATCAGAAGGGTTTTCAATAAATTTTCACAAATTTCTTAGCTGATTGCTGAGGAGTACGTTCGTGAGAGACCAGTCTACAGCACTTTTCACCTTCCCAATGCAGCGTATATGGTGACTAATAGTATCTTTCGGCACACCATATTCCCTGTGAAGTTCGCGAGTACTTGTGGATGGATTTGACGAGTCTTCTTTATTTCAAACGACGTTTCGATCTACGTTAGGCCGCGTATCCACTATGTTCGTGTAACACCGGTGTCCCGCGTTGATCCCCGCCGGATGCAGAGCGTGTAGCAGTTTGTGGAGGTTAATGCGGATTAATACGATTTTATAGAAAAATTCCAATATTATGGAAACCTGGATGTAACAACAGGATTTGAACCCGGGACCTTCGGTGCAGCAACTCGACGCTTCACATAATGAGCCACAACCCCTGCTTATACAAATTTTATCTAGTCTAATTTTACAATTACAACAAATGCCCCTACAAAATAGTACTGATCTGCATTCATCAGTTTACTTTCTTAAAGAAAAATTAGACTGCACCCGCTGTTAATTTAAAAATATGCCGTACATTTTCTATTTCTTCGGAAACCTTGGATGGACAGTGTCACTATATCAAAAAGATATTTGAAATTTGAGGAAGACATTTGCGGAACATTTTTGTAGTACACATTCAATTCTAGATATCTTAGGTCCAACAGTAACTCGCGTTTGCTTCTCTCTACATACAAGTCGACAAAAACGATGTCTTCTGTAGTTTTTTGTCAAATAATTAATTCAAATTTAGACTGCACTTGCCACTAACTCGGACGAAATGTTGTTACTTCGAGATTCACCTGAACATTGCGGATCACTTCTTTTTCAGCCAATGTTACAAATCACGTCTCTATTAGAAGGGAACGCGGAGCGGGGAGTACCGTTGATTCGCGAACATAGTGGATACGCGGCCTTATAGTTCTTCTTGAGGACTTGTAATGCAAATCACAGATGTCCTATACTTTTGAACTGCATTACAACCCCTGAAGAAAACGGCAATATAGTTTATCATTATTTTAGGCATTATTTATGAAAAATATTGATGGTCATCCTCTAATTATAAAACGTCGTAACTCCAGGTATTTAAGAGGGTTTTTTTCATTTTATGCTGCATTAATTAGATTTCTTGGAATGATGCGTGTTATAATCCCGAAGGATTGTTAACTTTAATACTCTCGAATAAAAAAACAAAGTGATTATTTGACTAAAGAACATATTAAAACTTTGCAACAATTTAGTACTTTTTTCCATAAATTGTGAGCATTTGGCTTAAAGAGGTTTTGGGTGCGACTTTAGCAACGATTATTTGGATGGGGATATTTATTGCCCTACATGCGGAGAGAGAGAAGCGATCCTAAATTTGTCAAACAGGATGGAAACAGAAGGACAATAGGTTATTTCCTCTGGGAGGTGTGTTGTGTTGGTTGTGGAGGGCCGTTCAATTCACCTGGATATGTTCGTTCCCAACTCTAACTGCAGCGGCCCTTGTTTTTAGCGTTTTGCTCTGTCATTAATAATTCCTCTAATTCCGCTTTATAAATGAATAGATACCGGCATTGTAAATTTTTTTTTTTGAGAAAAAAACCTTTCTATGTTTTATTTTACAAATTTGGTAGAAATTAGTTCTTTCTGTGTAGAAAATTTTGGAAATCCTAGATAATTCTATAATAATTAAAAGTTGGATGATCTTATATAGTTCATATAGAACTAAGAAAAAAAGCCTGTACCATTACAACCCATGAAGAGTCCGGGGCTCAGTACATGGTAGAGACTGTACAGTTTCTTGGACAACGGTTGTGCAGGGAGGGATTTGTCCTACATGTCTCTCAACCGCCAGATTTCCCCACTTATTTTGGTTACCCACTTTATAGAGGCTAGGTGAGTTCTAGGAGGGTTCTAAATCCTATAGGATCCATTTCCGCCTGCTAAAAGATTAAAAAAAAGCGGGAGATTTAAACCCAGGATCTTCGGCATGACCACTGAGCCACTCCGCTAGAACTAAGAATATTGAAAAAACTTTGAATTAAAAACAGATACTCAGAAATTATATGCAGTAATTATAAATAAAACATTACTTATTGTCATCATATGGAACTGTGGCCCATGAATGATAATAATGAATCAGTTCCGAAGGCGGAAGATCATTAAGAGTGGAGGAATACTGTCGAGGAGGCCAAAATCATTATTATTATCGGTATCGGTTCCGCATATTGTCGCTTCGAGTCAAGTCCCAACACACTTCAACTTTACCTTCGCTCGTTTTTTACTATTCTCAAAAATAAAAATAATTGTGAGATTTAGTTTGAAAAAAAAAATCATTTCATAAAGAAATAAACGTTTCAACTGACATTTCGAAGTATATATAGATGACTATCGTTTTTTGTTGAACCTTTTTTCATCCAAAAATGATTACCGAAATATACGTATGTCCTATAATAACACTTTTTTTCATACTGAAAAATCATAATTATTTTTGAGAATATTATAAAAGAAACGAATAAAAAGTTAAAACTTGTTATGGCTTAACTCGAAGCGACAACCTCCGGAATTACTAATAACAATAACAATCTTGGCCTCCTCGGAAATATCCACCCCACTCTTAATGATCTTCTGCGGCTGTTCTCCATGTTTTTACCCCAGTAGCATTCTAGACCTGCCTATAACTCATTCTCCATCTGGATGGTCCCTCAAGATCTACTTTTGGAGCGTTTTTCTATCCATTCGATGTACATGGCCCAACATCGCATTCGTCCATTTCTAATTTAATACACTATGTCGGGTTCCCTTTATAAGTCTTTTAAGTTCATCACTCGTACGATTTCAACGATTTCCTTCTTTGGTTGGGTCATTTACTCTTCTAAGAATCCCTCTCTCCCAAGTTTTCAATAATAATCTTGACGCTTGTTTAGAGTTCAAACTACTTAAATAAATTAATTAACTACATAAAAATTATTATCAACATATATCACCGTATAGCAAATTCTAAACAAAAAATATATATATAAAAAACTGTACTGCTACATCTCATGAAGGGTATAGGGCTTAGCACATGTAAAAGGATTGCATCGGTTCTGAGCCAACTGTTCTTCAGAAAAGTGATTTGCCTCAACCTCTAGGTTTTTCTCTTAATTAAATGGACCCACTATTTAGAAGCTGGGTGCGCTTAAAGGAGTTCTTAGATTTCACTTTTCAGAGGCTGATAACAATATACAAATCATCGGGTGTAGAATTTTACTCGACCCACAGCTTACACCAGTACTCGTATTCTTTGAACTGCCCAATAATTTATTTATTAAACATAAAAAAAATACTGGATACACATAAGTTAAATTTTTAATACCTGTTAAATCATGGGTTATTGAATATTTTAACTCAAGTTTAATTAAATCGTATAATTTTGATCAGTAACCACAAACCTTAACTATTATAATATCAATACAATAACCGGCACAACAACTCGTCACCGAGTCCGGTCCACTTCAAGTAGCCTCCGCCAGTTGGCTCTATCCTGTGCACCAGTCCTCCAGTCCAGCACGCCGAGAAGAGTCCTAGCGTCCTCAGTCACACCATTCATCCATCGTCCCACTCTCCTTGTTCCAAAAATCTCTTCTGTTGCCAATTTTTTCGGAATCTCGCCATCATTCATTCTGGCTAGATGTCCAGCCCATTGAAGTCTTCCCAATTTTATGATTTTGGATACCTCGTTATCTTCAAATACAATTCCAGGTTTTTTCGTCCCCTCCATGTCTCGCCTAATTTGATGGGTCCATATATCCTCCTCAGTATCCCCCTTTCGAACACCAAGAGCCGTTTTTCATCTGCCTTCTTAATAGCCCATGCCTCTGACCCTGACTGATTGGTTAGTACTGGGCGGACTATTGCTTTATATATCTTGATTTTTGTCTCCCATGACAGATATCGGCTCCTGAACTTTCTTGATAACTGTAGTTGCACCTGTTAGCGGTTATTGTCCTTCGCTTAATTTCTTGGGTGATATCGTTTTGGTAGTTTATTTCGCTTCCCAAGTAGATAAAGCTGTTGACCACCTGGAATCTATGCTGTCCAACCTCAAGGAACGCCTCGTGGTTTCCTAGCCCTCCAACCTGCATATACTTCGTTTTCCTGGTTTACTTTTAATCCAAACCTTCTTGCAGCCTTTTCGAGGGAAAGAAATGCCTCCCTTAAGGCTCGTTTGGATCCGGCCATTATGTTAAAGTCGTCAGAATTACCCAGCAGCTGGACCAGTCTGTTGAACAGGGTCCCACCAACCCGGATACCCGACTTCCTGACAACTCCTTCTGTGGCTAGGTTGAAGAGGAGGCATGCAAGTGCATCTCCCTGCCTCACTCCTTTATTTGTGTGGAACTCCTCTGAGACGTCGGCTCCAATACTCACTACACACTTTGAGTTCTTCATGGTCATTTTTACCATGCTCGTCAGCTTTTTAGGTATTCCCATTTCCTCAAGGGTCCGGTAGAGCTCCATCCGGTCCACACTGTCGTAAGCAGCATTGAAGTCGACAAAGAGGTGGTGAGTCGGGATCTGGTGCTCCTTGCACCTTTCAAGTGTCATTCGTAATGTAAAAAGCTGGTCAATGGTAGATCTACCTCTTCTGAAGCCTGCCTGATAATTCCCTAATTGTCTTTCAGCAAAGAATGACAGCCGTTCAAACAGGATACTTGATAGGATTTTGTATGCGCATGACAGGAGTGCAATTCCTCGATAGTTTACGCAGTCGGGCTGATCTCCCTTCTTATGTATTGGGTATATTACGGCTTTCGCCCAGTCCTCTGGCATCCGTTCCTGCTCCCAGATCCCAGGGAAGGGGGGGGCTCAGCGTCGTCAGTGAGAGCTTGTTCCTCTTCTTCAGGGCTTGCATTTGAAACGTCTGCTCTATTAAGTGCCTCTCTGAAGTGCCGTCTCCACCTTCTGAGTACATCCTCTGTTTCAGTGAGGAGGTGACCATCCTCATCCTTACAGCATGTGTCTCTTGGTTTGGATCGTCTTCCTTCATTCACTCTTTGGAAGAAGAGTCTGCATTCATTAGCACTTCGAAGGTTCTCGATTTCCTCCATCCGCTTGTTCTTCCATTTTCTTTTATTTCTTTGGTGGAGCCGTTTCTCGGCCCTTCATTTCTCCCGATAGGTCTCATCCGTGCTTCTTGTGTGCCTTTGAACTATTTTCTTATATGTTCTGTTCTTGTCCACGGTAGCTTGGAGGCACTGATTGTCAAACCATGGAGACCTTTGCTGCTTTGGTCTGGGTCCCAGTGCTTCCTCGTCTGCTGCTTTAATGGAATTAGAAATTCCCTTCCATTGTTCATCAAGGCTAGAGCCTGCTTTCCGTAGTTCTTGTGCAAGCTTCTCTGATAGTTTTCGCTGGTACTCCTCCTTGTGTTCGGGTTCTTTTAGCTTCCCAGTGTTGAACATCTTCTTGGCTTGTTTCCTCTTGGCTTTCTTAAAAGAAAATTTTGAGCTGATTCTTGCTATACTGAGGTAGTGATCAGTATCCATGTCGGCTCCTCTAAACGATCTGTTACTTACCAGCTCAGATTTGTATCTGGAGCTTATAAGGAGATGGTCTATTTGATTTGACACTTTTCCATCCGGAGATCTCCAAGTTTGCTTGTGAATGTTTCTTCTTTGAAGTAGCGTGCTTCCTACAGTTAGTCCATGCTCGCCCGCAAAGCTTACTAGTCGGTGCCCGCTGTCATTGCTTGTTTCGTGTAAACTGTATTTCCCGATAACGGGTTGGTCCCGATAACGGGTTCTTGGCCAACCTGGGCATTGAAGTCTCCAAGTATTAGCTTCACGTCTCGATGAGGGCATTTGTCTAGAGCTTTGCAAAGGTCTTCGTAAAAAAGGTCTTTATCCTCTTCTGTGGCAATCTAGGTTGGTGCATGGCAATTTATGATAGAATAGTTGAGGAATTTTCCTTTGAGCCTGATGCAGCAAAGACGTGGGCTATATGGCACGAAGAGTCTTACAAGTTGCCTTGCTCTTCCCCTGACAACAAATCCAGTTCTGAAGATGTGATGGGTTTCATGGCAGCTATAGTATATGGTATGATGATTCATTTCTTGTATTCCTTTTCCCAGCCAGCGGATTTCCTGGATTTCTGCTATGTTCACCTTGTATGAATCCAGTTGTTTAAGGAGATCCCGTAGAGCCCCTAGTCGGTTAAGTGTTAAAATGTTCCAATATCCAATTCGTAAATCCTTATGGCGGTTTCTGGGCCGTATTCGTTTAGACAATCCGGCTTCTTCTATTTGAGGATTCTTAACATTGGCTGTTTAAGAAGTGAGGGCAGTCAGCCCTCGACCTCCGAGTCAGGTGGAGGGGCTGCCTCCGCTCCCCCATCCGGAGCGGCCACCTAGGGAAGGGGATCCTAGGGTGTGTACTGTTGATGACCTTAGTCTGTTATGTGGAGATGAGTGTACTGTGTTGTATTGTGCACTGTGTGAGTATGAGTGTACTGTTCTCCCAACCTGGAGGGCCAGTAGCGTAGTATAACCGGACGATGGGGTCGCCACTTCCCTACGCCGAAATTGTAATATCAGATAGGTATTATACCCGAATAGGAATAATTTCCGAATTAATGTTCCGATTGTTATAAGTTCCAGCATTTTCCAGTGTTATTCGCTCATCTAAATTGTTTGCCTATTTTAGATTCGATTCTTTGTAAATATGTGTGCTATTTTTATCGAATACCTTTTAAATAAAAAAATGCGGAAACACAATGTTTTTAGTGTTCGGTTGCCACTTTTTTATTTTATTTTTAATCATAGCCTTCACTGTCGCAATGACCTAACAATGTTTAATTGTTGATTTTCTGAATCGTGAAAATTGTTTATTTTCCCCGCATATTGTTCAGCTTATAATGGGGACTGTATTAAGTAATAGAGTATGTGACATAACCCATAAGAGAACTTTTAAACTTTGAAATATTTCAGTCATTTATAAATTTAGTTTATTCTAATTTAGGATTCTATTCAAATTTCAACATTTATTCAAAGGACAGCCTGATCAAAATACTTTATATGACCATGTGAATAAAGGATAATGGTTGAGTGAACAAATATTAAGCAAATTCATTAAGTCAGGAATCTTACCAAGTGGAAACAATTGTTCGTACATACATTAAGTGAAAATATACTGTCATAATATTAGCTTTGCGTCCGTTATGGAAAATGTTTGGAAACGGCTACGTTTTTACTAGTGTCGTTTACATTGATAACATAAACAGTAATTAGCAGTTTTATTATTTCAGTATCTATATCGTCTGAAATTAACTGGTTTTTATCAATCAACTTATCTTTTATATTTTATATTTGTCAATTTTTTTTTTATTTCAATCACATGTAACATCAAATGAGTAGAAACGCGCTATAAAGGTTTATAGGCATAACAAAACCATAAAACTAGTTTTTACTTAATTTTACTGTCATATTTTTTATTTTTTTTATAGAATTCATCATGTATCTTGTTATCTATTATTTATATCAATAAATTAATCTATATACCTTTTTATTTCATCTGTTGTCCAAGTCCTTATTTAACTTTTTTTTTAATCTATTCTGCTTGAATGTTCTTATGCTATCTTCTTTAATTTATCCCTTTTCAACATAATTTTAAAATATCCAATTTTGTTTTAATTTCACTCTGTTCTCTACTTTGCTTTATAATAATATGTGTTTTAATTTTATTTTTTTCCTTAACTTAATGTAGGCTCTGCTACATGATGGCTCGCATTATAGGCTTAAATTTCGAATTTTCCAATAAATAAATCCTTAATCTGAATTCACGATATACATTACAGTCAACAAGTTAACATCGATAATTTTTTTTGAAGAACATTATATGTGGAAAAAACAATTTCCACCGGGTGGAGGTCAAACATTTATTTTAATTTGGGAGAAAAGTTTATTAAATAGCCTACGTTTCAACTCACATTGCAGTTCTTCTTCAGGGCTTTAAAACACCAGACACACACACACAAACACATACACATATATAATATATATCAGGTCAACTATTATTATTCATGTAGGAAAGAAATTCGTTGACTGGTAGGTACTAATGTAGGATGGAAATAGTTGAGGGTGCAATCAAAAATTACACAACCAATAAGTGGAAACCTATTATATTTTCTGTGTGCCGACGTTTCGACCTACTTTGTCGAATATAATACTATTTTTAGTATTCTTCATAAATAATCTTATGTTCTTTCTCCTCTGCACAGATTTTTTTTGCAGTTCCCTTAATATCCTGAAATGTGTCCTCTTACCTGGAATTAATTCTATGATCGTATTCAGTTCCGTGGAAGATAGGATCTACCAACAGGCTGGCAGGATCCGAGGCTGTCGATGTGGGATTAACTATCCCGCTAAATATAGTTAGGCCGATTGGCAATTATCGTTACATTCATAATCCTCCCTGATCGGATTCTCCCCGTTGTCCCCTTGAAATTAGTCCCCTAGTTGGTTGGAGATTATGTAAGGTCTTGATAGTATAGTAACTCCTTTCTTGACGAGATTTGTTATCCTGTTGCTGTTTATTTTTAATAGTAAAAAATATAAAACATTATTATCGTTTATCATTTTCAAATACTTATATATACCAATATACTTATATACGTATTTATATCTAAAAAAAATGCTTGGGCTTCACTACAAACAAAGCACTAAAAGTTAATGAACTTCCGAAATGCTTACAAGAATTTTTTTTGATGGTACTGGATAGATTTGGCTTTATAAACAGCGATTGATGGTATTGCTATTAAACCTTCACCAAAGATTCACCAAACTTTCGCTGTTAATATAATGGACTTTTTCTTTACATTCTATATTTTTTATTTATACATAATTGATATGGAAGTATACTCCCCTCAATTGGGAGTCATTTTGAAACGAAATGTATGATATTGATGTGGTGTTACGCGGATCACTTGGGGTGAATAATGTTTTCAGTTCTAAAACAAGAAAAGTTCAGTAGTTTCGAGGAAAAGCAGCTACACGAATTTTCTAAGTTTCATTTTATTTATTTCGGTCCTCAAGGTAGTATCCTTGGTCCAATACTTTATACAGTTTATACAGCTGACATCCCAACTCATCCTAATACTATCCTTACCACGTATGCTGATGATACATTTGTATTATCAGTCAACACAAATCCAATTACTGCATCCCAAAGCCTCCAATCCCATATCACCGATCTTGAAGAATGGTGTCAAAACTGGAGAATTAAAATAAACTCTCAAAAATCGCATCAAATCACTTTTACCTTATGTCGTAAACCAATGACTTCCTGCCCTTCAGTATCCTTTAATAATATCCCACTGGTGCCTGTAGAACAGATCCGATACTTAGGGTTGCATCTTGACAAACGATTAACCTGTAATCCTCATACGAGACTGAAAAGACAAGAAACCGCCTGACGTTTCAGGCTACTTCAACATTTACTAGACAAACGCTCTAAGCTCCCAATTAATTACAAATGACTCATCTACATGACCATCATACGACCTATTTGGACCTACGGAGTAGAGCTTTGGGGCTCCACTAAGCCATCGAATTCCTCTCGTATCCAATCCCTACAATCCAAAATCCTTCGTAAAATCCTCAATGCTCCTTATTTTGTTAAGAATAAAATCATCCATAACGACCTTAATGTCCCATTTGTTGCTGATTTGGCCCGAACCCGCTATCTATCCTTTCATAACAAACTTCATTTCCACTCAAACCCTCTGGTTTTAAACCTAGCTTCCTCTTCAATTCCCGATAATCCTCCGAGGCGTCTGAAAAGAAGATGGCCCCGTGACTTCTTAGTTGAACTTATGATTTGAGTACTACCAGTGGGTAGTTTCTCTACTTGTCATTTTCACATGTCATTATGTATCGCTTAGCACATTTACTAGATGTATTTTTATTATACAGTTGTAAATATCAATAAATAAATAAAATAAAAATAAAAAATAAATAAAATTTATTTCGGATTGAATCGTAAACTTTCTCGCTTAAGGTAGATCCTATTGGTATTTGTTTCAATTAATATGGATCATTATGATATTTAATTTGAGCATAATTTGACAATTTAATAGTATGAAATTTGTCTCATTTGCACCCCTATTCGTCTAATATTTCATCAGCATTGTATGTTTTAATTTAAACCTGATGGCCTCGAGACCACCTACTATAGAACTTTATTGGAGTGCTGCCGATGGGTAGTTACTCCACATGTGTTTTTCATGTCATAATGTACATATCAGCAGATTTACTAGTTATAATCATATTATAGTTGTAAATATCAATAAATTAATTTAAAAAAAAAATTTAAACCTATGTTTTTATATCATTCCCTTTGTTTCATTATTGTTTTATCATTATCTAATACTATACTTACAATACGAACTTCCACTCTTTTCATTGCAAAGTTCTTCAAATGGAGTGTGCTTTGTAACATAAAATACCCTTTACTCGTATTTACCTTATTCCATCTAAATTCTCTATATTTCATCTGAATCTTCCTAACCATCCTAAACCTTTTGCATAAATCACTAGTTTACCCTAAAATCTCCCTACAAGGTCGGAATGGTATTTATTATTACAATGGAACTGATCCAATTTCTTCTTTATTTTTTTTATTATTGACACGTCGTATAATTAGGTTATTTGCAGTCAAGCAATTAAGATGCAATTTGAATAATTCGAAATGCCAGTTGACCTGAGACCTGTTACCATTTAAAGTATTTACTCTGGTAATGGTGTTGTAAAGAAAAACCAATTTGTTCTCCAATATATCTACACCCAGAGTGAATAAGTGGTTAAATCGAAATTTATCCGAAATGAGTTTCTTGAACTTAAAAAATCGTTTTCTAATTGATACGGGACTAAGTCGGGATTGACTCGTAAAGGAGTTAGTGCCTGTCCATTTAAAGCCGAAAACTATGAGTTATAAGTGGTAAATAAACTATGAACATAATACCGCTCCCATCAATATAGTTGATCATCGAAACATTTCGAGTTAACATCTTATTCATCGTGGCTATTTATCTTAGAGAGGTATATAGTATATTAGAGAGGTATAATAGTTGACTGGATGCTTCTAATGATGAGTTGCAATGGCAGTCAATGATAACACTAAAATAAGAATAACTTATTTTTAATAGTACCTACGGTGTAGGTCGTGTGGCTATTTATCGTAGATATTTTTTTATTAGTGATGTATTGGATAATCAGGCCATCAATACTAGTGAGATTTCATTTTAAATAATATGAAACACCATAGCACTATAAACTATTTCTTGTATTGTCCTTCTGGCTGTCAGTTCCCAGACTCTCCTTTGGAATTCTATATGTCACACATGTATACGATTCCGATTCGACCGTGATATATCGATTACATCAAACGATACGAGAGGACTCCTAAATACATGCTAGCCATGTTTGTAACTTAATCAATGACACAAGAAGCAAGCTCCGAGCTGGGACTTAAAGTTTGTTATACAAGTGCTTTATTAAAGTTGCAAGTGTTTGGTTTTGGGCTTAGCGCTTGTTGGCTCTGGCGGGGCCATGTCGTTCATTAGTCCTAATTACAGCCGTTCATCCGAACCCCGGACTTCTTACCGGCGTGCACAAGGTGCTTATTTAACTAACTTCCATTAGGCTAATTTATTAATTGAAATTAATTAACGGTTATTGGGTAGCCGTGGTTCGGAATAACTTCCTAGGCTATATTCCATTCACCTCCCATTTTACTGGAGTGGTGAGTTTGTTTAGAACTCTGAAGTCGTAAAATATTTAATTGCAGTACCAGCTCACAAGTTACTACTGTTAATGTAATTTCGTTACCAACCTGAACTTTATACATCAGAGAAATTCATTGCCATTCCAGTTTCACAATTAATGCTTATTTCGTGATAGTGTTGTTAATTACAGAATTTCATTGTGTGATGACCTGTGTTGTAGGTGTTAGCATAACATACTGTCCCCAAGATCGGGGGTTCGAAGCCAGGCGGGTGGCTCTAGGATTTTTTAAAGGGAGTATAAAACACTCGTTAAAGATTCTCAAGTTAGTTATTCCTGGATTGACAAAGTTTAGGACTCCCACTGTAGCATAGTCCGATTAGCTTCACCAGCTTGAAGTGACGTTAAATGAATAGACAAATAATTGCATTGTGCCAACAGTGCTTGGATGATTCTGATAAACCTCCACACAAAACCTTTATCGTTTCAGGCTACTTCAGCACTTACTTGACAAACTCCCTAAGCTCTCAATTATTTACAAAATCCTCATATACATGAGTACTATATGACTAGTTTGGACTTACGGAGTAGTGTTTTGGGGCCCCATTAAGGCATCGAATTCCTCTCATGTATCTTTACAATCTAAAGTCCTTCGTAAAATCCTCAATGCCCCTTGTCAACCGTAAGTACCTATATGTCAGATTTGTTGCTGATTTGGCCCGAATCCGAAATCAATCCTTTCATGATAAATTTATTAACAATTTCACACACTAGTTTCAAACCTAGCTATCTTGTTCAGTTTTTCTACGTGCCTTTGTATTATGCCATCATTCATCATGTCATTCATTCTACTCTAAAAGAAAGTTTGTAAACAGGGAATGGCGAATTCGAACCTTGGGGTTTACGTTGCTTATTATTCTTAATTAATTTTTTTTTTTTTTTTTTTTTATTTAATTCAATGATATTTACAACTATAATACATTATTATATCAAGTAAATGTGCAAAAATGTATAATATGACATGAAAACACTTGTGGAGAAACTACCCATCGATAGCACTCCAATAAAGTTCTATAGTAGATGATCTCGAGGCCATCTTCTTTTCAGACGCCTCGGAGGGTTATCAGGAATTGTATGGGAAGCAAGCTGAGAGACTAGCGGATTCAAGTGCGTATGGAGCTTGTTATGGAAGGATAGGTATCTAGTTTGGGCCAAATCAGTAACATATGGGATATTAAGATCATGATGGATGAGTTTGTTTGTGACATAATAAGGAGCATTGAGGATTTTACGAAGGATTTTGGATTGCAAGGATTGGATACGAGATGAATTGGATGGTTTAGTAGAGCCCCAAAGCTCAACTCCGTATGCCCAAATAGGTCTGATGACTGTCATGTAAATAAGTCTTTTGTAATTAATTGGTAGCTTAGAGCGTTTGTCCAGTAAGTGTTGAAGTAGGCGAAAACGTCGAGCAGTTTCTTGTCTTTTCAGTCTTGTATGAGGATTCCAAGTGAGACGTTTATCCAGATGGAGTCCTAGGTAACGTATCTGTTCGACAGGGTTCAGTGGTGTATTATTAAACGATACAGTAGGACAGGAATTCGTAGGTTTACGACGAAGGGTGAAGGTAATTTGATGGGATTTGTTAGGATTTATTTTAATCCTCCAATTTTGACACCATTCTTGTAGGTGTGAGATATGGGATTGAAGAGATTGGGATGCAACAAATGGATCCTTATTAACTGATAACACACATGTGTCATCAGCGTAAGTAGTGAGGACAGTGCTTGGATGGGTTGGGATGTCAGCTGTATATATCGTGTATAGGATGGGCCCCAGGATACTACCTTGAGGAACACCGGCAGACTGGGTGAAGAGGGAAGAGTAGGAACAATTATGGTTTACTTTAAAGGTTCTATTACTGAGGTAGGAACTGATAATAAGGAAGTAAGTTGAAGGTAAGAATTTACGGAGTTTGTACAGCAGTCCTGGATGCCAGACTCGATCAAAAGCCTGCTCTACATCGAGAAAAGCTCCCGTGCAGTACATTCCGCGCTCTAATGCAGATGAGACAACGTCCACCACACGATGGCATTGCTGGATGGTGGAGTGTGATGTTCGGAAACCAAATTGGTGATCTGGGATTATTTGATTGGATTCTATGATAGGATGAAGACGTTTCAGAATGAGTTTTTCAAGTATTTTCCCCATTATGGGCAAGAGAGATATAGGACGATAAGAGGATGGGAGTTCTGGTGGTTTTTTAGGTTTTGGAATCATCTTAATTATGGATAATTTCCAGGAATCAGGAAAATATGTGGTGCGGAGTACGGCATTGTATATATATGTAAGGAGTAGGATCGCTTTCCGAGGAAGGCGTTTTAGAATCTGGGATGTGATTAGGTCGTGTCCAGGGGCTTTGTTGGCGGGTAATCTATGAATAATGTTTGATATTTCGGAAGGATGGAATGCTTTAGGAGGAGGGGACAACTGAAGAGGAATACTTAATTCTGCTCCAATGCATTCAGAGTGGGTTTGATTAAGGATATCTGGATGAGGGTTAAATGTTTTGAATAGGTGCTGGCCGAAAATTTGTGATTTTTCTTCATCAGATCTTGACCAGGTTTGGGATTCGGTTAAAAGTGGATGGTTGAATTTTTTATAGTTTAGGAGTTTTCTAGTGGTATTCCATAAGGATTTGTCAGTAGTACTGAGATTTTCTGTACGGTAATACAAATTTTGAATTTTGAATGTTCTGATCTCTGACTTTAATTTGTTGGTCAGTTTGGTATAATGACTCTTGTCCGATGGATATCTCGTGCGGTGCCACTTTGCTCTTGCCCGTCGTTTTTCTTTTAATAACTCGCGAATATGAAGTGGCCAGTTATTCTGTTGATAATGATTTTTACTTGGAAAAGTGCTATTTTTTATATTGACTTGTATTGCTTCTGTTAGTTTGTCTATTGCAGAATTAATGTCTCCTTTTGTTTTAAGCGGAATTTTGAGGTCTAAATTATTTTCTAGATTTGATCGGAATTTATCCCAGTCTACACGTCCTGTAATCAGTCGGGGAAGAGAGGGCTTAGGAATGGGAATCGAATGCACTTGAAGCAGAACTGGACTGTGATCAGAGGAAAGGTCATCCAGGGATTTTATAGCAGTTTGATTGCAGGAAATCTGTGAGGAAACAAATATATCTAGGATATCTGGACGTTTTTTGAGGGATGTAGGCCAATAAGTAGGGTTTATGGGTGCGAGGATAGAGAAACTATTAGAGGTTGAAATTTGGGATAAGATGCTACCACGGGAATTGGATGTTCGACAACCCCATCGTTGATGTTTGGCGTTGTAATCTCCTCCGGCAATAAACCGCGGTCCGAAGGATTGGAATAAGGATTCGAGGATGTTATAAGAAAGGGGGATACCAGGAGGACAGTATACAGCTGAGAATGTTATATGGAAAGGACTAGTTGAAATGGTTACTGATGTTGATTGAATGGCGTCAGTTGGAGTAGAAGGAATAAGAGAATGTGGTATAGATTTATGGATAAGGATACAAGAACCGGCATGTGCTGTATCGTCAGGATGATCTGATCTGTAAGTGATATAGTCTCGTATGTAGAAATGCGTGCGGTGAGTGAAGTGTGTTTCAGTAAGTAAAGCAATGTCTATTTGGTTGTCATGTAAAAATAAATCAAGTTCGTCACGGTGAGTATGCAGTCCATTAGCATTCCACAGAACGATAGCTAGGGGCTTCATGCTCATCGTGGGTAATTAAATGGTACTTCGGTAAGGATTCTCGTGAGTAGGTTGATGAGAGGCTTGATTGTTTCTTGAAGGTCTTTCAGGAAAGATGACAGGATAGTGTTTAAGTCGATTGGGTTTTGGATTTGGAATGGATATGAGACTTGAGTTTGATAGGGATAATTAACGGGTAATGGATGGTTGGCTGGGGGTTGTACCCGAGGTGCTGAGTTTTCATTCGATGTTTGATGAGCTACAGCTTTTGTTTGAATGTTGTGATTGGAAGGGAGAGGATTTGGTTGTTGAGGTGGTAATTTGACCCGTAAGGGTGTATGGTAGGGAGGAATTTGTTGACGTGGAGGTTGAGGATTGGGATTGGCTGCCTTGGGCTTGGATATGGGTTCCCGAGGCTTGGGTTGGGAGGTCTGGGATTTGGTAAAGGAATGCTGAGATTTGATTTGGGAGGTTTGAGGCGTCTGAGCTCGAGGCTGCTGCTGAATGCTTGAGGTTCCAAAGGTTTTGTTGTCCGGAAGTCTATCTGTAGGGTTTACGGTGGTATACGGTAGTACTACGGTTGGTCTAGGCAATTCAGGAAAGGTGGCAGTATTGTCAACTTCAGGAGCCAGCATTGTGCTTTTCTCTTGACTTTTTATTTGATGGTTTCTGGTTCTACGACTTTGAAAGTTCTTATGGACTGAACAGCCTCTGTAGTTCGCTGGGTGACCCTCACCACAAAGAGCACATTTTGCAGGCTCGTTTCTCGATTTCTGACAAGTGTCAGATGAGTGTTGTCCAGCGCATTTGACGCACATAGCTTGGTGATGGCAATACGTCTTGGTATGACCTAAGGCTTGACAGTTAGTACACTGGACTATAGTATTTTTACGCCTAGGTTCTTCAAATTTTACTATTGAATATACCAGTCTTAAAACTTGAAATATCTCTGGGTTATTAGGGGCTGGTTCAAGTTCGACAAAAAATAATGGAAGGGGGTACTTTTCGGTGGGATGAAACACTGGCGAAATATTTCTTACTTTGTGACCTATTTCTTCGAGGTCACTTTTGATTGCTGTTGTGGGCGTTGAAGAGTGTAGTCCTCTTAAAACCACTCTGTACGATTTATCCTGTTTTAGTTGGTAACAGTGAAAATCATAGTTCTTCACTGTAAGATGATCAATTAATTTTTTATATGTATCTTTATTGGATGTATTTATTTTAATGTCTTTTACTCTAGAAAAACATTTAAAATTAGTTTGTCCTATAAGTTCAGATATTTCTTGAGCGAAGTTATAAAAATTTGTAATATTTGTGACAAAAATAGGAGGAGGGTTAGGGTCAATGAACCCTTGGTGTTGCTGGTTCTCGTCACGATCGCTTTCTGTAGGCCCAGGGTTGCTGCTAGTTGAGGCGATTGGAGATTTGCTAGAATTGACTGCAGTAGTTTTGCTGCGGGTTATGGGAGGCTCCGGTGTTTTGTTGTTTTTTGTCACTGGCTTTTTTGACACAGCCGATTTATTTTTTTTCGTGTTGGGTGAGTTGCCCGCTGAGCCAGGGGTTGCCTTTCTCTGACGTTTTTGGAGTGTCCTTCGTTTTAAGTATTGCGAATCTGTCTCACTTATTTCCGAAAATGGAGTCTCTGCCTCCGAACCTTCACTACCCGAATTGTCTATTTGCATGTTAAACATTGGATAATTATACGATTAAAATAATTTGAAATAAATTATTAAATCTAACAGTCACTAAAAAATAAAGAAATAAATTTTAAAAAAACTTTTCATATTTAAATAATAATAATAAAAAATATATATACATATGTTTAAAAAAAAAAAAAAAGTTGATGAATGCGGGATTCGATCGAGAGGCTGGTTGCCAAGCCTTGACCGTGAACTAGAGGAGGTAAATATTGTAAGTCACCTGTAGGGATTATTGGCCACGTTGCTAGCTTCAGCAGCCAGTCACCAATTTATTTGCTGAATTTTATTGTTTAATACAGTCACTCACCTCACTGATCTTGAATAAATGTCTTAAAGTACTTATGGATTCTTCTGACACAGTTTGGAGATATTATTTTGAGAACTATTGTTGTAATAATGTAACAAGCACAGAGCGATTTAACGAGTGAACATTAGTTGCGGCCATGACACTTGGTACTTAATTAATTTTAAAGAGGTAATTCTAATCATGTCCACATTAAGAATTGTAATGAAGTTTGACAGAAAATTTTAATTCACTCATAATTATATTTTATTATTCTCCATTGTAATAATTTTATTGTCTAAATAATGGTGTTTTGTATGGTGGGTAGTTATTGTATTCATCGCATGTTATGTTAATGTTGGATTAAGTTGTTAGGCGGAGCTTGAACCTTGCTTCTATGGCCTATTGTCACCGGAAGGTGGTAATTAACAATAAACTAATTAACAGTAAACTAATTAACAGATAAAGGGCTCCCCAAATAACCGCTGTTAGAGAGAGCCCTGTGAATGATTTACGACTGCTAAGGGAGACCCTTCCATTCACAGCTGGTCCTGATCCACTTGTGTTTTCTGTTCCCTATTAATATTAGCTGTCCTCTTCCCTAAATGCTTCCAGCCACACAATTTCAATAGCAGATGTACTTTAACACGATTCTTTTATCTTTACTGGTATTCCTGATTGTTATATCAACTTATAATATTAACGGATTGATGTAAACAACTGTCCTTTCCTTAACATAAGGGAAAACAAATATTCATTTTAATAGGATAAACATGGGATGCCACTCTGAAATCTTCACAATCGAGATGAAAGACATTGATTTGCATAAGCGTAATTCATAATAATAATAATAAAAATAATTATAGAAGGCTTTGTGGTTACCATCAATATCAACAAGTTCTGTCCTAAACGATAAATATCGTTCATGTTCAGAGACGCTTGAATCTATCCAGCTCATCACAGCTCGATTGTGGCGTGCTTGCTGTTAAGGAGATCTGCAGAATCATAAAATATGGATACTATTTATCACTAGGCTTAGGCGAGAAATGCAGCCTGTTGGATGGTAAGGCGTCATACTATAAGTACGGTTTAAATAGGCTTTAAAAAAAACTCAAGCTGAACTGGAATGAAGCTGTAATCACCAAGGGTGCGACACAATAAACCTCTGACCTCTCCTTATAAAGGCGAGAGACAGGAGAGCGTATAATATTGATTTTGCTATAATAATGATTACATCAACTCAGCGACTGGAGATAAACTAGTGTAACATCAGGAACTAGAAGAACTGAAGAACTCAACCGTATGGAAAGCGTGGTGGGTATACAAATTATTATATCCACAAATTGACTGATACCTAAATCAACAGCGGAGGGCACTAAGTCTGGAAAATCCACTGGATATCTTGATGGGATTTGGCACATAATGTATTTGTGATCTTCTACTACAAACCTCGTGGGATTCACGTGGAAGCATGGATAAAGAAGCCTCACATTGAAGGCACTCCTAACGTGGTTTATCTCTCTGTAATAAATCTCCGCTCCAGAGACGTTTTGGCCTCCTTGTCGGATTCTGTGGTAATTTGTATGTCAGCAATGCTTGTACCAGTTAGTTTGGGTGTCCAGCAAGTGAGTCCTGAAATGTTTTGTAGTTTTTCTTGATTGTGTCTGTCACGAGTGGTATGTTAGGTCTTTTTGTAATGATATTAGTTTTCTAAAAGGGGCTCCGATTAGAATTTAATTAAATAAGTTACATCGTAACTGAAAAAGGGTTTTAGTTGAAGAAAAAGTGAGTTCTATTAATTAGACAGGGAATACTTGATTTCGGCCAAATCTCCTCCTCACACAATTGTTGGCTTGGAACCAATATAGATCATGCCATGTTTGTATGTTCAGTATCCTTCATGGGTTGTAGTGGCATAGTTTTTTTTTTTTAATATTTCCTCTTCAGTCTTAATCTTATTAGCACTCCCCTAACTCTGTATTATATTTAAGCTTAGCATAGGATCGGTGAGTGCCGTCGATTTATCGATTTTCCGAGGAGGACCAATCGGATAGTCATTAAACACGGAGCGTTGGATATAATTGGTCCTCCGATGGCGACAGGACCCGGTGAAGAAGCGGAATTGGATCAGGGTGACAAAAAGCCTAATGGCGGGTTTAGCCGGGTGTTGAACCCCTGGATTACCCCCTCGGCCATTTGTCAACATTAAGTACATCTCTCGACAAGCATTTTTTTCTATTAAGCGGAATTTTCAGGGTCTCAATTTTACTTTTATTTCAGTAGTAATTTTATCGGTCAACGTCGTGATAAAATTTTGATGAATTTTATAGGGTACTCTTTATAAAATCCGAAGTACATTATAATTCTCGTTATCATAACTTCTATAACGCGTCTGATATTTTATCATGAATAAAACCTTCACTACTGCAACCCACAAAGGGCCTAATTAGAGATTGTCCTGCTACTTGGGCAGCGGTTGTGCAGGAAGGTGATTTGTACTTGATCACGCCAGATCCCCCCCCCCCTATTATGGAAACCCACTTTATATAGGCTGGTTGAGCCTCAGAATGGTTCTAAATCCCATAGGGATCATCTCCGGCTGCTAACATATTAAATAATAGTCTGTCTGCAGCGGGATTTGAATCCATAACCTTCGCCAAAGTACCTCAGCGCTCTACAACTGAGCCATTCCACTACCGAAATTATATCATATATATATATATATATCAAAAATAAAAATTCTATGTATGTTATCACCTGGAGGAAATCTATCTAAACCTTATAAATCCTCCTCAAATTAATCTATCACCTACGGTTATTCCTATTTTGAATACTTCTTTTCTTTTTTTGGAAACTTCTTGTTTCCACTTAAGTATTTTTGTTTATGTTTATTCATTTAACTTTCCCTTCTGCTACTGTGGTACATCGGACGACTATCTACTCAAGTCTTTGCCCTGGATTGATCTTTAACGAGTGCATGATACTGTACAGGCTTGGGACACCCATTTTACGTCACTTCCGAAGGAGGGCATAAATAAGAATTTTTTTACTCTGATACTACCCCTGGTAGTAAAATAAAAATATTTAAAAACAATTTTTTTTTAATTCCTTTTCAAACTATTTTTCATCTACAGCGTTGCAACAGCGATGTGTTGCAATTATCGGAAAATTAAACATTTGGAGGGTATGAATATATGATAGAATATACAGTTGCATTTAATTATGCAGAATAAAATTCAGCTTGAAGGCTTTAATGGATTGTTTCCGTTTAAACCTTTTCGGTTTTCCTGTTATTATTTTTAATTAAAATCAGCATTTACAAAAAGATTAGGGTTCAATGCGAAGTGAATGATGAAAGTTTTTCTGTTTTGCAGAGAATTTTCCACAATGATATTGGTGCCTGAACCTCCCCCGCTCTTTCTGAGAATTCTTTTTTCTGATCTAGATATTTAGGTTTGATCATCCTAGAGAATACCATCAAAGACTAGGAGGCCAATAAATTCGGAAGATATATCGCTCCGATTGCTAATAGATCCTTTCTGGCATCCCTGCGACTTTTTCATCTGTTCACTATCTTCCTAGAAGTTGCAGGACAGCTGATAGATTTATTACCTAGCGATCTGCTAAGCATCCGACGCATTTGTTTCTTCGGCTTTGGATACAGCCCAGTATCCTGAGAGGATGTTACTCCTATCCCACCAGCGCCCAAAATAGCTGGGACTCCATTCTTTGACGTCTCTAGTCAAGTGGAACACACCACTCGAGCGATGGGTTGGCTAGGCGAGGTATTCTTGAATTATTGAGGTATTCTTTAAAGGGTACGGAGCAGTCCAGAATATTAGATCAAAATACAAAACTAGCCAAGGCCAACTTTTTTTAAGATAATGTAGATAGAACCATATGAAAATGTGTGCGTATATAGAAATCTTTATTTTTGAGTAGTGGATAAAACATAATTATATCATGGAATATACATGGATAAAAATTATATCTTTTTCCTAATTATTATTTTTATAAAATTATTGTAATCTTAATTCACAGAATTTAAAGTGCTCTTATTTCTTAATAGTATAACATTTCTTTTTTCTTTTGCAGTTAGCATAGTGATGACCAGTTGACTCATTTTTTTTAAGGTTAATACAATGAAGGCCTCAAAATATTTCTATCGAAAATTTTTGAGTTAATCGCTATTTTCTTACGACGATCCACGCGAAGCCTTATTAATTAATACTTCTCAATTATTTATACTGATTAATAGCGATTATTAGCATTTTGATTCGTTAAGGGAATAGCTTTTTCAATTTTCGTCACATGGAAGTTTTTTGATCAGTGCGAAGATATCAATTTGTACTACCTCTTTATAATTCACCACGATAAACCATTTTCATCTAACTGATAATATTCAAAACATATTCCGTATATTTTTTTATTGTAATTTTAATTAAGTTTTTTTATAAGTTATTTTAAATATTAGAAGATTTTGCATCAAAATCTGATACAAAGTTTTTAACCGCCTCTGCCCTTCTCTCTAATTAGAACTTAGTTCAACTTTCTTTCTCATTTTCTTAATGGCCCTTTTTACTTATTGAAATGCTGTCTTTTTGCTTTTAAACTTTTTTTTTGTTTTCATTTCTACCGTTATACCTTCAGTGGAATAGGCAGGGAAGTCTCATCTCCATTAATAAAGATTCCTTTCGTGATATTTATATTTTATATATGAAGAAATGGTTGTACTTTCAATGCTTGAGGTTGTATTTTCGCGACAAATCGAGACTAGATAGTTCTCGTAATAATTCCCTAACTGTGAAAACATAGAATTATTCAATGTGAATTAATGAATATAAAGTTGACACTTTTACGATGTAAATACATTAATTGTGTATACATATTTATGACGAATTACATACCTCATCACTCAATCTAAATATCTTTTCAATTTTACAGCAATCACTTGTATTGGACAAGATTTCCTTGTCACTATTGCAATATTACTTTAACATTATTGAATACACGATAATATTGAACAGGTATTTTGATTGATTGATGTAATCATTTGGTCAATTTTTAAGTACAATATATGTATTTATTAACATGATGCAAGTTAGAATTTATGTATTTAGACTAGTGTGTTATTTAATATAATTCACTAAAGGCCTGTTTCTTCACTGTTAAAGCACAATTAATAGAAGAATATAGTCTCGAAACGTCACAAAAAATGTAGTTTTAGTTAGACTGAATATTAAGAAGTAGAATTTAAACTAATCACTCGAGAAAAGTAGATACCAATATATTTATATTTTTATTTATAAATATTTTTTAAAATAATGTATTCATTGAAATTTACAACTTTATTATAACAAAACACCAAGCAAATGGCAGTAATGATACATATTCATGAATAAAGACAAGTAGAGAAACTACCCAGTGGTAGTACACAAATAACAATTTCAAATTAGAATGTCACGAGGCCATCTTCTTTTCAGACACCTAGGGGGATTATCAGGAATCGAAGAGGGTGTTAGGTTTGAAACTAGTGGGTTTGAGTGGGAATAAAGTTTGTTTTGAAAAGATTGATATCGGTTCTGGCCAAATCATTAGCAAATGAGATATTAAGCTCATTACGGGGTACTTTATTAGTAACAAAGGAAGTAGCGCCGAGGATTTTACGAAGAATATTTTTAAATATAAATATATTGGTTTCGACTTTTCTTGACTGATAATATAAAGATTTACTTCCACTTCTTGAGATTCAGTCGTACATCGTTATTCATTTTCTATTTTATTCTGATATCATATTCAACAATCAATATGACAAAAATTAATGATGACTTTGGAAATTCTTTTGATTAGGCAATCAAATCTAAAATCTTAGCCTAAAGAACCGAGAAAGGAATAAGTTTATTCGAAAAACTGAGGACGTGGAGGAAGCTATCACTAATTCCCCCTACAGGGGACAGCCTCAATCTAGATCCTTTATGGAAATCCGCAATTTCTTTTTATTCTTCTTAATCTGCAATTTCTTCTGGTTCTTCTTAATCCGCCTCTTCATTACCGTCGGAATCTCGGCCATTAATTTCGGTCTCCCTTCCCCCTTCTCCTACCCTCTTCTACAACAGTTCCCATTTACTTAATTCCATGACCTCCAATCCCCTCCGATCGTTTCTCTACTTAACGATTTCTTTTTTTTATCTTTTCAATCGTGTGGTTAATACATTAAGTCTTTTCTTATAAGTCTTATAAGATTGTTATTTACGATGGGTGAAGTATTTGTTCTACTCTTTGCGATGTAATTTGAATTTTCTCGCATATTCAATTGTTTTTTCCCTGTTCAATTTTGTGTTTGTTACTTTTTGCACCTAGTAGCCACTACTGTTGGCCGTGAAGATGACCTACAAACGTTGGCACACATAAAATATAGTAAGTTTCCACTTATTTATTGTGTAAATTTTTGACTGCACCCCTAACTATTTCTATCCTTCGTTTTTTCCCCTTGTTCTGACGATATATTATATTCTTATGTAATGAAAAAAATGATATATATGTAATGTAATGTAGTATCCTAATGCTGTTCCAGGTTCACAAATAGTTATTCCCGTTTTTCCGAAAATGTTGGTTTTCAACTTATAACAATTAAAGCCGAGTATACACTTGAGCATCCGCCCCGTATGAGCATTCGTTCGGACTGATTTGCTCAGATGAGTACAAGGCGAGCCGGACGGATCTGCACTGCTCAGCCCGAGCCGAGAGTTGTCGGTACTTCAATGTTAGCACGCATTCGTTTCGTGCTCGGTGGGTACGGGTAAAAACTCGGTACCCCGAATGGCCGAACGAACATCCCCTCTCTACTCTGAGTTCCTCTTTTTTAAGCCGACTGTATACAATTGAGTTCTGTTGAAAGTGTTTTTGTATATATTTTTTCTTTCATTGTATATGTGATACAGATCTCAAATACAATACAAACAGTGATATCTACAGATACATGCAAATTTGGTTTTTGAAGTTTGAGACTGTTCTGTTTGGTACAGCATATTACTTTTGCGAATTGTAGCCAATTATATTAGAAATAAATATAAATATATTTTACACGCGACATGGATATTCCGCAACGATTTTAAAACATTTAAAAATATGGAAATCGCTTTTCCTGTTCGGCGTTCGGGCCTTCCTTTCCCGGCTCAGTGCTCATGTGGTGCGTGGAGATGCGGAGGAAGCTTCCCCCTCCCCGGAGGACCGAATGCTCAAGTGTATACGTGGCTTAAGAGTTCTAGTATGATATGGCAATAAACACATGATTACATGTTTTATTTGTCATTATTGATGTTCTTTGTCCTTTCACGCTTCCTTTTCAAATTTATTCGTTGGGTGATCGATAATTTGAAATTTATCAATAATGTATTGACTTTTTTCTTACATCTTTTGTGTGTTATAGATTAAAGTAATATATAAAAGCCTGTTTAAATATGTTCCTTTAACAAAAAGTATATTTTAGCTCGCCTATTCTCCTATTTAGGACCTAAGGGAGGGATTGCGGTTTACATTAAGTTTAGCCTAATCGGCAAAGCCCCTTAATTTATAGACAATTTAGCCCCGGAGCGACCCCTATTGAATATGCCCCCGAGCTCTTCCCATTTATCTATGTTGTACCATCTAGAATTTACATAATGTTCCCTATTCGGGAAATTACACGAAATCCAATAGAACTGTTTGCACTGTAAATATCTGATATACTCCGCAACGATCCTGATATTTCTACTTATCTGCCTAAGCAATTAAATGTTTATAGAGTCTTAACATTGGGTTTTCCTTGAAAATAACGAATAATAAGTTGTTTGAGGATAGCTAACTAACACTACCTTCAAGATTACAGCGACGTAACTAAAAAATCGGCATTTTTGAGTAAATCTTTAGTAGCACTTTTAATTAAGGAACGATATACCTGATATTCCATATACAATTTTTTTTCTCGATTAATTCATATTTTTAGTTGTATAATGTTTGAGCTTGAACTCCTTTTATGGGAATAGTTAAAATCAAAAAAAGTTTCAAGCTTATAAATATTTTCGAATGGTTATTAAAGAATTTTTATACTATCATCGCAATAGGAATTCTTTGCTTTACAAATTCCCAAATTTTTATTTTTTAACTGACGTGAATTTTGAAATACCTCTGTTGAAAAATTAGTTTTTTTTTAGTTACGACTTTAGTGTTATTTTAACTTATCTTTAGTTATAACTCTATAAACAAGCCTGACTTAATTATCTAATGGAATATAATCATAGTATTTTATAACTATTTATGAAGCTGATTATTAGACATAATTACGCAACTTTTTGATTAGCTCTAATAAAAAAATTTAAAAATTTTTAGAATGGGCGACCTGTGGTCTTGTGGTTAGCATAACAAACTACTGAGTCCAAGAACGCGGGTTCGTTGCCCGGCAGGAGCCCTAGGATTTTTTAAAGAGAGTAAAAAATCCTTAGTTACGCCGTCCTTCGGAAGGGACGTTAAAGGGGGGTTCTGAGCCTGTACGATGTCAGGTACTCGTTGAAAATCCCTATCCTAATTAAATTAGTATACTTTCATTTTTTAGAGAAAAAGTTCTAAATATGAGGAGTGGTTCCCTGGATTGTAATTTTTAGGGCAGAGAATAAATTATAAATAAGGAATTTATGGTTGATCTTTATTGATAAAAATCTATATATAAAAAAAACTTTACCTACTTACGACTTAAACTTTCTTTATTAAACCATAAATTTCTCTATATTAAGCTGTAAAGACTATGGCTACACTCATGTAAAACCAATGTTTTATATGAATTCATAAATCTTCTGAAATCTTACTTTGAAGTAATACATTATTTGAAAAAATATATATGTTTATCAGCACTATGTTCATGAAAAGCTGGGATAATAGATAGATAAAAAATTATTATAAAGAATTATATTTTTATAAAAGCGTCAACTACAATATAGTGATTACAATATGCTAACCTCGTTTCTTTTCTTTCAGAAAATATCTTCTCTTCTGAATAAGATATTTCAGAAAACAGTTAATTTTTTTCAATTTAACACAGATAGTACACTATTGTTAGTATGTATTGCAAACGTTTTACAGCAGCGCAGTTGCACAATACAATGGAGAAATACAAGGAGACCTATGTATCAAACCGAGAAGTAAAAGTTGGTATAAGTGTAGCAGTGGAAAGTAGAGATAAGGTTTAAGGGCCCAACGATACGCCAGAAGCAAAAACCCAAAGGCCTAAGCTCTTTATGCATTTTATTATGTTGGGAAATCTATCGCCATGTTGACCATCCTCCGGGATCGGAAGACTTTTCGGGAACCTATCTTTTGATTATTGCTTCGTATGAAGATATTAAGGGTTGGCATTTGAATAACTTTAAAAATATAGAAAAGCGTTATGTTTCCAATACTGTCCACCTTATAAATTTTATTTAATTCTATATGTTAACATTCTCTCATAGTCATTTGTTCTTTTATGACAAAATACGATCTGGAAAACTTGATTTTCTTTATCGTTTCTTCAACAATCTCATATTGTTTACAGAAACATATATGCGTTTTATGGGGTTAAAAAAAACTCTGAATAAATATAAATCTGTTTCAAATGGAATACTTGAACCAGAATAACCTAATGGTTGAAATCTTTTCCCACTAAAAAATACAACATTAGCATCTATCTATATTGTACTATCTATCTTGTACCATATTTAATAAAATAAAAAAAATACAAAAAATAAAATATAATGACGTAAGTCAACAAGATCCTAATTGAAGTAGTGTTCAATGAACATTCTTCCCCTTGTATACATCGCTAATTGCGAGAATACGAGGATTTGGAATCAGTGAAGAGAAAGGATGTGTCTGACCGAGATGCGAACCAGGATATCTCAGTTGCTAGAGTAGCATGACGGAAACACGGGAGACCCCGGTTCGATCCCCGGTCCTGTACATATCTTTTCTTTTCAAATAAAAATATTTAAAAATTATAACAAATAACAAAAAAAAAAATTATCATCTATCATATACAAGATTATCATCTATCGAATCCGAACTTCTCATTACATCGGTCTCAATAGTTCACCGGATGTTAATATAATATTGTTATACTGTGAGAATTTAAGTTAAAATAATCAAATTGGTAGTTCTTCTTACTAAGCTGATCATGGCGTACATAGACACAATAGTTTGTTTATTTTTAAAAACATTTTATTTCTCTAGGCCCCAATCGGCTGTTGCAGATAAATTATTTATTCCGTTGACAGCTGTGAATTTGTGGGGTCTGAAGACTCTCATAAAAGTAAACTGAATGTCCATTATTTGGGGAACTCGGCCAAATCACCTCCCCTTCACAACCGTTGCATGTAAACTAGTTTTGAAATTTTTAGTATATAATATGGGTCACCCTTGTGTGGCTCATTCAACCCGATATGAATAGGAGAGGGGTCCCGTGTGGTTAGTCCTTCGTGATTTGGCAAGGTAAGGCTACGGCAAGGCCGTTCAATGGCGTGGAGGTCAACAGCTGTCGGGGCATCTGCTTCTGCGTAAGTGGTGGTCTGTGTTGCACGGAAAGGTTTAACCATATAACCTCATACTTATACAACCACAGTTTCTAAGGACATTTTGTTGGCATACAAGAAAAAAAGTCTAATTCACCTTTTTAGCTATTTGCACATTCCATCATGCGAACAGAAAATTCCCAAACTTTTGCAATCGGATACATAACACTTTTTTTGACCCTATCATGAAAAGATTTCTAATAAACAATATATTTATACATACCAATATAAGAGACTAATCACAAAAAGTGTCTTGAATTATTAAAAGGTTGCGATAGAAAAATCACATCGACTTAGGCCGAAACATTGTTACAAAATAAATAAGCTTCCTCATTGATAGCAGCCCTAACCGCATTTCTCTTGCTCAGGCTTAACTGCTACTTTTCAGTAACAACTCTAAACGATACTGTGATTTTTCGTATCTTTCATTTCTTAACTGCTACTAACTGTGATTGCGTCGGCGTACTTAATTCCACATCTTGAATATAACGATCGCAGAATACGCATTATAAGGATAATAATTACTTTGACACTTGTATAATTCACTATAATCCCATCAATATACCTACAGATGGAATTATTTTCAATATCCTATATAACGTAAATTTTCCTCCTATAAAGTTTATCCCATTAAAGACGACGATTTTTTTCGAACACGGTCCCCTGGAGCGAAATTTTTTTTTCTTTACATTGTTCATTTTTAATTTAAAAAACAGGTTTACGATGGAAATAACCATCACCGACAAAACGGATGGAAAAACTTTTGATGTCCAGAAAACCTCCGGGAGACTGGGTGGCACCCCTCCCCCAAGAGCGGATCCAGGATTTCTTTCTGGGGGGCAGACGGACAAAAACTTAAAACACTAATTCATACATAGGAATTGTATTTGAATAGTTACAACACACAAAATAGCAGTATTATAAAAATAATTACACTTACCTCGTTCACATTAAATCCTTTGAAAAAAGTTAGCAGCCAGTAGGAGATCAAATAAAGATCCATGATCAAGCAAAGCCGACAAAAATACAGTAGTAATCACTAACTGTTACTTTTTCACTGCTACTCAAAAGTCACAGGTCTACCTGTGATCACAAATTCATCAGTAACAGTTCTAAACCGTTCTTCACAGTGATTGGCGATAGAACCGAACGGAATTGAAGTGTGATTTTTATTGTGACTATAGTAACAGTTCTAAACTGTTCTTCGCATATGGGAACTGGTCGTCGGCGAACGGAATGGAAGCGTGATTGTGACTACTGTGATTTAAGTGAAAAGAGTGATTAATGTTGTTAGGGTGCCTAAAGGGTAACAGGGATTAACCCTTGGAAAACCTTTCTCTATAGTAATAAACCCTGATAGGCTGCTGCCTTAATTTGACTCAATATCACTGTGGAAAATTAGCTGTTCAGTAATACATTTAAATCATATTTAAATGTTTAAATATAAGCGAAAGTCAGATATTTATTTACAGCTTGTTTATTGTAAAGTATAAATATTTTCTTGTAAATTACCTATACAAAAAATAATGGTAGTATTAGTCGGTACTACTATGTAGGGGGGCAGTTTAAGGCACGTGGCCCCCCCCAGACTTTTTTTTTGTACTGAGGCGAATCCATTGCAGTACTTCCTTATAGGCAAATCACATGATCATAGTTGTTAAAATATATGAATAAAATAACAGAAATAACATGAGTGAAACTATTGATTTGATATTTTAATAAATCTTTTAAACCTTTCAATAAATACTAAAAGTTTATTTCTAAGTTATTGTTGATTTTTTTGTCCGTCTGAAATTGACAACTAAATTATTTATTTATAGTCAAACAGGAAGACAAAAATATTCTAATATAGTAATATTACCTCATTGTTATAAAATTTGGTTCTTTAAATTTATAAAATTAAGATTATTTAATAATTATTTTTAATACATTTATATTTTACTATAAAATAATAAAATTAATACTATTTTATTCGGAAGGCAGTGACTAGTTCACTATCGGATTGAAAAGAATAGAATCATGACGGACCTGATTCATAGGCGCTCTCTTAAATTTCAGTCTTTTGTTTGCTCAAGCCAGCATTGTATGTGATATTATAGAATCGCGTCGCACCGAATCGGATCCAATGTAGGTGTACCCTAAGAGGCCCATACACCCCAGGTGGTCGAGGCTAAATAGAATCCTGTCCAGACGAAACCACCGCCGGCGTCGGCTTGGGCTGGCTGCGAACCAACTCCCATCACTAACTATATATATCTTACGCTTCGGGGCTTCTTTAATTGCCTTCTTCGTCGGCTGCCAGCTGTTTATCGGATCCTTGGTAGGGCGTGAATTTACTGTCTCTGAGTAATCGGTGGATCTGCCACACATCCAGATTGACCTGTCCAACAGAACATCTCCATACTAAATTACTAAAAGAAGTCATGTCCTATAGAACCATTCTTGGAATTGTTTAAGTATTTTTGAGGTGTTGAAAGTTGAATATAGTGGTTAGGGGTATGATAAATAATGAAACTCACAATAAAGTTTACAGTTTTACCTTAATTGACTTCTTTGTTTCCAGGTCATAGGCTTAAATGCCTGCCAGTTCATTCTTATCATCTCTAGTGTACAGAATACTAGAAACGGTACGAATATATTCATTAGGGTGAAGAAAACTGAGTTTCTTTAACCTCCACCCGGACTATTTTCGTCCCCGTCAACTAATATTATTCAAGATTCATATCAGTAGTTAAGTTGCAAAATCTGGGGTTCAGGATTTTATTATGAATACGTTATTACTTCTCCAATTTGCTGGTTAGAAGTTACTACGCTGACTTACTGCGTAGCTCTTCAGCACGGGCCTATGGTTACCTGAAAACAGTCTTCCAGAAGTTTCTATATTTAGCCTTTTCTTTCCTTTTTGTTAAATCCTCCATATCATTCATCCATCTTTTCTGCGGGCTTCCTAAAACCATTCGATTCCACGTGCTTTTATAAAGCTCACAATTTCGGAATTATTATTTAAGTCGTAGAGCTCATTATTTATCCTCAGATAGTTAGTCCGCCACCTAATTTTTTTTAATATTGAATGTACTATTTTTATCTGTTTTATGTAAATATTTTGGTTTTGTAGTGTTTGTCATATATTTAAATGATATACTAATATTTTCTAGCCTTTAAGGCCTTTAATTCAAGTAAAAATAATGTTTTTTTATTGGGTCGATACCTTATTTTCCCTTAAAATCCAGTCAACACTAGCGCCTTATTAAGATGAATGTTGTAATGGATTTTGTAAGTCATTTTCTATATTATTATAAATAATAATACCTTAAATAGGGTGATTTAGTCCTGAGTATTTTGAAACTCCTCACCTGATGAAGGCCTCTAGTACCAGAAATATCCATATCAGGGACTCGACAGAGCCGACTTCCTAAACAAGACGAGGGCCTCAGAATGAGGAAGAGACATCTCTCTTAATGAGATAATAAGAAGAATCGGACTGAGCAATGAGATAACCACCCGGGCCCGAAGAGAGAGAGATTGGATAATGCTCGCTCTAACAACTGCCTCTCTCACTGCCTCAATGTCAATTACTGTCTAGTCGGCAATAGTTCAGCTTGGACTGTCAGCTGGCTTAAACCGGGTCTCTAGTGTATCTCATACTTATGTATGCATGCGTATTCATTACATAATATGTATAGGGTATTCACTTTAAAAGGCAGGCAAAGCATAACTATAACTAATAATAAGTATAGCAATAATGTGCTGACCAACGTAACTTAAGTTCTAACCCACGACGAAGTAAGAAAATAGATTTAAAAGTTATTGAGAAGATGGCCTCGAGATCATCTACAATAGAACTTTATTGGAGTGCTATCGATGGGTAGTTTCTCCACAAGTGTTTTCATGTCATATGCTACATTTTTGCACATTTACTTGATATAATAATGTATTATAGTTGTAAATATCATTGAATTAAATAAAAAAAAAAAAAAAAAAAAAAGTTATTGGGCTAGGTATTGATCTATGGAAAGAATCTTGTTGTTTATTCTTTTAACGTCACTTTATGCCGCTATAGTTAATCGGACAATGCTACAGTGGCAGTCCTAAGCTTTGCCTATCCAGGTATCATGAGGATAGGGATATTTTACGAGTACCTTAAACCGTGCATGATCGGGACCTATATTTTCCGTCCCATCCGAAGGGACGTACTGCCTATCTGCACAACCAACCAAAGATTTTGACTCCCTTCAAATAACCTTAATGCCACCTCCCGGGATGCGAACGCACGATCTTGATCTTAATATTAGTTATTATGCTAACTACCCACCACAAGTGCACCTTAAAATCTGAACTAAGAGAATTGAACTAACATAAGTTTAATAATCAACTGTGTATTGATCATCAACTATAACCTCTCTTTGATAGGAAAGTTATCTGATCAAGAAAGTAGATCATATTTATTATCAAATATCTTTGTAAGAAAACATTTAATAACATGATTTATTTGAAAAATATTAAAAATAACACTCCTAAAAAATAAATTAAAATTAAAATTATAATTCCTTAGTTATAGCATGAGCAAATGGGAAACATTTCATGAGGCAGAAATGTTGATGTGACAAAAATTTCAAAAATATCTTCTAAAACTAATTAATAATTAAATAAATTGTCTATTGTTTCGGTTTGAATAATAATATTCCAATGCTGATCTCAATTATTAGGAGCTTATGCAATGTTTTAACAATAGTTTTTTCATTAATTAAATTAATTATCTTCATACCCTGAGAAGTGATACAATAATCACTGCTCCGAATACCCTAACTATAGATAAGCTTTCGGGCGATGAAGTCTTAGTTGGAACAAATTAGCGAGACTGATCGATCCTGAAAGATGCCATTTGCGGCGACAAGATTAGCCCACACTATCTGGACTAATGTGAGCATATCCGGCACTCCAGGCTGACCACCTCCAGATAGCGCCCGCTGGAGGATCCCTCCAGGCTGATAAGAGAGCGAGGGACCGGTCATCGTCCCTTCTTATCTACCACGAAGTCTCGGATGGAATTACTTGTGGGCCAAGTAGTCGGTGTCGAATGGTATCTTGTTGGATTACTGCTCTTCGCGAAGCATTAGTTATCTCACCAACAGGACTTCATTATTGAATCAAGTACTCCCTTATCTAGGATATTATATGTTGTATGTTTGAGTAGTTATAATAATGGCTTGAGTCCTTAACGCTCCACTCATCAGAACCGTTACTATTGTTGCTAACAACATTCTCGTATCTGAATTCGTTGTTTGTATGATTTCAACAAGGGCATTCAGGCTTAGACTAGATCGACATGTAGCTTGTTATTTATGTTTTATAGATTTGTAGAAAGATGTTATCTTTTTTCCATTTCTAATTTTCAATAATTTTGTATTATGATGTCGATTAATTGTGTTTATAATCAGTGCCCAATACATCACTGAGAGAACCGCCAGGAGAATTCGACATTGGATTACTCTTCCTCATATCAAACTCACTTTCACTTCCTGATTTTAAAAAAAGTTTGAAGATTTTTTAATAATTTGCAGTCTCAATTATATTTTTTTGACTATGGCTATCTTTAGGGCATGTTTTATTGTCTATTTGGTCATACTATAAGTATTAACTACAGGAGTTTTCATTTTAATTATTAATATCTTGTCTACAACGAAGACCTTTGGATTAGAATCAAAGACGTTTTTAAGGAATCATGTTTGTTCCTACAAAAAATTTAATATAACCAAGAAAGGTTTTGTTGTTGATTCCAAGCGACTTTAAAAAACGGGATTCTGCTCTGTTTCGATACTCCTACTCGATTTTGCACTAATTTTAATTAAGCGTTAGTGGAGTTTTTAGAACAGAATAAAGATTCGTTATTTTGGTGGGAAATTTCTTTTCTTGCCAAAATCTTCTCTCCTGACATCCAAAATAAGAACTCATTATTAGCACGTTGAATTCTATCTTATGCGATACATACAATGATTAAATATTATCTACAACAGATAAGCATGTTTGACATGCTTAGACACCGACGACCACCGTCACCCGGGAGGCCTACTTCTAAAAATAATTGAGCCTCGATAATTGAGGCGTTGACATTGAAAAAGAGGTGAGTGCCAAAATCGCCGAATAATGCTTTTTTTTCACTGAAACGATTTTCACAGTTTGTTCAACTATTCTGTTCCCACCAGCGGCATCTTGTGACATTGCTCAAACCTAAACGAGACGTGATAGGAACTTACCTCCTTTTCAACGCTACTGGTTTTGGAACATAGCATCGTTTCAGTAAAAAAGAAATTTCGGCAATTTTGGCACTTACCTCTTTTTTTTTGTCAAAGCCTCAATTGACGATTGGTTATATGCTACTGTAAATTATCTCATACTGTTTCTTCGTATTGTTCTTCAAGAGTTTTACGATTTTATTCTTGTCGGGAGTGTTAAACAATCAGACAATAATCTCTAATACACTTTTTTCCTTTTCTTTTTAACCATATCTGGGTTACGATTACACCACTTTCATTATTTTCTCAATTATAGTGCTCCGTCTCTTTTTATCCTTGGATAGCTCCCTTCATCCTTTGGCTGGCCAGTGCTCGCCCTTTCCCCGAAAGCAATCTGCCCTTTGTTGTCTTTCATTGGTCCTCCACCTCCGCTACTTTTCTTCGAATCATTTTTCTGTCGTATATCCTTCTATCTAGATACCACGGTTTACTAAGTCCTAGTGGTTTTCTTTAATCCCTAGAACTCATGTTATCCTGATTTCCTTATTATCCAATTACGATAAGTTCTTCCTGGCTGTTGTCTGAGACACCTAAAAGAATTTAGGTTTGGCTATTGGGCTGTTATGTATGAATTTAATGTGATAAGAGTTGACTTTAGATTTGATGGTAATCTGATAGAACTTGAATAAGATCCTCTTCTTTCTTGCTCATTCATCAACTTTTTGTTGAGATTGGGAATCAAAATATATCCTAAGTACTTGAACTTCGTAATTCTTTTCATGTTTTAGTTTTTCAGCCGAGATTGAATATGTGGTATTTATTTTCATACAGCTACTTCGTCTTTTATTATACTTTTATATACAACATTTTGCATTTCGTATCTTCTATTTAATGTTTTAGATAGCCCATAAGTCGTAATGTATGTATAACAAAATGTCGCAATCTATGTTGAAGTTGAAAGATTAGAAGCATTACTAGGAAATGCTCGGGTAGTGTTAGATTTTGCAAAATCTGTTATAAAAAAAAGTCCTGGCATATTGTGAACGCTGTGTTGGTTCACCCTCTATTTGTTTAAAACGCTTCATTTCCCCACATCGTAATGCACATGCATAATAAAGTAATATTTTATGCATACATAAAATATTTTTTAGGTGTTTTTTATTAAATTCATTTTTTGACACATTAAGAATGGTTATAATAAAAATTTATAAGTATTGACATTCATTGAAATTATACATATTTTTTTCAATTTGGCGACGCTGCCAAGTTCAGTGCCGGCCACTGGTAACCTCCGTAGCATTCAATAGATCCGTAGATAAATATACAATAGCTATTACAATATTGACATTTCTAGCTTTGTAATAATTTTTTGTGCATTAGTCTAGCATCTTTGTTTTCCCATAGGTTTTTCTTGCGTGGAATATATTTCCGATGAAAAATTTACCACATACGTGCACAATATAATATAATTAGATAACGAGAAATTAATCTCTAGAAGTCCTGTAAATCTGCTATCTCTTAACACTAATTATCTCTTAACACTAATCGCTGACTACTCAACTAAGTTAATTATACCAGTCCAATTAATATCAGTTAAAAATACTATAGTACTGTTTCCGTAATCATCTTGGTTGCTGTGAATTATCGATAGTCGTTACCGAAATGACGATGACAAGGATCCTATTAAAGTGAAGTCCTTTTTCTTTAAGGACATCTTCCTTAGTTAATATTGGCTTCATTCTCATTTCGTTGACTTGGGTTTGTTTTGACAAGTCCTTCTCCTCTCGTCGCCTTATAACTATAATCACGTTGACTCAGCGATCTTTACCGACAAATTTGCCTATTAATTACCAACTTCATCCTCGAGAATTATCTTTAATTTTTTTTATCAAATAACTTTAATTAGGTAAATATTATACTAAAAAATTACCTTCGTTTTACTGGTGAGCTTTATTAAATTATATTATATATTTCAATTATATGTTGAATAATATTAGTTTGCCTTATATAAGTGAGGAAGAAATTGGTCCAGATGGAGGTAAAAAATAATCTCTTTATATAGGGAGAACTGTATATTGGAAAACAGACGTTTCGACTCATATCGCAGGTCTTCTTATGGGCTAGTATGATGGAGGTTGACACTAGATTTAGTCTAGTGCCAAGAGTCTAGTGTCGACCCCCATCATTCTAGTCCTGAAGAAGACCTCCAATGTGGGTCGAAACGTCGGCTTTCCAATAAACAGATCTCCCTATATAAGAGTGTTTTAATTTCACGATACGGCTTTTAAAAGTTATTTCAATTAATAAATATTTAAAAAAGTTAAAATGCAGTATAAATATACAACATTAATATAAATTCAATTTCCACATAGTTTAAAAAAATGTATTTATATTTTATATTAGGCCGGAATGTGTATTGTTATAATAGAAGCAAAAAGGGTGCGTAAGAGAATAACCTCATCAAACTTTTTTTTTTGTTTTTTAACCATCGCATTGTAATCATAAAATCAGATGTGCAAGGTGTAAATTCCTTTTATTCCATTTTGATAAAATCGTATTAACAATATATAAATAATAATAAACACAGATAATAATGGCCAAATAATTCCTGCTGATCCGAATTCACACAAACTGAAATTGAACAAATCCAACTTTGCACATTGCAGCAATCATGAGTATTGAAAAACTTTTAGGAAATGTAATATATTTTAATATCGTACAAACGTCAATTTTATATTTAGACTTGTGTGGGATTTCATATAATTTACAAAAGGCTTATAAATGTGTATATGTACACTCGATGGCGGTATCTAATATAATTTTTTCATGCTTGTAATTATGTTTTACTGTACATGATTGTCGGTTACTGCTATTTGCTATATCTGTGGAACTCATATAGCACATGTCATACCTAACAGTTACACAAGTGATTAAATTAATTAAAATTAATGATAAATGATGACACGCTAAAGGTAATTAAATCTGCTATGCTAATGTAATTAATTGTTAACATTGCTCCGACAGAGGGTATTAAGGTACTAGGGCTGTGGACATAATTTACTTGGAAGAGTCACCGTTAACCCTAAGCTAAGGGAACGCTATTTTCTTAAATTACTCCAAGGCGGGGAAATTCTCACCTCATGGCCCGAGACCAAAAATAACTTAAATCCCCTCCTTCGGAGACTTATTGCTCCATTAACTGAAAATTAGGCAGTTTTTTCAACCTCATCCTTCTTGATAGGGAATTTGGTCGGAGTTAACCAAGCTAAACTCAGCGCTAACTTATTTCCAGCCTATAGTAATCTCTTATTTAGAATATGCCTCAATTGAATTTAAAGTGACTACGCTCTAATATTTTGGAATTATTCCAAAAAAAGTGCCACATTAAATTATTCTACGTGATACTTTACGTTTGGGATAAAAATAAGTGCGATATAAAGACAACTCGATTAAATGTTATATTTTATGTGCATCCGATAATAATTTGGGTATCTGTTCCGCAGATTATCCGCAGGTTTGAGCTGAGTTACAATAAGTTTTAACTGTTTATTCGTTTCATTTTTAATATTTTCCCAAAATACAAGTTAACATGAGCTTTAGCAATGGAAAAGACAATGTAATTGTGTGTAATCAGTAGATATCAGTGATCATTTCACCAAGAAATTTAAGTTACGACTACATATTGAAGTATAGATGACAAATTAATGTCTAGATATTACCTTAAGTTATTACGTCCTATTTTAATATATTTCTCATTTTTAAGAGGAATTATGTTGGTATTCGTCGATCATTTTTCGGTCTAGTACCATTATAAAAGTTCATTGGAAATATTTTAATAATTTAAGTTTAAAAAAAAAAGGATTCACTTCGTGCCACTGAGTTAGCTCTTACGACTCTCTACAAACATTTAAAACAAAAGTAACTTTTAATAGGAGGTTCGCTGACTTTTTGTTAGGTTATTGACTTATTGCTGTTTTTAAGAATATTTATTGTTTTAACAACATGATAATAAAAGACTTCATCGTTATTATAAAAGCCTCAATATATATTTAATGCTTCTACCTCTAATCGGACTATGCTACAGCGAATGCACTAAATTTTACTTATAACAAGTATAGAGATCTTAAAAACCTGAATCTTCACAGGCCCGGAATCATCATTGTACGCACTACCCGAAGGACGTCATAACTAGTGATGTGTAGGATATCAGGATCCGCGGATATCCGAGGGAGAAGAAAGATCCGCATCCGTGACTTTTTTGGCGGATCTTTTACCTTATTAATTTTAATTTCAATAAATAGATGAAATTGTATATAGGGTTATTTTATATTCACTGCAATTCATTTACTAGGCACGTGTTATTCATTTACAACAGCAACTATTGTTCTGTCAAACGTTTAAATGGGAAAAAATTCAGTCCTCCATTCAAATGACTGATCAACTGATCTTAGTTTGTATGGGGAAACGAAATTTTTTCTTTCGTTTTTGATCTTTGTCCAGAACAAAAGTTGTTGTTTATGGTGTTACCAACACCACGGTCGTACCTAAGAGGTTTTCAGAAATTTATCCTAACCCTGAATAAAGATTATTAGGTAGCAGTGAAAAACTATTGACATTTAATATTTGACTCAGGCAATCCTTTCAAGGTATAAAGACATACTTCTTTGTTAACAATTTTATAACTCACTACCAAACACAAATGTTACCAATTCCACGCAGTGCAAGTCCAAAACTCGTAACATGTACCGCCCTGTCTGTCACGCAAAGCGTCAAGTGGCGAGAACTATCAAGGTCAAAGGCACCGACATCGATTGAGTAAAAAAATTAAGATCCGTATCCGTATCCGCGTATCTTGACACCAAATATCCATATTCGGATCAGTATCCGTGGATATACTTTGTTAACTATCCGGCATATCAATAGTCATAACTAAGGATTTATTCCCTTTAAAAAATCCTGTGGGCACCTTTTCGAACATTAACTACTTATTCGCCAGTACTGCTGATATATATCCCCATCCTGTGAAAAGCCTCTTCTCTCCAAATATTGGTTTATAGGCTCGGAGGTTTGGACTATGTCTGATTTAGTGCGAAAGTAAAAAAATATTTTCGTACTTCAGATTATTTTTGAAAGTCCTATCCCAAAATGCTGTAATAAATAAAAGGTACAGGTGTTTCGCTACCCTCTCCAATATACCTTAATAAGGTTTCTCTTCTCTGGATTTAAATTTGGTTTCAAGTTAATTTCTCCTAAAGATATTTTAGGATTATTTAAATGTTAATTCTGTTCGGCAGGTTGTCACTTCGAGTTGAGTTAGAACAAGTTTTAACTGTTTATTCGTTTCATTTTTAATATTTACCAAAAATACAAGTTATCATGAGGTTTAGTATATGGTTTAGTATGAGAATGAGAATGTAAGTAATGGGCAGATTTTGGTAATCATTTCATCAAGAAAAAAAGTTTCAACTAGCATTTCGAAGTATAAATGATATAGGTGAGAGAGTGAAAACTAGTTGACTGGATATTTCTAATGATGGATTGAATTGGTCATGGAGAACAGTCAGAGATAATACAAAATAAGTGAAAACTTATTTTTTAATCGAGACAACGTTTCGGCCTACGATGTAGGCCATCTTCAGATCGCAATTAAAAAATAGGTTTTCAATTATTTTGTGTTATCTCTGACTGAACCCCCTGACCAATTCCAATCCATCTATAGATGATATATGTTTGTTGAAACATTCATTTACAGATGAAATGATCACCTAAGTATACACATTTCCCATAATTACATTCTCTTTTCCATACTAAAGCTCAGGAGACGAATGAAAAGTTCAAATTTATAGTGACTCAATTACCATTCAAATATGTAGTTAATTGTTTAAATGTATTTTATCAATGCAAGTACGACAGAAGCTTAAAAAACGCCTTTGAGGAAGATATGGCCCTTTATATTTTTATACATATACTAACTATAGGGTATCGTATGGTTATTATTCTTTAATTAATTACTTGACTAAGTAAACTTTTATTTCCCCCCCCTAAATTTATGCACAATAAATTGCATATTGTTTATCAAGCATATTGTTTAAGGGCGTCAGCCTGGCTTCGAAACCGTTGTGAGGAAACTCTGAGCAAGTTAGCGTACTTTTTTTTTTGTGTATAACAATGCAGATGGAAATGCGCTAAGTTTCCGAGGTCTAAAGTTACTGGAAGGGGCTTCTGCCAAAATATATCTTCCCTGCTTAGAATAATATGGACACGCGAAAAGTCAAGCGTAGGTTTCGGCGTGACTGTTGTCCAGAATGTTGAAGCAACTTCTGCAGTTCTTATGCGGTTGTGTTCCTCCTAATCCCTTTTTGAAGGAGTTTGAACATGTCAACTTGAATTGGATACAAATACGTAATTGTTAAATATTTTCATTTTCAAGTGTAAAGTTTTAATTTTTAATTAAGAAAAATAATCTGTTGCACTCATTTATTTTAAAACTTTTTTTATTGTTTCAGGTATGTCAATTCAAATCTTGTCTCGAAACATACGTAAGTAATCAAATTGTATATGATTCAGAAACTAATATCGTGTATTTAACGATCTACATTATACTAACAATAAATATTTTCTATAAACTAATAATAGCTTCGGGAGCGGAGTGGCTGAGTGGTAGAACGCTGTGATTCCGTGCCGAAGGTCTTGAGTTAAAATCCCGCTCGTTGAGATACTTTTGTTTAATCTGATAGAAGCAGAAGATGGATGCTATATGATCTAGGACTCTCCTGGAGCTCACCCAGCTTCTATAAAGTGGGTACCTAAAATTGGGAGGGAAATCTAGCGGTTGGGCGTGATCTAGGAAAAATCACCTCCCTTCACAACCGCTGTCCAAGAAACAGTACAGCCTCTACAACGTATTGAACCCAAGACCCTTTATGGTTTGTAATGGTATAGGAATAATAGCTTCATAGAAATAAAAACTTTATTTGTTAAGACCGATGAAACGTTTTAAAAATTATGGAAATTTTATAAAGTATACTTTTCTCAAATCACATTCTTTGAATTTGTTTTATTATAAATCGATCGGTTCTTCTCTTTTATAAATAATAAACACAATTGGGGGCGTTTTTTTTTACGAAATCGCTCAGTAAAATTAAAAATGACAAAAAAGTCATTTGTGACGTATACCATTTTTTCTCTTATTATCTCAAAGTTGCGATAGGATGTTATTAAATATGACAGCATAGAAACTATATGTTGCATCAATAAACTTTTTATAAAAATTAATACGAAAGAAAATTAAAAAAATAATTGTCTCTACTTTCCAACGAGATATTCAATTTATAGAGGCAACGTGGGGAGTTGATGGGTACCTCAATTGATTCACGGTCATGTCAGAAAAGGAATTTTCTGCACTACCGGGCTCCAGTTTCTCCTTTATTAGCAAATGCACAACCAGATCTGGCATATGCACCACCCAAACGATATTTTTCATTTATGGTTAAAAAAAAAACACATTTTACTGTTTTTTAAATTTTGGTTTATATTAGAATTTCATTGGTTAAAAAATGCTCCTTATTTTTGTTTCCATATCTTTGGTTATATATTTTTTGGCCCCTTGAATAAATTGTAGTCAGTATAGGAGTTTTACATATCGTTCAGAACAGCAGTATTCTCAACTACCATGTGTCATAAAACTTCGGATTGCTAGAAATATAAGCAGTCATTCATTTTAAAATTATAAAATACTTATTATATTAAAGATAAATGCGAAATATATTTTTTTTATTAAGTTTAACAGTTAATAGATTAAACGACCTACTAAAATTTAAAATAGTCGTGACTTTACCACAACACATATACCAGGCAATGTTTTGTTACGCTTTACTTTTAGAAGACTAAAGTGAAGGTGGAAAAAAGATCTTTCTGTTTAAAAATTCATGTCGGAATCACGATTATAGGACTCTCTCCCTCATATCTCTTGACTCTCATCCTATTCTCTGGTTTTCAGTGATAAAATTGACAGATATGAATAAAGAATTAAACCTATTTAATGTATTTTATTGCCCTACCTCTAGAGCACATGGAGAGTTTTTTGTTACCGATTGCCCTATTTCTGGCCTAGCGGTTGTGCAGAGAGGCGATTTGTCCCAGATCACAGAGGGCCAATCCTCAGCTTTGGAATATTAAATAGTTTATTCGCCGCATACGGGACTTACAGATCAATGTATTAGCACAACACTTAAACACGGGAATACCACGGTTCCTATCCAAAGACTAGGTTGGTACAAAATCATATGTATGGCTATTTCAGATTAAATATTTTAACAACTCATTAATGAAAGCTCCGTTGTTGTCAACAATTTTCTGCCAGTAATTGGATTTGATACCGGTACCACTCCTTTGATTTTGATGCAAAGATCTTTTCACATTCAATTTTATCGTCCCCGTAATTATGGATAATCCAACATTTAAAAAAATAATCGTTATGCAAGAGCACTAAAAAAATCGTCTTGCTCCATATTTCGCACTAAAAATTGCATAAAATAGGTAACATCGATTAAGGATAAGAATTAATCTGCACTGCTCATATTCCATTGTTCCCTCAGACATTACACGTTTTAAAAATTTTAATCACTCAAAGTCAGATCGATATATGAAATTAAAGAATTAATCAAAGTAAATATTGACATTTGTAATTGCAACAAAAAGAATCTTAAAATTCTTATGGGAAGAGTTTTGTCCATGGTGTTGTGTTTAGGGCTTTTATAACAACCTAGTATATAACCTTATGAGTATTACAGGCATTCATAATGTATATACATACACACTCATACACACACGCAACAAAAACTTAAATTTCGCGACGCTGTAACTTCAATAATATTTACCGGATACATGCTCCGCAATGCTTGGTTGTGTCTCCTTAAGCCCCATGTTTTGGTCCGAATATTATGCGCGACACCTTATTTTCGAATAGCTTAAGACTACATTCATCTTTCAGTGTTAACAGCCACGTTTCTCAGCTGGTTGAAATATATTGAATAATCTTTTTTAATGTTCCCTAAATAGGTACGCACATGCTTACCACATCCCATCTGGTCATATTAAGGACGATTCAGATTGAGGGATTAATCGAGCAAATTAAGTGTTTGTGGGGTATCTGTAAGGGTTGACGAATAACCACTGGTAAAAAAACCGCCTGTGGGGCGAAGACCTCGGGGGACCCACAACGCTTGTCCAAGTAACTCCCCCCTCCCCCCCGGGCAATGTAGAACCGCTAACTATAATGATAATAAAATAACTTCCCCTCTTTCGAAGGGTTCACCCTCTCGCTAAAAATAGCGAATTAATGAAGCCCTCATGATTCGGGCTTTTATTAGGTCTTTTTTTTTTGAGTGAGTGTTCTCCCTTTGCACTCACCCGTCCACACACTCACACACATACACATTGATACGCACATAGACACTCATTCACATACACACACGGCTTTATTGTTTTGATCCCTCTTTTGCTGTCATGATCCCTTCCAGTCCTGGCGTGAAACAACCTTGCTTAACTTACTCGATATTTCATCACCAAGGCGAGTAATTTTTTTTAGTGTACTATGGAGTTTTTCTCAGATAATTCTCCCGGGTGTTATGAATTAAAATATTTTATCTTTGAAACCATTTCTGCCATTATACACATTCATTTGTGACTAAAAAAAAGTTTTTCAAGTAAGTTACAATATATAAATATACTAACACCAGTTCCATCTCCACTCACTGATAAAAGTACATCACCCATGCATAATTACATAATTTCCTAATCAAATATTAACAGGCATTGTATTAACAGAATGTTTATTGTACATTGTAAACAGAATGCCTTTTTTATTAAATTTTTATTTACAATTTTCCTTTTTATAAATAATCAAGGAATGATTCTCTTTTCATGGATCACAGCTTCGAACCGAAACGTATTTTTTTCTGAAAAAAAACATTTATTGCTCCCTGATTCTTTATTCCATGATAAAAAGTTACTATCGTGAAATAAGGTAATTTTTTATCAAATTCTACAGCCGAAAGATAAAGCTGTATGCTGAGGACTAATTTTGAAGATAGTCTTAAAAAGAACTAATCTTTATTTTGTTTTACGTCATATGAACTCACAAAAAATGTGGTTAGTGGTCATTATCCATCAATTGAAATGACAACTTTATATTTTAAAATTAAAAGTGAGTACTTCTTTGAACAAAATAATTTATTTAATTTTGACACTGTTATGTTGACAATTTTATTGTCAAACTTATTTATTTGTTTTAGGAGTCAAAAATATTTATAAATAATTCCCAAATTTTAATACCGATTAATTAGATATGAAGTAATTGAAAAAAAAATACGATAGTTTTATGAAAAACGTCTATATACGTACATTTTTTCAACAACTCTATGATGAACTGTTTCGCTGTATTTTTTATCTTATGAATTTTTATAATTACTTAATTATAAATATTTATAATTACCAAAAACTGATAATGGTACTACGGCCTGATTAATCCTCAGGTGGGAACGTTTTTTATAAGAATACTTCTCACCCGTCGGAGCCAACTTATTGGAAATTCATTATGCAAAGCCGATATTCAGCGCTCTTTAATTTTTTTGAAGGTACGGAATATTTTTCCCTGCAGCCTACACAACCTCTGTGATCATAATCAGACCTCATTATCTCCATCGTTAGTTATTTCATAAATGAATTTATCACATAATATATTATTGGCAAAGTTTTATTGTGATTTGAAATGATTATTATGAATACCTGAATTCTAATATTAATGCCGGCCAAGGTAATAAAGTAAAGACAGCTTATTTCTTTAGAAATTTTTTATAATTTATTTATCTTTAATAATTAATTAAAAATTGGATTGTAAGTATGGAGAAGAAATTGTCCGGGTCCAGGAAATAATTCCTTATCAGTGAAAATTGCCTATTATCATCATTCATTAAATTTAACTACTTTGATTATTAAATTTTTCTAATTCTTTTACTTCTATATATGTTTTAACATTATCCCTACTAACTTACATCAAATTGTTTTAGTTAATTTTTTTAAATTTGTATTTCATAATTTAAATTATATTTCTTTTTGTATCTTTTACTGTAATATATATTTCATTATATATATATTTTTGTATTTATTCAAATTATATATAGTTTTATATATTTTTTGTGTTTAGTTTATTCAGCCCTAAAGAAGAACGTGAATTTCTAATAAATAGTTTCACCGTTTAAAAAATTATTATTCTTGTCGATAAATTATTTAATTATTATTATTTGTTTCGTGAGATCATTATCAATTATAAATAGAATCCATAATCTACTCAAGGATTGGTTATAAATGTTGAATTAAAGATGAAATACCCTGAAGATTATAATTCGGAATTTTAATTGAAATTCTGTGGGAAGGCAAAACGTTAAGTTTCTTTACCATTTTATGACCCAAACGGCAGTAGTGTTTTCAATTATCGAAGAAATGATAGATAGTGAACCGTTAGTTGGTTTTCTCTTATTGCCTCTGCTTCCGCTTTTTGATTTCTTCTTAGTTGATGTTCTGACTTGCATCTTTCATGAGGTTCATAAAAGAGGAATATTTAACAATGAAACACATTAAATATAGTATAAAAATGCAGCATTAAAACACTTGATTCGACAGTAAATTCTATAAATTAGATATATATTTATTTATTTATTATATTTATGTTTTTTCATTTTCTTTAATAATATATTTTTATCTATCTGGTTTATTAACATTATTTTGTTTTTATATATTTTTTATAAGTTTTTATATATATATATATATATATATATATATATATATATATATATATATACAAGTTATCCACACAGCCTCCTTCGTAATTTACTAAAAACAACAAAAACACTTTCTTACCAAAACAACCTAAATAAAACCAATACTATATTATACCCTATACACCAAAACTTTTAGAAAGACTAGCAAAAACACTCACCGGTGATAAAAGTAACATTGATTCCGCAATTACTTTTAAAAACACAGCCACTGTGTCAAGACTATTTACAAAAACTAAAGATTCGGATAATTTAGAGTTAAAATCAAATGTCATGTACCAAATACAATGTGAAGATAAATGCGGTAAATCCTATTTCGGAACATCGGAACAATACTTAAAACGAAGAGTGTACCAACACAAATATAGTTGTGATTCAATAATAAAAAATCCCTATAGACCAGATCAAACAGCTACACATTTTAGAAATACACAACATACATTTAATTTGATAAACCTAAGGTGATACACCAAGAGAAAAATAGTTTCAAACGGAATATAAAAGAAATAATAACTATAGAGAAGTATACAAATCGCGCTGTAATTCAACGCTGTGTAATACTTATTCGTTGATCATAGCTATTGCAATATAAACATTTTATGATATATTGCGAAGTAACTGATTGGTAAACTGATCAATTCTTTGGAACTTGTAAGTACACCCTATCCATTACAACTTACACGTGTCATTTTATATTTATTTTAGTGTGCTATTTAATGTTTTTACTATAAGCTCATTTTTTCACTGTTAGGGCATGAATATGAGACGAACCTAGTCTCGAAACGTCGCCTAAAGAAGTTGAAATAAACTGACCGAAAGTCAAGAACCAAAACATAATATAAATATATTTATAAAATATTCCACCTGTTACGGCAACTAACGTGACATTTTTAAGCTATTTCTTTTTGAATTAAAAAAAAAATGTACCCTCAAATTTTTTAAGGCTGGGGGTAAGGGAGCCTCACAAGTACACACAACAGTTCGTCACCACTTAATGATAATAAAAAAACAAATATGATAAGAATGTGACAGAGAATAAAAAACATACCTTGTTTAATGAAGAATATTCCAAGGACACAACTGTAGGCATCTGTTCGTTTCAAAACAATAATGGAGATTAAACGTTACGCTAACTTGGTGAGGCCTACCACTTTTCCCGCCGTTTCATTGGATCTGTTGCTCTGAGATTAATACCTAATATGAAACATGTGTGTACTGAAGTTTTTAATACGAATTATATCCTAAACCTTGAAGTATGACTGGCCCTTTCAAACGCTATGTAGCTGGATACATTCCAAAAGATTTATGAAGACTTGCAAAATTAAAAAAAAGATTCAGCACTATATTGTCCCCTTAGTTACTGTTCCACTTATTCTATAAATAACAGGGCATAATTATGACATTAATTATTCTCACCAGTCCGCTGACATCAATCTGAACATATGATATTTATACCTCAGATACGTAGTTCATTCAGCAGGTTTAGTTGTTTGGAAATTTTTTAGTTTTATTAAAAGTTTTGTTGTTGGTATTAAAGGATAAATGAAAGTGACATACGTGAGGGACAATGAAAGTGACATTTTAAAAAAAAATGTCACTTTAATTTTTTTTTAAACTCCATCTGGATCATTTTTCTTCTAAGTAAATGGTTTTACAAAATATGTAAAATATATAATATACAATTACATATTTATTTTTTATGTTTAATGTTCTTTTCTACAGACTATACATTTTACTATACATTTGTGTTACGATGACAGCAGAGCCGTGACGCAGTACCAGCCAGAACTTGAACCGTGTGCTATTTAAACCTCCAATTCCACGCTTAGAACATTTGTCGTTCCTTCTTCTCAGCTGTCAGTGAGGATGGTGTCGCCTCCACAAGTTGTAGCGTCAGTTCATTCGTCACCCTTCTCGGATTTAGATGTTAATTTAAGTTCCATGTTTTAGCTCTGTCGAGTCCAGTTTGAATGTCATCTCCGTTTCCGAAGCTGTTAATCAATTCGGATGACGTTCTGTCGTTCCTCAAGAATAACACTGTCCCTTTGCCGACTCTTGTCTAATTTATTTAAATATTATTCTCTTTGGATTCATTACTTGTTATTCGTAATGTAATTGGAATTGGTGTTGTGGGATTTTTGTAGGAATAGGAATCGTCATGAAATGAAAGGTGATATTGATTCCAGAACGCTGAGATCCCTAATAGTAATAAAAATGTCCAATGCCCTTGTCGGTCTGCTTTATTCATCAATATATTTATTGAGATTATATAATAAAAAATAAATAAATTATTGATAAAAAAAAAGTGTCTTGGATTCGGTAAGTGGTAGAGACTATACTGTTTCTAGACATCGGTTGTGCAGGGAGGTGATTTGTTCCACAAGGTCCATCCCTGGCTGTCAATAGATTAGGTAAATTATTGACCAGATTTGAAGCTGAGACCTTAGGCTCGGCAACTCAGCACTCTACCGTACTTCCAAATTATTGATAACAATATTAATTAAAATTTTAACCAATAGCAGAAACTAAACAAAAACTAACAAAAAAAAATGACTAAACTGCTTTTTGTAGGTTTGTTAAACGTTATAGATGAAGAAAACTACCTCTGAAAAAATCAGAGTCTTATAAAAATACTATTTTCAAAGAAAAGTAAATATGAGTATGGGTATTTTAATGACAAGTATATTTGACTAGATGCCACAACAGCATATGATACAAATATCTACAATAGTACCTATGCCGTGACAGGACTATATTGAAAATGTAATTTCAATATTAACCTGAAAACACTGTTTCATTATACAAGGTTAATACATATTTATGAATTAATCTTCAGTACATGTTAGGTAGCGTTACACTCAGACAATATACGGTCACCAATATATCGTAACCGTTCTATGATATGCACAGGCAGGACCTTAAAATCTAAAGGGAGGCGGTGACAACTGCCTGAATGTACACTATATTGCAGGTGGCATATCCTTCGAACTAACTCTCCTAGTCGATTTTTATCGTCCGATATTTCAAGTTGTGTTTATGACGGGAAGAAGAGAAGATAATTCGATAGTTACTGTCATTAATATAGTTAAAACTGATGAGTGCACCGGAACTCATGGAATTATTCCATTGTAGCGTACAGTAGATGAAGTATTTTCTAATGCATTTTCTTTTTCTTGATGTACCCTGTATTTTCTTTTACTCCTCATCCTCGGCCTGAACCAATTAACTACCACGTCTTACTCCCTTCTTATTATATTAGCAGAGATTATGTTTTATCGTCTCTTTAGTTATTACTACAAGGGCAAATAGAGGTTGCGTAGGTTACTAAACGTTGATGCAAGAGCATAATTTAATAATATCAGACCTTACTTCTTATATCTCGCGAAAATTGAAACAGAAATTATAATCCGTCGGAAGATTTATTCATGAATAATCTGAATAATTGAATAATAATTCAAGGCTTCAATAAAGTTTGAACTTTGAACTAAGGTATTGAACCAGCTATTCGGAATAGCTATTTTCATTGCTTTCATCTCATTGACTTAATGCCCAAGAGAATAATTTAACTGATTAAAACATTTCTAAATGCGGGTATAAATGTTGCCAGTTGATTCCTTGGAATATATTTATTTGATTTTACGTATTGGAAGCTGGGTAACTAATTGTGTAATGCGCTGAGATCCAATGCTGAAGGTCCGGGTTCTAATCCGGTTATTGCAGATAGTTTATTTAATCTGTTTACAACCTGGGACGGATCTATTGGGATCTGGAAACCCTCTTGAGGCTCACCTAGCCTCTATACTTAGAGAGCTATACAAAATGTGGGTACCTTTAATTGGGAAAAAACCTGGTATTTGAGCGTTATCTCGTGCAAATCACTTCCTGCCAAAAATTTCGTACTAGAACCAGTCTTTACCATGTATTGAACCCAAGACCATTCACAGGTTGTAGTTTTCTAAGTGCATTTTAAAAACCAATAAAAACGCTTCGTATTTTTTGTATGTTTTTCTATTTGTTAAGCATCGATCTTAATAACATTGTATCATGGCCTGAGGAAGGAAACAATGCTTTGATTTCTCGACTACATTTTCAGTTTCTATAATTAATTTGAAATTTTCAGTTAATATGAGACCACAACACTTTCCTTATTGCAGCCAACAATTACCATGTTTTAGTGCTCAGTTAAAAAATCTTGAAAAAAAGGATTTTTTTGTTCGTTGCCAGCGAAAGTAAAACGTCGATGTCTAAGGAGAATGGAGTTTCCCTTTTGTTCCGAGTATGTTAAAAATTATTTAATAAATTATTTGCTTATTTTTGACTTGACGTTGTACATTTTGTTTTGAACTTACAACCAGGAGAAACTATTAATAATACTGATTTGATGACTTTGAGTTTCTATACTCTTTATTCTTTATGCTGTTGTTGAAGAGCGTTGTTATTAAAGATGATATATTCGATTCGAGTTGAAGATTATCTATCGCTCTCAATATGCAACAAAACATATATAAAATTAATATTGCTAAATCTTTATAAATTTTTATTTTATTGTTATTTGACTGGTGATCGTACTGGTAATATAATTACGCAGTATTTATTAGTTAAAATAAAAAAATAACAACATGGAGATATTTAAATCCATCTGTGTTTATTCATTTCGCGTCACTTTATGCTGATATGGCTTTACAGCTGCAATTGCCTTTACAGATATAATTAGGAGAGGGATCTTGAACTAGTACTTGACATCGTACAAGCTCGGAACCCCCATTTTACGTCCCTTCCGAAGGGATATTTCACTCCTTTTCTAAGATCGTAGTGCCACCTACCGGGCTGTGAACCCGCAATCTTGTGTATTGAAGGGTATATCCATATGTCCATTGTCGATTAAATCGATGGACCCTAAAATATATAAATTAAAAAAGAAGCGGTCAGGATATGTCCATCGATGAATTTGAAGACGGCCTCATGGACGTATCGTGTCTTTAATGAGCTCGTCATCCTTTTGCTTAGCTAATACCATCAAAAACACTACGCTATTGTTTTATTACTGACGTAGATATTATTTCAGAAACATTCTTTAACCAGATGATCATAACACGCCTAATAAAATCTTAGTTGGAAATACTTCTCTCTCTCCTGAAACCTCTAATTCTAGATGAATAAGATATCCGCTGATATCGATCTTGAAATAGTAGAAAGGTTATCTGACAGTTTGTTATTGCGGTTCTTTAATGAAGAAACGAGTTAATTAAGACGACGCTGAAGAAGGACAAGTTAAAAGGGAAGAAGAGAAAGATGGGTCGACAAGATAAGATAGCAACCAAGGGAAAAAATTCCTTCTTCAGGTACCTTTCCGGTTTTACTGAAAACTTACCTGAGTTTCTTTCTTATTCCACTTCTTAGAACTTTATTTCAGTTTTTAAAAAAGGGTATAAATATATTTATTTCTCCTCTATAATTTTGAGATTTTACTTTTTATTTTATGTATTCGAATTATCGAACGTTTTTTTTTTAATCCAAATCTGTGATGTTTCTTGGACAATGGATATGCATGGAGGGAAGAGATTTGTCCTACTTCACACTCAACCGTCAGATCTTCCTCCTATTTTGGATACCAACTTTATAGCGACTGAGTGAGCCCCAGGAGATTTCCGGCTTCTAACAGATTAAATAAAAGTATACAAAGCAGCGGGATTTGAACCCGGGACCTTCTGCACGACAACTGAGCACTTTACCACTGAGCCACTACTATACATAGTCTCGGGAGTCGTAGTCATGTTTCTATTAATAAGTGTTTTGTTTTTTCTTGAAACAAATACCTGTAGGTATTTTGATGTCAGTATGCTAAGGTTTGTTATTAATGTGCTATGGTGCTTTTCTGATAAGTCTAAGTATCTTTGATTGACAAGTTTGTTGTAATTTTCTGTGCGTCTGTTAAGCGATGCCATAAATATGTGATGCATAAGTCCGAACTGGTTATGGCAAATAAGTGTATCTATTTAATTTGTTTCTTGTTTCTATTTTTTTTTGTTTTTAGTTTTGAGGCCTGAAGGTTAGTTTTTATAAAACATTAACTTGTTTTTTTGAATTATTTGAAGCATCGTTTTTTCTTGTTGGATGGCTTAGATTTACATTGAATGTAATTTCTTCATATTTCTGAGATTTAGTGGCTCGGATTCGTTAACCAACCACTATTATCTCTTACCCACAGTCACTTGCGAACCCCTTTATTGCGGACAAACATAGATTGCTCAGAGAGCACCGGGTTCAAAGGATCCTCACAAGGCCTGAGCTGGCAGCTTCTCATGTAGGCTCTCACGTGCCCGAACAGAGAGATTTATTCCAAATTTATATTTCATCGGGACAGCCTCGTCCTTTTTTTGCTTATCTCAATATATGGCTCTATTATTAAGATTTTATTGCTCCGTCTCTATCATCGGGCCATTCCGATTTCTTTACGGCATCTTATCATTTATGACTGGTAATATATTCTGATGATGGGACGGAGATAAAAAGGGACCGATCCATTTAGTCAATTGAAATTCCTTTTAGTATTTATGGATTATTATACTTTAGGTTATATAGGCGCCTGTCAATTGCTTTCAATCGCATTTCTCAGTTTGTTTTCTTCTTTAAGCATTTTCCGGCATTCTTATCTCATTAAATAAACGAAACCTATAGGTAACATAGATTATAGATTTTTTCTCGTATATTTTACCAATAACTTCGCAAATATTATTAACGGAGGGATACTATCCTAGACTGAATGGAGTAAATGACTCAATCTTCAATAGTTGAAGGAAAATCCTGATGGATCAGCATCATCAGTTACAGTTTTAGAATCATTGATTTTCATTTGGAATTGTCCGTTGTAGTATACGTGATATCTGGATTTCACGTACCCTATCCTAATTATACCTGGATAGGCAAAATTTATGACATCGTACAATTATCATAGCAGCATCAAATGACATTCCTATTGAGATAGGAATGTACCCATGCGGCTTTATGAATGGTAGATCTTGTATTGATCAAATATTTTCGCTGAGAATTCTTATGGAAAGGACCAGAGAGTACAATATAACGACCCACCACCTTTTCGTGTATTTCACCAATGCCTATGACAGTATCTTCAGTGGGAAACTCAGGATTACAAGTCACTGGTACGATTTGATTAAGTCCATCCAACTGCGGATGACATAGATATAGTCGGAAGAACACAGCTGGATTTACAGTAAGCGTTTCTTGGTTTGGAGAAAGCTGGACGGCGAATGGTTCTTCAAATGAATAAGGGAAAGACCGATTATATGCTTGGTAGCCCTTCAAGGCAATAAATACCCTGTATCACGTTTGGCACCTACACGTTTGAAAGTTTCGACAGTTTTGTCTGCCTTGGCTCTTGGGTCAAAGCGGATTTTGTTCAAGTAAGTTCAAAGAAGAATTTTGACAAGAGCTAGAAGAGGTTCAGTATATAAGAATAGCTAGGCTTAGATGGGCTGGACATGTGGCCAGAATGGAGGACAAGGCTACTCAAAAGACTGCTATTTGGGTACGTTGACGGAAAAAGGAAACGTGGACGGCCACGATTAAGATGGGCAGACGAGGTCGAGAAGCATGCAAGTAGCAATGCTGGATCCAGAGCTTGGAGGACCTTGGCACAGGACATAGAAGAGTGGAAGCGACGCCTTGATGCGGCCAAGACCCGTACTGGGATGTACAGCCAGTGTTGATTGATTGATAAACCATTAAAAAAACCATGTTGGCTAATGTGTGTCCTTAAATAAGTATACATATTTGTATTTTCTAGGGGTTCACCATCAAGCACTGGTAAGAGCGAAATAACTAAAATTAATTCAGAATTTTTCATTTTCAATTGGTCTCGCGCCCTCCTTCTGACTTGTACTCAAGCCCCCAGGTTGGGAACCACTGCTCTACAGTGTCTCTTCTAATGCACAAGACCTTGCTTTTTTATTGATTAAGTTGCAACACTCTAGTTCGAAACTATTATAAATTGCAATAACTGCAATTTTAAATGCAATACATATGCTATAAAGTTTTTCGCTTTCGGCCCAAGTATTATTGACTATAAATCAATATTTATGGTATAGTTCTGCTAGCTGGATGTCCTAATTGAACGTTTGGAATTAATTATTACAATTGATTAGTATTATAATCATAATAGGATTATAATTATATTAGCATTGATAAAGAATTATTAGTAATTAATATTACTATTATTATAATATCAAGCTATGTTATTTGTATTAATGTATATAATTTGTTTATTTAATTCCATCATTTTTTCGGTACTATTACTAGCTCTTTGATGCTAGAAATACCTTCGAAAATTATGGAACTCATCTAAGAAAATTTATTTCTAGACTTTATACATCGTCAACAATTTTTATTTAGGTTTTTCTTCTTCTTACTGTTTCCATTTTCTATCTGCTCGGTTTTTATTAAACTCGGTGATAATAGGATAATAATACAGTTCTGAAGTATTTTTTATTTCATCAATCTTGTAGTTTTTCACGGCCATTCTACTTGACATAGTCCTATGTTACGTCCAACGTTTACAGTGACATAGATAGACATTACGGAGACACTAAAATCTTACTACCCGTTCTAGAGTTATTTAGTTATTTTTTCATAGCTCATTACATAATAATTATCATGATAATTTTTAATATATCTCTGAAAAATGGAAGAAAGCAGTAAGAAATAAAAGCTCATTGGTTAGTTAAATATAGTTTATGATGTTTTCCTTTGATAAAATGTATTAATTATTATAGAATATTTTTATTATCTCCAATTATTGTATGTTATAAATTTTATCAAAATCTCAATCAAGTCAAGAATAGCCCAATCACTATGAATACTATGAATAACAGAGGAAAGTTTGTATTAATTTACTGTTAAAGCAATAATTGGCGACTATAACTCACTGCAGCTTGCCACCACGAATTTAGGGTAATTAACTTTCTTGGTATTGTCCTTCTCCTTGCATCCACTCTTGAGTTACGAACCCAGTTTAATTAATATAGTGCTTGGGTAAAACTATAAAATTTCGACTTGAAATATCCATGTTATGCCGATCGATAGGTATTTATCAGACTGCTTGAAATATCGGATCCTAGATCGATAATAACGTACTTTACAATAATAAATGTATGCTGCCTGTGTAAGCAACGTCGGGGATTGGATCTCACCGATATTTTTTGAACCTGAAAATGGCTTATCTGTTTTTTTATGGATTAAAAAACAAAAACATTCTCAATGACATCAATTAAGGAGATCGCTGTGGTATGGGCAAGTCTTGAGAATGGATGAGACGCGATGACCAGTTCAAGTACTTAAATATTGGAAGACCTCGGAAACAGTGGATATAAGAAGTGACAGAAGAAACGGCAGTTAGAGGTCCGACATAGGTGGATTGTATGGACACGAAGTATTGGAGGAAAGTTCTTTTGTAGACCGGAATGTGAGAAGATTGCAAACCCGATAAGGAAAACAAATAAGAAAAACTAAAGAAAAAATTATGTTAGATTTTTAGCATAAATGGTTTATATTTATCGAAACATGTGAAAAGGTCCTAACACTTCTTCCTAATTTGAAACAATTTCTGTAGAAACCGTAACTGTGCCTAATTTTTGTTATAGATGTAGGTGTAATGTATGTTTTTTTATTTAAATAAATTTTATAAAACATGAAAAATTGAATCGATTTAGATTTGTATGGGAGTATTTGTATTGCACAATTGTAGAATACACGTCTTGAAGCTATACATTGTTATGTTAAATGGTAGCATTTTTCAATTTCTATGGATTTCTTTTGAATGATTAATTAATGATTATAACTGTATTTACTATTTTTAAGAAACCGAAGAACAAATAAATAAATACATAAATGAACATGTTATATGTGTATCCTGTGTTTAATATTTTTACACATATTTCGTGGTGTTGCACAACATGATTTTTAGGAAAGGCTGCCGAAAAAGTTGGAGTACTAAGTGTGAGAAGTCATATCTTTATTTTTTTTTCTATGTTTTTAATCACACTAAGTACTCTAGCCTTTTCATCAGTGTTATCTCAGAATCATGTTTTTGACTTATTGTATTTCTCTTGTAACCCCTCTCTCTCTCTCTCTCTCTCTCTCTCTCTCTCTCTCTCTCTCTCTCTCTCTCTCTCTCTCTCTCTCTCTCTCTCTCTCTCTCTCTCTCTAAATATATATATATATATATATAATCAATTTCTAGTATATGTATAATATTATAAATGGGGTTATAAGGGAGCGGCTCAGTGGTAGATCGCTGAGTCGCCAAGCCGAAGGTCCTGTCTCCATACCCCGCTGTTGGCATGACTTTTATTTAATTTGTTAGCGGCCGGAGATGGATCATATGGGATTTAAGATCCTCCTAGGGCTCACTCAGCCTCTATAAAGTGGGTACCCGAAATAAGGAAGGAAATCAGGCGATTGATCGTGATCTAGCACTAATCCCTTCTCTACACAACCGTTGTCTAAGAAACAGTACTGCCTCTACCATGTACTTAACCCCAGGCCCGTTTTTGGGTAGTGGTACAGGTGGGGTTTATATATATATATATATATATATATATATATATATATATATATATATATATATATATATATATATATATATACAGCATTTATAATGTTTTTCAAATTATTTTAATTCAAGATTTTGAATTATTGAAGAATCCTTTACATGATATAATTACGCCAATAATATCTTGGATTTGTCATAAAATGTTTAAACATCGTTAGTATATTTAATTAAATACTTCTGTACTTGCTTGCTTCCTTAACTTTTTTATTGTTTATGGTGTATATATTTTTTATGTACGCTACTCAAATCCAATATAGTTAGGGAACAAATCTTACTTAGATGACAAGGGCAGATGTGACGGTAAAGTTTGTTGGACGGAACTGACCCGGTATCCCTTGTCCCGTGAAACACAACACCGCCCAAGGCAAGAATTTACATAACATTGGCTCTTTCTTCAGCTTGGCTAGAAGTAAGGCAGTCCCTTTATGAAAACCGGCGATAGCTACAAGAAAAAATTTCGTACCAGTACAGTTTTGAGGGAATGTTTCTAAACTTGGAATTAGGAAAATAAAAGTTATATTGTGAATTTATTTCTTGAAATTTACAACTGTATTATAACAATACAGCAAGTAAATATAATGAATGATACATAATGGCATGGATAAAGGCAAGTGGAGAACCTACCCAGGGGCAGTACTCAAAAACATATAAATATGCAGGATATTGTCATGTATATGAGTCTTTTGTAATTAATTGAGAGATTAGAGCGTTTGTATAGTATATGTTGAAGTAGCCTGAAACGGCGTGCTGTTTCTTGTCGTTTCAGTCTACTATGAGGATTCCAAGTTAATCTTATGTCAAGGTTTGGTCCTAAGTACGGACCTGTTCTAGAGGATTCAGTGGGATGTTATTAAACAATACGGGAGGACAGGAAGTCATTGGTTTACGACGAAGGGTATAAGTGTTTTGACGGGACCTTGCCCCGCGTTTTACTCTTAATAAGAAAAAAATTATATATTAAATAATAATTTCAGACGTCTTTTAAACAATCCTTTTTCTTACTATGATTTTTTTTTTTTTTTTGACATAATATTCTATTTTATTTTCTGATAAAAATAATTTAGTTTTAGGTTTTAGTATCAGGTTTTTTCTTTTATTTAGATTTCAGGTTATCGAATACTTTGGCTGTTTAGGAACTGTTTATTTCATTTTTATGATTAATTTCTATTGCTGACCTATTTGGACGGAGTGGAGCATTGGAGCTCTACTGACATTGAATCAATCCCTTATCCAATCTTTACAATCCCAAATCCTTAATGCACCTTACTTTGTTATGAATAAAGTCATCCGTAATGACCTTAATGTCCCATTTGTTGCTGATTCATCCCGAATCCGATACAGTCCTGAAGGACCAACTTTATTCCAAATCAGACCCATTAGTTTCAAAGCTCTAAGGTCCCAATTAATTTTAAGAGACTCATATAATTTATTGAAGATGTATTGGTGGAAAATAAAGCCTTAAAGGCTCGGGTAAGGGATCTCGAAGTGCGGTTAAACAAAAGTGAACAGGGCCTATCTGACTCCCTAGAGATCCGGGGGATCTCAGCCCGAGCCGGTGAGACCCCTTCCGGCCTATTAACTAGCATCGGTGCAGGCCTAGGTATAAAATTAAATTTGGAGGATCTGGACACAGTGCAACGACGGAGAGCCAGAAATGACCCGTGACCCCAACCTATCATAGCGCGCTTCGTGAGGAAATCAGTAAGGGATTACTTAGTACATAAAAGAAAATTCAAAATAGATTTCTCTACGCGAGATTTAGGGTGGCTGGAAAATGACTTTCACCGTATCTATCTGAGCGAGGAGATGACAATAGCAAACAAGCACCTCTACTGGTTAGCCCGTCCGAAGAAGGCAGCGGGAAAGATAAAGTATATGTGGTTTTCCGGGGGCAGAGTGCGCTGTAGAAACGAAGATGGTCACCAGGTGGTCTTCATAGATCAGGCCCAGGATCTAGACGTCTTCGAGTGACTACTAAAGTTTTGTTTCCCTGCTACCTCAAGGACTACCTATGGCGTTCACCACGGAATTTTAGATTTTGCTCACGTCCTCTCTATACAATTAATCTCTATTTATTGGTCCATATTTTTATTTCTTAGGATCTTGTGTTCTATATTTTTAAGTTTGTTCATGTTCAAGCAGCTAAATATATATTCTATTACCTTACTTTTCTTATTATTTATTCATTATTCTCTCTTTTTTATATTTTATCAGTATTATCATTTCTTTACTATTAATATTCTTATCTGTTTTATCTTGCATGTCTTTAACTATCTGGAAAATTTCATAGCTTTTTACCTAATCTACCTGCTAAAATTAATTGTTCACATCATCTTCTCCGCTAATACTGGAATCTTCTCTCTTACCTCACCATCATGTCCAGTGTCCTGACCTCCTGTCACGTCAACACCCAATCCTTACCTGCCCATTTTGATGAATTCCTTCAATATTTTACCCAAAACTTTCATCATACCATTGGAATTTCTGAAACATGGATAAAACCCCACATCCCCACCTCTGCAATATCCTTACAAGTCTATTCATTCCTCCGCCACGACCGGGTAGACCGGACTGGTGGAGGAGTAGGTCTTTACATACACAACCCCCTAAAATCACGTATCCTTGATTCCTCGCCCGCAACCGATTATCCTCACACATAATTCCTTCTTGTTGAAATCTCTTTTAACCCGAACCCTCTCCTCTATGTCGTAGTATATCGCCCTCCTTTGGTCCCTCTTGATTCAATCTTTGAATCTACCCTTTACGACTACATTCCTCTCTATAACCACATCATAATCTCCGGTGATTTTAATACCAATCTCCTTGTTCAATCCAACGATAGACTATAACTGGTAAATCTCTTTTACTCTCTACACCTTTCCATTGTCCAATTTTCTCCCATCCATCACACCTTCCTATCCGACACCTGGCTAGACCTTTTTGTCATAGATCTCGGCTGAACCTCCTTTCTTCCTCTCAATTACCCGTTCCATTTCTGTCCTCTCATGATCTTATGCATATTTCATACAATATCCAAACTCCTGTTACACTACCTAAAACCGTGCCCTTTTGCAACTTAGATGCTCTCACCCCAGAGAACATCTCAGCCTCTCTTGAAACCTTAGATTGGAGAGAGATTTATTCTTGTTCCTCTATTAATTCGATGGTTGACATACTTACTTCCAATCTCAAATATATCCTTGACACCCATGCCCCACTGAAAACCTCAACCTTCCGTCACCAGCCTGCTCCCTGGATGTGTTAAAAAATTAAAGATCTTCAAAGGAAGCGTGATGCGAGCAGAAGGTTAAACGAACTGATGACTATCAAGCGTTTAGGGCTCTCCGCAATTTGACACAGTTGACAATCAGGCAGGCAAAAACCAAATACTTCCTCGAGGCCCTTTCATCTGCTCCCGATTCTAAATCCAAATGCCATCTCCTTCGAAAGCTTTCTCTCCTTAATTCATCTTCTTCTAGGCCCTTTCCAGCCTCTCTCAATGACATAAACTCATATTTTGTGTCCACCTCAGTTAATTCTTCAAATTCATCCTCTCCCTTATTTTCCCTAGCACCATCTTTCAACCCTGACAACTTTTACTTCGCTGACACTTCACCCCACGACATTATTTCCTCTGTTCTGAAATTCCACTCCAACTCCACAGGCTTAGATGGGATTCCTGTCAAATTGCTAAAACCCTGCCTTATCGATATTACACCTGTCCTACTCTTTATATACAATTTTAGTAAAACAGTAATGCAAAATAGAGTATTCCCAACCTCCTGGAAAAAAGGCATTGTCCACCCTATCAATAAATCCTCTAACCCTGTCTCACTCAAAGACGACCGCCCAATTTCAATCGTCTCCAAACTTTCAAAGCCTCTAGAAAGAATAGTCCAATCACAAATGTCAAATTTCCTCGATCAGTCCAACCTCCTTGACCCACTCCAATCAGGTTTCCGTCCCGGTTTCTCCACACGATCGGCACTTACCAAAATCACCAATGACATAGGTACCGCTATGGACGAAAAAAACTAACAGTGCTTATCCTTCTTGATTTTTCTAAAGCTTTTGATTCCTCGGACCATTCTATCCTTTTCAGCAAACTCAAATCACTGTCCTTTTTTAACAGTTCTATCCGAAGGTTCCAATCCTTCCATCATGTCCAGTGTCCTGACCTCCTGTCACGTCAACACCCAATCCTTACCTGCCCATTTTGATGAATTCCTTCAATATTTTACCCAAAACTTTTATCATACCATTGGAATTTCTGAAACATGGCTAAAACCCCACATCCCCTCCTCTGCAATATCCTTACCAGACTATTCATTCCTCCGCCACGACTGGGTAGACCGGACTGGCTGAGGAGTAGGTCTTTACGTACACAACTCCCTAAAATCACGTATCCTTAATTCCTCGCCGGCAACCGATTATCCTCACACAGAATTCCTTCTTGTTGAAATCTCTTTTAACCCAAACCCTCTCCTGTATGTCGTAGTATATCGCCCTCCTTTGGTCCCTCTTGATTGATGTTTGTCCTCTCTGATAGAGATCAAGCAGTTTACATACCTAATCATCCCCTTTCCTCTTTCCTCACTCTTTCCTAAGGCGTGGCACAGGGCTCAAGTATCTCTCCTCTTCTGTTCAACTGCTATATCAATGATCTTCCTAAATCTGTTCACCACTGTTCCCACCATCTATATGCTGACGACTTCCAAATATATCTGTCCTTTCCTCCTTTCGAGCTATTTATTGAGTTCCCTAGTATTCAGGAAGACTTGGATAGGATCTGGAAGCTAAATAAACTGGAATTGAACGCAATGAAAACTCAGGCCATTGTTTTAGGTTCCAATTCCCTCCTTACATCCATCCTCACCCTCCCAACATTAATCCTAAACGATCATCCTATCACGATCACCTCCTCTGTGAAAAACCCAGGCACCACCATCGACCAAAACCTTTCTTGGAAATTCCACATCGCCGAGGTATCTCGACGGTCAATTAGTTCCCTGAAGTTGTTCCATCGTTCTCGTCATCTCCTTACAGAATCTTCCCGTAAGCTTCTCGTATCTTCTCTCATCTTCCCCCACTATAACAATTGTAGCGTGGTATATGGAGGCCTCACTAAAATGCTTGAAGACAGACTAAAGAGAATAATGAACTGCTCTCTAAGATTTGTGATTGGTACTCCGAAGCGATCGCGCGTGTCCCACCTCTATGGTGAGTTAAAGTGGCTCTTCCCTCCCTTCCGAAGACAACATTTCCTCGGTTCATTCTTATACCAATTCATTTACTCTCAACACCCTTCATATATCTACAGTCTCCTCCAATTCAAATCCTCAGTTCAACACCATAAAATAAGATCCCGCTTTTCTGATCTCTATATACGTCCACACAGAACTAAAGCATTCGAACGTTCCTTTCTCGCCCGCTCCACCACAGTGTGGAACTCAATCCCTCCTAATATCCGTCATACTCCCTCACGATCATCATTTAAATCCTTGCTTTTTCAACACCTCATAGCTTCCCAAAAGGATGCTCTCTATGCAGGTTAGTCATTTGCTTAGAATGTAATGTATAGAATAACTCATTGTATTATTTAGTTCTTTTAATTTTGCTTTTTGAGAAGCTGTACATCATGTAAAGAAATTATTGCATGCTAGCTCATGCATAAATAAAAGCTATGGATTTATCTATTATCTGTAATTGCTTAATATCTTATCAAGATAAGTACTGTTTATTTACTTACTATCCAAATTTCTTCTTAAAATCCTTAAAGTTTCTTACTTTCATTATTGTTGCGAATAATGAACTTAGTGCCCAATTTATTGCTGATTTGTTCCTAACCCGATACCAGTCCTTTTATGATAAACTTTATTCCCTCTTAAACTAGTTTAAAACTTAGCTTCCTCTTCAATTCCCGATAATCCTCCAAGGTGTCTGAAAAGAAGCCTCGTGACCTTCTATGTTGAATTTGTTTTTTGAGTATCCATGTCATTTTTTTAAATTATCCATGTCATTTTGTATCATTTAGATTTATTTTTCCTATGGTTATGTAATTTTCAATATATAATTTTAAAAAAAAGGGTTTGCTGAAGAAATATGTGAAGCTTTTAAAAAAATACTGGTTGAAATTATTTAAATCGTGTTTGTACGAACCAACTCCCACCTTACGGGTGCACACAGATGAAGTAAGCAGCATTTATCAACACTTATCTCAGTGGTGGTTCGTCGTTGGCTTCGCCAACATACTCAGAGTACTTAGTGTACCCATCGGTACTCACTCCGACTGCTAACCCCGCGAAGAGACGAGACGTGAGAGCGACTCCCAGGAAATGTCAGTTTAATTCGATTAGCGTACAATGGAGGCTGATATGATCAAATCCACCGCCGCTCACAATGGAGCGACTTTTTCCCACTCCATTCATGGCAGTTCTCGAATTTATTTCCATTGTGGCCCCTCCTCTATTTAATGCCAGTTATTTCTCCCTCCCCGTCTCTCAGCTCGTAACTCATTTCGAAACTGTCTTCGAATTTTTTCTCCCCTTCTATTAGTCCCAGACAGTCACCATAAATTCCATGGTCATTCAAATGGTTGTTAAACCTTGATCGATCCTAATGAGACCATTCTGATGGTTGTAATAAAACTATAAAATTAAAACTCTTATCACGTATAATAATATTCAAAATTCACATAACTATTCTATTATTATTGCTTGAAATATTCTTTCTTTCGTTTTCCTATACATCTACAACACATGAAGGAGGGCCACCTGGGGTCTAACGGTCAGCATAAGAACCTATGCTAAATTTTGTGGGTACGCAGCCCGGGTTGTGGGCTTTGGATTTTTTAAAGGGAGTAAAACATCATTAGTAATGCCGTTCTTTGGAAGGGATTTATAATGCCAGGTACTCGTTAAAAATCCCTATCTTAGTTTTACCTAGATAGGAAAAATTTAGGAATCCTTCCTGAAAAAACCCGGACCTTAGGCATACCAACTCAGCGCCCTACCTATTGAGCTTCCCTCTTCCCTTAGAAATAATCTTACAGAATAGATTTTTTTTCATGCCATTGTTGAATCAATAAAAAAATTAACAGATATGGGTAAATAAAATATCACAGTGTTTTATTGTTAAATATATAAGCAATTTTACTTATTATAGCGTACCATTGAATAACATTTAGGCGATAAATACTAAATAAATACCCCTAAACGTCGTTGTCTATGTGTAAATGTTATATATTAGTAACAATGAATAACTTAAGTGCGTAGATTTTCAATCATTTTTATATCCAAATAAGCTTCCGAGTATGTAGAACTTTTTTTATGGTTTTATTTATTGTTTATTATTTATATATTTATAGATATTTACAACTGTATTACAATAACACATCAAGTAAATAGGCTAAGCGATACATAATGGCATGTGAAAATGACAAGTAGAAAAACTACCCATTGGTAGTACTCAAATCCCAAGTTCAACTAAGAAGTCACGGGGCCATCTTCTTTTCAGACGCCTCGGAGGATTATCGGGAATTGAAGAGGAAGCTAGGTTTGAAACTAGAGGGTTTGAGTGGGAATGAAGTTTGTTATGAAAGGATAGATAGCGGGTTCGGGCCAAATCAGCAACAAATGAGACATTAAGGTCATTATGGATGACTTTATTCTTAACAAAATAAGGATCATTGAGGATTTTACGAAGGATTTTTGATTGTAGGGATCGGATACGAGAGGAATTCGATGGCTTAGTGTAGCCCCAAAGCTCTACTCCGTAGGTCCAAATAGGTCATATGATGGTCATATAGATGAGTCTTTTGTAATTAATTGGGAGCTTAGAGCGTTTGTCTAGTAAGTGTTGAAGTAGCCTGAAACTTCGAGCGTTTTCTTGTCTTTTCAGTCTCGTATGAGGATTCCAGGCTAATCGTTTGTCAAGATGCAACCCTAAGTATCGGATCTGTTCTACAGGCATAAGTGGGACATTATTAAAGGATACTGAAGGGCAGGAAGTCATTGGTTTACGACGTATGGTAAAAGTGATTTGATGCGATTTTTGAGAGTTTATTTTAATTCTCCAATTTTGACACTATTCTTCAAGATCAGTGATATTTTATGGAATTTAAATCATTATTTTAAAATTGCTTTAATCTACCAAAATTGGTACTACAGCTAATGATTTAGTTTTTTCTACTGGCTAAGCAAAAGAAATAATTTGATAATGAAATAATTTTTTTTTTTAAATTACATCCTCCCATCAAAATTAGGATTTTGTTTTTACCACTTGTGTGGACCACTAAGTTCCTACAAATAGGAGGAAAGGGGTGCTGCTGTATACAGAAGATCAGCAACACATCCACACACACACACACACACACACTCAAACTACAAAGGGTCATTACGCCCCCCCCCACCCCCGATCCAATTTTGGCTATTAATTCCCTTTGGATTAGCGACGACTATTATCGGTCCACCTCCTCTCATCAAGTCCCTAGTTTTTCTATTGTTCTTTAATTATCACCACGGTTTTAATATCCAATTCCCTTTTGATCTCTGATCGATGTCAATTACATTAGCCCATTTATTATTTTAATTAAGTCTCTTTCTGCGACAGAAAGGAGAGGCAATTACAACCTATTGCATAAAACATGCGACTAGGTGTGATTCAAGGCTATATTTACATTTAACACTTTAAATAAACTGATGTATTCATGTAAAAAAAAATACACTTTAATTATGTGATCTGCCGAGTTGAAATCAATTATTTAACTATTATGAAATAAAACATACATTGTTTTTGAATGATATCAAATTTATTTTAAACATTATTTTTAATTTCTAAACTCCTTCATCGACATCAAATCATGCTTATATTTAAAAATTTAATAGTCAGTTAGAAGTTTGTGTGTACGTATATATAATTATTGTATACACTATATTATAAATATCAATTATATTAATATAATGTTTTTTTATTATTATTTTGTTAATATCAAACCTTTATATATATGTTTTATTTTTATTTTTCTAGACAATTAGTTAAAATCCTGTAAAGTCTCTTACTTTTTAATCAGTTATTTTTTTTTTTTTTTCTTTCTCTATTTCTATTATGTTTTGTCACTCATGATTACTTCATGATTTGTATCATTATGTAGCCTCCTGGCCAGATGAATATTATGTTTATTTTACTTGTTCTTTATTGTTATTCTAAAGGGACTTGGTCCCAGAATAAAGTTTGTTTTCTATTCTATTCTATTATATCAATCAATTGTCCCTAATTTTTTTGTATTAAAATTAAACTCTTTTGTAGTATGAAGCAATTTTGATTAATTATATAACTTTTAATAATTATTAACTAGCATGTATTCATGTATCATCGTTGTTTTCATAGTGATTAAAGGAAAGGCACTACTTTTCAGGTGAACAAAAACATTGAGGAGTTATATATTTAAAGTCTATAGACCCGCTTTTATAAGTTTATTTTATTTAAAATAAGTATAGAATCCCTTACGGAGATAAAGAAGATATTTAATATCTGTTTGCAAGACTTATTTCACATGTGAGAATGAAGGATTTGAATTGAACTAGATAATTTTCTAATAAAGAATATTATTTTATTTAAAAATGCTTATTATATAATTTGACAATTTTTGGAAAAAGGAGACCACGACAAAGTAGACAAAAGAAGTAAGAAAAATCTGGAAATGTTTTACGTTGCAGAGTCTCACATGCTAAAAGGAAGTGAATTTGGGAGCAGAGTGAAAAATATGGAATGAATAAACACCAGAAAAGGTTGGACGAAGCTGGACAGATGTCCGAAAGAAATTGGGGACAGGGAAACCCCCGGGGTAGAAAGGAAAAGAGATGCTGTTTAATCCCATGTAGTCAATACGAAAAAAACATTGTAGATGTAAACTTTTTAATGGAAAGTTCCTCCATTTTAAATTTTGATATAAAATTCCTTTTCTATGGGGATCAAATTTTAGTAACTATTAACAGAATCGGATGTTTAAAAAACGGTTTAATGTCCGTTAATAGCGACTACTACACCATTGAAATTCTTCCAATAAATTATTTTGAAAACATATGATAGATAATATATGTACTCATAAAATTTCATCAATATGAGTTTATATCATTAAATTGTCTCAAGCATTAACAGCACACTCTTGATTCACTTTCTTTTACTAATTATGTTGTTTTATGTTACAGGTAAGTGAAAATTAAATGATGAATGCTGTGTTTCTTTTACCAAAGAATCCTTGAGTGTCTCAAGAGGCATCTGTTTTAGGAAAAGTAAAGATAGTAAGTGCCAACTTTTATAAATACTGTTAACAATGGAGTAATTTAATTTACAGTGATTAACTATGAAGGATTAATTGAGTTTTTGTCATGTGTCATTTTTCGATTTTGCATGAAAAAACTAAATTTGGATTTATTATTCTATTATATGGTGAGACCACAGGAGAATTTATGAGATTGCACAATGCGGTATTGCGGACCATGCAACCGGTCAATAATATTGAAGTGATACGTTCGCGAAGATTAAGATGGGCTTGTAAAGTTGTTGGGCTGAATAACGAACGAATTCCTAAAAAGTTAATAAGGTCTCTGTCGACTGGGAAATGTCGGATGGGCGACCGAAACGTAAGTGAGGATTGTGTAAGGGGTGATCTGATGTATTGCGTTCGGGTGTTGGTCCGTGGGCGTAAGTTTGTAAACCAACATTGTTAGCTGACCCTCTTTATTGTTATTTTACTATACATTTCTATTGAATGAAAACCTTTTGTTTGCGATTGCGCGGGTGTATCTGTGTGTTGACTAAGCCTTGGCCTTTAAATCCGTAGCATAGCGATGCAGCTATCGACCGGAGCCATGACTATCAACCTCGAGGACTGTGTGACTTTGACTGGAGCTGAGTATTTTTCTGTGTACTCCCGTTTATCTGCTAAGAGCTGCTCCGGGTGCGTGGGATGTTTACCAACCTCTGTTCAGGATCCCGCAGCTATTTGCCTAGGTATCTCCTAGTACTTACAGCTCTGAGTTACAGCCTTCACTCAGTAAATATTTGGTTTCTTCGGCCTCACTTTCTCTCTAGGTTTGTCTACAGCGATACTAAAACGGAGATGCTTATTGCATGTTTCGCGTCTCGTTTATTATTTTAGAGGTTCTATTAATTTGTCTGCCTTTCCTCAGTTATATGTGGGAATTGATCACCTAATTCTACATTGTTATAAACGAAATAGATAAATCTTCATTAGATAATTGTCTCTAATTATTTCTATGTTAATATTCATCGTTTACAAAAAGCGTACTTATCGTACTTAACGTACTGAATACTTACCTAGCCAAAGATGGCGCAACTTCATAGTGCACATAGTAATCTCGGTTTTCCAATGTATTCAGATTACAGATCCCTAGCTCAGCTCTTTCTTTCGAAAGAGAGATCTTCTTTCGGCTGACGATAACAAGAATACCAGTTTAAATCGATGGTTATGTTTTGGGTTTTTTTCATATCTGGTGCTTAACCAATTTACGTAGGTGTTTGATAATGTCCATTTTTATAATTTTCATACGTATTCTTTCATTAGTACGATATGACTTACAACTATCTGATTACAATTCATTTTCTGCATACACTGCTGGCACACATACGGATGAAATAAGAATTACCGGTTTATTCAAAATACTTTGAGCATAATGTCTAATCTAAATTAAAAGAAAGATTTAAATTTAAAAAACCTGTCTATTTAATGTCTTATTAACGTTTTATTGTTAGACGTTTTAGCAATAGCTTGTTTTCCTATCACCATCCATCAAATTACTTTGTGAATCATTAGTTAATATTGTGATTAATGATGTAGAAATATTTTAGAATTAGAAATAACAAACTAGTTTTCAGTATTTACTTAATTCCGACGTTACAACGTTTTTAATTATTTATCAAAGATTCTCATCCTTTTGTAGTGAATTTTTAAGAAGATAAGATTCTCTAATCTGTGTCTTCCTTCTTAAGGATTTTAAAGATTAATGAACCCTGTTTGATAAAAAGGGATAATTCTTGTAAATATTAGTCAGCAAGAAGGAGCGGGGTATCTCAGTGTGTAGAGTGCTGAGTTGCTATCTTGAAGGTTCCGGATTCAAATCCGGTTGTGGCAAATAAATTATTTAGTCTGTTAACAGCGACGGATGGACCCTTTGGGATCTCCACACTATCTTGTGGCTTACCCAGCCTCTAAAATGTGGGTACCCTTATTTAGAGGGAAACGCCTGGCGGTTAAGCGTGATCTCAGACAAATCACATCACCTCCCTTAATAATAGTTGTTCTAGAAACATTCCTGTTTCTAGCTTGTACTGAGCCAAAGACCCTAGTGGTATAGGTTTGTTTTTAGTTAGCAGACGTATTAATCTGTCCATCTGTCTTGTTTAAAATATTTTATTTCATCGTTGAATGTCACCCACCATCTTCTTCTTGATCAATAAATATATATTATACATATTATAAAACAAAGTCCTCAGCCGGGTTTGTTCGCGGTAAACTCAACAACTACTGCACGGATTTTCATGCGGTTTTCACCAATAAATAGAGTGATTCACCCGGAAGGTTTACTTATATAATTTATCTAGGTTTTGTGTAAACGGGTTGGAATATAACGATGTTTTGCGGAAAAGTATAGCTGGCTGGGAGGTTTCATCGAAGACGCTGCCTAATGCCTTTTTCATACAACGAAACAATGCATGGTGGAATACTCCTCTTTTATTGATCAACAAAAAAGTCAGTGAAAGCTTAAATCTATATTTTAAGGAAAGCTTAAGTACTATACCCATTTTATCTTCTAAAAAAATTGATAACATACAATGCGGTATTTGGAAACCTATTTAGATGAGTACAGAATTAATCCTTATCAACTTATATACTTTAGTTATCTTAAGGATTTCATGCGCATTATTAGAATATTTTGTACCATATAATTGGGTTATAGCAAAAACTTAACGCGGATGGAAATAAATATTTTGTTTTGTTTTTATATTTATAATATCTACATAATAGAATAATTTAGACAGACAAAACATGTGGGCATAATATGTCTTACTACCCGTGCAAACCCGGGGCGGGTCGCTAATATGTTTATAATATATATAACCCAAAATAATAAGACGAATAATTATTAAACTTTTTTGTAGGGGTAGGAGAAGTTAAGGAGGATATATTTTTCTTATCAAGATGAAGCATGAGTTGGCTCTATCATCTAAGGTTACAACTACGCGACTAAATGCGGGGAGTAAAGGAATCAACCTCTTGACTGTAAACAATGTGACAGAGATAAAGCCTTATCTGGAGGTACTTACCAAAGCAGTCGCTTCTTAACCCAGGAAAATTATGCATTTAAAGTACCGTTCTGCTCTATAGTTCCGTCAGCCATGATGTAAGAAACTCTACATATAGAAGGCGGTGGATCTGATCCGACGTACGGAACCATTGTATGCAGATAAGCTCTGTGAAAAAAAAAATTAAGAAAAAAAACTTGAAATCCAGCTTCGATAAGATAAGTACACGCTGTGTCAGAAAAATGAATCATTTAAAGGTGTACTTTGGCTGTTAACTGAAGCGTATTCACTGTCATATAGAATATGATACTGTACGGATATGGAGAAAGTGTGTGAATTGCTTTGAAGTTTTATTTTTTTATCATTTTAGTTGCTCATCATTTATTTTATTGTTCTCATTTATTCAACACGAGCATGGTGCAAATTCAATTATTTATTTCCTGCATTTCTTGACGGCATCGTTTGATTTGTGATGTTTTTAATTTAACCCTAGAGTACAAAACATCGTAATTTTTACGACCACAATAAACAGAACAAGGTGGGTGACTACAGTAAACATGACTCATCGGTTCCAGCTCTTCAGTACCTTTCCACCACTGGCAGACGGTAGTTGTGGCATAGTGTTGTGTTCAAATCTAAGTCTGTGTTTCTTGGAATCCGAACAATAAGCACTCAGACTCGTAATTTTGACGAACGTTTGTGTATTGTGTATTTTTTATGGATTGGTGAATGTTGCCGGACTAAATTATTTTATTATTTATTATCTAAATACATGTCGAGAAAAGAAAAAACCGCTGAATCGAATAGATTATTTGATCAAACTGAGTGAAGAATTAATATTCTTAAGCCATGGCTGAAGAAGCGGTTGAATATGGCAGCCATTTCTCATGAATTACGTTCAACGATAACTTCAGTTTTGGGTACTCAAAAAAACTACATCTGGTGAAGAAGAACCGAGCACAACTCGACAGAAGCGAACAATTTGCTACATATTGCATATGCCCATCGCGTAAACGTCGGATGACCACATCATTCTGTCCTTCTTGCAAAAGAGCTTACTGCAAAGAACATCGGTCGAGTCTTTGCATAAAATGTTCTAATAATTAAATTTAACTCTAGTTTCATTATTTTACTATTTTATCATGTTAAAAAAAACGTTTGTAATAATAACAATTTTAAACAAAATTTTAAAAACTTTTTTAATAATAAGTTCAAACTTTTATATATTATCTCTCTCTATGTTATATTTGTACCTAATTTTGTAAATTTTATGTATGTTTCTTATTTAATAAACAATTAGTTTTAACAAATCTTGTCTTATTTCTTTGGAAAAACAAATTTACTTCAAAGTCGTAAAATTTACGAACATTTGTGTTTGAGGTATGTTGAGGAACGTTTGTAGTCTAGGGTTAAGAAATACGAATTTCTTAGTTTCGAGCAAAATGTTAGTAAAAATAATGGCATACCAATTATTTTAGATTCTAGGTTTTAGGTTTTAATTGATTTAATATTCAATATAGCAGAAACCTTAAATATTTTAATGAAGTATTTACTATATAAATGCACACACGCATGTATATTTACACAAAAAATTTCTTAGTTAGGGCCTGGAATGAAATATTTATTTTTTTGGCACTGATGTTATTTTTAAGATAATTAATAGGTATAACTACTAAAAGAAAGGACATCGACTGTGAATTAGAGCCACTCTCACGAAATTATTTTCCTCTTCAACAATCGAAAATATTAATTAGTTATATTCATTTTCTTATTTAAATGCATTGTTTTTATTTCTCGCTGCACATTTATATTATATCCGTTTAGTTTTTATCCTTTTCTTGGTTTTTTTTAATGCAAATAAGAAAATGAACAATCGATCATTAAAAAATATGTTTTTTCGATTCCATGCGTTCAACTGAATTTAAAAACTTTTAGTTGATTTCATAGTTTATAGAAATAATCTGTAAGAATTTTTAAGATTTCGGTTTTTTATGCTCAAAAGTTAATTTTTTATTTGACAAAAAATCTGCGTCTCATTAGGGTTTGAACAGGAATTGAATTAGAAAGAGAATATTAAATGTTGATAAGCTGAAGTCATGCAGGATATTAGGTGAAGGCGAATTCCAGAAAGTAGATTCAGATGCTACTGAAATGTGTATAAACATCAGAAGACCGTGGTATAATAGGCTGGGAGTGAATAGAGAACTTGACTGGAGGAGGTTTTAAAGAAAGAAAGGGCGTTGGGTTTTGATTATTTGGTAAAGGAGTGTGTCCAGGACATCCTGTCTAAAGAAAGAGGGAAGAGCCATCCTAACTCGACCTAGTGACGGGAAACCGAAGAAGTTCTCTTAGTCCCAGATACAAATCTTATCATAAGTCGATTACAAATACAATACAGATACAAACATTCTAAATACAATAAAAAAATATGACTTTTCGCCAAGATCACCTTCATATTTCTTTCAGATTTGGCATCATAATCAAAGCTCAGACAATAGCTAGAATCTACTTTTTGTTTAACAATTAATGTTATGCAGTTAACTGTTAAAAAAGTAATATGTAAAATAACATAATAAAACATGTCAGTTACAAATAGTTGTTATGAAATCCATACTCTGCCAAAGTTGATGACGCAGTTCATTAAGCGGTGGAGACAGGAGTTCGAAATGAGCGAACAGTTGCTCAATAACCATTCGCTATAAATCAGCGCTCGTTGCGTAACAGTAGCCCCTCTGTTCTAATTGTCCCTTTATCGGGACTCAATGGCAGGCATAAATATTCAGTGGATGCAAATGGAACCTGCACTCGCCCGGATCTTCCGTGCTGGATGTCCTGATCTGCGGGGGTTGCAGATAGCGATGGATATGCCTCTATGACCATCTGAGGGTCTGGCATGGTGTGTATAGCGCTGTTCTTAACCTCAGCTCATACGGGTATGGCTGCATCATCTTTCTCTTCCGTCACCAAGTCGTATATTTTACTTTCACAATTTATTCATTCTTCGAAATTCATACTCTTGTCTTCCAACTTATGTACATAGACATGATTCCTCTTCTGTCAGTATAACTAACACATTTTGGAAAACAAATTGATTTAGCCACTTATTCACCGGAGCTGTGGAAAAGTCTTCTATGTTTTTTTTCAAAAATGAGTTTCTTGTACTTAGAGAAGCGGAATCGGGTAAATTTCAAAACGAATGTGGGAACAGACCAAGCATTGGCTTGAAAAGGAGTTATTGTTTGTATTACCACTCAATTGTTTGTATTACAGATCCAAACAAAAAACTACGACAATAACACGATTCCGTTTCCTTCAATACAGTTAATTCCCCTCTTGACAAAAATCTACTTAACCATTTATTCACTGAAACTGTATATATATATTGACCGCTAAATTATGAAATTAAGTAAAAAAGTCTAATGCTCATGTAAAATTATAATTTACATGATGATTTTTTAAAATTAGTATAATTTTTTGGGGGGGCGATTCCACGAGATCATTTTTGTTATATTAATCTTGGTTATTATACTTTTTTGTGTGTTTTTTCATCCTATTTTAAAATTCCTAAAAAATAGCTTTGCAGAAATTTAAATCATTTCATATCATCAACTAACAATTTTTTTTTGGGGGGGGGGCGTTTCAGGATGTCAATTGGGTCAGATAACCATTCGAATACCTTCTTTGGATCTCTTTAAGTAAATGTTTCCTTTCTCCTACCGAACTGTAGGACGAGGAGGAAGTACGCCCTCTATATCTGATCCTGGCTAAGAAGAGGCTCCTGAGGATACGAAACCTAAGATGGAAGATAGTCCCCGGCTGTTGAAGTAGATGGCCGCGCCTATCCTCTCATCTCTGGTAACTACCGGATCCCGGCCACCTCGTTCTCCTTCATCCGGGCTGTTTCGCCTCCAATTATCTCTTTCTACTGCCTCCGATCCCTAAGTGGTGATGTTCTTGGGCATTCGAGCCATGAATCCCCCTTTCATCGTTTCGGGATGAAACTAAATATTCTGCTATATCTTTTCCTGAATAATTTTCTACGTTATTCCGTACCCTGTTGGAGATTTGTTATTAATTAAATATAATGGTAAGGTTCGATGTAATAAGTAATTAACAACGTCGAGGATGCGATCGATGAAGTTCATTACCCTGATAAATTCAATTTATTATTTATCCTAAAGTTAGGCGGTCAACAGGGTACATAGACCTAGCATCCTATCTCTATACCCTCGCAGTACTTCAGATGAGGTCTATAATAGCTGTTAGTTTTAATTTTCTCCGACTCCAAGTGAAGTTGACGTTATTATCGGAAGACCCCGGGGCTAGGGACCAATCGGAGGAGTACATTACGAGTGCAATAGACAGGCCGTATTGGCTGTTAGGAAGACCCCGGGGGTTCTTAGCGAGGAAGAGCCCCCTAATAGGGTTAGACCCGGTATAGGCGTGAAATGAAACCGCCAGCCAATCACTAGCTCCCACTGCCCTATTTAAATTACACTCTTACCCTCTAATGGTGTCTTCTGTTGGGATTACACAATTTCATGGCTCTTGAAATTTGGCCATTTGAAAATTAGTTTGGCTTCCGCTCTTAGTATCTGTACCTTAGTAGTACGCATTGATACATTCTCTTATAAACTGCCACTTGGAATGTTCTATATTTCTAAAAGCTTTTCCTGAATTTTCGGGTTTGATCGGTGTTCAATCTACAAATTTGATTCCTCTCAAAATTAAAATTTTTTTATAAATAGATATTTTATAATTTTTACATGACCTATCAACTATTCTAAATGAAATTCGACAATGTTCACTGACAATTTTAAAAACAAAAAGTATATTTTATTTGATGGATGTACATTCCATAAGTGTCATATGTTCTACTTGGTAAGCATGCAAAAAAAAAAAGAGAAAAAAACAGAAAACAAACATTTTACGATTATTAAAGCATAGAAAATTGAATAATCCAGTCCAAAATCTGATAAATCTTATAAACCTATAAATGATTTAAGATTAGAATTAGTCATTGCTTTTTGAGCAGTGAATTTAATTTAATTTGATATTTGTTTTTAAAATATTTTTTAACCCTCAAGTGGTCGCGTGGATGACAATAGTCGCTACTTTTTTATTTGTCATCCACCCGAACTGCTACGTAACTGTTTTCATATTTTTTTTCATACAAGTATGTTATTGCAAAGATTACGGTAATTACATATGAAATCAATTATCTAATTCAAGTTTAACAGAATTAGCAATTCATATTGTCACGTACTGCTTTTATATAGGAGTATTTGCCCCTTCTTTCCAGCCTACCTTCTTCTTGCTATTTTTGTTTTGTTTTTTTAGAAGAAAATATAATTTCCATCATGGTGGAATGAAGCTCTGACCCAAATATCTGGAAGAAGTGGCTAGAGGAGTGTGATTCCGAAGAAGACCCTCTTGATACCGACAGCGACCTTAGTGAGTGTGACGATGATTTGTTACCAGACCACCACAATTCTGACACAGTACAGGAGGCGAGCAGCTCAGAGGAAACTGATCAGGATGGTGATGGTGATCAATTCATAGGAATAGATGGAATCACGAGATGAAATAAAAAAGCGCCTCGAAAAAATGTAAAAACCCTGTTTCGTAATATTATAAGCCACTTGCCAGGAGCTAAAGACGCAGGCAAATTTGCAAACACGGAAATTGATGCATTTCAACTATTTGTAAATGATAAAATTGTGAAAATGTTACAGCGGACTGTACAAATTTCTATATTGAGAAAATTAAAAATAATTTCTACAGAGAACGAGATGCTCGCTCAACCGATGAAACTGAAATAAAGCCTTCATTGGAAATATTTTTCTAATGGGTTCTCGGCGTTGTACCAGGACCAGTACTCGAAAGGTTTGGGATAACTTAAAGGATTGTTGAATAGAAGCCTGCTACTTGGCAATTAGCGAGCATAGATTTCGTTTTCTCATGCGATGTCTCCGCTTTGACAATTATAGTACGAGAACTACCAGAAGGAAACTGGACTTTCTTCAACAATGATTTGTAGTGTGCAGATTATACTAAATAATTACATATTTAACACACATATGTAATCATTTTTATACCTTTTTATATCAGATGCCAGAATTACAATAAATTAAACACAAAATTGATCATAAATATGGGTTAAAGGAATGGATGACCATTGTCATCCACGCGACCTCTCTTGTTGCATAACAAAGTGCGACCACTCGAGGGTTAATAGTAGTCCTTGTATAGAGGCTAATATTATCGACTGCTTTTGTTTTGCATTTTAGTAAATTTATTACGGACGGGATAGCTAAGTGTGAAGAGCGCTGATTTGCTGAGTTGTTGATGCGAGTATCTATTTCGAACTGGCCGTAGAAGATAAATTATTTGATACATTAATGACAAACTGAGTTCGACAAACTGAGCATTCTTCAGGAAAAACTAAGTACCTATTAAAATAGAAATTAAACGAAATTATTATAAATATGCAATATTTAAAACTAAATTAATAAAAATTTCTTATAAACTACCTATCTATCGCGGGTTCGTAGCCCAGTAGGTGGCCCTAGAATTTTTTAAAGGGAGTAAACAATCCTTGGTTATGGAAAGGACGTTAAACGGAGGTCCCGAGCCTGTACGATGTCAGGTACTTGTTCGAAATCCCTATACTAAATAAACCTGGATAGGCAAAATTTAAAGCTCCCAATGTAGCATCGTCCGATCAGCCAAAGCATAGCAGCATAATGTGACTTTAAATGAACAAACAAACGACAAATACCTATTATATTTGTTAGGATAAAGTAGAGATGAATGATTCTGGAGATGTAAGGTCGCGAATGTCGATAAAAATATATCAATTGAGTGCTGCAGTAATTTTCATAAATAATTTTCACTCTAATTTGTATGGTTCATTTGTTAGTTATTTAGATTACTTAGAGGTTCGTCTGATAGTTACTGAGATACGTAGCATCCAATGATTGTCAACATAAAGAAAAAGCCCAAACTCTTTGAATAAGTCTAAAATCTACTGTTATCGGTTGGTTCATTTCAGTAACAGAATTAATTTTCTCTAGAATCGTACTTGACAAAATGGATAGGTAGCTTAGACTCATTGATTAGTTGATTAGAGCTTGTTGTTAAATAGAGTTGCTCTTCAACATTACAACTAAAGAGGATATTATATTCAAACTTGAGACGAGATGGAGACAGAGAGAGGAATATTGCCCCGCTTTATTCAATTGCTGCTTCCCCTCCATTTAGCAGGATAAACAAGCAATCTCTGCTCCTCCTCCATTCGCTCAATTTCTTGCAAATTATTTCCGCTAGGTTCGCTGTTCCCTGTCCTTTGGGCGGAGATGTTCCCATTCTCCCTCTTCCCTCTTTACCTCTCCTTCTCTTTTATTGTCCCTTTATTTTGCGTTTAATGCTTCCTGCTTGAACAAATGAGGTTCAGCCATTACGATTATTCTCTTATTTTTAATTAAATATGAGATTTAAATGCATTACTTCAAAGCCCGTAGTATATATTTTTTTGTTTTGTCATTTATTTCTTAATGCATATTAGAAATAGCGGTTGTAGTAATCCACTTATTTTCCAAGGCGTTTCTATTTTAATTTTACTGTATTCTTAGTGCACTTAGTACCAATATATATATTTTTCCCATGTTTAAAAATGTGGTTTAACTCATAAAGTTACTTGTCAGATTGGGTACAAATTTGCTTTGTCTCCTTTAAATTTTAAGCCAGCTTCATCATTTATTCGCATATGTTTACTATATCTAAATATAGCACTGATATTTAGATATAGTAAACATAATAGAGTAGGGCGCTCAACCAGTGAGTTGAGTGGTCAATTGTTACGCTGAAGACCCCGGGTTTGAATCGGGCTATAGGTGATAAATAATATTCATTCTGTTAACAGCCACGGGTGGACCATAAAATCTATATGCCCTCCAGAGTCTCACCTAGCATAAAGTGGCAAACCCTTAATTGGGAGAAAAACGAGAGGCGGGAGGAGAGGCTTTTCAGCATGATTTCTGAGAAATCACCTAACTGCACAACCATTGTCCTAGAAATAGTACAGTCTCTACCATGTACTAAACCATTGAAATACGATTTTATATATGCGTATATAAGTGTATATATATATATATATATATATATATATATATATATATATATATATATATTACAAAAATAAAGAATTTTTCCCCAAGAAAAAATAATCTGCGTACATTTCTAAAGGAATATGTTTACTAATGACGTTGATGTTTTCCAAATAAGATCTTCATAATTGGAATGACGTCCGATTGATCATATAGCATCATATTTTTAATTGTTTAAATGTTATTATTTTGTATTATTGCTTCTTTGATTTGTCTATGTGTTTGGTATATATGTATGCATATGGACACATTTGTATTTAGATACCAAGGTTAAAGTAATTTTTGATTAGCTTAAATTTCTGAGGGGGATTGAAAATCTGGCGGTTGAGCATGATCTAGGACAAATCACTTTCCCTGCACATCCATTGTCCAAGAAGCACTATAGTCTCAATCTTGTATTGAAATGAAGACCCTCCGTGGGTAGTAGTGGTACAGTTTTTATTTTCTAATATGTACCTCTGTATTTTTACATTTCTTAGAACCGGATTTTCCTTATCTCTTCCTTTATGGTTGATGCTTCTTATTTGTCAGTTATTTATATATTACTCATTAAATGGATATAAGTTTTGATTAACAAACTTTCTTATAAGGTCATATATCGAAATCATACAGCCTGTTGGAACTTGGAAGAAGGTAATATAAAGTGGAATGACAGGAAAAGGGAAAGGTATTGTCGGAAATAGATAAGGGAATAGAAGATAAAAGAAATGGAGATGCGAAAGGAGGAAAATCCTGCGGGAAGTGTATTTTTTGAAGAGGCTAAACAATATGTTGATGCGGCAGTTGTCCCATTGACTGTCATGGATCCATTCTCCGCGCGTTTTCAATTCGATCTCGGGCCTCCTCCGAAGTTTTCGATAGGGATACGTCTCTCTCTCTCTCTCTCTCTCTCTCTCTCTCTCTCTCTCTCTCTCTCTCTCTCTCTCACTCTCTCTCTCTCTCTCTCTCTCTCTCTCTCTCTCTGTCTCTCTCTCTCTCCCGAAAGGAGTTTCGACCTGACTGCTGTAAAACCGATTTGTGGGGAGGCAATTGAATGAGACCTTCCCTCGCCCGAGATCAAAGGGAACTGGCCTTTTATGTCGCCCTTTCTGAAAAACATCTCCTAATTCCACAATCTCAGTCCGTCTCACTTCTCTTTGATGAGATATTATATTTCTCAATTTTCTTTTTCTTCTTTTCTTTTCCTGATACAAATTATACAAATGATCCTTCTTTTTTTAATGGACTACATTAATAGCTTAAATTAGCTGTTATCTCAATGTTGATTTATAACTAAATTTTGATGATATTAAAAAGGACTTTTTAAGTAGAAATTTCAATACTTTTTTGTCGTCGAAGAATAACTATAATTGGAGAATACAGAGAAAAACGAGATGAGAAACATTTTTCTCAATATACAGGATTGGGGAATTAACTTCAAAATATATCCGTGTCATTAACCATCATTGTCTTTATCAAACTCCATGCAGATTGCTGATCCAGTCAATTTGGCAAATAAGAGAATATTTGAGATTCTCAAAGGTAAACCCATGTTGTCCCTTTCTTCCGCAATCCGTTTGGATGATCTAGTGTTTAACAATTTTTGACCGACAAATGACATCGTATTCGCTTCAGAAAATATTTCAGACACCGCTGATACCAAATTTATGGAAAACCCGAGTTACCTCAAACTACCCTGTAGTCTTCAATTGTAATACTGAAATAAAAATAATAACTTAAAAAAACTGAAGATAATTTGTATTTTATCCATTAATTGAAATTTACAACTTTATTTAACAATACAATCAGTAATCGTGATAAATGGTACATAATGACACGCGTAAAGGAAAATATAGAAACTTCCTACTGGCAGTAGTCAAGTCAGAAATTCAACAAGTTCACGAGACCATCGGAGGACTATCGGGAATTGAAGAGGTAGGCTTGAAACTAGCGGGAATAAAGTTTTCCGTGAAAGGACTGATAGCGATCATTATGGATGACTTTAGTTGAAACAAAATAGAGAGCGTTAATTTACGGAGGATTTAGGATTGTAAGGATTGAGCACGAGATGAGTTCAATTGAGTCCCAAACCTCTATTCTTGTTTTAATTTTGGAGAGTTCAAAATTTTAAAATATTAATTTAAATACTTATATCTAATGTCCAGTTTAGGAAAATAATAATAATACTCTGGTAGGAGTCCTGAATATTACCCTAAGAGATCCGTAACGAGACTCCAGAGGTACCCATCCTTAATGGCGGGAACAGCTGCAAATTGAGAATGATATCTGCCGTCACCTCATTCCAATAAATATCATTTACATACACACTAAACCCCCTGCCATGTACTAAAACTATGACTCTTCATGGCATGCCACCACTGACCACCATATATATCATAATTAGCACCAAGAAAAAGAAATCGTGATTATTTCCTTTTATCTTCCAACCACCATAGTTGACCTCCCCATATTGATAGATACATTTTTATATTTTCTCATAGTTTTCTGCACGATACGAGGTCTATTTTTCTTTCCGGCTTTCATCCTGCTGTTCATGGAACTTCATTCGTTTTCAGGGATAAAACAAAATATGCTTCTTTTTTGTTCTTGGCTACAGATGATGGAGTGAAGGACACTCCAGAAGCTTTTCGAACTATCTTGAGTGCCGGAACTTGTTCAGTGAATATGCTTAAATATTCTTGGTCATTTAGAAATCAACGCGTTGGAAATAGTGATAGCGCCAAACCAGGAAACCCTAATTTGTCATAAGTTTTTTTTTTTTTGACTTAACATATAACAATTATATTGGGTTTAAAAGAATAAATCAATTAAAACAAGATCCGAAAAAAATTATCATTATTATTATAAACACTAAAAGGTAGCCTTTTGTATAAGAGGATATATAAACATAAAAATTATTATTATTTCAACGATTTTTTCGTAAATATGGGTTATGAAAGAAAATTGGAGTGAGATTTCCCGTTATGTGACATATGTGAATATCTGAGTTCCTCTGCGACACCTGACAGAGATGAGGCTCATATCTCATACACAGGATATGCGAGTATAATCGAGCTATAAGAAGTTTTGTATATTCCCTTAGGGTTCGAGGAAGTGACAAGAGAACTTCGTAAGGAAATTGCAATTCAAACATATGGCGCAAGTCCAATCATATAGTTATATCTTCACATTAATAAATATATATCATAATTAGTAACATATTCAAGTAATATATTTTTACATCAACAAATTAGAGAATAATTTAGTCCGATATTAAGGTTAAGAAATATGGTGGTAGATTTTCTCCTACAATAGTTGTAAATATCAAACAGGTAAAATTCTATTGATTAACTTTATGGGCTGGCAACTTTGCATTTTAATCATCTCGCTAAGGAAGCGATCTATAGCGATATATAGACTTTTAATTATTACTATAGTAATGATTTTATTACTATTAATATTATACCTAATTAGTTTCTAGTTATATTTTAATTTGACCTCAAATTTTCACTTATTTTCACATATTACTTATCAAATTTTTCATACTAATGCTCAATTTTTTAAATAGCATTATGTTTAATTTTCTTTCACGATGATTACTATTATATATATATATATATCTAATATATAAAATTGTCGTGTCACAGTGTTTGTAACAAAACTCCTCCGAAACGATTCGACCAATTCTTATGAAATTTTGTGTGTATATTCAGTAGGTCTGAGAATAGGACGTAAACTATTTTTCATACCCCTAAGTGATATTTGTCGGCTATTATTATTGATTATGCGTCGATCGTAGCAGTGACGCTTGATGGTGCTATCTAATCAATAATTATTAATTAATTAATTAAAATAGAACTATGCGACGGAATGATGACGAAACTAACTTTAAATATAACAGTTGTTACAAGGTGATCCAATGTCCTTTAAATCAATCGATACTATTGTTGATGAAAGCCAAGTCGTAAATTATCCAACTGAATTTAGTGAACCATTTTGTGAATCTTTAGTTGAAGATCGGTTCACCTGCTATTCTTCGGCGTAAGTTGAATAAACCTAAATTATGGAATTGTACACGTTTGGTCATCAAAAATATCACCAGGAATGTTATTGAAGCAGCCATGTTGAATGGAATCTTTAAAGGAGATACCATCAGAACCCATATTTGCGTTCAAAAGACTTCAATTTGATTTACGCTTGGCTTTTGCTATGACCATCACCACAAGTCTGAAGGCCAGGCAATGTCCATTTGCGGTTTGGACCTAGAACATCCATGTTTCTCCCATGGACAATTATATGTTGCATGCTCACGTGTTAGTAAGCCATCTAATCTATTTGTATTAGCAAATAACAGATTAACAAAAAATATTGTGCATCGATTAGCGCTTAATTAAATTGAAATATATAATAATAACAATAATAATAGTAAAGACTTTATTTATTCTGGGACAAGTCCCTTTAGAATAACATTACAGGAATAATGTATAACCAAAATGTCTCAGATAAAATAGATTACATTTAGTTAATTAAATACAATTAAATTAATAAATGAGGAATAAAAAAAAAATAATTGAAAAAATTATCAATTACCTCCTAAAACAATATTTAAAGAAAACTATTTCCTATAAAGGAAAAATAAAATAAATGAAAATAGAAATAAGATAACCATTGATTATATAGAGAGAAACAATTGATATTCACATAAATATATATATATATATATATATATATATATATATATATATATATATATATATATATATATATATATATATATATATATATACAATTTTTTGAAAAACAAGATAACAACAAAACAAGGAATAAAATAATAAAAGAAAAATATAAACAATACTAACTATGATAACTATTAAAACTATTACAAATAAGTAAATATAAAGATATGTGTCTGGAAGTGTGAACAGCCAAATTAGCAGAAAAAGCAAATGTATGTATATGCACACCTCAATCACAGGCGTATGCACACATACAATTATGCAGATACACACATATATATAAAATAAATCATTAATCCATCATTTAGAAAACCTTAATCTCAAAACTAAACGTACTATTATACCCTAGTTTTAGGGGGTTCTAAGGAAAAAAGTTATAATTTAAAAAATCATATACCAAAAATCACTAAGGGGGCTATTTGTTCCTTAGTCATCAACGATAGCAATATAACTTATTAAAAAAAAAATTATTTTCAATTATAGATATAATTTTTATTATTTTCATATCAAAAACTAATTAAGAAAAAGCTGAATAATGACAAAATTCCAACGAACCTTTCAATTGTTTCGTTTAAATTTATGTCATGTTATTAAGTTTCATTCAAACTTGACATAATATAAGTAAATGACTTATAGGTAACGATTTTATCTTTCAGTTATAATAGTAATTGAATGCTGAGTTATATACGACACTTTAATTAATTTCCTTGAACTAATATTAGATAAAGGAGCTAAGCTAAGGGCTAGAACTTACTGACCCTTCGTAGGCACTAGATCCCCCCCCCCTCCTAGCCGCCCCTAGCCTGCCCTTGGCTCTTCAGATAAGCCCTTCGATTCATCGCTTCCTTCCTTCCTTCCATATCTATTGGCACTTTATCTGTTAGGATAGTTTATGCCAGATTTCGATTAGGCATGCTGTCTAATCTCTACAACTTCGTTAGCTAAATGATTTTACAATATATATAATATTTTAGGTCATTGAATCATATTATCATAACTACAATTGAAATAAACCACCCGAGCGATTTGGGAATAATAGGTAAGCTCTTTCAAATACTTACTAAATTACCTTCAAAAAGTAAAGTAATCAGTAATGAATCGAAGTTTTCTGAGTATATAAGGAAGCAGGAAAAATAGCATTTAATAAAGTTACACATGGGTGAGAGATTTTTTTTATATTTGTCTGATTAAAATAAACTAACAAGAAATTATTGTTTGAAAACTACAACAAATTACTGGAAATTAATTCTCTAATTCAGGCGCCATTATTTTCTAGTATTTTATAGACTTAAGACTTTTTTTTTTGGTTAAACAAAGGGGATTATAGTAGTTATTTTATGCACATTTTTTAGTCCATTTTGGTTGGTTTAGAAGAAATTATATTTAAAATTGGTAAAACATAAAGCATCATTTTTTTTCTCCGTCAGGAATTATCGCCGTTACTTAGATTAAGAAAGGGGGAATCAAATTATGGAAAAAAATTAAAAAAATTAGTGAAAACTGTCTTGCAGTGAGGTTGCTGTCTATTTAATCTTTTTGATAAATCTGTTTGGACTATTGACGTGCTGCACGATGTTATTTTTTTCTTTTGGTGTATACCCTGATGATTCTTAAACTAGCGTAACTGATGCTTGACTGGTTAGTTACGATGAGACTTAAGGCTTTTAGGAGGTTTTCGTGATGCATCCTAATTCAAAATAATATTAGGAAGATCTTTCCGAAGAGGAGAGATTCAGATTTGTAATTGTTGGAGATAATTTATTAATTTAAAATACTCGCTAATTTTTGGAGCATTTCAATGATACTTCTTACAAGTAGTACAAGTTAATAATTTAGAATAGGGTTTTCAAGTGCGCAATCGTATAAAAAATATTTGATATTGAAATAAGGAGTGCTCTTACACACACATATAATTAGATACCCACATTTAAATTGGTATAAGACCCTCCGGGGTCTCTATTTGTCATGCGCCCTCTATTGGTGCGAGCGACAATCTGCCTTCGAATCCGGCTTTGCAGATAATTTAATTCATCCGTTTTAGGGCAGGAATGAACCCTGTAGTATCTGTAGCCCCTCCTGGGATTCTCTGAGCCTCTATAAAATTGGTAACCTTAATTGGGGGAAAAGCTGCCAGTTGAGCGTGATGTCGGGCATAATACCTACCTGCAACAGCCGTTGTCCTAGAAACAGTACAGTTTTTACCTCGTACTGAACCTAAGACTCTTAATAGGCTGTAAAGGTATAGTTTATTTTTTAATTTTTTTTATTAATGTGAAAACTTGGCGGTTAAAAATGATCTTGGTTAAATGACTCTTCAATATTCTAAAATGCTGGCCTAGAAAGAATAAGACCCATGGCACCCACATACCGAACTCATGCTGTATCTAAGATTAAGCTTTTTTTTTATTCGAGTGCCGGCTTAGCCCCATTGAAGCTTCCACCCCGGAGAGGATTTGATTTGGAATTTATTTGTTTGGACGAAGACCCAGCCGGAATAAGGAATGGCTTCTTTGAGTGGGCCCTGGTAAACAGCTGCCTTCCGATTGCTATTGTTTCTATCTTCTATTGTCTACTCCAATCCAAACAGTGCCTAGTATCAAGATTGGTATTAAATTCCAATGCTTATACCAAACTAGTTCTAGGTTTGATTGGCTGATTCTTGAGCTAATATAGCTCATATAACTAAAGATTATAATTACAAATCATAATTTTTTCCACACATTTCCTAGAAGAGAATCTCCATTTGCAAAAAAAATTTTAAAGGAGAAGATTTTACTCAAGTTCCATAAAATCATACCATAAAATTGTATGAAGTGTTTTAAATATGTAATTTATAAAAAAAAATCATACATACTTGGATCTACATCCCGCGTGGTGCTAAGGCTTACGAAACCAGTAGCGAAACCAGCCGCGTGTTGATTATTTTTCGGAGGAAAGGCAACTTTAACATTTACTAGACAAGCGCTCTAAGCTCCTAATTGATTACAGAAGACTTTTATAACTATTATAAAGCTTATTTGGACTCCCGGAGTAGAGCATTGGGGCCGTACTAATAATTCGAATTCCTCTCTTATACAATCCAAATTTATTCGTAAAATGCTGCTTACTTTGTAAGTTAATAGAATAAAGTTAACCACAACGACCTTCGTACCACTTCCTAGAGGATGGGTGAGCCTGTGAGGGTCTCCAAATTCTAAAGTATCTATCCCTGGCTGATAATAGATTAAATAAATAAATTACCTGTAATATCAGGAATTGAACCCCCAAAATATTTATAATTTTAAATATTATATACTTTAAAGCTCATAAACGTAGATAGTTCTTAGAAGTAATAGTGCTTTCAGGAGGGACTCTTGACCACTATTTTTTGTTGTTAAGGATTGCTTTTAAGAAAAATATAGAAGTAAATTATGTTATATCTAAGGTATAGAAGTCTGCCCTTTATATAACTATATATTATATATCTGCCATATAAGAAATACACATTGGTTGACATAGGAAGAAGATGCCGGATCCTGGAGAAGGCATTAGGTCAGATAGGAGATGCTACAGTTGAGTGAATGCTTTGAGTCAGATCTGGGTCTGAGGGGCAGCTGCTGTCATCTCACAAAGCGTTCTCTTCTGGGCCCCATCTCGGCTCTTCTTTTGGTCTCTGGGGCTGTCCAGGGTCCTCAGGAAATGGAAGAGAAAATTGCCTGTGTTCGTGAAAGAGAGGTCTATTGAAAACGAAAACACTGTTCAGCTATTGAATAAAATAACGCTTTTTTATATTGGTTCAATTACGAAAAATGTGAAGTATATTAATATTTGTTTACATATAGTGTTCCATATTGTCGAAATACAAAATATTGTCAGTGAAAAACACCACATTTCAGGAGTGACATATACCTATGTCATTATGCGTTGTTTTTTACCAATAGATAAATCTATGTGAATCAGTTATCAAACCTTAAGCAAACCCTATTGGTTAATAAGAAAAAATGTTTGTTTTTTTCACATTCCACGATTTGTATCGTCGGTATGTTTACGAATATCTGTTTATATGTTGAGGCAAATATTGAGAGATTAAGCAAATTTAAATATAATTAGATTCAGTTTAAACTAAAAATATTCTAGGACGTAATCCAATCAGATGAATAATACAGGATGTAATATCTAAAAGTAAATTTCTTCTTTTTCTTCCTTGATCCTCCTTTAAATGAGTATATCAGTCAACAGAGACAAAAAACTTGGTTGTTCTTGTAAAAAGTAAATTTCATTATGTTTATTGGTAATTTAATTTTTAAATATTTAATGGTTTGGGATAACGTGTTTTATTGCCATATTTAATAATATAGTGATCAGTAAGTCAAGGAAAATTAATACAAATAAATTTAATTGTAATTAAAATAATAAAAGCAAATGCTAAACTATTATTAAATTATGTTGGTATATTAATAGTACCTTTATTTTAAAGGTACTAAAAGAGAATCTGTTTTGATTTAAATCTGTTAAGTTATTTTATCTATTTGTTGAATAAATATCGAGAAGGTTTGTTTCTTTGACCAGAGAGTAAGGGTCTCAAAAGTTTGTACGCCTGCTTCTTACTCAGAATTAAAAAAAAAAACCCGAGTGCTGCTATAATAGTATTTTTTTTAATTATTCGTTAATATACTATAAGTAATCATTTTACGTGTGATTTTTATTACCAAAGAATTTTAAAAATACGAAAAAGTTAGTTACAAATTCGCTGAGAGAATATACGTTTTTGAGAGCGTCCCGTGAACAGCTGATAACATGCCCTCATGAAGTGGGAAGAAATATCCAGTAGGAATGGAGAAGGGACAGCAGGCGACCAATGATATTCATAGCTGGAGTCCATTTATTTCGATTGGCCAGTTTTGGGATGACCTACCGTTATCGCCTCGGTTGAGGATTCAGCCTTGCATGAAATGATCAGTTCCTCTCAGTTAGCTGAGTTAGAGGATATTTTACAACTGCGGAAATTATTCACCTATAAGCATTTATTATATAAGAAAACCCTATCATCTCATTATTTTGAATTACATTTTTGTATCTAACTCTGTAGGAATAAGACACAGAATACTATTCTCCAGTGTGTTTTACTCGATTAGGTACATAAAGGAACGGTTGCGCCTAGGTCGTTGTAAAGAATAAAATTAATTAAAAATATATGATATATTATAAAGTTGGAATTAAATTATTTTTCAACTCCAACATGATTATGATCATTTAGTTTTAAGGCAGGGAAAGTTTATTTTCCCACATTGTTCTATCTAGGACGAGGATATGTCATTATAAGGAGAGGATTAGTAATGTTGTCGGCATCGAACCTTCGGGTCCACTAATCCGTTGGCCATATTTAATATATTATGCATCGAGTAATTAATTTTTCCGTTTAAAGTAAAATTAAAAAATAATAATATGACTTTAGCCTTGTCTGAGATAGTTTATTAATTAATTTTATTAATGCATGGTCTTGTATCAGCATTATATAATGCCCCTTTAATTAAGAAAATGCTGACTGGCTTCGGAATACAATTTTAGAGACTTTTAATTAAAAAAATTATAAGAAGCGAGGGGAGTAGACATAAGGAAGAAAATAGTTGAGGGTGCAGTCAAATGAAAACACTAAATAAGTGGTAGCTTATTTAATTATGTGCCGACGTTTCGACCCACTTTGTGGGTCATCTTCAGGGCTATAGGAAGCTGTAGCAAGAGTAGACGCGGTCTAACTAACTGGAGTTTTTATAATTTTTTTTATAAAAAAATTATACTGGTGAAGAAACTTTTTTTCTCTATTTGCACTATGACATTTAAGTAATTTTTAAATGGTTACTGCGTGGAAGATAGATTGGTTGGACTCCTGAGTTGAGAACCCAGTTAAAACAAGAAAATTAAGAAAGAATAATGTCTTAAAGAAGCACCACTAATCTTAGCAGAGTTACAATAACATCGTCAAATATTCTTTCTTAGGTGGTCCTTTTTTTATATAACTACAAAAAAAAATCTAATAAAGTTGTTCCCACGAAAGTGGGCATTTTGTGGAGGAGGGTCGATTTGTGTTAGGTTAGAAAAAATGGTTAACTACCCCCTCCCTTAAATATTTTTCTCATAAACACGCGAACACATTTTAATACGATTTCGTTGTAGAGCAGATATAATATAAAATTTTGTTAGAGCAAATGCCTATTTAATGCTTAATAATTGGTTATAAAAATGAGATTAGACTTTTTTTTAATTCAATAATAAATTGTATGAACGTATTTATTCAGATCGCAGATTGTTTTACTAATTTTCTTAACGAGTATGATCCTTTTTGTTTTTATGTTTTAACAATATTTGGAGATATTTCATATCTATAACCTCGTACTATTTTAAAAGAGTAATTTTAATGGACACTTATGCGGTGAATAAAGTTCGCTTATTTAATTAATTTTTGTTATTACCTACAGCATTAAAGATTATACTCAATGCCTAAACTAAAAATTGGATGGAATATATATCAATCGCATGTCAGAGACTCTTTAGATCTTTATAAATCATATATTTTAGTTTTTGAAAGGTGACAAAAAAGTATTTTTGTTGAAGATTGAAGAATCCTTTCAAGCTCATTACAGTTGCAATACTCCTAAACTTCTGCCCGATAATATAAAACCTTATGAATTATTTGTGGTTTATAGGGCACTTTACTCTAAGAATATTACTATTTCAAAACGTAAGGAATCCTACATTATTTTGTTTATCTGTTTATTTATTAATCTTAAAATTATCAAATATGTTGATTTAGTAATTTTTTTTTCTAACATGCTCAATTTTCTCTTCTTTTTGTCTCAACTTAAATTATTCATCTATTTTTCATTCATTATTATTTCACTGTAATCATTCTATTATTATTATTAATCATAAACCTATAAATTAATAATAATAAATTGTTTATTAATTCTATAGGTATTAATTTAATACTTTTAAATTTTGTTTAGCTTATATTGAGAAGTAAAACAGTGTATAGAACCACTGAGTTGCTGTTTTGGTGGTCCCGTGTCCAAATCAGCCTGTGGTAAATGAATTATATAATCTCTTTCATCTAATGCTTGTGTCTGACAATAATAAAAATAATTAACAAAATATATAATGAAACGTTAAGTGATAATTAAATGCAGTGTAATCGAATAGAAGGAGAAATCACTAAATTATAAAAAAAAAACTAACTATTGGGTTGAATTTAATAAAGAAAAATATTTTGAATGAGGTGAAAAATCACAAGCATTTTTATAACAACAAAAATTCAGTATCACTGTAACCCATGAAAAGTGATGGATTCAGTTTATGGTAAGGAGCCTACTGTTTCTAAACCAACAGTTCTTTACGGTGATTTGGCCAAGATCATGCTCATAATTCAGGGTACACACTTCAAAGAGCCTGTGTGAACACGAGGTTGGTCTCCGTATCTAACCGATTAGATTCATGGATATTAATAGAAAAACAGTGTAGAAAAAAATAGGATCAGTATTGTTTTCTTATCAACGGTTGTTCAGGAAGGTGACTTTTAGAAAATCACACCCAATAGCTAGGTTATTCCCCCATATCTAGAGTACCCACTTTGTAGAGTTGGATTGAGGCCTGGGAGGATCTTCACGTCCCACAGTCCAACAAAAATGAAATATATTTTTCTCTGTTAGAGGTAAATGCAAGAAAACATATAATTTAGCCTGCTTAGCTCGGTTGAATGAAACACTTTGCTGCTGGTGTGGCGTAGTTCCGTTGTTTTCTTCCTTGCCTTTGCAACTTAAAAGCAATAGACTCCTGTACCTCCCTAACAGACATCAGTTGGGGATCGTATGGGAATTCGGTTCAATAACCTGGCGCAGAGGTTGATATTGCCTCAAGCACACCGAAGTTCCTGAAATGTCTGCCCCGCCACCGCGAGGGAGCTATGAGATACCTGTTGCTTTTGGTTGGATCAGAATCCGAGATATTGCAATATGTTTCCAAGCAATGTCTCTCGGGTTATGCGGCTACATCTGGCTTTTATATTGTCTGCGCTCTTGTATTGTTGGAAGGCTATGATCAGTTATTATTTTTGTCTCTCTCCTCATTACTTTCATATTACAGCAAGGCACGATTCATCATTATTCCGAGTTTTTAATAACGTAATTTAATTAATCCGTTTGTTGGAGCTACCTACGTTTCATTTTTATCTTTCATTCAGTCTTTGATTGCGATTATTATTTTTAGGAATTTTTCAGAATTATTTATCCTGGTTTCCTTTTCAAGAACTGTTTTATTCAAATAACTACTTTTTCTCATTAATTTAAACGAGTGGCGATTAGCTCAGGATTACTCCGAATTCCAAACTGGTTATGGTGAATGATATGTCGATTCGGTTAACAAGCGTGAATAGACTCTGAGAGGTATTGAGATCTACCTCGAGTGAATTGATATAGCGACAGTACTCTTGATTTTACTTATAGTGCTATAAAAAACTATCTTCATCATAACTGGCTCTATTGTCCAAAAAAGACCTTTGCCTCAAGAAAAATCCTTGTCCATCCGTCTATACCCAGTGTCTTCCGTCGCCAGTTGGTTATGTCCATTTCATTCAAGTCATCTTCAACTCCTTTAATCTAGGATTTTCTTGAGCGTCCTATGTTGCGCTAGTCAAGTTGAATCTCATGAGTTTTCACTTTAGCGCTTTACATGGCCGAGCCAGCTTATCCTTCTTGCATTGATGAACTTAACTCATCTTCCTGAGATAGTACACTACCGATGTCCACTGCCGTAACATACGAGTCTCGCACATATAAATTCCGTGGCCCTCTCGCGTTTCAGGACGTTACTACCTCATTTCATTTTATTTTCGTTTATCAGGAGAATAACCTTTTTACATTCCTATTCTAGCACCTATAATGGCTGCGTGATATTTCCTGCATGTATTCTTAAATCTGCAATTGTCGGCGTATCTATCTATAGTTTTATACAGTAGTAAACAGTAAATGACTTTGCGGAGAGAGCATCAGCGTAACCTGATTGTACCACTACAACCCATAAAGGGTCTTGGGTTCAGTACGCGGTAGAAACTGTACTGTTTTCTAGGACAAATTTGCAGAGAGATGATTTGTTCGAGACAACACTCAACCGCCAGTTTTCCCCCAATTAAGGGTACCCATTTTTAGAGGCTGGGTGAAGCCCATGAGTGTCTGCAGTTCCCAAAGGGTTCCTTTACCTTGTTTTACACCATAACTAAATCAGAAAAATTTGCTGGCGCGGTTGCCTATTAGCAAATGAGTCCGTGTATAGGACGTAGATATTCTTATTAAATTTATTGTTTTATTAAGAATATTAAAACTCTTTCAACGCTTTGTCAACACGATCCAAAAAAAACAAACCCAAAAACCCTATAAAACTATAATCCATATGCTTAGTACGCGGTTGAGACTGTACTGTTTTTTTGCACAACGTTTGTGTAGGGGGGTGGTTTGTCCTAGTTCACGCTCAGCCACCAGATTTTCCCCCTATTTCGTGTACCCACTATAGAGGATGAGTGAGCCCCAGAAGGTCTTAAATCCCACAGGATCCATCTCCGGCTGCTAACAACACGATGCAAAGCCCCTTTATAATATTTATGTAATGCATTGTTTATGTTGTATATTGTATATACATTGTATATGTGTTAGATGTCAATATTAATATAAGTGATATTTTATCGATCAAAGAGAAGATAACACGTTAAAAGTAGCTTGAGGTTAGTTATTTACAGTAGCATCCTGTTTATTGAGGTGAGAGGGCGGCCATCAGCGGTGGTATTCTCGTCTCTTCACCGACCTCTTTTTTCCTTCTGTTTACAAACATTATTCCTTTTCCATTTCCAGTGGTCCTTCTTCAACGTAAACTCGCTGCACCTTCAAATATTTACCGCCTAGCTCTTATACCTCAGCGTTGTTAGTCCGTGGGAACCTTAAAAAAACATCATTCTTCCGGTTCATTAGAAAATAATTAGATGAATATATGAAAATCTGTTTTCTAATTCAAATAATTGATGAACGCTGTTTCAGGCTACTTGAACACTTACTAGACAAACGCACTAAGTTCTTAATTAATTAAAAAAGACTCAAATACGTAAATGTTATAAGAACTACTTGAAAGTAGGGGCTTCACTAAGCCATCAAAATCCTTCCTAAAATCCTCTATGTTCCTTACTCTGATTACTAATAAAGTCATTCCTAATGAAAATAATGCCCCATTTGATGCTGATTCGGCCCGATTACGACATCAATCCTATAATACAACTTTATTCCCACTCAAATCCACTAGTTTCAAACCTGATTAATTCTAATCAAACCTATATAATTAATGATACTTTTACTGATAGCTTCTAACATTTAATTATATGGCTACAGTTCAGTATACGTCATTTTTTTCTAATCCTATTTTATTTATAAATAATAAATTGTATAGCTTAAATGAGCACTAAGAAAGGAATTTGGACAATTCCACCCCCAAGTTTTCCCCCCTTAATATAATAAGGGTTCAAAGATTGTATGGAATCCGTCAGTTTTGAAGGTAGACATCTGAAATTTCGGATGTACGAGTAACTTATAGTTAAAAATATTAAATTATTTATTTATAACGATTTGTCACGAAACTATATGTGGCAGACCAAATACCACGCGAGCAAAGCCGTGGGCAAAAGCTAGTCTGATATATATTATAAAATTAGTACTAGCTTTTAATTACTTATACAAAATTCTAAAGTTGATTAAAGTTTCATAAAGCTGTTTTATTTCCACGAAAGTCGTGATTGGTTTCATTTTACGAAGAAAAATTGGATTTAAATAATTACCTAACTAAAGAAAAGCAATTGCTACTTAATGAACAACCAATATTGACTTATTTCTGTACTTTTAACAATTATTAACAAAAAATTGTAGCACAAAATTTACTAGCACCTGAAATTATATCTCATATCTTAACGTAACTGGCTCCCTACCTTATTGAAAATTAATATTGAATTGAAATTTTAATTCAATATCATATTATAGTGAACATGTTTGTATAATTTAATTAATAAATTGATGGACTATTTAATATGGTTTGAAATCCATTAGTAACAATTTATTTAAACACTTAATTCATCCTGATTAACACTAAACGATTAATTTTTTATGAATATTTAATTGGCCGTAATGAAACCAATATCAAAACGGTAAATATAGCAAGAAATGATTGATGTAAAGCGATATTTTATATATGGTAATAACATAGTAGTAAATTCCCTGCCTGTATTGGTTTTTGAATGATAACCACAATAAATTATTAATAATTAATTGTAACAAATATAATTACGACTTAGTAATAAGTAAAATATAATTTACGCTGATCACTAAAACATTTTTATATAACAGAACACTAGTATCAAATTTGCTGAATGCGCAATTGCGCAGGTGCAAATAAAAAATTAAATTATAAATAAATAAAATAAAATAAATATATAACAGAAAGATATTTATTTTTTAATTTACGAACCGTCCAAAACTAAGAACTAAGCAAATATCACACAATTTTCTTCTTATTGTTCCTTATTTTTCCTTTTCTTCCAAAAAATATTCATTATTGATTTAGTAAATTTCAATAGTCCACTTGAATTGGTACTAAACTATTGAAAATCATTTTCACTGCTATTATTTCAAAGAAATAAAACTAAAAAGAAAAGACTAGATAGAGATGGCCCTCGCTGACTTGATGAAGATGGACGAAGAAGAGGATTAAACTGCAGGGACAATATTAGCTGGCTTAACTGCAATGCTTCATCCTTAACGATGGATGGCTGGCCTTCTCTCTGTTAGCAACTATATCAACTTGTCATTTAATTTAATATCACAAGACACCTTTCAACTACATTTTTTATCCGTTTAATATTAATATTTCCTGTCATTGAATTGTTTCTGAAAGACAGAAATAAAAAAACATTAAGAATGGCAACAATACATTTAAATAATTTACTTTTATTCAGGACTCAACACTTAACAGACAGACGCTCTGATAGCTCTAAGGTCCCATTTAATTTTAGAAGACTCATATAAAGACCTATTTGAACTTATAGAGTAGAGATTTGGACTCCTTTCATAGACTATGGAATCCTCTCGTGTAGAATCTTCAGAGCTCCTTACTTTATTAAGAATGAGATCATCCATAAGGAACTTGATATCCTATTTATCGTTGTATAATCCTTTCATGACAAACTCTATTCCCAATCACATCTAATAGCTTAGGCGGGAAAACCTGACTGTTGATCATAATCTCAGGCAAATCACTTCCCTGCAGAACCCTATGTCCTAGAAATACTACAGTCTTTACCACGTATTGAATGCAAGATCCTTTAAGGGTCGTAGTATTTTTCAATCTATTTTATAGACCCTTTTTTTTGTTTGGGATTTGCTAATGAATTAGTCAAATTTAACTAATTATCAAATTATCATCAGCAGTGAATGAAAGATGCCAGTAATACCGGATATATTATGACCCATCATATCACATCCTCAATTGAGAACATAATAAGAAGAATCAAGTTTATATAGAGTGAGCATTATTCCATTGGTTCAACTTCACTATACTCGTAGATATTAACATATATTTCAGAAGCATTGTCATATTATCCTTCCATGAAGATTAATGAAAAAAAAGAATTGTTATATTTAATTGTTTAATTTAATTTCAGTTATATAGTTATTTCGCTGAGGCAATATAAGATGGAACAAAGTTAAATCTACTGTGAAAGAGAAACGACGCTTTGTAGACTTGCGTCACTATTGTTGGCTAGAAGGAGGAAATTATGTGTCGTATAGGAATGGCCGGAGGATACAAAAGCTAGAGTCGGGGGAAATGAAGGGCATGCAAATATATCGATTTTGATGTCTTGGTCGAAGTTTGCTCGCAGTTCGTAACACCGTTCAACAGCTTTGGTTCATTCAGGATATGCCATTGTTTAATGGGAAAGTATAAGTCGGTTAAAAGAAGTATACTGTGTTACATTGTTTGTTTAGAATAGAAAAATAATTTTATTCTGCAACCAAGTTCCTTGAAAATAACAAACGTATTGGCCAAAAGGCTACTTTTAAGTACCTAAGAATAAATACAGACCAAAAAGTTCTTTCCATGAAAAAAATCCATAAATAACCAGAACAAAGCATGAAATAAAATAAAATATATTAAAAATTATAAACTTATTATAAGTGAAGAAAATTAGCCTAAAGTAACGTCATTTTTTACTATTCTGACGGTCATAATCGAATAATTGTTACTGATTAGAGAGCATCTGGAATTGTGGAATCATTAGAACAGCTTGGGTTGAAATGAGGATAGGGAAGAAGCATTTTGGATATTAGGTGGGAATAAGTTAGTGCCGTACTGGTGGAGATTGTATTGCATTTCCCATGTCAATAAAACAATTATAATGACGTAATTATTATCAATAAATATAAGCAATTAAAATCTATTTAGTTCGTCAATGTTTATTTGTATTTTTGAATTATGGAAGATGCAAACGAACGTGCCTTCGAGACTTGGCAATATGTATTCAAGAATGGTCGGTATGACGTTTAGATTCGCAGGATTGGAATATCGAGACCTACCAGATGAGGTTCGGGACTTCAAGAACTTTTTACAAATACTGTTTAGTTTAAGTTTTCTGGGCTTATTGTGCTTTCTCATTATGAATCGTCTTCTCTCTGCTTTTGATCCGAGTTCGTATATTTGTTCCATTAAATACTGCTTATATAAATAAAAACCTCCAATGAATAATTATTGTAACTGTTCAGTTGTAAATATTAATTTAAAAAAATTAAAATTAGCCTTGCTGAGTACTGCCATTAGATTTATCTTCAGATATTTCTAATGATATACAAAATTGCATTGCCCCTCGGAGAAAGTCCCGTTTTAAACACTGTTATTCAAAGGGAATAATTAATATCCTCCGAAGACCTTGGCTATTTATTCATTCATCTCGTGATTTATTCCCTCTAGTTGGCTATTCCCTGGTAGCCTCTACATCACGATAAATACTCATGATGACATTCAATCTCCTCATAGTATTCATAAATATGTATATATAATTTTTTTATATATTTTCCATATTTATTTAGTGGATTTATATTCGGCTACTTTAGCTGTTGGTAATTATTATCAATCACTTTCGAGTATTCTTTGATGAAGATAAAAAACAAAAGCTTTAAAATAAACAGTTCTCCTTATTTCAGGATTTTTTTTTTATATCCACCCGGACCATTTTCTTCCTCATGCATACGTATATATATATATATATATATATATATATATATATATATATATATATATATATATATATATTTTTATGAACTAATATTATTCAAGATAAAGTAAAATTGTTACAACCCTTGAATTCATTCGCAGTACATGTCCATAGAAATTAACCCTTCTTTTCCACATTGTGTTGGTGATTCTTTGTGTTGCTTTGTAAAGGTTCTCATTTCGTGTGTGTTCTACTTTTCGTGGGGTTTTCCTTATATCTTCCATTCTTTAATTTCAACTTTTCCATTAAGCCCTTGTTGGTGATGGACAGTGTTTCCGATTTATTTTGGCCTTCCAACTGGATCAACTTATCATAACGCCTTATTTTTCATTTCCAAGAGGAACATTTTAATATACACTTTTTAAGTGAGTTGGAAGGCTACTTAGATCTCGTCTTTTCTTAACTTCAATTGCTTTTTTTCCCAGACATTCCAGCTGATCCACTTCCCAAGATAAAGGATAAACTCCTTGACTATTTCTATTTTTTGTGTTCCCACATTAAAGAATTTCGGTGGGCTTTTAATATTTTTTACTATTTTGGTGTTTGGTTAAGAAATCCTGAGACCAATCTTCTCTGCATGTTTTTGAAGTTCAAGGATTTGTTCTACGGCTTCTCACCACGTTTCAGCCAGTAACTACATGTTATTTGAAATATCTAGGTAGTTGATTTTAGTTCTTTCATTACTTATTGTTCCTAGTCGGGTTCCACGCGGGGGGTATTTTCGTTCCACTCTCTGACCACTTTTTCCAATACACAATTAAGAAACAGAGGAGATACCCCATCTCCCAGACGAACACCTGTTTTTATCTGAAAGGGATTTGAAAGTTCCTCCATGAATTTAACTTTGGAATACGTTTTACTTAGTGTTTCTTAGATTAGTTCAAATTTCGTTATTATTAAGGGACCTGGGCCCAGAATAAAATTATTTTTTTATTCTATTGTGTTCTATTTTTTCAAAATAACTTTTATATTTTTGAATAAGTAAATGGTTAATTATAAACTGATTTAATATAAACTAATTGTTTGTATTTATCATGGCCACGTTGCTGTTATCACTACTATGATAACATTACGTTTCTTGGTGTGTTGGCAGATGGGAGCTATGCAAATAATGTAATAGAGCCCGGGATAACTGCGTGTGCAATATGTAGCAAAGGCAACTAAGTGCTCGCCCATGGACGCTCATGAATTTTCATAGAGTGTTGATTTAGCGGCCGGAGCAGAACTAACCGCCCATGTATCGTAAGATATCCGTATTGTTGTGTTTGCCGATGGAATGCAGATCAGGTGTGTGTAAACATCGCCACTCTCAGGTACTGGACTCCTCTAGTCGCCCATCGCACCGGCTCCTCCTCTTTGAATATTCATCGCTATGGTGGGCCATTGCCCGTGCGTTTCGGTTAGAGTAATCTGAATATTGATAAATAATATATCAATGTATAATGATCGATAGTCTTCCAATTCATGGAAAATTTGTTCTAAAATGTCGTTATTTGTATAATGTTTCTAATACCTCTCCTTCTAGATTGTAGGGTTGTTGTAAAGATATATATTTTCATAATAAACATAGGTTTTCTTTAGCCCATATAATTCAGTCCATTATAAATACGAGTATAGAGTGATGTGAATAAGTAGTACTTTGTCGAGAGGGTGTTGATTGTATGAGGGGATTTTGTCATTTTCAAAATCTTTGGCTTGAAGTTGAATTAGATTTTGAATTTCATTTCAAGCCATGCAAGACTTCGAGTATGATACGATTCCGCTTCCCTTAAGTACAATAAACTCATTTTGGAAAAAAAAATCGAATTAACCACTTATTCACTGGGACTGTAGATATAAGACCTGTACATCTACTACCCTTGAAAATTCTTGGGTTCAGTACATGGTCGAGACTTGTTTCTAAGAATAAGGTATTTCAAGGGTATTTGGCTGATATCACAATCAAAATTCAACATCAAAATACCACAGTTTTCTTCCAATTCTAACCCTCAAACCCTCCTTAGGCCAACAGAGGAGGAGATCCAACAGAGTCCTATCCTTTCAGTATAGCTCTTCACCCCATTAATATGATGTATTAAAATGTGTTTTTATAGTAATTATTAATGTTATTTTGGCTTTTAAAATTCGGGTGAATAGCGACTCCAAGTCTAACCAGATTGCTTTAAAATACAATTGAAAAACAAAGGCTTAAGTCTCTAAAATAAAAATACTCATACATAACTAAGCAATCAACGTCCAGCCAATCAAGGCATAGTGAGGACATACACTATGAACATGGCACCAAAAATATATAATGCGATTTAGATCAAATTTCCCTGATCTCACATCAACCGTTAAGATTCATTCGTGTGAATTTTTTCGGGTTTTATCCTGATTTTGCCTGATTTGAATGAAACGTTGACTTGTAATTTTTCAATAATTTGAAGACCAGGTGGATTACTTTGAAGTTTTCTAATTGGAATCTAATAATTATTTTAGTATCTTTTTATGTTTTGGCGCATTTTTATTACATACGGTTCAGTCATTATGCGGTTGAGTATGGCTCTTAAAAATTTTTCAGCAAGAATATTTTATGCTATAAACTAAAATAATATTTATAACTTGCATAATAATAATTGTAATAAATAACTCATTTTACTTCAGTTCTAAATATTTCTCTTTTTTTCAGGTATGTGTTCTTTTCTGCTTACTAAACTGTTTTTAATTCACAGAATGTGAGTATATATTTTGTGCATACTTTTTTATTTCTTAATATCTAATTGTTCGATATCGAAACTAGTGCAGAAAAAAGTGGAGCCCATAGATTCAATTTCTTAAGCTTCATTTTAATGATCAAAATGAGACTAGGAAATGTAATTCTATTCTTTTCCCATATCATTTTATTTCAATTTTTGAAAGAAAAAAAAATCAAGACATTAATACTTAAATTTAGTTTGGTTGAGTATGACACTTAAAAAGAATTGAATAAATTTGCTCTGATATTGATAAAAGGAAGGGGAGGGGGGACTTTGAAGTATAAAGGAGTAATTCATTCAAAAAGAAAATAGTTCTAATTTTATTGTCACATAATAGATAAATTTATATATCTATTTGAAATGCATAACTGCATTGGTACTTATAAATCATAATTATAAGAATATAACTCATTAGTTTACTAACTTTCATCTAAGCTTGTAATTTCGAAATGTAAATTATTATTTAATTATCTACAGAAATATAAACCAGTATACATCTCTAGTAGTATACAACTGATTAAAGAAGTGTGGTGTAATCAATCATTTCTAATATTTTTTACATGCGCTATATCGATATCTATAGATTTTTCAAATACACTGTAGTGCAATGAAATTGAAAATTAGGTATTGGCAGACTGTATTAATAGTAAGTCAAACCTTTAATTTGCAATTGCTAGCTTTCAACTGAAAAAATATTTTGCTAAAATGATTAAGAACATATTTAGTATTGTGTTTCAACGTCCTTTCTTAACCGTTTTGAGAAAAATAGAATAATAAATTAGGTTATTTCTACCAGGTTGCAAACATTTCTAACTGAAGTGGGAATGTTATATTAGCATTATATCTGAGATTGATAACCTTTGCCCAATAATTTACATTGAGGGCAGATGAACACATACTCTTACACAACAATTTGTTACATATCGATTAAGAATCGCTTACTTAATGGAAAAATGGTTGGCTCTTTGGCTTCAAAATGATATTCCAATTAATTTTTTTTGGGACCCTCAAATATTTATATAAATACCTCATTTTTTATTGCATTTAGTATAGACGGATAACAGATACCTCTTATTATCTCTTAGATGAACTAATAACTATAATAGGACTTCAGGGCCTTATACGAGTATAATTTCAACTTTCTAATTGAGATGGTTTCTTAAGAGGTGTCCTTATCCAAAGAAGCTTCAGTTTGAAAATACAATGCTCCTTCTTATCTCTCTTCCCACGTCGTTATTCACGTACTGTAAGTTTCTGTGGTGATCCTTTCCCTGTGGTTGACCCTCTTACCTGATATCATGAATTTGATCTTTCTTTACTTCATTTCAAAGCCTGGTTTCTTGCCGGATCCTCTCAAGACGTCCTTCACCTTCTGGTAGAATCTCCTCACGAAGTAGATGTCATCGACATAGGCCACGATCTGGACCGTTGAAAGTAATGTCAGTGGTCTGTATTCCGGATTTCCGTACCATCTGTTTCAGTGCAAGATTAAAAAGCAGGCATGCTAAGCTACCACGCTTTGTCACCCCTCTTCTATGGTGTTAAATTATAGAATGCTAATTTAAAGAAAATAGTTTACTTTTATATTCACACTGCTTGCCATAAAAAAAATACCAATGCCAAATGCTTATAAAAATATAAATGCTTCCAAATTTGCATAAAACTTCCTAGATCCTATAGTTTTGTCATTTTGCAACAGTATTTTTGTTGGGCAGTAGCCAACATAGAAACCAATGAAGACGATAGTTATAGTTTTATTGATATAAGAAAAGCGTTTGTTGATCTACGGTCATCTGCCAGCAAAAGACTTACACTAGTATGCCAATATGTTTGCCAAAATTAACACTACTTCAATGACAAACTAACCATGTATTAACAGAACATATTTTCAAAGAACGCTATTCAACAATAAGCCTTGGTTTATTTTTATTATTTTAGCGAGGAATGTAACTTTATGATCGATAGTACCTAAAACCAAGTTAAAGTCATTATAAAATAAATATATTTCGAAAAAATGTGGTAAATCCCGAAGGGCACAAAATTTTTCAGTTTGAGACACGGTTTGGCTACCCTTGATTTAATGGTACCCTTGATCTAACAAAAAGAGAGGGGGGTTGGCCTGAGAACACTATTTACCTCCAGAATTTCCCTGCTATTAGAGGTTCTCATGTTATAGAGGAAGGGTAATCTCGAGAAGAGTCTCTAATATTAATATGGTTCTTTCCAAAAAATAATAAGTAGTTCATATGCAACAGCCGCAGAGTGGAGTGCTTATTAGCGCTTGAAACCTGGCCAAAACTAGAAATACCGAAATTCAATAAATGCTATCAAAATTGGTATTCCCAGATTCATAACTATCTGGCATATCTGCTCGGAACAATATCGGGACGATAAGCCGCTCTGACTTACCTTAAACGACAGTTGAACACAAGTTTTCGACGACGTGACGGATCACTCAGTACGCTTTCTTTGTTCAATATAATTAGTTAAGTAGTTTTTATGGTTTTATTGACCAGTGATATGCTTTCCTCAGTTGTTTGCAAGGTAAATAACTAATGCTTTCATGGTTTATTGGAAATTGATAACAGCACTTAATTGCATATCTTACTGTTTTTTTGTATAGTCAAGAAGTAAAATATTTATTTAAGGTAAGGTTACAATCATTTTCCGAGTATGTCCGGGATTATTTTTTGATACCATATTATTCTACTTCTAAGACTTAAATAATCCATGCAGTAAAATCTTCCGCATATAGTTGCCTTTTTTTATAAGTGAGTTTAAAAAATCTTATTTTTAATGGGGTTTGAAGGAAAAAAGGACAAAAGCTCAAATAACTTTATGTTTTTGAACATTTTCTACCTGTTTACACTTAAATCTTGTGATTATTAGCACTAATTTAAATGTTTGGAAATTTTAGAAGTGTGTAACAAATTTTTAATTCGAAACCAGCTTTTTTATCATTTTATTTTGAATAAAAAATTAAAATATTAAATTTTAATAATCTAAATTAGTTTTTTATTTTCAGGCTTGAAAATGGAGCGAGAATTAACGCGCTTACAATTATTTTTTAATTTTAAATTCAAAAAGTGAATTACCATTGATAAAAAATAAAAGAAACTTCATTGTAATGAGTTTGTATTTTTACGAGTTCCAAATAAATATTTTCATTCTTTATCATTGTGGTTGAGAAAGAGAATTATACTCCGAATATTGCACTAAATGGTTTTGAATAACTACAGTAGGCTATATACATTTATATAAATATTATATACTTACAAATATACATGCACATTAAAAAGAATGCTATAAATAATTTTGAAAACTACTGAAAATTAGTTACAAGATTTTTATTGATTTGATTAACAACCTACCCTGAGCTTTTTATCTAGGAAATAGAAGTTAAATAAGAATAGTATTATTAATCATAACTTTTTAGTCTCTTTAGCAGTAAAACTCTTTGGACGCTTAAAATGTTCTTAAATATATAAACAAGCATAAATAAACTCATTTTACCACTTAAATAACAGCTATCAAAAGATTAATATTTTTGGCCAGGTTTTAACGGCTAATACTCCACTGTGAGCCCATATTGTGCCCACGACTTAAAGATTACCTCCTCAATAAGTCACCCCTCATTTTGTTTTACGTTTTGGTCTAGGCTTTGATTAAGATATTGTACTAAAACATCAAACTAAGGATTTTTGTCTGAATGGTATTTATCTGAAATGTCACCGATGGAACTGACGTTACCAAAGAAGGGATTCGAAACTCGTTGACATTTCAGTTTATCCGATTTCTTTGAATTAATTAATCAATGACAGTCCCTCCCTTGCTAAACGATACACAATCAAGTTGTGCTGGAAGTATTGACTCAGTGAGTGATGAGTCAACCCAGGGAGGGAGTGTTGTCTGTTAATTAGTGCGTGGAGAATCGGTCCCTTCGAGGGTCAATTCTCCCTCCCTATCCCTCCCTCCCAAAGTGTCCTAACTAATATGTTTTGTAAGTGTTTGCCTTTGCCTATTCATAGGCTCCCCGACACGAATGTTTGTCTTGGCCCAGCTCGGCCTCTTCATTAGTGGGACCATTCAGTCAGGTCATTAATGGCTCTTTAACTGGCCCCTAATGGATGATTGTTTCCTCTCGCTCAGACTAATAAGCGTGATCTGGTCGGGTAATAGAGTCATTGGGGCGGCCGCATGGTGGGTAATCTGCGTCGGGGTGCATGGACCACACAGAAGGGGAATGTGAAGGTGAATGTAAAATGGCAAGATTTGGAATTAGTCTAATTTTTTAAAATCTTGGACCAACTTGGATATTGTCTCTGTACGGTTCCAACTTTCGCTAATTTCGTTTTTATGAATACGGATGTGATGCCCCACATTAATAAATATACTTAACGACCTTTGTAATCCTTACTCAACTGGCTTCTCAAGTTTTTCCTGGAAAATTACAATGGTGATTGCTACGAGATTTGTTGGATAATAAATTTGATAATTCGAGCTCTTCAGTGGTTGAAGCGTATCTCAGAAATTATTTTGTATTTCGCGTTTTGTGACGCGCTCACCACATAAGAAGGTACGTAGCATTTAAAGATTGTTAAAGAACATTAACATTGCTGTTTTTGTCATTTAAACCATTGTAATATAATATAAACTTAATTTATATTAAGATTTTTAGAGGATTTATTCAAATGATCAGGTCTAGTGTACGTAATACACATAATAATTTTTGTAAACTGTTTACAACTCATTCTATAAAATCATATAACTGTCATGTAATTGCAATCATAATCGTAGTTACATGTTTGCCTACTCTGATCCAATACTGTAAACGGTTTTGAATCGTATGAATGATTTTTGTTGATTTTTTTGTCATTTTTTCAAACAAAATATTAATCGTCAAGAAATTGGTCGGGAGTGAGGTTTATGAAAACACAGCACTGATTAAAAGTAATTATTTACCTTGTGCCAACGTTTTGGCGCTAACTTCTAGCCTATCATCAGGCTATGCTAAAGACGCAGAAGAGTCTACAGATACAGATTTTTATTCCGATGAGGAACTAAAAGTTAATCCAAATGTTGTATGAGCATGTATGTGTAAAGTAAGATCAGTATGTGGAGCACTGAATTGTGGTGAAATTCCTGGGTTCGGGTCCGGCTGTGAAAGATAAATTATTGAATTTATTAACATCCATGTATGGACTCTGTGAGATGAGGCTCATCGAACCTCTATAAAGCGGGGGGAACCCTGGTGGTTGATGTAATATCGGCTGAATCACTTCCTTCATTGTGTCATGAAAATGAAGTGGTAAAAATAGATATTTTCTTTGAAATATGAAAATATAAAATGTTCCCGACCTCAATGCTACAAATAAAATGTAAAATATTTGTATCTGATATATTACTTTTTTCATTAACGTGAGGTTGTGTTGCCATACGTTTCAACTTATCAAAATATATAAATGTTATTTTACGCTTCGTTCATTCCGCGTCAAGAAAGAACCCTTGTTGAATAAGAAAATAATCGCTAGAAGGAATGGATTTCTGAAATTCATCATTTTCAGTGTCACCATTACTATGATGTATTCCATGTACTAGAAAATGCTAAACCTTCCTCCCCTCGCAAAAAATAGGTAATCTGTTGGTGCTAAGCCTTGCGGAGTTGGCAATGAGATAGGATGAGCTATAAGTTATTGTAAACTGCCATCGCCGGACCAGCGAGTTGATATAGTGGCTGTAACTCAGGGCTACCCCGTCATAACTCAGGCCGGCCATCCTCCTCCAGTAACGACTTTCCGATAAGGAGTCCTCTATTGTCGTAATGGCTCTTCCAAGTCTTCGGTCTTGGGCCACTTCGGGCCTCCTGAAGCAGCAATATCGCCCTTATTGGAAACCTATCTCCTGGTCAGTTAGCAAGTATCAGCAGTTCTCAGCTCGTCAAGGAGATCGCTAGTTCTTGCTGCGTAGGCTCTCCCCTCATCCGATAATTATGTAGGGGCAGAGTTTGAAAGATCCAATAAATTTTACTTCTTGTTTCAGGTTGTCGTGTTATAGGATAAAGTATTAAGAAAATCAAAATCGATATAGCGAAAACCATTAGCGAAATCTTCAGTTGAAGAATACTGTTAAGGCCAGATGAAGTAGTAACCTTATAAAGTATTATTAGTTTTATTCATAAAAAAAAATTAAATCATTTTTTCTTAAAAGAAAGAACATCATATTTTCTTATTTTTCACATTTTATTTTCTATAATAATTTAAACGTTTAATTTCATAGTTGTTTAGAATAATTTAATTTAAAAGGTAATTTTATTTGTAATAAGTGTGAAAGCATATGTTATAAAAGTGAAGAGAGAAAAACAAAAGAGAGTCGGGCGGCTTTTGTTCGCTCCGGCGAGACCGATCAGACAGTGTTAACACGAGCCCTTAGCCGTGCACATCGTATGCTCTATAGGAGCCCAAAGTTGTGTTTTGTGAATTTTAAGACAGTGTCGCCACGAGCCCTTAGCCGTGCACATCGTATGCTCTATAGGAGCCCAAAGTTGTTTTTGTGAATTTTAAGACAGTGTCGCCACGAGCCTCTTGACGTGCACATCGTATGCTCTATAGGAGCCCTAAATTGTTTTGTGTGGATTTTAAGACAGTGTCGCCACGAGCCCTTAGCCGTGCACATCGTATGCTCTATAGGAGCCCAAAGTTGTTTTTGTGAATTTTAAGACAGTGTTGCCACGAGCCTCTTGACGTGCACATCGTATGCTCTATAGGAGCCCTAAATTGTTTTGTGTGGATTTTAAGACAGTGTCGCCACGAGCCCTTAGCCGTGCACATCGTATGCTCTATAGGAGCCCAAAGTTGTTTTTGTGAATTTTAAGACAGTGTTGCCACGAGCCTCTTGACGTGCACATCGTATGCTCTATAGGAGCCCTAAATTGTTTTGTGTGGATTTGAAGAAGATATTAATTTGCTGCCCACCTGCAGGTGTAATTAGTTTAAACTTCGTAATAGATTCGACCAATTCGAATTGACCCAGTCGATCATCTCAACCTCTATTGTTTCACCATCTTCGCTCGCCCTGCCGACGAAAATCCTCTGTCGTCTCAACATCCAGCTCGCCCTGCCGAGAATCTACCATCTACTGAAAACTACTTCGACAGACAGATAAGAGTTTTCATTATTATATCAATGCAATCAGAAAACCGCATAAACATTCATTATTTTGTAATAGATTTTATTTGAACATTTTATTTATTTGTAATTTAATAGAGTTAAATTTACTATCGTAGGATTAAATAATAATTGCTTTCTTTTGTTATTAACTAGTTGTTTGTAATTTAGTTAATATTAGTAACTTCATTTTCCCATTATAAAAGCGTTTAAATTGTTCTTTTAATTTAATTAATTGGTTTTTCATTATCAAAAATATTAGTTATTTAATTTATGAAAATTGATTTATGTTATTAGTTTAATAAAAGGTTACAATCAAAATGACATGCGATCTGGTATAATTGAATCAGACATTTATTTTCCTTATCCATTTCGGAGCTCTCATCGAAAGGTCCAATAACTATTTCGAGGTGGCTCAAACAAATACCAAACGTGAAAAAGAGAAGAAAGAGGACTCAAAAAGGAACTAAATGGGTTTTTATTCATCAGTCTATAATGGTTTTAATTCGAGAGATTGTTTATTAAGATATAATAACATATTTGTTTTGTCGAGAATATAGCCTTAAACTGGAAAAAATGATCACTTGTTCGCGCCACGTTATGGGGAATATAAAATCTATTTTTATAAATTGTAGAACAACTCATGTTTATTTATTATATAAATATTTATGTGGAAATGGTTGACCTTTCCACTATTTTCACTCATAAAAAAGGGATCAAGTTTTACTTTCATCAGAATCTTCTGAACTACATAAAAATAATAATATCAAAAGAACTTCACACAAACTTCAAGTAATTAAAAAGGAAATCGAAGTCTAATAACTAGCCTAAAAAGTAATATTTATAGATTTTAATCTGGATTAGAGATAAAATCTGTAAATATGATATCTATATAACGAAATAAGAATCAGTCGTTGAAGGAATTGTTAGCACTTAAATGTCTATTGTATGTCTAAGTTAATGGTTTCTTGGAGCACTAAATATCAACTTAGATAGCCTGATTAGAGACCTGAGTAGCTCAGTGTAGAGCGCTTGCCGAACGTGGCTAAGCTGTACATGGCTAGTGTTAAATGTTCCCCTTATTTTCGAATACTGCATACGAATGATCCCCGAGTCCCTGATGATCCTCGGTAGCTATCTGTGCCATCGGACCCCCGCCCCCCCCCAGCGAGTGGCCCCCTGCTAATAGCAACCTATTTGCAATTCTAATTTGGCGCATAGTAAACTTGGACCCCTCGCAGTGTACAAGATGCAGCCTACCCAAGCCCAGTCAACAATCCCCCTTAGAGGAATATTCAATTTGTCTCTTCAAGATTCAAATATCGTCTGTGGATTTAGCTAGGGGTGGGCTTCTTAACTCCGCTACTGTGTTTGCGTTAAACAAGCTCTATCTGTTACTTTTCTTAGTCAAATTTTCAATCATAACTAACTTAGATAGGGAGCGGGATAGCTCAGTAGTAGAGCGCTAAGTTGCCGTGCCAAAGGCCTCGAGTTCTAATCCGGCTGTGGCAGATAAATCTTTTAATCTGCTAACAGCCGGGGAACGACCATATGGGATCTTCAGATCCTCCTGGTTTTCACCCAGCCTCTTGCAAGTATTCTTGGGCGAAAACCTGTCGATTGAGAGTGATCTGGGGCTTAATCTTCGCCACACAACCTTTGTACCACGCCCTGATCTCAAGACCGTTCATAGGTAGTTGAGGCACAAATCTTTAAAATTTAATTTTGACATCCTCGTATCACTCCAAGATGCCGGAAACTTTTCTAAAGTACTGAATCACAATTTTATGAAGGCCGGACTTTCTAAATATTGGATCAGAGAAAGACTTGAAACTGGTTACTTATACAAACAGCCATCATAATATATTAATGGTTATTTTTTTAGAATCATTAAAAAAATCATACCACTAAATAAAGGATTTTGGGCTCAATACGTGGTAGAAACCGTACTGTTTTTAAAACAAAAGTCACGAAGAAAGGTGATTTTTCCGAGATAACTCTCAACGGTCAGATTTTTTCTCCAATTAAGGCTACCCAGTTTATAGCAGCTAGCTTTGCCCCAGGAGGGTCGCCAGGGCCGCCAAGCTCCATCCGTGACTGTTAAGAGATTAATTAATTTATCTGCCTCAGATGGATTGAACCCGGAACCTTTAGCGCAGCAACTCAGCGTAATAATTATACTAACATAATAAATTACAGCTATAAGTTTTTCTTTACTGAGTATATTTGTTTTTTTATATATTTCATCTAATTCTTATATTTTATTTTCACTAAATAAATTCTCTCAAATAAACCTAAAGGCCTTTGAAGTTATTATTATTCTATAACATTGATAAATATTATATTTATATTTTCGCTCCTATAAACAAAATCTTCCTATCATTTTTTCGTGTTTATAGTAGTAGGTGCTAACAATTATTTAATTGGTCTAACAATTTTAAATACCTAAATTGTTTGACTTCTGTGATGCTACAGAATGAGTGTATTTTTAATGGATGTGAGAATATTTCGTTACAAGATTTCTTCTTTGCTTAGTTATCTTAACAAGAATGCTATCAAGATGAGTAATGATCCATTTAGCTATGATCTTCTCATTATACTTAGCCGTTGAAAAGACTAATTGTGTAGTAAAGTTTATTAAAATCTAGCTACTTTAATATTAGTAATTAATGCATTTTGCTATTGGATTTTAGACTACATTACTTATATTGTCTATTTTAATTTTCGATTATGTTAAATTTTAATTTGTAGGATAAACATTAAGCTTTAATACGGAGTTTTATATTCCTGCGAGAAATCTCAGGTTCTATCTCAAGTCCTAATTTTCTTTTCTTTTTTTTTCACCTGTAATTTTCATTTAAGAGAGAGTGGACTGCTTTTAAAATTAAGTGACATGAAAAGTTTTTTTATTCTTCTCCTTTCTTTTATTCTTGTCTGCTTATGAATATTGCATTGTAAAAAAAAGAAAGAGAAAAAGGAAAAATTCATTTATAAACAAAACATCTAAGGCAGATTTTAAAAGAATAAATACATTTATTTATTTATTTAAAAGAATAAATTAATTTATTTCCTTTTCTTTATTCAGATTATAGCCCAAAGATAAGAATTTATAGTAATGGAGGGAATCAATTGAAAACATCAATCAGTTAAATCTATTGTCAATTTTTTTTCCAGTATCATTTAACTTTTGAACCATGATCATGTTCGTTATTTCTTCTATTTGGTTTTTCTATGTTTCGGATTTAACCTTGAGTGCCAACCTCGAGTCATTACTACAAAAATAATAAATGCCTTTATAAGAAATGATTCTTTTTTAATGTCATTCAATAACATTATCCATATTACGGAATGAGGATACACAGCTTAAAAAAATTATCCAGTATAATTTTTAAAAATAGAAATATTCAGAATAATTGACCGAAAGAATCCTAATGAAGAAATAAGAGTGTGCGGGTATATTTAAAAAAAATGACAGCTGTACTGCCTCAAATGTGAATAATCGTTGTATCGTTTCATATGAAATCTAAGTTTTTATTATTTCTAAAATTCAATAGATAATTAGTGCTTTTCTGTTGTTTATTATGTCTAAGTTTACATATTGTAATGAGGTGTTGCTAATCCTTTCTTTTTCGGTAATATTTACTATCGTTACAATTGAACGATCGTTGTTTAGAATGTCATCAAATACGACCATGGATGCAAGCGATATTCGTGTAATTTTTTTTTCTTATTTTGAACTTGGCGACTTGGGGGCCCAAACCAAATTTCGGTATGCCCAACATTGACTAAACACCATTCATAGCATTTACTGTTTTTTAAAACGATTTTCGAAGGGTAATATTAACTATCATAACAACTGAACGAGCATTATTATCAAATATGATCATGAAAACACGCGATTTTCGTGTTGTTTTATTTTTTATGTGTTTTAACTTGGACACTAGGCAAGCTGCAGGAAGCATTACCACCGTGTTGGTTTGTGAAGTTAATTAAATAACTGATTTACTCATAATTAATTAATTTCACCTTTTTACTCAGAGTTACACAAATACAAACTGGATTAGTTATCCTCTTACACAACAAAGCCAGACCTCATGTTTTAAGACAGACAGTGGAGAAACTAACAGAGCTGTGTTACGAAGTCCTCCATCACCCACCTTGTTCGCCAGACTTATCTCCAAAAGATTTCCATCTGTATAGAAATTTGTACAATTTGCTTGAGGAAAAAAATTTTGAAAATATTTTCATACATCATCTCATAACAAAACCACCTTGATTAAAATGAATTAAAAATGACGGTAAATATTTTGAACAAAAATATTTATGGTCTAATATAGTTTTTTAAATAACCTTTTCTTTGAAAACAGACATTTCATATGAAAAGATCCAATAGAATAAAATCATAAAAAGGCGAATATAAAACAAGAATTATTGATTGGTAAAAATATTGGTGAATTTTATGGCTTCATAAATACGATATAAAATGTTATGGGAGGGAATTTCGACGATCCTAACTTACGAGTAAAATAACTAGGCACATGGGCAAGGGTACCCTTCTCATCCCGTACTTGAGTTCTGAAAGAAAGGATTACTATTTATCTCTCAAGAGTAGTTACATTAAGACAAAATGGGTCAGGAGCTGAAGTGTAGAAAGGAACCATTGAATGGAAGGATGAGCAGTGAAGACCGCATTCCAACGAAGGCCACACAGATGAAGACCACCTTATGGGAAATTATGGGGCTGAAGTGGTAATCCCATGGGATCTCAACCCATCAATCCCATGGGAGGTGATCAGATTAAGGGGATTTGTGGCTAGCTGTCGAGAGCTCTGTCTTCTTTTTTCCTCATCTCTGCTGCTCTCTAATGCTACCTTATTGACCACAGCTTTTGGCCATTAAACTCTCTTGGCCAGTAGTTGGTATATGCCACCTTGTATATTGACTTAATGGTTTGCCTGATTTAAGTAATAGGATATTCCTTGAAATATTCATAGTTACGTGATTTACTTTGGCGTTACGGTACTTTATAAAAATGTAATATACATCTTTAATACTAAATAACAATAACCGCTCGACATCGCCTCTCAAGCATTCAGATATGTAAGCTTCAAAACAGAAAAAAACATACGGATGGTATGTAACAGTATTTAATTGGAATACGTGGTACGGAATCCACCGCCTTGAAGGTATTTTTTAATAATAATGGAGGTGGAAGGTTAAACTAACTTCGTGAGGTCCTAGCACTTGGCCCGCCGTTTCACTGACTCGGTGTTACCTCGGGATCAATAACTACTATGATGTAGTTAATTGAACAAATCTGTGCATAAATGTATGTCTTAAGAATTATATCCTTAACTTTGAATTAGGAATATCCCTTTCAAATATGTACTACGTAGCTCTATTTATTCCAAAAGAGAAATGATAACCGGTGAAATTTAAACAATGTTATTCAGAATTAAACCAGTGTTTGAAGAATTGGAAGAAACTGTGGGGGCGGTAACTAACTTGACACAACTTTGAAATCAGCGTTTCTCACCAATCGGCTGAGAGCAATCTGATCAGATGATATTTAAGCCTCAGATATGTAGCTTATTCAGCCAGTTTAGTTGTTACCAATTATTCATTACTAACTGAGAAAGACTAGGTGACTGACTTTCTTTTTAATGACCCATCTAATGTTTGTTTTGTTTTTTATCACTTACCGGCCACTATGGACCACGTGAATATAATTGGTTAGGATTCTTTGGGAGTCTTGATTTTCTTTCTTCCCACCTCAGTTTCATGATTTTCGACTGAATTTCTTTTCTTTCTTCGGACCAATTTGTACACCTCCTTCTTTCTCATCCAATATTGGTGAGATTTTTCAGTGTTTTCTTATATCTTTCTCTATCTAGACAGTCGGCATCTGCCATTTTAAGGTTCTTAAATTTTTCTCTTATTTGCTTCATCTATTGTTATTATAATAACAAAAATAAATATTAAAAAATGTTCGCTTGGTTGAAAAAGGGTAGCGAAAATAAAAATCAGTCGATTCATTCAATCATTTCAAGTTGCGATAATTTATTTAATATAATGTGTAAAGAAATTCTATATTAAAGATATTATATATTTGTATGCATTTAAAATTATATTGTCGTTATTTCAAGTAACAATTAATCAAAACCACCCGTTTTAAATTGTATTTATTAAATTAATTATTGACTGAGAGCTACTGACTTCTAATTAGCTATAGATTGAAGTTAACACGAGCCACCGCTGTAATTAGCGAGCTATTGCCTTCCCACTTTGGCCTCCTATCCCAATAATTAATTGGTTCGTTAATTAATTACATCTCTCACATAACTATTTCTAATTTATTTAAGGGCTTCGCTCTAATTTGTTTGATTATAAAACTGTTTTTTAGTTTTATTTCATTTTTTGTCTTGTTTTTATTTTAAAAATCTCGAGTACTTGTTGAAAGTTTTCCCTAGTAGTCCAGAATCCATGGTCCATTTTTGCACTTGATTACTATCAAGCTGAATCTTCGTGAATAGCTTCGTTTCGTTGAGACGCCCAACAATTTCCTGTGCGAAAATTCTCGATTGCGGTAGCTGACAGAGGTAGCAAGGATAAAATACGTCGATTTGATGATTCTCAAAAATTTATTACTAGCTGGGTTTTTTTTTGTTAAATCTCAAAATAATTATCTAAAATATTTGTCCTACAAGATGTATGGCTTGATCAAAGAGTCCCCTCCTTCCAATATGCATCGATAATGAAGTCAAAAAGGAAGAAGTAACAAAAAATCAGCTGGTTACTAATCATTTTTTATGACCTCGTTATCGATACATGTTGGAAGGAGGGGACTCTTTGATCAAACCATACATTTTGTAGGACAAATATTTTTTCAAATAATATAGATAATTATCTTGAGATTTAACAAAAAAAACCCAGTTAGTAAAATTTTTTTTAGAATCATCATATCGACAATTTTATCCTTGCTACCTCTGTTAGCTACCACAATCGAGAATTTTCGCACAGGAAATTGTTGGGCGTCTTGTCGAAACGAAGCTATTCACGAAGATTCAGCTTGATAGTAATCAAATGCAAAAATAGACCATCGATCCTGGACTGTAGTTTTTATTACTGTAGACTTTGCAAGAATTACAAAAATGGTATGAATTTCATTTACACCTTGTAGATGATATATAAAATTTAACATCATTTTAGGTTTTATTATTATTATTAACATCATTTTAGGTTTCATTATTATTATTAACATCATTTTAGGTTTTATTATTATTATTAACATAAAATATTTTTATAATGTCTAACCAGGATTTAAATTTACCATCCATGATTGAGCCGCAACTCCATCCTCATCCATGTTCTGCAGCGAACTAAATCCATTCTCCATGAATTTATAATAGAAAGTCATAATATTGCCGCACATGACATACATAAATCAATGAGATAGAACCGATTTTTATACTGATAGGTACTATCCCGTATTTTATTAAAGCTGTACCACTACTACACGTGTACATGGTACAATTTCTAGTTTACATTTGTGCAAGACGATTTGTCAAAGACCACACTCAACTACTAGATTTTCTCTTAATTAAAGGGTAAGTTAGAGAGGCTAGGTGAGCCCTACGAGGGTATCCAGACTCAAAATCGATAAAATCCAAATCCATAGCCAGTTTCAAAATAGGACTTTATATTTCAGCAACAAAACATTATATGTAAATCCTTATTATAGATATAAAATCAAAATTGTTTACAATATACCTGGATATTACTACTGATTATTCTAACGTATTAAATCAAAGAAAGGAGTTTATATCGAAATAAGATATGAATTTTTATATTATTTATTGTTATTAAGATACGATAGATAGCTTTTAATCATTTAATAAACTAGATACTACATTCCTAACAATCGGAAGATGTCTTAGATTGTACTATGTTTGTGTTTAATAAAAGATCTTGTGAATTATTTTAATACGTATTATAGCAACAGGAGAGCCGGCTGGCAAAGTTGCCGTGCCGAAGGTTCTGGGTACAAATCCGCTCGTGACATATAATTTTTTGGATCTGTTAACAGGATTTGAAGACCCTCCTGGGTCTCACACAGCGCCTATCAAGTGGGTACCCTTAATTGGTTTTGAGTTTGATCAAGCACAAATCACCTTCCTGCACAACCGTTGTCCTTGAAACAGTACAGTCTTTACCAAATTCTGAACCCAAGACCCTTTATGGGTTGTTGCGGTACATGTTTTTTTTTTTTATTGTAGGAACTGTAAGGTTTTAATAGGAATTATCAAAATTCTTCCACAGTACCCTAAGCATCGAACAGGGCTTACTGCTATTGAACTCTCTATTTTATGTTTACGAGCCATAAAGCTACTCGGAGGCTATGAAAGAGCTCGACCGCTAACCGCTGGAGGAAAGCGGTGGTGTGGTGAATGGACGGGAGCTAGACATGAAGTGGCTTGCCACTTGAAGGGATCGAGTGGCACGCCATTCCGACTTCCTTTGTAAAGCCGCTCTATTCCACTTCTCTGCAGCTAAGTAGGCTTATCAATTGTCCCACCATTATTGAGAGCATTACATTATCTCAGCTCTCGACGGTTTGTAGGTCACTTTATTTGTGTGTGTGCGAAAATTAAAACCAAACATCAGGAACAACTGTTTGCACTTTACTCCTCTCCATAGCTCCCTCGTTCACCGTTTAATCATTTAAATAAACTATTAATTCGTCATGTTTAAATAAAGTATAATGCAATGTATGGCAGAAGTTAACCACTATTTGTGAAATAGTTGTGTTGAGGAACTCGTAATATTAAGTAAATCGTAGTTAATCGTAACGAACATCTTTTTTAAACTATTAGTTTGTATTTAAACATATAAATACTAACAACCAGTTACGAAAAATTGGTTAATTAGTGACTACAAATAGCATTTGATGCTGTTAAATATTCATTACTGATTAACAACAGCTAAGTCGATGTACCCATCAAGTTTAAAAAGTGTTTCCCAAAGTTGAATGCACTAAAACTAATTCTGAGATCTGATTACTAACTTGTAATTGTAATTATTGACGCCTTTATTCAGACAATGAAAATGACATTTATCAGGAGAAAACTCTTTTGACTACTGCAAAACAATACGGCTTTACAACCTTGCATAGGTCTTACCCTCATCTAAGTCAACATAATAACATTTCACTATTAAAAATTAAAATTTCTATTGGAAAATAGTAACCTATCCACAGAAACTAAACAGTTCCCGGTTTTGACTTACTTAATTATTTAATTTTTTTATTATTTAAATACTTACTTAATTACTACCTTTTCTAACAGTAACTGAAAAAATATTTTCATTACTAAATTTCATTTCAATGTTTCCGAATTAGTCTTGCGTTTAGTTTAAATCATTATGATATTACAGTTAATGATCATTCAAGTTTAGAATTTTCTTATTATTCCTTCTTCTTTCTTTTAATCATTTTGGAGTAAGATTATCATTTATTTCTTTATGTGTTGTTCCTTCTTGTGCAACAATATTCCTTCATTCTCTCAAACCTCATTCCATCCTCTTCGATCCACGTTTGGATTTGACTTGAAATATGACATTTTCGTCCTTAATAATTTTGTGAGCTATTCTGTTGTGTATTGACTATTATGATTCCCCTAGATCTTTTACAATTTCTCTTTTCCAAGTATGTTTTCTAAGATGCCTAATATAACTTAAAAAATTTCTTTTGTTAGCCTGGTAGAATCGAATCTGATAATGTTTCCTATTTCGTATATTTATTTTCTTATTATTAATGAAATATTTTAAGCCGAGACTAGCTTCGTGATCGAGGAAACCACCCACAGACGACTAATTTAGTTAATACTAAACCCCATTTGAATATAGCCGGTGACAACCATGATTCGATTAATGCGTTTGATTACCATTCAATTAAGATGATTGATAATCGAAAAGCCAATTAATTAAACGACAAGAGATACTAACATGTCCTGCTTACATGTTACTAATGTGTTCAGGAGGAGTAACTTAGTTCACTCCCTATTGTGGATCTATTTATCCAAAACAATTACACGCTTTAACTATTAAAAAAAAGTTATGTATCTTAAAAAAATTTCGCCACGACTTGATTATTTTTAGTTTCATGAATTTTGATGGCGATTTCTCTAGAATTTCATGCATTCTAATAAATAGATTTTCGATACGATATTCGATTTAAAAACTTTATTGAATCCCGTAAGACTTGTAAAAGTACTAATTGGCAGTATGTCATAGTGAAACGTTCCTTTACTCAAATATCTGTTTGGCAACTTAAAGAAATATATAATACGTATCTTAACTCAGCGATGAAGTAGATAGCATAGTCAAGCTATCGATTCAAACAATCTGGTCGTCTCTTTATTCATCTATGAAATCCTATAATCACACCATAATAACTCAATTTTATTTTTAAAAATTACAACCTCCATTTTGTTATTTATGGTTTAAGATACCTGGATACCTCAATTATTGACACCATTTCCTGTGGCAAGACAATGTGTTATACTAATATTTGTGTTTCCTCCCGCGGGTGTTAGTCTTTCATTTGAATTATTCTATTTGGTAGGCCTTATCAATTCTTATTTTTGTTTATCGACAAATTAAGTCAATTCGTTGTGAATTCCTGTGGATATAATTAATTTAGTCGTTAAAAACTTACCTAAGACTCGGCGAATCTTCAGCGTTCGTTTTCATAATTCAAGACAGAAATAGGTTAAGTCTACAGGCAGTATGTTGTTTTGTTTTCAGCAACTACTCTACAAACTAGTTTGCTAACTAGTCTCTAAACTAGCTTAACAACTAGTTTACGAACTTTTCCTAAGCTCGGCAAATCTTTGGCGTTCCTTTTTAAAATGTAGGAGATAAATAGGTAAAGTCTGCGAGATAGTTTTCTTTGTGTTTTTTATTACAAATTGTCCGGTATCTCCCATAAAATTCATTGATTCAAATTTCCAGAGACATGGATAAAAATACTTGATCTTTAAACTGAAAGTATAGTTAAGTTGAATACCTATTGGATCATTTAACTTATTGGTAATTGTCGACGAGTATAAAATTATATACAGAAACTTGAATCTCTTGTATTCTTAATTTTCAATTTATTTTTCTCTCAGATTCCTCTGGAACCAAACCAATATCCCGGTACGTAAAAGATATTTGTGATTTTAAAATTTCCTGACAGTTCTGCAGGTGTCAAGCAGAACTATCCATTTGAGCCCATTTCCTTTTTTTTCCAACTTGAGGCCAGGATTTTTTTATTTTTTTTGAGACCAATAAAAATAATAATTACTATTCTTCCTCTAATTATCATTCTTCGTTTTATTCAAAAGAATGAATTTCATTCATAGTTATAAGAGATTAATTATAGTGATTCACATTTTATGCTATTTCATCTAACGTTCATATTAAAATTCTAATTGATATCATTATTATAATTGGAATTAAAAGCTAACTACTTTTTCATTGAGCATTGTAATTATTGGAGAGACCTGGTGTTTGAGGTCATGGAGGTCATGTAGTTCCAATCGTGGAAGGGAAAGACATTCCTGACATTTACCAGGAGGTCGGGGGTGGTATTGACCCTTCTACCTCCCTTGGGTCGTTTTGCATTGTATGTTTTGCCTCAGCGAATCCAGTACTAATGAAAGCCAACAACCAACGCCTAATGAAGAAAAACATTAAAAAAAAAAAAAATTAATTGCTAGTAAATTTGGGTGTGTGATCAATAATTTGCCTTCTGTATAATTAAGATAGATCTAATAAGTTAAAAATGGATTAAAGGGAATTAAAAGGGAAAGGGGTAGATGAATGTTGAAGCTCTGAATTACCAAGCCGGAGTTCCCATGTATAAATCCGGCTGTGGGAAATAATTTATTTAATCTGTTAATATACGGGGATGGACCATGTGGAATTAGGAAAACCTTCTGGGTGCCCAGCCTCTATGAAGTTGGTACCTTTAGTTGGAGAAAAACCTGGAAGTTGACCGTAATCTCATAAACCTCGTCCTAGAGATCAAAAAGTCTCTCTGATCCTACTGATCCTAAGTACTACCATATTCCCCAAATTTCATGGACCGTCCAAATATCTAAGAGAGAAGTGGTGAGTCGAGGCAACAAAGAACAAGAAATCGCATGTACTACATAAAATAAGAATACCTTGGTCCTATCATGCCAAATGACCAATATCGTCTAAAACAGCTGAAAGTACAGGGAATGTAGATACTATTGATAGGGACCAGGAAGGAGGGGCCACTCCTGGCTGCTTATCCTAAATAAATTGAGATTTTTGTATTAACAGCAAAGGTCCGACACGGATAGGACGCAAGGAGAAGAATAAAAACAAAAAAATTTAATTTACCATATTTAATGAAATACCTACCACATTGACCGGTTCTCAGTTGAAGTTCGACCCGCTACCCTGCTTGTAATCATCTACTGCTCCCCCTGACCATTTCATCCATTATTACTATATTGAATAGTGCTCGTTTGCCCTCGCTTGTGCAAGTGGATCATGTGATTAATAGTTTTTTCTATTTACTATTATGTATTTAACTCATCCAATTGGCCTCCTTGTTACGGCTTTTCTCCTCATTTTCTGTACATCTCATATTGTATATATATATATATATATATATATATATATATATATATATGGAGTGATAGCGACAGAGATAGCTGGGAAGCCTCAGAGGCTGCCCGCTCAGCTGAAGACAGAAGATCAAAGAGAAGCTGAGTGATATAGATAGCCCTAGTGGAACCGTTATCACTCCCATTGAGTAACAGCTCTGTCATCCCGCCGCCCTTCCCACAGTCCTTGCTTTTTGTTTATATTTTAACTATCAATCAACAACCATTTTATGAATGAGTTCACTGTATAGAACGGTATTAAATCAACAATTCATACTTATATTTGTTTGATTAATTCAATGTTGTTTAATCGGGCGATGCTGCAGTGGGAGCTCTAAATTTTACCTATTCAGGTATCTGTACCTGACATCGTACAGGAACGGGACCCCATTTTACGTCCCATTGGAAGGAAAGCTTAACAAAGCAATTTTTACTCCATTTTAAAAATCCTAGGGTCCCCTGGCGGGCTAAGATCCCGTGCTCTTCGAGATAGTAGGTTGTAATTGCCAAGTAAATATATCTCATTAGGGATACTATCCCTATTATAGTAATATTCTAAGGCTATTGTTTATATTTTTATAATGATTATATATTTATTTAATGATTGAAAGATCTTCGTCCTGTATTTTTAATATACTATAATAATTAAATATGCAGTAGTAATTATGCAGTTACCCATTAGTTAACCTTTTACGAACGGGTTTATGAGGCTAAATATTTTCTTGAACAAAAGGTAGTTTTTTCGTAATTAAAGCTATACATCAAAGATTGGTATTTAGTTATTTTGATTGTTCTGTAAAAAGTTCAGTCCTTCTACATGGCAATATGAAATAGTTTTTATTTATCAATTTTTTTTTACTTACTTACTGATTTTCGTACTAACCTTTTTATACAGTTAGTGATTGAACCCATTTTATAATACCAGGCAAAAAAGAATTACCTGCACCTTCATGTCACAACAACTTGATATCTCGTTTGTAAATGAATTTTCACAAACTATACTGGTTTTTTTTTTTTTTTTTTTTTTTACTTTACTATTCTCAAGGTAGTATCCTTGGCCCAATCCTTTATACAGTTTATACATCTGACATCCCAACTCATCCTAATACTATCCTTACCACGTATGCTGATGATACATGTGTATTATCTGTCAACACCAATCCAATTATTGCATCCCAAAGCCTCCAATCCCATATCACTGATCTTGAAGAATGGTGTCAAAACTGGAGAATTAAAATAAACTCTCGAAAATCGCATCAAATCACTTTTATCTTACGCCGTAAACCAATGACTTCCTGCCCTTCATTATCCTTTAATAATATCCCACTGGTGCCTGTAGAACAAATCCGATACTTAGGGTTGTATCTTGACAAACGATTAACCTGGAATCCTCATACGAGACTGAAAAGACAAGAAACCGCTCGACGTTTCAGGCTACTTCAACACTTACTAGACAAACGCTCTAAGCTCCCAATTAATTACAAAAGACTCATCTACATCACCATCATACGACCTATTTGGACCTACGAAGTAGAGCTTTGGGGCTCCACTAAGCCATCGAATTCCTCTCGTATCCAATCCCTACAATCCAAAATCCTTCGTATAATCCTTAATGCTCCTTATTTTGTTAAGAATAAAATCATCCATAACGACCTCAATGTCCCATTTGTTGCTGATTTGGCCCGAACCCGCTATCTATCCTTTCACAACAAACTTCATTTCCACTCAAACCCTCTGGTTTTAAACCTAGCTTCCTCTTCAATTCCCGATAATCCTCCGAGGCGTCTGAAAAGAAGATGGCCCCGTGACTTCTTAGTTGAACTTATGATTTGAGTACTACCAGTGGGTAGTTTCTCTACTTGTCATTTTCACATGTCATTATGTATCGCTTAGCACATTTACTAGATGTATTTTTATTATACAGTTGTAAATATCAATAAATAAATTTTAAAAAAACAACAAAACTTTACTATTACTATTGCTATTTATTGATGAAATTTATTAATACAACAAGTATACATAATGACATAACAAAAAGGCAATTTGAGAAACTATCCACTTGTGGTAGTATTCAGAAAACAATACTAATAAAAATATACTTCTCTTATTAGGTGTTATGATTGCTCTGGCGACTGACAATATCTGTTTTCACAATTATAATTATTATTTGTATAAAAAGATTGGCACCCCGTACCCCGTACACTGTTAATATTGTGATGGTACAAATCTTAGTTATATTTAAATAAATATAATATGTACGTTACCAGTCATCGATTATAATTATCTATTATAACTGGCACTTAAGCTTCTAAATTATTTGTTATATAATTCTTGTATTCAAGGGCGGGTTAAGGGGGGAGGCACGGGGACACGTGCCCCCAGACGGTTTTATTTTAGTATCCATTACAGCACATACTTATAGGCAAATCACATGATCAAAGTTGTTAAAATATATGAATAAAATAATAGAAAGAACATGAGTGAAACTATGGTTGGTTGGTTGTTCGAATTTTGAGGCGTAAAACCGTGGTCATCAGTAATGTCCTTAGTAGTATAATAATTTTTTAGTAAAAATTTTTATTTAAAAAAATAAATAAATACATTTTTAAAAAAGTGCATCAGATATTCTTAATAAGTCCTATTTTTGATAAAAACTTTATGACCTTATTGATGTACTCTTCCTAATTTCCCAATATCATGGATATATTAGTAGGTAGGCCTATTTTATCCATCGCTCTTTTGTAAAAGGCACAGCTTTCGAAGATATGGGCTATTTTTTTGCCATATGAAGATATCGAAGATATAATTCTTTGCCGTTTGCCTGTTGTGCCCCCCCAGAAAAAAGAAAACTGGACCGCCCTTGCTTTTATTATTATGTTTATATTTATGTTCATTTAATATTTTTATTGATAAATAAGTGCCGGCGAACCATGAGAAAACATGTTTAGCTTCCAGGTGATTAATTTTATTCTGGAAATAAAATTAAAAGAAAACAGTTGCTGTAATCATATGTTATCGTGGTAGTTCATTGATCGTTGGACCGATTGATTTAGTTAAAACATCCGGATGATTATAAAGTTAAAATCACTCATATAAATATAATACGATATGGAATAGTGGCACATGGTAACAGTGTGAGCTCGATATGATTTTCCTTTTTAATCGTAATAAGTTTTTCCCTCAAAATGTATAAAATGATTCTATACATTCAACAGGGTTCCTGGAAATAATGGCACTATTCGTATTACAGTTAAATGGATTTTTTTTCAACATTGGTTTCTTGCACTTAGGAAAGCGGAATCATGTTATTTTCATAATGCCTAAGTTGCTAATTGAGGCATTGGCTTGAAAAGCATTTACTGATTATATTACAGTCCAAAAGCTACGAAAATGTCACTACTCCGCCTCCCTCAATACAATTGACTCTCTCGACAAAATTCGACTTCACTTATTCACTTGGCGTGCAGATATAATGTTACTATAAATATTTGGACATACCTCAACTAAATATTATATGTAAATATTTTTATTTGAAAAGAAAAGATATGTCCAGGACCGGGACTCGAACCCGGGTCGCCCAGGTCACTAGGCTGGAGCTCTGCCAATTGAGCTATCCTGGTTCGCCTCTCGGTCATAGACATATCCTTTCCTTTCACCGATCCCATGTCCCCGCGTTCTCGCAATTTGAGATGTATACGAGGGTAAGAATGTTCTTTGAACATTATTTTAATTTGGATCTTGTTGACTTACGTCATATATATTATTATAATTTATTTTTAGTTTATTTGTTATTGATTGTATTAATTTTTAAATATTAATACAATATTAACACTCGAACCCGCAGCAACTGTTTCTCATATATTTCCACTATTTCTGGACACTAAATGCTTTGCAAAAGTTTAAATTCTTAATGATGTTATTGTTAATAAAGGATCATAAATTAATTAGTTAATTGAATAAAATGATGTTATTAGAAAATATGTTTCAAACGACTATACAAACGCTACGCTAACACATTACTATTGTCCACAACAGTAGGTTTTTGCTGGATGCCAGGTTAATGGGACTAAATTCATTATATGTCTAATCCTATTTTACAACACCGACAATTCCGCAGGTTGTCGCATCCAGATTTAACCTTTCATTCGCTGCCATTTTAATATACTCGAAAATATAATTGATCGTGAGTTTTAGTATGAAATTTTGGAAATGTGTATATTTCGTTAATCATTTCATAACTATATAAACTTTTCGACCAACGTTTATCACAATGTATACTATAGATGTTGATATATGTTTGTTGAAACTTTCATGCTTCATATAATGATTACCGATATATGGACTATTCTAAAACTCAGAATTATTTTTATTTTCGAGAATATTAAAAAGAAACGATTGAAAAGGCAAAACTTGTAATTTAACGTTGACAATCTGGGGAACTGATACCAAAAGTTTATATGGTCATCTCAAATTTCGTATTTACGTACGCATTCCCCACTTTCCCATCCAACCTGTATATTTTCATTCGACTATTTTTTGAACATAAATACGATACGAACTGTGCAGCTGATCGATCCTATGTTCGGTAGAGATAAACTCAAGGCCGTTGATCGGCGAGTTATGAATGAAAAACTCATCAATCACACGATATCGTGACGATTCGTTGATCCCACGCAGTGTCGTGTCAGCGATTTGTTATCAATCAGCACCCAATTCATACAAACCTACATCAGCACCTGTTCTTATCAATCACTGAGTAAGGTAAAATATAATTAAAGCGTGTACGAATTTATTGTTTTTTTTTAACGACTTGTTGATAACTGATCCACTAATCCTCATCCTTAGTCCCATCTTTATTTGGAAGTTAAGGTTCTTCCTCTTCATATCCGAACAGATCCAAATAGCCGCAAGGTGTAGGCAAGCTAGCGACCCCTTTACTCGGATTTAGAACATACTCCTTGTCGATATGAATAATTTATGTATCCCCAGAAGAAGTAAAACGAAGTAAGGGGGGTTTTTGTTTTGTCACCGCCGAGTTCCCATGAAACATTCATCCGCCTATCAACTTGATATATATCCGTTTTATATATGTAACACTACAACACGTTTAGAATTTAAATGATGGATTATTTTGATGTTTTTATTTCTTTTTTGATGTGTGAGACCCGGATTATCTGTATGGTTTAGAACCATTTTTTCTCTAGTATTTTTCTTTTTGCTTCTGATACAATTATTTTGCATAAAACTAAATGTAGTTGACTTATATTCAGTCTAACAGATGCATTCTATTATTGGCATAGCTATTACTTTTATTATTTATATTTGGCCAAATAAGAACATATCGACAACACTGTAGAAAACATATCAATCTCATCTTAAAATGATTACCACTTTTCCACGTTTGATGTAAATAAAGTTTTGTTTAGATGTAACTAGATTAGTGATTAATTATATGCTAAACCAACTATCAAAGTCAGATAAAAGGTTTACTAAGCAAAAGCAAATTGATATACGTGAATGCTTACCTCAAGTTGTTATATTTGAACTCATTTGGGTAATGCTTTTGGCTATGAAAATAGTTAGTAAAACGGTACGGATATGAAACACTTAAATTCCAAGCGAAGGCAAAAAGCAGTACTTAATTTTTAAAAAATGATAAATTCATACAAAATAATTTTTTCCTCGTACCGGATTAGTTGGAATAGCATTAGCAGGAACCCTTAAACATGTGTTTATTATTTTATTTTGTTAACATTTTTTACTGGAAAAAGGTTTTTAAACAACTTATCTTATGTCTTTTAACATTATAATATCTCCTCCTTTTGTTAATAATCAAACTGTTTACAACTAAAATACGATTGTTATATTCGTTATAAAATATAATAATTGAGAATTAAAAGGATAAACCCAAATGAATTACATAAGAACATTAAACCAAATAAACAAGCATACGACAGAATGTGAACATCATAGATTGTTAGATATATCACATATTCTAAAATAAAACTTTTTTAAGTTGCTTTATAATTGTTTAAATATCCTCACACCATGAGGTGAAATAAATATATCATGAAAAAAGCTTTCTATTTTATATCGAGTTTCTTTTTTCTTCCCACTTAATTCTGTAACAGCTCCGTTGTGTTTCTGAAGAGAATTGATGAAAATTTATGGCCTGACTGTACTAATGAATTTGGCAATGTCTTAAGAATATTTACATATTCAATATTATTCAGTAATAAAAAATTCTAAACACGATCCACAAAAAGGATGTAAAGAGGTTTTCTCTTTTTCTAACGCATATTTTATACTAATTAATATTATATTATTATAAAAGAATCTTTGTTAATTTATATTTATTTTGTTTCTTAAAACAATTGGATCAAAGGATAAACAAATTATCTCTCAACCAGATCGAATCATAAAGTCTTTAATATATTAATATTAATAAAAACAATGAGTTATTTATTTTTAAATAAAAGTTTCAAACTTTGCATATTTTAAGACAACCAAAGTAAATATAATGATTAAGTAAAGTAAATTATGATTAATTATCTTTAAAATTTAAAATTTTCATTGTATTTAGGGAGAAGGAAGAACAACATTGGACTTATATTAAAATTAACTTGTCCCCAGACAAGATCCTAATGGATAAAAACTAAAACTGAAGGGAATAAATAAACGAGGCATTAAGGGTTAAAAGCGGATAACTCCAAAACTTAAAAGAAAAATCTCAACCCGTGAAGGTTCTGGGGTTCCATAAATGGTCAGAGACAGTTCTGTTTCTTGGACAACGGTTGTGCTGGGAGGTGCTTTGTCCAAGATCACGCTCAACCGCCTGATTTTCACCTTATTTTGTGTACCCACTTTATAGAGGTCGGTTTAGCACCAGAGGGTCCTAGATCCCACAGGACCCATTTCCGGCTGCTAACAGATTAAATATAATTCTTACCAACAGCGGGAATTGAACCCATGTCCATGGCAACTCAGTGCTCTACTACTGAGCCACTCCGCTCCCTTCCTAAACTTAAAAAAATATACTGTTTTCCTAGTTCGGCCAAGCAATTTTACTTTGCCGCCTTTTTCTCATGGGTTTTAATTTATTTATTTTAGTCTGATTCTGAACCTGAAGTTTCTTCTTCGTTTTTAATGGCACTACAACCCTCGTGGGGTCAAGGCCTCCTGCAACAGACGCCACCAGTCATCCCTGTTCAGAGCAGCCGCTTTCCAATTCCTTATCCCAAGGATAGACCTTGCATCGGCAGTGACACCGTCTGGCCAACGCAATTTGGGACGTCCAACTGGCCTTGTTCCATGGATCTGTTCGTTGAGGAGCTTCTTAGGAATTTGGTCATCCGTCATCATAGCCACATGTCCGGCCCAACGTAATCTCCCCACTTTTATAAATCTGAGCAGGTCGGCTTCTTGGTACAACATTTGTAGTTCCGCTTTGGTCCTTTGTCACCATTCTTGATTTATACACACTGGACCAAATATTCTTCGGAGGATGCGCCGCTGGTACCTCAGTAAAGCCAGCTCTTGATTCTTGGATAGTGTCTAGCATTCGGAGTCGTAGATGACGACAGGCCTTATTAGTGTCTTGTAGAGCTGTAATTTAGTCCTTCTATGCCGCTGCAGTCCAAAATAACACCTGTTAGCAGCCACTAATCTTCTGTCTATCTCCAGCTGCATATTATTGTTTGCATTTACCAGCGTCCTTAGGTAGACAAATTCATCTACCCGTTCAAATATAAATTCTCCAATTTGGACCTCAGCTCCTCTTCTCGCTGCGCCTCGACACTCCGCCATCATGTATTTTGTTTTATCCTAATTTACAACCAGACCAATCTTTGCTGCGGCTTCTTTAAGGCCACTAAAAACCTGAAGCTTCTGGGCATCAATCTACTGTCTCGGTGAATAAGTGGTTAAGTCGAATTTGGGCCAAAATGGGTTAATAATACTGAGGGATATGGGATCGCGTTATCCTTGTACTGTAAAAGTGGCAAAGTTAGGAAGTGGCTAGAAATGGAGTTATTGCCATGTGCGTTTTTATCCATATTTTGATTTGAAGACCTTAGATGGTCAAGTCGAGTTAACAGGTGTTTCATATTGTGAACAATTGTCTAAGCAAAGTTAACCAATTATTCACATCAAATCCTAAGTGTTCAGTTCTAATTAACCACTTAGGTAAAAACATTTATCAAACTTACAAACCTATTATGCCTTTAACACTGGTTTACTACAAAATTATCCCTTTGAAATTAGTTGGTTAAATCTAGATTACTATTTACACATAGACAATTCTTAGTTGCGGTGGAGTATTTATTATGTTTTGAAGCTTTTAATAATCATCACCACTATCACTTACCAAAACGTGAGTAATGACTTCTCCTGACTGTTTATTTTCTCCACCTGAGTTCATTTCTAGATTTTTCTATTTGAAATCTGAATATCCAGTCTAAATCACGATAGTTTCAGTATAGTTGGTAAGGTAACTGCAAAATGCCTTCGCGGCGTCAGTTTTTAGAAGTCCTATAAAATTAGGGTTTTCAAAAAGCGATAACGATGCGTTGTGGCTCTGAAGATGTAAACCACAGGAATAACCTAGAACAAAAACTTCCTAGAGCCAAGTTTCACTATTTCTCAGGTGTATGATTTATGATGTACAAGGAGAAACGTTAACATCTTGTCATTTAAACAACCTTAACGACAAACAAAAAGAACAAAATTTGTCATGAATGTTACCTCTTTGATCCCAAATCGCAAGATATGAAGCAATGAAAATTGAATTTTAGGGTGAAACAGAAGCACAACACGCAATTGCAATACCTGCCTATGAGGAAAAAAAGATAAAATTTACGCATAAGATCAGATCAAAGCCGCATTTGCTTTTGATTTACATCAGAGCACTCCAACCCTTCATACTAAGCCAGCTTCAGTTTCCTTAATTAAGAGTCGACTTTGGAATTTTCAATTGGTGCAAAATTTCAAATGTGATAAGGCCACTTATAACATTTGGGACGAGCCAATATCTGCAAGGAATCGTCTTTAACATCCTGCCTTTAACAGTTAGTTGTTAAGAAAATGAGGAGATGATTTATAAAAAGTTAGTTCTTTTCAAGGTCCCCTGATGTTATTAAATGAAGGATGGTAATAGAGTCAGATTCTCGTAACTAGTACCAACAGTTAAAACACGGAACGGGTGGGCAACAGCTTTATTTCAATTATTCTTTAGACAATAAGAATCTTTATAAACAATGAATTTCACACGTAGAGGCCGTGTAATTTCTATTTGATTACCAAATTAATGTGAATGATTGGTCAAGTAGATTCCACATGGTTGGTGCATAAATGGTTTACTTTAATATCTCATTCCTGATACGACTAATCAAATCGGTGTTGTAATAGTGAAATACAGACAACATGCTAGTAATTTGCACAAAATTTCAACCATCTAACATAAAACCCTGATTTAAGGGAAAGGTTCAAACTTTAAAAGCACTGCTCTGAAATGTAGGCAACACCGAATTAACCATTTATTCACCGGGGCTGTAGAAATAAAGCATTGTTTCTATAAACAAGTGATCCTGAGTGCCTTAAATACCTTATTGAAAGGCTTCATAATGAAATCTTAAAAAAAATTGTTTATTTGAAAATATGAAATTCTTATGGTTGACCATAAATACAGAATTTTGGAGTGACTAACGCTATACCTATGCTACGTTTACTTGCGTGCGTTCATTCCCTCACTTAGGGAACAGAGCCTATCAGGGACGGGAATTCACAGGATAATCTTATTCCTCAGCAACTCTGTGGCTCGTTAGTGGTCGTAGCTAATGTAAAACTGGATCCTCGACAAAAGAGATGTCCCCGGGACTGGTTTCGTAACGCTCTGGCTGGTCCAGATGTTTCATTACCATCGTCTTCGCCACCCTTCCTTGTTCCTCTTCTTTTTCGAAGTTTATCCGAGATAACCTCTTAGCTTTTAGCAGAAACCAGCTGCGCCGTATTCATAATTCATAACCGTTTCGAGAAGGGGAGGGATATGATATAGTCACCATTAAACAGGAAATGGGGTGATCTCCGCCGTCATGCTTTATGGATCCTCCGAGCACTTTGCATAACATCGCGAGGATACAGAGAAACAGAAACAGGAAAAACGGCAAGGAAAACAAATTGGAAGGGATAAGAACGGATAACGAAGAGAAGATACAAGAGACAAGGAAAAGACGGTTCGCCTTTAGTTGAAGGCGATACCCCGAGTAAATTTAAATATTCATTTTGTTATTTTAAAGGGCGATGCTCAGCGTCCACTTGACTTGCATTTTATCTTTTTCTTTTAACTTCACCGGAATTCGTTTCCTTACTATCTCTAAAGATCACTAAACTTCAAAAATACAATGAGGTTTTAAAAATAACTTCCCAGTATTTCATTGACATTGGCGTGAGTTTTTATGTATAAATTATCAAAGAGTTTGACGTTATAGTTTTTAATTAATAAAGTATTCATGATATTTCGCATTTACTGTAAGCGGTTAGTCGTTGCCTGCTTAAATTTGTAATTTTCCCGCCGATTTTAAATATATTTTCAAGTTCACACAAACTTTTCATGTATATACTATTTACTTTCCATGCTTGCATACTGTTTTCCTTTAATTTTAAATTAATTAAAGTACGATAGTGCTTTTAATAATTCATCAGTACTTTCTTCCGCTTTATATTTGGTAATATTACTTTATTAACAGATTGATTTAATTGATTATTTTATTAGATAATATTTTTAGTCTATAATATCATTATTTGAACATTATTCATCCATATTGCTTCAGTTGTATTTCGTTTTTCAACGCTGGAAAATATTTTTATTTTTCCTGGTTTAGTTAGATATCAAATTCGTTCACATACTATATCGATTTTTATTTAGAAATAAAAGGCTATTTATTATTTTTTTAATTTTTATTGAATCGAAGAAACTCTTCGATTTTTCGAATTCTGAAGTTTACTCTCCTGTAACTATTTCTGCATAGATATTATAAACCATTTAATTTTTCTTAATTTACTTTTGGCTTAACTTCAAAATTGGATAACTACAAAATTTCAAAAATTTACTTTTTTTGCATACTTCTCTGGTTTAGTCAAGCAATTTTATGCTCCCAAAAAACGTTCAGAACCGGAGTTAAATTATGAGAAATAAGAAAACATTAAGTGTTAAAAATCAAGTTTTGAAATGACAGAGTTATTCTCTCTTGTCATGAACGTTTCGTTTAATAGAGGTATTTCCAGCAATTCGATTTCCAGCGATTCGAAGAGTAAATTACTGTTCAATATGTTTCTAGATTCATACCAATCTAAAAATTTGCATTTTCATTGAGATCGTTCACCTTTTCAGGATGCCTCGTATTCCCACTCATCTCGGATTTGAGTTTTGCCACGATTTTCTTTACAATAATTTCCGTAAGGTGGGTTAAGTTCTTATTTCCATGAAAAAGGTCTTACGATACTTTTTGAAAACCTTATTCTTTGAAATTATTTCATGGTTAGGTATTATACAGGTACAATCCTAAGTAAATTTTTGTTTACATGTACTTTAAACGATGTTGATTTCCTAGTTCTGTCGGGAAAGGGATATTAAAATAACTCAGCCCTTCTTCTGATTTGTCACCTTAAGGTAATGGTGATCCAACAGATCCCTATTTCACTATTTATGTAGGTATTTACTCCTTTTACTCGGACACTAATCCAGAACAAACCAACCTCCCAGCAGAAGGACAGAGCACATCGACTGTAACGAGGAGGTGAATAAACATCGTTATTTCTTCTTTGTTACCTTCCTGGCCACTCTCTAATAGTGTTTCCCCGAGGATCCAAACAACTCCTGTGCAAATTTACATCTACTTGCCTTGCTTATTGTTTGTTCTCAGCTTCCATTTACGAAGGAACTGTAAAGAGGTGTATTCCATTAAAATCCATTAGCTTTTCTCTTTTCTTTTGGTAGCGCTTGTGTATCCATCAATCTGCTTTGTAACTCTCAACAAAAGTAATTAGTTTCATTATAGAGTAGTATCTTCCATGAAGCTATGAAAATTAAATTCGAAAATATAATGTTTAATTCTATTATTTCCTAAAAAATCTCATTACGTAGCGATGTTTTAGATATAAAGGGAAAATAATTCATAATAATGGCGTGGCATTTTGATTTTTAGGAAATATTTCTACGAGTTAAGAAGCGGGTCCTTAGTATCTAGAGCGCTGAGCTTCTGCGATGAAGGTGTAGGGTTCTAAGCAGAAAATTAATTAATCTTTCAACGGCTGTAGGTTGACTGACCGAATGGGACCTACCTTCTACTGATCCAAAGACTCTTCATAGGTTGTATTGGTACTGTTTTTTTTCTATTTACGAGTTACGAAATTGAAGAGAACATAAATGCTAGTTTCAGAGCCATCCTTCTGATAAGAAACAAAGAAAGGATCAGCAATAGAAAAGATTTTAGTCTGAGATACATAAGATGGTACCGAATAAAAAATGCAAATGAAAAACATTTATGAGATCACAGGCCTTAATTGATCTCGTTAATAATTTATTTTAAAATTGAGGTTCTGAGTTATATATATAGCTTGGCATATTATAATTTTGTAAACACAGTTAGCGTAAATGTAGTTTGTTGATTTGATAGTTGAAATAATTACATTAAATAATATAATAATAATATATATTTTATATTGAGTTGGGAATTTTATATGTAAACATATTTATTTACGGTCTGAACGAGAAAGAAAAAAAACACTTAAAACATTTTATATTGCATAAATAGAAAACGTGTTTTAAGACATATCTATTATTTCCGTTTACAAACATAAAAACAATGTTAATTTTTTTAAAACACACCCAGTCTCGTTAAAGCACCTGATAAAAATTTAATAGTTAGTATGGAAACAGGGTTATTACTCATCGATGATCACGAAATCACCTTAATTACCTTGTGTCTTAAGGTAATACTTGAAACTATCTACGCATTATCAAACCCCGAACCCTGGACCCTTCCTGAGATTCAAAGTTGATGCTACAAGAAATTGGCCTTGGAAAAGGTCGACTTAAATATAAAAAGAAAATCTCAATTTACTCTATAAAGTTATGAAGGCTATTCAACAATTTACTCTTCTAGAAATTGTTTAATTAAACTTTCCACTTTTCCAGCAACAATTTTTAAACTAGTTTGAAAGAATCGTTTTTTTTATTTTTTATCTTTTACTTTCTGGTTTATTGTAAAAATATAATAAGAGTTTAAATTACGGACGATCTTACAGCTCTTTTTAAACATTAATTATATCAAAGAAGATAAAAGTTAAGAGTTGGCCGTTTTAAATGGCCTGTATAATGTGATTTATTGTTGCTCTATTCTTTGTTTCTTTCTTCTGATGTTTTATATTCTGACATCATCTAGCAGAAAGGAACTAAACAAGATAATATTTAAAAAAATTTAGTTAGTTTTTGATGGATTATTGTTTAATATTACAGAAGACTTTTCATGCTAACCTAGTCTTGCGTCTCCATTGAACATAACATAATAATAACATATAGCATTGATTTATGATTACTCTAAGCTTGTGCAATGATTGTAAGTGTGTCGTGAACTTGCCCATTTCCTAGAAGCTGATGCATAGAATCGAATGTTAAAATAAACACATTTTTCTTTTTCCATCTATAGTATTTGCTTCAGGATTATGATAAATATAACATTCATACAGTCATCAATATGGCACTGTACCATGTAAAGACATAAGTAAGGTACTTCTGACGATACGCACTGATTTTGAATAAACCTTGAAACAGTTTTTCACTATTCTGAAAAGGATTATGTTTGCACAAAAACATTACGAGCTCAATATAATAATAATTATTATTTAATGTCTCACCTACCATATAAACAACTTTATTTACGCCCTACACAATCTATAAATTCGATATTTTGTATTCATGTTGACGATATTGTTGTATTTCCCAAATTTATGAATTTGAGTATATGTTAAATAATATCAATCAAATTTAAATTATATCTATAGGATGTTTTTAAAGACATTTAATTATGTATTGAAATTTACAACTGTATTATAACAATAAAACAAGTAAGTATAATGACCTGAATTAATATTATCCATAATGGTATGGATAAAGGCAAGTATAGATACTACCTTTGGTTGCACTCGAACAACAAATGCTACTTATTAGGTAAAGATTTATAAGTTCTTTTCAGAAGCCAAAGAGGATTGTCAGGAATTGAAGAGATGACTAAGTTTAAAACTAGTGGGTTTGAGTGGGAATAAAGTTTGTCATGAAAGGATTGATATCGAGTTCGGACCAAATCAGCAACAAATGGGACATTGGGGTCTTTATTAGCGACTTTATTCGTAACTAAGTAAGGAGCATTAAGGATTTTACGAAGGAGTTTGGATTGTAAGGATTGAATACGAGAGGAATGGCTTAGTGGAGCCCTAATGCCGTACTTCGTAAGAATATGTAGGTCTTATAATGGTCGGGTATATGAGTCTTTAGTAGTTAATTGGGTTTATTAGGCGTTTGTCTTGTAAGTATTGAAGTAGCTTGAAATGACCAACAGTTTCTTCTCAAGATATTTGAAAATATACAAATGATTAACGTATGAAAAATGGTGTATCATGGAGAGTTAAGGTTAGAATTGCCATTGACATAAACAAGAGACCACCGACGACAGACATATTGAGGATAGTGGAGAGAAGTGGATGCATTGAGAGCGTGCCCTGGCGGGGAAGGAAGACAAACTGCCCGCAACGTGAATATTTTATCAAGGCCCTCAATGCTGCCTTATTTTGGTCCTATAAATTGTTGAGTCGCCCTTTATTGCAGTAAACAACAACCTCCTATATCCCCAATCCAAGATCGAAATTGGCTGTAGGGAAATATTTATCGATTTAATCTGTTCTCGATTTTAACTGCCCTATTTTCCGTTAATGGCCTCAAAAGTTTTGATTGCTCTGTTTAAAAATTCTTACGCTCGTAGGGAATGGGCAGATTATCTCCAGATGAGTATTGGTGTAATTAATACACATTACACAAATACTTACCTGATGATTCATTATTATTGTAACTTAGTAATTATCGAATAGTTGCGTGTTTGGATCAAAAGTGGATTTCTCCGAAATTTCAAATGGTCTAGTTTATTAAATATTTTATATATTCAGGTTCAGGACCGGACTAAAAAGATGATAAATAAAGCAGCAATGTTTCGTGTTAGACAAAATTGCTTGACTATATTAGAGGAAATAGGAGTTTTTGAAATTTCTAAGCTAACCCCATTAGATCCCCAACCCCTTAATTATTTTATATCGAATACTTAGGTTTATTTTTTTTTCTAAGTAAATAAAAAAATTTCGTTGAATTAGTTTAGTATTTTATTTTCCTTTCAATGAATGACCGTTTATTTATTGGCACATTCCATACTGAGTGCAATTTAGTCTTTAGGTACGTTCGTTCCTCAAAAACAAGATAATGTATCAGACTGAAATTCCGTATTTGGTTTTAGTGCAACATTGAGTTTTTTACCTCCTTTTTTGGCCACTACGTGATCATTAGAGGTAGTAGTTTATTTAAAGTTCATAACAGATTTTTATTTAAAATTATCTTGTTTTGAAAATATAAATGTATTCAGTATTTATCAGTTTTGAATCAATAGAAATACAATAATATGTTAACCGTTTCATATATATCACTACAAGACATTATCCGAACTGATGATGTCTTGTGGCATAAAAGTTCGGATGATCGAAACTCACTTTAAATAAGAAAAATGTATAACAATCACCACCTTTTTATAAAAGAAAATCTTTATTTTAAGAACGCAAGTTAAAACAATAAATATACGTAGTTCAAATCATAAGAAAAAACAAAATAAAAAAATGATAAAAATAGAATCACCACTGTTCATTGTAAAATGATTGATCCAAATTTTGAACTATATATGTAGCTTGAAACGCAAATGGGCGACAAATAGCCTAAAGTTAAAATCGGGACTAGTTTAAAAAAACTAAATAATAAATTACAATTATGCAAGATTTTACAAGTTTAATAATTAATTTAAAATGCCCTTGGTAATACTCCGTGTGATAATATAACAGTGAATAAATCATTATAATATGAATTCACTCGTGGTTTCTAAACCATAGCGCCTCTTTGGAGTATGTGAATCAGGAGCAATCTCTTCTTAACCTTCATTTTGTGTAAACAAACCTCTCCATCTCACTAATAAATGTTTAATTATAAAACGCCATAATCCAAAAGGGAATACCGCAAGTCACTAACAACCAATCTTCTGCGTTAGTTCAATGATCTTCTTAAATATTTATTTAAATAAATAAGTAACTAACTGAAATAAAATGCATCATATAAGCATTGATAAATGATACAAAGAGTGATTCAATAATTACTAGCCTGTCAAGAAGAAATGCTAATCACAACTATTTTCAAGGGATTTTTTTTTCAGTTCTTTGTTTCACAAGAACAAAGATTTCTTTTTAAGAAAAATATTTCTTTAAAACCAGTTCAATTTTCAATTGATCAAAGGGAACCTTGATTGACCACTCACTGTGTTCAATCCGTTCTTCGCAATAAACATTTTCCGAGGAGCGAGCTGCACACTGGGTGTGCAATGTTGTTATTTATGTGAATTCACTTACGAATGGGGTGATTTCCAATGTAAACATGTTTTTTTTAGTTATGTTTTACCATGTTTTACCTTACTTATGTCTTTAAATGGTTCAGTCCCATATTGATGACTGTACGAAAGTTATATTTATCATAATCCTGAAGCAAATACTATAGATTGAAAAAGAAAAATGTGTTTATTTTAACATTCGATTCTATGCATCAGCATCTAGGATATGACCAAGTTCACGACACACTTACACTCATTGCACAAGCTTAGAGTAAACATAAATCAATGTTATATGTTATATCCAATACTCTATTTGAATTGAACTTTATACTTAATATCGGTGGCCTCGTGACCTTCTAAGTTGAACTTTTTATTTGAGTATTACCGGGTGGGTAGTTTCTCTGCTTGTTTTTATGTCGGGACATGATTTATCTTTCATTATATTTACTGGATGTATTCTGTATACAATTGTAAATTTCAATAAATATATTTAAAAATGTATATATATATATATATATATATATATATATATATATATATATATATATATATATGTATATATATATATATTTATATATATATCGTTTTATTTCCTTTATTTTTACTTGTTTGTATTTATCTGTTTTGATGATATTTTTTTTTAATATATTTTAAAAATTTAATCATTAAAGTATAATAATTCATTTTATTTTACTCAGTTTTATTAAGTCTCACATTGGGTAGTGTGTTGATAATAAGCTGAAGGTTCCAAGTTCAAATCCAGCTATGACAAATAAATTATTTAATATCTTGACGACCTGAGGTGAACCCTGTGGGATTTTCAACCCCTCCTAGGGTCGCTCAGCCTCTATAAAGTGGGTACCGTTAATTGGAGGAGAAACCTGGCGGTTGAGCGTTATCTCGGACAAACGCCCAACCGTTGCGCTAAATATAGTACAGTCCCTACCATATACTGAGCTGAACCCAAGTAGTTGTAGTATTGTTACAGTTTTTTTTTTATCACGGTAATCATTTTTTTATCATAAATATTCCGTTCTGTATTAGTCAATAATATAAAATAATATTCGGTTGTAATAAGATATTTCTTATGTAATTTATTTAAAACAAATTTCTTAATACTATCCCATACTTAAGCCAATCTCTGAAATATAGAACAACATTTTAACTTTTACATATCATATCAGCTCAAGCATTGTGAGTTGTTAGGTCTAGAAAATCAAAATATTGAGCTTGCTCTGCTATTCTGATATAATTCTGCTATACCTCCAATTCTAGTACGTGCGTTTTGTTAATGTCCATGCGTTTTAAGATACTGTTCTTCAAAATACGCTAGTTTTTATTGTTACTGTCAACCTCCTTCCAGTATTGGGACAACCAGAGCAGTCAAATCCCGATACTACTTTGTACCCGAACTAACTTCTGGAGAACTCCTATCACAATATCAAGGGAAAGCAGGCACGCCCGCCCGACTTGAGCCGGCTGCCTCCATCCGAGTTCGTTGTGTCGGAAACTTTAGAAATGTATTCTTGCCAGTGGCCATTCATACTTGCAACTCGACTGTATCATATTAATTATGCGTGCCTTGTCCCAGTTCGTCTTGTCACTAACTTGGCGGCTGCAACTGTGCTGGCTCAATTGTTCTTTGCGGTTCGATAAATCTGAAGTTCCCCGACAGCTAACTTGTAGGTTTCGTACTTGTGTGAAGATCGTCTTCGCCTCAATTGCTATCTCTTCAAGCATTAAATTACAGGTGTCGGGCTACCGTAGGTGGATTATATGCGCGTTTACGTCTGTAAAGTATTTGAAGGAAATCGTTTATTTACTAATAGGATTTCATTCATTCTGTAAATGTTTAAAAACTTTTATTGAATAGTTTGCAAAATTTTAACTTATTATGCAAGAGTTTTTTGCATGTTCCTAAAGCTAAATAAGTTAATAATTTACATAAATAAATAAACCCACTACTGGCCTTGGCCTGAGTAGATATTGGAGTTGATTTGGGTGAAATCTCGCTCACCCCCCCCCCTCCGAATTAAGCTTATATAGTCCCGATGGATAAGTCGCATTCTGTCCACTATGAGCTAATTGTACTGAAGAACCGGAGTCTCGTTATTCTCGTAGTTTTTGGCTTGAAATGGAGTTGAAATATAAACACAACTTATCCCCTAGACCTTAAGGGTTAACCTCATGTTTGTTGATTTAAGGTCACTTTATGTAGTTATGGGTAATCTTATGCACAACCTTAGAAATACCATTCCGCTTCCCTCAGTACATTCAGAAAATTAAGGTGAAATAACCTGAATAATTTTTACATTTACTATTTAAATATATTCAAGAAATATTGATTATTGAGAGGATTTTGTGTATTAACTTTTGACAGAAAACTCCTCAATCGGCGAGTGCTGCTTCTCCTAAGTGAGAACTAAGCCTTAAGCCTAAGCCTTGATTAAGTCATTAAGATGAGCCGGGTTTTAAGCTATATTAACTTTTAATTAAGAATTGAAAATTCTCTATTTTCGTTAAGAATCATTTTTAAATCACTGCAATAATTTAGATATTCACTGATTTATTTAAGTAATGTATTAAAATATTGGACAAACCTATTATTAATTTTTATATAAGAGAATTTTTATTGTTTTTGGCTAGTTACATCTTATGGTTCAATACTGTTACAGCTTAATGAGCCTTGACTGAAGATTTGCCTTTAACTTTTTACCAATTTGAGACCAATTGCACATCGTATGTGCAATTGATCTCCGAGGGTATAAGACGGCCTGCACAATGTGCAATTATCAGTTATTCTGAGTAAACTAGTTATTCAAAGATTTTTCTTGAACTAATGAAATTTGTAAAGTAGAGGAAAACAAAATTTGGCATTGTTTTTACTCTGTACCAAATAATCGAATAACTTATTTTTTTAAACCTTTTACTACTTTAAAAAAATAGTCTTGGGGTTATATTCTGTTCATTAATATTGTTACCTAATTTAAAGGTTTTATATTATCTAACTTTTTTTTTAAATAAATTTTTTAATGATGTATTTTCATTTTACCTTACATTGCACACACAGTGTTCAATCCGCTCCTCTGAATGAAAATTTTCCAAAGCGAGCTGCACACCCGGTGTGCAATGATGTTATTTATGTGAATTCACTTATGAGTCGGGTTATTTCCATTGTAAACATGTTGTTTTTTTTAATTAAAAATGAACGGTATAAAGAAGAAAAATTTCGCCCCTGGGGACCCTGTTTGAAAAAAAAAATCCTCGTCTAGAATGGGTTAAGTTAATTCCTGCATAATAATTTTTCTAATTTCCAACAAAATAAATAATTATAAACTTAAATTTAAAGTCATCTTAATTCAGATCTGTTTTAATACTTCATTAATTTACCTTCAAGTAGAATTACAATTATTTCTTAAACGTCAGTAATGATCACTTCCTACCCTCTAACATAGAAAGCAAACGTAATACATAACCTGATATCTAACAGTACAGTTGGTTGCCGAAATGTGGGAAAAGAGACTTACAAAGCAGTCTACCGCTTAATGCTGACATATCGAAGTAAAAGTTGGGCATTCCTAAACTCATTAGCTGTATAAAAAGTGCAAAAATGAAGTACCTTCGGAGAGTGGTCGGTAAAACAAGGGTGATCCATGTTCGGAATGCGACAATAAGATAAAAACTACAAGTTCCCGAACTAAAGACCTTCCTTTAAAAAAGAGAAAGTTGTTCGTGCTTGTCTGTCGTTAGGACAAAGAACGGCAAACAAGCAAGATAATGGTAGCCCAACACCTGGGCAGAAGACTTCGAGGTCGCCTATGAAACTGAAAAGATTGTGCTAACATCGGGCAGGATGGCTCTGATAGATATAAGGTCCTCCAAGCTTAACGGCAGAAAAAAAAACACACACACATATACTATTTGTAATTGTTAGTCAGAGACTGTTATTCCAACTATTTTTTAGTAAATCTAATTGAAAATTAGTGAATTTTTGCTTGGGCTAGGCTCGCCGAATTAGTATTACAAACACGTTTCGAACTCCTATGAAATCCCATTATAAGTTGTTTCCTGGTCGAGAAACTTCAACTACGCGAAGAATGCTGTGCTTAATCTCGAGGAAACAAGTTTGTAAAGTACGCCCGGAACATCTTATTGCCATATATGAGATTCTTCGATGGGAAAAATAGATTCAAATGGATGGATGGGAAAACTAGTTGAGGGAATGAGAAATGATCCCTTTAACATAATAAAATATGTTTGCATTGTTGAGTAGATTTTTGATTAAGGAAGTTCAATAGTTTTAAATAAAACTGTCCATTTTTTCATTAACGTTCTTCTTTTTGACTAATAAACTACTATTTTTGAAACAATAATTTTTTTTATAAAAAAGTTCAAATAGTTTTACATTAAACTGAATTTGAAGTTCTTTTTATTGAAATATTGAAACAGTTATATTGCTTAATACAATATCTTAAAACTGAAGGGGGGGAATTATTAGATACACTGTTTTATTTGTTTTAAGCTCGAATTTTTGGGATCGTATGCTCCACCTTCTTGGATATCATTCTCATTTTTGGCCAAATAATATCTACATTGTTTCAAAAAGTCAGTTTATCACTATTTAAGGAATTACTTCTTTGAACTACATCAGGACTAATTTCATTGACAAACTTCATTGACTTCTTCAAAAGAACAACGCCATAATTCAAAATTTGGGATTTTATAGTTAAGCGTTTAGTAGCAAGTGAATTGTTTTTTGAAGCTTTTTTAATTCAGGAATAAAATAATCTGATATTCCATTTCCAACTTGTTTTTTTTTTTTGTTTTTTAATAAAGTCATATTTTAAATTGTATTATGTTACAACTTCAAGCTTTTAAATTTTTTCTAATTTTAATAAAAAAATGTTAATAACATCATTACAATAAGAATGCTTTGCTTTACCAATTACTCCATGGAACTTTCAAATACCTTGATTGAAAGTTTTTGAGTTATGACATAGTTCTTTTGTAGGAGCAATATACCAGCGGTTTACAATTTGGGCATGCTTACTCAAAAGGGTAAAATTTAAGAGGATCATTCCTTCTCATAGCCTCAGGTGACAAAATGAGCTCCTCACCTAATCAGGTTTTCGGTGACGTCGATAACACAGTGGGGAGAATCCTGATTCTGTGGAGCGACGCAGAAAACATAACTGTGACGCGGTAGAACGTGCCCGGGGTACTGAGGCCCCATGGGCTCGGGTCTTCGCCCTTAAAAGGCTGCCTAATGACAGCTACCCAATCAGCTCTTTGTTTCATTCACGAGCCTATCTCGGAGCAGCTCGCTTGCTCAGCTTCTTTTCGGTCAGGAATTGACGAAATCTTTTGGTAGCATTGCGGGTTTCTTACTTCAGTTGTAAAGATATCCGTAGGAGAAAAGTTCGTAAGAAGGTTCATTCATTCATCAGGCTCTTAAGCGGAATGATAGTTTTACTGCTTTTGGATACTATTGTTTTATTTTTGAATAAATTTTAAGAAAAAGTGTAGGTACATACTGTACATACACACAAGGTTATGATGGTACATACTGTTTCTGGAAGTATGAAAATTAAATAGATTTGTCAGTTTGAATAATTCTTTTCTTTTTTCCCGACTTAAGGGTACTAAGAATCAATCATTTGTGCTTGTTCCACGACTTTCTCTCCGCCCGGTATCTCTTCATCCGAACTCGGGGGTTCTGTCAACTCCTCCTCGGTTCTTTAAACGGTTCGGTTTAGTTTCTTTATTTCTAAGGAATATTCTTTTCGTTATCCTACTTTCATTCTTTCATTAAAAATTGTCGGTGGTCTTTTTATGTTTGTTCTTATTTTGATCTTTCTTTTAGAGATCCAGAAACCTACCTTTTACCATCCAGAAAACTTACCTTGGAGCAAAAGGGACTCGTTGAAAAGGCTCTCAAAAGCGACGGATCCGTTTAGTCTAAGCTCAAAATTAAATTTCTTCTTATATAACTTCACCATTTCCAATTCTATATAAATATAAAGGAAATAAAAAATAATATATAATAATAAAGGAAATAATGAAGGAATGTAAATATTCTTTTTGTTAGCCTACTTTCATTCATTCATTAAACAATTTCGGTGTGCTTTTTATGTTTCTCTTTCCTTAAGAGATCCTACCTTTGCTACATGTTTATCTTTTCCTTTTACAACTGACTTGTTACTTGTTTCTAGGGAGCGGAGTGGCTCATTGGTAGAGTACTGAGTTGTCATGCCGGAAACCCTGTTTGAATTCCCGCTGCAGGCCATGACTTTTATTTAGTCTGTTTGCAGCGGTAGATGGATCATATATGATCTAGGACCCTCCTGGGGCACACCCAGCCCCTATAAAATATTATAAAAATAGGGTACCCAAAATAAGGGGGGGGGAAATCTGGCAGTTGAGTGTGACCTAGGACAAGTCACCTCCTTGCAAACAGCTGTCCATGAAACAGTACAGTCTCTACCATGTACTGAACCCCAGACCCTTCACGGATTGTATTGGTGAAGGTTTTTTTTTTTGTTTGTTACGTTTTTATACCCTTTCTTAAAGTTGTTCAGAGATGAAGATTTCAAGACTAGTATTTAATAATAGAACTTCCTATTTTACATTTATTACAAAACCCTTACAATTTTATTTTATTTTTTATTTTATTTAAGAGAGAGGAAAATGAAGTAATAATGCAATGGTATGGTTTTAGCATCTGAATTTAGTAAAATGTTTATGTTATGTCTTTTTACTACGTACCTACGGTTAAGAACCTTTCAATTCAATTTTTTAATTAAAGGTTTATATTAAATGCCTAGGAGTGAGGATGCGAGGTAGCTCAGTGGTAGAGCTCTGCACTCTAGTTGCAGTGCCTTGTGGGGTCCAAAGACCATCCTAGGGCTCACCCAACTCTATATAGTGGGTACCCTTAATTGGGGTAAAACCTGGCGGTTAAGCTTGATCTAGGACAAATCACCCCTCTGCCTAATAGTTGTCATAGAAACTGTTTATATCACGTTTTTAATCCCAAGAGGGTACGGTTTTTCATGAACAAGTTTCGAAGTCAACGTTCGAGATTATGGCGTTTTTGTCCTTCAATCGTGAAATCATATTTTCCACTATTGATTAGGACGATAATTTAAAGAGTAATAAAGGGCCGGAGAGGAAGATGGCCGCGATAGCGTAGGGCGGACGACTCCGGTAATGGCCTCCGGAGAATTAATGTTTTGAGAGGATTAGCTCCGGTAGGTTGGCCAGCCTGCCGAGCAGAAAAGAAGCATGAGCCGCGAGCTATCTGGGCCAGGACGAGGGGAAGGGGGGAGGAGATATATCAGTGACCGCCCCAGCCGAGGCCTAGGGCAAAATAGTGTCCTCCCAAATCGTCCTCTCTTCCAAGAGTACAATTCCCTCTGTTGCTTCTGAACTCTTTTAGTGCCATCGGCAACGGCTTAAGAGCTTTGTGTATTGTCGGCGCTTCATGTTTGTATTCTCAACAAAATTACAACTTAGATTTGTAGATTGATTTATAAATTTACGAGGCTTGTGAGGATCGATATAATAAAATAATGTGATTTTATTGATGTTTTAATATTATTCGCATCCGCTTAACTATCTTCTAATCCTACTTTACCACAGAGATATAATAGTTAAAAAAAAAAAAAAAACATGCTTTAGTAACCCAAACCGAAAGATAGACCAAACAAAAAGGTAAACGTTTTCTACTTTTTAATTCGGTTGGCTAAAAATGCGTGTTATTTAGTGGTTTTTTTTTAACCTAATATTAATTTTCTTTTTTTAACCTTCCCACTGCTACTACAGAAATAACAAATTCAACTTAGGTTACGACGGCTTCTTATTTTCAGAGGCTTGAAGGCTTGAAACCAAAGGCTTTAAGTGAAAATAAAGGTTGTCGTGAAAGGAGTGATATGGACCAAATCAGCAACGAATGGAACATTGAGGCCAATATGGATGACTTTATTCGCAACAATGGTGAGGGGCATTACAGATTTTTCGAAGGATTTCGGTTTGTAAGAATTGGATACGAAAGGAATTCGATGGCTTACCCCAATGCTTTACTCCGTAAGTTCCAAATAGTTCTTATCGAAGTCATAAATATGAGTCTTTTGTAATAAGTTGGCAACTTAGTGCGTTTGTGTAGTAAGTTTTGAAGTAGCCTAAAATGGTGAGCGGTATCTTGTCTTTTTAGCCTACCAAGAGGAATCCAAGGAAAACTTGGATCTGCTCTACAGGAGTCATTGGAATATTATCAAAGGATACCAGAGGGAAGGAAGTCATTGGTTCCCGTCGAAGGGTAAAAGTGAGTTAACGGGATTTGCTGGAATTTATTTTCATTCTCCAGTTATGACACCATTGAGTCATCGTAATCCTGTACAATGGTAGAGTATTCGTTATTTACAGAAATAGCTTGTGGTATAATATTGTATAATGCCATTGTTCTCCTAGATTTTAAGTGCTTATTTTTGTTAATTATATTTGTTTTGTTTTTTGTAATTTTATTGTTAATGGTTTTGTATTTTATTTCATTTTATTTTTTAACTATATTCTGTAGTCACTGTCCTATCGTATCCTTAATATTGATTAGGGTTGAGTCGTAGGGAGATAAGAGCTGCTGAAGACAAGACTGATGGGTGGTGTCAGGGGAGATGGAACGCAGTTCCGCGGTCTCATTGATGGCAAGATGGTCCAGATAGGAAGCATATCGCCTTTCTTCCCTCATCTATTCAGGAATAATAAGGATTTGTTTTGTCCGCCTTGCTCTATCGGGTTCCACCAATGAATAAGCGAGATTGATTATATGGAAGTTTACTACTGTCGGAAAAAAACATACGATAAGTTACGGAATTAATTAATTATTAAGCTGATTATTTATCTGCAGCCCCGGTGAATAAGTCGAATTTTGTCCAGAGATTTGATTGTATTGAGGGAAGTGGAATTGTGTCATCCTCGTAGCCTTTGGCTTGAAATTGCGAGTCCTTGTATCGGGCATTGTAAAGAAATACTCCACAAAAATTTAAATCGATGAAGATTAATTGAAGGTAAATCTCTTATCAACAGAATAATCATCAAAGACAGAAAACTAACTCCCAGTCGTTCAATCAAATATTAAGGCACCAAGGCAAAGGTAGGCAACTTACGAATAGCTGGAAATGTATAAAAACAGCTGATTAATGGAAAAACACAGAAGAAGAAAAAGATTAATGAACCTTTCAACAAAAAACTTTTTTTTATAAACACAAATAAACAATCTAGAAAAATTAAAGCACAGCTCATATAGAGAAGCCATGAAGTAACTTTATCCAACTCAGAAAGGTTCTATACATAATTTAAACTTGCCGACTCAAATCAGAGTACTAAGATGTTCTCAATGTTATTATACGGATGAAGGTAGGCATGAACACGCATGCTTCAAGTAAACGTCCACAAGCATTCGAGATGTGGTGTCATCGGTGTATGCTAAGAGTTTCATGGGTGCGTCATAAACGAAACACACTTCAACGAATACAGAAGCCCTTCGAGATATAGGACAGCATCCAAAGATATAAATTGATATACTTTAGTGTTGTGATGAGAACGAAAAGTACTGTCTGATGCAGTTAATCATAATTAATTTAATTATCTATTTGAAAATACTTATTACAATTAAAATCATAATATAATGTGATAATTGAACACTCTATTGACAACTAGCATGCTATCTACATTCCATAGATCATTCATGGAATCATGAAATGCAGCAAAAGTCTTTCCTGATCTGTTATATCAATATTAGTAAAATAAATTTTTAAAAACATATTTTTAAGAGGAAGAAAATGAGGCAAAAAAAAACAACATATTTTTATTACACATGATTTTTCTGATCATTTAGGTATACAACAACAAGTGAGTGTATTTACTATCCATTACTACCTTGTAATAAATATCATGAAGCACGTTGAAGGATTAATACGCCTGGAATTAACAAGTGATTTTTAATTATTAAAAAGAGAACTAGGCGCAATTATTTGGCTTCGTTCTGCTTTTGTCCATTTCATCAATGTTCTGGTTCAAAGCTCTACTTCTGTTCAATTTTTTATCTTTACTAATGCTAATTCAATATTTTAATTACTTCTATATGGACTTGATACACGAGTGATCATTCACAGGCTTGATATAGCTGAGTGTTCCGGATTCAAATCCATCTATGGAAGATAAATCTATTAACTGGCAGGGATGGGCACCGTCGGATCCACAGAACCTCCTTGGGCTCGTCCAGCCTCTATAAAGAGGGTACCCTTTATTGGAGAAAAACTAGGTAGTTGAGCGTGATCTCCCCCCCCCCCCTAGCACAACCATTGTTCTAGAAACAGTAAAGTCTCTGCTAAGTGCTGAACTCTAGGGTATTCTCTGGTGGAGCATTTTTTTTTTCTTGCTCTTAGTGTTAAATATTCTTCCTCATATGAACAACCATCAGGAAAAATAGCTCGAAAAACTTTATAATATAATTGAATGTGACTTTACAACAATAAATTATTGTATTTTTTCACAAACGTTTACTAATTACGTATTGAGCATGGTTATTTCCTGTTTAATGATCGTAAACAGGTAATTACTATTACCAATTAGCGATATTAGCAAACAAATGAGATGAAAATTACATGCATTTGTAAATTAACAGATATTTTTATGGATATCCCTTTGATTACGAAAGGATTTCATTACGTGTATTCAGAGTGAATTAAACATACTTTTTGTTGTAGCTTTTGTTTAATTAAAATTTTAAAAAACGAGTATTAAATCATTATGTGACACATAATGCATTAAAATATCTATTTAGGCATACTATTTAACGAATGTTTATGATTTTTTTTTTCAATTTTAGATTCTAAAATAATTGCGATATTAAAACATATATATTGCAATTATTATATTGTGCTATAACTAATTACTTACTTAATTTTTTTTTCAGGTAAGTTCTTATAAAGCTACATACATGCATTTACCTGTAAGTACTTTTTTCAAATTTACTTTTCAATTTACTTCTATATTTTCCTTTTTTATCTCTCTAGAATACGATTTCCGCAAAAAGTCCATGGCACCCCCTATATATAATTTGAAAATTTCAGACAATTTACGGATTACGTAACTATGCTAAGCTATAAAATTATTATGTATGAGTCGATTATACCTTGTTGAAGGATGCTGAAGTGCCAATAATGTGTTCCTGGTGAAGGGTTCGTTCTATTCTGTATTTGGTTCCCCTCCAAAATGGCGCCCCACTCTCCTCGACAATATACAATTACACGGAGTCAAGACTTGCTGGAATCAATTGCCGGTTTTGCATATTCTATTAGCAAACTCGTACACTCCTTGCCCTCTCTAAGCCATTGTCCATGTTTCATTAATGCCTTAAAGTAGTTTGTATTAGGTTGTTGCGGATGGGGAGGGGGGAGAAGAGCATTATATAATGCAAAGTTACTTACGTTATTTATTTTAAGACTTAAAGAGAATTATTATAAAAGAAGAAAAACGGGAACAACTAGGTAACTCACTTTTTTGAAAAGTTTAGGAAATCAAATTTACAGGGGAATCGGTTTAATTATTTTTTATTAAAATCCATACGGATCGCTGGTTCTGTCAATCTGACAATGAAGAAGATGCTTGAAGGGCTTACAGCCCATCTGTTCTGACGGCACTGTTCGGATGAGCTCGTTTTTCCCATTTACTGGTACACTTTTTCTGCCGTTTTAACTCGTTTTCGGCTTTGATTCATCAGAAACCACTGTTAACAAACTTTGAGTATAAAAGATCGAGTTACCTCACCCCCCCCCCTATTCTTAAATTATAAGTTATGGGCGAATAAACTTCAATTTATCATAGAGTCATATACATATATATCGTTGGCTTTATCGTTTGCTCTAGTTTCTAACTGAATTTCTAAACTGAGGATTCTGAGTTCAAATCCGGCTGTGGCAGATAAATTATTTAATCTGTTAGCAACCACGTGAGATCTACACACCTTTATGGGGTCTGCATCTACATAAGGTAGGTACTCTTAAATGGTAAACAAAATAGGCGGTTGGAAGTTATTTAGACCGAATCACCCTCTGCTTAAAAACTGTACATTCTCTATACACTGAACTCAAGACTCTTCATGGGTATAGTTGTTATTTTATTTTGTTTGTTATTGCATTGAATGAATTCTATTTTACAACTGATGGAACTGAATCTTCCTCTAGCCATATAGGCCTGTCAGGACTTAACAGAAACAGCGTGACATGATCCAAACAAACACCCCATCCTCTTTCACTCATCTAATCATCCAATATTTAGCAATCCCCGTCGCATATCCTTCCATTAGGACGCGGAGGATCGGAAGTTGAGCTAGAATTATAGAGGAATGCCGTTCGGGAAGTGGCATTCTTTGAAAGATAAGTCCCAAGGGCTTGATTAATTATGAAGGGGCTTTAGCAGCCTGTGCTTTGTTGAAAGTTTTAAGTTTCAAAGTGGCTTTTCTTAATTGCACTCTAACTAGGAGTCAGCGATTCTCATTTTATTAGCGTCTCTGACTTCCCAAAACTGCGCTGTTTACTCCCGAAGAGGCTTCTTTGTTTCTTTGCTATTTAGCTTTCAGAGATTATTGTTTGTTTTTATTTTTACCTTATTAATGTGCTTGGTTTACTTTACTATATGCTTCTAAAAGTTCTTTGAGGGACTTCAATCGAACTTTTTGAAATGTAAGGAGCTATATATTCAGCTTCAATGAAAACGTCAAAATAATTATTATAATATAATTAATCATTTGATTGCCATAATGCCCACAATCGTCCGTTAAGGACCAAAATACTGAAATGGCATGATCCTAACAAACACTCTCCTATCAGAATTAGTAATTATGTATGATACTGTCTGAGGCTATTCTAAAAAATAAGTAAAATAAATATTTTTGAAAATTTCTTTTGTTAACAGTATTTTTAGACACTCCCTACCCACCTGCATATTATTACAGTATTTCATTGAATAATAATTTTAGTAATAAATAAATAAGTCTGATAACTGCCCTATTTGTTTGTCTGCTGGAATGTACGGCGCACAAAAAACAATGCTGTGGCCTGGGTGATTCTGCTGGGAAGAGTATCGACGCATGTCTTCATTGGAAGACTTGTCCGCCTATGACAGAAATGACAAATGCTGGAAACAAAAGAAAAGAAACTTATACACAAGATAGTTTTCTTTTGTCGATATAGGTTTAGTAAAAAATATAGAAACAAGATTACAATTATCATTATGTAATGAGCTTATTTTTCTAATAAACGTTCCCTAAAAAAAAATATTTTTATAGCCTCGAGGAATTACCTGTGAAAAGGTGTATTGGTAAAATAATTTGTTCAATTGTAGTGGTAAACTTTTATCCTCGCCTGTAATGAGACTCTTTACAGAGTTTGGCCCAGCACATTTTTTAAATTGTGATTTTTAAATATATATTCAAAGGATATAAAAATAAGTTGTTATTTCTTCTTGTTTTTCTATGTTATCCCTTTGTTGATGATCTTGATCGATAAATTGGGATGAACCTGTGCCAAACACTTCGATCACGAAGGCTTTTAGCCCGGCCAAGGGGAGAATGAGAGAACTGGCTGGAGGCCCCTCCTCGACTATTTTTGTTCGAGCCGGAGTGAGATATGCCTTGTTGATGAGGCTAAGTAGGTTCCCTTAAAAGCAGGCAACCGCCTGGTCTGTAAACAGGAGATAGATATCTAGCCCTCGGTTCTACGGAGTCCCTTCTCCAGGGTAAACAGATCTGTCTGGAAGCGGCCTATCGGCTCCTGGAATAGCCACTCCCAGGAGCGAGTAGCTTTCTCCAGGGCCGCCGCCTGGAGCGGTCAGAACAGAGAGTGTGAGCGGTGATGTAATGGGATGTAAAAATGGGATTCGTGTAGTACACGATCAGTTAGCTATCGCTTGAGTAATGAGTAAAAGTCAGTAGTCGATGTAATAGAGCAAAGTCCGAAAGTCCTAATGATAGAGGCCGGGTTATGTTCGCCTTCGGAGTTCTCGTTTTTATTGGAGTTTCTATCGACGTTGTAGAATAAGGGGTCATAAGATTATTTCAAATACTGTGTCAGGAAATTCATAATACCAGACTTATAGGAAGACCGTATCTTTGATGGATGGCGAAACGGAGGTTGGCCGGAAAATCCTGAGGTAGTTACTACGGACTAAAGATCTGCTTCCCAATAACGTGCCAACTGGCGGAAATTAGTGGGGGAGGCAAGATCAAGTAATTTTCTGTTGACCCATTGAATGACGAAGAAGAGTTAGGTACAGCATTTGATTACTGATAATTAATTGAGTAATTAACTTATTACACCACTTGTAAATGAGGAGTGTTGCTTTGTTCCTTGGACGTTCGATTTGCACAATGGAGAGGGAATATTTTTAGAGATTATCAGTAAGGATTGAGTTTTAATCGATTGAGATAATGATTTTTCTAATTATTTTACTACTTCTGCAGCCCTTAGCATTTGGCTAATGTCAGTTGATTTTATTTTTGGCTAATGTTGGGCATTTTTTTTTTTTACGATGTTACCATTACGTGAAAGCGTTTGAGATACTGCGTACTTCCATAGTTAAATATTTTTTTTAAGCCATCAGTCCTAACGTTCGAAATAAAAAGTCGTTCTCAAAATTTTTGGCTAAACCATAAAATATTCCCCCAATAAAATATTCGGGGAGGAAATAAAATCGAATAGACCTGAACTGCACGTTTAATTATAGAGGCATGAATTAGTGTAGGCGTCACGAATGTTTATTGGATTTTAATTTCTTAGGTAGTAATTGAAAAAAAAATCTCAACAGGAATGTGTAATCGTATTTTATTTTTATTTTCAATTGTATTCTGTTTAAATTACTCTACGTGGTTAGGCTATAAATTTCAACCAGGAAACCTGGTTGGACACTGTCTTGATAATTTGTTAGCAATAGTTTTAAAATATTTAATTTTGTTCAAAAATGTGGTCCGAACTGTACCCTCTAATATCTCAGCGTTGAATCGATATGCCAAAGGTCCCGGATTCAAATCATTCTGTGGCACATAATATATTTAAACTGTTAATAGCTGTGTGGGATCTGAAGATCTTCGAAGGTCTTATTCAGCCCCAGAGAAATGTCTACTCTAAATTTGTGAAAAATCTGGCAATTGAGCGTGATCTCGGAACTTACTTGCACAAACCTCGTCGAACAAACAGTACAGTCTTTACCTCATACTGATCAAGGACCCTTCATAGTTTGTGGTGTGGTACAATTAAGGAAGACAAATGAGTAAAAGTTAAATTACAATGTATATTATTAATATTTAATTAGGAAGTTTCAACAAATTCCGTTTGTAACATGTTGTATATTTTTCTTTTGTAAATCTCGACGTAAGAGTTCACGACTACAATTCATGATGGGTATTGAGCTCAGAAAATAATACGGTCTTTACAGTTCCCAATTCAAGGATTGTGGAAGGAGGTGACACTCAAAAGCCAGGCTTTTCCCTCTATAAATAGTACGTTATGGATGCCGGGTGAACCCAAGGTGGGTTTCCAAATCCCACAGAATCACTTCTCGGCTTTTAATAGAATCAATAATTTACCTTCTACAGCCGGTCTCGTGACCTTGAGAACATTCCCACAGCACCCTACTTTCTCGTTACCAGTAAATTATCTTTATCTCTTTCATCTCTAGTTCTTGTTCATTGGCAGACAATATTTTAATTTATTTTATATTCTGTATTTTTTATATATATACTTCCTTTGTTAATACGAACCTTCCTTCCTTTCTTGTAACTTACCGTTGTTAAACCGCCCTTTCGTTATTGAAAGAATTTAGGTTTTCAGTGGATGTCTCTCACCGAGGGTCAAACCGGGGAGATAAGAGAATGGCTGGTAAGGAGGAAATTATTGGAGTTGATGGCCGGTGGCAGCTGCTAACAGATGTTGTTCAAAGCAGGGCCATAACGATATAAAGTTTGTTCTCTTCCAATATGTGAAGAACAGTTCTGCTCAGTTCCCCCGTCCCCTCCCTATCTGTAAGAAAACTTGCCCGGCATCACAACTGTCGCCTTGCTTGGCATCACAACTGTCGCCTTGCTTGCCTAAGTCTTGTCACTTTCCAACCAGATTTGGCCGTTTCCTCGTGACGTCTTAGGCTCTGAGGAGAATATCGTGTCTTATATTTAACAAAATAACTGTACTTTTACAACCCAGGAATATTCTTGAGTTCAGTACTTGGTAGAGACTGTACTTTATAGAACAACGGTTGTAGAGGGATAGGATTTGGGCGAGATCATATTCAATCGCCAGGTTTTCCCCAATCAAGAGTATCCTTGAGAATACACTTAAAAGGGGTTTGGTGAGCCCCAGTGAATGCTTGCAGGTCCCACAGAATCCATCCGTGGATGTAAATAGATTAAATAATTCATCTGCCATTGCCGGATTTGAATCCTTCAACTTAGCGCAGCTGTACTCACTAATCTACTCCGCTATCATAAAAAAAGGAAAACCCATTGCAGTTTAATGATAAAAGCCAAGAAGCCTTTGACTCAACACAAATAAACAGATCAGTTAATAATTGATCACTTATAATTGATTTTTGGAATAATATCATTATTGTCAATTTCAAGTTTTCGGCCCATTGAATTGTGAGCCATATTCAGGGATAATTTGCTTTAAGAGATTCCAGCATCACATGTGTGTCAACTCTCTTAATAGATTAAAACAATAAACTTTGAAAACATTCTAAAGATATATAAAAAACCAAGTCTAGATACTACATTTTTTATCTTGTGAATTATTTTTCCTCACCCCTTGGCTTATTTATTTATTTTTAATCAGTTTATTTATGAGTACTAAATAGGATTGACAAGATCTATTTTACTGCACCATGTGCATTTTAAGAGAGCAATGTGGATGGGGATCATCCCGAGAAATAGAATAGATCTGGAAGAGGATTCTTATATAGGTGTTATGTATATATGCAATTGCATTCTGTTTCCCGGCATTTTTTTACAAGTTCGTAAACCTACTCGGCCAACTCAATAATCCGCGTTTTTTTGGTGAGGGTCATTTACATATGTAGAGCGCTGAGTTTCTACACTTTAGGCCTGGGTTCAAAGTCAGCTGTGGCAGATACATTATTTAATTTAACAGCCATGTGAATGAACTGCAGAACCTGCTACTACTCTATTAACTGGGAAACCTTAATTAGGGGATACATATAATTTACTTTCTTTCAGCCATTTTGGTATGGAATATAACTCTAAAATATGACCTTGGCGGTGGAAGTACAAAAGAATTCCTTCAGGACTTCTCAACAAGGATTTATTCGGGAGATAACCATTAGCGCTTACACAGAGGAGGAGATTACATATTTCTCGACAAAAACTGGTCCTGAGTGGCCGAGAGTTTTCTAAAATCCACTGTTAGTTAATAGTTAATAGCCTGAAGTCCTAATGGCTCAGCTATCTCAAGCGATGTCCTCACGATTTACATATCATTAAAGGCTTCGGGGACACATGAGACAACTTAGTGATAAGGGAGTAATCCAAGATGGTAGTTAGGAAATTAACTTAACAGTTGTTTCACTTAACTTGGAAATAAAAATATAATCAGGTTACAGAATTTTAATTTATAATCGTTTCTGAATGTTTTCTATTTATCCTTTCAATAAATTAATTTGATGGTGGCAAATGTTTTTCAAAATTGATAGCTATAATGAACATTAATTTAAATTCATAAAGTTGAAAAATGATGAACAATTAAATAATAAATAAAATTTATAATGTTGAATTGTGTGAATAAATTTATGGTTGTTTGTAGCTTCCACTACTTTGTATTCCATCTATGAGTACATCCTCCCCTTCCCAATGCATCTGTGCATATGCGGAACACTACACCTAAGCGTTATAAATACATTAATGTATTGTTCTTGTAGACTATAGCAAGTTTAATAATATATTTAAATTCCAATATATCCATTTACTAATAAACCATGATCGATTGCAATTATCCATGCAATGATAATTTTTTCTTTAAATATCTGCCTTCCCTAGCAACATCAATACCATTTCAATTTGAGAAATGAATTCAAAAATTCATCTTGCCCCAGAACATTAGAACTACATTTTTTATAATTAAACCGATCCGCTATGACCTATTTATATTTAATTTAGGTTTTTAGATGAACCTTGGTGACTTTGACATTCCTTCAGACAAAGCCTTCCAATTGTTATTTAGTTTAATTTCTTCTTCTGTCCCATTGAATCATTTATTAGAATTAATCCCATCCGTTGAGAAGAGACCCACTGCCTAGGATTCCGCCCTGACAAGCATTCCAAATGAAATCCTATTACTAGGCGAAGAGGAGGAGCGAGAAATCTCCTCGAGGATTTCAACAACTCCAACCTTCATTAGACATAAACTCTATAACCCCCCTATAATCCCTCTTCATTACGTAAATGAATTCTTAAATCAAATTTTCGTCTTCTAACTGAGTTCCACACTAACCATTCTCAAGTTGATTTTTTATGTGTTTTTTTTTTTTAGTTTTATAAAAGTTATTATAATCAACACTATAACCCTTTTAAAACATAAGGGACCCAAAGGTTCGATGTCGATACCACCAATTGTTGTTTCCTAACCTATCCCTGTTGATTACCGCCTAGACCCTTTAAAGTACCTCCCACGTTTCGGCTACTCATCAGACGTTTACTAATCGTCTCATGCCTTGTCGTATTTAGAAATTCGGTTGTTACTTAACCTAAAAACTTTTTACGCCCATCTCTACCTTCACGATTCTATCACTTGAACTATATTAATAGGGTGCATGCTCTACAATTTTGCGTTGTGTTATCTCCTAAATTTTCCAGCGTACTCACACCTTTACGGTCCCAATATTCTACGCATTAACTCTTTTTCGAACACCTAAGGATCCTCATCCTTCAACGTTAAAGTCCACATTTCGCATCTTTACAGAAGAGTTGGAGGCGATACTGAATACTAAATCAAGATTCTATGGCGATTCTATCTATCGCTGTTTGCTAATCACCGTCCACCGGTTACTGATTCAGAACTCTTTCCCAAAATCCCAAGTACAACTAAAACGCAATGCTCCCACCTAATCTTCGGTGTACCCTACGGATATTTACCAGTTGGTTCAGTGCATATTAACTTTTTGTTGGTTAGTAAATGTAAAAACTTTAAAAGTCCGCTCTCCATTACTCACTTGTGAACACTTCTAAATCCAAGAGGACTCTTCGTTTTTCGAACCGAATCTTCTTTGATGTTAGTCATTCAAGTTAATGTCCTGTTTTGAGTTTCCATTTGTAGTCTAAAGTTAATAGAATAATAATCTTATAAATTTTTCAAGTTTCGTAATCGAAAGTCCAATCAGAAATATAACAGGCATTTCTCTCCTTTAACCGCTTCTCTATTTCTTATTGAATTTCATTTTTGTTATCTCTGTTATTTCTATATTGTCATTTATATTCTATATTATTACCGTTTCAGCTACTTAACACATATCTATTTCGTCTTATCAAGTTATAATATACTTCAAATCATTCTATACGAGCTTTCATCAAATGTTTTATATCTAGTTTTACAGCCGCAGGCGTATTGACATAGCATACATTCGAGAACCCATGCACGATCATTTTACCACATCGAAGCTTGTAAATCACTTTTATGAATAAGTGTTCTACTATGTATGTTTTAAACTTTATACATAAAACGAACAAAAAACAGTGACTTATATTTTATATTATAAGAATTGACATATGATGTATAATATCGATTTTCTTGTTAATATTTCGTAAGTAGGTCCAAAGTGGCCGCACTATAAGTTAATCAGAGCCCTAATCTCGTGAGAGCTCCGCAATTAACCTACAAAGGACCCAGGTCATGGCCACTCGACCACAACTAACTCTACTATCGTAGTAATGGTGTTTAAATAGTTTTAATTAATGGATGGGGTTTAGCCATTGTCTAATTATTTACTATGTAGATATTTACCTAGTCCGGGTTGTTAGGTGTATTAGAAATGTCTCAGAGGTGATTGTGCATATTCTAAGCGCTCCTAAACACAGGTTACAGCAGATAAACTCCCCCCTATTAATTGTAGAACGTTTATATATCAGAATGAAATTCTGGGGATCCTAATTGGGTAAACTGAAGTTAGTTTGAGATTTATGGGCGACTTGTAACCCACTGAAGTGTTCAGCGACTCTAGTTCTGTAATTTCTATTGGGGTTGTTCGATAGATACTATAAAGGGGAATGTTCTGATCCTCTCTGTCTTAATGGCGCAAATTAAAAAAACAATCGAACAGAAAATTCAGAAATCATGAGTTTTCTGTTCATTAATTTTTTTTACGGAATAGTTTAAGTGATTACTTTTACGAGTAGATAATTGGTATGAATTGGATTATGTCTACTCATTGCTGAAATTCCTTAATATAGATTGGAAATAAAAATGTATACAAACGAATTAATATCTTGAGAAAGGTTTCGATTATTGTGTTTATTTGTGAATTTTTTATTATCCAACAATAAAAAATACAAAAAATATTTTTCATAGAGAATTATAAAAATGAAGAAGTAAATATTATAGAAAATTAAGATGCATTTGAAATAAATCTGTTTCTAATCCGAAATAAATTATTAGAGAAAACTAAAATATTTTGGACGAGCATATGGACCTTAAAAAAGTTTAAAAGCTACTGCAAATCCTTCACTGTGTTTCATCAAAAGTTGGAAATCAAACGAACGAGAAAGACTTTAAGACTTCAAAATTTTCAATATTTTCGTGAAGCACGGTAAAGCTTTAAAATCCAATGTTTCTCGGAATTTAAATATAAATAAACTAGTTTACTTACATATTGAAGACAATAATGATTCGTTTGAAATGTATCTATTTGCTCCTGAATTTGCTGTATAGTAGAATTTAAATAAAAAGTCGAAGAACAGCAAAAGGTTGTGGACGAAAGCTCGTTATTTAACAAAGCTTACTTTAAAAAAAGTAAGTTATTTGTTTTATTAAATAAAACAAATAATTGTACAATATTACAATAATAATATATTATTACAATAATAAAATAAAACAAATATTAAATTTAAAAAATTGTTGTAATTTTTTCAAATAAAACTCATATATATGCATCCATTGAGCTAGATTAATTAGCGTTTTCCATGATTTTTTTATTGGATAAGTAATCCAAGAATAAGATATGAAATTACCTTATTATTTTTTTATTTTATCATTTTACTACCCAGAGAAGCTGTTGCCAAGTGCCGTTGCCATTAACAATAATAAAAATATATTTTATTGCGGTGGTTCACATTGCAAATTGTGTTAATAGCTAACACATGTTTTCCATCACTCGCTTTTACATTACAAATTGTTTAAATCATAAAAACATTTTATTATGGTTCTTCTCTACCTCGATGAATCTAGAGATTGATAAATGGTGTGTCTATCTATAAGATATTATGTTAAAAAAAAAAATATATATATATATATATATATATATATATATATATATATATATATATATATTTATATATATATATATATATATAACACTAGGATGTTATATTAAAAACGTTCTAAAATGCTTCTCATTTTTTTTTCGAACATCCAAAAAAATCATTTAGATGTGATGTTCACTTAATTTAATTTAGATATTCACGGCTAATGAATAAGGTTAAAAAAATAAATTCAACCTTTGAAACGGCTTCAATTGTGAATATTTATTTTTCATCCAAATGACATAAACCTAACTAAGTGTATAATTTCACTTTTACCTTCTTAGTAAAAAGAGGACTTGGACTTATCTCAGTATTTTAATTAGCACTCTATCATAAAGCAATAGTCAGTGAGAGGTAAAACTCTATACATATATTTATTTTTTTATTTTTTATTTCAGTTAAAAAACCACCAGAATGTTGCTGGCAGAGCGGATTGGTGAGAGAGAGAGAGAGAGAGAGAGAGAGAGAGAGAGCGAGAGAGAAATATCGTTTACTAGATTAAATTATTACTTTCATCCGCTCAGAGATTTTAAAGCTAACTGTTTTGATGTAGCAAAACTTTTAACAATCGTCGTGTTTACAGTACAGGTTGTTAAGTTTTAAAAAGCTATGTAGTCATTAGTTTAATATCAACGCCATTAAGTTTAAGTGGCGGAATGTTTGTATCACTGTGTTGTTCCTAACGCCTAGCTTATCTGATTAGAAGTATAAAGAACGACAAAATGAAAAATTTAAGCAAAAGATATTTACAGGAATAATGGCAAAGATTGTGGAACCGATCATCAAGGAAGATATCCTGTGATATAAAACTCTTCCAGATAGTTCAAATCTTCCTGGGAATGCCATGATCGAAAATCTATTATACAATCTATATTAATTGTTATATTATGAATGACCTCAAACACCAGATTGTAAAAAAGGTCTCCATCTTTAACAGATTGACAGATATTGACAAACCTCTATTTTTGATACCAGTATTTTGATGCAAGCTCGATTTGATTTCCACCATTATTAATGGACATAGAGAAAATAAGGCAATATTTCCATATATTATTATTAAATTTTAATTTGTCATAAATACGAAAATTCTTTATTTTATTTTATTTGACATAAATAAATTAAATTTTACATAATTATTGTAAATCTTAATTGTTAAAATTACTTGAATAACTTAATATCTTGTCATTATATCAGATGGTATCATCATTTAGCTGGTAATAACGCATTTATGTTGATGAAGAGGATCATAAATTCAACAAATTTAAACAAATAAACCCCCAGCGTATTTGGTCTTTTAATTCTGAACATAACCAAAGTTTGTAGTTTAGGAATAAAGCCTTTTTTTTAAACAAATCTCATACTCCATTTTCAATTTAGCTCGGACATGTTACAAAAGCCTGCGAAAGTTGTTTCATTTAGATAATTAATTCTTGATAAAACAGCTAATATTCATTTTCATTAAGAGAATTACGAGAAAAAAAGTATTTTGTATTGTAAAAGTATTATGTTTTGTAATGTCTGGGCAGTCCGTGTAAAAAACGATTCCTCTTTCCAATGTCATTAATTCTCACAAAAGCTCATTCTTGTGCTAAGCCTTGTTTGCAAAATGTCGCTAAATAATTTATAAAACTTCACCATACCCAACATTTTGCATAATTTTAATTGATACATAAAGATGGTAATTTGGTAACATGTATTTTGATACGCACGATACAAAATGAACTAAATTTTTGAAGAGTGTAGAGCAGTGAGTGAGGGGCCCAGCTGTCACCGATAAATTAGTTAGTTTTTTTATTTATTTAACGAAATTTATGCAGCTATATCTAATCGGACGATGTTGCCATGGGATTCCTAAATTTCGCCTATCCAAGTATGATTAGGATAAGGATGTTTAATGAGTACCTGACATCGTACAAGTTAGGGACCCTTCATTTTTAGACACTACCGAAGGACGTTGTAACCTAGGGTTTTTTACTCCCTTAAGAAATCCTGGGGCCACCTGCAGGGCTGCGAACCCACGATCTTGGGTACAGGCTGTTATGCTAACCACTACAACACAAGTCATCTCAGATCAGTTATTTAGTAAGATAACAGCTAGCCTTGGGATCACCCAATCTGTATAAAGTTGGTACATTATAGAGAGGGGGAATCTGGCGGTTAACCGTGATCTTATTGAAATCACCTCCCTGCACAACCGTTGGCGTAGCAACAGCTGGTGTCTAGCTGGTCCTAAACCCAAGATTCTCGCTATATTTGCATACTGCATTTCAATCATACAGTTATATATAGGCCGGCTCCTCACTCTTTAAAACTTCTGAACGTTTCGCATTAATATTCAGTGTAAGCAGTCCGGATTGTAGAATTAAGGATACTGATGGAACGACTCAAATCCAACTCCATGCCAACAAAATTAGCCTTGATTTTGCGAGATTTCAATGGGGAGTCAGTTTCTCTCCAGTGTTCTCCATCAGATCTTGTAGACGATTTTCTCCTTCCCCCATTTCCAAAGACTTCAAGTAGCTCCAGTCTCTTGTAGCAGTTCATTAAGAACCCCGAGTGAGGTATTAGTCATTCACCGTGCACCCAAACATTTGCATATAAATTGAATAATAGCTCATCACTCTAAGCCCCCTACGATTTTCGACTCCACAAGAAGCTTCATGCGACCTAAGAGTTTGCATTTTTAAAACGAAACTGGTTAGTCAATTACTGGATCCATCCAATTTTCTTGTTCTAAACGAAACTCAAATAAAACAGGTTCATTTATCTGATTTACCCATTGTTTGTCAGGACTTATTTGAAGTGCAAACCGCATTTAGCGACTTTTGGCTGGTACGGGGTATGCGTTTTGTTTTAATCAACTTTAGTTATAGGTTAGAATTTCATTGTATAATAATTATTATATTTAATTAAAAGTCGTTTAATATTTGTGCAATTGATGCTGGTTCAATAACTTCAATAACTAGTTGAAATTATCGTTTCCCCTAAAATACTTCATTGTTTTATGAAATTATTTATATAAAATGACCTAAGTATTGTTGAACTTAACGATGCTAACAATTAAAATAAAGTTCTCAGTTAATAATTTAACTTTACAAGTTTGAAATTTGAAAATTCAGACTATATATGATTTAGAAACTCCAAAAATGGCCCAGTTGTCTTCAGATTTCACTCCAGTCGGCAGTCCTCGTGGCTGTCTTTTTAATTTTATTTTTCGTTTTCGTTAAGCGGATTCTCCATAAAATAGATCTAATAAATTTAAATCTATTTCAAACAAAATCATTCTATCATTTATATGAAATATAATCTGTTGTTTTTTTTGGATGTTTAAATACCTAAAATATCTCATATGGCTTAAATGGACTTTTCCCACTCAGCTGCATCTACATAACATTTCAGGAGTTATTTCCAATGTTTTTCGATGCTAAAGCTCAGAAAAAGAAATATTCTGTAATTAGTATTTGGGAAAGATTGACTTATTTCCCCCGGTGTAAAAATCGAAAATAATGATGTAACAATGGTAAGATTATTTGCTTCACCAAAACCTTATACTTTTAGGAAATAAATATTCCCGTAGTCTTGTTGTCTACGCGATATTAATATTGGGCAACAATGCATAACCTATGAACTAAGTTTGGAGTTAATATAGTTAGGTAATATTTATATCTATGTAAGCTGAAGTTAGGTCATTTAATATTACATATTTCAGCTTATTCCTGATGGACTCACCTGACTTGCGTGAACGAACAAAGGTCATCGGCTTCACGTGTGGCAAATAATTCAATAGCGATCAATATGATAGAAATTTATTAATTATCTTACCTCCCTACAGAGTAAAGAAATAATTAAAAGAAAATAAATGAATAATAGAGAGATGGGAGAAAAGATCAATTTTACTGCATATTTCGTACAGTGTTGCGTGAGAAATTTGACCAACGTCAGATGAAAATGTCAACCTTGATGAGTTTAATAAGGAAGGGGCTTTTGCAACTCAGCCATGAAACAAGAGAGCCATCATCTCTTGAACTTATCTCGTCAAATGGTGTTTTAGAAACTTTTCTTAAAATTGACTCGTATAACATAAGTGTTTTTGTTTTGGGTTCGCAGCTGCGAATCAACTGTATTTTAAGTATAATTGATAAAGATGTGTTGGGGGAGTAATTTCTTCTTTTATGATATAATTATAATTGAATTATCGGGCTCTAGAATGCAGCGAAAGGAAAATCCGGCAGTTGTAACTAGGAGTGAGAAAATCCATATATTTTTGGCCGAAGAAGAAATGTCGTATATTTAATATTTAATATTTTTTATTTATCTATTTAATATTTTACTAGCACTGTCCTCACTACGTACGCTGATGACACATGTGTGTTATCAGTAAATAAGGATCCATTTGTTGCATCCCAATCTCTTTAATCCCATATCTCGAACCTTCAAGAATGGTGTCAAAATTGGAGGATTAAAATAAATCCTAACAAATCCCATCAAATTACCTTCTGCCCTACTGTATCCTTTAATAACATTCCACTGAACCCTGTCGAAAAGATACGTTACCTAGGACTCCATCGGGATAAACTTCTCACTTGGAATCCTCATACAAGACTGAAAAGACAAGAAACTGCTCGACGTTTTCGCCTACTTCAACATTTACTGGACAAACGCTCTAAGCTCCCAATTAATTACAAAAGACTCATTTACATGACAGTTTTCAGACCTATTTGGACATACGGAGTTGAGCTTTGGGGCTCTACTAAACCATCCAATTCATCTCGTATCCAATCCTTCCAATCCAAAATCCTTCGTAAAATCCTCAATGCTCCTTATTATGTCACAAACAAACTCATCCATCATGATCTTAATATCCCATATGTTACTGATTTGCCCCAAACTAGATACCTATCCTTCCATGACAAGCTCCATACTATTTTCCTATATCCAAACTATTTTACTAGTAATGAAACACATGGAACATCAATCTATAGGTAGACGTTGTAAATAGAACTAATTTCTTTAAAAATGCATGCTAAAAAGAGTACCAATATGATAGAGGAGATCGATCCAGTCTGTTAGTTAAGCGCATAAACACCATTTGAAGATTATTACTCGTATATTGTTAATAATTTTCTTCCATATAACACATTGCAACAACAGCTGTGAAGGAGAAATATAGAGCAACTAAATCATAATTCTTGTTAAGTAGAAATAAATTGACAGAACTGCCTCGACACCCTCTTGGGAGGTACTGCAGTCTTTCTGCCGCAGTCCTCCAATGTTAGATCACATCTATGTCTAGAAAAAACACTCCCCTAGCTCAATGCATTGACAGGTCAGTAGATGGGGGCTACGTGGTTGGGAATCTGGTTACATTTGACGTATTAGCGTGTCAGTCAACGTTTTTGAGTATCTGAAAGTTGGTTTTTCTTTTTCTTTATTTTTTTTTGCCAATACAAAAAAAAAAGACGCTCCTAACATACATAAACATTTCACAAGATTGTTAAACTCGTAGGTAACAACATAGATATTACAGAGAAACATGTCAGCAACGCCTACTGATTTCTGTATTCCAGGTAGAATGGAGTCCGTCGAGGAGAGGTTTGCAAGTACTAATTAAAAAATAATTATGCAATTATTACATCCTGTTATTTTTTTTTCTTTAGAACATAGACCATTTATATCACTCTTATCAAAGCAGTATTAAGATGATTTTATTAGATTGAAAATAAGAGTAATTGAACATCCTCGCATTTGACCAATACGGATGAGTTCTATAGACTATATCAGTAGTTGCTATTTACAGAACTTGATGCTCCCGCTTCTGTAATCTTGGTTTTCTACAAATAAAAGTGAGTTGATATGTGTTTTTTTCAAGCAAAACAAATCTAATATTGTTGGACAAATTAGTTGTCTTTACTTTGCAAAAGCACTTAGAAATGAAAATGTCCTCTTCTATTATAAGATATCTGATTTAACCATTGTAAAATAATTTCTCGATCTTTTAGTGTTAGACGAATATTGCCATGTTTTGTTCTGGTTTTATTAATATCTAATGAGGCTAGAAAGTCACTATCATCATCGAACTTCAGGGTTGTGATAAGGTTTTCATAGGACGAGATCTTTAAAGTGTCATCTATGATATAATATAATTTAAAAAAAATAAAAAAAAATAACTGCACAATTTCCCCTAAGATAGTCATGGGGTGACTTGGGTTCAGTACCTGGGAGAGACTGTACTGTTTCATAACCGCTTTATTGAGAATGAGTGATCCCCAGAAGGGTCTGCAGATCCCACAAGATCTATCCACGGTAATCGGATTAAATAATTTATCTGCGACAATCGGATTCGACCTCAGCAACTCAGTGATCTACACACTGAGCTTCGTCGCTCCTTTTTAGAAATTTAATTAAATTTAAATTACACACCTGTTGGCCTGAATGAAGCTGACACTCCATTGGAAGACTACTAGAAGTGAAGGCCCAAAGCTTCGAATTTATCGCTTGTGTTGAGAGCAGCCTGGAAAGGAAGAGCCTCATACATGATAATTTATGCATCCATGGGTTTTTAGAGCTGGTCGTGAGGGACGCTCTTGCCTCACCGCCTTTCCGATATTCCTTCGTATCTTTCTTATCATTCGAGATAGATTTATTAACAAGAAAGGAAGCATGTGGTGTACTGATATGAAAATAAAATCATATCTGGTAGGGTAAAAATATTCACCGAGCGGTGCTAACCTTGCGCAGTGTATCGTATGCTCGAAGGATTCATATCCTTACGAGGGCTTCACATTCGACCACAAGAGTTCTAGTAGGCTATATCAAAGCTCCACTTCTGTAAATTGGTTTTCACCATTAAACAACGTATAATGTACTTGGGTTTTTCACCGACGAACCTGGAAATGACATTCTCTTGTTTTAAAAAATTCTGAAACCAAAGTACGAAAATTGCTCATTGTGACAATTTAGCCTCATAGTGCATGGCTACAGTAAATTATAGGAAAACTTGACGGTTGAGAGCGATCTCGCCCTAATCACCTCCTTTATCAATCGTTGTCTTAGAAATAGTCCTTATAAGGTTTTGAACGTAATATCCTTCATGGGTTGTAGTGTTACAGTTTATCTTTGTTTCCTATTGATCAATGAATGTTATTTCGGAAACAATTAGGTCATATTCCAACCATTGTGAGCTGTAGAAATAATTATGGTACGATCTATTTTACCTTGTTATGTCCAACGCAATACGAAGTTATATACAATGCACTAAAAGGTAAAATTACAATCATGTGATACAATACAATTGCAATACAATCACGTGTTTTTTTTTTTACTACTTTTAGTACTTTTGTACTAAACTTACTTTTTTTTTTTTTTTCTTAGTTTGAAGTTTGAGGGTTGGTAATTTAAATTTGAGAAGGTTTTGAGAGGATCTCTTTTACTCTACTTTCTACGTTTCAAGCGAGGGGTGAAAATTGGAAAGGTTCCAATTTCATTAATTTCGTATTTAGTTTTAATGTTCTCAGTTTAGGATGATTTAAAACGTGATATTGCCATTTCGTGTCCGTACTTCTGCGATGAAAAATATAATTGTTAATTTTTTAATTGATGAGGGTTTGTGTTGATAGATGAATTCTTCAGGGATACTTTTTTATTTATTTATTTTTGCTACAGTGTTAAGTGCAAGCTATAGTAGTTATATTTGATTTAAATGAGGTAAATCAGCTTCAATGTTAGACTACCATGGTCATTTAAACGCATCAAGAAGGACTGGAAGCTTGTAGAAAGAGACAGATCCATTATCCGGAAGACTTTGCCCGGGGAAGACAGTCAGCCGGAGATCCCAGCGCTGCTCATTGTTCCCCTCCGTCACCCTCGTTACCTCCGACGGATCGGAATGTCTTATCTGACCTTCCATGTTTTATCTGCAAAGGGAATGTTGTAATGGCAAGTAGTCACTTCCTGTTGTGAAATCAGTAGTAAATACATGAAGCGATGATTACAAATGTATTTGATTAAGTGTTGACACTGCCTGTCTATGCGTATCCTTGTACCTGTCTCGTGTTACTTTCCGCTGTATTAATGATTAGTTGAAAATCCTTGTAAGGGCACATGTTTCTTGTGTTATTTCCCTTTCTATTCGTAATTAGTTTCAATATGTTGTTTTTAAAAATAGTAAATTTTGTTTATATTTTGCTGGGGTAAAAATTACCCTCTTATTTTATTGTCCTCAAAATGACATATTTTATAGTCCACATCCCTGACATGTCTATGTTCACGCTGCCTTCCGTAAAATCGGCTTTAACTTAATAATTATAATTATTTATCTATGTTTTGGCTTTTGATACCAAAATATTACTATTTCTATCCATGATGTGATTAATCATTGGTTTACGATAAAAAAAATTAAGTAAAAAACCCATGAAGGTTGTTATGAGTTCACGGTAGAGACCTTACTGTTTCTAAGACTACAGTAGTCCGATATCGCGTTCGACCCGTGTAGAATACCTGATAGGGCCTGAGTGAATCCCAGGAGGGTCTGTAGGTCCCATATGGTCCATCCGTGGCTGTTAACAGGTGAAATAATTTATCTGCCATATCCAGGTTTGAACTCGGGACCTCCCACCCTCTAAAAATGTCGGTTTTCGATACTAAATACAACTAAATACCTGTTCAATATTACTGGCAATATATGGGAAATATATATTTTCTAAAATAAAAATAAAAAATCATTCTTTACTGCAGTGGCTAAATCCTCCTCTCCCGTTGTATACACTAGTTATGTGTTATAATAGACCACAGAGAGATCCTGGAGAATTATGCCGCTGACTGCAGCCGTTGGAGATGGCGGAGCTCTCCCCTGAGTAATGGCTAAGATAATGCCTCGACTAATCCAGGTCTTAAATAGTAGGAGCTGGCCTTGTTAGTATATTATTAGAAAATTAGCTCCACGGGGGGGCGCTTTTAGGAAATTATGGTTTCCATTTTAGCCTGCGCCCTTAAAATATCCTCTGAAAAACTGGTCATTGCAGTAATATATAACTTGATAAATCTTATATATAAAAATTAAATAAAAAACCTGTACCACTACAATCCATGAAAAGTGTTGGGTTCAGTGTGCTGTAGAGACTGTACTTTTTCTTAGCGAACGGTATATAATTTGGTAATATTTAAACTAGGAGGAGATTTGGCCGAAACCAATCCACTTTATAGAGGATGGTTGAGCACCAGAAGGGACCGCAGATCTCATCGGCTCACCCATGGTTGTTAATAGATTAAATAATATTTCTACTACAGCTGGATTTAAATCAGTGAACTTACGCTCGTTGCTCTTCACACTGAGTTACGGCTTACACAAACTACCATCGTCATGCCTACAATAAATATATACATATTCTTTTAAATTTGCAAATAAACAACTTGTGTAATAAGGTCCCCATGTTTATTTGTCATTAGCATAAATGTTGAGAAAGGGGGGCTACGTTAGGTACTACTGAATGTATAAAGAGAACTGTGGGTGTTCCAATCTCGCACAACTGCCTGGAGGGACATTAAAGTAACTTGTTTCGCCAAAATGGAAGCCAACCAATCATTTACGAAATTGAAAAGTGTCAGCACCAAAGCAGGAACGAGATAATTAGTATGTAAATAATTGCCGTGATTAACCTGCAATTAAAATAACTTCAGGTGGCGAGTAATTTACTCATGTTCAAATTAAGTATGTTCAAATTTTCAGCAATATTTATAATTTTTGATATGCCAATTAAAAATCTATTTCATAATTTTATTAATGAACAATGCACATTCGTATTTATAATTATTTCTGTCAAGTAGGTAAATATATTTTTTTTACTTTAACTTTTACTTTGATTATTTTACTTAGTCTTATCTTAAGTTGTCATGTTCCTCAAGTTCATTTATCTATATATCTTTTTCATTTTGTGAATTCAAGGAAGGAATATTATCCAAATAGCAAGATCACTAGGTTCCAATTACGTTACGGCAGATTAGTAATTAAAGTAATTTATACTTTAAAAGCCAAATATGCATCCATTGGACTCTATTGACCCTCTTGAGGCTCACTCAGCCTCTTTAAAGTGGGTACCATTATTTAAAAAAAGACAGTTGAATTTGATCTCACTGACATCACATCCGTGTACAACTGTTAGTTTGGGTTCTGCACCCTCTACCATTTACTGAACGCAACACCTTTCTTTCAAGATTATGTTTTTTTGTTATAATAATTACTGTTCTCATTTTTTTTCTAGCAGGAAACATTATTACTTCCATATTTCCTTTGTTTTATTATCCTTAAAATTTAATATTATAACTTAATTTAATATTATGAATGGAATTAAATCTGTATGTTTTAAGTGAGCTTTAAATACTCTTCTTCTTTATAACAAAAATTTAATCTCTCCCTTCCACAGTATTGACTCATAAATTGAAATAACATATTAATACCGCAATTTCATGGCTGGGCGGGTGAATTTAAATATATTGGATGTTAATCGGTCGGCTGGCTCTCGAAACAGATCGATGAAAAAGATGTTGACACTTGTTCATTCGTCCGTAAAATTATTGTTTGAATTAATTCGATGCCGGTTAACACCTCATCAAACACTCGGATTAATTTTTATAATGAATACACGCCTTTATATTAAAAGTAAGTCGAGTTGTTTTTTTTAATCTATAATAATATTTTGTCAAAGAATATTAAAATTAGCGAATCGAGTGTTGATCAGATAATGAAATGTCAGACTTAGGGAAGTTTTTTCCCTGTAAGACCGCTTTCTGGTCCTGAGTGCACGATTTTTTATAACGAGAAAAGACCTCTCTCATACAGTTTTTGTGTTGTTTTTTTATACCTATGCATACATCTTCATATTGAGGATAGTCAACTATATTGTAGTTGATAGTCACTATCAAGAGTAAGATGAACTTAATGAAAAATTATCTCTAGTATTCATTTTGCTTCAGTTACGTCCAGAATAAAGAATGGTGGGAAAAGAAGTTTTATAATAATAGGTATTTAATTTTATTTGCGGAATTGTCCTGTTTCTTGCCTAAATATACCACTTACGTTTAATTTAAATAAAGTGAATAAAATAAATTAAAGTTTTGTATGCATTTTGGAACATGTATGCAAGATCTGAAGAAGAAAAAAGTGTTAGCAGGTGGCTTTAGAATTTTTTCAAGGCAGTAAAAAATCTTTGATAATCCCGTCCTTGGGAAGGTAAGTGAAATAGAGGCCCCGAGACTGTCAGATGTCTGTTACTCGTTTATGATTCCTATTCTGATTATACTTGGGTATTTAGGACTCCAATCGTAATATCGTCCGATTAACCATAGCATCATAAAGTAGCGCTAAAAGAATAAACAACAACACATTACCTGTTTAAAAAAAAAAAGAAAGTAGAAAGTAATGCATGACTTTTATGCTGACTTGAGTTGATGGCAGGCGCAAAAGGATTTAAAAAACAAAATCTCACACATTTGCACAATAGTCACAAGAATACTGTTGATGGTTATGAATAATCGATTTATCAATTCTAGTGATATATGCCATATGATGTATTTCTCAATTACAGCGACGTTAAGTAATAAAAGTGTAGATAATATGAAATTGTACTTATCAAGCAATCACATTTTATATTCATAGCCAATCGGATAATTACGGACTAAGCAGAGCAACCTTTTCATATAAGCCAACGATGCTCGAGCACAAATATGGACGAGGTTAGGAATCTATACCCCTACTTCTCAGCCTGTAGGGGATTCTTTACAAGCACTTCCCTGAGTCCCTGGGGAGACCCGAGGAAACCCAAACAACCGCCGGTTGGGAAAAGGAAACCATTTCAGGCTGTTCACTCAAAGATATTGTTTGTTCGGAAAATATTAAGGAATCCCTCTCAGCTGGGAATGGAGATGGGGCTGATTTCCTAACAACTTTAACATGATTGTTTAAGCAAAATGAAAATAGTTCGAGGAATACATATTCATGTCTTAATTCTTAGTGAATAATTGCACTTATAAATGTTATTATGGCGTTGCAAATCTTTTGTAATATATCAAGCTCAGTTATCATATTCATTTCTTGCTGAACACAATTTTAGCCCCATTGCTTTCTAGCTTATTTTATATCATTTAACTTGATTTTCAAATAATGTATTCCTCCTTTGAACTCTAATTTTCTCTCTATTATATGAAAAATAGTTTCCCACGCGAAATATATATGTATAAGAGGTAAGTTGAGAGGGTAGTTTATTACATACAATGTTCTCTTTTTTTTGTTTTTCCCTAGCCCCTTGTTCTGATCTATACTTAGACTTTAGAAAAGAGCACAGATCAAATTATCGGGAAGGAAATAACTAATAATCACGCCATAACACCCAAAATTACTTTAAAAAGAAAAAATTAGCAGTATAAAAATTGTAGTAAAAAATATTCAGTTGAAAACGCTGTGTAAAAAAAAATTGAATTTGACAAACAGTGTAACAATTAAACAACCAAACACCCCGCTGCTAAGTCCGATAGGGAATTCATCCTAGTTTCTTTAAATCTAATTATTTTTAAAAATATTTCATAATGAAGTCTGTGTCTTCCTTATGACTACAGATGCAATGCAGCTATTATTTATATCTTGTATATACTTTTTTTTCCTTAAAGTTCTTTGGAAGGAGTATATATAACACGATGAGATTCAGAAACTCTACGATTACTAATACCAAAACGGAATCTTTGCTCTTCAGTCTCCTGAATTTTGATAGATTCGTTATTATTTTTTGCAATCCTAGGGTTACATCCTTTCTTAAGTTGTAAGACCACTCTAGACAGTTTATTAATTGAGTACATGATCTGTTATTAATATTCACCCCTCGTAGTAAGTTCTTTTAGTAATGAATTCATTCTGTTTGTTTATTCATTTACCATCACTTTATGACGCTCTGACTAATCGGACAGTTATCAAACGGTGTAGAACTAGCAAGAACAAAAGGCATTATTACGAACTAACTAGGTAACTTATTGCTATGAACTATCACTAAAACTTATTGACTATGGTCACTTAGAGACAACTCTCTTACATACTAACTACTACATCTCTCCATTCTCTTACGTCCTACCTTCTCTTCTATCCTAATATATCCTAAACATTGAGGAAACGTCCTTACTTCAGGTCGTCGACATGTAACTCTTCCTTTAAAAAATCCTTAGGCCACCTGCAGGACTGAGAGCCCGCGATCTTGGGCATAGTAGGTTGCTATGGTAACCACTGTACCACAGGTAGTCCTTTTAACTCTTTTTGCGTAGAAAATATTGATTTTGATTGTTTTTTATCTTATTTATATGGTTCAAACGTCATTGTGAATATTTTTTCAACCAAATAAGCCATTAAAGATAATTAATTTATCTATTTATTTGAACACTCTTCCTTCCCTTATGGTAACACGGGTTTCGACAATATTAATTAATACACAATATAAAAAATATATAATTAATTAACGATGTTCAACAACAGACCGTATCGATCTTCGGCGAGATCTATTAACGAGCCGACACACTGTTTACGCTGGTGCACCGCAGCCCACTCATTAGTACAACCGTTTCAGCTCACAGTCAGACACTCAGCTTTCCTCACCAAGTCTGTGGGTGGAGAGATTTCTCTCTTTTCCTTTCTGCTCTTAATTTTAGCTTTTAGTCAGCCTTATGCCAACATAAAGCCACTTATATGATATGCAAATCATGCTGTTTAGGGCGGGATACATCGATTGTTGATATGCTCTAGGACGATACCAATGAGCCAAGTCCAAAGTCAATTGAGTTAATTCCAAATTCATTCTTTCTAAGCAACTATTTATAATACTTTATTCTTATTATAAACCCTCGCTTTTATTATAGACAGGGCGATTGTAGTTTCTGTCATAGCATAGTGTGTAGAGAAATGAGTTACTCAAGGTCTCTGATTTTAATTCAGCTGTGGCTGATAAATTATTTAATCTGATAACAGCCAGGGGTGCACCCTTTTAAATCTACCGACCCAGCCTCTATAATATACACTTAATTACAATATTTAATATATAAATACAATTATAATTAAGGTACACTTAATTGGGGGGAAACCTGGCGGTTGAGTGTGATCTCACATCCCTTGGTTTAGAAACAATACGGTCTTTGCTATGAATGGAATTCAAGTTTCTTAGTTCAGAAGAAACGTTTATTGATATAGTTATACATTTTATTGCGTTCCAAATTTATTGTATTTTATTACTTTTCGGACTACATTTATTAAACTAGATTGGATCATAATTGATTTTTTTTCATTCCAAGTCTAATCATGTAATTATCCTATTCAAATACACTGATAAATGCAAGATATTGTAAGCAATTAACTTTTTTCTTTATAAAACATTTTTATAAATTCTAATTAGATAAATGGTATTAACTCTGACGATATATCAGTGCCAGCTGGTTTTTATCTAAGATCGAATTCTCGTATTCTAACACCTCCAAGTTGTTCTTAAGGTGTACCTATGTGCACCTAAACCGGAAATAGGAGTTTGGTTAGGAGTTTTTGTACAACCGTTGAATTGAATTTAAATCTACATAAAATTAAATGTATAACAGGTGGTGTTGAGGCGTTACACATTTTCAACGTGTTTGTAGGTCCTTGTTCTTATTGCTCACTTTCCCTGTTGATATGGGGGCAAGTATTACGAATTTTTAAAAAATATTACCACATTTTGTTTTTTTATTTTTTTCTCTAAATTTAAGTGTTGAATTTAATTTTAATTCAAAGCTGACCCTGGTATGAGGATAAGGAAAATATTAAGAAGAAGAAAAATATGTTTTCAAAAATAAAAATAGAAACATCATTGGAAGAAATTGACTTTTTAATATAAATAGTACTGTAATAATTTACTCATGTAACATTTCGGGAGCATACTCCCTATTTTAATAGAAGTTATACTTACTACAAGTCATACTTCTATTTTTAAGTGTTATATATTGTTTAAATATTGGGAATATTACTTCCTTTGTTCTATTATCAGTTTCTATTTATCTATGTTTAATGACATAATAATAATTAATGGTTTAATAAACTTCCATCAATTAGCATTCTTTAGGTAAAGAATATTTAGTGACCTTGCATTTCCGTGATATTATCGACATCTTAAGTTAAATATTATTCCAACGCATCAACTATTATTTTTCAATTTTAATTTTACTTAATGAAATAAAAGCATTCTATTTTAAAGAGAAGAAAATAGTCAGATTTATATTATAACTTCGTTGGGTTTTCAGGTAATTAAATACAATTAAATACTCTTTTAGGTTTCCACGGCCACTATTTATACAAAATACTTCAGTGGTGTCTTCTGGTTTAGACTGTGTCGCTAACTTTTTCGCCAACGTTTCGCCAGACATGCTGCTGACTTCTTCAGGGCAGAAAAGAGAATGAACAAGAATGAGAAGGTTCATTCTCTTTTCTGCCCTGAAGAAGTCAGCAGCATGTCTGGCGAAACGTTGGCGAAAAAGTTAGCGACACGGTCTAAACCAGGAGATACCACTGAAGTATTTTGTATAAATAAAATTGTTCGCGTAATCATCGTTTTTCTGTCTTGCTCTATTTAAAATTTCATTTTATTCTTTTATTTTTATCGCCACGAATTTCCATCTAAGTTCCAATTTCAATTTCTCATTCTTTCCTTTTCTACTAATATTCCTTCATATAATCACTGCGCTTCCTCCTTCTACCCTCAGACAATTCTGAACCTGTTTTCCTATGTCCTGCTTTGGAATTCTTCCATTTTCAATACACTTTTATTCTTTATGTTTAATATAGAACAAAAAATGCTCAAAAGACATACGTACTAACATAAAATACTGAAATTTTAAACAAAAACCCTGAAGTCTCTACATTAATAGGAGCGGGGTAGCTCACGTGGTAGAACTCATAATTTTTGTGCCGTAGGTCCCGGGTTCAAATCAGGACTGGGGCAGATACGTTATTTAATCTGCTAGGTCCTGTCCGAACTGGAGACCGTCCTGGGACTCACTCGGCCTCTACCAATTGTTTTAATATCCCTTAATGTGCGGAGAAACATGGTGGTTCAGCGCGAACTCGGACATATCACCTCCTTGCTCAACTGCTGTCCTAGAAACAGTGCAGATTCTAACCATGTACTGAGCCCATGAAACTTCATAGGTTGTAGGGGTACAAATCTCAGAACTTTTCCAAGAACCATTTGTATTAACAATTGTCTCTTACATTAGCCATAAACCGTAGTAATTACCATTGTAATCTGGTCATCATCCCACACTGTTCGAGTGTCCAGTAACCGTTTTAATATCGTTTTCTTAATGGTTTAATTTCTTGTTAGTACATAATTAAACCTTCGTAAATGATTATATAATCTTAAAGCAGCCTTTGTGTAATCCAGTATTGTAATACAAGGAAGCGAGTTGTATCTTGTTGCGCTTACAATTGGCCAGTTAGATTGACAAAGATAAAGGAGGTGGTAAATAATACAACAGGCCTTGTAATAAACTCCTTTTCTAGCTCCTTCCCCTCGCCAGGACGACGCGGAATATAAACAATTCGGAAGCTAGGGATGTTTTAAGAGATCCGGTGTCCTTTGAAGCGCTGCCCTACCACTAGCGAATTAGCCTAATCCAGTCCGCTGTTCCAGCTTGGCGAATGTAAAACAATTTTCAAGGAAAAAAATGGTCCGGGTGGAGAAAAAAAAATTATCTTAATTAAGTAAGGAGATCTATTTATTTTAAAGCCAACGCTTCGTCCTACTTTTGGAGGTCTTCTTCAGGGTTTATAAGGGTTGACAGTGAACTACCAAATAATAAACGGCATAGTCGTAGGGTATAGTTCACTGTCAACTATCAATATAGAGTAAAGTTTCACCTCCATTATGAATGCTTACAGTAATACTTTGGATTATTCTTGAAAAATGTGGTACGTTTCTTCATTCTCTATGACATTCTTGTCATCAGCATTTTTATTATCCTTGAGGATAATGCAGGTGTTGTTTGTTGATTAGCTGTTGTGTGTACTTCTGTTTCTCCTTCACATCTTCCAATTTCCAGTCTTAAAAAATTGAGGGTGGAATAACCTTTTTTCTTAAATTAAAAAAGTTACTGCTAAAAAAAAGTCATGTTAGTTACCGTAACAGGTGTAAAATGATTTCTTTTGTAATGACCTAATAAATATAAAGTAAAAATAATAATAAGGCTTAGCGGACCCGCAGGCTCGATGGCGATATCACCAATATCTGCTTATAAACTTCTGTCCACGAACCATATCACTCTTAACGCAATTCTCCAACCAACGCCTCCTTCTACCCCTCAGACGTTTACAAGTCGGCACAACGTTTATTAACTTTTTGAGAATCCGTTCGTTACTGAGCAAAACAGTGTTACCAACCCATCTTATCTTCGCGACGCTATCACTTGAATTATGTTACCGGTTGCAGCCTCCACAATTTCGCATTGTGTGATGTCCTTAATCCTTAAGTCGTCTCATCATTTTTTTGTCCGAATATTCGCCTCGCATATTTGGCTTGCAGGACCAGGTCCTCCTACAACATGCTACTCCGTTGTTCCCCTGTCTGCGGCCTTCTGTCTCCATCGCCGAACTCCCATTCTTCTAAGGGCGTCCTCCACACCATCCAGCCATCTTAGTCGTGGCTTCCCGCGTTTTCTCTCCCCATCTTGATGGCCACACATCAGTTGATTGGGGAGTCTAAACTGATCCATCCTTGCGCTTCTTTGCCGGTAACTACGTAAAGAAAAGTTGAAGGTATGACGGTTTTATGAATTCTTATTTTTAGATTTTGGGACAAAAGATTCGAGCTTGGCAAGGTCTACTAATAAATAAATAAATGTTTTAATAGATATTTATTACATTTATGCTATTTAGTTCATATTGACATGGGCAGGCATTATATATACCTAGGTGTACCGCAAGGCTATTACGTACACTGAGATAACGACCTGTAGAGATAATAAAAACAAAAAGAGCTCATTAAGAGGCTAATTCAAAGAGGCAGTAGAGAGAAGAGGCTGCCCTTACACCCTCGTTACAGGCCATTCATCCCGTCCCGGCTTCCTCGCTGATTGAGTTATAGCCCGTCCCTGTCCGTCAGTAACGAGTCATTCACTCGCCGTCCGCTGTCCCTCTTTTTGTTCCAACCGCCTGATTAGTGTCCTGCTTTGCTCGTATCGCTAGTCATTGTCATGCAGATGTCTCTAATCGCCGTTACTGGGAGTTGGGATTTCGGTATAATTCGTCAAAAGTTTTGTTTAGGCGTCCAAACAATCAGTCTGTGCGCTCTAAATACGTTCATTATTTTAGAAAATCTATTGAACTGTATTTCTCTCATTTTCTATATGTTTATATTAAATATATTCTAAATATCTGTAGTAACCCTATAACTTATGAAGGTTCTTATGTTAAGTACGTCGTAGACACTGTACTGTTTCTTGGACCACGGTCCTAGATCACGCTCAACCCCTATTTTGGGTACCCACTTTAAAGCTGGGCGAGCCTCTAGATCCCATAGAATATATCTCTGGCCGCCAACGGGTTAAACAAAAGTCTACTAGCACTAGGAACCCAGGGCCTTTGGAACGGCAACATAGCGATTAAGCACTGAATGCATATGTTTAAAAATTTTTTTTTTCAACAATATGATATTTAAATACTCTTTAAAGTTTCCACGGCCACTATTTATACAAAATACTTCAGTGGTATCTTCTGGTTAGCAGAAAATTCACCGACACGGTCTAAGCCAGAAGAAACAACTGAAGTTTTTTGTATAAATATGATATTTGTTCCCGTTTAAGAATATATCAAACTGTTTCATGAGAAATGCCCGTTTTTTATTATTTCTAAAATTCAAAGAGGACTTCTGCTGTTTGATATCTTTATGTTTACAGATTGTAGTGAGCTGTTCATCCTCTTTTTTTCGAAAATATTTACTTACACCACAGTAGAACAAACATTCTCTAGTATGTAATCTGTAATCAAATATGACAAAAAAACATGCGATTTTCGAGTAATTTTTTTATTAGTTTAAACCAGGACACTCGGCAACTCAAGCTGCAAGAAGCATTATCACCGCGTTGGGGGAAGGGTGTCGTTTCCCTTGGGTTGAGAAATTTTCAGGCGGTGGCACTGAATATTCATCAAGTAATAATTAATTTATCTTTTATAGCCAGAAGTGAATCCATCACATCCACATCGCACTGCAAGGATATTGACTTAATGCCACTTATCAAAAAACTACCTGCATTGGTTAATCTGAAGTGACCTATACTCTTAAACAACAACGCCAGACCTCATAGCTCTTGACAGGCAGTGAAGAAACTAATCGAGCTGGGTTGCAAAGTCCTCCCACAGCCACCTTATTCGCCAGACTAATCTCTAAAAGATTTCCATATGTTCAGAAATTTGGACAACTTTCTTAATTTTTTTTTTAAATTTGTAACATTTTTTTTTTTGTTGATGATTCTTAAGTTAAAAACGCATTTTCTGACATTATGTCATCACAAAACCCTGAATGTTTCACTTCTGGGTGCGAAAATGTATAGAAAATGAGTGTAAATATTTTGATTTCATAAAGTTGTTTTTCTAAATAACCTTTCATTGAAAACGGGCAATTTCATATGAAACGGCCCTATATTAACATAGCTTTATTAATACCTATACTAATATAGTTAGTAAATGTTTTAACAAACAATCTAAAATGATAAAATTATTTATAATATTCGATGTATTAATAGTATATAATAAAAAATAAAAAGACACGGTCATGGTACGGACATAATAAATGAAAATCCGAGGCTGGGCAGAGCGAGGACAAAAATAATCGAAAGCCTCTTCAACATCACTCCAGGCTAATAGAATACGGCTTAGAGGATTCAGTGCTCAGCTCGCCTCCCTGAAATATTTCTGTTTCCGGCAGCAGAAAAAAAAAACTTTTCAAATAAAACTTTCCGGGACGGGGGTTAATGCAACAAGGGTTCGGTTTGTTTTCCATGTTATTAAAGATTCTATTTCATTAATGGATAAGAAAACTTCGTCAGAAACGAATTCTTAATAACAGGTTTTTGAGAGCAGATAATGGTTTTTCTTTTAGGAGAATACATTTTTTTTTTTATCCTTCTCATGAAAAGAAAAAAGAAAAAAAATATTGTGATAAATGGATATATGAGGTCTTCAGGATCACGTTCGGAAATCTGCAAAATATCAAGAATTTTTCGCTTGTTTAGTCAAGGGATTTTGCCTAATACGACGCATTGCCTTCTTATTTTTTATGTTTTTAGTCCGATTCTGAATCTAATGCATCTATTGACTAAACAAGCGAAAAGTGTGAAGAAGTCAAGAGATTTGGGGTTCCGGTGTTGACCCTGAACGCCTCAAATGTGCTATGTATCTGTACATCAATGGTATCAACGTTGCTTTGGTTATATTTGATGGTTTTCATATATATATATAACAAATATATATATATATATATAATATATAATGGTATTTAAAATGGCAGCGATCTAATGAACTGCATCCTAAAAAAATATTGTTTGTTATAATAATTTTAATAAAATTATCTAATATTGCAGGTTGGTGATCTAAAATAATAATAAAAAAAACCGTGTTGAATGCATGAATAGTAAAAAAAAAATATGAGAAATTCTCAGATACTTTGTAATAGGGACGAAAATATTCCTGGTGGAGGACAAAGAATTTATTCCTTAAATAGTTATAAACTAGTTATTAGAAACCGAACTTTCAATCCACATTGCAGGTCTTTTCAGAGCTGGATAGACAAAATACAAAAGTATTTAAAAGTAAAATAATTGTAATAGAGAGAAATATAATTAAAGTAAAATAATATAATTTAATATGTAAAAATGAAACTCTTGGAGCAAACTAGATACAATAATATAAATTATAAAGTAAAATAAAATATTACTTTAAATTTTGAACTAAAACAATGGTGCATAAGTTAAAAACAATGATGATAAAAACAACAGTATTTAAGTTAAAATAAACCAAGAGAAAAGGAAAACAATGAGATCAATCAAATAAGTATTTATTAAAATAAATGGATGTTAGTAATACATACCATGAAATATGACTAGCAAACATTTAACTAAATAATGTACTACAAAAACTAGGGAATTTAAATATTGAATAACTGTGTAAAGTTAATCAAAAATTACGTAAAGTGGTACAGAAGGATAATTAGATAAGAGATTATAAGTAATAACATTAATAGAGAATAAATAATAGTTTAATTAGAGAAAGAACAAAAATAACTATAATGGTCGAAATGAAGATAACCTAACGTATACTCGTAGAGAAAAAGGCCTCGTGTGTTATTCTTGGAACCATAAACGTAATATAAAAAAAAGGCAATTTCAATAAAAATCACAGCCTGTTGAATAAAAAAGATATGACGTCATATAATTGAAGCGCCGAATTGAAATAAGATGCCGGGCATTCCAGAGCTCTATCGGAATTTTACTCAAGTATTTCTTCAGATGAATAACGTTAGAGATAACAAGGAAACTCTTTTTAGTGCATTCAACCTCTCCACGCTATGTATCAACCTTACCTTGTTAGGAACGGCTTTCTCAGTTGTAATACTACTGAGCAAGTATAAAAATAAGTACTTGTAATTAGTTCTATGTACTGTAAGCCGAATGGATTTATATCACAGTTTTCTCGTTGTAAATAATAAAGAAAGAATAACTATTTAAAGTAAGAACAAATAGTAAATAAATAATATCAGAAACAAACCTAATATTTTATAATACTTGAAATAACTTGAGTAATAAAGTGTTAACAAACAATGAATAAACGGGCGTTGCACGCGCAGAAAACGCTCCCTAATCACGCTATAAATAAAAAATATAAATTTTTAAATTTTCTTATCATTTGGTCACCTTTTTTAAAATATTTTCAGTATTTCATAAAGTATCTTTATGTATTTTCTCAAAGAAGTACACTAAAGTAGCTTTTTAAACAACAATATTAGAAAACTGGTACCATAATTTTGACTTGTCAAGTTTTAAGAAAAAATAACCTTTTAAACTATTATAAGTATATTTTCTACTTTATATATATATATATATATATATATTTTTTTTTTTTTCTTTTTCTTTTTGAGATACATTTCATTATTTAAACTTCTTTTTTTTTTAAAGTTTCGAGACTTAATTGTTCTCATTATCATGTCCTTTAGTAGATTATAATATACATAAATATAAATTTTACACGTTTACGATATTAATACATAAATGGTACTTATAAATTGATGATGTAATGATAATACTACCACATCAATCTACCAAAATACCTGTTATAATTAATGTAATTCGGGATTATATAAAGTGAACATTTCTTGATGTACATGCTTGCTATACTCAACTATTACTGTTGAGGCAAGTAAAGTAAATATTATTGATATCATTTATTTTTATTTAATACAGAATATTTGTCCTAAAACATATGTTTTAAAATGACCTTTATACATTTTTAAGCAAATTTAGTTATCTTTTGTCCTCCGTGTTTATTAGCCAAATCTTTAAACATTTTCACTAATTATTCGAAAATATGGAATATGGGTAATTGGAATATCATTCTTACCATACATACCAATACATTTTGATTTTTTTCTGTACATGAAAAAAATGAAAAGTCTTACCATTTGTAAGCCACTGCATGATTAACATATTCAGATTCAAGCTTTGTTTTGTTGGAGCTGTTACGTTGTGTGATACTTCTTCTACACGTTCCTGAAGGCGAAGGGGGCTGTTACACTCGTATTTTATCCGGAATTAAAATAAATCCGTCTGCAGGTGACTCTTTGTAAAGATTTATCCTGCAACTCGAATTAAGAGGGAAGATGTTATGGAAATATTTTCGTCTCCCTCACCTCTCTACGATTGTTTTCTCTCTTTTTGAGCGTTATATTAATGTAAATTGTAACGTTGGATTTTTTTTCCTGTTATACTTATCTCAATACAGACGTATCTGGACTCTGTAAAAATTATATGTTCTGACTGTGTAAATATTCAGAGTTCAGTTAAATGAGTTATCTAACTGCTGTAAAGTGTAAGGTGGAGTTCTCAAGATTTTATAATTGGAGGCTTTATTCCTACAAGTTATCAGAAGCTTTACCTGTAAACGTTTTTGGAAGCAATTACATGATTTTTTTGTATTCAAATAATGGAAAACTATTTATTGCAGATACATAATAATCGTCCCACTGGACTCTCATATTATGGCTAGATTTATTTGAACAATGGGTTTCTTTTATTATGGAAACGGGTATGTAGGACGCGAGGTTGCTGAGCTCTAGGGTTGTGAAGCTGTTTTAAAAAAAAATCATTTATTCTGTCGACTACAATCGATTGGTTCTGTAGGATTTTGAGACCTTACTGGGACTTACCTAGCATCTATACAGCGGGGAAAATATCTTCTGGCACATCAGTTGGTTTGGAAATAGTATGGTCCCTAACAAATACAAATTCGCATGTAAATATTTTTTTCAAATAGTTTTCTAGTGAATGTTGTTATCATATTAGCAGCATTTTTTGTTTCTGACCTTTCTTCTCAAGTTGGTTTGTCTTGCTGCGTTACTCTTAAGCAGATGTTTCTTTGTAGAATTACGAGTTAAATTACAGTCATGTAATTCAACTCTTAAAATCGAATGTCCTCTAAAACGTCAAGTGGCTACTGTAATACAACAGTTATATTATTTGTAAAAGGTTGGTCTACTTTTAGGCCGACAGGGGGTAATCTACACCTACTAGTCTCTAGTAAATTCGGATTTTGTCATGATTTATTAATTGAAATATAAATATAATAACATCACCTTTTTACCATAAGCTTTTTCATAATTTGGTCTTTTAAAAGCTTGAAAAGAAAGCGCCTAACAAAGTTATTATCTTTTATAACTGGACAATTAATATGTAAATATGATCTTTACTTTCTAAGATTTTTAAAAACTGTTGATAATAAACGCCCCCTTCACTCCTACCAAGATACTCTCTTCTAATAACTAATTACATAGTTTTTATTAATTATTAATGAATTCACCATAATCAAATACCATATATACAAATTAATTCAGTTTATATATTTATTCTTATGATGGTGATAATTGTAAATATAACGGTGCTAATAAAAAAAAAGTAAATAAATTAAAATATTTAAACATCATCACCATCATAAGAATAATAAATATAAAATAAATTATAATATAAAACTGACGTAAGTCAACGAGATCCTAATTAATGTAATGTTCAATGAGCATTATTCCCCTTGTATACATCGCAAAAAAAAAAAAACGCGAGAACATGGGGTTATAGGATCAGTGCAGAGAATGGATTTGTCCGGCCGTCTTACGAGCCAGGCTAGTTCGGTTGGTTAGAGCACCGCGCTTGAGACGCGGGCGATCCGTGTTTGAATCCCGGCCTGGACAAATCTTTTCTCTTCAAAATAAAAATATATACAATTTAATATGTTTATTAATGTTTTTGTTTTTATTTGTTTCAGGTATGTGTTTCTTCTGTCTTTTTCTAAATGTTTCTTGTAAGTACCAATTATTATAGAATAGTTATATTTTTAATTCATAGAACTCGCCGATATATTCTTCTTTTATAATTTGTTCTTATATGACACGTTAAAAATAAATAATTATTTATATTTTCTATTCTGCGGGCTTCCCCTCAGTAGCATTACCGTTTTGTCAATTCCTATCTTTCCGATCTTTACTTCGGAGACCTCTCGCTCAAATTTCTTCCTCTAACTCTCTAACACCATATCCTAGCTGGTGTTGTATATATTATCAGTACACGGAATGTGCTTTTAAAGATTTCAACTTTGTATTTCGTTGCAAGGCATTGCCAGAATCGAAGATGATGCTAGCTACTCGTTGCCCTATGTAGTACTAAGCGATCAAATACCTTTAATTTGTACATCAACTACATATCTATAACGATGCGGGGATGCATAGACAGCATATATATTGTCTAAAGTTTTCAAGGACTCCTCTCCCTTGACCAAATGTGCAAACTTGAAATAGCAAGTCTGGAAGGGTAGAAATATAAACTAGAAACTTTATGAATTCTCATTCTTACCCAGATAAGAGAAACAAGTTGCTGATATAAGGCTTTCATTATTGCTCAACTTGTCGGCCTCCACTTGGATTTTAATTTATGTTTTTAATTCTGACTCGACTCTCGCCTTAGCACAGTTTCTTGCTTGAGTAATTTCCCTCGAACAATTTGTGTATCTAAGGTTATTATTAAATCTGATCTTTGTGGTATAGTGCAGATTGTTTTAAAATATGTATAATTTGCGTAAGGTCCTCAAAGTATTCTGAATATCAGGACACTTGTGCATTTGCTTTTTTCAATAAATTTTTTTCTCTTAGTATTGAAGCTAATTTAAAAATAAAAATAAAAATTGTGACAAAGTAGTCATGAAGGAAAGTAGGCATAAAAGAGTACAGGGTAAAGGTAGCCAGGTGGTAATTATGACTTAAAAGGTCTCCAAGCACCTACCTCCTTATCTCGCGTAACATCTTATCACTTTTCCTTGCTGAGTTATTTGTGTGTGCGTTATTAATTTTTTTTCCGTATTGTCTTTATGTTTATTTGATTTTGTTTATTGTCTATTAAATTTAATTTGGTGTTTTTGTCTTGTTACGTTTGTTACTGTCAATATCAAATGAACAGAATAACTACTTAGGGAATAGTAGTCTTAGTAAGAAGAATCTCTGAAATATTTCCAGAAGATCAAAATAATTCCAAAATACCAAATTATGAGAAAAAAGTCATCAAATAGATTTTGATGAGATGTAATGGAGATGGTTTAATGTAAAATGTAAAATGTAGGATGTTTGAAAACATTTCTAGAAAAGGGACGTGGCTAGAGGGCTACATTTTGAAGTTTACAATTGCATTTTGAATATTTCAATTTCAATAAATATGAATAAGAAGGTAGGTATTATCAGTATCAAAATTATCAGTGCTCAGATCATGCTGGATAACAATGGCGGATAACAGCCCCTGCAGACCGGATAATACACCAAACCGGCTAAGTACCAGGCATCGACATAATTAGTTTTAACATCGATACCGATGTAGGAAATGTTGTTTTTAGAAAGGTAATGGTCCTGGTGAGGGTTTATGGTTTTATTATTGTGGGTATAGTTTATATACTATATTATTTAGTACATAATATATATTAAAAAGGGCTTAATATATATTGGATAGGATGTACTGAATGAGATTTCTGTTTATGACCACTGTTGGATGGTTATACGCGTTTGTTCTCTCAGGTACACCTTCTGCACACCCATCTCCCCTGTAGGTAAGAACTGAATAAGACACGTCGGGGACACCAAGGAATAGAACCTATTCTTCAAAGACCTCGAATAATATGTTAACCGTTAGGATAATAAATACATGGTCGACAGCGGAGGGCTAATGCTGACGAATGGAGCCCACAGCTGTCCAAACAGCTCACATTTGTCATGAGTCCAAGGACTGGTAATAAATTCTGGTGTCTTCTCCTCTAGAAAAAAGTGTCCCCTCTGTTCTGGTTGGCTATGGGAGCGATCTGTTCCCGGGCTCTGATGGATCTGTCAGCCAATAACCCTCTCGTATATATACAAACTGCTACATATCATCTTTTGCTTATATATGAGGTGACGTTAAATGATCCTTTTCATATGCATGTTGAAATAGTAACATATGTCACTCTTATTAATCATAAATCTAGGATAACAACTATATAAAATTAAACTGGGGATTGACAACAGCAAGACGTAAGGCTGCATCGATCCGCTTACCATTTGGATCAAGCTGAGATTTTTGGAGGCATTTCAGCCAACTCAATAAACCCTTTTATCGAGTTGTCCGGAAAATAATGCGGGTTTTCATGTTTTCTCTATAATACACCTCCAAACAGTAAATTATTAATGTTTGTTGGACTTTTCACTTTTATAAATGTTATCACTTATTAATCCTTTTTTAAACAAAAATGTTTGTTTAAATCTGTAATATTTTGCAACTTAAAAATAATTCATTCTTCACTAAGATGTCCTAGCGCGATTATCGTATAATTTTGTTATTTGTTTTGTTGTGAAATAACAAAGATGTCTGGGGCGAAGGCAGTATAAGTTGAGTGGTGGTTCCAGAGATTTGGAGAGGGAGCCTTGGCTACTCAAAACACAAACAGTTTACTACTTCATGTATAAGAAAATGGTCCGGGTGGAGATCAAAAATTTGTCTTTAGTTGGGAGAAATGTTTATTTAAGTGCCAACGTTTCGACCCACATGCAGGTCTTCACCAGGGCTGTCGAGGGGGGGAAGGGGGCCTGTATGAATTCGTCACTAACACATAACTAACTGAAAGTGTTTTTCGGTACTTAATCTGGAATAGGTTTCTTATAAAAAAGCCGCCATGAGGTTTGACCTGGGGACATCACCTTAATGATTGGATTGAAATCTTGAACCCTAGCGAACGGCAGTGGAATCACTTTGATGAACCGTTATAGAACTGTGTGCAACCTTGCCACTTCAATATGCAACCCATCATTCGTTGCTATCTGAATTTGTTTATAGTTCCATGATTACTTTTACTATACTTATTCGCCTTAAGAATAATAATGTACGAGTTCCTCTTTTATTTCCTAAGTGCTTTTAATTTATTCAAACCTTAATTAGTTAATTAAAGAAATGAGAGATGTTGAGTCCAACTTGAGAAAGTTAATATTCATGGGTGGTGACGTGGATCTACTCTACTTACGACTTTGTCACTTATATCCTGTTGTTTAATGTACATCATTTATATTAAATTTATTACAAAATTGTTAAAATAAATATTTTAAAATTAGGTTTGCTATTTTATTTATCTTCTTACTTTTTGTTTTTTGTTGGTTTTCATTATTACTGATGTTTAAACCAACTGATTTTTATTATGATGTAATTTATTAGATTTTGCATATATTTATCTATTTGAGCAAGATAGCTTTCTCACACCTTTAAAACAAAAAATACTACATAAGTGTCAAATTGTGTGCGTCAAAATTTCTATTCCCTTTTAATTTTCAGTAATTTTAGATCCTTAATTGGATGATTTATAAATCACTAAGAATAAACAAAATGTCTGTCTGCATTTTTTCTTTTTTTTGTGATTTCTAAAAGAGTTAAGAAAATTAAATAATTTCCTGGTTTTGATATTGAATGATTACATTTTTATGAATGAAATAAAATGAACAAAAGCAGATTATATTATTCACACCACGATATGAATTAATTTACGGGTGACCTGTAGTGTAGTGGTTAGAATAAAAACCTACAACGTCGCGGGTAAAAAAACATATGAATAACTAATTATGTTTTATTAGTTATTCACGAAGAATAACAGAACACCAGAAAATGGTTCTGGATGAGATCAAAAGCGAATTCTTAAAAAGCTAGGACCTGTATATTGCTTAAATAGTTGCTAAGTAAATAGGCTTTATTTTTTACCAACATCTGAACCATTTTCTTTTCTATGATATTTACACGTTTGTCTAATAATTATATAAGTTAATATTCTTTAGGCTTTTTGATAAAGAATATCTGAAAGCAGTTATTGTCCAATCATCCCTCAGACATTACCGAAATCAGTGATTCCATTGAGTGACTGGACAGAACGTACGAGTAATTCCTGGTGACGTCCCCTCCCAGACACGTACCGACGTTGAGGGTGATTTAATGAGCGGGCACAAAGGACACGCACCCGCTGGTTCTGGAGCCTCCAGCCGCCGCTCCATGAAATCCCTGGAATCTCATCCCGAATCTGTCTTCATTCTTCTCGCTGGCTGGTTAGATCCTTCCTATCTCCTTTCTTGTTGGACTTTTTGTGGAAGTAAATGGACATCTCTTCTGATCGGTGATCGATTGAGGGTTTTTATTCTAGTATCAATGACTCTTTTGAAAAATACTAAAATAATCAGTTAACTTCTAACAACTGCTGTGCATCCCATTATATTTGATTTATATTATATTGCTTGGAGCTTGAGTAATATTTGGCTTAAGCTTGAAAATATTACTAAAAAAAATCTTTATCATATACCCTTGGGTTTTATTAAGCTAGTAAAATTGTTATTTTTACAATATATTGTTTTCTTAAATGGCCAAGCCATATTGACTACTCAGGGTAGTAAGTACTTAGTACTCACATCATCCATCGATTTTCGCAAGCAATTTTTTTATATATTAAAAAATATGGTTTATCAGAAAAAGTTATGCAAAACAATCATAAGAGGAATAGATTAATTATTTTGATAATAATTTAAAAAAAATAAGCTTAAATGAATTACTATAAACAAAGCTGAGTAAAAACTGAAAAAGAAACATAAATAGTAAATTGGATGCAATAGGAAAAATCTCCAAAAAAAGTCTCAAAAATACTGGATTAAAACAGAGAGTCTACACTTTGCGAATTTATTTTAGGTTAGCGGACATGTCTCACTTACAGTGTGTCTATATCTCATAATATATCGAATAAAACTTTCGACTTTTTGACGCTTAAGCCTTTCGAAACAACGACGTGGTTGTTAATAACCATTCGTTATAAACAACCAACAATAAAAAAACTCTGTTTTTAAACAAAATTAAATATCACTGCTTGCACAATGCTGATTTTCGTTACGCGGAAGCAGAGAAAGCTGCTTAAAATTGATAGATTAAGCCCTCGACGATGTTGATTGGAAAGTAATACTTAAACACGCGTGCATTATTAGCATTTACTGAACAATAAACGGTTTAGGGAATTATTTCCATGGAAAATCCATTTACATGTCGTCCATACAATGAAAAATACAATGCAGTATTTTTCTTCGAAAGTGAAGAAAAATACTTTTTATTAGAACTGTTTCAAGATTCATTCAAATGCGTGTCGTCGAATGTATTTCACCTATGTCTTTATTCGTGGTTTTGTGCCTTATAGATGAATTTTCTATCAATTATCTATCCTAAAGCATTCGCTATAGATCGAAAAATGAGTTTTTTTTCTCACATATGATTCGTTATATTTCTATAGATGATAAATTCGAGCTAAAAGAATGGTTTGTTTGAAGTTTTTTTCAGTTTCTCTATCAAAAGTTTGCCATAAATAAAGAAATCTGGAAAGAGTCGGGCTCATAGCCTTTTCTAACATTGTTTGTCCAAGTGGTCGCAACACAAGTGAGGTAAAAACAATATTTAGTTAGGTCAAAGGCCCAAAAACATTGTTTCCAAGCCAAGAAAAACACTTCATACATATCAATTTCCTCAAGAATGAGAAACTTCTTTTACCAAAGGAAGAGTGATGAAATCAGTTGTTTAGTTGGTTTTCTATTATTTAAAAAGTTTCTGTAGACATGTACAATATTTGACATAAACATTAACATAATTTATTACGTTTAATAAGCACCATTTGCATTGTCGTTATATAACATATTATTTTATTGTACTTAATTTTCCTAACGTACTGAATGGTAACAAACAAAGATTTGATTTCATTTTTTTAACTATAGAGACGTCTTGCTCAGCATTACAAGCATTACTGTGTATTACAAAAATTATGCTGAGAATGTTTGTAATATAGACAGCTAATCTAAATACTATAATTTTAAATATTTATGTTTTTTAACCATTAAGGCTGGTTACAGATCTAACTAACTTACTGATAAGGGGTATTGAGAGGAATCATGTTATTTAAGTGGACCCGGTAATAATGCTCAGATGTTTTTCTTAAGTAAACTTAGGCCCATTGATAAGCAAAATCTCTGATATTGTATTTTTCTTTTACATGCTTTATAACTAAAAATATTAATTAATCTATTACTACATTATTTAAAATTTATAATATTAATTCTATCTATTACCTTCGTATAGATATTAAGTCACGCTAAAAAAAAAAATACTTTATATGGTAAAACAGTTATTGGTAATTTTCTCAATATGTATATAGTATCGATGATATTGGTATATGCATATGTATATTGTTGCAGGTTACTTTTTGAGGGATTAACTTGTCTTATTTATTTATTCAAGTTATTAATACAACTCACAGTATAATTTAATATTCTCATAATTTAATTATTGAAATAAATTATGAAGGGTCAGCGGAAAATAAGTGAAATGCCAATATAAAATAATTGATTTTTAGCTTTTCTTAGCGAAAACGAATTTTTTTTTGTAAAATCCAACAAGCGTGTAACAGCTAAGAATTGTATGAGCTAAGAGGAAAACACCACTGTTATGACTTAGTTAAAAAAGTAAATAAGTATTTAGGCAAGTATGTAGTCAAGAGAAAAAAAACCTTTGATCAGCGTTTTTTCTCAAAATCATTAAAGACTGGGTGTAGTTTACTTGTAATCCATTAGTACTAATCGTTTTTTTTTGTATAATTTATTTCTTACAATTAAAAGATTCTATAAATGTATTTCATGTTGATATCATCCATTAACTGAATTATACCGCCATCATGTAACGCTCAATGGTATTGTTTATACCTTAATCTTAATCAATTCCGAAATATTTATTCTAGAAAAAAGATCTTCATGATTTCCATGGCTCTCGAAGGTTCCTTGTCCACTATGCCTCTCCCGTCTCTACGCCTTTTTAATATGGACCAAGCCTTTATTGTTTCCTTGTCCTTGTTGACTTGGACTGGACACGGGCCTCCTCGAGCCAGAGAATGCCGATTGTCCAATCATGCCGATGCTGTTGACGTGTAGATTCGGTCCGATTTAATAGCGCTAGCCACGACCTGCCAGGACTCCGGACGATATTAGACATCGGGCGGGAGTGGAGCTGACGGTAGGACAATGCACTAATGGCTCCGGAGAGCTGACGGGCCGAGCGAAGGAGGAGAGCTATTGCACAATCCCCCGATAGAGGTCGCAACACTCTGCCGCTGACAGGAGCCGACAATACTGCCCTGATATAGTGGCCATCCTCCTGTCCCTTCGGACAATGCCTGCCAATCTTCTTCTTCCGCCCTCCAAATCTGTCCTCCGTCCTGTCCTCATCTCCTTTCATCCGGTTCCTATCCTACAGTTTTTTTTCCTCATTGGAGTATTTTTCGTGAGGCAATCAATGCCAATACCAGAATCAGTCCGGATCGATTATCGATTATTATTATTGGGGTTTTTATACCTTTTAACTTCTGAACGCTTTAAAGTTATAGCAAAAGAGTCATTTTTGTTGTAACACAGTAGAATTAATTTATTCATTTCAATTAAATAAAGGATTTTTTTGTTTGCTTTTGAGTCTAATTCAGCTCTGATACCAGCAAATAAATTTATCATTCACATTACTTTCATAACAGATATTCTTATACCTATGATCTAAATTTATTTTAAAATTAAAAAATTTATATATTATTTATAAGATCAAAAATCATGTTACATTTCTTCGTTACAAATGCAATGTATTGAATGTGAAAAAAAACTTTTTTTTTCTTCTTCGATCTATTTCTTTATGATTGATGAATGAAATACAAATTTCTTGAATCTGAATTCACTTTGTGAAGGGAAAGAATAACCCTGTGAAAATATGCACCTATCTTGATGATATTAAAAAGCTAAGTAACGAATAAAAAAATCATTATTCTGCATTCGTTATTTTATCCTTTTTTTTAACGGGGAGCTTCTAAGTTTCAAATGTACCACATTGACGTGTTTTATCTAGCTGGAATAGTAACAAAATCAAATTCCTTCCACGCCAAAGTATTGAATTTGTCATGCCCGTATGTTTGCTGTTGCGATTAATTGTAAAACCAACAATGTGTTTTAAATCAGCCTATCGATTATGACACATTCAATAGTTCTACATTTCAATAGATTATTTCAGATAATAATCATAGATTATATCGATAACCACATTAATCGATGGAATGTGTTGTTTCTGTAATTAAAATACATTATTGGATAAAATTCATATTCAGCCATATATGAGTCACAAAATCACGTACAATGACAAAGGTAAAATACATTCGACGATACACACTGACTTCAGTGTCTTCACTCAGTTATTTTATTCTCCTGAAAAGTTTTTTTTTTTAGTTTCTACTTATTGATTCTTTTAATTTGAATATACTTTATGATCCATAGTCTGCTGAGCATATCGTTTTAAGCCGCACCGTGTTTGAATCACAAAGGTCTAAAATTATGACGAGAACCGGACTGTGTCCTCTGCCAGAATGATTTCCCTCAGCTGACGGCACGAGATAATTACCCGTACTACAAAGAGCTTTTGTAAGGGTGGAAAGCGGTAGTAGAAACAACATTTCTCAATGTCAGAAGAAGAGTCGTCCAATGAAAATTACCGAAAGTAGGAGACAGATAAGAAAACATTGAGAATGCCAAACCCATGTTGCAACAAGGCAAGGAAGGGTGTTTAAATAAATAAAATGTTTTAAACTATTTCAAACTATTCTTGGTATGACAATTGCAAATACTGTTTTTACAAACTTTCTTCAGTATGAGATTAATCGATTATTTTAAATAAATGAGTTCCGGCGAAGAAAAAAAAAATAACACCATTTAACATTCTTCGCTAATACCGGATCCTCAGTAATGGGGGAATTATGGAGAGGATTTACTCGCTCACTTTAAGTCCCCCTCGACTTGGCTATTAATACTTAATTAAGGGATGGGAGGCTGAAGGACTTAAGAGGAAGCCGTAGGGAGGACAAGAGGAAGAAGTCGAGGCCCCTCCCCCAAGAAAATAGGATTAGCCGAGGGCCGTATCCTGACAAACAGGAGTCCTCGCTAAATACCTCTATTATCCTACGGGATGGGGCAATTTTCCAGACCGACCCGCTCCGGAGGAAATCTGGTCTTCGGGCGGAGGACAAATTGAATACTATATCTTCTTCTTAATTGGAATCCATTGCTCATCGCCTTCCTCCATCCAACCCCTCCCTCGTAGCAATGATCGCACGGGTTTTATTTAACACCCGCAACCCCTCCGCATTGCCATGCGATCCCAATCTGGGCCGGAATGCAGGCTTCGTATATCCGCCCTAACTGATTGTTCTCGTTTAACGAATAAAATGTTGGGACGGAAACTGAGGTTAAAATGGAAGATAATTTGTGTTAAACCATTTATTTTAAACTCTAATATACTTGTTGTTTCCGTGTACATTAGCTCTATGTCGCATAGATTCGTTGTTGGATGAAGCAAAAATTCAGTATTAATAACGTTCTAAAACTTCGTCCTTTAAATTTAACAAAATGAACAGTCATGTTTTGGGAAACGTTAAGTTAACCAAATTACCAAAATATAATTTTTTAAAATTTGTTGAAACCCTTTCTGTTTATTTTAAGTATATACCTACCCTTTATTTGTGTTTTAATGCATATTTTGTGGGGTTTATTTATCACTTGTATCACAGATTTCTGTTACACTACTAGTGTGTTTATAGAAAAATTGTGATCGGCGTTTGTTGTGGTTAAGCAGTCTCTCTCTATTATATATAAAAAGTTACGACGAATAATAAATGTATGAGTTGGAATAAAATAGAACTGATTTGTAAGAGATTATTCGACTGAAGAAGAAGGTAAATACCGCGGTCTGAGGAAGAACGAACGGAACAATGGGTCTTGGTCGGTCCATCCCTAGGCCGACTGGGGCACTCATTTCTATCAGCGTTTTATATATTCATAATATATCAATATTCGATATACGAGTATTATACAATTTTGTTTTGTAAATAATGCGATATGGTACTTGAATGTAAGTATGGAGTCACCTCGCGTGATTACTAAAAGTTAATTTTATAATTTAAATTTCGGCCATCGAAATCGATTAATTAATGTCATCTGATGAACTTTTTATTAAAATGAATGTTGATGATTTGAAAAGCAAATCATCATCAAAATCAGACTGTTTTTTTTAATTCTATTAGATTTCTTTCTAATTTCGCGTTTTCATCAATTTTGTTATTACTTATTAGAATTTATTAATTTAATTTCATCTCCTTGTAAATAAATAATATAAACAATATTGTGCCAAAGTTTTGTTTAATCGCTTAGTTGCGATTTATAAGCCACATTAAGGTAATTTCGGAAACCTTACATATTCGAGACGGAAGTTTAGACTCGGCATTAGAACTGTCGGGAGTGCGTGCTTGATAATCTGCTACGAGTCAACTTACCTCTTCAACTTCTCAACTTTGCAAATCTAATTATTCTGCTCTACAATGTATTGTTGCCTTCATTAAATATTCATTACCAACTATCAAAAGACAATTAAATTATACAACATTAATTATATTATATAACATAGTATTGTTCTTTTTGATATTTTCTATCAACTTTTGGTACTAATGTATTATTTTTTCTATTAGTCCTAATTAATTCAGGTCTCAAAATATGTCTCTTTTGGTAGATGCGTGTAACTACCACGTATATATGACTAGATAATGTGACTGTAACTTCTGATGTATAACGTTGACTGTTTACAACTTTACAATAGAACAGTATCGTAATTTTTAACAAGGTCGATTTAGAATAGCAAACATGAACAGAAAAAAGAAACAGAATACACGTCTGACCAGAGGCTACGTTAATAAAAATCATAAAGTGTTTAAAAAAGTACCAAAAAAGTAATTAAAAAAAAAGTGAATAGATTAAAAAAGCAAATAACGCTTGGGCTACTATGAAATAAATGCTTTACATAATTATATATTTTGTACAACAAAAGCCATTATTTAATACTGACCCCGTTTGAGCAGATTATTAACCTGCTTAGGGAGCATCTGGGGAGTGAGGAGACATTAGAAATGCAAGAGTTTATATAAGGTTAGCGAAAATGCATGGCGGATTATATACAGGATTTTGTGCTAGATGGTGGAGGGCCTGTGAGAAAGGAACGCTCGAATGTTTTTGTATTACTTAATGTCAATGTTATTTACCATGATTCTTTCGGGTACTGTACGTCAAAGGTTTGAGACCGCCTGTTACAGATTCATTATGTATTCCATTATCATCTATGGTTGGTTCCTACAGAATTGGAAAACTCTCTCGGTGCTCACATAACTTCTAAAAGAGAGTAGTAACTTTAATTTTTTGAAAAACCTAATGGTTGAGGAGATCTCAACCTAATCACCTCCCAACTAGAAATAATCAATTTATTATTATTGAAAACTGAAAAACAATTTTGCTTCGGAGCAGTTTTGTTGTCAAATACTATTATAACGTTTTTGTTTTTTAAAACTAATTGTAAGATGAAATCTTTAGAAGTAATACAGTTATTGTTGATCGTGAATCTGTTCAATTACAAAGCCTTAAAAGTGGTGAAGTCAAATATTTTTTATGTTGGGACTTTTTTTTACATATTCAGGCTTTTAATATAGTCTTTTTATGCAAGCCTTATGGAGAACGCTTAAAGTAGTTTTCTAGTTAAACCTTTTATATTCTACTGTATGTCAGTGACCTTTGGTCGAACTCAGAGAAGTTCCTACTAACCGCCGTTAAATCCTTCACTCCGAACTACAAAGAACTGAGCCACATATCTACGACCGCTAGCGAAAATATTTGACAAAACGTTTTCCCTTTGTGACGTTTAACCTATTTATTCTAACATGAAAAATCTCTTTGTACCCAGAAGGGCCTGTCTTGGGCTGCCAATTCAAAGCGGAGATGAAAGAGCCAAATGAATGCAGACTTGGTTAAATATTCAACGAGCCCTCAGGATTTACCGTGCCTAACGAAAGGGAAAAAAGGGAGAAAAACAAAACCAATATCCTCAGGAAATCACGGAAACCATGAGACTTTCCCTAAAGTTATGAAATATTTCGGTGATACGACAAGCAGGGTCGATCGATGACTCGACAAAAGGATCATTTCATCTACTTGAAATCACTTGTGTATTCTGGTTATCTGTGGTTTACTCTGTCTTCAAGTTCGATTTCCCTTCCAGGAACCTGTCGAAATCCTCGGCAACTTCATTCAACATTTATCGATGGTTGCCCGCAATTGAAATCCACAATGGGATTTACCGATACCTCTAAGTCGAGTGAAAACAACTTTGATAAAATCAAACTGTTCGAGGACTATCCTCTGTATGAAAGCTACTGAACTATCATAAATTGATGAAAAAGATTAACTTCATATAAAATTCCTTTTTTTATTATATAAATTGGTTAGTTTATGTTTAAAGACTGTTAAGAGCTGTAACCAATCCTATCTTTTTTTATAATATTTACTCTCACTACAATTAAACGCCATAAAATATGACCATTAATTTAGATACTCATTAATTTAATTTTTTTTTATGAATTTAAATTTGGGCACTCGCCATCCCAAACTGCAAGAAACATTACCTCTACGTTCGGGGAGGGTGTCCCATTCGCCGTTATTTTGAAACATTTTCAGCTGGTGACACTGATTAATTCATTTTTTCTTTCTACCCAGAGGTGAAAGCATTACATTCACAGGGATGTTGAAATAATTTTACAAAAACTTCCCAAACATAAACTTCACTTCAAGAAAGACTAGTAGTTTTCGATTGAGATGATTCTATTGAGTGAAAAACCTTTGTTTCCTGTAATTTCAGCTGGATATATGTTGTTATTTATTAATTCTTCTATCCGATTATTAATAAATCCAAAAGAAAATGTGTTGAAGACTTAGTAATGAATTTTTTGTGGAATAGTTTGGAAAAAATTGACATTGACATAGACCTTTTCTAATTGAAAGTTAAGGTGTTGGTCTTACGAGTTATATTGCAGCCTAAGCTTTTCGTGTATCTTCTCTCTTGCTTTACCTAAATTACAAAACTGTATTGCGGTTGTTAAAATATTCAGTCATGAAGAAATACGAAGGCAAGATATCTTAGTTTTAAGCTTTAATGATTATGATTACTTTAAAAGTTTTCATTCGTCAAGTCTTTGCGAAGTTTAACTACAAAGTTGGAGAGGCTACATTAGCAGACTTTAATAGCATTATCAACTACAAGTAAATAATAGGTCGATGCATTTGTTTATTTTTTTTCAAAGTTTAACGGTGAAATGTCACTCTTTCCATCTTTGTAAGATTGAGTTTGTCGTGATTTGAGACCAACGTGTTCTAACAAGTATCACTATAATTTTAATTTCAAACGTAAAATATAATTTTATGTATATAGTTATTAAGCTATTGCGTATCTTCAGTCACCTTCAGAGATACAAGGTTTAACACCTTTATAATATGATTATAAAGTATGATATAGCTTCTTTTTTCAACTTGAAATTTTCATTTATCTGCTGAAGTACGATTAAACAGTTATTCTTCTTCTTTAATGGCACTACAACCCGCGGGAGGTCAAGGCCTCCTGCAACAGACGCCACCAGTCATCCCTGTTCAGAGCAGACGCCTTCCGATTCCGTATTCCAAGGATAGACCTTGCATCGGCAGCGACGCCATCTGTCCAACGTAATTTGGGACGTCCAACTGGTATTGGTTCATGGATCTGTTCGTTGAGGAGCTTCTTAGGAATTTGGTCGTCCGTCATCCTCGCCACATGTCCGGCCAACATAACGTAATCTCCCCACTTTTATAAATCTGACCAGGTCGGCTTCTTGGTACAACATTTGTAGTTCCGCATTGGTCCTTATTGTCTCCTTGAGCTGAGTCCGGCTATACATTGGTCCTTATTGTCTCCTCGAGCTCAGTCCGGCTATACATTGGTCCTTATTGTCTCCTTGAGCTGAGTCCGGCTATACATTGTGCAGGTTCCGTAATAGTGGTTGTTTCTAATGATAGAATAAGGAGTTATCATTCTAAAATCCTACATGTTTGTCCGAAATTGGTAGTGATTCAGTAGTAGTTGCTCTACAAAAAACCTTCAAGAAATAAGCTTCATAGTCTTGATGATGGTTCACAAGTTTGAACCAAAATGCCGGCAGTCAGAATTACAAATTTACCCTGACAACATATCTCTCGCCCCGGTAAATAAGTGGTTGGGTCACGTTTCGTCCATAAAGAGTTAATTGTATTGATGGAAGCTGAATCGTATGGAGTTGTAATATAAGTAATAGCTCCTTTTCAAGCCAATGCCTGACTTAGCTACTTTTTCACCGTAGCTGTAGATATTAAGTCGTATAGATCACAGTTGACCATCAAACATTACTTACTTTATAATTGATTTAGTTTTTTATAAATTGTTGTATTTTTTAAATCTTTTCTCTTCAAAATAAAATAATTAATTACTTTAATATATGTCTCCTCATTATTTAAATTGCTATTTGCTATGATGACAATAAACTTGTTGTATTATATTCTTAAACCGATTGATGCTTGTACCTTATATATATTTTTTTTTTTTTTAAATGATTTTATTGAATTGTACAACTGTAATATTATACATCTAGTACAAAGGCTGCATGAATAAACAAATGCATGAAAGGACGTGTAGAGGCACTACCCATTGGCAGCACTCTAATTACATTTCTATTATAGAAGGTCTCGAGGCCATCTTCTCTTCAGACGCCTAGGAGGATTGTCCGGGATGGAATTGGAACCAAGGATGGAAACTAGTGGGTTTGGATGGGCCTGGAGTTTATTATGGAATGATAGGTATCTGGAATGGGCTAAATCGGTAACATATGGAACGTTCAGGTCATTATGGATGGTTTTATTTGTGACAAAATAAGGAGCGTTTAGGATTTTGCGAAGGATTTTGGATTGCAAGGATTGAATACGAGAGGAATTTGATGGTTTGGTGGAGCCCCATAGTTCAATTCCGTAAGTCCATATAGGTATTATAACAGTAACATAAATAAGTCTTTTGTAATTGATTTGAAGCTTTGAGCGTTTGTCTAGTATGTGTTGAAGTAGTCGGAAGCGTCGAGCTGTTTCTTGTCTTTTCAGTCTTGTGTGAGGGTTCCAAGTTAGACGTTTGTCTAAGTTGAGTCCTAGGTAGCGGATCTGTTCAACAGGGATAAGTGGAGTACTATTAAAGGATACAGTAGGACAGGAAGTCAAGGGTTTTCGGCGAAGGGTAAAGGTAATTTGATGGGACTTTTTGGAATTGATTTTAGTTCTCCAATTCCGACACCATTCTTCGAGGCTTGATAAATGTGATTGAAGGGATTGGGATGCAATATATGGGTCGTTATTAACTGATAACACGCATGTGTCATCAGCATAGGTGGAGATGAAGGTGTTAGGATGGGTTGGGATGTCAGCTGTATATACCGTGTAGAGGATAGGACCGAGGATGCTACCTTGAGGAACACCAGCAGACTGGGAATAGAGAGGAGAGTAGGAACCATTATGATTTACTTTAAATGTTCTGCCGTACCTTATATTTAAATCGATAAAGCTCACCAGTTGAAATTGTTATTGAACTTATATACCTTCCGGGCTAAAGCAAAGGGCATAGCTCGTCTCGTATAACGCCTTTATGTATAATGTATTATCCACATAATTTATCGTTTCTTTATATTGTTGAGAACTTCCGGAGTAGAATCTGTCTCTGACATTTGTCAAGATTTTATCTTCACCCGTTTATTTAAATATATGTTAATTCAATTGATTTCGAATGGGTTTCCGCGGCCGAAGGTGAATGAGTTAAGCAGAGAAGTGTTATAATATATACAAGTAATGCTTATAATATGTTCAAGCAACTCTTTTATGTATTAACATAGGGCCTTGTGTGCATAAAGGAATATATAACTGCTCTACTAACTATGTTCTTGAGTAACGCATTTTGAAAATTCATGCCAATAGTATCAAGATATTGTTGAACGTTACTTAACCTATTTAAGATAGATTCCCTATATATCTGTATAATTCTATATGTATATGGAATTTGTTCTATAAACCGCCAGGTTTTCCCTCAATTTAGAGTAATTCATTTACAATGGCTGGGAGAGCCCCAGAAATGTCTGCAGATCCCAGAACAACTATTTATGGCAGTTTATTTATTTGCCATATGTGAATTTGAACCGGTAACCTTAAGGATAGTAACTCATTCAAGATCATAAAGTTTCATTTTTTTCGAGCTATATGATTTCATCGCTAATTTATTGGAATAGTTTTATCACATTTTCTGTAATATTCTAAGTTAATTTTAATAGGGTATGGTCCGGATGGTAGTCAAGAACGCTATAAAGGTAATTATTTTTTTAAGTAATTTATTATAAGTAAATTTTATATTATATATTTCATAAACGGTAAACTATTAATATAACGGGTCCAGCTGTGGTGTTGTGGTTAGAAAAACACCCATCTCTTTCCAGGATCGCGGGCTCGCAGCCCGGAGTATTCTTACCGTGCATGTGCAGTTTGAGGTACTCCTTAAAGATCCCTACCATAATATTATAGGCAAATGTATGACACGCGGTATAGCTTAATCCGATTAGCCATATTAGCATAAAATGGCGTTAAATGGATAAACAACAACTGTCAATACAAAAATATAGTTTCTTTATCACAATTATGTCTCATAGATAGCGTCCCCTGTCAAAACTGAGTAGTTAATATATACCTATTGCTTTTATATAGTTCCATTACTGTTATTAACCATCATTGTCAGACGGCTATTTATATTAATAATATAAATGGTGTTGAATAGACATGGGACTGCTCCTGACAACTAGACTACATTGCATTATAATAGATATAATAGATACATATAAATATTCCATAATATAATTAATGAGTAGGATAGATGCTGAGTACAGCGGATGTATTTAGAGAGAGATGCGGGCGACTCCGGGAGTCAATGGACCGTCTCCTCTCATTGTCTTCCATCTCTATCCTCACTCTCTCTTTATCTTCTTCTCTTCGAGTAAATATCGATAAATGATGATTAATATCTGTCAATTAACCAATCGTAGTGAATTATTTAATTGACTTTACACTTTCTTGGAGTAAATTAACTGACCCAAATTATACTTTCCATATAGGTTTAGTACGTTATGTATAACATGAAAATAATACTATATATTTATGATTTTATAATATATTTTACTATATAGTTAATTGTATATAAATATCCAAGTCCTAACGGCGGACTGTCTACTATAATGTTTAATGTCCGCTCCAGAATAATGTTTAATATTCTACTGCTTAGATAATTTACTTGTAATCTGTAATTCAGATTTAATATTTTTTCAATATACTGTAATCAGGAGAATAGACATTCTAGTATTTAAACCAGCAGTACTTCAATTTAATGCCTCTTTTTCGCATTTATATGATATATAATATTATATAGTATAATATAATAAATATGTATTTATTCCAATAATATAATTATTAATAATATAATATAATAATATTTATTGGTTTAAACCTGCTAGAACTAGATATCATGAGCTAATGGCCACTGGGGAAGGGGCAATGACCCTATCTGGAAATAAAACCAAAATTATTCTTATCATTAGATTATTAGGTATAAAAGAATGTTTTAAAATCCATCAGGCTACTTCAACACTTACTAGACAAACGCTCAATGCTCCCGATTAATTGTAAGATACAGATATTCATGACTATTTTAAGACCGAGTTGTACATACGGAGAAGAGATTTGGGGCTATACGAAGCCACCAATTTCCTCTCATAGCCAATCCTCACAATCCAAAATCAACTATGGCCTTACTTTGTTACAAAAAAAGCCACCAATCATGGGCTTAATGTCTAATTTGTTTCTGATTTGGAACGAATCCGATACCGATTTTTCATGACAAACTTTATAACTACTAAAATCCACTAAAAAGTAACACAACCTAGCTACTTCAATTCCCGATAATCCTCCAAGGCTTCTGAAAAGAAGATGGCCTCGTGACCTTCCAAGTTGACAGTACTAACATTGAGTTGTTTCTCTAATTGCTTTTATATCATGTCATTATGTATCATTCATTTTACCTACTTGTTGTATTATAATAATAAAGACGTAAGTTTCAATATTCCTTTTTTTTTAATTAAAAAAATATAATAATTATCCAAGAACGATAGTCTGCTTAGCATTTTTATGGTTTTAACGAGATCCACTCGCCCTCTTTCTAAATATTTAATAACGCCCGTGGATCGATATAAAATCCAACCACATCAAAGGGAATCTACATCAACGGCCTAAGGCTTCTAATTTGAAATTATTTTATAAAAAATGTGTATACATAGAATTATTGACTTTATTATTTTTAGTGTTAATTATTTCACGTGCTTGTTAGTAATTTTTCCTAGAGCTGTGTGCTTCAAACATTGACTCGTTTTGTCCATAATGGCCTCTAATCTCTCAGGTAATTTCTATTAATTATGTTTACATGTTCCTAGGACACTGGCCGCGAATAATACGTTCCACACACTTGGCCGGAACCTTTGAAGAAGAGGTCCATCAAAGACTAATTACAATGAACTATTTACCTCCTGGGAGAGGACGGTGCAAGTAGTGTTTGCAGGAGGCTACCTCGACCTCTTCAGGTATCCTCCGCAGGACCTCTCTATTAAAGGATATTTCTGAGAAGGTTCCGTAAACCATCCCGTGACAAAGGCTGGCTTTGACAGTTTGTTTGGTCCTGGAGCAGCTGCCGTATCCCCCGCTGTGCACACTTCACGCTTATCCGACCGTTTCTAGTGCTTCTATTCAAGCGACTTTTTCTGACTTTATTTTATATTGTACTTTATAAAATATCGTATAATATAATAAAATAAAATAATAAATCATTTATGAAATAATACCATATAAAATATTGGTAACAGTTCCACAAGTCGTCGCTTCGAATTAAATCACAACACGATTTAACTTTTCATTATTTTTTAATATTCTCGAGAAAAAAAATTATCGCCCTTGTAAAGTATTTCATATTTTTTATTAGTAAAATATAATCACTGGTCAAATCTGCTTAGCGCCAATGAGGGACTCGAAAGCTTCATTTGACACATTTTCAAGGAACTAAAAGCAACAACAGATTTTAAAATAACTGATGTTTTGAATGTTTTCAGACATTATATTTTACTTTGAACTCTCATTTTATGTATAAAATAAAATTGGTTGTGGAATAATTCTTTCCAGAGAGTGTAAAATTTCGATATATACTTCCTGTAAAACTGTTGATTTTTCTTACACGGTGAAATATTTTTCGTTTTATTTTTTAAAAAGTCCCTTCACTCCCTTGTAGTATATATTAAAAAAAAACCTGTAACACTAGAATTTTGGATTCAGTGAATGGTAGAGACTATCCTGTTTCTAAGACCAAGGTTGTGCAGGAAGGTGATTTGTAAATAATTTATCTCCGACAACCCGATTTGAGTTCGACATAGCAGTTACCTACAGAGCCTACCCCGCACCCTGATAACACCACTCTGAGGAAATTTAATTCTTAATAGAAATTTTAATATGGTTACTGGTCCGTTGTTGCAGGGTTTTTAAAAAACCTATTGTCCCCTCGAAGTCCTCATTCCGAGGAAAAAAACATTTCTCACATTTCGGGGATAGGGCCGTTAAAAACGTAAAACCTCCAGTTTCATTTAAAATTAAAGGTGTAACATTCAACAAAACAACGTAGAAAATGGAGGAAGGGAATAGAATCAGAGAACAAGCGGGTTCCTAATACTGCCAAGCGATGGAAATATGATTGGTTATCACATGGTTATAAACGCAGTGATTATCGAATAAAATATTAATATACAATTCCAGTTCAATTCAATCTAGAAATTCTTACATTGACATCACACCACTGGCAATAAAATAGATAAGATTTGTAAAACTTTTACAGTTAGCCTTTAGATTCTGGAGTCCGACTCAAAGTAGACCGGATGTTGCCTATATTCCCTGTACACCCCGATATACCCTTCCTGAGACAGGATAGGTTTAGGGCCAGTCCTAACCAGAAGAGGTGTGTGGGAGGAATAACGAACAAGAGGTCCTATGACCAGAGGGACCTGCCCACGCCTATTTTTTCCTCTGGTTCCCAGACATAATACCCTAGCGGTAATTTCCTTCTCTGCTCCTTGGAGCATCTTCTTTAATGTCTTATGGTCTAGGTCCTCGCCTTTCTAATAGGCCTCTAAGGAATCTATCAGCCACGCTGGGCTATCACAATCTGTCTCGGTTCTACTCGAATTACTTTTTTGTAAGTGTCGAGAAACTGTTTTTGCTTCTACTTTTGACAGATTACCATTTATTAAGTAAGTTGGCTTAAAGATTTAACGCATTAATATTTATATAGAAATATTTTATTTTTTTGGTGAATATATAATATGTTGTAATTCGAAAGAACATTAATTTTAGCGTTTTTTCATCTTCTTTGTTACTAATATGACCCCATTAGCGGTGAAAATGGATGACTTGTCCCACAAACTCGATCGATTCTACCAGGTTTATATACTGTAATACTAAATTACATGCTGCAATAATGTAATCCAATACTATTCAAAACAAAATTCAAACGTTTGCGGTTTTTCACGATTTTTTGTTTGACTAAGATTTATGAATTAAATAAGAATACGATGATAACGATTAAAATTTATGTGAAAAAGAATGTGACTATATCAAAGTAATCGTAAAAAAACCCACTGAATTTGACGAGACATCCATAGACTTGTACACCCAATAATCTTGAAACCCGCGGATATTAAGATGAAGAATCAAAGCTTTAACAAACAATCGACACATATCACTTACTACAAGTCTCTTAGTTTTTTTCCCCTATTTCTACTATGTTTTGTCACTCATGATTACTTCATGATTTGTTTCATTATGTAGCCTCCTGGCCAGATGAATATTATGTTTATTTTACTTGTTCTTTATTGTTATTCTAAAGGGACTTGGTCCCAGAATAAAGTTTGTTTTCTATTCTATTCTATTCTTAAATACGGTCGTAGTTTTTTACTATTACTTTACCCATCACTGATGTAGTTTAAACTGTATCAACTGTTAAACCTGTAAATAGTTATTATCGTCATAGTTATTATTAAACAGTTATTATCGTCAGATCTAACGCGGTAGTTTGAATGAAGTAATTCACAATAACTTGATGATTTGTGCTCAAGAGTTGCGAAAGCAGTAGTGCGAAAATTATATAAACAGAACTAGTTTTTCTGTAAATAATTAAGACATTGCCTCTGTAAATTCGTGGGGGACCGAGCCTCAGTAAACTGGTTTCCCTTAATTGGGGGGAAACCTGGCTTTTGATTATGGAGTGATCGCGGCAAAATTATCTTTTTACTCGACCGTTGGCTCGCGAACAGTGAACTAAATAATACTTCCTGGGTTTGTAGTAAAGCTTCAATGTTTTAATACTCATGGTAGTCAACATCACCGAAATTTCAGATATTCATTAATTTATTCAGTACGCATTTTAGCTTTACCTACAACTGTAGAGAATCGTTGCTCTGCCCATTTAAACGCATGCATGTATATCGAGACGTGTGTGGTAGAAATAGAAGACTTGAAAGAAAGTGGGTAGCAGTTGATGTAAAGAATTTTATTTTTTTTCTCTTTCTTCTTGGTAGCCATTAAAATAAAAAGTAAGGGGGATTGAAATATGTAGATTGGTCGGCTATAAATCAGGAGGATGCCAGGTAAATTGCCCTAAATACATTAGACTAATTGAATGTCTTCCCGGTGTAAGTCCTAGCCACACCAATTGCTGAGGAGGCCTAAGAATGCTATTATGTTAATTAAGATACATGGAGGATCAGATAGGCGGTGATTTAACACCTCATTATCGTCTAAAAGGAATTGGAAATAAAACTAGAACATGAGGGCAAGACAACAGATCTCCGATGAAGACGTCCGGAGAGAACAGATGTTCACAACTGTCTTTACCGATAAGGCTTTTATGTCTCCTTCATTCGATCTTATTCTATTGAACCATATTTTACAATAATCATAAATTATAGGTTGCAATTTCACTTTTATAATGTCAACGCCTAATTCATAGATAAACCATACAAAACGCAGCAAATATTAAAAATGATAATCAATAATATATACCTCTGTACCCTATCCTAAAAAAGATGATCCATCTAGTCAACCACTTAACACAGAAATAAGTTCGCCAACATTCTTTTTTCCCGTATACCTATTCAGTATCATCCGATGTCATCATCACATCTTCCTTAATTTTTTATGCTGTCCAAGGTGTTGTATCCACATCGTAATGCTCTGACGTGATTAATTTTTCAGCGTACTTTAATATTTTCACCACTTTAATTTTTAGTATTTTACTTAATTATCATCTGTCTGGCTTTCGTCTACCTTTCACTAGCAGTTCACTCGTGTTTATGTCATTTTTATGATATATAATTTAAGACCCAGTAATTTAAAAATTTATTTTGCGAGTGCTATTAATTCTTTGGTTCATATGATTGATTTATCTATTATTTTTTTATTTCTATTTGTTATTATCCTCTTCGCCTATTATTTACATATTTAGTTATCCGATGATGGCTTACATGTTAGATAATAATAAATGTCTATTTCCTGCACCCTCGATTTTTAAATGCTATTTTTCTCTTAATATAAATTGAATTTTCGCTAGCAACTCAATGCTTTTTAAACGTTCCCTGGTTGGTTTTTCATTGTTTATTCATTAAATGTCATTTTATGCTGCTATGGCTAATCGGGCGATGCTACAGTGGGAGTCTTAAATTTAGCATATCCAGCTATAATTATAGGACAGGGATCTCTAAAGAGTAGATGACACCGTATAAGTTTTCGTCCCGAATTAAGACCCTTCTGAAGGATGGCTAGCCAAGGATTTTTTACACCCTTTAAAAAAATTCTAGGGGTTATGCTTACCTTATTCCACGGATGAATCCAATGGATATCCATTTAAGCTTCTTTTATTGATCATGGGATCTATCCGAATTGGAGATTAGCTGAAATCATGACTTCTAGGCGCAATGATTATATTATACGATCATATGCTCTAAACCAATCAGACATAAAATGGCCTCCCTTACTTCCTTATTAAGTTGTTACACTCTATATATCCTATGATTTGAATGGATTGTGCAGGCATTTAACTTATACATATTCAATCTTACGAGCAATATACAACGTATAACTGCTTATATAAACAGTATGATTCTAAGCTAATGTAATTCAAAAGAAAAGTCGCTGTCGCTATACAATTGCGACTGTCACTTTCTATTCCTTGTGACAAGTTTGCTGTTACAAGATATAGAGAACATGTATATGCATCAATGCAACATCGATATGAATAGTAATTCATCCGTTAGAAATCGATATATCTTACCGCTGTCGATTGTATTGTGACAGGAGTCGGAGTCTGTTTTATGTTCACACATAAGTTTCTCTTTTCGATTCCCGTACATAAGCTCGGTTACGATACGCTCAAAGCTCAAACCAGAAGTAGAGTGGATTCATTGTTGAATTATTGCCGTACCATTTATTTTATATAAAACGATCCCTAACTAAGTCTACCTCTGTGTGTATATGAACGTCGTAAAATTCTGATATCGTTTGTCATTACAATGCAGTTGTGAAAATGTACAATGTTGCGTAAATTATTTTTATTTTATTTTAAAAGGTAACATAAAATAATATATCTAAAGCAAGCCAATTTCTCGTGTTTTTTATAAAATTTAACAACAGAAAATAGCAATGAAATCCTTTTATTATATATTTTTTTAAACATATAAAGTAATAAGTATGTTAGTATGTAAGTGTAAACATTTATAAAAGCAAGTTACAATGTTGTTTATGCATTTTTGGTTATCAAATATTTTCTGATTTAATTTTGAAAACCAGTTATTAAAAGACAGATAATTAACAGTGGTAATGAATGTGTCAATAATTAAACTAAAGATAAAGTTTTATTTTGATGAAAAATTAGTATTTTTGTATTTTTACGTTGTACATATAACGTTTAAAAAATATAAAGTCTAAACATATATTTAAAAATTATTAGTGTAGTTATAACGTCAACAAATATATTTTCTAAACATTTATTTAATAATTATTTGAATAGATAAAAACATATGGTATTTATTAAGGCTAAATTTATGACACGTAAGAAAATCATGGGAAAATTTTTAGTGGAAGCCCCGTTTTATGTTTAATGATTTTTTTTCTTCTATAATAAAATAACGTTAAGCTTCTGAATTAAATAATTTCCGTTTTAATGAGATATGATAACATCGTTCTCCAGATTTCGGAACGGCGCTGCAGTTATACTATTCAGCATAACAAAACAGCTAGCTTTTATTTTTTAGTTAACAGACAGATTATCTCATATTCATTTAACAATACAAAATTGCAATGAAATCCAGTAATTTTAAATTTTAACACAAGTATTTCCTGAAATATTTATTTTAAAAGAATTTAAGGTTAATAATCTAATTTTAAGCGATATAATATATTTAGGGCCAATCTTAAGTTGAAATTACATATTAACATTTATTTACTTATTTTGTATTTTTATTAAATACTGCTATATTTTGAAGAATGAAATATTACTACACATAAATATTTAGTCCAATTTCGGAGCTTCGCGCACATAAAATACAAAGATTAACAATTTTATTAATTATTAACTAATAAAGTATACTTTCCTCTTACTATTATTAATGCAATTAAGTTGTCATAATGTAATAATAAAATATAATAAATGCCCTATGAAAGAACTGTTCCAAGCCTTTTCTGTTTTTTTTTAATGCTAGGAAACCATTTTCGTTTCATGGAATGATCTTTAATCATTAAAATAACATTATTAAAAATAAATGGGTAATACAAAACATTCAATTATCTCCCTAATTATAATATATTTAAAAATTTCCGTTCTGTTTCTATGAATACCTTTGTTATCCTTAAAAGCTTGCCATTAAAACATAATAGAATTTAATATAAACTTGATAAATTCATAACAAGGAGCATTTTATCAATATTCATCGCTCCCCATTACACGATACAACTTTTGTGTTAGATAATATGCTTCCGAAAATATTTAGCTTTTTAAAGCTATTTTACTGCTCTTTCTCCTGGAAATATCTTTAATCTTTCAGTAACAATAATTACCAAAAATGATTGTTATTATATTGATTAATTTAGAGGAAAAAAACTACCTCTAATACGCATGAAGGGTATTGTGCTCAGTGCATGATATAATTTGTTTTGAGCTTTGTAAGAGATTTGACCGATGTCACGGTCAACCGCCCGTTTTCCTAATTAGGGTACCCACTGTCTCGAGACTGGTTGTGCCCGAGAAGAGTCTGTTGTTTCCACAGTGCGGTTTACAGATTACTTAATTTATTTACCATATCCAGATTCGCACTATACACACCTAGCTACCAACAGAGCCTTTAGAGATGCGGTCTGTAAAAAACAAGAGATATTATAAATCATTTTTATTCTGGGTTTATGTTACGATTCAAAATCGTCTAGCATTTTTCAAGAAAATGTATGAGATCCGGTAGAACTTCACTCTCTGGGCTATAACTAATATAATTAAAATTCGTTTTCTTCAGTTTAAGTTTCAGTAAATTCAGTAGACCTGTAAGAACGAATTAGACTTATCATATTAAGATTACTTGTAAGAAGAACTTTGCTCATATGAAAGAGGTGAGAAAGTCAAAGAAGTTTGGCGAATTTAGGAATCATGAGCCCACAAAAACACACATGTCATCAAGCCCATTCCGATGCTATAAGACTCATCATTTTGGTACCATAATTATTGCCAGCACACATAATTTTGCTAGTATTTTGATAACGGATTCAAAATTCTCACGATAGGAATTTTAACGGATTCAATATTCACTAGTTACCTCCAAGATAAAAGTAAAAAAAAATTAACTTCAATACAGCTATTAAAATAAGAAAAACAATACGAATTTTTGAGGAAGAAAATAGTCCGGGTAGAGTTCAAGAAAATTATCTTATATAGACTTTCAGTCCAGTGTCAACCCCCGTCGATCAAACTAGCCCTGAAGAAGACCTGCAATTTGGGTCGAAACGTTGGCTTACCAATAAAAAGTTCTCGCTTTACTATATCATTTTCTAGTCCTCTACCTGGAGCATTTTCTTCCTCATATATACAAGGTCAACTTATATTATCCAACAATAGGTATTATCATTTAGGCAAAACCAACACATCTTCAACAACAAGTCTTCTGTAAACTACATCGTTCCAAAGAACTTTTGAACTGGGACTAACCACCGACTAACACAATAATGGTAGCTTAAAGGGCTGAGTGACCAGAAGCAGGTGTAGTACAGGTGATTTAGTGCCTCGTCTGATTGCGTGACTGTTTACGGACTTCACCGCTTCTGTTTATCAGATCGTACGCTTTGTATCAAATCGTCAATTTCCTGATTTGTTTGTCGGTTTGACTTATTTTAGAGTGTCTTAATTTCGGTACAGATGTGAATTATGAAATTAGACCTTCTTTCATATTCTAAGTTCTACAACTTTTCAATACGACTTATAAAGTTAAGGTAGTTTTCAATATTTTAATACACCTTAATTTTACTTTATAATAATTAAATTTGTGCTATAGTAATATAATAGTATTATATTATAGTAAATGTTTAAAATATTGTAAACTATATACGTTATCTCGCACTATGCTTTGACTTAGACTTAAATGGAACATGCATCCAAAATTAAAAAGACAAGACACTACAAACAACTATCACATCTTCAGGACTACAGATCTTCATTTGAGCTACGAAATAAATGACTAATCTAAAACACTATGCTAAGACCTATTTGGCCATACATAGCAGTACTTTGGGGTTCAGAAAAACACGTCCATATACACAATATACAAACAACACAAACTAATATTCTAGGAAAAATGTTAAATGCTCCTTTTTTTATTTCGAACCACACTATACACAACAACATGATCATTTCCACTGTAAAATCATATATTTACAACAATTACACAATATTCTACCCGTCAATTCAACATCATCATAATCCTCTTGTTTTTCTTTTCCTACTCTATGTTTCATGGATTTATTTTTAGAAGACTAAATTGATTATAGCCACTTGGCAAACAGCTCGTCATTTTTTCCAGAAAGCATTATTAAGTTCAAAAATATTCCTGCAAATCAAGGAGAATAAAAAAACATTGAGATCAAATTTGCTGGAGGGATACTGCTCAGGTGCAAATATATTATACAAGAATAAAATTATCAATAAATAAAGAACCAACAGATTATAGTTATTAATAATTGGCATTATTGACTGAGTAAAAAAAATACTCATCTATTTTGATAAAAGAAAAACATAAATGGGTCAGAGAGGTTTATAAAGATCTTTAAAGCTCAAGAATCACAAAAGATGTTATTTATATTATTTATTTATAAAAAAATTTCAAAAGTTAATTTATAAAAGAAAATTTCTAGAAAATGAATAACAATCCAATCCGGATAGAAAATGGGCAAAAGAAAGAAACAGCTAAGAGTCAGTTTGAAAATATGAAAAAAATAACTGTAATTATATTTAAAAAGAGTTTAGGAATGGTTTATTTCAACAAAAGACCTAGAATATATCTTTTGATGTTAGAAATTAAACGATTGTTTGTTTGATCTTTCATTTTGCAGAATCGTTTCCATCGCACGCCCACTTGAGTTAACAGAAATTTTCAACACGAATTAGCTCTCCGCTAAGATCATTCCGCATGAGGAACCACAGTTTAATCAACAGATCCATTTATAATAAGCTTCTAATAAGGTCGGTTAATAATATGGAAATTAATTTAATGTGGTTTAATTTAAGTCATTCAGTTTCTGTGTGGAAAATGGCTCAAGAACTGACGAATAAAATTAAAAAATTTCAAGATCACATGTAAATAAAAAATTGTTACTAAGAACTGTTGCCACTATTTCTCGTAACGCAAAATTTGAAAAATCTTTAGATAAAATCGATACTATAATGAAGTCGATTATACAACTTATTCGTCATGTTGTTAAAATATCGTTACATTTCTTTATTTTTTGACTTAATATAGTAGTTTGTTTGTTAAGAAATTATTTTCTCTAAAACTAATATCTTTACTGCTCACTTTTTGGATATAAATAATTTTTCACTTATTCTGAAAACGCTATTACCTCTCATCACCGTAATTGATTATCATTATTATTATTCATATATAAAGTATGTAAAAATCAAAAATTCCTTTGAGAAAAACGATTTCTATGTTTAGTATTAAATGTATAAAAAATAAATGTTCGTTCAATTTCGTTTTAAATAAATCATAATGATCTAATTGAAAAGAGAATTTCAGGCTTTCATGTTTTCCTGGTTTTACATATACAATGACTTAATCATGTGATGGTTTTAACACGTTGGGATTGCCATGCTACCGTTGATGGCTGTTGAACCTCAAGTGTATATTTAATGTACATTTATTGTTCGTTAGTTTTAATATTAAGATTATTTAATTTTGCGAGAATTAAAAAAAAAAAAAATATATATATATATATATATTTTTTTTATATATTTATATATATATATATATATATATATTTATATATATATATATATATATATATATATATATATATATATTTTTAATTCTCGCAAAATTAAATAATCTTAATATTAAAACTAACGAACAATAAATGTACATTAAATATACACTTGAGGTTCAACTGCCATCAACGGTAGCATGGCAATCCCAACGTGTTAAAACCATCACATGATTAAGTCATTGTATATGTAAAACCAGGAAAACATGAAAGCCTGAAATTCTCTTTTCAATTAGGTCATTATGATTTATTTAAAACGAAATTGAACGAACATTTATTTTTTATACATTTAATACTAAACATAGAAATCGTTTTTCTCAAAGGAATTTTTGATTTTTACATACTTTATATATGAATAATAATAATGATAATCAATTACGGTGATGAGAGGTAATAGCGTTTTCAGAATAAGTGAAAAATTATTTATATCCAAAAAGTGAGCAGTAAAGATATTAGTTTTAGAGAAAATAATTTCTTAACAAACAAACTACTATATTAAGTCAAAAAATAAAGAAACGATTTTTTTTTTATAGGGGAATCTTGATCTTTAAAATTTCGCATATTTAACGACTGTTTCGGTTATTTATAATGCAGGTACATGAAAATAACGGTCAACTATTCACTAATTAAAAAGAATCAGGCTTATGACAGTCTTCTGGAATACAAATTTTATATTTTGTTTTAAATAAATTATTCATTGTTTTAGTTAAAAATAGAGGACTTTTGCCTTTGTTGTTTTCCTGGTATCATAGATCTAATGAATTATGTAATGTAATGGCTTTAGCACTTCGGAATTACCATGTTATGTTATAGAACCTTAAGTTTATATTTGATGTACATTTATTTTTGATGTAAGGATAAATATTTTTTCAAAAAGAATAATTCAAGAATTCAAAAAAGTTAATGTCATTTCAGTGCCACATCTTTTAAAGCTAAATTTGTGTGCGTAACATTTTTAAAGTCATACAAGATACCTTAAAAAAAATTCGGGTTGCTCGCAATATACACACCTAGCTCTACCCTCTGAGATTTAGAGACGCGGACTGTAAAAAACAAAAGATATTACAATTTATAATAATTTTTATTCTAGATTTATGTTACGATTCAAAATCGCATTTTTCAAGAAAATGTATGAGATGCGGTCATTTTTTATATTTTAAGTTTTGCAGATTTTACCACTGTATTGTTTATTTATAATACATGTATTTAAAAAATAACGGTTGAGTAATGAAAATTTATGTAAATATAAGAACAACAAAAATCAGTAAAATCAGACTCCTGAATTACAATTTGTATAGTGTTTAAAAAAAAAAAAATTATATTGGTGTAAAGAAAAAAGAGAAGTTTTGGCTTTTGTGTTTTTCTGGTATTATAGGTCTAATACTTGAGGATAAACCAGCAATTGTTAATTAATGTAATGCCTTAAGCCTCTTTCGAAGCCCGTGGAAGCAGTAAAGTTGGCTCACGGCTAAGTTGAGCTAACCAACGACACCCCGGTGTTGAGTGTCCTATGAGGGTTGTTCCACCGTCCTACCTACTCTGTTCCACCTTACGCCTAGGCAGGCTATAAACTTGGTAATAACCGTGGAACATGTTCCTCCGGTTCTCTCGCGAAGACAATTCTCGGGAGGATATAACCAAGTTGTTCCGCAAATCGCTTCGGAGAACAGCCAACACCTTCGGTTACGACGTTGTTGAGGCGAAATTTATTTCGCATTAAACGAGCGTAGTTATGCAGATAAGTTTCCTTAAAAGGTACTATCTAGAGATAACTGTGTCAACATAGGTGTTAATGTACACTTAAACTGTTGGATATAAATATAAAAAAAAAAATAAGGTGAATAATAATAATAAAAGGCGAACCCGAATGTTCAATGCCGATACTACCTATCAGTCAACTTCTCAAGCTCATATAAACCTTCCCAACGCTATAATTTCAGTTATATTAACCTGCATTATATCTAGAAGCATCAAGGATGATTTTCTTGAATGATGACCATCTATGCTCTATGTCATCACTATCCCACGGGTGATCAGAATCTCGTGCCATTCTATTTATCTCTTCTTAAAAGTATTGAGACATTTCTTCTTCTTTTAGCCTGTAGGACTTTTAATTTTCTTTATACCTTTCGTATGCCTTTTGCGAGGAGCTTCTTCATTCCATCTTCTTCATGGGAAGATTCGGGTCACAAAATAGAGGAAAATGCAAAAGAGAACAAAAAGATCTTTTACAAAGTCATCAAAGGAATGAGGAAAGAAAGATCGGATTCCCTCAAAGGAATCAAGGACAAGGAAGGAAGGATTTTATGGCAGGAAAAGATATAATGGAGAGACGGAGAGAGCATTTCAAGGAGCTGCTGGAGGGGAGAGACGTTAGTCCAGATGAGACCCATAATGCGGGGGCGGAGTATGCAGAAGAAGACGATTTCATCAGCGAGGAAGAATGTCAGGAGGGAGAATTTTTGATATAGAGCGAGCTCTGTCGGAAAAGCTAGTGGATATTGGCACGATTCTGGCAGTCAGGAGTCTCTACCGAAAAACAAGGAACATTATAAGGACTGGCAACCACACCTCTAAGGAGTTTGAGGCGATGCAGGGAATACGCCAGGGGTGCAGCCTGAGTCCCCTACTGTTCATATCGGTGCTAGATGGAGTGCTGAGGAGAGCCAACCCCAGATAGCGGCGTTTTTAACTAGGGCATAGGAACCTACAGCCTACCTTGTATACAGTTCTCGCTTTTGCTGATAACCTCGTCGTGTTCGCTGCGGATGACCGGGACCTACAACGTAACGCCCCATCATCATGCAAGAAGAGTTGCTGAGCATTAACATAGATATTAATCCAGATAAGACCAAATGCATGAGAATAGGAAGACGTCCTCACCCAGTTATGAAAATATTTAAACTGAAGGGATCTGTCCTAGAACAGGTGCAGGATTTTAAATATCTAGGTGCCTGGATCAACGAATGCGGTTATATCGATGGAGAGGTGACGCAAAGGCTGGAAGCAGCTGGTAGATTGTTCAACGAAGTCCGGAAGGGGTTTCTCAACAAAAGAGAGGTGACGAAGAAGACGAAGATATTCGTCTACAAGTCTACGTTCCTGCCCATCCTATCTTACTCATCCGAATCATGGACCCTTACCTCAAAACACAAAGGGCAGATACAGACAATGGAAATGAGATACCTACGAAAGTTTGAAGGAAGGAGCAGGAGAGTTAGGATCCGCAACAACACTTTAAGATCGAACCTCAAGGTACAGCCAGTAGAAACCACTCTTGAGGAAAATAAGCTAAGATGGTTTGGGCACCTCCTGAGGATGAACACGGAGAGAACGGCCAGGATAACGTATGAGGTGAGAGTAGACGGAAGAAGACCAAGAGGAAGACCACGGATCACCTGGGAAGAAGGCGTGCGGGAGGCGTTCAGGAAGGGAGGGCTGGACTGGAGTAGGAGGAGAGAATTGGTCGAAGAAAGGGACTTCTGGGTCAAGCTCTAAAGAGGGCATCCCCACACTGCACAGCCGTAGAGAGGGAAGGATTATGATGATGATGCATTATATCTCCTAAATTCTTCAGTGGACTAATATTTTTGTGTACCAAATATTCTATACAATACATTATTGTCCATTACGCTAAGATTTTCTCTATGCCCTAAGAATTTCACGGTTCACATCTACAGTTGGAAGGAGATTCTATTTATTGAATTTCAGGACTAAAAGCACGAGGTTAGTTATGTCGATACTGAAATATAACCATAAAAAAGAGAGGTACTGAATGAAATTTCAAGAACGCAAATTCCTCGGCTTAGAAAATCTTCGTTACATAAATAAATATTCAATTTTTCTACTAACCTGAAGCTTTGCATTTTAAATAAAATAAGTAAAAATATCAGAAATATTCGACAAAGGTGTTAAAGCTTCACTCAAAGCTCGCGTTTTAGGATGAAACAAAAATATTTTTTAAAATATTCCATCTTTTCCCAAATTCCTTGGAAATTCTTGAAGTTTTTTGCTTCGTGGTATTGAAAAAGTTCCAGTCACCTGGTATTAACAGTTTATAGTTCTAAGAATTCCATATTCGGTTCGATATGGATATATAATTTTATATTATATAAATTTAATTTAGTTTTAGTTTTTTTTTTTTAAATTCTATTTCTTCATAAAATTCCCTGAATATTAAATATTTAAGATTAAATTAATCTTTTTTTATTTACATTTCCCCAGCAAGCCTTCAGAATAAATAATTATTTACCTTGGAGTTTTGTAATTATGTATTCTATGCATTTTTTATTTCTATTATAATACTTTAAAGTTTTAAGAGGAGCTGAAGTCTAGCTTGGGGATTCTTTAATTATTCCACTGCCATTATCCTGTCAGTTATGTCTAAAGGCTGACATAACTAACTTTTATAATTTCGAAAACTTTATTTTTTATTTTCTCTTAACTTTTAAGGTCTCTATAAATTTCTAGTATATGGGCAATTTCTTTTTAATTTAACTATATAGGTAGTTATTTTTTCAAGTCCTTTTGGATATTAAAATGGCTTATTATTTTAAATTATTATTTTTAAAAATAAAATGGTGTGAAGTGTTGAAAACATTACTCTTTGCTAAGTGCTGAGTGTTAAAAACGTTTTCCCACATTTTTAAGTTATTGCTAATACAAACCCTTAAATATCTCGATACATAAAAAAATTGACATATATCACTTTCAAAAATAACGGCTCATATTTTCCTTTTTAAGGGTTTACTTTCATTGAGGCTTCCTTCAACGGAACATGTTAGTCATCCAAATATTTATTTTATTTCCTTTTTCCATTCCTCCTGTGTTGTGTATCTTCCTCTCCTAATTCAAGAAGACCATCGATATTTTCCTTAACACTTTCTAGCTACCTTTTCCCTGGCTTTCACGCCCTTTTCTCCCTTCAACCCTTTCCTCATTCGTTCTTTTGAGATAAACATTCCTTTCCTATTGATGATATATTTATTTTTCTATACCTTTTGTTAGGTTTACAGCCACTCTCTGATTTCAACGTTAGTTCTTCTTTCCAGTCCGGACACGTTGGCTGCTCTCCTCCACTACTCCGTCTCCAAACTTACAGATTTCCTACCTCGTAGTAAATCTTGTGAGTCTAAAATCCTGGTGACGAACTCTTGCCTATTTTAATGTATAAAATATACTGAAATACTTTTCTATCTTCACTTGATAGTTCCTTATAGTTGGTCTATTCTTAGATATGTGTCATATTAATCCTCTTACAAAAAAAAAATATAACATATTTATTTTTGTTTTGCACGTACGTCTTTTTGGAATAAGTAACAGCCGCGAGTAAAATTATTGTAATTGATTTTTATTTTCCAAAAAAAAAATAATGTATTTATTGCATTATCACATTGCATTAATCACTAATATTTATATCTTCGGTGACCTGTTGTGTTGTGATGTTCCTAACGAACAGGACCACGTTCTGAATATCAGAATTGTCTAATCACCAACCAGAATGACAATTTATCTTGTCCCTGCTAAGTGTTCTTATCTTATGTTTTTTAGTCTCTATTTAATCTCTTGTCCTATCTAAGGTCACCAATAACTAAAAAATGTATTGTAGAAATTTAAAAAAAAATGTTTTGACGTTGATTTTATGCCAAACATATTTACGTATTTTTAATATAAGCAGTTGGACTTCTAAGTCATAAAAATAAGTCCTGTCAAGTTCAAAATTGAGCAAAACGAATAAAGTACGTTTAATCTTCGTTCCAGTGAATGCATGTGGAGCAGGCGATATTTTTTTTTTTTTTGCATTAAAGCTGTCATTGAAACAGTAACAAGCTTATTATAAGCATTATCACATATTCTCAATAACAAAAAAAAATCCTGCAGAGCGATAAGAACAACTACCTCCCACTCGATGCCAGTAAAATAAGTTGATCTAGCTGGTTTATTTCTTTAACTCCTCGTCCTTGTAAATTTGCATTGTGGAACCGGCGTAAAATAGACGCGATAAAACATTCTCTGTCCCCGGCGTAGGAGTGGTCTATGGGCTAATAACGTAGGTATAAATCTGACAGTACTATTTTAATTTGTAGTGTAGTTTTCAGATTCAGTGATTAGTCAAGATGGGTATACTGACTTTATTAACAATTTTCACGTAATGTGAGGTGTTTTATTAATTATTTCGATATTATCTTCCCTGTTCAGCTTTAGTTGGAACATTTGAATTCTAATTAATATTTTTCTATAACAATCGGTTAAGTTGGTGCATTTCCTTCTATGCTTTGTGTTGGTATTTATTATTATATCGGATCAGTGAAATCTTTTTTTATTTAATTTTAATTTCCCGGTTGCTAATTTTGCTTAAAAAAATCTTAATTATTTATGAAAATTTGTGTCAAATTCAACCAGAAAATGTTTTTTAATTTTAAAATATATGAATATAAAAAAAAATAGTTATAAAGTTGTTTAAATATTACTGGTATCTTGATTGCTTGAAGTACACTATTTCAATTAAGAATACTTATAAATCTAATACTTGCACCAATCTCTGCATACAAACTACCGTCCACGGACCACCACCTAAACCCAAATCCACCAGATCTCTCTTAATCCACCTACGCCTCGGTCTACCCTTCAGAACCCTGTCGTTACTGCACCTATTAAAATTTTAGGAATTCTTTCGTTACTAAGCCCACCAACTTTACAAAGCCTATCTCAATCTTCGTGACGCGATTACTCCAATAATATTAACTAGATGATAATAAGAAATACAATAATTACTAATCTTACTAATATTAATTCGACACAGGTCGTTGCAGTATATTCTTCAGATGAGGGGCCAGTCAGTGGTCTTTTAATATCAGTATTTTGAAGTGTTTCGGAATCGGTATCTTTTTGAAAAAGTGTTCATTTAAATATACGAAATATTCATATTTAAGTAAAAAAGGTGATTATTTATTTATATATTTCGACATCTTAATATTTTCCATATATTATTACATAAAGTTATTTTGCCTAAAGCACTTAATCTCGAAGTTGTGGGATAAATGACTACTGTTTCTCTATTAAGTTAATCCCAATAAAGTGGAGCCACTGATAGACTTAACCTGGGCGATTAGAGGCGGGACTCAGGACTTGGTCAACATTAAGTAATTGCCTTTAGAAGCCCTAAGTCCCTTTGTAACTAACTTACTTTATCTGTCTCCTTTGTGCAAGCTTAAACGACTCTGCCTATTTTTCAATGAGCTCCTAAATGTCTAGCCTCTCATCCTATTAAGGTTCCCTCTTAACCTCCGTATTTTTTACTTTCTGGAAATTATTGTTTAATAAAAGTAATTCAGTCACTCTAGTAGTTGTTTAAGTTCGCGATTTCAACTAATTTGTTTCATATCCACATGTAATAATCGGAAAAAAGTGGTCATGTACAGATGAAAAAATAACTCTTTAAATAGAGATAAATTATTTATTAGAAACCGACGGTTCGGCCCTCGTAGAAGGTCTTGTTCAGGGCTGAATAGACAAGATACGTAAATGTTTAAAACTAAATTGAATGGAATACAAAATTAGGTATAAAAATGAAACTATTGGAATAAAGAAGATGCGAATGTAGAAATAATTTAAATTATAAAATTAATTAAAATATATATTTTTTTGATTTTGTACAAATTTTGTGACATGTGTTTTACAACAATTTAATTTTGTCCATTATCACGAATTCCAATTATTTCAGTTTCTCATTTCCGCTCGATGTGAAGAAGTTTAACTTCATTTATTGCTTTGTCTTTGAGGTGAGATTATTTACCCTTGATTAAATACGTAATCACTGATTATTAATTACCTTCGTTCAGTTAAGTTCTGACTGATATCTGATCTATATTTTGTTGAAACATAGTGAAATAAATTGAAATGGGAGATATGGGGCTGATCAGTGTTTTTTCTGTATAGAAAAAAAATCAGTTTTATTTCATACGTAAAAACCGAAATTATTTTCTTCACAATCCTAAATATTGTTTTGATCACTTTTAGCTCATTTCCTCTAAGTAAGTAGTTGGATATACAAAACGGTCAGAGTAATTAAAGACAATTACTAAGAGAATTAAAAACAATTGTATAGACAGTAATGCTTAGAAATTAAAAAATAATGCACAAAAATCTTACCATGAATTATAAATAATATATGAGAAGCGAGGGGATGGTTGACTGGAAGATAGACGTAAGGAAGAAAATAGTTGGGGGTGCAGTCAAATAAAAACACTAAATAAGTGGTTACTTATTTAATTATGTGCCGACGTTTCGACCCACTTTGTGGGTCATCTTCAGGGCTATAGGAGGCTGGAGCACCACACTCCCAATAATATAGTACAATAATAAAATATAGTAGAAGAATATAAAATAACTTATGTAAAAGAATATAGATACATTTAGATTAGAGATGAAAGGAAGTAATATTTAAAAAAAAATCAAAACTGAAGTGAATATAATAAATGTTTAAAGTCAACAAGGCGAAAACAGGTGTTTTAAAAAATTAATAAACAGTTTAAATAAAATAAAATATAATTAAGATCGGTATACATGTACACATATGTGAGCCCTAGTGACATTTATAGGGATTGAATGAAAGCTGTATACATCTGTTTTAATATAATCATGGCGTATGTTTTATTTTGTATGTTCCCTAGTTCTGTTTAGCAGTTTTTTTTATGGCTGAGCCACCATGAACTGAGTTTGTTTCAATGTAGTATTTTCTTCTCTTATGTAAGTCTTTCATCTGTTCCGTGTCTTTTTGCTTTCTTTCTTTTGTCCTAATTGTGCCTGTCTTTCTTTCCGGTCTTACTTGAAAGCCCTGAGCATTATGAAGTTCCTTCTTGAGTGAAGAAGGTCCTTCTATGCCATCCAAAGAGACCTCGAGCTCTTCAAGATCCTTTTCAGTATCATTAATCCATGTGTTGGCCATTCTCAGTTTTCGAAGATATGTGAATACCCTTTTGGTTCATCCTTTGTAGGCGTCCCTGGAACTGAATTCTGTAAATTTTTCCATGTGTGTGTAGAGTTCTCTCTGTGTAGAGAGAGTTTTCTATATGATATTTAGCAGTTAATTATTATATTGGGTTGCTTAAATATATTAATTAAGTGGAATCTTCTTGTTACATATGAAAACTATTAATTTATAAACGTTTTATTTAGTTAACTATCGATTTAGTTCAATATTTTTTACTTATAATACTTTATCATTATTTAAACAATTTGTAGATTGTGCGTTGTTGGATGCACTCAAACGTGGATTTTGTTTTATTTTACTGACGATCCTAACCTAATCCCTATCACTTAAAATTTTTCTTGCAATTTTAACTTTATTTTTCTGTCAATGCGGTATTATTTTTTTAATCTCTCCACTATTTGCTTAACAGTTGACTGACTTTTACAAACACATTTTCTGCTATTTGGTTCAGAGATTTCCGCTCTGTTGAATGGCGTTGATCACGTTCTTCAGTGTGAACTCCCATTATTGATAAAAGTTCAAATATGCGGTAGATTTTGTGGAACTGGCTTTGAAAAGATCCTTGCACTGTCGAAATAATAATTTAACTAAAGGAAAATAAACAAATATCGGAAAAAGCAAAGGTGATCACTTTCATTGTGAGATTGGTGATCATGAACAAATGTGTTTTATTCTTATTATTCAATACAATGTTTGTATACAAATAACATGTTATTAGAATGTTTATGACAATAAATTTTTATTTATAATGTAATATAAGTTGAGCTATTTATTTATTCAAAGATTCTTACCAATACCGGGGTGAATCACTCTGCCTTTGAGCCACAATATATATTAATATTATTGAGATATGTTTCTCCTATTTAAACATCATTTCCTGTAGGAAGACTGGTAAACACCTTTAAATATCCAGTGGTAGTTTCTTTTTGAAAAATATAAATATATTTACATGAAATATATTTCACAGTAGCCCTTAAAATTCCAGGACAACAATAGGCCCAGGCAAGCGTGGGACGCCGTCGTGTTATTTTTACAATTTAAACACTTAGTGAGTGTGGGCCGGTTCAGGATCCTAACAGCCGCTCGTAGGAGTGAGCTCTTTTCCATTTGTCTTTTATAAAAATGAGATCATTAGTTTAACTGCCCATAAACTTCAGTGCCTCCGTGTCTTCGGGTATCTGATAGATATCTCAATACAGGAGTTAGTTTTGAGAATTACATCTTTGATTTTTAGGTATCGATAACAGGCATAAATGTCAAAACAGCTTTATTTATTAGTCGGTCATACATAAATAAAATTTATGATAGACGTAGTGTGATGAGCCAATGCCTATAAAGATGCAAAACTGGATCATACTATACTAGGCATTGTTAAAGGCTCAGGAACTAAAAATAAGCTAAACAAAATTTTACAACATACCTGATTTATTTTATGAGATGACAGTTTTTTCCATTTCCTGGTGTTTTCCGAAACTTAGTACTCAGGATCAACTCGAGAAAATTGATAATCCCGAAATTTGATTTTATTCAGATACATTCGAGAAAATATGCAAGTTTATATTATTAAGGTTAAAATTTAGTTTTAAAAATAGTTTTTAAATAAAATTTTCCGTAAGAAAGACAAATAAAAAGGAAGAAAGAACGGTGAAAAATAAATTATACGGTATTTCCGTGGTCCTTAGTCTTGATTGGTACGCACGTAAAAAATCATTAAACTTTTTCGTCAACATGTACTTATATAATTATGTTAAATAACACTTCATACCTCATTGTTCAGTTTAGAAAAAGTTACTTTCAGGGCCTTCCGATATTTACCTTATTTACCCAAGTGTGTATAAACATTTTCTTTAATAAATCGTTTACATCAGGGAAAATTTACTATCAAATTTGATAAGCACTTATCATTATATTAATTTATTTTGTATAGAATTTTCAACAACTTTCACCTAATGTCACAAAAACTACCATAATATTTCAACTTATTTAAAAATAGTGCTGTAATTAAACCTGATAATCAACAATTTAAGAGATTAGTGCAAAATTTAAAATTAGACAGTAGTGTAGATTCATATTTCATATATTTTAAAGTCGGTCTAAAGGTGTTTTAACCCAATTTGCAATAATGATAATTCAGTTTTAACCTCTATCGTTATTGTTTAAAACGTTCAGGAATTATATTTTTGATAGACGATTTAAAATAGAGATAGATTTTTTGATATATAATTTTAAAAAAAGTTTCCTCAATTAGACATGCATTTATCGTCCAACATACTAAGATAAAAACTATTTCCAATACTAAGCTACATGCATAAAATTTCCTCAAAATAATTTATTATTTTTCTGTAAATGATTTGCCTATTTCGAACCTAACATTGTAGTTAGATTTAGCTCGCGCTATTCTAATATTTTCGTCTAAAATCAGAATTAGTTGATTTAACTGTTCATTTATAATAATTTAGATCATTCTAAACACATCAATAGTTTGCTGGTAGCTGTCAATCGTGTTGATTTGCTAAATACAATCAACTGAATACAATAAATATAATGAACTAAGTAGGAGGAAAGTACATAGAAATAATGATATAAGCAATTGAATTAAACTAAATCCTGAAAAGGTATTGAATGGCATCTAGAAAAATAGACGTTGTTATATTACCTTTGTTCATCACTGTAGAGTATATTAAAAGAAAATTTGGGCTTGAAAAATTATGTAAATATTTTTTTATACATCAAGCAAACAGAATGCTAACGTTTCTTATTACAGTTTTCGTCTTTATTGCAGGGTAATGTAGCTTAATATAGAAATCAATTATATAGATGATCAAGGATTTCACCCATCTTCTTCAATAAAATTATTTTTTCAATGTCTACCTATTTGTTTCTTATAAGTACATGATTTATAAATTAATGCTCTTATCAGATCGTAATTTTCGTCCTATTCTTCAACATTACTTTCAAACATTAACTGATAACATATTTTTATTTGAAAAGAAAAGATATGTCTCCGGGTCGTTAATTAACTACTAACATTAACTTCTAAAATTAGTCATCCTTTTTTCTGTTAACTCAGTAATAATGTAATACAACTACTAACATTGCCCTAGACTAAACTTCTGAAGAATAGATTGACAATATTCGTATAATTTGGTTTTAGTAATTCAGTTCAAATAATTTAGTGTATTGTAAAGTTATAATACAACTAACTTTTCACATATTAAAAAATTAGGATTAGAGGTTAAAAAATATATGTAAAATAAAAATGTGAAATCGGCGAGAAGAGTGTTAATAATGGATGAATTGAGCAACAAGACAGAATTCACCTGTGGAGAAAAGAAGTGTGGATTCCGGACTGATGGGGAACTGGATTTCTTAGGATTAATAATTGTTTTTCAAACGCTTTTTGATCAAGTTCTGTATAAATGGATTTATTGAGATCGGAATGGCAGGTTTTAGTCGAGTGAATTTCAAATTTTAATTGAACGAGTTGAAAAAGTAAAGAGCATGATATTGGATTACGAGATATTCGAAGAGAGGAAGCACTTGTGTTCCTCAGGAGGAAAAAAACAATTCCACTCCACGTTATATTGTGATGTATATATAACATCGGAGAAATTGAAGAGAGAGAGAAAAAACAGTAATAATTTCAATTTATTTTTATTTATTATTCTTTTGATGGTGATTATTTTTAAATATTTTTATTTTGAAAAGAAAAGATTTGTCCTGGCCGTGATTCGAACCCGGGTCTTCCGCATCTCTAGCGCGGTGCTCTAATCATCTGAGCTACCAGGCTCGTAACCAGGCCAGACAAATTCATTCTCTTCTACTTTTACCTCTTCTTGATTCGTTTTTATAACCGTTATAATAAACGAAAAAAGTTATGTATTCAATATCTGTTTCAATATTTATTATGTTATTTATATGCATATTTATTATTATGTGGTGTCCGGAAAATAATGCAGGATTTTATGTTTTCTTTAAAGTATCCCTCCAAACAGTAAAGTGTTTATGTTTGTTGCACTTTTGACTTTTATAAATGTAAACAGTTATTAATCCTGTTTCAAACAAAAATGTTTGTTTACCTCTGTAATATTTCGCTGCTTGTAAATTATTCAGTCTTTTCTATGATGCAAAGCGTGATTTTCGCATAATTAATGTTTTATGAGGCCCCAAACGGCCAGAAATAACGACGGAGTCTTGGGCGAAGGTAATATTAGTGAGTGTACTGTAAAACTTTTCTTCCATAGATTTCGAGAGGGAGAATTGACCCTTGAAGACTTTGAACTTAAAGAAGGCCGTGAAAGAAGTTCTGCCAAATTTCAAGCTTTTTCACTTCCCAATCGCCATGAAATGTTCATCAACGGTTGATTTCCTGACTTGGAGTTTCCCTTTCAATTTCCGAACGTTTATTCTGGGACTTTATTCCACGAAAGCTCGGTGAACATAGTAACCAAGGGCAGAACTGTACATGAGGAGTTTAATATTTGGAGGGGTATTATAAAGAAAACATAATATCATTCATTACTTTCCGGACAATCCGATATTAGGATCAACTATGAAAAATTCCCAAATAGCAAAGCCCCTAAAATACTAGAAAAACAACCAATCAACATTTCCAACACTCGCCAATCAGACATTCAAGCAAGTATTCACACACCATAAGAAAATCACATCAAAGAAGACCAAGTGCAGTACATCCAACAACAACAGTACACAAAGACTCATCAAATGGAGACAAGAACCTTGTCCCAAGAGGCTCCGCAAACAACTCTGGATTTTTCCATTATTTTAGAGAATTAAGGCTCTGCCTTTTATGAAATTTTGTTTGTGGCATCTTATTTATAGTTAATGTCTATTTTTGAGTTGTTGCTTATTTTTATTGATTTGGTCATTTTGTGAATATTGTCAGCATTTTCTTATTAAATACTTCTTCAAATATTCACTACAGGAAGACAAATAAGGTTCCTCTTGTTCCAATTTTCCACGGGAGCGCGACGGTGAGGTACGGGTCAATTTAAAATTCGCCCTCCTCCGAGTCCAGGTTGGCAAAATTAATTTTTAAATGAAACGAAAGAGCCCTTCCTGCTTGAGTAGCTAGCCCCGCTGCTACCAATTTACAAAATTGTTTTTTTTTCGGGTTATTTTGTTTTTCTCTAGATTCGGTCCAATCGTACATCTCTATGTCGTTTAATGTGTCCTAACAAATCAGTCAGATTTTCTCGTCTGCAAACGAGGATATTAAATTCTTATTATTTCGGTTTTTTTATATGGAAAAATAACGATAATCGTTTTTTTCTACCAGGACTTATTTATTTTACATTGTTAGATATATTTAAATATTATTATTTTTCTATTTTATACTTTTTAATAAACAAATTTTAAAAATGACTGGTAGTCATGTATGGGTGTGAGGCATGGCTTTTAAACAGAAAATCAGAACGCAGACTCAGATCCTGGGAAATAATGGTAACAATAAGAATATGGGGGGGATTAGACAAGAACGGAATGTTCAGGAACCAATTTGGGTTTTGGGTTTTAATCAGTCGGTTGAACTTTGAAAACACGGATTGGTGTTGTTCTCATGACACCTTTACGTTAGCAAAGCTAATATTATTGTTATTGTCATAATTCGTCTAGTTCACGGGTTAAAAAATTAAAAAAGAAGTAAACCCTTCATCTTAAAATATCATCCATATGATGATGGTGATGGTCGAACCTTCGTAAATTATACGATAAATATGTATATTTATATGTAGAGTTTTCTATCAAACAGAATAAGACGAATTAGGCATTTATTTGCTTAAACTGGTCGATTAAATCCAGACCCGGCTTTGTAAACATTAAGTAATTGCCTTCAAATGATTTAAGTCCCTTTGTAACCAAGTTCCTTTATCACTTTCACTTGTGAAAACTTCCTCGGTTTATATATCCTTCTATGTTTGTCATCCAATCAATGAGATATTTTACCCATTACAATACGACTATCATTCGATTCCCTAGGGAAAGTAATATATTCAAAATTTCGAACACTCCTCCTCTTTCATCGGAATCGCGAAGGAGATAAATCCAGCTGTATCGCACCCTTGGGATTCCTACTTGGAGATTACAGTCACGAAAAGCTCTAAATGAGGGCCGCAAAGGCAAGGGTCGAAATTGGCCTCGAGATAAAATATAATCTTTGGTAGTCTTTATTTAAGATATTCATGTTGAATCCGAAATGCCTGGAAGTCGGTAGGGCTTCCAGGGGGAAAATCCGAAGTCAAGTCAATAGCAGGAACAAAAGTCAGTTGTAAAAAGCATGGGTAGGGCGGGGAACTATAATTAGGTGGGGATGGGATGTCCTGCATAAACTTAACGGAATTATAAATTCGAATAAGACATTGGAATTCTGATCAATGAAAAAGTCAAGAACAGTTTTATATTGCCCCGATATCTCTTTTTCGTTTAATTTTCGAATTGGTCAAACCGATGTACCTTTTTTGTTGTTAGATAGCCAACATCTGAGCCTTTCCTTCAACTAATCATCTGAGTCCACCAATTTTTTTTTATTTCCTTCTGCCTTACATATCTTCCGCTTTTATGTCATGACCGTACACGGTTTCCTCAACCTCTTCTATCCACCTTTTCCCTATCTTACCTATCTTAGTTTCCTTCCTTCAGCATTTCAATTGAAAATTAAATGGGGAAATCTTACCTCCTTCATTCTTCTAAGATGGCCATACCATTCCAATCTCATTTTCTCTATATTCTGTAGGACGTTTTGTTGCATTAATACATCCATAACTGCAGTACAAGTATGTAATTATTTCAATTTTAGTAATTGAGCCATAACTATGGTTAATTTAAAGTTAAGGGGAGTAATGTGTTCATAAAATCTAAATTGGGAGTTGCCCTAACTCTGAGTGTAGAAAGCTTAGTTGCTATGTTGAAGGTTCCGGGTTAAAATCCGGCTGTAGTAGATAAATTATTTAATTTGTTAACAGTCACGTATGGACCTTTTCCGATCTAGATACTCTCCTGGGCCATATCAAGCCTCTATAAATTGGGGACAAACCTGGCGGTTGAGAGTGATCTCGGAAATGTCAACTTCCTGCACAACCACTCTTCTAGAAACAGCACAGTCTCTACTATGTACATAACCCAAGACTATTTATAGGTTGCAGTGGTAAAGGTATTTTATGTATCCTCAAAGTAAAGGATGTCACATTTTTGTAATTTTCGAATTTGTTGAGGAGAAACATTGAACTATTAAAACTTCGTTACTTCTATAAACAGCTTAATGAACTTTTTCCACAATGTTATTGATATTGATACGTAATTGGAGGTGTTGATAATAGTATTTATTTATGACAATTTACTATTTAAATATTACCTATTTTATAAACATGCTGTCTTTTACCTGCGGAGCACAGACTATAACGGAAAAGTTTTACTGTCATTTAATGTGCAATTTAATAAAATTTATAAATTTATTCGTTTGAAAAGAAAATAATAAATTAATAAAATTTAGTGCACACACATCTCACATCAACAGTATTGGTTACTGCTAATTAGTAAGAGTGAGTTTATTAGGCTCCTGTTTGATTGTATCTTATTGAATGATGTTGCGCGTACACAGCCTCCTCACCCTTGTTATTAAAGCACATCGTAAGAAGGAGAAGCGAGGAGGGAGATCCTGGGAGATCTGCCCTCTCTGTTTATCTTTAATTATCTTACACTACCCTTTGGGCCGGCCCATCTCTCAGATAGCAATGGATATTTTGAATAATTATGCTCTTTCCTTTTTATTTTCTCCTTTATCGCTAGTATTTTTTTTTCATTATTTCTTTTTTATTCAGGGCTCCTCCTGCAGTAACGGCCATGATTTTAATTAAAAAGACTCCTTCCTCAGGGGCACGGTTTCCTTCCGCAAATTAAATTCGTACAACTGGGCGATTCCTTTTTTGGTAAACACTTAAAGATATTATTATTGTGGGAGGGTCATACGATTCTTAATTTCTTACTTACTTCTCCGGCAAGTTAACTCAATGATTTTTTTAATACTCAGAATTTAATTAATATTAGTGATTTTATAAATATGAAAAAAATATTTTAAAATAGTTTTCTTATTTATTTAATTACACAGTAGCTCCCCGAAGAATAGTAATATATTTTTAAAATTATAGATTATTTATTAAAACTGTATACATTTTGTATCAATACCCAAATTTAATCTACATTTTATTTTGAATTGGTATCTCCAATCTTCAGAATAAGCCTTAGTTGTTAAATGAATACGGGCCCATATTTTTAATATTTTTGTCCAGATTTCCTGAAGTAAGACTAAGACAAAGAATAAAATATTTTAAAAACCAGGTTTCATTACTTTATAAATTTGTGCATTTTGATTAAAATCATTTGCAAGCATTTAATTCATTGTACAATGTCATTCATTTATGATTCATAATTAAGATTTATGATTCATTTATTGTCCATTCTCTGATTTTGAGTCATTGCATCCCTCTTTCATTTTTAAATAAACGTTCGTATATCCACTGTCTGATTTCATGTTATTAGAATTAAAATCCGTTTTTATAAAAAACAAAAAACTAGTGAATCTATATATGTTTATAATTATTTAATTTATAAGTATACAATAGCATATATCATTGTAAATATTCTTATGAGAATAATCATTTTATATTACCGTTAAAAAATTAAAAACCGTAAAAGTAAACATTTTGAGAACAATACTGTAATTCAGTTAAAATAAAATAATATATCTTTGAACAATAAAAAAGTTGGGAACTGTGAAAAACGAAATTACTAATATTTCTCAATTGGAAGCATATTACTTTTTATTTACAATCAGAACATTGAATATTAGACTCAACTTGATCTCAAGTTCTATACAACATCAAGTTATTTTGCTTTTACTATTGTAACTTTTCTGAGATATATTTGGGCTGCGTTTTTCATACTTGGATCAACTCTGGTTTTACATGTTTTTAAGAAAACTAGATTCAAGGTTAAATGACTTTAAACGATTTTGGATTTTTATTCAGTGATAGTTCTTTTCTAATGAAGCGCTAAGCACTAACACCACTTTTATCTCATTTTTCGTGTTTTATTTTTATTTGCTAAATGATTTATATTTTATAATTATCCTTGTCGTTTTCATACATTTTTATTTGGTTTGGTCCGAAGTATTATTTGTTTGGAAAGAAATGGTCTACAACTTACCTGTGGACCTGAATGATGAATTTTTTACAATAAATAAGATCATGGATTATCCCTCTGCTTACATAAAAAGAATTCTCCGAAAATTATTTGAGAAATACCTCCCAGGATACATCACCACCAGTTAACAAATGTGCTCATCTTGACTTATATATTTTTTGTTTGCTTGGACCAGTACCAGATGCGTCACTGACGACTGTTCTTCCTGTTTTGCTCAGGTTTCTATTCACGGGTCCGTTCCGAGCAATTAGCCGGGTTTGAACTTGTCAGTATTTGTCTGGGCTCGTTCCGTCCACTTAGCCTAATCGAAAGGGTCGTCTTTGTTTCTTTTTCTGTCCCTCTCTCTGTAGGTCACACCTTGTCTGTTTTCTGGAATTCGTTCTCCTTTAGATGTGTCACTGTTTCAGACTACTTACATCAGTTGAAGACCTACCTGAATGTTCAAAGTTATTATTAATTTACTTAAAATGATTATTCTCTCTCATGTTTTTCAAAAATAGATGTAAACATATTGCACTAGTTTCTCTGATGTGACAATCAAAAACCTTCATTTTTGATGAGTGATGAAGATATATTTACTCATTTCATTCATAGTCATAACTCACCACCGAAAAATCAGCGGTTTTTGAGTTGTGTCACTTTATTAATACTCGTGTGATATGTCAAGTACTGATTGTCATTTATTATTCATTGTAAATAGCAGTATAAAAATTATTCTAGTATAGCAAAGGACTGTTAATCAATTAGTTTTTTTGTTGGTAAAACTTACTTTATATCTATTATTTTATTCTATGTATTACAAAACCTGATGAAGTTGTGCTTTATTTTATTAATCGATTAACCCTTAAGCTTAACGCAAAAATTAGAAATTGAATATCAGTCCTTCAGTTTATACTGTAACTTACATTGAATGACAGATGGTAATCAGTCTTCTGGTAATAAACACATAGATATTTAACTTGAATTATTCATATTTTTTGTTGAAAATTATCCTGTTGTGTAAGCAATATTATTTTTACATGCCTCAAGGTTTTAAATGCATACCTTCGTTTTTTTTTAAATAGTCGCAACTGACTTGAAACAATAAAACACAAATTGCCCTTTAACTATTGATTGACTATGCCGAATGTATATTATTGGACATACAGGTTAGAATAAAACCATAAAGTTACACTTTTAAAATGTACCTTTGGAGTGCTATCGATGGGTAGTTTCTCCACAAGTGTTTTCATGTCATATTCTACATTTTTGCACATTTACTTGATATAATACCATTATAGTTGTAAATATCATTGAATTAAATAAAAAAAAAAATAAAAAATGTACCTAAGCATTTTCGAGCAGTCAATGGGGTTTTGGTAAAACGCCTTTAGGTTTTTTCACTCCAAAAAATAAAGGTTATAGTTCCCAAACTGTAAAGATAAGTCCAATAATTTGGTAATTTATTTTTCTTATGTTGTCACACAAAAGTAGTTTTTTTATTAAAGTAAAGCTTTGGTATTGTATACAGATCATGAGTCCATTACGATGGATGATAAATTAAAACTGTATTCCTACTTCATCCTCGGGTTATTTACACATCCTCAGTACTTCAATTCTCTATTTCTTGAAATTATAATTATGAAACATTATAATCATATGAATGAAAAATTACCCCGAAACGTGGGATTTTTATGCTTTATGCTAAACTGATTGTTGGTAGAGCGATATAATGGGATTGCAAACAGATTCACATTTTAATTAATATTGTTAAAACAGATAAGCCTTCAAGATTAGAGATCTGTTAAAAATTATCGTCCGAATTAGTTTACTATCTGCCAACCCGCTGAAATATTTCTAAGACATGACTGTCATTAGGCCGAGCGGCTGTTGTTGACGTGATTGAGGAAATGCCATTGAAAAGTAATTTCTGAATGAGCGTGAATTTTTTGCCGACACTTGGCTGAGTGGTGGATTGAGTGGCCGTGACAGCTTCCCACTCAGCTCATTCTCTCCTCTCTGCTCAGATGAGTCCATCTCATCTCATGTGTGTGTCTCTACGATGTAATTAATCGGACGTTTTAAATAGGGATCGTTAGATGAGGCGAGCTGGGTTTGATATCTTCCGCTTCATATCGCCAGGATATAAAAGACAATTCGCCCCCCCTATCCTACCCGCAATCCCCTTGTTATTAGATTCCGCTCGTTTGGTAACAACAGGTCTGTGAAGTCTCCCATCAACGGACCATTTCCTTCTTCAGCGGAGGGCAACTGTAATTGGTTTAAGGAGTTGATGGCCTGGGGTTCCTGTTCATCGCCCTATCCTCTTCACTATTGATCCTATCAACTGTTGTTCTAGACCATCAATACATCCGTTGTTCCATAACTAGAATATTCACTCTTCTTACTTTAAAATTTACTCTTACAAACAAACAAAAATTAAAAAAACAATAATTATATTTATGTCGTTTATTCCTTTAAGGCCACCCAATGCTACGTTGGCTAATAAGGCGGTGCTGTAATAGGAGCCCTAAATTTGCCTACAACTCTCGTGGATGTTGCTGTGGTGTCAACTGACGCTCCTGGGGCTAATCTAGCTTCTGTTAATTTGGGATGATCTAGGCCAAAATAGCTCCTAAAACTGCTTATAAACTGTACAGTTCTTAGTAAGTAATGAGCCCAATATATTTCATGAGGTGATTGAGAGTGCTGGTCGATATAATATTTGGTTATCAAATCTCCGTATTAAATGAACTAAGAGGCAGGTTTTAAGGAAAGTTTTTTATTGAAAAAACAAAACACCAGCTACAAAAATAGTAAATAATTATTTTCTTGTGATGATTCTATATTTTATCAATAATTCAGTTGTATTTAATTGTTTAAAATATCGGGAAAACAAGTTATACATTTCCACAATACTTCGTCTTGTGTTGTTGATGTTGAGGTATTGGCATCTGCAAGTTATGACAGCGATACTTCTGCGCCACCCTTCTTTGGTACGTTCCCCCTTCCATATATCTTGCAGATGAAGGATGTGTAAGGGCTCATTCTTCCGGCACACCCCCTGACATGGAACACCACGACTCTTGATGACTCTCCCACCGCACTGAAGAACAAAAGCCAGAAGTCTTATTGATTTTGTCATCTCCTGGCATTCGGTGTCAGGTTTATTTATAGATTCTTCCTGTACTTTGGCCTCTTTCCGAGCTTCCTCGTCTTCTCTTTTATCCCCCGATCGTATCTTATTTACTCTCCCTCCTTCCATCTCCCGTATTCGGCGAGCCTATAAAGTTTAATGTCGTTTTTTGAGTTCCCTTCGGAACCGGTGCCAATTTCTTATTGTTGTGGATCTTCTGACAAATGTTTTGTTACAATCGATCTATTTTAAGTGTCGTATAATAAATTTCCTGCAAGGCGTAATTATGCCCCCCTTAAGGTACTTCTACAGCGAAAATCCTAGATTGGAATTGTCAATTTTCAAAGAACCGCAGAGCATTAGTTAAAATGTTTTATAGAGTAATATTTAAGTTATTCTTAAAATGGTTTAAGAATTAGTTTTTTTATCTTTTTAAATATCGAATGGAATATGAATCGGATACCGTAAAAAAATAAAATTTGTAATCTAGTCTTAAGAACAAGATGTAAAGAAAATGTATGTAATCAAACAAAATATATTAAAATAATTTAGAAACAAATATATAATTACAAAATTGGCTGATGTAAAAAAAAATGTTGGGGCCGTAGTTAAAGTTGTTGTCTTTAATAATACTTAAATCGGAAAACAGGAATTTGTTTATTAATTTATTTTATTGAAAGAGTTGTAATGGCATGTAGATGCTTTTCATCAATGTCGAAGTTTATTAATATTTTTAAAAAATTATTAAACGTTACTATACGATTAGCCGTTAGGGATCAGCTTCTTTCCTGAGTTTCATGTTGACATACATTTTATTCTTGTTTCTTTATGTCACTCTTTATTTAAGCTTGGGCAGCTTTCAATGGCACGCCGAAAGAGGTGGGTTTTTCCTGATTTCCTGTTGTGTACAGCTGTCTGGATAATACCCATGGAGAAGCAATATGCAGCTGGATGGCGTAGTGGAGGTGGTTCATGCATAAAGAAAAAGATAAAAAAAATTATGAAAGTCTGTTGGAGTGGGGATACAGGGCGTTAATATACTTTGAAAAATACAGCCTTATTAACGTTGAGTCGTAACATCAGGAGCGCATTCTCACTCCAACCTCCTCATCACCCGTTGAGTGGGCATTTTGACACCTCTGGTGAAGAGATTAGGCTGCTAACATATTCATGGCACTCTCGCCTCCATGCGCTTTTTGCCTCATTTTCGTCTTCATAAATCTCCAGTACCATTCCACCAGTGTCGCTTTCAACGGAGAACAAGGCAGTTTGAATATCCAATGAGCCACTTCAACACCGAGCTTCCTCTCATAATGACCCTCCTTTATTTTCGTCAAAATTATTCCAAGCTGCACCTTAATTATTGCAAAGTTAATTTCATAGTTTTTCGCTTGATGACTTGAAAAAAAACCATACTCTCAGTAATAACAGTTAAATATGAAATCAAGCTTCTTATATTGCTTGTTTGTATGGTGTAGTTATTTAGTACTAATCGTAGAAAAAGAAAAAGTGAAAACCATATTTTCATTATATCAGAATGAACTAAACTTTGTAATTATGACTTATTAACAAAAAATAAAGACTATAAAGAAGCTTACATGTAAATGTCATAGTCAAATATATTATATTTACTGTATATAACCATAAACTTCCATTTCAATATCATTTATTTCAATGTATTATTTCACAACCATCACATTTTTCTTGTGTTTAAAGTAAAAATATAGGGTAGGAACAGACACCCCCTTTGAAATTAATGTAAAAGTTAAATTTTTGGACGGAATAATAATTTTATCAGACTCATAATAATTTGGGGATTAAAATGAAAAAAGTTTGTATGTTTAATAAAATACATTACGATGGTATTGTTTACTAAATTCATTACCTATTTAAATTACATATAACTAATACTAACGTTTAACTCTACTCAAGTGAAAAATTATATTTGTAACCTAATTCGATAGATATAAATGAAAATTTCTTATCGAAATCGGTTAATTCATTTCAAAATTGTGTTAGTTTAACTTAAGTATGCATAATGATTTAATGTTTATTTAATTAGATTATTAATGTAAATTAAGTGGGGAATTAAAAATATAATCGGATATATAAAATAAAATATTGACGATTTTATTGTATTCGTCAACGGTTTTTCATTAATATTATTCTATTGAGTTTCATTAATATAGATTATTTCATCATTCTGGTGTTACTTGAATATATTTGGTTATCCTAAACTTTAAGCATTTAAGATCTCCTCAGATAATAGATCTTGTCATTTGGTTGATATGTCGGTGTATAGACATGATGTCATTAGAGAGACAGTGTGGAGATGTAGTGTTTAATAAAAAACCTGTATCAACCATTAATTCTTCACAAATCTCAATAAAAGGCTGGCTTTGTTTGGCGTGTACTCTTTAAAGTCTTTGTTCGGCACCGCCTTGGTCTTCATTTTATTTTAGATTTAATTATGTATTTTCTAAAGATTGAACTTAATGAAAGTCTAATTCCTTAGATGAAAAACTATGCAATAGTGAAATAAATAAATATCCGTAAAAATATATATTTTATAAACAAAAAAAAAAAAAAATGACTGCAGAGCTTACTCAAGTAGCCGTAATTTTGTAAAATATATTAACTAACAGATCCATATAATCGCTTTAGGATCTAATTACAAAAAGCTATGATGTTATGATTGATCATCATTTAAAAATAACTCTTCTACGTTAATAGTATGATATTTAATTATTTTTAATTTTTAATTATGAACTATTTGTATTATCAAGCTCAAAGAATATTCATGGCTTAACCACAGCATAATTTTATTATTGAACTTACTTGAAAATAAAAGAAATGGAAAAAAAAAAAAAGAAATCTTGGCTCCCATCCCTTTTTGGAACCGTATTGAGAAACAATTCCGTCCTGAGCCAAACGACTTACCAAGAATAAGATGATTCATAATCTTGAATTCATTATTGATGTTCTAGTACTTGATTTATAGTCTCACTTATAATTTTTTAAAAAGGTTTATTATCTTCAAATTATAACTTATTACACAGTTCTATAATTGTTTGAGAAAAAACATCGGAACGCAATGAATAAATCAAATCTAATGCTGATTTTTATTGATATGTGGTGCAAATTTAATTCATTAATTTTTTTGTTACAGGTAAAAATTAATCTTCTCATTAATTGAGATTAGCAAGGAAGTTTAGTATGTGAGTAATCAAAAGTTATCATGTTTGTATAAAATAAGGTAATTAAATTTGAACTGTTTAACGAACTACTTTCTGTGTCACTAGATTATTTCTATTTTCGTCATTCCACCTTCGAATGAACAAATAATGGGATATCTGTATAATTCATTCATGTCATGATATCTAAAATTTTGTTAATCAAAAAACAGTAATTTTTTTACTGTATGACTCAATCCGCAAAAGTTGAACTGATTTGAATACCAAAATATCATATCTGTAAGTGATTTTCATCCTGGAAGATATAGAAGAAACATAAATGAAAGACAAAAATATAGGACAGACGACGGTAAATATTTAATATGTCAGAACTTGGCTGTTCAGTTAGTTGTTGGTCTATAAACTTTCGGATCATGATTTTTATAAACTAAATTTTATTCTGGATTAAGATGCAGTTGTTCAGTAAGGCTTTGCTAGACGACACAGTGCGTCAAAAGTAGTGTAAATAAGGAGTTTAAAATTCTTTAATCTACTTATTTGTGGACTTTTTGAGAAAAATTATAGACTCCAAACTTTTATTTAATATTTAACATATTTCATTAATACAGTATAAATATATATTATTGTTCAATAGTATTCTAGAATTTATTCAAAAAAAGAAATGATTTTTTTTTTGTTAAAAATTCTTAAATGAACTCTTTTAGGATTGGTCGGGTTGCCTAGCAACAGAAATATCCAGTATAAATCTTTGTAAATTTAACTGAGCCGTAATCATAATCTGGTTGTATTCACAAGCTTGCCTGCTATTTGTTTACTTGGTGTTTTAACAGGTATTGTTTTATTTTTTATTGTCTTGTTTTACTTAATGTATCTAGTGAAAAATTAAGACGCTATAAATCATATATAAGTGAAGATTTGCCAATCTGTCGCAATATAATCCTTACCATTCCGTGCTGCAAGGAATTTGCAGCGACCATGCAATTTACAGCATGCAACTGTTGCACTGTGAGAGCGGGCTTCATTAATTGCAACCGTTTACCCAGTCGTTTCTCTTGTCTACTTAACTCCTCCGTTCCTGTTTCTCCACTCTTTCGCTCTTCTTTTTTATTCTGTTGGTCTGCGTGTTAGTGTGTTTAAGAGATAATAATATGTGTGATTTAGCGCCAGTTTATTGAACTACTCTCAGCAATGAGATCATGCTTGTATTTACATGGCTATTATATATTATTTTGCCGTCGTGTTATTACATATAGAGACAGACTAATAATTTAGAGACAGAGATATTTTATGGGTTTACTAGTTGTAAATTGTGCCCTTGTATTATTTATTTCGTCATTTAAATGTTAGAAGTCAAATATAAAAATATGCTTTTTATCCCAACACTTCAGAACTTGAATAATAATAATAATATGATCGTATTTAAAAAAACTATGAATAAATATGATCGTATTTATTTATTCATACTTTTTTCTTATGAAAAAGTATGAATAAATAAAAATTAAATCAACTTGTTTTATCATTATCAGCAAGTAGAAGAATCATGTAGGTAGCGATGGGCCTACGTGTTTTTATTTATTTATTTGAAATAGCTTTTTTAGGATCGTATAGTTGTGAAATTAGTTTAAACTGGACGCTTTTTTATTGTTTTTTAATATAGATTTATCTACATAATGACTAATAAATTTAAATGTTGTGATATTTCATTTTTGTTTACATACTATTGGGAGAGAAGTATCTGAGTACGTAGAATGCTGAATTACTGATTCCCAGAAGTTCTGTATTAATTCAGCTATGGTAGGTAATTTGTTCAAGTGGGTCTGGAGATTCTCCTGGGGCTCACTCAGCCTTTATAAAACTGATACATTTAATTGGAGCCAAATCTGGAGATTGATCATAATCTCGGTCTTTGGTAGACCGTGCAGTTCGTAACGTGTCTTCTCTTCTTCTTTATCTTCCTCCTTAGTGCCTCTCAGCTTGGAGGTGCCCCAATCCAGGACAGCCAAGCCCCTCGATCTCCAGCCAGCGCTTTCATTTCATTCATATTCCTTCCCTTCCTTTCACCAATCCTTGAGATGTGGTCCATCCATTGCAGTCTATCCATTGCATAGGGCTTCAAAAAACTTCTTTGGGTCCCGGTCCACATTCATTCTGCACAGATGACCAAACCATCCCAACTGTCTCCCCTCCACTGTTTCCCTCAGTGCAGGCACTCCGAGGTATCCCCTTATCCTCTCATTCCTAAGTCTGTCCCTCCTTGTTTTGCCTCTCACTCTCCGGGGTATTTCATTTTAGCTGCATTAACTCTACTCCAGTGCTTGTCCATCGGGACCCAGCTCTCACTGCCAAAGGTAGGTAGATATTTGGACTTAGAGATGTGTAATTTTACACTATTTTCCAACGTTTAATGTCATACCGTTCCTTTCCAGCTCTGCCTTCCACTCCGTAATCGCCTGCTGCAGATTTTCTTTGGAATCGGCGATGTGCGAAAACCATTACTTGCGCTAGGATTGTCCTCATGTTCCACTTTCCCACGACCATCCACTTGCAGATTTTCAATATTTCGTCCATGAAAGTGATGAAAAGAAGATGACTAAGGCTGTCCTCCTGTCTAACACCCCTTCTCACGGTGAAAGCCTCGGACATTCTTCCAATAATTCTGACTACAGCATTGGAGCCCTGATACGTGTTTTTTATGGCATTTATTAATGCTGTGGGTACATTTTGAGCGGCTAGAGCTTTCTATATTTCTTCTCTAGGGACTGAGTCGAATGCTGCCGTTCTGTCCGGGAACGCTAGGTACAAGCTCTTTCCTCTATCCCATGTCTTCTCAATAATCGTCTTCATCGAGAAGATGTGGTCCTGTGTTTGTCGGTGGGATCTAAAAGCTGCTTGTTCCTCTTCCAATTTGCTTTCGACGATTGATCTAAGTTTATTTTCCAGTATAGAGGAGTAAAGTTTATAGACTACAGGAGCAAGACATACAGGCCTATGGTTTTTGCATTCACTAGAGCTACCCTTATTGTGGATCGGTATGATGTTACATCCCCACTCCTCAGGCACAGATTTAGAAGAGAAGATATTCTGAAACAGGTCTTGCAAAGCTTTATGTAATTGCAGACCTACAAATTTTATAAGTTCTGGAGCAATATCATCTTTGCCCGCTGCTTTGCCAATCCTCATTTTTTCTATAGCCCATGTGTCATCTTCCCCACCATATCACATCATAATATTCTTCTGTTTCCTCTGTTTCCTGACTGTCTTCCGCTCTCTCTTCCGAGGCACCAGAAAAATAATAATGGCGTTGCCATCAATCCAGCACTTCTTCATCGCCAGTAATCATTCGCCGATTCGTCCTTAACATTTCTAATGGGTTTGCTCGCCTATCCCGTGACGAGTACATATTTTCTGTTATTTCTGTCCTTAGAATGATGTATTTTCTGTATTCTTTTTTTTTTTTTTGTAATTTCACAATGTTTTGTTTAAAAATAAGATACCAGAGACACCATCCTTAGTATTATTCCCATTATATTATCTTAAACTAGTATAACTAACATAGTAATACTAAAAACATAAGTTATATTTTCCTTTGCCATGTCCCTATTAGAAAAGGTAAGGAGATATATATGTGTAAATCTATTTAGGTAGAGTGATGGATCCCCCCCCCCCTTACTTGAAGGAATTACCAGGAGATTGGCTAAGAAGGAGAAGACAAAATATATATTGGACTAGCGAGAGAGGAATGAGGAAGGTTATGCTAATGCTGGCACTAGAAGCCTCTTATTGCGGTCCTAGTTCTATCCTCACATCTCTTCCTCTGTCTGTCCTTTATTGCCCCAATTTACATCCTTCTCGCTGTTCCCGTCTGTATGACTGTAAATCATTACTTTGGAATAAAGTAGTTGCAAACAATAATGTCATAGAAACGAAGAAGAAATAAATAAAAGGTAGTTTACAATTTGCATTGCAAAACAGTTTGCATTGAAGAGAAATGGTCTGAACTATCCTCAATAACTTTTAAGTAAAAAAAGTCTTGGGTTCGGTACGTGGTAGAAATTGTAATGTTTTTAGTACACCGGTTGTGCAAGGAGGTGATTTCCTCTAGATCACGCTCATCCGCCAAATTTTCCCTCGGTATTGGGTAAACACATTATAACCTGGGTGAGTGAGTATCTGGAGTGTCTCTAGATCCGAAATTTGCCACAGCCTGTTTGAACTGGTGTTGGTGACAATTCAGCGGTTTAGCACTGAGTCGCCCAAAATTTGATTTCATGTCTCAATTCTAGACTCCAAAAGAAACCCTAACTTCATTTTTACGATATTAAAGATTATTACGAGGATGTAGTTTAAGGAAATTTAAAAAATGAAAGTGCTATTTTAAAAATAAAATAGTTTTTATTCCTATTGGTCCTACTCCTAAGCAAATTTTATCTACTTTACGATGGTATAATTGGAAACTAATTAATTAAAAAGTGGTGGAGGGGCTGACTAATATTTTTTTATGTAACAAAAATGCTCTAAACTGAAATATTCTGTTGCCTTTTTTTTTATTTTTTTTTGTTTTTAGATTAATCAAAATATAAGTTTGCATGGTCTTTTTTAGTACTTCTTATGCAAATTGGGCAATTGAAGTTAGATATTTCTTATTCTGTTAGCCCTGTTTAAGACATAAGGGAGGCATCAAAGGGCTAGAACCACTATCGTAGAACTTGATGAAGATGTCTCATTGAGATACATTTATTCAAGAAGGAAGGAGTATCGGTCCTGTAGTGGCTCGGAAGTCCCTCTGTTCCCGTGACCCGGTAACAGTATTCGGAACCGGTACCAGGCCGGTTAGTGATATTGGTTCCACAACTTCCTGTCTCATCTACATATATCGCCTCCACTTACACGACTTGTTTCTAAAATTACCAGCTGGAACGAAGGCACGGTAAATGCTTTCTAATTCTCTCTATGAATGAAGATATAGCTAACCAGTCCTAAGGGTTATTATATTCATATTATATAATATATATTTAGTGTGTTATACATACACGAACTAACATATACACATTTTTTTCTAACTTCTTTCATTGAGAAAGTACTTTTTATGTTTATTATTGTGATAATGTATTCTATAGCAAATAATAAATTTATTATTTATTATTTATGAATTTAACAATAACTTTTTAAAATCATTTTCTTTTTTAAATCGGTAACGTCTTGAATTATAACATAATAAGTTTGCCGAAAGCTTCAGCTTCTAGGGTGTTGTTTTATTTAGTGTGATAAACTTGACATGCCAGTCTATTCTTCTTGTACGAACTTCCATCTATACTTGAAGTATTTTTTTTTTAGTTTGGGTTCAGTTTATTTTAAATACAATTTGAAGAAGTTAGACGGGGTCGCTGTGGACGAAGAACATTCTTAAAATATGCAGAACTTATTTCTTATAGTTCGCCAATATTCTGCCCTTTTTGTATCTTTCTCATGATCGCTACAGAGATATCGTAAAATATAGTCAGAGCATACTTGCATACTCATATCTCTTTTTATTAAACTTTTCTAAAGAACCTTGCATGTTTATTAGAAATTAATATTCTGCATCTTTATACTGAACAAATATAACATATAACTTCTTTAACATATAACATTAAAAAAAAAATAAATTTCATTTTCATCAAAAAAGCCTTCTTAAGAATGGTTAATCATAAAATAATAAAATTAAACATTGTTCACGGTTAACAATTAAAATTCGGGAGAAATGGTTGTACTAAGAAGGGCCTGCAGGGTTCAGAAGCTTTTTCAAAAATGTTTTTAAAATATATCAAATATGTAAAGTTCATTTTTTTCTGTAACCATAAAATATTACAATTTATTTGTTACTAATTTTTAAATATTTTTATTTGATAAGAAAAGATATTTATGTCCAGGACCGGGACTCGAACCCGGGTCTTCCAGATCGCTAGTCTGGGACTCTACCAACTGAGGCATCCTGGCTGTATCAGGCTCGCTCCCCGGCCATGGTCATATCCTTTCTTTTCTCTGATCCTAAGCCCCCCCGTTCTCGCATTTTTCGCAAGTATGTGAGGGGAAGAATGTTCTTTGAACATTATTTTAATTTGGATCAAGTTGACTTACGTCATTATAATTATTATAATTTATTTTATTTTATTTGTTACTAATTTTTAAATATTTTTACTTGAAAAGAATATTTAAAAATATAAAATATTTGACTTCTTTACCCTCTTAAAATAATTTTATTGATGAACAAGGATGAAGCAATGTTCTACATATCCATTGTTTTCAAGGGATTTTCATTTTGCATACTTAAAAGTAATACTATGGGCATATGTATCTATATTTATTCATATGGAAATATTGGAAATTCATGAAGTTGGCTGAATATATCTTAGAAGAGTGTGAAATAATCAGGGAGTGCAGTTTCAAGTTAGAATAATTTTATTTTTGCCTATGTTTGGACTTAATATTTAGGCTATCATGACTGCTGATAATAAAAGAAAACAGGAAAACCATATAAACAGTGCAGTACCAAAGAAAATCTAACAGGTTATATAAATAGAAATAATAGGAGTGACAAGGAATATAAAGAGTAAAAGATAAATTATGATATAACTGTTGTGGGATAGTAATAATAGAAAGAAATCTAGAAGATAATAACACATAGACAGTGAAGATAGTAATGCATATTAAATGATTTAAATGATAATAAAAATACAAGAGAATGATTTTGTTACCCAATGTACAGATTTTGAGAATATGAAGTATTTAAAATACAACCTCACCTTATGTTTAGTTTAAACATATATTTATTATTATTATTTTTAGCCGTAAAGCTCCTAATGTTGAAGACACTAAGTAAAGATGGTTCATGTTCATTTGTTCTAATTTTCCCTCCAGATTTTCATTTTTTGCGAGAATTCAGCTTTTCTTTATTCTATCCATTTCGTTCCAGTTATCGGCGCTTTTGTCTCTGGATTAACCTCGCATTTTTCAAGTTTATGTTTAAAATTGCTTCTAGTGTTCATGTCTCCATTTGTAATTTTGGCTAATTCCAAGCCTTTCTTAATATTTTAGATCCATTCCCCTCCGTTATCAGAGGATGCTACGTATTTTACTGTTATTTTTCTAAGTCTGCGATCGGGAAGCCTCATTATGTGGCCATAGAATTTAAGACGTCTTTCCCTCGTGTCTATATTGTAAAATTCATAAATTTGAAATGTTTTCTCTAATCTATACCCTTCTTCGGTCCATCTTGGTCCCAGAATTTTCCTAATTATCTTCCTTTCCTTTTTCTTTAGATTTTCCTTATTTGTTTTTCTGTTAACTGTCAAGGTTTCGCTGGCATATAACATTGTTGGTTTAGTTACCCTATTATATTTTTTTTTATTTAGAGATAACTGTTTTTTTATTATTATATATTAAACCAACTTTAATATGGTAAAATTATATCACAGATTTATTTTACGGTCTAGGTTGCTTTACATTCCCTGTTCCCAGTTCCTTCGGTTGAAGCACATTCTTTCATCATTTTCCACCAGTTTTCATATGTATATTTGTATTATTCGAAATAAGATTTTTTTTTGAGATATATGACTGGTGGTAGCATAGAGGGCAGATGGAACCACCGTGGTAGCTGGCAGAGCATCAAGACTGTTCAGTAACGAACCTTACAACTGCTAACTGGCAACAAAGTAAAAGTCGTAAAGTTCGTAGAGTTGGCTGGAAGGCCAGGACTCCCCATCCTCCCAACTTCTGCTAATTAACTGACCACATCACCTCCCAACGCCTATTCCCAAATGGGTTTCCCCCTCCTTTATTATCTCCCTATGATTTGGGGATTTTTTTATTATTTTGGGTGATCTTGTTTAAACAAAAAAAAAATTAAGAATAGTGTAACTATGTTTTATAGAAGAGGGAAAAATGAACTGGGTAAAATAAATTCATAAATTAGTCATATAAACTATTGTTTCGATTCACTTTGTGGGTGTAATAGTCATGTTGAGGAAGAATGGGAGAATGTGACCGGTATAAAAAATATGTTAGAGTAGAATAGAGTATAAAAGTAACATTATTCTGGGATTGAGTCCCTTTAGAATAATGAACATAAACAGAAAAAGAAACATGTGTATTATATATTACAATTATTATAATCTTAACAAGATACTAAGCAATTAAAGATAATCAATATTCTTACCATGTTATCTTATTTACAAAAAAATAACAACAAAATCCAATATTCATTATTGATTCATTTAAGTAAATGGCTAACCTGCTTATATTATATGTATAGATAATATGTGTATAATATTTATAATATCGTTTTAATCTTGACTTATAATTATTCTTCCACATTGTCAATCCAACATTTAAAATTGTTCTCAATTTTTGCAGTTATACTAAGATTTGTTTACATTTAAATTTAAAACACTTCTCTTGAAAGATCTACAATGCTCTTTGAAAAGTTGAGGTGTTACATCCAGAATTTAAAAAATTTACTTTGTTTTAGTTTAATGAAGAATATTTGTCTAACATGACACTTTTCCGCCTTATTTGTTATGGTTTTAGTCCGGCTCTGAACCTGAAGTTTCTGTAGCATAAAACAGTGCTCGATTAAATTAGTGGACTATGTGAAAACATCAGTTTTGGACTTATCCGATTTTGGGACTGAACGCCTCGTTGGTTATTTATGAATTATTGTTTATATATTTATTTTAGTTTATTAGTTATACTATATATATATATATATATATATATATATATATATTTTTTATAGTGTTAAAAAGTCGGCTGTCTCTCATTCTTTTATATTTTGTTTTGCCTTGGATTGGCATTGATGATATAGTTTTATGAACTCGTCATACGACCAGGAGGTCATTTCTAATTAGGAAATACTATCCATATTTGGTTGTTGTAGGGTAGCCGGGAAAAGTGTAAGAGAATGAGTAATTGTGCCGAAGGACCCGGGTTCAAATAAATTATCTGGCGTGGGCAAATAAATTATTCAATCCGTTAACCACGCCTTGTATGTGGATATACAGACTCTCCTGGGGCTCATCCAGTCTCTGTAAAATGGTTATTCCTCATTCGGAGAAAGCCTTGCGATTGAGGCCGATCTTGGCTAACATAGTACAGTCTCTAACATCTTCTGAATGTTTTATTTGTTTTTTTACCATGTCTATATTCCTATATTCATTATATTATATTCGTTATAGTTATTACAATGACGCGATGGTAGATTGTGAACGACTTCATGCAAGCTGAACTGACTGCCTATAACCTCCCTAACTAGTTCACCTCCAGTAATAGAGTTCTCAAATGCAATCTGCCTACGGCCATAGTTCACCGCTCCGGCGTCGATAGAACTATTGGGCCTAAACGAAGTTCAATCAAGTAAATAATTGCATTTAAAACTTCGAAATCCATTAGGCCACGCTCTAGTATCGGGGCATGATGAAAATTTAAATCTTTTTGTGAGTTTTAAAATGAAATTAAGTAAACTCTAAACAACTGATGAATTATTATGTGAAAATATTATTAATTTACTGATCTTGTTCATAAGTATTGTTAACACATTGTAAAAACCATGCGTTTTCTGAAATGCCTAATTGAGTCTAAATCTAAACCTTTAAGAACTTCTGTTTTGGATGTATAGCGTAAACAGTGATATATCACATATCAGTTTTTTGATTTCGCTACTTATATCATGACGCGTTTCATAATGATAAATAAAACTTATTATTATTTTTTAATATCGTGATATGTAGAAACTTTAGAAGCTGTTTCTTGAAATGTTTTCTGATTATTTTTTTAACCTATTCGGTATCTATGCTACTTTAAATTTTTTCATAATTTTGGCTGATATGGTAGACTAGCAGGAAACTATGTGTTAGCAGTGTATATAGGGTTGATTTGTTGAGCTGTGGGATCCGGGATCGGATCTGGCTGTGGCAGATAAATTATCTTGTTTAAGAAAGACAATGTGGGAGCTCCAAAGAATCCTAGGGTTCGCCCAAACTCAATAAAGAGGTAACCTTAATTGAGAGGAAATCTTGACGGTTGAGTGTGTTCTCTGCCAAATCATATCCCTGCACAAATCTTGGAAACAGTACCCGTCTCTACCTTGTTCTGAAACAAAACACCCTTAGTGGTACATTTTTTTTAATTTTAATTTATAACCTGCAGGTGATGTAAAGTACGTTGGCATTGGTTATGGTAAATTATTACCTTGTGTGCAATGAAAGCAAGTAATTGAGGAAAAACTCCTAAACGCCATGTTTATCAGACACGTTTATGCATGATGGTTGAGCATGTTTAACATATATATACCTCATATTTATAAATCAGTATTAATTCACTTTTTGGGCTATGAAACCAATTACTGTAAATCAGGAAATTGCCTTTCTCAAGAAATTAATTTGGGTTAATTTAATAATTTAGTACCTAATGAGCGCAGAATTGTAACTAAAAACTATATTCATACAGTTGTTTTTCTGGTGACTAACATTACTGGGTTTCTATTATTGACAAAACCGTTATGGTGATTTTCGATGGTGACTGTAAAGTTCCATTTCCATTAGTATTTTGAAGTGAACAGATACTTGAAATTGTGTCCTTGGACTATTTTTTGAAACATGGCAAGCTTATGGTTTTATCATCCTTGGGGTCAATCAAGTTGTCTTTTTCGTGGTGCTTTACGGCTGTTTGTACTTCTTAAAAAGTATTAAAGGTAGAACGACATTGCCAAAAAAAAAATAAATCACATTAGTTACCTCAACAGGTGGATATGACCCTAAACTGTTTTTGAGACAAAACTAGTTGTAATAGATAGAAAAATAAGTTAAAGGATTACTGTACAGTTTGCAAATTGAATCATTGCATTTTTCACTAGTGCAAACCTGGTTATATACGTAAATAGTGGAGTGGACTTTAACCACTTGTATTTTGGGCTACAGTGGAATCAAATCGATTTTTGATTTGGTAACGTTTGGAATATTTAAGGAGGTAATAAGTTAAACTAAAATTAACCGGTTAAGAGCTCAATATATCCTCTTTGTGAAGGATTTTGAAAAGAATTAATGAAGCGGAACCGGTGCGGTAAATTGGCTGTTGAGGAGACGGAGATGAGCGGCGAAGTATATTATGGAGGACTCAGGACTGAGGACTAAGGAGCTATCCACCCGAAAGGGGAACCTCTCCCCCCCCCCAGGGTTACCATATTTCCCGAGGGAGCTGTTTTTCATTTCCCGGCCGTCCGAAGGAAAAGGAAAACTCCGCATAAATAGCCTGCCTTTACAGCAGTCTGCCGCAACACCTCACCTCCAGCCCAATCTGTCACCTCGCTTAATTATTTACATCCGCTCACCAGGCCCATGGATCTCACCAGCCAACGTTTGATAAATTACTAGATAAATAATATCAAATGTTTTTATCTTTACGTTACCTATTAAATTAATTTAATCAATGCCTTACAAGAGGATTTTTTTCATTTTTAATCAGACAAAAACAGCTTTCTGATTATTACAGGAACTACAATATTGAGGTTTTATTCTTTCTAAAATTCAAAGTGGAATTGGTGAACTTGTTAACTAGGTTCAATTTTTTTTATAATATTTACAATCACTACAACTGAACGAAGATTGTTTGGTATGCCACCAAATATGGCCAAGGAAACACGCGATTTCCGTGTTATATTTTGGAAACATTACCACCGCGTTTGGGGAAGATTGTTGTAACGAGCAAACCATTCGCCGTCGGTTTCTATTTCCATTCGCGGAAAGGAGAAATTTTCTAAACAAAAAAATATCGGTTTCTGCGTGGTGGTCGATGGAAGGAATAATTCCTCCTTTCTACCCAGGGCTGAAAACATCAAATCCCCATCTTACTCCAGGGGTATTGACAAAATTCAGCAAAAACTTATTAAAACAAAAATAAAACTGCATTTATTAATTGAAAGGGGCCTATACTCATACACTACAACGGCAGACTTCATGTCTCACGACTGCAGCGATGAAACTGAGCGAGCAGGGTTACGAAGTCCTCCTACACCCACCTTTACCCCATACTTTCTCCAATATACTTCTATCTGTTCAGAAATTCAGATAATTTCCTTAAGAAAATTTTTTGAAAATTATTCTTGAATCAAAAACCGCATTTTCAGACTTTATTTCATTAAAACCTCCCGTTTTTTTAATTCATGAGAATGCAAAAAATATGAAGGGAACTGTTATTTAATTTCATTTTTTATTTTTCCGAGTAATAAAATTCTTAGTTGCTTCATCGGGTTGGTCCGATTCATCCGTTTCTAGCCTCGGTTCCTTGTCGATTACTGATAATTCTCTGAGGCGCCTTGGAGCCTTCGGAGAAAAAAGCCTACGTTGTTCATAAATATTTATGCATCGATTTCTTTAGACTAATTTCAAATTCCCCTTTTACTGAGAAAAAAAAAAAAGCAGTTGTTGAGAGGAGTAGCGGTATACCAATATAGGGCCTACTGCTAGCGACATGGCAAGGCAAGAACAACGAAGGGAGTGATCTATAGGCTGGATGTGGCAGAGCAAATCACAAGGGGACACTCCACACCCGGAATATAAAATCATCTCTGTCTGGAATATTTAAATCAGTTGGCGAATACAGTTCTCCATCTCCCACTATTATTTCAAGATTTCTTTATTTATTGATCATTAATGAAATAATTGAGAGGTGCGTTATTAAAAAACCATAACTATAATAATTCTTTAATTCATGATTTAAGATGAAATTATGATCATTATCAGATTTTAAAAAAAGCATTGATAGCAGTATTCTAAATTCAGTATTCATTTTTCAAAATTTGGTCTACTCAGATTCATACTATTTTTTAAACTTTGGTCTACTCTAACTAGTTCATCCTTCGAAACGATTATGACAAAGAATGAAGCCATTGTCGGGATATTAGCGAGGTGTGTATACCGGGAATCCACTTAGTTCTTGGGTGAACAAGGTGTCGCTGAGTCTCATTTGGCAGGGAAACATCGGGAGCTGTTGGGGTAATGGGATCCTTCCTGGGGATTCGAAATTGCTAGCGAACCCGGTTCCCGTTTGTTCTACAACTCTATTACAGTTCGTTCCGCAACTGCTTGATAAATTTTCACGAGTAATATTAGAGTTATCACGCAATTGCACCTATTTATTTATCTTGGCTCCATCCTGATTGAGGACGTAGGCTATTAGGATATCTAGATAAATTAGATAACACATTTTTAGCTGATCATTTTTTTATCTAAAATATTGAATACAAATGACTGGAAACTCACAAATCTATATATAGCATTGATGATAAACCTGAAGTAGAAACTGACTTTTTATAAATGTAACGATGACCTTATAGAATAGAAAAATAATTTTATTCTGGGACCAGGTCCCTTAAGAATAACAGAAATGCACAAAACTAAATAAATATATATCTGGGCAAAGGCCTACATTATTAGAATAAAACAATATTTACATAATATCTTGAAAGTAAATAACTAACAGGTATGTTTTGGTAGAGAATTAGAAAATGTAATACAACAATAAAATAAAAAACAGACAAATTTACAATACAAAGAAATAGGCTTATAGAAAAATTAGTGAATAAATAATAGCATCTAAATGATATATATAAATAATGATATCATTTTAAGTGAGGAATATTTACATTAATTCATCAATCGATTAAGTTGAATATATCTATAAATTATTTATTTACTACAGAGCATCTGTTTGGGAATTTAGAAGATGTAGGAAAAGTTTGTATTTAAATGAGGTTAAAGAGGACGCATGACGGATATCGAATGGGAGTGAGTTCCAAAAAGAGATAGAATGGGCGTGAAAAGAACGCTCAAAAGTTTTGGTTATATGGGAACGGATATAAAGACCTTGTGCCCTGGGATTGGATAGAGTATTTGAATTGAAGGAGACTATAGATGTTGTGTGGTGATGGTTTGATATAAGTAAGAATCTAGGAAATAGTGTCTACGGATGGAAGGGAAGAGCCACTTGAACTCAACGTAAAGACGGGACACATGAGACCTCCTCGGGGCGTCGAAGACAAATCGAAGCGAACATAGTGTTACGGTCCAAGAGAAAGGCCAGGAAGATTAGGACGGCTGAAGGGATTATAAGATTAGAAAGATCGAGAACCATCTCGACCTGGCGAGACAATTCTCGATCTTCCGAGAAGTTTCCCACCCCGACCTACCTTGCCTATATAAAAGGCCAGTTTTTTGAGTAATAAGGTCAGTAGTAAGGTTGTAAAAGTGAACGGTGACAGTCCGTGTGAGTGACAGTGACAGTTACTGTCAATCAGTGACAGTGTGATAAGTAAGTGTAATAAACTGTGTGTCAGTTTGTCATATTTGGAGAGTCTTACGGTCGGTGGACTTTAATTAGCGAACTGTAAATGTTAATTTGTAGTTGTAAACTATAGTGTAATATTATTGTATTTGTACAAATTTATATATATAGTTTAGTTATTTAGTATTAGCAACATCTTATATTATTTGTATATTATTTTAGTAATTAGATAACAGTTCATTACTAAATGTATTAAGGTCATTTACTTTATAGATTAATATTACTGTAGAATTACTGGGGCATAAATAACGTCTTTAAAAAACCAACATTATTAAAACTGTAACTTAAGCAATACGGGAAAAAATATAATAAGGAATAGCATTTATCCTAAAGCCTTAAATAAGTGCGCTATTCCTCCTTCTAATAATGTAATATTGAGTCTGATTTACTGTTTCTGTTAATATTCTAATCTCTTCAAAAATAGAAAACGTTTATACGCAACGGGGGTTATGCATTAAAAAAAAGTTGTTTTCTCATTTTCCCTAGTTTAGGACAAGTCCCCATTGTGCTACGAAACGCTAAAAAATAATCTATATATATTTTTTTAATTTAAAATTCACTTCTGAAAGAATATAACTCGCGTGAACTTTTAACAAAAGTTATGTATAAAACAATCTGTATTTTAAAGGTTAAATATCTAAAAATGTAGTCTAGTTTGAGACGAACTGAATGCTACTTTAAGGGTTAAAAGAATATGCTAGTCTAAGGTCAAACCGAAATTGCTAGTTTATTTGAGAATTTCCATGAGATACACTTTCAACTTTATATTGTTCTGCTTTGTCTATTCATCGTTCGTTAAATAAGGTTAAAATTGAATTTTCGAATACAGCCATTTATTAATTGTCGGTTGCCTTTAGAACCTCTGCTAAACAGGATAATGGTAGCTATTCTATCGTTCAGTAGAAGCTAAACCCCCCTAACTTTATAAACAAATTGAGACATAACTCGGATCTTTATTGAGCCAAAGGAACTAATTGCGTAATAAAAAGAACAGCAGTGGTTTTCGGTTTTTATTACGACCTTGTTAAAGTTAACGATCTTAGGCTACTCCCTAAAGGGACCGCTGTTATCCATATTTAGGGACCTTTTAACCTCAATAGCTCTTGATAACTTTTATAGCGAACCAAGGAAATTTTGATTAGGACTATAACAAGAAAACGACTCGAAGTGGTTGCTGTTGATCGATTTAAGGAAAAACCATTTGTGCTTGTCATTGTATCTTAATTTATATAATAAGATGGTAATATGTATACGTTAACTACTTCATTGGACATTCTGTTAATACCAGATCCATTCCTACGATAAATGTAATATTATAGGGAGAAAAAGTAGGAAGAAAAGCTACAATAAAAAGTAGATAGATAGAGAACGAAATGTTTCTCGTACCTAGGTCCTCTTAGGACAATGCAAGAGTACATAAGTTACGGACATTATATCTTGTCATAAGATTAATAAATCAAAATTAATGGGTGCATATATATACTGAAAACAATTATCTACACAACATAACGGATGTTTTATCGTAAAAGTATCTCCATTGGTGGTGAACATAAAAAACTAATAACAACGATGGTTACTATAAATAAAGCATTAACATATTTACAATATTTTCTAATAATAAAAAACATGATTCAAATATTAAGATTATTCTCAACAAATGAAGAGATTAAAAAAAAATTTGTATTTCAAATGCCATGGTATGCTGGAAAAGGATGCATTTCAATGAGGAAGATGCATGGCAGATTTTGGAGGTAGGGGGATTCCAAAGGGTAGTGGATCGGTGAGGAATAAACTGTTAAGGGTTTCAGTTCTGTAGAATGGGATATAGAGATGTGAAGTACGGAATTTCGATTCTTATGAATGAAATGAAGCTTTTGAATAATAAAAAGCTATGAATTCAGGCTCTCAATGATTAGGAATAGGAAAGTTTCAAGAAGCAACCATTGTCTGCCGATACAATTTATGTACGTATGTATAAAATATAATACATATATATACATGTATATATATATATATATATATATATATATATATATATATATATATATAATTTTATTAAATTTTGAAATATTGAACCTTATAGGCCTTACGCCATGATGCTAATGAAAAAAGAGTACAAAAAAAATGTTAAGTAGTATAATGGATCGCATTATAAATTTTCAAAAGTTGACAGAGAAGTTAAAGAAGACTGTTAGCATTAAACCGAAAACATTTTACATACATTAGGAACTGTATAATAGCAATTAGCAAGTCGTTAGTAAAATACCCGAGGGGAGTTGTCAGGCCAAAAACTAGCTCCTCCACTTCCTCGATGATCTCTACTTCCTGTAATGTTCTTCAATTTGCAACTGATTTCCAGCATATTTTCGATTTTCTTCAAATTGCGAAGAGGTGAGCATCATGGATATATACTCTACAAAACGCCAGTAAATAAAATGTGTGAATTTTTGATGACTGTAACAATTTCCCACACTCACTCTCTTCCAAGTGATCCGTGAGGCAGTTGGGATCTCCTTAATCTACGTTTTCCCTTTGACCTAAAATTGAGAGTGAAGTCCAGGGGGTTACCCATGATAGAATATTAATAGCTATCAATATATTCAAAATGCTTTTTTTCTGCCTTTTTTTTTTACTTGGCATAGCCTTATTTATATTTTTATTTGTGGTGTCTAATTTTCAGTTATTTTATTATTCTTTTTATTTTGGTTCTATGTATGATGTGAATGAAAATCTTATGCATCAATGCTTATTACCTTTTAATTTGACTGCAATGTCCAATAAAAGTTTTATTGTATCCAAAAGAATTTATTTATGTTTTTCTCATACTGTTCGATTATATACATCATATTTTAAATGACATGGTCAGGGATTTTTAATGTTCATGAATGAGGATTCTCTAAATTTCCGACTGTCTTTAGAGATAACAAATAATGTTCTACCACTGATTTTAAAGTCCACATACGAATATCAACGGAAAATGGTATCCTTTGGAAATCATAATTATTGTTTCTGGTAAGCAATCACTATTTTCTTCTTGAAGACTATTTATTAGAAACCGATGTTTCGACCCACATCCCAGATCTCCTTCATGGCTGAAGAAGCAAGATAGAAAAAAATATATAAAGCTGATATAATTAGAATAAACAAATAAAAATAAATAAAAATTGAAATATACAAGATAAAAAATTGCTCTTAAGTAGGGAGAACTGCTTATTGGAGAGCCAACGTTTCGATCCACATTGCAGGTCTTCTTCAGCGATGACGGAGGGGAGGGGCGATGTGACTTCGTAGAGGTGCACCAAACGACTCTAAAAGATTTATAAATATTTTATTTTGAAGAGAAAAGATATGCCCAGGACCGGGATCCGAACCTGGGTCTCCCATGTTTCCGTCATGGTACTCTGCCACTTGAGCTATCCTGGCTCGCATGTCGGTCAGACGAATCCATTCTCTTCACTGATCCCATATCCCCGTGTTCTCGCAATTTGCGATGTATACAAGGGGAATAATGTTCATGTTGTCTGACCGAGATGCTAGCCAGGATAGCTCAAGTGGCAGAGTACCATGACGGAAACATAGGAGACCCAGGTTTGAATCCCGGTCCTCGACATAACTTTTATTTTCAATATAAAATATTTAAAAATTATAATAACTATAAAAATATAAATAAAATAAATTATAAAAGATTTATAATTTGATGCATAAAATAAAATAAAATAGTTTTTTATTTTAATCCATTACAACAGACTGTAAGTTAATATCAATAATGAAAACATAATTTGTGTGTAAAATAATTTGAACAATCTAATAATTAGCAGTTAAAATAAAAGAATAACATGAATAAATATAATGAAACTTATAAATATAAGTAACCAAAATGCACAGAACAACATACATTAGTAATCACCAGTAAGTGAGTGGTATTTGAGGAGTGATATTTAAAAGTTCACTCTAATTATTTCAATTATAAATTATTTAAAATTTATTCAGCCTTGAAGAAGGCCTGCAATATGGGTCGAATCGTCGGTATTTAATAAGAAGTTCCACAATTTTAGGAAACTTTTTTTTTTTACCTTCATCTGGACTATTTTCTGTTACATGTTTATCATTTAACTTATGAATATTAAAGATAGATAAGTTTTAAATAAAAACTTCCGGCATCTTCTGTTTCTTTTCTTTTAGTTAGACATTTTCTATATTTTAGTAAAAAAATATTGTTACCTGAATAAACCAAACTAATTGGGGTACTTTTTAGTTGCATAATCAGCTAGTTTATTGAAGAAATAGTTGCTACAAACCCGCCAGTATCGTTAGTGATGGACCGCCTTGAGGCCCTGGAATCGGCCCAAACCCCCAATTAAAACTTCTCTTTACCTTACTTATTATAGCTGACTTAACTCCGGATTCACATCTGGCTCCTAAAAAGTAGGAAATTCTTAGTACCGTATTTTCTATTACAGGGCTTAATGTGGTAATTATAAGTAATTACATTTTCCTCTTAATACCTCTAGATCTATTTGGTCTCTGGAATAAATGTTTTAAATTTTCTATTGTAGTTTTTTAACGAATGTATTTTGGTTATATGTAAATATGTTTAGGAGTCCGAGGGAGGCTAAAAAATAATTGTATTAGAAACCCATGGTACAGGTATTCAAGGCTGAATAAACAAGTTACGAAAAATATATATAAAGCTAAAATATATTTTTGATGCAAATGCCTATTCGGCTTTTTTACCATTTTTTCAAATTGAGTAAAAAATGAGTGCAAACATGAAAAAAAATATCTTGGGGCCAGCACATGATTTCCTTTACAGCTATCCCACACCAAATTAAAATACGCATGTATATCATTTAGTATTTTTTTAAATTTAAATTAAATCCCAAGGGATTTAAAATGTACCCACTTGTGCTGTTATTTTTGAATGTGGTTTGAAGTCCACAATATTCGGTCATGTATTGAGATATATAAAGGTTTGAATTTGAATCAATATAAAAATATGGGCGAACTTTATGTTGTTAACCCACCTTTTAAATGTTATTATGTAATAATAGTTATTGAATTTTTTTAGTAGAGTAAAAGTTTTTTTAGATTAAGATGTATTTATACCACTAAAAAAATTCACCTCACTTAAAAATGGTGCATTATATAATGTATATACACTGCCATTATACACAAGGAGTGGAATTCTTTTGTGCTATTTTAAAACATCATTGAAATATTTAGAACAAGAAGCTTCCGATTGTTTTACTTTTTTTTATATATCTTTGGAGTAGCTATTTACAGTAACAAATAAGATGGCACTGAGTAATAATTTTTTAGGCCAATAATTCTTAAAATATATAATATGTACGAAGATATACATAACAAGTTCAATAAGCAAAATTTTTATCGAGATTCATCACTAAATTATAACTACTTATTATTTCTGTGGCTTTAAAAATAATTTCCGTTTTCAATTTTATCTGAATGGAAATATACGATTCTAAAAATACAGAAAAAGGCCCATGATTCCTTTGACCGGACAGTAGAGTATTGTATATGTATTGCCCGGAGGAGACCAACAGAAACCGACTTGAACAAACAGAAGCATGCTTGGAAACGAGAGAGGTCCTTGGCCAGGACTAACAGAAAAAAACAAAAAATACTGAAGATGGTTTGTGCTTGGTCGATTGAAAGAGATTGATGTTGGCCCGTCATTTTTTGCCCTCGATGCCGTTCGGGGATATCTCTTCAGCTCAGGCTGGTTCCCCTTTCCTTCGATATATCAGCGAGTATTCTCTTCTATTGATGCCAATCTACTGGCAGGAGATGTTTATCGTATAATCGCTGTATACCATATACATACATAGATAGATACATATACATATGTAGAATAGTATTTTAACTTTGATCATATAGATATTCATTCAAAAAGACATTGTTAGAGAAAATTATTGAATTTAATTATTATGTTAAGTCTTACTCTTATCAATAATAAAAAAGATTGTTAAGGTTTACTTGTTCATCTTAACCCTTTCAATGCAGTAATACAAATAGTGTTTTTTTCCTCCCGCGATTTTTTTTATTGTTTTTTTTTATTTATTGGAATTTTTAGTACTGTGTAATTTTCAAATTTAAGCTTAAATATATTAGCAAAATTGAAATCTTATTGGTGCATTATATAATGCTCTCGGACCGGCATGAATGCTATCCTTTACTAAGCCTGCTGGACACTATGTCACCCAACATTTTAGATGTCAGATAAAAATATAAAATCTAATTAAAAATGTATAATTATGTATTTTACATAAGATTACAGTGTATACATGAAACTCAAAAACACTTTTCTTTGTTTGCTTTTAGACAAGCGTTTTACAGTCAACTAATCAAAAACAATGCTTCCCTGCTTTATTTTCTCAACGGCTTTAGCTGTTTTTCTGTAAAAATCAAAGTGGTTGGAACTTCTTAATGTAAGAAATAAAGAATAAAAACGGTTTATTAAGAAAAATTAATTCGACAGCTCAATTTTTGAAATCCCTTGTGGTTTCCGAAAAAGATCTTTTGTTTGATATCCATTTGAAAATATTTACTAAAATCTAAATTTAAAAAATATTTAAAATTTCAAGTGCACATCGAATGCGAATTTAAAATTTAAAGGGTAAACTTAGCTTTCGAAATTTTAATTATTTTAATCATAATAACTCTAAATGGTGATAACCCTACAGAGGTTTGGAGCAAATTCGACGATCGGAGCCCCCAACACTTCGGTTTGAATATTACAGACGGGAGCATCAAATAATGTACCTCCGACCGGCTCTAAAACTCACAAAGCATTATATAACGCTCTCCGCATTGAAAAGATTAAGAACTAACTATTTAAATAAAAATTATTTTTATCCTGTGTGAAGTTCAAGTATAAATAAATAAAATAAATGTATTGATACCGAACTGTGATTTGGGAAAATTTATTTCTTTTTATGGTATTTTTTTTAATTCAATCAATTTATCAAGCATGAAGCTTAGAAATGCATTTACTATTTTGAAAAAAAAATGTAAAAGCCATAAATGGCGACCGAACTGCAGGGTTACTCAGTGCGCTAAAGAAGAAAGGAGCGAGAACTGGTGCAACAGTTCTTTGATCAGGCTCTCCGCATTAACAACTTTAGCGAGCCCTGCACAAAAGGTCCTGCATAGCCATTATGCAAACAGCTTTATCCTTGCCTTCGCTCTGTCGCTTTGTTAAAAAATAGCCGTGTCGACATCTCTCTTCGTCCTTTGTGGTTAGTCCTGTTTCTATTCCACAGCAATCCAGCCCTGAGACCTTGCGCTTTACCGCTACTATGCACGATATAGGGAACAATAAGCTACTAATAAAAATGGCAAACCGGATGGTAAAAAAGAAAAAACTATACCACTACAACCTATGTAGAGGGTATTGGTGGTTCTGTATGGACTGTTTCTAAGCCTCTAACTGGGATCACAATCAACCGGCGGATTTTTACCTCGATTACGGGTACCCAATTTGTAGAGGCTAATTGAGATCCCACAGGACCCATCTATGGATTTAACAGATTAAATAATTCGTCTGCCAGACCAGATTCGGATTTGAACACCAGAACCTTATCCTTCAGTTCAACAACCCAGCGCCCTCACATAAATTGGCCGATATTGTGTACTGCTCATCTGTTGTGTTTACATGCCCAGTAAATAAGTAATCGAATTTTCTTCCAAACAAGCTCCTTGTTCGTTAGGAATATTACAACTCCATTCCAATCCAAAAACTACGAGAATGACACGACTCTGGATCACTCAATATAGTCAACACTATCTCCACAAAATTAGTCTTAACCGCTTATGCTCTGGTCCAGATATATATATCACACATACTGAATTACAGAAAAATATCTGATATGAAAACATATCTTTCCACGCTTATCAAAATTTTAACCATTCGGAATGTGATAAATAATTTAATAATTGTGTTGAATTATTAATAGACAACGTTTTATAAAGATGAACTCCGCCATCAGAAACAAAAGAAAGGTTCTTCTTCTGGCTAGAAGGTCAAATCACAAAACTAGTAGTAGGTTTATTTATTTTTTTGTCAAAAGTATAGCAGGACTATTAACTTGTGTATCTCACTTCAAAGACTTTTTTAGAAATAGACGCGCTATAATTTCAATTAACACGAATAAATATTGGGCCTTAGGCCGTGCCTAACATTAAAGTTTAGAATTTTTTCATTAATTACCTTAATGTTTACTAATAAGGATTGGTTTCCCTTATAACTAATTTACATTTGTTATATTCCGAATATTTAATTAGGTAACGGTGTTCGAAATTCGAAAATTAACTTAAGTCCAGCTATTTCATATTATATCTATTATTATATATTTCTATTTATCATTATATATCGATTATTATATATAATATATTTCTATATCATTATTATTTTTTCTTCATCTGTAGATTTTTCTGGACTACTTGGCCTATCCTCATCGTTGTCAAGGTTAAGCTCAGTTCTTAGTTTTTCCGATATTTAAACATTTTCTTACTTATAATACTGCTTTTTAATCTTTAATGATTCCATTGTTTCCCCTGGAATTAGAGAATTGGAACCGACTGCAATTGTTAGTTCTTTTTCTACCAGCCTGTTTAGAATTTTAAATTACTGACAAAGTTCATATTTCCGAATTTGTCACTTACAGTTTTCTGCATATTATCTTCGGCAGGAACCTATCTTAATGATTTGCGATTTCTTTACTGCCTTGTCTATAAGAAATATATCTGGCCTATTATGTGGGATATTATTGTCAATAATAATTTTAGGTTATTGTTACTATTATTATTATTACTAAAAAACGATATAATAATGTTGTCTTTATTATATGTCTATATCTGTCTACCGGAGGTAAATATCTATATATGTGTCCACAAAAGAGGTACTATTTTAGGTAAACTGTCATAAATAAATACTATAATCAATACTTTTAATTACTTAGCAATGCCAATAACAAGGCGAAAACATTTTCTTTAAGATATTTTTATAAATAACGAAGAAATAAATTTTTGTGGTTAAAAAGTTATGGAAATTTCGCTTTCCTGAACAAATACAAAAATGTGACATGGTGTCCTTTACCTCCAGGGTATGGATATTGGAATTCAATTAGGGTAGAATATAGCTAATATTCAATACTACTTAACTATTCATTGATATATCAAGTTTGATCAAAATTGTTATATGGTTTAAGCATTTTTCGTGGACATTGGTGGGAATTGTTTGAATATCAAATACTCTCGTTCGGTTCCCTTCTGAATCGACTATTATAAACCTGCGAATATATTGTTACCAGTGAGTAACGGTTTCCGATAACGATTCCTCCAGGCAAGGCACTATGAATGAAGCCATCCGGCTGAATTATTGACGGTTATTCAGATTTCTCTCAGATAACGGTTCAAGCAAAAACAAAAAGTATGCTTAAGGAAATACACACTATCAATTTGGCAAAGTTATCGCTAATAAATTATAACAAAGATATCAGACGCCAATAATTATAGGTTACAGCCTTGAGTCTGGCAAGAAATATTCGAGATAGGCGTAACGGTATTGCCCAATAGGTGGTCATTATAGGCTCTGTGTGAATAAAGAATGTGGGCTTAGGTTATTTTATTATTTATAAATTATTAATATTTGTCTAAATTATATGTTTCGTAAATTAATAGACCTGATCAGCTTAAACATGCTTAACTACACCAAGCAATGAATCTGATATAAGCTTTACAAATCTAACTATTGAAAATTAATGAAATACAAAAAAAATACATTAAATTTTTGCTTTATATATATATATATATATATATATATATATATATATATATATTTTTTTTTTTTTTTGTTTCTATTTAAGTGTAATTTGCAACGCCCTTATATAATGTTAGTATGTTTATAACGTTAATTAATAAATAAATTACAACGTTACTGTGTTAGTAGCTTTTTCGTCATTAGTTTAAAATTCCTCAAGGTAGTATCCTTGGACCAATCCTTTACAGCTGACATCCCAACTCATCCTAATACTATCCTTACCACGTATGCTGATGATACATGTGTATTATCAGCCAACACCGATCTAGTTATTGCATCCCAAAGCCCCCAATCCCATATCACTGATCTTGAAGAATGGTGTCAAAACTAGGGAATTAAAATAAATTCTCAAAAATCGCATCAAATCAGTTTTACTTTATGTCGTAAACCAATGACTTCCTACTCTTCAGTAACCTTTAATAATATCCCACTTATGCCTGTAGAACAGATCCGATACTTTGTCCGGTACGTCGAGGGTTGCATCTCGACAAACGATTAACCTGAAATCCTCATACGAGACTGAAAAGACAAGAAACCGCTCGACGTTTCAGGCTACTTCAACACTTACTAGACAAACGCTCTAAGCTCCGAATTAATTACAAAAGACTCATCTACATGACCATCATACGACCTATTTGGACTTAGAGCTTTGGGGCTCCACTAAGCCATCGAATTCCTCTCGTATCCAATCCCTACAATCCAAAATCCTTCGTTAAATACACAATGCTCCTTATTTTGTTAAGAATAAAGTCATCCATAATGGCCTTAATGTCCCATTTGTTGCTGATTTGGCCCGAACCCGCTATCTATCCTTTCATTACAAACTTCATTTCCACTCAAACCCTCTAGTTTCAAACCTAGCTTCCTCTTTATTTCCCGATAATCCTCCGAGGCGTCTGAAAAGAAGATGGCCCCGTGACCTTCTTAGTTGAACTTGTGATTTGAGTACTACCAGTGGGTAGTTTAACTACTTGTCATTTTCACATGTCATTATGTATCTATTTACCTATTTACTTGATGTATTATTGTAATACAGTTGTAAATATCAATAAATAAAAAAATAATAGTTAAAGATTAAGCTTCAGTGTTAGTGCCATTTTTTTTCTTATGTTGGCATTATTCTTGTAATAACTAATTAACTGTTGAATTTGGAGACAGCTTTCACTAGTTGATTTTCGGATCTCATGATGATAAAACATACACGATAAAAAGGTATTGACTGATAGTGATTATTAAATACATTTAATGAAAAGATTGGCTTTAGATAAAAATAAATTAAACTATTCTTGCATGAAGGAAGAAAAGGTTTCACAGGTGGGAATATTAAATCCTATAACGAAGAGCTTTATAACAGGTATATTTTACTTTCTTTCCTAGTAACCTTGGAGTGGGTCCGTTATTTATAAAATATTCGACTGCCAGTGCTGCAATACTTCAGTTACATTTGATAATTTGTTGTTGTTATCAGTTTTAGATAAATATTAAAGAGAGCGTAGCTATATAGCCTTTATTAATCTTAATTATAAAATTTGATGGGAAGAAAAGGAAGTAACATAATAAAAAAACAACAAAAAACATAATAAAAAACAAGGCAAAGTTATTTTATATCATGAACTCAACTTTAAAATGTTTATACTTCATTATATGCTAAATTATTTAAAACATGCAAATATTTTTAGTCTAACTAATTAATTCAAATATATAAATTCTGTTTTAATATTAATTTAAATTATATAAATTTAATAAGTACTTCAACATTATTCTTTAGAATTATAAAACATAAAAACAATAATTAAAATATAAATGCACTCACATATTTACACAATAGAGAAAATCAGGTCCTCAATTAAATATAATGAAAATTGTAAACATATTTTTTCAGAGAGGTCGTGTTTGATGTTTTCCATTTGAAGTAGTGGCTGTTTGTTTCCTTTAATTGTGAATTATTTTTCCTCCTAGCCTTTGCTTACACGCTTTCGAAGTCTCCTAGTTTATATCATGTAGGATTTTTTTTTTCAAATATTACGTTTTAATTATTTCAAAACTCGAAAGTCAAAGGTTCAAATCCCGCTCACTGGCAGACTTTTACTTAGTCTTTTAGCAGCCGGAGATGATATTCCAATTAGATGAGGACCTAAAATAAGGGGAAAAATCTGGCCGCTGAGTGTGATAGGACAAATCGCTTCCCTACACAACCTTGTCCAAGAAATAGTACAGTCTTTACCAAATACAGAAACCCAGATCCTTCAAGGGTTGTAGTGGTACAGCTATATATAATACTAAACTGATATACCATCATACATGTAGAGGTATGTAGTCTACGAGAAACTAAACAAATATCCAACTAAACCAATATTTGACACATAATTAATGTCAAATAAGTCTATCTTATTTGTGTACAATCCCGGACCTCAGCTCTGTCCTAGTTTATATTATTTAAATAATGATTTAATTATTAATATAATGAACTGCGGTTCTCCCAGCTGCCTCCCCAAGCTGTAAACAACTTCCGTTTGATCGGCCATCGACACCTGGCCAACTGATTGGATCTCGCTGGCCTTAGGAAGTGGCCATCCATCTCCTTATCTCCGGGAGGGCGAAGCAATAGCTTCCATATATTACCCAGGGAGTGGTCATCGCTGTTCCGGAAGAGAGGATACAGACAATGGCTCGTCGTGACCGCCCTCTATGGATGACTTCCTCCCGTCCCCGAAGTACCTCATCCTTCAGGGTATCCATAGGCCTCCTTGCCTCTGTTCTATACGCTCTACCGTACAGTCATTGTTAGACATACTATATGAGGAGTATCTCTTATCTCCTTCTCGGTCATGAGTAGTCACGTACGTATGAATAATAAAACTTATGGATAATAATTGGCAAATCGCTCCTTTAAAAGAACATTGACATAACTCAAGGTTTTGCATTTTTTAGTTAAGCCTTCAGTATCAATTGAAGCTTTTTAATTCAGGAAGGACTTATGTGATAACCAATTTTCAACATGTTTTTTTCAGTAAAGTCATATTTTTAGTTTTATCGTGTTAGAACTTGAAGTTTTATGGCATTAATAGCATAACTTAAAATCAAATTACTTTCAAGCTTTTAAACAATTTCTAATAGTTAATAAAATAATTGTTCAATAAAATCATTATAGCAAGAATGCTTTACTTTACTAATACCCAATTTTTTTTGTAAACCCACACGGTACTTTCAAATACTTCAATGTAAAAATTAGGTTTTTTGAGATAGGATAATATCATCTTTTCAAGGGGTGATATATTAATAAATAATTTAGGATATTCTCATACCCACACAAAATATTTTAAAAATCAGATGATGGGGGAACATCCCCGAAAATTCGACTGAATTCGAAGATATTTAAGGTATACGAAATGAACTCTGCAATATCTAAATCACCGTTCAATTATATTTGTGTGAACACTTCCTACTAAATTGAGAGGAGTTTATAAACATTTAATTCATCGAATCATTACTAATTATTCTCGTTACCATAATCCTCATTCCAATAATTAATCATTTTGTATGATAATTTGAAAACTTTTCAACATGTCTAAGCTTATAGCAAGAGTTTAATTAATGTTAGTATTTTCATTTTTAGGTGATTATAAACTATTAGACATTTCTCCAAAGAATATGTTTTTCTAACTTTTAAGTAATACTGAAATATATTGCAGCATTTGTACTCTTTATACCGTTTTGGCATAATTTGTTCTTTTAAGATAAGTATAAAAAGGTATGAATGAAATTCAAATTTATTTAAAATGTTAATACATCTATCAAATTAAACGATATACATAATAATAACTGATGTTTTCAATTTGTTATATTATAAATTTGGCCAATTCTTGAGAATGAGAGACAATAGATGGTCAAAGAAACCCTTCCTAATTAAACCAGGTTCTAGAAGAAAGAGAGGAAGACCAAGGAAGACATGGATGGAGGATGTAAGAGGAGGAATGGCAGCTCGAGGGCTGTGAGGAAGAAGAAGATTGGGCTAATAGTAAGAATTGACGGGAAAAGATTTTGGATATCGGGATACATTAATTGTAAAAAAAAACCGAATAAATAAAAAATATGTATAAAATCGTATTGTATGGAAACTTCAACTTGTCAAATATATTAACTACTATAAAGTATTTTACTATAACTTACTATAAAATCAAAAGTTAGAGGAAAATGATACTACAATAAACTTTTTGCTATATTTATTTTTCTAAAATTAAGTTAATAGTATTAATAAACAATTTACCGTTTTCACGACTAAAGACATCATTACACGACTTAGTTATCATAACATCATAACTTTATAGACTTAGTTAAATTGGATTGTGAAAAAAATATTTATTATTTCAAGGCTAAAAACATTCGTGGATAAGTGTTTTTCATTACTTATAAATGAAGAACTTATTAGGAATGTATTTATTGAACCTGCATTTATTCCTCAAGATTTAAAACTTTAAGAAATAGATAAATAAAAAAAAGAATGCGTGTATTAATATTGTATACTTACTATGACTACGTCGATACGTTATAAGTGTATCCAGTCACGTAATAGCCATAAGTATAGAACAGGTTACGAGGGAAAGTAACCGTTGCAGTTACTCCTGTTGAAAATAGTTGCGGACTGGTCTTAATTCATTAAGGTTTATGTTGGCAGTTTCATTGGCCGCTGACGTCTGAGAGTGTAAAGGATATTGTAGTGAGTACTGTACTTTATTTATAGTGCCGTGATTGTGAAGTATTGTTATTGTCTACGTGTCTGAGCTTTACAATTGGCTCATATAAAATAATATACAATACATGTATAAGTTGTACAATCTATTTTTCTGATTATCGTATTCATTTTTACACAGTATGTGAATGTGTATTTTTACGCACTTTAGAGAAAATGTTTCTTTCCATTCTAGTTTATCATATTTTTTTTAAATTCAACCCCTATCATCTTTTCTCATTTCGAAAGATGATTATTCTCTAAATTTACACGGTGATTTACGGTATGTAGGATAGCAGGAAAAAATAATTTATTATGCTCATTATCCCTTACATTTTTTTTATATTCATCAATTTCCAAAATATTAAATATTGCTCATTGTGGAAAAGTTTTAAATATAAGAAAAAACCAACATTGGGAGTAGCACCTTATTTGGGACTTATAGTCACTTTACATTAATAATTTTGTATTATTAAAGGTCAAGTATATATTTAAAAAAAATGTTTACAATATATCTGGTTGAAGATAAGATAGTTGGACATCGAACGTGTTCAAGATGTTTATATTATTTATAGAGTAAATTTTAATAAAAAAAGAAGTTAATTATAATTGGGTATTAAATAATAGCTGACTCAATGAGAAAGCAACTGAAAACCCCCTTTTCTATGTTTTTTTAAAAATAATATTTTATTGCTTTTTAAATTCTCAACAAGAAAAGTCATTTTTCGTTCTTTTTAGCAAAGAATAATGGCATGAATATTTTGTGGGTAGCTTTCTCTATCTTGTTTCCTAACTTAATTCACATTTAGTAATTTAATAATAAAATCATATTATAATTTTGCTATTGTTTTGTATGTTAAAAAGATAATTTGATCTTTAACAGTATTTAATCGGGATTAACTTTAAAGTCAATTTGCTATTCGTTCCAGTAATAAAAAATACGATTTTTTGGATCATAATAATTTATTAGTTACTATATATATATGTTGTTTTATTTTTTTTATCTCAATCCTAAGATGACTGCTAAACTAAGATGTAGGACAAGATGTTGCTTACTCAGGGCTTAAGGCTTAGTAGAGACTCTCTTGAGAAAAGCTCTTAGTCCCCACTAAGCCGCTGTTTTTTTCCTATACAAGTTTACCCGGAATTCATTTTAAATTTTAATTTGGATCTCCGCGATTTTTTTTTATCCATTGATAAAAATGAAATATTAGGATGAAAATTAATATATAATAGGAAAATATAAATACTTTCATTATTTGAATTGAATGAGGCCAATGTGAGTTTTATAAACTTCTATTGGAAAAATCCAATTTAAGTTTTTATCGTCTACTTTAACTTTTTAACAATAACTACAATGATGCATTATATGTGTAGTAAAAATATTAATAAGTTAAGCTTTACCTTCAAGTAAAGTTTATGTAAATGTACATTCAGTACCATCAATATTCCTTATATTAAAGAATATGGTATACTAAGCCAGAGTAACCTTCCGGTTGTGCGGGCTTGTAGACCTTTTGCGCCTTGTCTTCAGTTTCTTGGGTGAAATAAGTGCTTTCTTTTTATGTGTTTTATAAATATTTATTTATTAAAATACGGTTTTATTTTACTAACCAACTTTTTTATCAACTTTATCATTAATAATATTTAATATTAAATTATAAACACAATAGTTTTACTGTAAATAATTGTATTTGAAGATCATTCCTTAAGTCAACGTGTATATATAATACTAAACTGTCATATTCAAAGTTGTTCATTTTAATTTAAGTTTTTTCTTTTTTTCATTCACAATTTGTTGTAATGAAATACTGTAATTGATCTGAATATAAATAGAGTGAACATTAATTCTAATAAGTTGCATTCTTTTCAAATTAAGAACATTAAAAAGTTGTGTTTATTCTCACTGTTGACTTGCTAACTGGCGGATGATATACTGAGGTAAAAAATAAACGGTCGAGTTTAATAATGTTATAATGGTGTATGTTGAGCTCAATTAGACACTTGTGACTTAGTCACCATGAAACCTATCTGCTTATCTCGTGTAAACTCACATTATCTCTCGTCTCATTTGAGTTATTAGTTTGTGCGTAATTAATTTGTTTTTCTTATTGGTTTTTGTCTTGTAAATTTGGTTTATTGCCTATTTACGTTTTTTTTTTTACTAAATTAACTATAATAGATTTAGTATTTTTGCCGTATTAATTTGTCTATTGTCTATTTAAAATGAACAGAATATTAATTTATTTTATTCTTTTATTAATTGCTATAATTTTTAAATATTTTTATTTTTATTTTGAAGAGAAAAGAAAAGAGCTTTTCTCTTTTCTCTTCAAAATAAAATATTTGAATAGAATAATATTTTGGGAAAAGCCATTTTCGAAAGAAGAAGCTATGAAATAATATACTTAGGTTTTGGCAAGAAGATAAAAGTTAAGGAAAAACATTTCTATATAGAAAGGATCGTGGTTAGAGAGGTCTAGAATTAGAATTTTACTATTAAATTTCTTATTTAATTATAAGGTATTAATATAATAAATTTATTAAGTTTCAAAGTTCAGAAAGTTTCAAAAATTTATATAATACCTCATAATTCTGGTAATTCAAGGACAACAGATATCCTTTCATCAAAATTTTGGAATCAATATAAATAATTTTGTATATTTATAGAAAACGAATGTTTAAATTATTTTTTTCAATAGGTAGAAATGTGTTGATAACGCAATTTATTAATTCTTGTGTTCCGCGGGTTCGAGTACTTTACGCGACCAAATATTATGTTTACTCGCCATCCTGTGAGATGCGCTATTAGATAAGACGACGCTATTGGAGCCGAGGCATTACGGAACAGGGCTTTGTTGGTGTTTCATTTCCATCGGGGGGGGGGGCTAAACGAGATCCCCCCTCAGGCTGCCCTTATTGTCCTTCCCTTATTGCAATCCTCGGCTTCTTTGAGGGTCCTTCCGCCGTCCTGCATCCTCTGATGGATCGCCAACATCGAGTCCTCCTTTTGGATTAGTTCGTAGCGGATAGTGTTTATTTTCTTAGTGGTTGCAGTCTTTCAGGAACCATTGTTTTATTCATGATATTTAACATTGCTAATGTTCGATGGTAAATAATTTAAGTTTCTCGAAGATCTAAATCTGGATAGAGCCCAACGACGGAGTATTATTGAGTAGGCCAAGAACTATCCATTATGTCTGTGCTATTAAATATAACTGATCATAGAGCGTCTGTTTGGCAATTCAGGAGATGCAGGAAAAGCATGGGTCTGAGTGTGGAGAAGGATAAAGCATGTCGGGTATCAGGTGGGAGTGTGTTCCAAAATGTGGTGGAACGGGGAAGGAACGCTCGAATGTTTTGGTTCTGCTTGAACAATTGTAATGGTCGGAAAGGCGAGATCTTACACACTATAATTGGATAGAGGATTTGAATTGTAAGAGCTTACAGATGTATGAGGAATTTTATGAGTTAATTGTTTGGTATAAGAATGAGCCAAGGAATTAGTGTTTACGGATGAAGGGGAAGAGTCACTTAAATTCGTCATTGAGTTAGGACTCGCGAGTCCTTCTCGAGGCATCGAAAACAAACCGCAGTGAGCAGTTTAATATAAATATGTTAAGACATTAGCGGAGAAATAGCAACCTAATCTTATGTCTCAAAACTAAAACAGGAAACAAAAATATATGTCAATTTCCTCCATTTAGGACTCTTAAGGACAGAAAGATAATAATAACAAGTAGCCCATACCCTAACCTATAACTAACCAGAGTAAACACCCTATCACTTCCTCAAATACTAGTACTGCATCATTAGGAAGGTAAAATAAACACACACGAAAAAAATCTGAAACAGAAAATGCAAAATATGGTAACCAAACTTCAAAAAATACAAAAAGCAGGATGATGGGCAGTAATTAACTTCGGGGCCAGCTTTGACTGATGAATGATTTTCCTCTTAACAGCTGTGAATCGACTCTGGGGGATTTAGAGACACTCCTGAGGCTTACCCAGCCTCTCAAAAGTAGATGCTCTTAGTTGATGCTCTTAGTGGTCTGGAACAATTCCCATTTTTGCACTGCCCTTGGCCTAGAAACGTTTTGCCCTTAATAATTGTTTTTTAAATTTTAAAATATGTATTTTGTTCTTTATTTTCCAACTTTAAGAGTTTCCCTGTAATGCAGCTGACTTCCTTGAACTATATTTGGTCATCCTTTTTCCAGATCACTCTACCCAAGGCTCGTTCTACCTTATACGATCCTTTCCATATTTTAGATGTAATTTTATTTTTATTTATTTATTATGTTATTTTTAAGAGGTGTGTTGTATTTTAAGAGCAGAGTAAGAGGTTGCGTAAGGACAAGGGCCCTTATCGATAGGGAGCAGGAGCGCTGACACATGCAAATTGCCCTAACCTCCTAGCGAGGCTCTATCTCCTCATGTATTTATTGCCCAATTTGCTAAATTCAAACAGTCTTCTGCTATCGCTATACTTGGCCGTAATATCGACCAGCCGAAACTAGTTCAACCTTATGTTCATACATTCATATGAACATAAATTCATATGAACATCAGTGTCCAATTTTGAAAATCTCAATGTTTGGCGAGAGTTAAAGGATCTTTTGATTTAGTGAGCCTCTCTTTTCTCTAAGTAAGCATGAGGATCGGTATATTACGATTACGACGCAAGATTTTACTTAAGAATGTGGATGTATTGTAGTAACATCGATAATATCAGTTAGGATTCGACAACAATGTAGCTAGACATATTAAACAAAATTCTCAGATAATTACAGAATTTATCCAATAGATTACTTATGACTCTTCTCATCTAACAATTATTTTACTTTTCCTTTTTCCGTGCAAAAAAGTAAAACAAAATAATTATTTAAAAACTATAACCCGTGAAGAGTCCTATATTCAGTGTATGCTAGAGACCGTACTGTTTCTAGGACAACGGTTGTGGTGTGAGGTGAACTGTACCATAACACTCTCAAACCGCCAGGCTTTTCCCCTACGTAATGCACCCAGTTTATAGAGGCTGGGTGAGCCCCTTGAGAGTCTTTTTTTCTATTAACAGAAGATAAATTATTTGGGACAGCGGAATTTGAACCCAGTAACATCTGGACTCTAGGCTTATTACTTATCCACTACCCCACTCCTTCCACTTTAAACCCGTCGATTAAAATCGATCTGAAAATATATTTCGTAATAATGCAACAATGGATACGATATAATTGTTCTAGTAAAGGTATTTTTATACTTGATTTTTTAAGGAAAAGGAAACAATTTTTTCAACCATTTTAATTATTTTTTATTTCACCTAACTTAAGAGAACTCCGAATAAATCATTCGTACGTGTGCATTCCTTTCTGTCCCGTGTCTCTGATCTCGGACCCCTCTCCTGATCTGATATTTTGATCTTCAGCTTCGTTCTTGCCTATAACCTCATCCTCTTGTCCCGGGTCATGGCTTTTGGTAGTTCCATTTCTGAGCATAACCTCCGCACCTCCGATTTCTCTGCTTCCTTTAACCATTTCGGTTTAGTTTTTATATTTCTAAGGAATTCAAGAATTCTTTTCGTTAGCTCACTTTCGTTCATCCGCATTGTATGCCCGTACAAATAAACCGTCCTTTTCTTCATTGCGTCGGAGATTCATTCTGCAAACGGTCTCATTTTTTGTGGACTAGTTTGTCGGAGAATTCATGGCGTAAACTTTTCCTTTATATCCTCCGTTCTTTAATCTACATTTTTCCAATTAGGCTTTTATTGGTGAGGGATAATGGTTCCGCTACCAAATTATTATTATGGTAAATTTTATTGAATGTTATAATTTTTTTTTTTAAATACATAAATATTTCAAGCTTAGTCTATGTATCATGTATATAACAGGTAAGAAGTGCACACATCTATCAAAATAATTACTTAAACTGATAATTTGTTTCTCAAAAGTGTGATTAAATGTTTAAATTGATTTTGTATTTAACATTAGGAACAACATCATGATAAATTCGTATTCAGTTAAGAAACACATTTATTTATTCCAGCAATTCTGAGCATGATGTCGGAGAACAGGAATTAAATTCTATAATTGAAAAATAATTGGGAATGGCTGTTTGATTGCAGTTATTAACCCCGGGTCGGGATTAAGTTACTTCTAACTAACAACCCTCTTGAATTATGAAGGCAATCTTAACTAATGTCCAGGAAATGAATGGTCCCAATTCCAACTTAGTACAATATTAGCAAGATTAAGTCCAATTTTCTCTTCGAAACGTCAAGTAAACACGAAACTAATTTGAATTTAAGCATCTAACCTTGCTACATATATTTATATTTCTTATATATCTGGTTGATTGTATATTATCTATCATTAGCTCTACTAAATCAAATGATGTTTCGTTAAGTAAACATCAAGCTTACATAATTTGCACAATTACAAAGTAATTCATTTGGGCCTTATATATATATCTACGAGGGTATTTGTATAAAGGGGTACTAAAAATAAAAAAAAATTGAGGAAATATAAGCGAACTATACGCAGATATTAGGAAGGAAAGGACTGGATTTAGAGGGAGACGTGTATTTAGAATAATTGCTTCGCATCCGGATGACGTGAGCTATATGATGAGGAAGTTGCTAGACACATATTCCTGATGGTGGTTGAAAATCAGTAAAAATAAAACAGAGTATTTGGTTTTCAACGCTCCAAATTTACCACTTGAAATCGACGTAGGGACACTCAATGCTTGCAAACAGTTCAAGTACCTCGGTTGCTCTTCTGGAGGAGGTACTGGGGGTGACATCGAACAGAAAGTAAACAAGGGGAAAACAATAATAAGTTCAATAAATTCCACCCTATGGAGTAAGGAAATAAGATGGGAAACTAAAAAGAAGATTTACCATTCCTTCGTAGAAAGCGTTGCCACTTACGGATCAGAGATTTGGACACTCACGAAAAAGGCAGAACATATGTTGTTTTCCATGGAAATGGATTTCTGGAGAAGAATTTCTGGTATATCGAGAACCGAGCGGATCCCAAACGCAGAAATCAGAGAAAAGGTTGGATGTCAAAAGAACATCCTTTACTAGATCGGAACTAAAAGGTTAAATTGGTATAGCAACTTAATGCGGATGGACGAAAACCGCTGGCCGAAGAAAATTTATAACTAAATACTACCTGAAAGAAGAAAGCGTGGAAGACCAAAGAAAAAATGGATAGAGGACGTGGAGGAATCCATGGCAGCCAGAGGGCTCCGTGAGGGGAATGGATGGACAGAGAGTAGTGGCTTTTGGGTATTGGAAATATGACTCCTTAAGTTGTAAAAAAACCCGGGAAAAAAAAGTACTAAATTGCGAGGAAAAGATTAAAAACTGACGGCATCCAAAGTAGAAGTATTAAACATCTGGAAAGAACATATCCAGAAACTGCTAAATCAAGGGGACCACACGAACGGAGAAGACATGAATCACGAGTAAAACCTTGACCCACAAGAGTTTGAAAAACCTGGTATTCTGGATGTAGAAATAGCTATAGACAAGCTTAAAAGAAGAAAGACCCCTGGGTTCTTTCCACAACCTAACATCAGAGTTGTTCAAAGATGGGGGAAATGGTAGATGCCAAACTATTAGAAGTAAACCAGAAGAAGATATGGGAGAAACAGAAGATACCAGAGGATTGGAAAACAGGTCTAATATGCCCTATCCTAAAGAAGGGGCCCCTGTACGAGTGTGGAAATTACAGAGGCATAGCGCTCCTTCCCGTCACCTATAAGATAATGACCAACATATTACACAATCGGATATATCCGGATTATGAAAATATAGCAGGTGACCAGCAAGCAGGATTCTGAAGGGGGAGGAGTACGCTAGTAGACCAGATATTCATACTGAAACAGGTACTCGAAAATACTAGATAATATATATGTATATATATAAATATATATATATATAAAATAATATAAAAAATTACTGTGAAAATATATTTATTAATGAAAATTACGTTAGAGTTTTTCTATATGCGTATTATATAAATTATTTAGGTTTTTTCGGACTTTCACTCAGCTCAATTTCCTTAATGGTGATCTTCATAATATTTATCCATCCTCATTTAAATTCTAGCTTTTCCAATCCTCTGATCTCCTGGCGTCCCAAACAGATGCTCTCTAAGTAGGTTATAATTTGCTTAATTGAATCAGTATGGAATAATGAATTTTTTTTTAATGTTTTGTATTTTTCGTAGAGAAATTAGAACATCCTAGCTCATGTATTTATTGACTGTTTTAAATTTATTTTGTCATAATTTGTACTTTTTCCTTATTTATTTTTGTCACTTTATAAAGACTTTATGATTTGTATTATTTAGCCTTCTGGCCAGATATATATTTTCTTACTTGTTATGTTCATGTTTGTTTGTTATTCTTAAGGTACTTGGACCCAGAATAAAGTTAGTTTTCTATTATACATATTATGTTGTTGTAAAAGTGTTAGTAAAATATTCTTCTCTGTTCTAGGTCCTCCAGGAAAACGAGGGAAGCGTGGGAAGAAAGGAGATACCGGAGAACCGGGACCTGCGGTAAGTGGTACTTGATGGTACCAATTCTGTTTTTGTACTTCTTGTACCATATCGCTTTTGTAGTTATTGCTATAAGCTTCTGTACATACATCTTAGAAGTATTAAACATTTATTGTAGATATTAGATCTTTTTCGTTTTGTTTTTGTAGTTTGTTTAGCTCCTAAGGGGAACCAGTGAACGGGTCGAGTTGTGCCCTTAAACAGTTTTATTGATAAACTAGCTAACCAGGCCACGCGTTGCTGTGGCTCTTGTAATAGTATTAAAAATATTAGGTTAAAATTTGAATTTTAAAGAAACAATGAATGGATGGAAAAAATGAATTAAATATATTTTTGATTTTACATTTTATTCACCTTATATCTAAGTATAGTATATAATAAATAAATAATATACTTATAACTGATAAAATATAAACATTAGTTTAATGTATGAGGTATATCATGGTTGATTTTTAATTATGGCTAATACTATAATTTAAATTATAACTATTTATTTAAATTTAATTGAGCTCTAGTCGGTGCACAATATTTTTTGTTAATCTGTTATTTGCTAATTCAAATAGATTAGATGGTTTACTAACACGTGAGCATGCAACATATAATTGTCCATGGGAGAAACATGGATGTTCTAGGTGCAAACCCCAAATGGACATTGTCTAGCCTTGAGACTTGTTGATGGTCACAACAAAACCCAACCGTATATCAAATTGAAGTTTTTTGAACGGTATTACGGGTTCCGATGGTATCATTGGAATACGTGGCTACAGGACGACTTCTCCTTTAAAGATTCCAGTCAACATTGCTGCTTCAATAATATTGATGACCAAACGTGTAAGATTCCATAATTGGTGGATTCAAATTACACATAATCAATAAAAATGGCAGACACATATCACTTAGGGGTATGAAAAATTGTTTGCGTCCTATTCTCAGGCCTACTGAATATGCACAGAAAATTTCATAAGAATCGGTCAAGTCGTTTCGGAAGAGTTTTGTTACAAACATTGTGACACGACAATTTTTTTATATTAGATATTAAAGTTATTGCTTCGATAAAACAAAATTTGCCACTATTTAATTTGTCTTCCCCTTGAATTATTAGATTAATCATTTTTTATAGTATACTCTAATTTTTAATAAAAGTAATTATTAAAAAAATCATATGGGGCTCCAATAAGCCATTGCATTTATCTCGTATCCAATCCTTACAGTCCAGAATCTTTCGTAAAATCCTCAATGATCCTTACTTGGTTACGAAAAAAGTCATCCAAGACCTTAATTTGTTACTGATTTGGTTCGATGCCACTAGAAATCCTTTCATTGTAAAGGTTATTCTAACTCAAACCCTTGTTTCAAGCCTAGCAACCTCTTCAATTTCTGATAATCCTTCAAGGCGTCTGAAAATATGATGGCCTCGTGACCATCTAAAATGAATTTGTTATTCGAATATTAAGAGTGGATTGTTTCTCTACTTTTCATTATCTCATTCTATTAGCTATCTTTCATTCTATTTACTTCATGCATTATTATTACAGAGTTTTAAATTTGAATGAATAAATAAATAGAAAAATATAATAAATTAACAGACTAATAATTAATGACTTTTAACATTTATAAAATTAATTTATCAAGTAATATTTTTTTCAAATAAATAAACTATGATGTCGTGACCTTTAAAGACAGATGACCAGGAAGGTATTTCGATAAAGTTCGCTTGATTGCTATTTTAGTTTTGACAAAGCAAGCTGTCCAATAACGGTGGCAGGCACTAATTCCAAGAAGGAGTTCCCGTCAGGATTTAATACAGCCTAGCCAGCCTAACTTATTCTATAGACTTTTTCTGGTTGTACTTTATTGTTTAATTTGTTACAAAAACAAAACAAAGAAACCACCTCTAACTATTTAAACAAACGATAACTAATTTAAAAAGCTTCTATTAAATTCAAATACTGGAGTTTCAAGTTCACATATTTTAACTTGTGATAAAATAAAATAAATATTTCAATAAAAAAAAAACGTGAAATTCTTTCACAATCTAGTGATTAAATGCCGATGAAAGTATCAACTGATGGTAGTGAAGAAATTAAGCATAGAAATATATTTATTTTTGATAAAATTAATTTTTGTCACAGAGGATTTTTTTTTTATGTTGATATATGCGTATTAACTCAAATTAATTTAAAATCATCAACTTCTATCAAAATTTAAAATCATGTGATGCATAGTAAGGATTTTACTAAAAGATAAATTAAGGATAAAGAAATAATGATATATTTAGCAATTATAATATATTTATTATGAACCAAAAGTACCTCAAGATTAGCACAGTAACGAAAAGTCTATACACAATGAATGGCATTTCGGTTAGTTTTTTTTAATTTTATTCACTGTACGCAATGCTTCTTTTTTATATTGCTAAAATTTATTTGAACATTATACACTAAAATTTATGAAATGTAATCATTTATTATTATTAAAATTAAAACAATAATTTAATACTTTTTAACTTCCAAAGATTAGCATGAGCTTGCTCTTGGTTTCAATTTGATAATTTTTTCACGTAAAATATTTATTGAATAATTAGATAATCAAACAAACGAATAGGTTTTTTGGCTAATTAAAATTGATTACTTATCATAACATACGATGGGCTGCTCAAGCCGAATACAAAACATCAATAAAGCCTAATTGAAATAATAATTAGTGTACAGTTATATCATAAAAATTCTTGTGTATTTGCATCCATTAGTAACTTAGAACAAGATTTTTAATTATGACATTTAACATCTTTTAGAGGAAACGAAAAGTGTTAACTACTTGTTGATGTTTTATTTTATTATCTGTATCAATTACAACTACTAAGGGACCCTTTACATATATTTCTTATTCGTATCTTAATCGAATCAAATGTTGATTTTTTTTTTTTTTTTTTATTTAATTCAATGATATTTACAACTATAATGGTATTATATCAAGTAAATGTGCAAAAATGTAGAATATGACATGAAAACACTTGTGGAGAAACTACCCATCGATAGCACTCCAATAAATGTTGATTAAAACAATTTTTATAAGTCATGCACAGATCACTAGGTGCCGCCAGTCTCGAGCATTTTGTTGAAGCGAAGCCACAAGTTTACCCCCTAACAAAAGTCGCTAAGCGCGGCTAAAGAAGTTTTCACTTCATTGTTTTTTTTTTACTTGGGATTTTTTCTTTTACTAGGTACTTTCCAATTGATAGGAATTGTAAATTCATCTTGGACTGTAAAATTAATATATTATAGGATTTTTAAAATTGAAATAATTCTGGGAGAATTTCACTATACGTCGTGTGGTGACGTCAGATACTATACACATAAAGACCAGCGGCAGCCACACACTGAGAACCGAGGAGCTGACGGTGAGAGATTAGGCTAAATAATGACGTCATAAAACTTATCCAATTAAAGCGAAGTTAGCCCGGCCAACTCACACCCCCACAAATGCAGGCTTATTTGCCCCCTCGCTCTCACTCCGCTAGTGGCTCAGTAAATATCACCAGTCTATTTGCACAACAGTTGCCTCCTTGTTTGTTCCTTGAATAATCAACTGGTGGAAATTGTTTACTGCATTGACAAGACAATTCAAATTTGGGTATCAGTTCCGCAAGTTGTCTTTTCGAGTAAAGCCACAACAAGTACTAACTTTTCATTCTTTTCTTTGTTAATATTCTCGAAAAGAAAAATAATCATAGGTTTTAGTGTGAAAAAAGTGTAATTATGGTAAATGTGTTTATTGCAGTAATTATTTCATCAAGAAATTAACGTTTCAACCAACATTTCGAAATATAGATGATGCTATAACCTTAACAGTATGTGTAAGTCGGTTCCTTAATCTATTGTACATTATGTGATAGTTACTATTCACTGCCAGTAATACCTTTTTTTGGGTGAATGTTATTAAAAAGGAAACAAATAAACTTGGCGTTACTTAACTCTAAGCGACAACCTGCGGAACTAATGGCCGAATTCGTATACCGTGATTTTTTCTAGTTTATCATATTCAAAAAATATTTACCTATAACTAGAACTCCAGTCTGATAATATATTCCTTCTTCTTCTTTGTCTTCCTCTTCCACCGTTCAGGCTAGAGGAGCCTCCATCCAGCGGAGCCATCCTTCCCGGTTATGAGACATTCTTTTCATCTGGGCTGAAGTATTCCCCCTTCTTGTGCCCATTATTTGTATATGTTCTTGATACAAGATCCTCGGGTGACCTCACGTTCTTCTTCGGTAGTAGTCGGAGTAGTCGGGCCTCCATTGCCTTCCTTGGTTGTCGTTCCTTGTCCACACGACAGACATGCCTGTAAAACTTCTACTGCCCTCTTTCAATGGTATTATTATGCATTCCTTACGTTTTTATTTCCAATTCTATTAACTACTCAAGGCACAGTAGAGGTGTGAAATGTTTGCTCATGTAAGAAACGGCATGTATATATGTATATATAAGGTCAACTATTATAATTCATGATATATTTGTTTTACGTTGATTATTTATGCATAACCATACAGTGTTTTTCTAATCTTTAATTGTGGTTTGACCACATGATATGTCTTTAGGATAATTGTATTTCATTGTTCAAGTTATTTTTCATGAAGCTCTACTCTAAAATTACACTGTTCTGCACGAAAATCCTCCTTCAAACCAAAACATGCTTTCTTACTGTTATCAGATGTGGTGAACACGAATTTGAAGTCAGATTTTGTCTATCACGCACAGTTTCCTGAGAAATTCTAGTTTTTTATCCAAAAAGGTGAGTTTTTTGTGGATTTGACGAATTATTTTTCGGCATCAAAACATAGTGAAAAAAATTCAAAAGCCCGATGATTTTGAGCGCAATGAAGTATATTTGAACGAAAAAAATTTGATGGGAATATTACAAGTGGTTAAAGAAATATGGCTAAAAGTGTTTTTTCAGTTTTTCAAGGATCTCACTTTTGAAGCAAAGTTAAATACTACTGAGAAAAAGGCTTGGATTGCTTTTCGAGAGGTATGTGCTATGTTTTTGGGAAACAAAAAATCTAGAGACTACCGAAAAATAGTCCAAGAACTGCTTACTTCATATAAAACATTGGGATGCAAATGTCCTTAAAAATACATTTCCTGCATAGTCACCTAGACTTTTTCGCCCCAAATTTGGGTGCAGTTTTGGACGAACATGGAGAACGATTCCACCAAGACATATCCAGAATGGAAAAAAGATATTCTGACAAATGGAATGAGAAGATGCTGGCGGATTACTGTTGGACACTGCAGCGGGAGACAGAGGAGGAAGAGTACAAAAGAAAGAAAACAACTCATTGACGATGTGTGTATATTTTTTGAGTTGTGTCATATCTAGTATTATACCTGATAGCATGCAGGATTCAATTAATTATATTTTATTGTTGAAAAATAAAAAAAATCTGTTCTAATAAAGACAATAATTTTCAAATACAATTTTTCATTTTTTCCAAGTTTCACCTCTTTTCTCTCAAAATCAGAGGGTGATCGAATTTTTCTGAGTTCGGATTCGGACTCAGCACACCTGAAAACATGAGAAACAGGCAAAATTGTTCAAGGGAGGGGAGAAAAGTTTTTTTTTGCAGAACAGTGTTATTGATAATAATTAACATTCCTACATTTAGCCACTGTCGTTTTTTTCCCATGGCTCTACAGCCCTTGCAGGGCCCTGGCCTCCACAACGCCTCTCCAGTCCTCCCTCTCAGCAGCTCGACCTCTCCACTGTCCGATCCCCATCCTCTGCAGATCGTTCTCCACATCACCCAGCCATTGCAGCCTGGGCCTTCCTCTTCTCCTTTTGCCTCCTGGTTTGCCATATAATAGTTTCTTTGGATTCCTATCTTCTCCCATCCTTTACGGCCCAAGCCATCTTATACGGGTTGATTTGACATAGGTGACTAGGTCTGGTTCATTGTACAGTTCCTGAAGCTCTCTATTATTTCTTGACCTCCATTGGCCTTCATTACATACTGGCCCAAATATCTGCTGAAGCACCTTCCTCTCCCAGATCTGCAGTATCTTTTCCTATTCCTGGGTCAGGATCCACGTTTCACCAGCATACGTGACAATCGGTATTAAGATTGTTTTATAAATCAATAATATTGCCTTCGGTGACAAGTTCCGAAATCTTAATGCTTTTCGCAATGCAAAGAGACATCTGTTGCCTGCTGAAATTCTTGCTTTAATTTCTGCAGTGATGTCATTCTTTCGTGTCACTAAAGCCCCCAGATACTTGAAGCTGTCCCCTTTCTTAAATGTGTGGTGGAGCAGTTGTACATGACTTTGCTCTTCCTGCCCATCATTTTTTGTGGAAATCATGTATTGGGTTGTTTCCTTATTGCCACTGTCGTTAAGTGTTTAAAATTAAATGAATAAGTTATGAGACTTAGATTTGCTAGACAATAGTAGATGGCTTGAACGAAGTGTCTAGTGAACTAATTATTGTAATTACTTCCTTTTTTTTCATCACTTATCTCGTCCGCCCGGTGCTGCTACCTGTCGGGGTAGACCTAAGGGCTTTCGAAGCCCACCATCTATAATTTATTTTCTGGTTAACAATTGTTAGGTGTTGATGGATACCTTTCCTCTGCTTGGTTTATGTTTGACCAAGAATAGCTAACGTTTTCCTTATATTAACATTTTTGTCTTTGCGTCTCAGGATTAGTGCTGTGCTAGGTTATGTTATGTTCTGTTGATATTAAGAAAAAATCGGTTTGTCGCGTAGATGAAGTAATAAAACTTCGTTTCTATGGACTTTTGGACCTAAAGCTGTGCATTAATTTGTGGCTCCCGAAAAGGGACGGGAGAAAAACATACAGATAAGTCTTTTGAAATTCGTAGAAGAATTGCATTCAGTGTTTTAAACCCGTCACAAAAAAATAATAAATTAAAGATCACATATTTTAACTACCAATTCCTGTTATCGCCGTGTCGTACAAGACATCTCTCTTTGTAGGTAAATATATTCTACAGTACATTTGATTGCTAAGATTAAATTTCAACCTTTAAAAAATAAGATATGATTTTTTATTTTTCGGCAATAGAAAAATGGAAAAATTATCGCTAGACTCCAGCCTAGCTGAGGCTCAGCCTATCACAGAAATAACTGTTTGTAATGATAATAAACTGTAAGAGATTAGGTTGGTTTCAATGTAAATTAAATTAATTTACAGTAGCATATGCCACGGATATTCAAATATTGTATTATTAAAACATTGATGGACGACCCGTTTAAATTTTTGCGTGGTGATAATTCGAATGTATTATTTAAATTCATACTTTTCAATATTTATATTTTGATTATTTTATAATCAATCATAGTTATATAATAAAGTATTATTATATAATTATATGTTGGATAAGCTATCGATGAGTTTCGATCAATGTTCTTCCCCCTTGAGAAGACTTTAATCTACTCTGGGAGGCACAATATCCTTTTGTACAGGAATATTCGGATTCGCCTTCTTCGATTCTGAAAAATAATCCTTCTATCTCAAATTCCTTTCGCTATAACGCCTGTTCTTCTTACAATGGCGGTCTTCTTATTGTCAGAAGTTCCATCTTCACTATGAAAATGAAAGCTCTCATATTTTTTTCTTGTTTTTTATTTTTTTAATTAATGTATTCTAAATGTTTTTTCGTTTAAAAGGTATTTCTGATTTTTAATTCAACTTGTAAATAGGTGTTTATTTATGTTTTTATAATAACGGTAGTATCTATATTTTTTTCCTGGCAATACATTCCTTTTTCCGTCATACGCTTTGTAAAAACATATATATTCCCACTCTTATTTTTTTTTTGTCTTTGTTTGTTTTTATTTTACATGAGCTAATGAGGTAATAAGTTATATCAGATTTTATATGAAGTCATTCCATCCTACGCGATTTGGAAGAATAACTGGTTGCTCGGTCAATTGAGAAAAACAGATTGTTTTGTCCTAAACCTTTTGAATAAACTGATTTCTTAGTAGATATTGTAGCTGAAAAAGTATATACAATTTTGTTTCGCTATGATTAATAAACTGTTCACTTAAGAATCGAATATAAAAGTTTTTTTGTTTTTTTTTAAATTTATTTATTGTAATTTACAACTGTATACAAAATACATCAAGTAAAAAAAATGAGTGAATACATTGACATGAAAAGGCAAGTTGAGAAACTACCCAGTGGTAGTACTCAAATAAAAAGTTCAGCTTAGAAGTTCACGAGGCCATCTTCTTTTCACACGCCTCGGGGGATTATCAGGAATTGAAGAGGTTGCGAGGTTTGAAACTAGTGGGTTTGAGTGGAAATGAAGTTTGTCATGAAAAGATTGATATCGGATTCAAATCAGCAATAAACGGGACGTTAAGGTCATTATGGATTACTTTGTTCGTAACAAAGTAAGGAGCATTAAGGATTTTCCGAAGAATTTTGGATTGTAAGGATTGAATACGAGAGGAATTCGATGGCTTAGTGGAGCCCCAAAGCTCTATTCCGTAAGTCCAGATGGGTCTAATGATTGTCATGTATGTGAGTCTCTTGTAGTTAATTGGGAGCTTAGAGTGTTTATCTAGTAAATGTTGAAGTAGCCTGAAACGGCGAGCTGTTTCTTGTCGTTTTAGTCTAGTATGAGGATTCCAAGTTAAGCGTTTGTCAAGGTGTAGTCGTAAGTACCGGATCTGTTCTACAGGACTTAGAGGGATGTTATTAAGCGATACAGGGGAGCAGGAAGTCACTGGTTTACGACGGAGGGTAAAGGTGATTTGATGAGATTTGTGGGAATTTATTTTAATCCTCCAGTTTTGACACCAATTTTCAAGGTCAGTGATGTGGGATTGAAGAGTACGGGATGCTATAACTGGATCAGTGTTACGCATACGTGGTAAGGATAGTATTAGGATGAGTTGGGATGTCATCTATATAAACTGTGTAGAGAATTGGGCCGAGGATACTGCCTTGAGGAACGCCGGCAGATTGAGGAAAGAGGGGTGAGTAGACATTATTATGATTTACTGTAAATGATCTGTGGGAGAGATAGGATTGGATAATGAGAAAGTATGTAGGATGTAGGAATTTACGGAGTTTGTACAGCAACCCGGGGTGCCAGACTCGGTCGAAAGCCTGTTCGACATCAAGGAAGACCGCTGGACAATACAATCCACGTTCCAAAGCTGAGGAAACAACATCCGGTATTCCGGTTTCTTTTTAGGTTTAGGTATCATTTTGACGACGGATAATTTCCAGAGGTTAGGAAAATATGTAGTGCGGAGTATAGCATTATATATGTAGGTGAGGAATAGAATGGCTTTTCTAGGAAGATGTTTTAGGATGTGAATCGTAATGAGGTCGTGTGAATATAAAAGTTAAAATAAAAAATTAAATATTAGTGAATGCGATATATTTTATTAAACTTAGATGGAATTTTTATAAATTTATTTTTAAAAATGCATATTAACAGCAAGTTATGAAAGGCTATTGGATTTACTGTAGGTTCTTTAGCGATAAAATTCTAATATTGCACTGTACACTAGTATTTATTAATAAATTTAAATACTTAAAATGTCTTACATTTTACTTTTGTTTCTCATAGAGAAATTTATTCATATTTAAACTAATTAGGCTTATTCTCAATTCTCCATAAAATTGCAACATATTAAACTTTATTATTAGATATTTTTAACTCCTCAGATTCACTGGTTCCTAGTTTATATAATACTTTATATTTTATTTTTTGCCAATCGTATTTGTTTTATTTACTGTTTTCATTGAGTTATTTGATTTGTTTTTATATGTTTTGTAGTGTTGCATTTGTTTTGTCTGACTGTTTTGTTTTGTTTTGTTTTTTTCAGGGGCCGGTTGGTCCACCTGGGAAGAACGGCTTTCCGGTATTTTAGTTATTTTTTAAGCTATTTTATTCAGTTTTTTTTTTTAGTTGATTTAGTTGTAGTGTAAGTTTTTGTAACTTATTTTTAGTTTATAATTATATTTATTTAATTTACTATCTATCGTTTTAATTTTATATAGAGTAAATTCTATAAAATGTTTTATTGTTTGTACTTATTGTTAGTATTAATATTATTTTATATTTATTATCTCATTATTATATTATTTATATTTATTATATTTTTTATATTTATTATATTTTTTTTTTTATACTAAAAAATAATTTTGTTAGCTTACTCACGTATGTTTAAATATATTCTTATTTTACTTTAATGTATTAATGTTAGAAATACTTTAAAGGAATATATTAACTTTTTTTTTAAATTATCACATGATAATTATACATAAACGGAAAAGGTATTTAAAAAAATGGTGTATCTCCGTTATTTAATTTGGGTAAATTACGTTTGAAATTTATATTTAAAGTGGGACACATACATATATTGTGACAGAATAGCTTTTTACTTATGTATTATTCCAGATTAATAGTCCTAAGTGTCTCAGCGTAATGTTTACTAAAATATAGTTCATAAAATTCTATGCCGTCATTAATAGGTCAAAATTTGATTTCAAAATATTAAGCTGAAATTCCTCTAGTGAGATTGTTGGTGCAAGAACTTTCAATCGTTAATCCTTGCTAAATACTTAATCTTATCTACAGTAGTTTGTTTTACCTGCTTGCAATCAAGTGTGTACCCATCTCATGCTTCCAAAGGTATGGTGCGAAGGTTCACTGCCTTGTAAATGTGGAGTGTTGTGTTTTGCTCCAAGTATTGTGGTTGTTTCTTCAGTAAGGATTGGTTCTCCCTAACAATTCTGTTTTTTATGCTCCAATCTCCGACACTGTTTTTGTTCTTGCACTACTATCAGCCCTCAGCTAGTATCAACACCTCCACCGTCTCCTCTTCTGGTCGGTAAAGAACTAGTATTGGGATTCGTATTTATGATCATAAATATTATCTTCTTCTTCTTCCCCCTTGTGCATTTCAGCGTGGAGATGATAAATATCATCTCTTTTTTTTTTTACATAATAGTTTATATGCATAACCTATATAAGAATAATACAAGGATGTAAACATTTGCTGAGTGTAGTCCTCATGTACCAGTACCCTCTACTGGACTAGTCACCTTTTACAAATGTTGTAACTACTAATGGAATCTGACAACTCCTCAACTGAATACTTCTGTCAACAGGAAAAGAACAGATTCTGATCCATTTATCTTCTTAAAGTGCCTATCCTCCTCTCTGGATATTAGCGATCATAACGACTCATCTTATTTTACTGAGCGCTGCACGAAACAAGCCTATCGATGATTGATCTGTCCATTTCCAGTGTCTGAGGTTGTTCAACCAGCATTGACACCTGCAACCTAGTTCTCTTTTTCCTTCTATCTTGCCCTCAACGATTTACTGCAGTAGACGCTACTTTTCATTTCGCATCACATGACTATAGTATGACAATTTATATATTTTGATGCTGTCCAATATCTCGAGATGCTTCTGTATTCGTTGTAGTATGCTTTCGTTATTGGAATGATGAACCCATGAAATTCTGAGCATACACTCACTGATAACACCTCATCTGAAATGCTTGTAGAAGTTTATTTGAAGCATCGGTAAGTGCTTCTGATCCGTATGATTGCACTAACAGCACGTTACATCTGAGTACTCTGATTTGAGTTTACAGGTTCAAATTTAGGTAGCATAAACACCTTTCTGAGTTGGTTAAAGGCAGTTTTTGCCTTCTATATTAGAGACTTATTTAATTTTTCTTGATTGGTTTATTTTTGTAGAAATAAAAATAAGTTATTGGTTGCTTACCTAGTTTTGATATAATCTCCCCAGCTGTTCTCACTTGGAGTCAGATTACTGTATCTAATTGATAAGTCTGTGGATGTGAGATGTGTTGCATTTAACCTTTATTGATGTAGGTTTTTGTGGAGTAAGTCCTAATAATGTCCAAAATGTCTACGGGTTAGTTTTTAAATTGTACAGAGTTTGAAAGCGGTACGTTAAATCTGTTGGAACGTTACTGCCGAAGGATTCAATACTTCCTGACTAGGGGCAAAGTCAAATGGTGGATAAGATCCAGGGAAGCTAGATAAATTGTGTGTCTAGTGTGTTCCATCAGAAATCGTGGAGCTGCCTCCCAGGGCTGAAACTTCCCTGTTTCTCCATTTTTTTCTGAATGAATGTTTAGTCTTTAGTCTGAATTATTTGGGTGGGTTAGTTGATGCTATACATTGTTTTGTGAGGCTTGATGCTATTGATTTGTTAACTTCCTTCCATGTCCTAATTTTGCTTATTATTTTTACTCTATTATAACTAGAATGATTTTTTTTTCCTCATTGGATTTCCAAAACAAAATAGTTTTTGAAAATATATGTATATGTATATACCCTTGAAGTATAAAATTGACAATATTGTGAAATTTAAAATGAAAAAGCAATATTAAATGTTTGACTTGATCTTCATTTATTTGTTTCTCTTACAGGGTCTAAAAGGGGAACGTGGATTCATGGTAAGCTAAATATTGTCAATTGATGGTGGAAGTTCTGGTAGACTAACAGCATTGATTGTTGTAATTACTAATTGGGATTTTAGTACCTAAAAAAAATGGGGTTTAATTTGTAGATTTTGAAGATTATTGCTATTTTCTGCTTTTTTTCATTTTTATTTCTATTCTATTATTCTAACTTTGTAATAAACTAATTTTTTATATCTTTTTCTACTTAACCTAATACCTACTAAAAATTGATGTAGTTATATATAGACACATTTCTTAACGTTAAACATTCTTGCATGGATTTTTTTTTTTTACTTTTGGGATTTAAAAATTAAATTGTATGAAAAACATTCATGGTATGTTTACAATAAATATATACAAGGCTTTTCCTTTTTTTATCTTTTATTTTCCATGATTAAAAAAAATCGGTATTGTGAATAAATGGTATATTTCCACCTGCGAATGTTCGTAAAATGTATTAAAGATAGTGTAATTAGAATGTAACTTTTTTTAATTTTTTACCGCCGCTTTGATGTGCTACGGTTATGTATCACTACACAAAAATCATTTTTGAAGTTATTTTAGGAAGTCTCTTCAAAAAAATGTTAACCTTTATTCATGTTTTTAGTAGCATTATTGGTAACCGAAAATAGTTTGTGTACTGACTCTGAAGATTTCATCAGACATTGTCAAAATATAATGTTCTCATGTTCACTACGTCACTAAAAGGAAGTTTAAAGTTTTAAAGAAAGTAAAATTTCCTGTTTATCGACTATACCCATATCATATATGTAAAATATGTCTATTGATTTGAAACTGTTTAAAAACAGAGTCCTTGTAAATTTCAATATATTTTTAGAACAAAAATTGTTTTTTTTCTTCATTTCTCGTAGCCAAAATGGAATATAATTTCAAAAAACCGAGAACCTTAAACGCTAAACTTAAAAATAACCGATTCTTTTGAATTTATTTTATCCAAAATCTGTTTCAGCTATAAAAATAACTTCAGGTTTGTGATTTTAATCAATATCTAATGAGTTATTTAGATTAATATTAAAATCTTACAAAATTTATGAATTTTCCAAATGGATTTAGGAATGATCGAAATGTGATAGTGAATGTATAAAATATATATTTTTTTAAATTATTTATTTATTGATATTTACAACTATATTACAATAATATAACAAGTAAATAGGCTAAGTGATACATAATTACATGATATAATGACAAGTGGAGAAACTACCCACTAGTAGTACTGAAATCGCAAGTTTAACTAAGAAGGTCACGTGGCCATCTTCTTTTCAGACGCCTCGGAGGATCATCGGGAATTGAAGAGGAAGCTAGGTTTGAAATTAGAGGTTTTGAGTGGGAATAAAGTTAGTTATGAAAGGATAGATAGCGGGTTCGGGCCAAATCAGCAACAAATGGGACATTAAGGTCATTATGGATGACTTTATTCTTAACAAAATAAGGAGCATTGAGGATTTTACGAAGGATTTTGGATTGTAGAGATTGGATACGAGAGGAATTCGAAGGCTTAGTGGAGCCTCAAAGCTCTACTCCGTAAGTCCAAATAGGTCGTATGATGGTCATGTATATGAGTCTTTTGTAATTAATTGGGAGCTTAGAGCGTTTTTCTAGCAAGTGTGTATAAAATCTAAAAATTAAAACTAAGGAGTTTGGGAATCCGCGCGATCGATAGCATAGTTTTAAATAGTTAAGAAAAAGTCCCAAGACATCTATCTACAAAAATAAGACAAGGTATAAGAAATCTACGACTAAATGAGTTAATAAAGAACCTTTTTTTTTTTTTTTTTTTTGTTACTAAGAGATAAGGTAATACGGCATTTCTTATTTAAAATTTAATTTGTGAAAGAGTTGCAAATGTAAGGCCGGACCAATAAATACAATTTTGAAAGAGAAGATACTTTTTAAATAAATAAAAACATTTTTTTTAGTTTTAGTTTTAATGAATCATTTGTTAATAAGTTTTTCTTTAAAAAAACATTATTTTTATTTTTTCTTGCTGATAACCGGGAGGTTTTAAAATAGAGAAGAAGGCTATACAGTGTAAGAAGTTATGTATTCAGGAAATGAGGGGGCTTTAAGAAGGCAAAGACAGCCCGGTGGAATGGGCTGTCAACGGAGGGAAATTGTCTGGCTTGTGTAGCTGTTGTGTATTGTGTATCCTCTACTGTGTATTGTGTAGTGCGTGAGGGCAACCCCATATTTATAAAACTCCTTCCAGCTCTTGAAAATTTTGTCTGTCTTCTTCCTTATTATTATGTTTATATCGCTACGAATGAAAGTCCAGTGAAACCGGCGGATATGTAAATTTTTCTCAATATTATAAATTTTACTAGTATTCTAACACATTAAGGGTTAGGACTCTATTTTGGCATATTTCCTTTAAACCCCTGCTGAAAAGCAAAAATATATTTTAATAGTGTTCGTAGATAATGTCGTTTGTATTTAAATTGCGAGTTTCTCTATGTATTTCATTATAGATCATCGATATGGGTGATTATAATTAAAGCAATAAAAAAAATCAAATATTATGGAATACATAATCAGATGCTTGTGAAGGTATGTTTATTATTCTGAAATCTAATGTTTTGGTAACGAGTCATATTCTTCAGGAGCAACCAGTTACTATTGTATTAGTGTATCGCTCCTTCAAAAGAACGACATAACTCAAAAATTGGGATTTGAGTTGAGGCTTTAGTAGAAATTGTATTGAATGAATACTCAGAAATGACATATCTGATATTCCATTTCCAAGAACTTTTTTTTTTTTTTTTTTTTTTTTAGTAGTCATATTTTCAGTTGTATGATATTTGAAATTGAAGTTTTATGGGAACAATAACATTATCAATATTTTTTCTCCACATTAACTAATAGAGTGAGGATAGTAGTTTTTAAAAAATCTGAAAACCAAGACGTTTAACGCTGTAATAATTTTTATACAAAAGAGACTCGTCAGTGAGTATCTATATTTTCATATTTTTTTAGTATACTCTTAGCTTTTGAAATTTTCGGAGATCAACCTTGCGGACAATAGTCATTTACTGTTTTGTTTTAAATTGTCTAACCCACAAAATCATATTAAAAAAAAAAAAAAGAAACCGTGTACCCTTACAACCCATGAAGAGTCCTGGGTTCAGTATGTGGTAGAGACTGTGCGGTTTCTTGGACTACGGTTATGCAGAAAGTTGATTTTTTTTTTTACCACGCTCAACCGCCAAATTTTTCCCTTTATTTTATAGAGCCTCAATGAGCTTTAGAAGGATCCTAGATCCATATACGTTCACTATCAGATTAAATAAAAGTAGGACAGCGAGCTGGATTTAAACCCAGGATCGGCATGACAACTCAGCGCTCCACGATTGAGCCACTCTACTCCCTACCAAATTATATGTTGTATTATATATCAAAATGAATACTTCAATATATTTTATTCCTTAATACTGAGCTCAATGATTGATATTATTGTGCATAAGCTATAAGGACACAATAAGAAAGAAATCTCCTTTGCTTGTATTTTGTTGTTTCCATGTTTATTTTGTTTTTTAAGCAATGGGGGCTAATGACTTCTTCAAATTTATGTTTCATTTGTTTTTCCTCCGGCGAAAAGACTTGGACACCCTGAGGAAGAATCTGTTGACGGAGGCGAGTGTTTAGAGGTGGATCCACAACTGGATTTCCCCGAGGGTTTACTTTATTATCGGGAGTGGAAAACAAGATTTCCTCGACTTTTCCCTCGGCCTGAGCCGCCCCGGCCCAATATCGAGTTATTAAAAATTAAGTTTAACCGGGGGACTGTAGTTAGTAAGAGCCTCGCAGCTTTTCTCCTCTCCCAAAGGGAAACTTTAAAACCTCACGGTTTTTCAAATTTAATAAAATGCTCTGCTTCAGGGCCTTAATAGGTCCAACTTTTGAATTTGTTTATCGAGTTTCCATCAAGAAGTATTCCTAAGCACTATGCTAAAAGAGTGTTTTTTTTTCTCCCCATGTTTTTAATGAACTTTTAGTGAATATCATTAAGTTGCACTTGGAAAAGTTTCCTACCGACAAATAAACATTGATACCAAAATATTAGAATTATTATTTTTGTCAGTGTTATCTATACATATCATAAAACAAAGTCCACCGCCCCCTCTGTCTGTCTGTTCAAGATAAACTTAAAAACTACCCCATTGATTTTAATCCGGTTTTCACCAACAGATAGAGTAATTCGCGAGGAAGGTTTAGGTATGTGATTTGTCAAGGTTTTGTGTAAATTTGTTGGAATATAATTGTTGGAAGTGTTGGAAAAAGTCAAACCGCCTGGGAGCTTTTATCGAAGACGTTGCCCAATTCCTTTTGAGATTTAACAAATCTATCTATACATTTATACATATTATAAAACAAAGTCATCCGCGCGCGTCTGTCTGTTCGCGATAAACTGAAAAACTACTGTACGGATTTTCATCCGGTTTTCACCAACAGAGAGGGTAATTCGTGAGGAAGGTTTAGGTATGTGATTTATCAAGGTTTTGTTTAAATGGGTAGGAATATATAGATGATTGTTGGAAAAAGCAAAATTTAAGACCCCCACCGTAGCATCGTCCGATTAGCCACAGCAGTATAAAGTAATGTTGAATTAATAAACATAAATAAGTTGGTCTACAACATCTCGGATAAGACTAGATTCAGATGAAGAAGTAGCTGAGAGATGGAAGTGGTTCAGATGTCCCCTTCCTGACTCAGACTATCTCATCTCCAGCCTCTTTTACTACTCTCATCCCTTTCTTCATATCTTCGTGTCGCTCCAGTGGCCGTAAATCCTGAGGCGTAGGTCTTGTGGGAACAGCCTTTTAAAATCAATCGTAAGGTTGTAAAGTAAACACTTTATCGTGCCATCTCACAGCTGAATGACATTGTGGTTCAATTTGAAAGTTCTTTTATAGCCGTTTTATTTTGTTTGCGTTAAATTTAAGGACTGAAGTGAGAACTCACAAATTTGGAATAACTGTGTTGAAATCAAAATTTCTAAATCAATTATAGTCTGAATTATTTCAAATTTCACATTTGTAAATTTAAATTATTAATGTTAGTCTGGTTTTCCCATAAACTGACACTCCGAACAATAATTGTATACATTTCTACTCCTTTATGTAGTTACGGGTTACTGTACCTACTGTTTATTTATTTCTACCGCGTATAAATAAATATTTGCTTAAATGTTGATGAGCCTACCATCGTCAAGTTCAACAATATTTAGATTATTTGTACTTTCAATCATTCCATTAAACAAGACATTTAACTATTACAAATAAAATATTTTAGGGGAAACGAGAGGTTCAACCTGTTGTTGATGTTTTAAGTTATTATTGCTATTAATTGCAATACTGTTAAACGACTTTTTAGATGAATATAATTATTCTAATATCAATTTAAATCTAAGCTTTTGACTAAAGTTGATTAAAAGAAATTGTATAACTATCAATGCACAGGTCGCTAGGTGTCGCAAGTCTTTAGCATGTTGGGGAAACCATAAGTTTACCCCCTACCAAAAGTTGCTAATCGTGGGTATAGAACTTTTCACTTCAAAAATTACTGTTCCGCATTTGGATACTGCGAACCATTAAACGAAAATTCAAAAATTTTGAGAGGATATTAGAATTGTTTTTATTTTTCGATCATAAAGGTCATTATACAAAATAATGAGCCAAAAGCATTTATAAAGATTTCAATTCTTTATGCTGCCTTATTTTTATGTTATATATATATATATATATATATATATATATATATATATATATATATATATATATATATATATATATATATATGATTTCGTTAGACTAAAAAGTACAAATTATGGAAAACAATAAATATGAAGAAAGTTCTTAATAAATATTTCTATCTTTTAATCAAAATTTTAAATTTACAAAGAAATGAATATTTTGTTTGCTATTAATAATGTCCTTTAATCTAGAATACATTTATACAAAAGATATACAGCTATATTTTAAATTCGTCAGTGTATCAAGAGGATTTTTTTAGAAAGAATGCGCTTTTTTCAGTAGATAGTATTAGTAGTTTTAAAAACGTTTTTTTTACACTAATGGGACAAGTATTTATTCAAAACTAGAATTTTAATTTTAATCTGTAGTGTTTTTACTAATGATTAATTAATAATGGTGGTATTAATATTACATTATTTCCAGAGTTGCATGCAAAATAAAATGTCTCATTAATGTTCATCAATTCTTTATTTTCATTCTCAGATTAAAATACATTGATATTAAAAGATATAAAATTACTAATTTAATGTTTTATGATTTATTTTAAAAAGAATAATTTTTTCTATTGTTCTCTAAATTATTAAACAATCTAAAGTTATAATTTTATTCATTAACGTATAATTTTGTTTCAGGGACCGATTGGTCTCGACGGACCGAAAGGAGATCCAGTAAGTACTTTTTGCCAGAGTTAAAATTTTGAATAATTTCGATAATTGTGAAGATTTAAAATAATTTAAGTAGAAAATTCGTATTATTGTAAGGAGTATGTGAATCAGAGATAATATAAGTATGATAAGTAATATAATTAAAATTGTGAGTACTTATCATCTCTCTCTCTCTCTCTCTCTCTATATATATATATATATATATATATATATATATATATATATATATATATATAATATATAATATATAATATATACATTAAACTTTTCCAGGGAAGGCCTGGAGACAAAGGACAAAAAGGAGAACTGGGAAGCCCAGGACTTGATGTGTACGCCGCCGTCAAGGTAAGGTTTTACTATGTTGGGAATTCCGAAAGATTTATTTAATTTTGCTTAACAAATTGAGTAAAATAAAAAATAATTATAACTAAAGACGTCATTCCTTTTTAATATATTTGTTTTGCGGTTGTAGTAGGCAACTTTTTAACACTAGCTTAATTGTTGATCCTCTCTGAGAAGAGTAAGTTTTATTAAAAATATATAATAATTACAAACAAATATATGAGCAATAAGCTGTTTATACATATGTAACTTTGAAGATTAACTCCATAATTAATAAAATACGTTCTAAAAATTCAATGTGATATAAAGAAATGCTGGTGTTACCAAATTCTTCTTCCACTGTTACTAACTTATTTTAAATAATTTAAAAAAAAAAATTAATTTAAGTTAAGAGTCTAGTGACTTCTTGGATTGACGCCTTTGGTTAAAATAATTTTTATTATTCTACCTTTATTTATTTAAATATATTATTATTATTTAAAGTTGGAAAGCCAAACAGAAAAATTTAAAAGCATTGTTAATGTTTTCAGATGTTTTAAATAATATTTTTATGTGTTCATACTAAACAAAAATATGTTAACCGATTGGTTTCCATTAACAATATTTGCTTTTGTGGTATGCATATTTGGCGATCTTAAATATTTTGCGACATTAATTTGATATGTAATCTTCTTCAACTCTGTATGTGACCTTATGTATTCATGTATGTATGACAAATAATCTTGAGAGTCTTATAAATACGACATACGAAACGAATACTTATAATATATACGATATGAATACGTACAATATATATGGAATGAATAGGTTAATTTCACATTTTCTAGATTTTTAATTATTTTTTAGTTCTGTGAAACTTTATTATACAAACATATTAGATAATTATTATGTGAATTAAATCTTCCTTTCTTCATGTTAGAAGTGATACAGCGTTCTCAACCTTTCGGAGTGTTTTAATTTACAACGGTGAGACTATGAATACGGATTGTGAAAGCCGTGTGTCACTGATAAGTGTCTGTAAGGATAAATTAATAAAAATTAATTTTATTAAATTTATAAAATTTAATGAAGATAGGCCACCAAAACAAAATGTCCTGAAGATGGTGAAGAACCTCGATAAGCGTTTCTTCACTAAACTTATGGAATGAATATTACTTTCGTATACTTTAGCACACTTTATCTCTGCTAATGGATATCTATAAATGTAACTATTTGATAAATAATAAAATTGTTTAATATACATAATTATCTCTCACGAAATACTCTTAAGGTATAAAATAAAAATCGATCGGTTACAAAATCGATGCTGAGTTTCCTACCAAATACAACGCAGGGTCGGATTATCTCAAACCGGTACCATTTTCCTTAATTAAGACTTGCCGATGAAGGAATGTTCGCTTTCTGTTCGCCAATAGGAATTCCAATATTACTTCGTTTCGTTTAATTTGTTACTAACATCTTTTTTCTTTTTCTCGAATATCCCAGGAAATCGGACAAATATATGATGCATACTTTAAATATTTACATGATGTTGTGGATTTTATTTAGTAGATTGGGACATTGGAAGTAAATAGCCAGTCAAATAATTAAAACTTACAATTTATTACTGTGAAAATCAAAGCAACACATCTCACATCAACAGCCAAACAGGCTCATAAATCTGAGAAAGCAGCCTCTCTTCCAGAAATTCACTAAAAAATAATTGTATATGTATGGTGGCACCAATGTATCTATGGCAACACTAGCTGAAAATATGGAGACTGGAGGCCTGATTTAGAACTTAAATTTTGTTTGTTTTATTCGGTCTGAATTATTTTTCCTTGGTTGTTGATTTGAAAGTATTGATGGAAATTTATGTGAAGTAACTTCGATCGTAAAATCTGCTTTTGTTAATCAAACTCATGAGAAGTTTTACAGCAGGAGTGAAGGAAAAAGTCGCTACAATGTCTTTAAAAAAAGGCGTAAAGTGTATAAATTACTATAGTAAATTATTATTATATGCGCCAATGACCCTTTGGGAAAAGAATTTAAATCCTGAAAAATGTCATATATTAAAAAAACGTACCCCTGTTTTTTGTTATTTTTTTAGGGGAGTGGACATTTTTGAGTTTAGCTATTTTCAGGGATCGGTAAATGTTTTCTTTAAATTTAAAATTTCGATATGAAAATTTTATTCAAATATATTATATATATATATATATATATATATATATATATATATATACATGAGGTGTGTTAAGAAAATATAGTGAATGAATTTTTATAGCGGCATACGAATATAGAGGCCAGAAAAATGGGTGACTTCTTCTTCATCAGGACAATGCGCCGTGTCACACCTCACTTCTGATATGCGAGTTTTTGGCCGAAAAAAGTGTTCCTGCCGGTCCACATCCGCCATACTCAGCCGATTTAGCACCATGCGACTTCTGGCTCTTCCCAAAAATTAAAACTGTGCTTAAAGAAAAACGTTTTGACACCATTCCTGACATGAGAGGCCACGACCGAGCAGCTAAAAGCCTTTTCGAAAGAAGCCTTCCAGAAGTGATTCCAGTCATGGATTAAACGTTAGGATAAGTGCATTTCCGCCAGCCAAAGACAGTTCTTTCAAAGAGATTAAATCGAATTCGATGTAAGTTTATATATATAATTCTCTTTTACAAGGAGAAATGTTTATTTTAAAGGCTACGTTTCGACCCACATTGGAGGTCATCTTATAAGTTTTGAAATATATAAGATGATATATAAGTTTTGAAAATCATTATTGATCGCCAAATATGCATTTTTTTTTTTTTTACTCTAAAACTAAACTTTTAATTTTGTAAATATAATATTAAAAATATCTTGAACGAAATTCTCTTGTCAAATTGCCATTTATACAATTCTAGATCTGGACAAGAGTTTTCGTTCGGGAATTTCTCTCATATGTAATGAATTCACATTTCATTCCTTCCACTTTGTTTTTTTTCTGTGAGAGTGTTTGTCACCTTTCTTTATATCTTGTTGCAAGCAAAATCCTGACGGCAAACTCATGAAAATATTGTACGAAAAACTCCTCCATGTATCTGCGTTGTTTTAATTGTCGGTATTCAATATTTGATTAATTTTTTCGTTTTTTTTTTTTTTAGTTAAGGCATTAAAACGCAAAGTAATAGTGTCTAAGGGGTATGTGTCTTTATATCTGTGTAATATTTTTAAATAATCAAAATTATAGGCATAAAAAAAATTGTAATTATGATACCATCAGTTAATATTTTGCCATTCGAAAATTTGGCATGCAATCATATGAAAAAAATTACCTACAAAATCTCCAACCATCCTAAATTTTAGGACGATTCGAATACATTCGTAGCTCTTCATAATAAATTCGTGGAAAAAAATATAAATAATTAATTACTAAATAAAAATACTGTTTATTATTAAAAGGTTATTTATCTCGAGTTAACAATTACTTCCACCAATTTAAACAATGGGTGGTCAGTGACCCATGCCTGTTTGGGAAAGCTTGAGTGACAGATGGTTTGTTGGCATGGATCACTGGACGAATTTGACGGGGTCAAGAGAATTTTTTAGTCTAAAGTAGGAAAATTTCACTTTTACCCAATAATTGTTTATTGGCCTTTTTGGCTATACTTTTACTTGAATATATCGCTTTGGATGAAAAAAATATATATAATACTGACTTAAGTACCGAACTGTCATTCAAATAAGCAAGAAAAATCTTTATATTCTTTTCAACTATGTAACAATATTTATTTTACTTGGTTGTTATTTATTTATTTATATTACTTGGTTATTATTCCGCAGATTGTCGCTTTGATTTAAGTCCTAAGTTTTACCTTTTCATTCGTTTCCATTGTATTATTTTCCAAAAATACAAGTTATCATGAGTTTTATTATGAAAAAGAGAATGTAATGATGAGAAATGTGTATTTGTGTATTTAGATGATCATTTAATCTATAAATGAACGTTTCAGCAAACCTATAACATCGATTTTTACAGAGAGAGCAAAAAGGTGACAGCACAGCAGGAAATAACAAAAGTACAAGTTATTGCGATACGGGCACATATTTATTGGATATACAAAACTATATGTACACATATATACAGACCCAGATGCTATACTCACAACGACGATCCAGTCACAACAAAGACCAACGCCAACTCCACGGTCCTAACAAAAAGATCTAAACCCCCAGCCTACTATGCCATCCTTCAAGCCTACTAACCAATGATTAAACATAACAAAGGCATAGCATATAGAGCACATGCCAACTTGACCTCAATGGTTACTGAACAGTAACCATCTAGTCTATCTGTAATATAATAATTAATATACAAATTACGCAATACAAATAAAAGAAATTACTTCAACAATCTACACTTCGAAATACTAGTTGAAACTTTTATTTCTTGTTGAAATGATTACCGAAATCTACCTATTACCCATAATTACATTCTCTTTTCCATACTAAAGGTCACTACTATAACTCGTATTTTCGGAAAACATTAAAAATGAAACGAGTAAACAGTTAAAACTTGTTGTAACTCATCTCGAAGCGATAACCTGCAGAACAGGAACCTTTTACTTTCTATCTTCATAATAATAATAATAAGGCTTGGAGAATACGACCTGTCTCTGCCTACAAACTTCCGTCTACAGTCTGCTGTCTAATCCCAAATCTGTTCATTCTTAATATAATCCTCCCATCTACGCCTCAGTCTACCTCTCAGGTAATAAAACGCTCAGCTCTTATTAGATTTTTATAATTCGTTCGTTACCGAATCCTAAAAATTTACTAGGCTATCTCAACCTTCGCGACGCTATCACTACAATCATATCCAACGGGTTCTAACTATCCAGACATATTGAATAATTGCCGGAATAATTAATGCCATACATTAAGCTCAATTTTATTCAATGAATTGGAAATATAATAGTTGAGTTTGCCAAAGGAAGCGCTCGCAATTAAGTAAGTTGAGCTCTCGGTTGTTTTGCCAGGGCCTCAAGAGGTCAGTGACAACGTTACGAGGGGGCACGCTAGGCTACGCCGAAATCGTAGCTGTCAAGGTAAAATGAAGTCTCCGAGAAAATCCATAGAGTTTTTTCTCTATTTTTACTTTCTCTCTTTTTGTTATGTATGTCTGTTTGATCTTGATTTTCTGTTCGGACGGTGTTGCATGTTCCAATAAAAAAAGTAGATGAAGAGTCATCAGGAAGTATATCAATACCAATGATAGACAGTATTTTATTCTAGATCTATTTGTTCACACTTATGTTAGCGTAACTTTTGTCAAGCATATTCAAAAATAAAAAGTTTAGTTGTGTTGCGCTTCTAAAAATATACAACAAATAAACGAAAATCCTAAAAATGAAAAAACTTGTCTAAGAAGTATCCATGATAGATGATAGTCTCAGTAAATGGTAAAGAGAGTACTGTTTCTAACAACACTCCAAGGGTTGTGCAGGGAAGTGATTTAACCTATATCACCAACAACCCCCAGTTTTTTTCCTCCCAAGAGGATGGGTGCTCCCCAGTAATGTACAGATACCACCGTCTCCATCCAAGTTAAATAGATTAAACTATTTATCTGTCACTGACAGATTTGAATCAGGGACCTTCAGCACAGCAACCCATTGCTCTACACCTTCAGCTACTCCTTTTCCATCATAAAAATAGAATTTAGAAATTAAATCTTATTTATAACAAATACTGCCTTGAAAAATGTTAATTTGCGTGTCTATAAGCAATAATTGAAATAATTGATTGTGGTATGAAGGTTTTAAAACAAACACTGTTTTCCCATGATTTTACTAACCATCTCTTGTATCCTCCCCTCATATTTGGGTACATAGTTGACCAAAAGTCCCTTTCCTTTTTTAATCTAAGGTTTTTCTCGATATTTTTTTCATAAAGCGAGGAAAATTTATCATTTAAGAGTCCATTGATATATCATATAACTACCATGAGCGACAAGTTGGATCTATTAATTGGATTTGTTTATGGAAAAATAATTCTTCGAAATCGACTGAAAAAACATATTAATAAATTATTATTAATTTTAGCAGGTATATAGAATGAAATATAAGAGAGATAATAATTGACAAATAGTGAATTCTGGATAATTGTGTCTATTAAAAAACGCTAAATAATTTACTAATAATATTCTATATAATTTACTAGTAAATACTCTATTAATTCCTTTTCTGAACAAAAAGAAGGCAGTACAGGCATGTTTGTGTTGGAAACTTTTCAAGTAAATAATAATATAAAAAAATAATAATAATAAAATATATATATATATATATATATATATATATATATATATATATATATATATATATATATATATGTAATTATTCCCTGTTTCAAGACAATGTGGGAAATACGGTTGAGCTTATTTTTGAATAAAACCCTACAGTACTCCTGGTTTTCCAGGTTAGAAACTAAAGTCTCCTATGTTTATTCAAACCAAAATTTGTCATTGTAGGTTTGTTTGTTTTTTATTCTAAATGAAACGAAAATTGTAACTATGCATAATATATACTTTGAGCTACCAAAAGATTTTTTTTTTACTTGAGTAAATTATTAAACTGATCAATAAAAATTTAAACAGTTTAATCATTGATTATCCTATCCATTATTAAGCTTTGTAAGCTGATTCAACAGCACTGTCCGAACTTTTTAGTGAATTGTTTCCTTGCTCTTTTTTTGTTTGGTGGGCAGTTGAGTTTTGTTATTTGGTGGAAGGTAGTAGTAGTAATTGAAATATCTTTTTTACTTGCATGGACTTACATATCTCTTTATTTTTATTTTATTTTTATTTCAACTATCTTATATTTATGGTTTATTTTGTTTTCTTTCATTTTTTTTTGTTTTTCTATTATTTTACTAATGGTTTTAGGGGCTACAAGAACTTGGCCATAACATTTCTGAACAAAGCGTCGTAGTGCTAAAAGTAAGTTTTGCATCATAAAAAAAAGGAAAAAAAAAGAAAAATAATAATTTGAAAAATTCATATATTGGACATTTTAAAATTCTAACATTGAACAATTAAGAACACATATATTGACAATTGACACACTTGGCAAATAGAATGCACACTAAGCTTCAAAATTCATTCTAATACATATAATATTTACAAATAAAATTACATATTTTCATTTATATCAGTAAAAACACAATTCATCAGTATTCATATGTTTTGTTTTTTGTATTTTATTACTTTATTATAATTATTTGCATGGTTGCAGTATTTCATTGATTAAAATCTATTATTGCATGAATGCATGAAATTTTCACATGATTAAAGTTATACAATTTTTTTTAAATATTATTGTAAATTTATTGGGATGTTACAGGTAAAAATAAAAGTTTATATTAACTTCTCATTGTTGTCTATTCTGTTTTTGTATTGTTTATAATTTATCCACTATATCATTGATCATTGATCACAGAGTAAAATCTTGTAATACATACCATCAAGTGGAAAATGTTAAACAATTAATTTCTATTTATATATATATACATATATACATATTTTTATTTAACTATTAATTGTAAATATATATAAATAAAATTTAGACAAGTATAAAATAACTATTGATAAAAATGTTTGTCACTTTGCAGTTTCTTATATGGAAAGTCTCCTTAAGAGCTACTTGTTTTATTAATATAAAAATCATTATGTTTTGTATATAATAAATTCATTCATTCTTCTGTATGTAATAAATTCATTTATTTAATAAATGCATTAAATTTAAGGGAAAAGAAGGGAATTTTTGATCAAATCAAAAATCCTGCTACAAACCCTGAGATGACACTTTCTCTTTTAATACTTTTTCTAGAATTATTTTTTATTCTTACTATGATATTATTATTTATTGCTGAGTTAAAGGTTAATATATCTTGGGATATTTGTTAGAACTCAAAGTGAAACAAACTTTTTTTTTCGATATAACTAATTCCACCAACCATTAATTTTTTTAATTATTAGATTATTCATGTCTGAGATAGATAAATGAAAGATTATATAAATCTAGCCTCAACAATATAAGCCCTTAGTTATTAGGTCTTGTTAATTTTATAATTACATCAATGTTTCCCAAACTGACTGGCATCATTAACAGTTTAAATATACATAATATGTAAGTCACTTAACATCGAAAAAACAATACCTCTTAGTTTTTATATTTTTTATAATTTCTAAACGATGTTGTCTTTTTTACCATTGAGATGCAATAAGTTGAAAAAAAAATGAATATCCTTTTTGTTGTGGAACCTCATATCTGATTAAAATTAAAATAAGGGAATCAAATTAATACATTATATCCACCATTTTCTCTTAAACGTTACATCCATCTCTTTGATATTAATGAATGCCTCTACATTTTATTGTATATGAATAGTTATTTTATATTTTGTGTCCAAAAAATAGAGGTATATTTTGATTGTTGAAGTTTACTCAGTATTGTGAAAATAGTACCTACCAAAAATTTGGGAAACACTGATTTAATTTAAAGGAAATTCCCACAAGTATACACTGTACTCAGATGAAAGAGATGCACTTTTTTTATTTATTAAATATAGGTACTTCTCTGTTAGATGAGCACCACTGATAACATTGATTAACCTTACATTCAGACACTAACGCCTCTGTTTAGGAATGTTTATGTGACAAAATATATCAGCGTATAGCTTTATTTATTAATTTATCACTTGCATTTCAATTATATTAACATGTAAATATTGTTTATATTATATCTACAGGCCAATAGTTACTCCTGTTTGTACTTAACACAAAACATATTTTCAATTAGATAGGATTCTAAATAGTCTATATTGATTCTTATTTCTTTCTTATTTTGTCATTTGGTACTTCCCCACATTATTTCAATAGTTTGAGAACGCACACCGTTTTCTGGTGTAACAAAATTGTATGAGTAGTTAACGATCTTATTCCTGATGTGCAAATGTTTCATAAATGAAAAACATCAAAGATAAGCTAACAGAAAACATACACAAACCCTAACAAACCTTCCCTCATATATTTGAAGATTCTATTACTTAAAGTGCAAAAATTAAGTAATTATAAAATAAATTTAATGAAAGAAAAAAAGAGACATCAAACAGATAATTTATACAAACACTAAGGAAAGTCAAAATGCTACAACATCGCAACATCCTCTACTATTATCAGTAGTGACATTTCTCTAACAGAGAAGAAAATTAATTATTTACTTTATTTTAAAAAGAAAAAATGAATTATACATCCTATAGTGTACTTTTAGATAATAATTTTTAAAAAAAAGGAAACTATTTTCTTATTTAATAAATTTTTAACAAAATCAGGGTGAACCTGGAGAACCCGGTCCTCCAGGAGCACCAGGACCACAAGGACCAGAAGGACTGCCAGGTCAGGACGGAAGGCAAGGGCTTCCTGGAGAACCTGGAGTGAGCGGACCCCCCGGCCCGCCAGGGCCACCTGGGCCTCAAGGAGAACCCGGACCCATCGGCCCCATTGTATGTCCATCTCCATTCTATCTTGTCTTCAAACTTGAAATTATAAATTACATTGAATAGTGTAAAATGGTCAGGGGGTGTAGTCAATAAATTGCAGAAAATAAAATAGCCTTATTTTATTGTGCCTGTGTTTTAGGCCATCTTCAGGACTAAATATTAGGATTAAAAAAAGAGAAACAACTATGTAAAAGAATAACAGTTCATGTAAACAGAAATAATAGGAATGAAAATAAATACAAAGAGTAAAAGATAAATTATGAAATAACTGATGAGAAATAAATTTAAAAAATTGTGGTTTTATGAAACCACGATGTAAGTGAAACTTTTTTCGGTTTATATGCATTTAACTAAAAAACTTTGCAAAATTATTCAATTTAGGGTATTAAAATTGCGTTTTTTATCTTTACTTAATTATTGAAAAATGGAAATGATAATGGGAATAATGGGGAAATCAATAGTAGACAAAATATTCAATTATAAAATTTAATTTCAATTTGCGTATTAGAGTATGGAATACATAATTAATACAATCATTTAGATGATATAGATGATGAAAAAGTTGATATAGATTATGTGTTGGCCACAATTTTTTCCCCCTATCATTTCTGTTTATATAAACTGTTTTTATTTGTTGGTGTTTCAATGTTTTATTTAGTTTTTTTGTTTCTTCTATTCTTCGCCCTGAAAATAGCCTTAAACTTTAGGCGAGACGTAGGCAAATGATATAAGTTTGTCTTATTTAGTGTGATTCATTTACTGCACCACCTGACCATTTTAAGCTATTCTTAGAATTATCCAGTCAACCATATCCATTTGACTATAAATTATCTAAATTAAGCCACATAAAACTATTGCTACACTGACTTAGTGACTAATAGACATTTCAGTAGTCTTCAGTTATAGATTATCCACCACCTATTTCCTCATTTCCTCCATTCTTAGGCAATCAAGGATGGTATAAATTAGGTAAGGTGAATCGTGAGGTAGTAATGATCATGTTGTAATTGAACCTCTCTGTGATGAAAAGTATCTGCATAGGTGTATTAATGGTATTCTAAATACATTATCAAATAAAATACTAAGTAAGCCTAAAAACATTAACATTTAAACAATCTCATAGGTCATTGGATTTTGAGAGGTTTCCTGCTTTCTTGACAAGATTGATTTGTCATCACCAAGAAACAAGCTTTCTTATTTTGAAACCTGTTTCTGAAGCTTTTGTATTCATTTTTTTCATACATTTTTATGTATAACATAGAAATTTGCATACTGCCTTTTCCACCTGCATCCCTGTTATGATCGTTTTAAAATTGGCTAATAATACTAAAAAGTTATTTTTTTATTATTAATTTTACTGATGATAATTTTTATTAGAATAAACATTAGTCCTTTACAAATAAACTATTTCTTTTCAAGAAATTCATAATGCTTATTAATTGAAATCCCTGTAAAATGCAATTTTAATTAAATTACTTCAAAGTTAATTTAAAAGTTACATACAATGTGTTTTGACCTTAGATTTATTTAAGATGTTATGCTTAATTTTGTTGTGCAATGTTGAAATTGTGATTGAACAGGGGGAAAAGGGTGACAAGGGCGACCGAGGATTGACGACGACGCTGAAAGGAGACCAGTTCCCGACGGGGATCATCGAAGGACCTCCAGGCCCACCAGGACCACCAGGTTAGTTCTTAGTTATATTTTTATGAATCATCATCGGTTTTTAGCCTTGTTTTTTTAAAGCTAAAAATTATATTAAGATCGATATCCAGTCGTAATGAAACTATCATTTCTTTAATTAAATTAAAATACTATTTTAGATAAAATTTTTATCAAGTTCTAAAAATTTCTGACATATAATAATTACTATGTTTAAAATTTTCTTTACTGGTGAAGTGCTAACTGTGCTTAGCTAGGATATGTGTCATGTGATTGATATGATTATATCTTTTCTCTTAACCTTTCTGCAGGACTATTAAATGTGTTTCTGTTTGTATAGCTTTCAGTTATGTGTTTTCTACTGCTGAAAACTTTTTTTATTTACATGTGTTTGGCTCAATGAATACTCAAGTATTTGTTCCACTTTTGTATTTACATCAGATATTTAAAGTTTCTTTTTTAACTATGAAATTTGATTGTTCTTTGTATACTTTCAATCTAATTTAAATATTCAATTTATAAAGTATCTTTTTGTTTTCTTCTTCTATTTTAATATGTAAAGTGTTTATTTTTGTTTTTTCTGCTTGCTACATAAGACTTTCATTAAAGTTCTCTATATTTATGGCTACATTGATATTTATGTTTCATTTTACGCATCCTCAAAAAAACTCCACGTTCTTTCATTTTATTCATTTATATAATAATTGTACTTACTTTGAATTTTGAATTTGATTCAATTGAAATATTTCCTAAATCTTTATGGCATAGTAATAGTCATTTATAATTAAATTGTTAATATATTATGAAATCTACCTACCTATGTGAATCTAAAATAAATAAATTATACTTGAAATGTAACACTCTGTTATATTTCATAATTGAATAATGAAAGGGATGTAATGAAATGTAGTAAAACAATTATACTTGTATATAATTAGATGTTATGATTAGGATATTACAAACACTTCCTCTGTGTAAACATATATTGTAAAAAAAAAAAATTATCTGTTTAACTACATTTCTTTATTTGGCATTGCTCTACTTGTGCACCTGGGTCCAGCTTTTGTATATTCTTGTCAATATTTTTCCTTTTGTTTTATAAGCTTCTTGATGTGTAATAAGATGCAAATGTACCTTAATGGCCTTTTTAATCTTTACATCTGGTTGTAACAAATGAAATGTCTCCATTAACAATTACCAATAGCAGCCTAATAGTCAGGCTGATGATATTTTAAATATGTTGCATTCCAACCTTCCCTTGATACACTACAAGTTTTCTTATTTATTATTCAATAAAAATTTGTATTACTTCTAATTTTCTAACTTGAGTCAGGAAAGTCAATATTTTATATTTCAGTTTTCTGAAGAGTGTAAATAAAAGAATAACCCTCTAACTTAATATTTACTTATTTTTTTCAATGAAAAAGTTTATGGTAGGTAACTTGGTTGTTTTTTGTCTAAAAGGTCTCGCCACAGATCTCAATTCAGCCAGTCTCCCCCTCTAAGACCCCTAGCTGCCATGTTCTCCTGCTCATCCCACAACCATCTTTTTTTCCATCTCTTTTCCATACGGCAATATTTGAAGATTATTTTTGGCCATCATTCCTCTGCCATTCTTTTTAAGTGCCCATACCATTTCAATCTTCCTGTTTCTATTCCAAAGAGGATCGTTGTTTCCTGATCAACCAATTGCCTAATTGTTCTCTTAGATAAATGCTGAATTCTGGAAATAGCACAACAGCGTCTACAGAAGTCCATCTCCACTGCCAACCACTTTGTTTCCTCTTATTTCGTAATCGTCCACGCTTCGGATCCGTAGAGGATAACTCTTTCAACTAACGAGTGGAACATCATTTTTGTCGTTTTTAGGTTAACCTTTTTGCTCCAAAGAACAGAGTTAAGACACCAAATAATTTGTCTGCCTTTTACAGTTTTATCTGTTATATCTTTATTGGAGCTTCCACTGTCTGTTTGCCATCTGCCTAGATATTTGAATTCATGGGTTTTTCCAATTTCCCAATTTTCGAGGGATAAGGTTGTATTTGTATGTATCGCTATGTACTCTGTTTTCTTCCTCTTCATTTCCAGACCCCAACCAGCATATTCCTCCTGAAGTTTTCTTAGCATGTAGCTGGCATCTTTATCATCACTTGTGACTATCCCCTGGTCATCAGCAAATTGTAAGTTATAGAGGACTTTATTACTGATTTGTACACCCATTCCCCTACACTTTCTCTTCCAGGTTCTTAGGACCTCTTCAACATATAGGCTGAATAACAGAGGGGATAGAGGACATTCTTGTTTGAGACCTTTACTGATAGGGATGTGGTCTGTCAGTCTATCCCTCAGTTTTATCCTAGCTTTGGCCTCATTATATAAGCTTTTGATGGCTCTTATTAAAGGTTTGCTTATTTTCATGTTTTCCAGTGATTCCCATAGTGTGGATAATGGGACCATATAATAGGCTTTCTGGAGATTTATGAAAACCATATGCACCTCGGTATTGCAAGCAAATTTTTTTTAATAAGCTGCGTGAGGATAAATACATGGTCAATACATGACCTGTTCCCCCGAAAACCATCCTGTTCTTCAGGTATTTTCCCATAACCTTCTGCTTGTAGCCTAGCACTTAATATACGGCCATAAAGGCGACTGATGCTGGCTGCTGGTAACTGTGATCCCTCTGTAATTGGAGCATCCCTTTTTACTCTCCTTCTTAAAAATGGGCGTTATGTGTCCTTCCGTCCATTCATCTGGCACAGTTCCACTTCTTATGCACGTTGTTATATTATCCTGTATTAAAACTATATAATATATTTTATTTATAATTCATGAAACATTTAAAAATACCAAGGGTCTTCAAACTAATATATTATTAATTATATTATTATTTTATTAATTACGTTTTTATAACTATTTTAAACAATATAGAAAGGGTGTGATTTAATTATGATTAATTATTATGGCAATTTTATTTATATGACACAGTTTGAAACTGGTTTATAAATAATTGTTGATATGTATAATACATTTAATTGTAAATATATATTAAAATTAGAGATAATTATATGCTACTTGAGTATACGTGGTACTTGATTTATTAACAACAATTTAAATATTCACATTTCATTTGATACAGCCAGATAACTTGAAGTGATTTACTACATTAGTTCCAAATATTACACAAAAAAGTAAACCTAAATAGGTGTCGAACATTCAAATGAAACTCTGTTTATTTTAGAACTATTTATTCATTAAAATAGATTTAATAACGTTTATTTCCCATTGGTGTTAAAGGTTTGAGGTAAAAAATAAAAAAAATAAAATGTGTTAACATGCTTTGTCGGGTTATGGAAACTGAATTCTACATAAAGATATGACACCATAATTGTCAACTTTTATATACATATATAATAATAGATATTTTTTCATTTATTCAATGATTAAAATATATTATTCAAATGATAATACTGTTGCAGCATCTGTATTACTACGATTTGTATAGTTCTACTTTAATTTAATTATCTATCATCAGATTGGAGATAAAATGTTTATAAAAAGAGGTTTGTTGCTTTTAACCAGTACCTGATTTAAATTTACTCTTGATTAGTGATGAAGTTATGAAATAATTAGTCAACTATTCAGAATTTCACAATTTTGGAACTGTGAATCAGAACTTTTTTTTTAGATACTGGTAGTTTAACTTAAAAAAAAGTTATGATTCAGTGTAATAAGTTTTTTTCACGTATTTGGAAACAAAATTGGGTTTACTATTTCGAATCCTATACTTTTCATTTAATGATTAGTCTGAAGCCCTCCTCCTATTTTTAATTTATTAGATCCATCTTTTATTTGAATATAAGATAAGCTTCTTAAATTTCTTCAAAGCATAGCATAGATTTAATCTCCTAAACAGAATATATTTTTGTTCTTGTTGCTGTTTCATTATTACCATTATGTCGCTAGAGTAGGTTGCCATTATTAAAGTATGATGTACTGTATTTGTAATAATTTTTAAATTTACGTTAACTGTAAATTTTATGAAAATTACAGAAGTAAATGAAATTCCTTTCTGGTCCTCTTTATCTTGCTTTCTAACCTGTTAACAGTACTAATATGCTAAATTTATGTATGTAAATAAATCATGATCACTACCCGTTGTGGGATGCCTGGTACTATGTTTTAAAATTATGAAGTAGACATTTTATTTAATAACAAGACTCTCATCAGATCTGTCATATTACTTTATATATTATGCTTTATTTTTAAAATCAATTTATATATTTTTTTTATTATTATTTTTGTCAACTAGTAAGTATTATTTTTATTTTACTTTAACTACATATAGCTATTATCAAGAACTTCATAGGACAAAAAAAGGTAAACAGCTAATTATGGTATAGCTTCAGAATTCTCATTTCTCAAAAACGAAATAATAAATTACTATTTGAAATGGGAATAGAAGAACCATGGCTAATAAAAATCTAGAAAACTATTTGATGCATAGCTAAAAGTATTATCTGGAATATAGATTTTTTAATATTATTATAAATTTTATAGTAATTATAAATATAATCAAAAAATAAATTATTGAGTATCAGATGAGGAAATTTAAGGGGTTACCCTGAAGGACTCAAGATAAGGTATCTAATTGTTTTGTTTTTTCAAACCAATAGGAAGACTCCCCAATTATATTCCTTAGTTTGAAAGAAACTTAATGAAAATATTAAAATTCCCTGAACATATTTTACAGAATTTATTTACCTTTTTAACGGATATAATATTTTTTTTTTAAATACACTTATAAATGAAATAATTGATGCTAATCCATGGTAAGACCTGGTCCACAAGTATATTTGCCCATTTCAACTAACATTTGCTATCACCTCAATCGTACTTACCTGATATAGCTTAAGTTTTTCTGTCTAAAATTTCTTGAATTGTTTATATTATCTATTTGAAACATTCTGGGGCTAGAATATCTCAGTTTTTAATGTTTCCAAGAAAATTGTTACAAGTCACTTTTTATCTAGTATAATTATTATGAATTAAAGATTTTTAAAAACAACTTTTCTACAAACATTTTTAGAAGCCTTGGTTTTGAAATAAATAATCGTCAAAAGTATTTATCAGTATATAAATTCAATTTTATATATTGTGAAATTTCAGTTTTAGGAAATCATAGATTTTTTAAGCTCTGCATTAAATTATACGAATTGTGAAGCTATATTTAGGAGGATGTTATAGTTTTCATCCAGAAACTGAGGTAGTTAGTAGATGTGAATAGCGACTAAGGCATGAAGCGTGCTTTATCTTTTAGTAGAAAAAATGAGACAGGGCGCGGATTTCTTGTTGAAGGGGCAAAAGGTGACAAGGGTGATGTTGGGCCTACCGGACCACCTGGGCAGCCGGGAGAGAAAGGCACCAGGGGAAAGCGTGGGAAGAGGGTGAGCAAACACACTTAAGACAGTCTTAGGCGAGACGGGCATCCTCTCAGCTGTGCACAATCTGCCTGCAAAGACATGATTTTGCATGTGATACTGCATGAGTTGAATTAGTTTTTTTTTCTTTTTAACCCTTTATTTATAGTAGTTTAGTATTGTTTTAATATTTATTTTGCTATTATTTTCTTGTAATTCATATTTTTTTAATTTTAAAACTCTTAAACAGGTATTACCTCAGAATTAATTAAAAATTTATTAATTATATTATAAATTATAATTATAATAAATAAATTATTATTTTATCCATAATTTAATAATTTTAAAATTTCTTACAGCTCGTAAGTTTTGTAATATATTAAAAAATATATAATTCTTAATATTTATTACATTAAAGTGGCATCTGTACTTTTTCTTAAACTGCTACTTACCAGAACCTCAAGAGAACAAGTTAGATTTATATCTCATGCTCTTGACAAATCTTTTCTGAATAACTTAAACTTAAAAAATTGCACCACCTGTTTTGGAGTTATTTTATTTTACTATAGATAGTTTGTTAATGTAAATTTCTTTTCATTAGTTAATTTGGTTACTTTTATTTAATGACTTTCTATTAATGCCTTCTTGTTGTCATATGTGTCAAAAAATTTAATTATTTTAGTTTAATATTCAAATTTCTAGAAACTATTAAGAAAGTAAATATATTTAGTTAGTTATGAGTAAATATGAAATACTGAGTAAATACTCAAGCAAATTAATTATAGTAATTTACCAGAACATATCATAGCATTAAAATTTTGTTCACTATGTTTCATTGACACAAGTTGGTATTGTATGTTTTTACAGTATATCACATTTTAGATTAAAAAAATATATTTAGAGCTAATTTAGCACCCCCCTTTTATCCTTCTCCACCCCTTTTATATAATTATTTTTCCTGACTTCTTAGAATCTTAGAACAAACCCCACTAATATTGTTCACAATAAAACTCATTAAATGTTTATACTAATTGTGGTGACTTTATCAATATGCTATTTATGATTGGATTCAATCTTTATGATTGGGCTCTTTACTAACCTTGACGCACATTCAGTAGTTGAATGTTTCAAGGGAGTCAGAATTTTTCATTTTTCCACATGCCTGTGGGAACAATACTATACACTGCAGCTTACAATACTATACACAAGTCTATTTGTTTTTGTGTTTCATATTTAAGCTGTCACTGGTGATGTTCAATGCAGTAGGTGCATTGTAAATGTAATAGTGAGAACTACAAAACTGCTTACTTGTTTACTTTCTTAAACTGTTAAAACAGTGGTAATTATTTCTCTTAGTAGCTTGGTGTCAGAATAAACAGTACTTAAATAAATTATTTTCTTTATATTTTCAATGAGTCAATTAATGTTGCATAATATTAACTAATGCCACTGAAATGAAAATATGTTTCATTAAAGTCATAATAGTAATTTTATTACCATTGATATAACAAATTATTGTAGTTTATTTTATTATAGCATTTTAAATAAATTTTGTAGGTAATGTAATGTAGTTTTCACTTAAACTTATTTTATTTCTAAATTATATTTCCACTAATCCAGAACTTTCGATATTCCACGGTTGTTTTAGGAATTCCTACTCTATTACACTAGGAAAATTTTGCTTATACTAGTATATTCAATTTTTTATTTAGCTCCCCTTTGTGCATTCTAAAGAATATTTACATTATGTCACAAAGATCTCTTCTTCTCTCTACAATTCCTCATGTGTAGATAAATATTTACTTCAAAAGACCCTCCAACAATCCCAATAACCATTTTTTCCGTGGTCCGATGCATCATTTTTAACATTTATTATTTAAATAGAACTGGAGAAAATAGGCTCATCTCAAGCATCTAATGGTTAAGGGTAATTAGTTAGCTTTTTATTATACTTTCATTGTAGAAGGCTTTGGTTTGTAAAAATGTGATATACTTTTTATTTTATTTATTTCTTTCTTTTTTATCTATTTTTTTTGCTTATTAACATGTTAATTGTTAGCTTTATATAACTCAGAGGATGTCACCGATGGAGGGCATTTACAGTTGGAGGTGAGCTAATTAACAACTTCTAGTTTGGTAGTCATCCGCAATCTCATCTCAGGTCAAAGCTAATTGTTGGGTTTATTTTTTAGTATTTTCATTATATATTCCTTTTAACATTACTTTTATTTTTTTTTCTTTCACGCTGATCCCACTTGATTTTTAAGGGTGAATTTCTTTGGATGGCTGGAGCAAAATGGGCCCCTGGTGAGCTGGGTAAAAAAAGTGAACATGGAGGCCAAGATTTTCCAAAAAGGCTATTGTATAACGGACTTGTTAAGTTCCGCACTATGCCCATTCGTCAAATAAAGGGAGAAAAAGGAGAGCCAGGGTTACCTGGATTAACTGGATCACGAGGAATACCTGGCGCTCAAGGATTTCCTGGAGATAAAGGACCACCTGGATTTCCTGGAGAAATAGGACCATCTGGAATTCCAGGAGTAATAGGACCACCTGGATTTCCTGGAGATATAGGACCTATGCCCATTCTTCAAATAAAGGGAGAAAAAGGAGATCCAGGACCTCGCGGATTTCCTGGTGCACCTGGATCTCCAGGGTCACCTGGAGAAAAAGGCCATCATGGAATGAAAGGAGAAGATGGTATGATGTCATTTCCAGCGCCAAACCCGAACTTTTTTTGTGGTCCTCCTGGACCAAAAGGAGACACAGGTCTTCCTGGACCAATAGGGTCCCCAGGTATCCGTGGACCTAAGGGACACATAGGTTTTCCTGGGCCAATAGGACCGACAGGTTTGCCTGGACCAATAGGACCACCTGGATTTCCTGGCGATAAAGGACCACCTGGATTTCCTGGAGATATAGGACTATCTGGAATTCCAGGACCACCTGGATTTCCTGGAGATATAGGAACATCTGGAATTCCAGGAGACATAGGTTATCCTCGACCAAGAGGACCCAAAGGAGAGTATGCTATGGCTGGCAATCTAGATTTAGATAAGAATTCCAGATTTCATGATAATGAAGATGAGGATAGAATGTTAGACGCAAAGCCATTTGGGTTTCCCACCTACAGGATTCGCCGTTCTGATGATTCTGAGGTAGAAGATATGACTGGTTGGTCTTCAAAAGGAATTATTGATGACAACTATACTACTAAAGGTAGACTTTCCGTGTCAATATATGTTAATCAAGAAAAACATGTATATGTATTTGATTCTATTTACAACATACTTAAAAAGGTTTTAAAATACCCAGGTAGCTCAGGTAGAGTTGCTAATATGTGTTTTATTTACAGATAATTATTACAATTATGATTCAGTATTCATTTAAGAAATATCTAACTAAATTGTTTTACTACATAAAGATGTTGGTCATTAATGCAGCTAAGGACTGGTAATAAAATGGCTACTATTCAACAATGTCAATGTTCTGAATTAATGACTTAAGTTACAGCTACTTTTCTAAAATCATAAAAACATTTGAAACCTAAATTACTATAATTTTTATTTTAGCCTTCATTTGTTTTTGTATATTTCTTTTTTTTTAATCAAGAGCTCTCAACTTTAACTGATGACCACTAAAACTTATTCGGTCATTTTTAGTTTCAACAGGTTAGTTTTTGTTCATCAATAAAAATTCTGACCTACATCTTTTCCCTCCATTCATACTCTTCTTCAGTCTATGAAATAAGGTTAAGGTTCCTCAAATACATTCTCAAGACAAGAGATTTTTGTATTTTTTAATTTTATTTTAGACCAACTGCTAGTTGATTAATCACATAAGAACACAAACGGGATGAACAATAATGGAAAAAATAATTATTTTTTTTCAAATAAAACTAAAATCTAAACTTATAATTTCTTTTAATTCAAGCCATATATTATCTTTCAAATTCCAAATATCTACTTTTTGTAGTTGTTTTCAAACTAATTAAAATAAATTCCTAGATTAAATGCATGGTACAGATAAAATATTTTTTGTCTTGCGAAGTGGACATTTGACATCCATCCATCATTAAACTGTGCCTTAATCAAATGATATACTTAAATTGTTGTAACAAGAAAAAAAAAATGCCAAAGAAATTAAGTTATGAGTTCCTAAATGCAATGTTGATTAATTTACAATTCTTGAAAAATGAGGAAGTGTCACACTACTTTCAACAGCTTATCATGATATTGCAATCGTTTTTAACTTGTAAATTCTTAAGGATGTTCAAAACACATCTAATGAAGTTTACGGATTATATGTTTCTATATTACTAAGAAACAGAGTTTGTCTAACACTTAGCTTAAAGTCGTAGCACAAATGAGACCAGATACAAAATACAAATCATTATATAACGTAAAAGTTAAGAATACTTATTTTATTATAAGTACTTATTTAGTGCAAGGGAGCAATTACTAATAAGATCAATTAACTTTTCAATGTTAATATGTTTGTGAAGGTTTACAATTGATTGCATTATCAGAAGTTAAAATTTACTACTTTTTTTCTCTCGGGTTTTTATTATCCATTATGACTTATGAAGTATTTAAGAATCATTTCTTTCCAGTGGCTATACAGACACATTACTGTCTGAAAAATTGATAAACACTTAAACACTATTTTTTATCGGTTCATCCCTTTTCATTGATATTATATAAAAACATTCAAACGGCTCTAGATCACAAATTTTGGTTTAAATCAACTGAATAGTTTAAACAGCTTTTTCATTGTAAATAAAATATAAAATAATTTTATTTGCTACAATGGGATTAGATGAATTTTCAAGTTTTGCAGAGAAGCAACCATAAAACTACATCATTTTAATAAGTCGTTGGTCATTTTTTTTTATATTAAAATTTATTTATTATTTTGTATATCTTTTAGAACACTTTTCAATTTTGGCACTACCAAATCCTACTTTGAACCAATATTATTTCCGTTTATTTAAATTGTCTTTGGTCTCATTTCAGACAAAAGAGGTTTTACTCTTCTTAAATATGCTATCATACTTAAGAGTATAACCTGTATTAAGCTCTCCTTTACAACTCTAAACTATTTGTATGATTCATATATTATTTTTAAAGATCTCCATTGCTTAATTTTCTCCTCTCACTTTTTCTGTACTTATGATATCATTCGATTGCCATTCATTATTTAGTTAGAAATGTACAAAAATGTTTCCTCTTTGGGTATAATTAACCCCAAATTTATAGCTACAAAAAATGTCTTAGTTTAAAGATGAATTTTGGTTTTTATCCAAAACTTTTATTGATTTTCTTCTCTGTCCTGTTTAAACTGTGTTGAATGGCTTAAAAATCTAATACAAAAACCTGAACTCACTTAAAAATCGCAGTTTAAAAATGGTTTTGTTCAGTAAAAATCGTGATCTTCAATGTTGTGTTTTATTAGTAAATATATTTATCTTATCTACTTCTAAAAGATGCCAAAAAATACATAGGTTTTCTCCAGTTTTATAATATTAAAAAATAATTGCACTACCATGTGTTAATATACAGTAAATTGCTTGAAGTTTTAAATTACATATATATTTTTTTTGAGCTTTTTGGGAAAGAACCACCAAAGTGAAAGTTTAACTTGCAGCTGTCAGTTGGAGCATATTGATGTTACTAATTTAAATGCAAATTTAAAGTCTAATAAAATATAACTATTATTATAACTATGGAAAATAAAATTATGACTTTTTAGTAAAAAAAAAATCTGAGGTTTAATACATGATAGAGACTGTACTGTTTCATGGACAATGGCTGTGCAGGGAGTGATTTGTTCAAGACCCCCCCCAACCGCTTGATTTTTCCCATTATTTTGGGTACCCACTTTATAGAGGCTGGGTGAGCCCCAGGAGGAGGTTCTAGTCCCTTATGATCCATCTCCGTGTGCTAACAGACTAAATGAAAGTCTTGCCCGCAGCAGGATTTGAACCAGGATTTTTGGCATGGCAACTCAGTCCTTTACCACTGAGTCACTCCACTCCCCCCCTTTTTTTTCCCAACTGCAAATAAATATCTTGTTTAAACGTGCAGTGTAACCAATAAAATGTACTGTTTAGGTGAATGTTAATAATTTTAAAATTTATTTTTGTCTTTTAAGATTTATTTATTGTAATTTCTTAGTTATAATAACATAAGCATAGAGTTTGATGCGTCTGAAATATTGAATAAGGCATTTCTGTAATGTGTACTAATTGAAATTTGTAGAAAATTTTATGAAATTGATTTTCTCTTGTTCCGCAGGAATTCCAGGTAGGAAAGGAGAGATGGGGCCCCCGGGAGCACCTGGTGAGCCGGGATTGCACGGAGAACCAGGTCTTCAAGGCCCACCTGGCCTTCCGGTTAGTTGTTGTTAAATCTATTTCTACTATTATATTTTTATTGATGTAGCATGTATGAAAGTTTATTTCCTATCAATAAATATTACACAAAAATTAATTTAAATATTTTTTGCTTCCTTACTGCTGCTAAGTAAGGAACTACAAAGAATTGCGTTGTAATAACAAATTTTATTTGCAGTTTTCAACAGACCCATGTATTTTAGATCCTCTTGAGTCTAAAGTTGTAACTTTTCCTGTCATTAATCTGTCCATCTGTGTATCTATGTCTGTGCCATGATTATCTCTTGAATGATTGAACCAATATTTTTTTGTATTGTTTTGTCCCCTGATTTCTGTGTGTTAAATCAGGTAACCCGTGAATAGGGAAAATGCTGCAGTGCTTCTGCCTATTTACTGTACTTAATAAAAAGACGAATCAACTTTAAATGACAGGCACACTATAATTTCAAGATTTCCCTCTCGCCTTTGGTTATATTTGGATACTTTCCGCAACATATAGCACTGGTCAGAGGAAAACTCTTTTTTGTGATCAATCAAGTACTCCAGGGGAACTATGCAATGCAATAGTTTTGGTTAATATAATCAACATAAAAGTCACTTTTCGAAATTTATTTACTACTCACACTTTCTAAGATATCATTCAAAAGAATTTTACCAAAGAAAACTTCAAAATGTTGAAATTAAATTATATTTGTTGTATGTTACCAATTAAAAATCTACCTGCTTGGTATTTTTCAAGATGTCTCTATAGTGAATGCTCTTTTAATGATGACAGATATCCCTAAAAAGGAGGATGGTGAGAGATACAATTGTTAAAAGTTATAATACCTTCCCCTTTATCCAATCATACTTTATAACTAAATTCTATAAAATAATTTTGGTAGAAGTTATTGCATTTACCATACCACTATAATAATAAAACTAATTTGTATGTATCTTTGTAGGGACAGTTTGGACCAAAAGGAGAGAAAGGTGACTATGGGGACATTGGTCCACCAGGGCTTATGGGACCGCCTGGCCTTCCAGGGCCTCCAGTACGTATATAAATATAAATATATATACATTTATTGATGGTATAGATTCACTTCTCTTTAAATTTTGTGTATATTCCAGAATAGTTTAAACTCACCCAAGGTAATGTTGTTTAATTCGTTAACTTATTTTTTTTTTTTGTTAATTGAACAAAAAAATTAAAAAATAAAGTCAAATATTCTGAAATTGTAAAGATAAATTTGATCCGTTGATACATTACTATTTCTGACATGTAAGGAAGAAAATAGTTGGGGGTGCAGTCAAATAAGACACTAAATAAGTGGTTACTTATTTTAATTACGTGCCGACGTCTTATTTGACTGCACCCCCAACTATTTTCTTCCTTACATCGATCATCCAGTCAACCATCCCTCGCTTCTCATATTTCTGACATGCTTTGATTACCATTAAGAACTTAAAAATAAAAAAAGAAATTTCATAATTAAAAATAAATGTTTTTAGGGGATTAGAAAAGTTTAAACAGTTAATTTTTATGTTATTATTAGGAAAACCAAAATTTTTAAACATTATAACTGTTTAGTGTTTCTTAATTTGTTAAATTTCTTTTTCATGTTTTTTGTTGTTAATTGGACAAAATTAAAGAATAAAGGCGAATATTATGAAATTGTAAAGATAAATTTGATCCATTGATGCAATACTATTTCTGACTTCCTTTGATTACCATTAGGAACTTAAAATAAGAGATTCCACAATGACAAATACAATGTTTAGGTGCTACGGAATAGTTTAATTAGTTTTTTATGTTGTAAGATACTATTAGTAAGAATTGCTTAACTATTAAACAAACTATTAAACAAACAGGTCAGTTACTTGCTGTCCTAGCAGCCACTCCTACTGGCCCTGAAGATGACCTACATAGTAGGTCGAAACGTCGGCACTTAAAATAAAATAGTTTCACCTATTTTTGCGTGTTTTCTTGACTGCACCCCCAACTAATTACATCCTATTATTAAACAAACTATATATTTGATATTAGTATTCTTTACAATCAAATGTTTCGTTTAAAAAAATTGTATCCATATCTATATCAACAGATCAAATTGAATTAAACAAACAATAATAATAATTACAAATTAAGTAATTAAAACATTACCCCTAATTACTTAAAAAGTAATAAGATAGCTAATTAAGAAATAATAAGTTACCAAAAATAATAAGTTAACTAAGTAAGAAACATCGACTGTAGGTTCAGACTGTGAATCTAAACTATAATAAAAAAAATAATAATTTGGTTTCCCTGGCTAACTTAATTAAACTATTTGTCTATATCTATATTTTTTATTTAGTGAATTTCATAATTTTTTCAACCAATTTCATAATTTTTAATTCAATTAACCAATTTAATTCGTTTAATCCTTTCAGCCGGTCTTTCTTTTTCACGGACCGTAACACTGCCCCCTCCTTAAGTCCCCAGAGCATAGTACGAAGAAATCGGGCAGTTATGAGCTTCTCCCGATGGAGAGTTGGCGAATGTCTGTTCAAGCATGTTCCTGGCAACCTTTCACTCCAGGCCGTCATATCCAAAGCCCAACTTAGGGATGGCGAGCTTGGTGACACGCAGTCTCAGAAGCTTACTCCGCAGGTCGTTGAGGCTTCGCTGCAGTGTGTCATATGTTGGCTTCTGAACAATGGCACACTTGGTAACTAAGTAAAACAGATGTGGGCCCTCGTGCGTGTGGTGGAGGGCCTTCCCGATACTTGGTTCTAGCTCCTCAGTTCTGCCAAACTTCTTCCTGAAGACCGTTGCAATCCCTCGAGAAGTCCTCAGATCTTCGGCGACGCAATGGGCCAGAGAATAGTCCACTGGTAGCTAGAAGATATCTCTGTAGATTGTCTGAGTTACTCTACGGGAACCTGGGTACCTTAGGCTGTGCAACTGAAACATAATTGGTCTTCACGCCGTTGAGGTACCTGACTTGCTGGTCTTCTGTCAGGCCATGGTCTCCTTTGTATGGGGCCAGTATATTGAAATGGACTACCCTTGGTTTTCCTTTGGGCTGCTTCCTAATCCTATAGATGATGTCGTTTATCCTATTGACGATCTCAAACGGGCCATCCCAGGAATTCTGAAGTTTAGGGGAGTAGCCTCGCCTTCTTTGAGGATCATGTAGCCAGACCAAATCTCCAGGTTGGAAGCCAACTTTCTCGTGTCGTAACGCTCCTTCATTCTGTCACTTGCTCCCTGGATGTTAGAGCGAATCTTCTTGTGGATATTATCCATTCGCTTCCATAGATTCTTCACATAATCTTCTCCAGGAACTTCCTCGTCGGGCTTGAACCCGAATTTCAGATCACAAGGCAAACAAAGTTCTCAGCCGAACACCACATTTGTGGGGGTCTGCCCCGTTGCTTGATGGACTGAACTGCGGTAGGCTAACAGGAATAGGTGAAGATACTGGTCCCAGCCTCGCTGATGGTCGGAGACCACTTTAGAAAAATATCGATCCAATATCCTGTTTATGCGCTCCGCCTTGCCATCCGATTGAGGGTGAAGAGGTGCCCTCCTGGTCTTCCGTATTCGCACATCCCGGAGAAGACTGCAGACTTCCCTGACCAGCATGAAGTTCCATGGGAACTCCAAACCGGCTGACGAGCTGCTTCACAAGTACGTCTGCAACCATGACTGCCTCCTGATTCAGAAGGGCATAAGGTTCCACCCAGTTAGAAAAATAGTCCATGGCCACGAGAATATATCGATTACCTTTGTCCGTCACAGGGAAAGGGCCAGCGATGTTGATAACTATCTTCTCCAATGGTGCTCTCACGTTGTACTTCTTCATAGGGGCCCTCTTTCTTCTTGTGGGTCCGTTAGAAGCCGCACAAGTCGCACAACACTTGCACCAGTCCACACATCGTCCTTAAGGTTTGCCCAGTAAAAGCGTTCACAAACTTTTTGCAATGTACGGTGAACTCCAAGAAGGCCGCCAGTGTTTCACACTACACCATCATGTTGTTCCCTAAACACTTCGGGCACTTTATTCCTTGGAACGATGAGCTGTTGCCTGCACTGATCTCCTTCCGCGTTCTCCAATTCCAGTTTCAGCAGCCCGTTGTCCACTCAAATGGAGTCCCATTGTGCCCAGTACTTTTTTACATTCTTCGACATTGAAGTAACATCCTGCCAGGTCGGTCTCCGTTGCCCCGATATTTTCCATTGCTTTATTTGTTTTAAATCCGGGTCCTTGTCCAGTTCCTTTGACACCTCTGCTTCCTGCCAACTGTCGTTGCCTGCTTCTCTTCTTGTTGAGAACAATGTTTGCATCCTTCATCACAAAGTCTTCTTGACAGCACCTCCGCATTCCTGTGGCTCGTTCCAGAACGATGCTGCTCATCTGATCTGATTGAATCTGCTATTCAAAGTCAGTGGGATTAAGCAGAAGGGATTAAAGTACGGTGTAGACATCATCGGGGAAGGTGTGGAATGTTCTAGGAGCCCCCACCCCGACTAGCCTTGCCTATATAAAAGGCCAGTAGTAAGTTCTATTGGAATCGTCCAGCACAGGACTAATCCTAAGCAGGAATATGCTTGCTAAAGTCATATTCTTGAAGGCGCTCGATCCACCTCACCACATGTCCCTCTGGTGACTTAAATCGCAGCAGCCACAATAGAGCGAGGTCCGTTCTCAGCAGGAACCTTCTTCTGTATAGATATTTATGGAAGTGCTCTATGGATTTTACTACTGCCAGAACCTCTTTCCTTTTGACACAGTAGTTGCGTTCGGGAGCTGAGAGTGCTTTGGGGAAATATCCAATGACCCTTTCTTCCCCGTCTTGAATCTGATAGAGGACGCTTCCAATAGCGATGTTGCTGGCATCTGTGTCAAGTATGAACTTCCCCTCAGGGCATGGATAGCTCAGAATAGGAACACTACTCAATTTGCTCTTCAGCTCCTCAAAGGATGCCTGACACTCGTGATCCCAATGGAAAGTCTTTTCTCCTCGGTAAGCCTGGTAAGAGGTATTGGGATGTTAGCAAATCACGTACCTCCGGGAGTAGGTGCAGAGCCCGAGGAAACTTCTCACCTGGTGCTTATCTCGAGGTACTGGCCAGTATGTGATCGCTGCTATCTTCTCTGGATCAACAGCGACTCCTTGGTCTGACACAACATGCCCCAGGCAGTTGACTTGCCTTCGGAAGAGATTACACTTCTTCGGGTTCAACTTTAGGTTCACTGCACGCAGTCGTTCGAAGACCTTTTCCAGATTCTTCAGATGGTGAGTGAAGGACTTTCCCAGCACAATGATGTCGTCTAGGTATGCCAGGCATACCTCCCAAGAGAGACCTCTTAACATGCTTTCCATCAGCCTCTCGAATGTGGCAGGAGCATTGCATAGCCCGAACGGCATTACTGTAAACTGCCAGAGCCCAGTGCCAATTGAAAACACTATCTTCTCTTTATCTTCAGGTGCCAATCCAACTTGCCAATATCCACTGTGGAGATTCAAGGTTGAGAAAAGTTTACACCCCTCTAGGGTGTCCATTGTATCGTCAATCCTGGAAAGAGGATAACTGTCCTTCTTGGTGACGTTCAGAAGGCGGTAGTCTACGCAGAATCTTGTTGTGCCGTCTTTCTTCTTCACCAATACAACAGGAGACATCCAGGGGCTACTCGAAGGCTCAATGACACCATCAGCCGCCATCTCCTTAATAATCTTCTCGGCGCCCTCCCGTTTGGCTAATAGCAGCCTCCGCAGGACCTGTTGGATGGGTCAATCCTGTGCTGGACGATTCCAATAGAACTTACTACTGGCCTTTTATATAGGCAAGACTAGTCGGGGTGGGGGCTCCTAGAACATTCCACACCTTCCCCGATGTATACACCATACTTTAATCCCTTCTGCTTAATCCCAAAGCTTGTCTTGATCTGAATAGGGAGACAGGTAGTTTATTATATGGAAAGATCGCGCCATAACTTCTCTAACCTGCTCAGTTTTGTGGATAGCTACATTCTTGATCACTAAAATACTAATAATGAGGGAAAGCTGATCAAGTTTTTCAAGCAATTCAATCAAAAACTGGCAAAATAAATCACTATTACAAGTCCCAGAAGCTATAAAAAAAAAGTGAACGACCTCTTGGTTGTTGATAGCCAAGACGAAAGTTGTGCTCCTCCCTCGTACGGTCGGCATAGTCCCAATAGCTTTTGTGCTAGCTTTTGATCTAGCCCGCTTTCTTGTTAAATCCGGACTCATCAATGAAGACGATGAGAGAGCGATTTTGAGGTATCCAGCTTTCAAAATCTAGAGCGCAGTGTTTTCTTCGCTCAATGGCCATCTCCGAGTTCATACGGTCAAGCTCTTTTGAAGCGCATTTTAACATAATTTTCAACTGAAATAGTCCTCAATGAATTGTGGAGATCGAAACATTAATGTTTCTCATTTATTTCTTGTAAGATGTAGGCTGCGTTTTCTTCAATTAATTCCACAATCGCAGCACGGGTTTCAGGTGTCAAATTTACAAGATGGGTACCACCTCTTTTTTTGGTGTTATATGATTGACTGACAACCACACCGCGACATTATACGAATTATGAAATCGGTTGAAAAAATTATGAATTTGATTGGTAAAATTATGAAATTGATTGAAAAAAATTTGAAATTGGTTGAAAAAATTATGAAATTCACTGAAAAAAGCTATATATCAACAGATCACATTAAATAAAACAATTTACATAATATAATCAGTTAACTAATTAAGAAACACTGATTGTGAATCTAAACTATTCTAAAAAAAAAAAAAATAATAATTTGATTTCCCTTGCTAAGTGTATTGTCCTGTTTTTCTATATCTATATCAACATATCAAATTGAATAAAACAAATTATAAAAAAATAATAAGTAACTATTTAAGAAACTTTACCTGTCGGTTCGGGTTGGGAATCAGCATGGTTTGTGTTTGCGATCGGTTTTAAAAACAAATCAAAGGCAGAAATCTGAATATTTTTTTAATTAACCCAATATTAGTATAGTAGAAAGATATTGTATAGATGTATAGATTTTTTCATGTTTTTAAAAACAGGTTTTGAGTTCCTTTTAAAGTCCTCCATCCATCCTTATCAACTCAGGACATGTTTTCAATTCTGAACAAATGTAATGTAAGCTTCAATGGTTATTTAAGATGTTTAAAATTTTTAATATTATTTTTTCAGGGCTATCCTGGTGTGAAAGGAGAGAAAGGTGACAAAGGAGAATCGGTAATTTAAAATCATTATTTTCTTTCATTTTAATTTTTCCCCATTTATTTACTAACAATTTTTTTTTCCCTTCTTTTGCAAAATGAAGAAATACAAGAAATTGAGAAGACGACAGGTGAGAAGTTGAAATTATTATTGTTCATAATTTTCTTTGTATTTGTTTACAAGAAATGATTTTTTATACGGCTAAAGCTTTATGACTAATTGTTTGTTTGTGCTGACTCAGGGAGATGGGACTTTCGAAACGAGCGGAGGAGATACAGTGAGTAGAATATTTAAGCTTAGTTAATGTTGATCAAGCTCAAAATAACATTTTGTTGATTAAATCAATAAACAACAAATAAATAATAATTTGAAATAATGTTTATAATTTTATTGAATTGCAACAAATGAGAAATTTATTGGTAAAGAATTGTAAGTATTCTAATTTATTTTTATAGTTATCATTATCATGATAATGATTATGATCATTTATTTTAGAAGGTAATAACTTTTTTTTAAAGTTATTAAAGTATTTTAATTGTTCTAATATACCATTTTTTTTTTTTTATTGATATCTTTAGTTATTTTTGTAGCTTAGATTTTACAAATTTATAAAAGATAGTTATGGATCTTAAAACTTTAAAATTTTTTTAAATATTAATAATTCTAACAGTAATTTTCTTTATACAGATAATCGGGCCCCCAGGACCTCCTGGGCTACCTGGAGTACCAGGCCTTCAAGGACCACCAGGTATCAAAGGAGACAGAGGAATGGATGGAGCCAAAGGAGAACAGGTGAGCAAAGCAATTATAGGATAGTACTTGACTGAAAGAGATACAATAGAGAAACAAATTTTATAATTGAATTTATTATTCATTTCTGAATTACAGTGTTAAATATCACTTCATACCATTTGTTGAAGTGATATTCATTCCATCACTTCATACCTTTTTTTTTATTCACTATCTAACCATACAACTTAAAGCTCCGAGCCTTGTCAAATTAATGGAATTTTCATGAGGTTCAACCTTTCTGAGATTAAAGAATCATTTGATTTGAACCAATGATCTTTATCTTTTTATTACTTTCATCATACTGAAGAGAACAAAACATGAATGTTTTGGAAAAACAAATGGGTTGGAGCCAATGTTGGTTGTGTAGGGAGTTTATTCCATCGAGACAACAATCAAGATAAGGCCGCTAGATTTCTCCCCCACCCTTACAAATTATCACAGGGTAGTAATATTAATCTATAACTAATAATATAATAAATAAATTATCTGTCATAGACAGTCTTATACCGAGGGGCTATTAATTGTGCAGCAATAAATGACCTACTAGCATGGTCCAAGTTATTGGAGGTTGGTTGGAGCCATTCAGAATTCTGTTGGAACTGTTCAAAAGATAAAAGATTATATTAAGAGAATACATTTATTAGTGTTACTAGTAAGGTCACTTAATTATTTTAATTATAGTAAATTTTTTTTTTTAATTCCAACTACAGTAAAACCTCTATTATCCGTCACTCTCTATTAACCGTCACCTCAGTTTTGAGAAAGAAAAAAAAAAGATTTGTATAAATTGTTTGGTTGCTAAAGTTGTAGGCGCCTATCACGGCTAAACGGCTAAGAATCAATCGGTGTGTCTTGATAACTTTGATTCCTATAATCTTTTGTTTACTTAAAACCCAGGCTTCCTTGCACACATTTCACAGAAATTAATTATCTTCTCATCTCTACCTAATGCAGCTTCTGGAGTTGAACTACCTTCAGTCTTCATTCTTGTCTTACGGGTACTTGTCGTTTTCTTAAAAGTACGTATAATAATGTCGGAAAAAAGACAAAGGAAGAGCTTACATCTCGCTACTAAGTTTAAATTGTAAAACGTTTTCGATAAGGTGAAAGTGCTTCAATCTTAGCAAAAATCTATGATATTACTCGGACGACAGTTAATGATATCAAACATGACGGGGACAAATCAGAAAATTTTGTTTTGGAAATGGAAGTGTGTGATGGAGATGTAAATAAAAAGAAGACTATGAAAGTTGTCACAGACAGTAAGTTAGATGAAGCATTGTTTCAGTGGTTTGTTCAGCAACGAAGTCAGAGACTGCCACTAACAGGTCTAATAATCAAAGAAAAGGCCCTTCATTTTAATCAAATTATATGCGCCGACCCAACATTCAAAGCTACGAGGGGCATACTATGTTTGTGCACGAGGAAAGATCTGAACTCCACCTTTAAATTTATATTAATTTCTCAAGATGAAAAAAATGGACATACAATGATTGTGCTTTTACCCATCGATGTACGTAATTATTATTATTTAAAAAAAATATGTTTACTATATTCGTATACCTTATTAGTACGTAAATAAGTTACGAGTACATTTAGAATGTCTTATGTTTGAAATCTATTGTTCAATTTATGTGAATACATGTATATGTCTCACTCCCATATACGTCTATTTCCCAAATTCGTCACCATCTTGGTCCCATACCCTAACAGATAATTGAGGTTCTACTGTATTTTGTAATGAGGTCACCCTCATAGTTATCGGTGCCTACTATAGCAACAACTTTTTTTCATACATTCTGCTGAATATAATTAACATAGTTTTATTTTCTAGGGAGAAAAAGGCTCAAAAGGAGATCCTGGTCCAATGGGGCTACCGGTATGAATTTTATTTTTTTATTATGCCTTTGCTATCTTTGAAATACAGTTGTGACACCTGTTCTTTGTATCATTGACTACCTGCTCTTCTGTCTTTGTGAAGGCTTACAATACATAACTCAAAATATACTTAACCATTACTTCGTAAATTTTCATTCTCACTTTTTAAGATAAATAAATTAATGAAGTGGAGTAGAAATAATAAACAGTCATCTTCTGGGAAAAGAGCTTTTTCATATCAAAACATCAATAAATAGTTAAATGAAAAACTCTTCATTATCTGTTGTGTTGTGTATGAGGAGCTATATTATTACCAAACTTATTCATGGATCCCTTTAGCTAACCGGATATTTTTGTTTAAAAAAATGTTTTGTAAATCATGTTTCAGGGTCCAATGGGTCTAAGAGGAGAATCAGGCAGACCAGGTGATGTCGGGAAACCAGGTCTGATGGTAAGGCCGATATACCCTTAACAAATTCAACGCAGTCAACTAACATCAACTAACCTTGGGAGGGAGCCTAACAATAAACTAACCTCCCACTTTAAAGAATTCACAGTGTAACAAAAAAATAATTAAAAAAAGAGAAATTCACTCTCTACAAGTTTTGACTCGCTCTATTTGTCATGGTACAAATGTTGTGATTTAATGTTAGCTCTCCTTCTATAAACAGTCAACCTTATCTTTAATTAAAACATCTGTAAAGTTTTCATTGTCTGATTTTGACACAGATTTTATTATCATGAAATCAATAATTTTTTTATTGTAATTTCTTGTTTATACATATTATTTTTTATATTTATTCTTTTTATGTATTTAACAGAGAGGGTAGTAAATCTGGTATCAAAGGAGGCTTGGTTTCCTCTAAAAGACTGATATTAGAAGAAAAGAATCAATTTCCTTGAAAACAGTTAACTTGTTTATGATATACCATTTTACTGTGTTGTACCTTCCCCCATGTTATGGTTCATCTACATCTGGACACTTAAATAGAGTGATTTTTTCCTGATATAACATGAATAATTCATTAATCAGTTCTGTGTGTTTTTTTTACTTGATCTCCTTTTTAACTCTTTATATACTTACTTTAGTCCTTTATAATCCCTCCAATGTAAAGTTTTAGTGTGTACATAGTAATTTTGTATGGTACAATTTATATATATATAAATATATGTATATGTATATGTATAATGAGATGGATAACTTTATGGCAGTTAATTAGATATAGAAATTTTAGCTTGGCACAAAATTTAAATTTCTTCGTTCTGATAAAAAATGTGCCATTATTTCAATGAATTTAACATCACTTTTTATGTTATAAAAAAAAAGTTGATTGCAAAAAACCATGAAAAATATGAAGAAGGGTTATGTATATGGGAAGCGGAAGCTAAACTACTGTCATCCTTCTTCATATGTTTCCCATTCTATGTAAATTAATCTATTTAAATTACTTTAATCAGAGTATATTTTGTAGTTTATTGCCTTTGTTCACTGCCTAATTTTTAAATTTATATTTTTCTACATTTTTACAATTATTTTGTTTTTATTTTATTTGCTAAACAGTACACTCTTGCTAATCTGGTGGTTGTAATGAATCTGGGATATTAAAGGAAATTCTGATTTTTATTAAAGACTAAAACCATATCGAACAGACAAAAAAATATGTATTTTGTAAAATATGCATGCAAAATATGAGGAAAAAGTATTTTCCTCCTTTAACTTGCTCTATCACTAACAGCCATATATCTTTAATTACTTAAGCCATATGGTTTTGTTTTTCCACATACAAATGTTCCAGTAATTAAAAATTTAGACTCCTTTTACACATTTAATATTTAAAATACTAACACTTGGAGTACTTGTGAAGAGGTTAATGTTTCAAGGCAAAGGGTTGATTGTCTGCATAATTTTTTTTACCTTGATCAATCAATCATTCCAACACTCATAATTATTAGTGCTTTTCAATCCCAAAAAGTTTAATCAACCCTGGACAAATGGAATTTTTCGGTTATGGAGGGAGTACTGTATTTTATAGTTATTATTACTTGTTCCCATTTTAAATGTATGAAACAAAAACCAAAATGTTAATCATTGTATTTAGTATTTAATTAGAAATAAAGATTTTATATTTGCTAAGTACCATTTAAAATTTAGAATTATAGTGGAATATCAGAAGTCTGTATGTTTTTCTTAAGTGATCAGAATTGTCTAAATGCCCTGTAATTATAGAGGGAGGAAAAAACATATTTAAAAAAATAATTATTAGAATTTAAAGTTGTATTTTTGTTATCAATTGCTTCTCTGAGTGATTCCACTATAGTTCATCTATATTGGTCTAAAAATTACATACATATATTTTTGCCAAATGGCTTTAAACATGTATATTATATATCTTATAGAAATTCTATAAATGAAGTGTATTATAAATATACCATTTTTTAATTATTTCTTTGTCATAATAAACTTAATAAAAATTAGTCATTTCATTGTCTCAATCAAATCGCTTGAATTGTTTTGAATATTATTTTTCAGTTATAAGACCTAGTTACATTATGCGATTGTAATTTGTATTTATATCATAAAATAAAATATGGAAAAGGACCATGCTTGTGCTGGAAGCCTAAATTTGTAAGTAAATAGAAGACCACGAGCATTTTATTGAGAAACAAAATTTCAAAATGATTTATTCTGTTAGGTTTTTAATTTTTTTTTGTTCTATTATTCTATACAAATATTACTGTAAAATATGTCAGATAGAGGAACTGCCATATTAAATTGTATGTTATTAAGATGTATCTGATTGATATATTTAATGTCGAAATAAATTTAGTATTAATGTCGAAAGCATGTTTTGCTTCATCAAAAAAGTATAATGTCTTTATAATCTTCAATAATCCACCCTTTCAAATCCTGTTGATATGTTTATTTTTTTAAGTACAATTAGTCCTTTTTATATAACGGATTAGTTATATTATGTTATGATAGAAATTGAATATGCAATATACTGGTTTTGTTGTATTGTTCTTTTTTAAAAAATATTATTATAATAAAATAAGCCGTTATACTTTCTCCAGTAAAAAGATTTCAGATGAAAATATTTTAAATAATTAAAAAACTTGATGATCCACTAAATAATAAAAAAATGTTAGAGCAGGGCCTGTGTATTTTAATTTTCAAATATGAGAATCCTAGTCAATTCTATATTACTTTCAAAGCTCCGATTAGATGGTATTGAATAGAGTTAAAATTGTCAATTAAAAAAAAAGTTGTTTTAAACATATTCTGATAAATTGGGCCTGTGAATTCTATCCCTAATTGAAAATAAGCTCTTGAAGTGTACCCGCAACCCAGAACTGAGGGTTTTGAAGCACAGAAAACAATAACTAACCAGTTCTCTCTATTTATGATTTTTTTAAATATAATAAAAACGGAAAATTAAAAAAAAAAAACATTATTTTGTAAATTTCTAGAGTTTAATATTTGTAATCAGAAGTATTTTCGGAAGGAAAAAAGTTATTTTAAAATCAATCTAGAAATTCTAATTTTTTTAAATACTTTTTTTTATTAATATAAATAAAACTTAATTACTACGCTTCTAGTCACAAAGTAATGAACCTAGTGGACCTTTGTAAAATAGACAATGAAATTAAAAAAATTAATAATAACACATTTTCTTCTAGTGAAATCATTTTACAGGAAATATCTTAATTTTTAAATTTATTGTGTTTGTTGCAGTTTCAATTTCTGTTTATATCATAATCAATTTATTAACACACTTTCCTTTATTGGTTTTTAGTTCTCTGTACACAGGCAAAACAAAAGTAATACAAATAACATTATCTGGTTCCTTGTGTAATAATCTATTAAGCCTTCGCTCAATTTAATTAGATCGTAAACAGACCAGGTATTTTTCTCTTTTTATTAAAAGTATTTAACAATTTTTTGCATGCAACAAATGATGAAAAAGGTTGAAACGTTGCATGGGCGAATGCAACTCTCACAGCATGTTTGAAGAGCATCAGATATTGACTAATAAGAATGGTAAGCACTATTATTATTTATGTTTTTTGGAATAAAGAAAAAAAACTACAGCATGTCTTCATGAATTAATTAATGCACTCAATAAGTACCACTAATTACTACTGTTTATTAATTAATTTTCATGAATTAAATTGTCGATTATTTGTTACTAATATCATCTAAAATATATATAACATTTTTAAAATGTTTCAGGGTCCTCCTGGTTTGGACGGAATGAAAGTGAGTATAACTAAGAATTTTATACAATACATAACAAATAAAAAAGAAAAATGGACACTTATATTTGTTTCTATTTTTAATGGATTTTAGCAGTGCTTAAACCCACTCTAACTCATCTTCCAGGATTGAAGAATGAAGCTAAAAATTGTAAAACCTCGTTACAATGTTTTTTGCTATCTTTACATACAAAATACTCAGAGAAATCACAGATTTTACTAATAAAAAAAATTAGGAGTATGGTATAGAATGGCTCAAGACCCCATGACTGTAAACAACCACACTGCAAGTGATAAAAGTGCTATAAATAGTGGGACTTTTATACCTCAATGATTGCTTGAGATCTTGATACCTCAATTTTTGTGATTTATGGGAAGATGAAATCGGAGATTTAGTAGGTTTGGAAAGGTTATTTTGTACTGGCGTTTTTCATTACTTGTTAGATACTTAAGATTTCACAAGCCGTTCAACAGGACTCTGATTTGATCATTTAAAAACAGCTGGAGTTACAAAACCTCAATTTGATCTTTCATATTATAATTAACTCTCATTTTACTAAAATATACGATTATTTGGAATTTTAATAAATTTATTGAGTTTAAACATTTTTATTTAGTTTTCCCATCTTATTTATGTTATCTTAAAGTTAGAAATAAGTAAGGAAGGAAATAGTTGGGGGTGCAGTCAAATTAAACACTAAATAAGTGGGTACTTATTTTATTTTGTGCCGACGTTTTGACCCACTTTGTGGGTCATCTTCAGGGCTAAGAAAGAAAACAGACAAAACAACAAAACTATAAAAATACATTATAGTACCAAGAACATGATAATATAAAAATATATGCAGAGTAATAGAAAATTAGAACAATAAAGTGAGGGATATATATGAATAAAAATATTACAGAGTAAATGTACAGAAAGGTGTTCTGTACTTCTTCCTTACTCAGATCTTCCAGTCAACTATCTCCTCGCTAACTTATAGTTAGAAATCTTAGTTATCAAGTTGCTTATGGATCGTGTGCTTCCCCTCCCCTCTGCCTGTGAGTCCTTTTGTTACTGAACCGAGAGCGAGTCCCGGAGGGCTCAAGTTCCTCCACCAATTACAGTAAAATGATCAGACTTTTTTTTTAAAAGTCATCTGGGTTTAGCCTTTCAGACTCTGTTTGTTGTTGACTCTATTTGACCTTTTTTTTAAATGTAGTCTGATATTAATGCAGTGGTAATGAATTTCCCAATCATCACTGGTGGGAATTCCTAAATGATGAGAAATGTTTGGATGAATTTTAAATTTACCAGATGAATGCTTATTAACCCTTTAACTGCTGTAAGTAAAGAGCTTTACGTCTATCACAGAGCTATGTGGGCCGCATGCCCCTCTACCGACCTGTGCTACATACTTTTTACCTGCATTCTATCCTTCATTTCGCCCCTTTACTACTATCTGTTAGCGTATTTCATTGGTTCCATCCTCTTTTTGATTCGGGCTATGGACCGACACTGGCGGAGTTAAATTTTTAAAATTTTTTAATTTTATGATTTCTTCATGTTGTGCGGCATCAATAGAGTAACAGCCAGAAAAACATAATTTCCCTCTCATCGATGTCTTTCTATTTCTGCAATGTGGAATGAGTTGAAAATTCTTGTTTTGATTTTATAAACATGAAAAAATTATTTTTCTCTTCATTGATATACTTAATAACTTCTAGAGAAAAGAATATTTCGGAAAATTCTAAAATAGTCTTATTTTGAGGAATATTTCTTTGGCAACCGGTTTTATCTTGACCAATAAAGGGATAAATTTTGGGTTCTAAATCCTTATCTATCCTTATCTAAATCCTTAAAATAAAGCTATGTTTTACCAGAAAACTATTAGAATGAAGCAAGGTCGCGTCGTCTTTAGCAAATAGATAGAAAAGCAGTGTGTGATGCAGGACGGTATATATCGTCTTTAGCAAAGGAGGCATGTTCCCTTGGGCCGGGAACCTTAACCTTAAATAACTAGATGCTTCTCATCCTTAGGATTGTTCTGTTAACAGACAACATTGCTTAATTATGTTTTTCAGAGAATATATGATTATATTACTTAAATTATAGGTGTCCAGTTTTATTTTTTATTTTATTCTTGAATGTAAATTATTTTTCTATCCTCTCCCTTTCCATGAATAACTTGCAACTTCTTTCAGGGAGGACAGGGCGAGCCTGGTGCAAAGGGTGAAAGGGGAGATCCTGGATTACCTGTATGTTCTGAATATCTTATTTTTATAATGGTGTTGAGGTTATTCCTCATTTCTTATTAGCAAGGTTTAATTAACTACTATATATAAATTCAATTTATATCAATTCTTTTTTAAGGTGAATTTCGAAACTTTATTCATTAATTTGAAACTGATATCATAGTTATTTTTTTGATAATACTAGATTTGATAAAATTGATTTACCATTATTACAAAAATTGTTTAAAAGTCACTAATGATTTTGAATATGTATGTATTTCCTGGATAATTATTTCCTAATTAATGTTTAATTTCCTCATATTTTATTTAATTATTAATTTACATACAATTAATTATTTCCTATTTAACATATTAACTACATTTGGTTATAGGGGACAGATGGAATTCCTGGCTCAGAGGTACTAACCACATTTACTAACAAATTTAATATTTTATTTATTAAGTATCTATGTTGAATTAGCTATAAATGCAATTCATTATAGAATAGTTTCACTTGACTAATTTCTTTACACGTAATTTACTTATTATCATTTTTTATATATGTACCCAGCATGCAAGGGAAGCTTGATTGGAATGATACACAGCTTTATAAGTTCCTCAGAAATCTCTAAACATTAGGCTAGTGACATATGTATGCTTGTGCATTTTTGAATTTGCATGATATTTACTCAAGATTGTTTTACAGGGCCCCAAAGGCGAAAGAGGTCAGAAAGGGGAGCCGGTAAGTCATGACAGCTTGGATTAACAAGAAAAATAGTTCAAATAGTGTATTATTTTAGTAGTTTATCAAGGAATCATTTTAAAGTTGTTTTATCTAATGCAATGAAATATATTTAATTATGAAACATTCAGTACTTAAGTTTTGTTATTATAATGAATGACATAAGAATCGTATACCTAATTAATAAATTATAGGACAATCTCAAAATATATAATAGTAATGCCAATTAAAAATGAATCTTTCTTTGTTTTACCCTTTTTAGAATTAGTAATTAATGGAATTTTAGATAAATTTATGTAGATAATACCATTTTAAAAAAGTTTTCCTTATTCAATAATTAATTTTATTTTCCCTCTACAGGGTCCAATCGGGAAGAGGGGCAGAAAAGGTGACAGAGGGGACAAAGGTGACCAGGGAGTTCCAGGCCTTGATGCTCCATGCCCTATCGGCCAGGACGGCCTTCCACTACCAGGCTGTGGTTGGCGGCCTCCAAAGGTGAGTAACTGGCTGCATGTGTCAATTATTACATTTATAGTTATGACCCATTTCATTCTCCTTGTACATAATCTTTATTAATTATATTAAATAACAAATTAAGTATTGTTATTAACATGTAATAAATAATTTTGTTTAGTGGTAAATTACTAGGAGTTATTTTGCATGAAGGGTATCACATCTCATAAGGTAATACAATTCAAAGAACCCCTGAAGTTAAAGTATATTATTTTAAAATAGTTATTTGGTTATTATAAACAATTAATTTGGTTATTATAAAATTGAATTAATAACATTATAAATATTAAAAATTCATATAATCTTAACCTTTAATTCAATAATGGGGGGTCATTATCAAGAACAAAAGGGTCATTAAACTAGTTACTATTGTGCTATTTTTTTAAATGGTGATTTAATGTTTCATACACAATATTTGAAAAAACTTTTTTTTTCGTCTGTTGAAAGTATCTCAGATTAAAAGTACATATGTGTGATAAAAGCAGTTATCTATTAGTTCCATTCTTTATTTCATATTGCATTTGAAGGATTGTATAAACAAATTAATCATTTAGAATAAACAATAATGATAAAATTCCTTTATTGTGTGAAACAATTAGACCATTTTCTCTCAGAGCTGCTCAAATAATGTGGTTATATCTGCCACTCTGGTGATTGTAATTATGGCTAATCTGGTTTAAGACATAACTAATTCTGATAAAATTACTAATGAAGTAGCTAATCTGGTCAGATTTTGTGTTCCTGGACAAATTTATTTTTTTATATAAAGCACTAGTTACAGCTGATGTCCTCACAATGACTGACAATGGGGGAAACTTTCCAAGACACAGCTTGCTGATGCATGCTAGAACCATTGTCTTCCTCCGATTAGCCATAGCAACATAAAGTGACGTTAAACAAACAAACCATTGTTGGTACATTTATTTATCATTATTATATATAAATATATATATATCAGAGGCCCAATAATTAAGTTAGGGGCGATGAGTATTCAAAGGGGGAAAATAAAAATATTATTGTACAGTAGAACCTGATGTGCTGCAACCATATGGATATTCAAGCTTTAGCTGAAATCCAACAAACGAAAGGCAGCCATTGAAAAAATAAAATAAAACAATAACAAAGTTTTCAAATATTTACTTTCAACTTTCTTAATTTGTCATTTCTATTTAAATGTGAAAACATGTACTTCTATTTTTTAAATGTACGTCATTGATTTTAATTGATAATTTATTTTTTAAGTGTGACCAGATGAAACTGCTTTGGTTGTTTTTATATAAAGTAATAAAATTATTTAAAATAATAAAACTGGTTTTTTTATTTACACTTTACTTCAAATTAAAACTAGGTGCCCAAGAAAATGAAAAGGGGGGATAGGTGTTAGTAAACTTCGAGAAAAACCCACAGGTGGTAGGGAACCACTGATATAAATTATTAAATTTATTTGCAAATCGTATTTATATGAAGGTTAAGACCTTTATTAAGTTTTTTTTATTAACCTAAGCCCAGCGCCAGCTCCCCGTGTGCATTCGTGACCTAGGCGCCCTCTAGTAGGCACGTAATTAAAATTAAAAACACTTACAGTTATACGAGGTGTTACAAAAAACGGAAAATCCAATAAGAAGATGAATGTGCCCATGAAACTAAACAAATTTAGCTATGAAATCAACATGAAATGAAATTTTTTGAGACCCTGAGATGCCTCTCGGCGCCCCTTGAGACCCGGCGCCCCACACACCCTGCACATAAGGTAAAGCCGGCCCTGCCTAAACTTTTTGCTCGTATTGATTGAAGAGGGTATACAAAAGAAATTAGTAAATCTGGTAAGGATGTGTATGAGGGAGGTTAGAATCGGTAATAATTGCTGAGAGAAGTTTGAGGTTTGTTCAGGTTTAAAACAAGGTGATTCGCTATTTAACACTCGAGTGCATTTTTAAAAAGGTGATACACAACGAAAGAGGTTTGAATTTGAATAGGAATAATAAAATATCCGTGCTTGGGTTTGAGGACAATTTGGTACTGTTGGGTTAGGGCGAAGAAACTTTAAGGCTAAATACACAAACGTTAATGAATGCAATGATAGATATGCATGAATAGGAAATAAGGTTGAAAATAAATTCCGATAAGACTAAGTATAAGTAAGTTAGTAGCAGAGAAGGGTGAAATTAATTTGATATTGTTGTAGGAGGAAATAAGTTCGAACATGTGTACTTGGGGTCAATGGTAACTGGAAAGAACGAAATTCAAGAGGAAATAAAGGCGGTAAATGCTTGTTATTATTCGGTCTGGAAATTACTAAGCTCGCGTCTTTTGTCCCGAAATCTAAAAATCAGAATTTATAAGACAATCATTCTTTCATCTCTTCTCTACGGATGTGAAACTTGACCGCTAACGCTGAAGGATGAACAATGTCTTCAGATATTCGAAAATAAAGTGTTACTTAGAATATTTGGTCCAAAGAAGGATGAGACCACTGGGGAATATAGGAGATTACATAACGCGGAATTGCAAAGCATACATCAGGTAAATATTATTCAGGTGATAGCGTCGGGAAGATTAAGATGGGCATGTAAAGTTGCTGGGCTTAGTAATGAATGAATTCCTAAGATGTCAATAGGTGCATTACCGACTGGGAAGCGTCTGAGGGGTATACCGAGGCGTAGGTGGGAGGAGAGTGATCTAGCGGGTTTTGGGTTTGGGTGGTGCTCCGTGGACGGAAGTTTGTAAACATAGATTGGTGGTATCGGCTTCGAGCCTTCGGGTTTGTTAAGCCTTTTATTTATTTATTTATAAACCTTTTGCTATAAATTTAATAACTTACAACATAAGGTTGGGAACAAATAATTATATATAATTACATTTACAAATATATTACAAATAATTATATTTATAAAAGTTAGTAAATAAGAAATGATAACAACATTTTCCTTAATATAAACTTTCATTTATTCAGGAATTAAAAAATTAAAAAAATGTTTTAGGCTGATATTTTAAGTTAGGTTTAATTATAATTCTTTTTTTTTTTTTTAATTTAGAATGACTTAAAAAAGCATCTTGTTTTTTTAAAGGCAGCAATAGATAAAATGTTAGAGAAAATAGTATGTTATCGTAAAGGAATCCCAATGAGTGTTCTTTACTAATTCTTTACTAACATCAACTTTATCATAACTGACTAATTATACTTGAACATCCATTATTTTAATTATAAAATTGATATCTTCATAATTATTATTTGTAGTTTAAAGTTTTTTTTTGTAATTTTTCTTTTTCATATTTAATCGAATGTCACTAACATTTGAGTCTTAGTGTGTTACTAACAAATTGCAGGAACCAGTCCAGGAAGTAACAGATCCTCCACTACCACCTTCCGTTGAATCTAGCGAAAATACAGATGACACAGATTATGATGATGGAGTGGATGAGGAATACGAGGAATATGATCAGCAAGTTCAGTCAATGTACCAGGGATAAGAAGCAGGTCTGTTGGGCTGTGGGAGATTGAGGAATTATGATAACTATTCACTTTATAATTTTCTTTTTTTTTGTTATATTTTTTACTTAAGGATATTTTTTTAAAGTAAAGAATTATAGTTATCTCATTAAATCCACCAATAATTAAACAAACAGGGCTCCAACAAAATGGTCAATAGCCAAATAGTTTCATGGAAAGAGATCCCACTCACAGTTGTGAGATATGTGTTACGTATTTTTATTTTTATTTTGCTCAAATATTGTTTTCACAAAAAACAATTAAAAATTTTTTAATGCACTTTTACTTAAAAACATATTATATTTTAAATAATCAAGCAAATTTTTAATTATTATATTTTTTTATGAAATTCATAAATGGATGTTCTTGTAAATTTATCTCTGTGTAAAGCTTCTGGAAGGTAGTGGTACTCTTTTATAGATATTTATGAAAATTCTGGAGAAGGTGTACTGCTTTAATTGTTTAATCTTTTGCTTTAACTAAACATTTGCATGTTTCATCTAACAAGTTTTGCAATTGTTTTAAGTATTAATATGTATATTAATCTTCTTACCAAATAATATTTTAACTTCGGTAGAACTTTTTCATGGCTATTAACATATGTTAAAACCTACTATTTATATTTTTATTTATTAGAATCACCATAATTAAGCTTACCTTTTTACTTTTGTAGCATAGCTCTATTTTTTAAAATTAATTAATGTTAATTTAGGGAACTTAAATGTTAATATTTAAAAAACAAAAGATATTTGTCCATTCAATATTAGAATTATTACATGTTGGTATTATAACTCTTTTTTTTTTTTTAAATAACACTTTATTTGTCATCAATATTTAGAGTTATGATTCCATTTTCAGATAAAAGAATGATATTATGATTAATTTATTTTATGATATGATGATCATGAAACACAGGAATGTAAATAAGACATAAAAGATTAAAAAATATCAATTTTTATGAGAATATGACAAGTGAATAAAAAAACCATGGTTTGCTGACAACATTTAAAAAATTGAATTAATTTGATTCTCAATGTATTTGAAGGTGAAGAAAAATATCTTCAAAAACTAATTAATATGTAAAATAAAAGATCTTTTAGAATATTGTAAGTTATAGTTCATTTAGAAATTGAAAACCTTTGAAGAGCTGTCAAAGAAAAAGTACTTATTTCTTAGTTATTTAAATAATTTTTATCACATACATATCAACTTTATTCATGTTATTATTACTGCTTTAGTTGCATAACTTTTTTTTTAATGTTCATTCAGGTTCACAAGATAAGTGTGGAACGCAACTAAAATTTGGTTCTCATCTCCTTCTACTCAATAGTTGAGAACCAGTTTCTTCATCAGAGAAAAAAACAAAAAAAAAAAACATTCCCAAACCTTCAGTTCGGAGGACATAGAGAGACTGGTATTGTGCCTCTTGTTTGGCACTCTGTTAAATAAATGCGTGCAGAAGCTCAAACCAAATCAATGTGCCTTTTCTTTTTATAAAAGTTTTAAAAAAATACATAACATGTTCTTTCTTCAATTTTAATCAAATCTCACAATCAGCATTTGCTGAAATGTTATGTAAAAATAATTTTAATACTCACTTTTGTTTTCCATCGAAAAGTTGTTTGTAAATATTATATTTTCACTACTTTCTATTAATTGTTTGTGATCTGCTTGTAAAATTAAATCAGGGTTCTTTTTTCTTTTCTTTAATTTATTTTCATTCTAATTATACCTTTTGCATTTTAGTGTTTGTGTTAGTGCATCTACTTCATATATTTTAATTTTGTGCCAATTGAGACAATTTTTATCGAAAGGTAGTTACTGTTATTTCCCCCTTACTTTTGCTATATTCATTTATTTATTTCAATTTTTTTTACTGTTCTTCAATCATGGTGTAAAACTAACCTTACTAAAGCACTTTTTGTAGGTACAGATTGAAAACATGTATAATATTAATATAGAAAATCAAGGAAAAAGTAGAATTCATATTAGAAATTAAAAACAAATACTTTTTGTATTATTCATCTACAGACTTATATTACTCATTTAAAGATTTTTATCAATAGACAACCATTTATGTTTAACATTATATGTTATACATATTCGGTTAAACATATTGCACATTTGTTTAAGTTTGACATCCGATAAATATATATATTTGTATGAACTCCATTTAAGCAAAGTCACCATTCTTTGTAAGCCATTCACATTCACATGAAAAAGGTAATATTTTTGTAAAAGTTTCAGTTGAAAAAATAAATTCATATGGTTTTCAATGAATTTAACAATTAAAAATGTATATGTTACCTTATTAATTTACATTAAAAAAAAAATGAAAACTTTTGTTTTCTTATATCTTGGGTGAACTTGTCATTTTCATCCCTCTCATCAATCATTCCTTCTTTTTATTTTATCAATTTAACTCATGAATAGTAATATTACTTCAGTTTTTTATTTGAACTTTGAATTTTTATGATTTTCGAAATATACTAACTAATGAATACTGTGAAGATCGTATTTTAAATAATTGATGAGAAAAACTGCTGCTTAAGTGTTTAGGCAGATCATATGTACATAAAGTTAAACCTTTAAAAATCAAACTTGTAGGTTCCTATTAAAAAAAAAAAACAACTCATTTTTTGATGATTAGAGAAAGTCTCCATCTTTAGAAAAAATGATCAATGACTAATAGTGCCTGTAAAATTTTATTTTAAAAATTGTACAATAATGTGTTTAATTACAGGCTTGTTTGTTGTATATAAAGTTTGTACATACATACATTTATAAAAACAAATACATATTTTATTTTATCTGTGACCCCATTTCGGACATTCAGAATTACACCTAAAATTTCTTTACTGTAAAAAACAAAATCAAAATAGATATTATTTCAATGTATGGAAGTTTGATTTATAGGGGTTCAACTTTGTATTTTTGTTTTCTAGTTTTAAATGGTACAAATTAGAAGATGATTTTTTTCAGACTATGGTTGTAATGAAAATGGATATGTTAGACTGAAAATATATTTTATGTTAATGTACTATTTATCTAACTGTATAGAAAACTTTTTAATGTCTCATTAATAGTTAAGTTTATTATCTTTAAATTCACCAAATCTTTTAAAACTTCTTTTGTATATAGTTATTTTAATATGTCATATTAGTTTTATGATTTGTAATATATGAATTTTCTGCCTTAATGATGTTTTTTTGAGAGTACATACTTTATTCATGCTGTTTTGTTAAATGTGCTGAATAATTTTAATGAGCAATTAAGGTCCCTCTTTGCTACTTCACTGTTTCATAGTTTTCAAATTTTATTTATTTCTATCTTTTGGATTTATTAAATTGATGTAATTGAATGGTAACCAAATTGTATGGTCAGTTGTAATTCATACAAAAATTATTTATTATTCATCTAATACTATATTTTATTTTTTTAAATACAGGGACCTGTACATATATACAATTGTATATATACACAAGCAGTTTATTAATAAACTATGTATATTATTAATACTTTGTTGTGTTTTTTTATTCTTTCTTTCCATTTTGGTTATATGGATAAAAAATGATAATTTTAGTCTCATTATTCCTTCTGTTCTGCGTATATAACGCTTGGTTAAATAAAACAGATATTTTAATTTCTGTTCTTAACTTATTTATTTATTGTTACTGAGCCAATGAATACTTCACTATCTTCTTATTCAGATCTTTGGACCATTGTTTGGTAGCCTCCGAGAACGGATACTATTCTACTGAAATTGAAGTGGCCTGGGACGAAAGATGTTTTCCACTCTTAAGCAAAGCCTTTATATTAAGTATAATTTTCTGGTATTTAAAACAATTATATTGATAATCTCTTTTTCTTAGAAAATAGAGAGCTCCTTCTTTAGCTTGGCTCTTGGTGTTTCATACGCAGTGCAGGTATTTTTTCTGAAACTTCGCCTAGTAACCCCCATTACGTTGTGGCACCCAGTTAACCGGAAGGACCCATTTGGCTTCTAAATGTTTCCTATCTTTAGGGAAGTATTTCCCCATAGTAACCCTGTTTGGGGTTGCCACAAACCACCAGTGCCATTCTTCTTTTGTATTCTTGTATCTTGTGTTGGATTGTCAAATGCCTGCTTTTTTGTTTGTTATTACTAAAACATATTAAAACTAATGAGAATGGGAGATGTAGAAGATGTGTTAGATCATCTAATAAAAAAAAAATGGTATTCCTAATGTCTCACCCTATTGTTATATCATGTTTTTAATATTATCTTAATAAGATCTTGTCCTCTAATTATATAAGTATTGTAAAATTAGTTATTAAAATGTAACAGAGGCAAATGATGGATGAAGTGAGCAGAGATTCAATTGGTTTTCGTAATTTGAATAAAGTAATGCACTTTACTATATATATATTTATATGGATCAGATGACCAAAAGATCAGATAATTGAAATTCAATTCAAAAAAGGAAAATACGGAAAAATTATAGGTATCCACGTTTTTACATTTATGATATAAAAGGGATGGTACCAACTAATTTATCATCCAAAAAGGATTAGAAACTCTACAGGAACCACAATTCAATTACAGGAGAGATGTTTAAAGATGTCTTTCAATGTGTTTAAGCCGTTGGATTCTATCGTTGGAGCTTTATTTAAAAGATTGGACTATTTTTTGTTCTTGAGATTTAAGAATAACACTCTAAAAACTGGTTAATGGTGTTTTATTAACATCTTCTGTGTATGAGGTAAATAAAATAATATTTCAATTTGTTCTGATTGAAAATGAAAGAACACGAAAACGACTATTTTTATCAAGAATCAAACATTTTTTGAAATAGTTATCATTTTTCAAAAGTAGTTACTGAATTATATAAAAAAATGTCAACGAACCCTTCAAAAATCTTAAATTAAAATTCTCTAAGCTTGAACTGAAGACTTTTCGAATGCTTATAATAACTAATAGCTTATAAAGCTAACTTATCTCACAGATATCTCAAAATAAGGTTATTTTATTAATAACCTGGTGCTAAATAGATTTTAAAATAATTCAAACTTGTATGTATATTGTTTGACGAGTATAATAATCTAAAAAAGAAAATATCCTTCCTATTGAACTTTAAGAGGTATTTTTATATATGCCTTTTATTTTTCTCCAAATAGTTTATCAACATTATCCATAATTCATCGAAATTTTGACGACCACCTTTATCGTTAATGACTAAAAATAAATAATTTATTTTATTTTTCTAAATGAGTAAATCATTTAAAATCCATTTAAGATCCCAGTAATGTTCATTAAGCATAATCATGATATATGAATAAAGTATTTGATACAATGATACATGAGTGATTTTCATTAAGATATATCCAGTTTAGAACTATAAGGTGAAATAACCTCACATTCATTCATTTACAAGGAAGACGCCATTTACATGCATATGAATTTATAAGTTTTAAAACTTGAAAATTTTTCGTTGTGGGATATTTATAATGAAAATAATGAAATATATTCCCCTTCTTGTTCAAATTACTCTTCAAGATGTAACGGGATGATTTAGGGCTTACCCAAAGAACTCATGTCCAGTTCTTATACACGACCATTTTAGTAACAACAGCACATAACTTTCTGTTTTTCCGTAAGCACAGACATCTGTAGATCAGAAGGGTTTTGAAAAATTAATGGAAAGTTATAGACGGAGACAATATTAAAGGACCACTTAAATGATTAGGTATGTCTTAGTGCATATAAACTACCGTAACTACTATACCTACAAATCGACAAATGACACAACCGCCAGGGAAAAGTAGCACTATGTTATAAAGCGAAGAAACGAAAGTAGTGACAAGAATAACATACACGCTGACGTAACCACTATTGAAATATGGGATTCCGTTACAAAGAATTGAAGAAAAAGAATTTTGATACGAAAACGTATCTCTCCAATAAACGTACTGGAGCCTTCAGCACAGCTGAGAGGCTGTGCTGAAGGTCCCGGTTTCCCAGCTGTGAGGCTGATAAATTATTTAATCTGTCCACCGATGGACGCTTTGGGACTTGCAGACCCTGCTGGGCTCGTCCACCCTCTATAATCGTACCTTAATTGTGACAAATCACCTCCCTGTATAACCGTTTTCCTAGAAACACTACAGTCTCTACTATGTACCGAACCTAACACTCTTCATGAATTACAAGTCTTTTTTGTCTATAACCTCAGTAGAAAAAAAATCTGTACCTAGTTCAACAGAGAACATTAATTAGTAAATTTGTATAAAATATCTCAAGAAATAACAATACAGAGAATTAAATTGAGAACAAGTTACCAAATATGTTTCATATTGAAACAATGATTGTACATAATTACTCCAAAACTTTTAATTTTTAAATTATAGGTAAATAAACTTTTAAAATCTTTCTATGCCTATAGTTTTGAGTACAGAAGTGTTAATTTATTTTACTTAAGTTAATTAGAATCGAGAGTAACCAAAAGGGACATTCTCTCATTGGTTATGATCACCTATTAAGGGAAATATGGCGCAGATTGGACGCAGACCAATGTGATTTTAGAATCTGTTTTTGTTGTATCTGGTCTTTAAACTAATGAATAATAGAGTATTTGGATAATTTTTGCAATATTTCTTATTAACTAATATCGATTGGTTTATAAATGAACAACGGTTGTATTAAGTAGTCTAGTTATATATATATATATATATATATATATATTATGTTCCTTTTTCTGTTCATATTTGTCATTCTATTGGGACTGAGTCCCAGAATAAAGTTACTTTTCTATTCTATTCTAAATTTTATTGTATTCTTGTTCAATATTCAATATTCAATCCCTAACTGAAATAATCAACTGTGAAAAATAGACTATTATTAATAATATTTGGCTAAGAGCTTTAATTGATAGCAAATAGAAAATTCTGAGCCTATGATGGAGGGCCAAGTGAAGAAGTGAACAAGATCGCCTGAGGTTTCTCGGAGTAAGAAACAGACCGGAAAATCTTCGGCCTTTTACTTCCACACTTTTCTAAAGCGACCTCTTCATTCTTTAGTCCTTGGTATCATGCAAGGGAATCATTTAGCTTTATACTGATGAAAAATAAAATCATTTCTAAGGTATAATTTATAAACTCATCAATTAAGAGATGAACGTAGATAAATCCACTATTTTTTTTCCTTTGTCGTTTTACGTCATAAACTACATTTATAGAAATATCAATTTATCTCAATTAATAAATATAAAAACAATGAAGAAAAAAAAATATAGGCCAATGAACATTAATTTGTCCACTTTTCCACATATAAATAATTAAATAAATTAACTGAAAGTTTTTTAAAATAAACCAAAAACATAAACATATTCAGATATCTACTTGGAGGATTTTGCTTTTACAACAAATTAATTACAGTTAAAATTGAACTGGGAAAACTATCGCTCACAATGTCGCTCCTACAAGAGGAATTGATACGAATCCCGGCGAGAAAAATATTAAGCCTTGAGTACAAATATTACAACCGAATGGCTAGGAGAGAGCAACTAGTAGTAATTAGATCTTGAACTTTTACCCATTAGAGACCCTCTGGGGCCTCACCAAGCCTCTATAAAGTGGGTACCCTTAATTGGGGAAAATTCTGGCTATTGAGCGTCATCTAAGACAAATCACCTCTCTGCACAACCGTTGTCTATAAAACTTCGAATTCTTTTTTGTAGGTTAAACATTTGTAATTAATTTAAAGTCATTGAAGAGTTGTAGAGTAGTGAAACAATGTTTTTTTTATTATTTAGAGATTATTTGAGATTCTTTAGACGCCGCATTAAGCAAAAGAATTGAATCAGATTTTTTTTTTTTTAAATACTCAAATTGGGTTAAGGGGTTCCATTCACACAAGGTGACGATGTACAGTGATAGAGAAGTCTTATGATGATCATCGATATCCCTGTGATTTGTGTACGCCATTATTCTTTTATAATTTGACACAGTTAGGCATATAATCGAACTAGGTTGAAAATAATCTGAACTATTTTCAACAGGCACATTAATACATCACTAGGAGACATGACAAATCCCTAGAATCATGTGCTGTTGGGCGCAGGTGTTTATTCAGTTGAAATGTGGCCATTCCCGTTATTAGCGGAAGTTGAAGGAATACACAAATCACAAGCCCAGTTCCCGCATTTCCCCGGCGGAGATGACGTACCCCCGGAGGCGGGCAGCTTACGATTTTAATATGAGTTGGGTGCAATCCAAAGTAAGAGTTTCCAGTTTTTAAATCTCTAATGAACACCAGTAGATTGATAGAAACATTTTTCCTTTTGAATATAGTAGTTTACTGATGCAGGTGTATATCGTAAACAGGAATACACCATATCGGTGGTCGATAATTCGATACTTATAGAATATTGTTTAAACTTGACATTGAAAGATATATATGGATATATCAGTATTGTTTCTTTCCTATAATATAACAATATAAATGGGTTATAGTAATCACCAATGTAACAATTCCCAACATATTAAAATGTTTTGATTATTAACAACCTTAAGCAAAAAAGACTACCGAAAAATCATATTTTGTATAGTTAAATTTCAACTATGTACAGAGTGTCCCGAAAGTCACAATAAATAACAAAAATTGTACTCTTACTAGTATTTCTTCCAATATTTCTTTTTTATAGCGAACATTTGAAATTCAGAAAACAGTTTAACGCTAATAGTTTCTAATGGTACTACTAACTATTATATAATCTAAACTATTTCGTTTTTCTTTTTTTCTCAAATATTTGTACTTCAAAAATTTGTAACCGCATGATTTTAGTTGCTCTTCAGTAAGGGCTCTGAAAAAATGGAACCTTCCACATTTGGTTTTATTGGAGTTACACATCTCATGCAACTACATTTTGGTATATTTTCCTGTCTTCGCTATGCAATTTTATACTAGGTCAATAAAACCAATTTAATTATTTCGGAAAATACGTTAACAGCCATGAAATATAGTAATAAGATACTAATAGGTATAGTATTAGACTATAGCTATCACATATGGTCATCTAACCTCATAATGTTTATGTGCAAAATCCCGAAACTAAGATGTTTGCGATGTGTGAGAATCAAGAAAACCATAAATAAAGAAGAGATACTTTTTCACAACTCTTATTGCAGAATAAGTTTTTCATTACTCATAATATGAATTACTTAGGTTGGTGGATGTATTGAAAAGGTTATAAAATGATTTTAAAAAACAAAAAAATCCATTTTAAATATTCTTAAAACCCGCTTTTCATGGTCAATTGTTCTTTTAAATAGGGAAAACTACTATATTATATTATCAACAATCAAATTTTATACATTATATTGAAATAATGAAATATTAAATAAGATAAAAAAAATAGAAAAAATAAATAGGATTAAAATTATTTTATAGCTCATTTTTAATTTTTAATAAATAGATGAGACACATAAATGAAATATACCATTTATTGATGTACGGATGTACTTCAAATAAATTTATTTTATTTATATTATGTGAACCTAAGATTATCAAACCGTTCGGTTCAGGAAAAGTTTAGGGAAAATTAATATTTCTTTGGGTGATTTTTTTTAAATGATATTTTCTTGGTAGTAAGTTAACCCGGAAAACTTTTCTAGGTTAACGGATAGCCAAAAAAATTCCCATTTTATTTTTTCTTCAGGCTAAGTGTACCAAAATATATCTCGACGACAAATTTCGCATTTCAATCCTATAATAACAAAATATGAAGTTATTTATGGGTTAATGAAAGACAAGACGTGTTGGCCATTTAATATATTGGAATTAACTTTTTAATGAATAAATCAATGTGTTTTTTTTCGTATAATAAATTCCTGTTAATGATATTTAGGAAATAAAAAAAACATTAATTTCTTTCACAAAAAAAGAGGTTAATGAATCTCTTGCCGGTAAGGAACAGTGTTGAGACTATTAAATAGGAGTTAAAAAAAAAGATTTATGGGCCTTTGGGCCTAGATACGGCTTATGGTGTTAGGGAGGGTAAGTTTTGGCAGCATTCCTCCACGGCACGGAACTGACCAACCCACCAGAGGTTCTTCAATTTCTTTCTGAGGAAATGAAGGAATAGTGTCGGCAATTTTAGGAAAATGTCTAAGGAAATCAAGAGTACAGTTAGGAATTTTATTCATAATATAACCTTTATTGGCCGCAATTTTAAGCTTATTTTTAGGAGAAAAAAATTAATGACCGTAGATTTGTTTATTGTTTAGGCACACCATTCTTTAACTAACCCAAATACGTTAATTTTTATTTGTAAAATATTTTCGTTCAATCCTCGAGAAATTAGCTATAAATTATATATTTTCATATTTTTTCTCTTTTTTTTTTTTTTAAAACATTTAACATGGTACTCAATTTTATCGCTGAAAAAAATATTAAACGCTGCAAATTAAAACACAATGATTTTTCAATTCAAGACTTGGGTAAAGGGTGAGACAAAAAAACATTAATTGGTAATGTTCATAACTTAACTAACAATTCTCGCACTCCAGAGCAACACTGCTTACTGCATTTCCTAAGATATTGGAAGATCGGATTGTATTAGAAGATAGGTCCAGATCTTTCACATTGTCATCTCCACAATCAAACCGTTTGTCGAGGTGACTAACTGCAAAGCTTTATTTTGTTGAGTTTCTAAAGTGTCTTCATTTCCTCTTTCAGATCCTGATTTTTTTCAATTTTTTTACGGTCAATAGCTTGTAAAGATTAACATTATTCTTATAATTATTTTGAATTACTGGAGTGTATATATAGTTAATATAACGGCGTTGCATTTATGTTTTATAAATATGAATTATGCCTTTATCTTATTATTTTTATAAGAAGAATCCCGATCCGTATAGAAGCTCGTTGGCGGAAGGTTCTTCCGCATGCGAATTCACGGTTTCGGAATAAGAACAATGTGCAGGAAAAGACAACGCTCGCGGTTTCGAAGCAACTTAACGAGAAATTTCACTTTTAGTTTTCCGTTCAAAATTACCAGTGATTAAGATAACTGCCTTCTCTGCCGACATAACACGACATCAATACATCGTATCTCTGCCTTTAACTGACTGCCAGTGGCGTTTTCGGATAGTGATCAACCCTTGGGCTTAATCAATTCGATAACTAGTTTCTTAAGTTTATTTTATCTAATTCTTATACCTGATAGTTTTCCATCAAAAGTTAGACATTTTTCTAATTAACATATTATTCATCTCTAAAAAAAGAAACCATAAATATGGATTTAGTTCCGGTTCGGTTGCCTAATTTCCAAAGAATATCAAATTGGACATGGGTGTTCGTATTCGAAAGCTCATAAATTCTCTCTTTTTGAAAAAGCATCCGCATGTTACAATAATATAACAAATCAAATATATTTATATTTATATGTCTTTAAATGATTATTTTTTTATTTTAACGCCTTATTTTGTATTTGTTACAACGATGATTACTAGAAAAATGTCGTATTTGTATTACGATGTATCTATGCATCCAAATGGAATAGTTATTACTATCTTATTACGACTATAGATTTTTTTTTTCTTTATATTTATTTCTTTATATATTTTTTTATTTATTTCTTTAAATTAATATTCTCGTTAAAAAAAATCATAAATTTCACATTTACTGATTCATCTCAAGCTTATGAGAATGCCAAGAATTAACAAATAACACTCAATGTATTTTAAGGGTTCTTTTGATTTTCGGTTCGAATAAATTATAGCTTTGATTTTTAAAGTGCTGTAAGAAACGGTTAATCGTGATAAACTATACTTGAGAACTCAAACACGATATATTTAACAAAATGACAAATAGGATTACTTTCATTAATTCTCTAAGACGGGTCTTATGGGGAGTTGATTTTGCATATAATTTAATAAGCTTCATCTTTTATCATGTTGGTGTGATTGATAATATAACTAAATAAAAAAAATGTTTTCTTTCAAATTAGTGTGTTAGGAAGAGACATAATTCATTGTATAGAGCGCTGAGTTGTTGTGCTGAGGTTTCCGTCCTCAAATGCGGCTCTGGCAGATAAGTTATTTAAATGGTCAACTGCATTGGGGGGAACGATGATCTGCAGACCCCCCCCCCTCTCACCTATCAGTCTATAATGTGGATGCTAAGACAGGTTAGCAAGAGAACGTTTAAACCCCAAATGTTTCAAGGTTAGTGGTGGTATATTTGATATAAGATGTAATGTGTGATAAGAGATTTGATTATTTTTCAAAATAGTGGCTAGTGAAGTTCTGGGGAATGTTAGTGGGCTAAAACATGTGTTCTTTTTGCTCCTCCGGGTCTTTCCTTTGGAAGAAAACTGGAACTACTCATAATTAAAAAATAACAGGAAATGTGCCACTGTCCCAATGAATCATGACATAACAGCTCTATAGTCGCGGATTTCTCGATTTACTTTTGTGACACTCTTCCACATTGTATGTTTTAATCTGCATTTTCGTTTGATTTAGTACATTATAAAAAAATCGCACTTTTTCCGGTTGTGCTAACTTTCATCCAAAGGAGCGATATGCTTCATTCCTTAATTTCGAAAATTGTGGATTTGAAGGCGTCTTCAATTTCTCTCAAGAAACCCTTGACCTTTATACTCATAGCCTTTAGATTTTTCATTGCAAATGAACACTTTCATTAAGGCTTAGCATCATGAGGTAAATATGGAAAGTGTTATGGTGGGTGAGGTCTGCTTTGAACCCCCAGGGTTCGAGTAGTTTCCGAAAGTCCTTACCAGTATGGAATCTGATAAACAGTTTTCCTTTCCTATTAACACACATTTGTTAGATTTTGCGAGGCGATCGGACGTGGCATGTTTAATTCTCCGAAGAGTAGGCGTCGGTCCATAATTCAGGGGTCACTGGTCAAGCTTTCCAACTCCCCGGGGTCATAGCTGTTTGCGGATTAGCCGGCCTAATGGGATTTGCTATTTATGGGCGAAAACATATTTCGCTAAAATATGGGCGGAGTTGCCCATTTCTTGTCGGCACGTTTCCCACACAAAATAAACACACTAACCTGTAGTCGAAAAATAATTCTATTTTTTTTAAATAAAAACTCCCCTCCATTTTAGTAATAATATGTTTTAATAAAAGATTCCTTTCCAGAAGTCCGCTGCGAGGCACAAGATCTCAGTATCCCGATCAGAATGGGAGACTTCAGGCAACGTGAGACGAGACGATTTAATTTTTTTTTAAACTGTGGTCCAACGAAAAATTATTCCAATTAATATAAGATTATACATTTTAATCAATAATCGCTATAATTTTGTAATTACATAGGTTTATTCACCTTAATCTAATTTTACATTAATTTTGTAATAGTAAATTGAATAATTGTGATTAGAGATGAGAAGTACATGAACGAACCAGCTCATTGAACTAGATCCGGAAAATGAACTATAAAGAGCGCTCTCTGTTTTGGTGAACTATAGTTCTTTTTAGTTCACACCACTCACCAGTAGAGATTTTATAAGTTTTCTTAAATATTTGTAATTAAAGGAAAACGTGTGCCAGATAGGCCCCAATTTGTGTTTTAAACCAAGAAAATTATCTGCAACGATTTTCTTATCGTTTATAAGAAAAAAAGGAGAACCAATTATCAGGGTATGAAAATTAATAAGAAAGTAAATATTAAAGTTTTTAAAATGAGTGAATTAAATATAAAAAATAATGGAAGAATAAAGTATATTATTTAGGAAAAAGACAGCAGACGTAAATTTAAATAATATAAAATAAATGTAGAAATAATATAGAAGTGTTTTTTATTTTTTCTAGAACCTTTGTAGTTCATTTGACCTCTCAGTTTCTCCCCCTCTATCCATAGTTAAATTCCTCTCTTAGTTCAGAACATTTCTAGTTCTTTTGAAAAATGAACTATGTAGTCCATTTGATCTAGTTCATTAGAATGAACTATCTCAAAAGGAACGATTCAGTAAAAGGAACTACTTATCAACTATAGGAACTACTCAATTATTGTTTTAATGAAGAGGTAATTGCTTCGCAAACCTCTGACACGATATTTCCTACTTAGATATTCTTGAGGTGTACATGAGGCTCTCGAAAGAGTCCCCCTTGCTAGGAAACGAACCAACCATCAGAAGCAAATCTTAAAAATCAGCAGTCAACCAAGTCTTCAAGTCTTAATTTATTTAATAACGTATTGTTGAAAGTGGTTTCTTCTGCGAGAAGTTCGCGGGACCACCAAAGCTTACGTTCTCGCGTTCTGTCATTGGTAATTAGCACATAGCAAAAATTCATTTCGCACGACGCAGTGTCCGACATGATGGACTGACGATAACTAGTAAAGAGATTCAAATAGTTGTCTGAACGCTAGAAGAGACAAAGAAGTGGTGGGCCCGTCTCTAGGCGAAGCATGTCTAGGCTCTTGGAAGCATGTCTTGTGTGTACTAGGCTCTATGACAGCGAGATATGCCAATATTACTTATAAATACTTTTATATTACTTATTCTGTCATTTTGACAGGATAACTAAGTTGATAGTAACAATTGCAGTTGTTATATCAGGTAATACTTTATTGCGTAAAAGCATAATCCCACCAGGAAAGTGGGAAAGGAAAGAGGAAAACCAGACGACTTCATTCTCAGAATATTAATACTGAATATATCTTTATTGACTTCCGTCTCGATTTTTCACTGTGACTTTCTGAAACTGATTTTCAGGTCGGATTAGAGAAATGAGGGAGTAAGGAGTGGTGATTTTAAGAACTGGTCCGCCTCATATCATCGGAATAATGATATACAAATATGAATTCATAATTAGTAGCTAGTCAATTTATTTACGAATATTCTGATAGCATGTTATTAATTAATTAGTTCATCATAAAATATTCCAGTAAAAAAGGAAATGCAACAAAAGTGAGGAATGCTTGTTGTAAATTGTTGTAAATATACTATTGACTCTTATTGGTAGAAGTAGAGTCATCATGAAAACATCTTAAAAAGCAACCCACGCTTTTTTATGATATAATGATTTTTTTGTTCCTCACTCAATTGTTATTTCAAACATATTGAACATTATTTTATAGTTTTTGGTTTTGATTTCTATTAAAACTATTTTTTAAAGTATTTTTTTAAACTATTATCCTAATAATATTATAAATACGAAATTTTGTAAGGATGTATGTTTGTTACTCTTTCACGCAAAAACTACTGAACGGATTTGGATGAAACTTTACAGTAATGTACATTATGCATCAGAATAACACATAGGCTACAATTTATAATGATTTTGTGTAATTTGGTCATAATATAACGATAAATGTCATTAAAAAGTACTAGGTTATAACACATTCTCAATATTACCTCCAACATATGGTCAGTAGGTAATCGCGGTTATTTAATTTAATTGTTAAAGTTTCATACAGGTTTAATTTCTCGCTGCTGAAGTGAAACCGTTATACTAAGTAATCCTTTTCAATAAATTCAATAACATTACATACTAATCCTTTACTCACACGAATAACAGTAAACAAAAGTAACTTCTGTCCGTCCCGTTTGTTATTAAGTTTTTTTCACATACATGTTGTTTGTGATGATATTTGATATGGATAATCTAAGCCTGGGGAAGGACATAGGCTACTATTTATCAACACCACACAAGCGAACTTTATATAAAACTGTAACCTGATTGACTAACACACCCTGCTGTCAAGGCGCAGCACAAACCACTGAGCTTAGCATCTTGAAATTCGCAGATAGGTTCTTTGTATAGCTTAAATGAGCACGAAGAAAGGAATTTGGACAATTCCATTCCCAAGGGTTTCCCCCTTAATATAACAGTTGTTCTAAGATTGTATGGAATCCGTCAGTTTTGAAGTTAGGCCTCTGAAATTTCGGACGTAAGGGTAACTCATAGTTGCAAAAAAATAACTTATTTATTTAAAATGTTCTGTAACGAAACTTTATGTGGCAGACCAATTTCCACGCAAGCAGAGCCGTGGGCAAAAGCTAGTCATTTTATACTTTTTAGTTGGGCTTGCTACAAAAGCGTGCTTTTTAGTTTTTATAATTCTTTTTTCTTGATGCAAAATATATGAAACTCCGAATTGATTCTGCCATTAGTCATTTTTCTTTATCTCAAATATTACGCTATGGATGCCTTAGTACTTGGCACTACAGTATCTTCGGATATGAAAAATTGCTTTAAAATTAATAATTAACTTATTGTATTGCCATCGGTACTTGAAAACTGTGCAAAGTTTCAATTTAACTCGATGTTTTTAAGTGGCCAAAAATTTAGTTCAAAGATTCCGTTACTGATATGTGAAGCAACAAAAAGTTATTTTTATTCCTGTCAGCATGGTATATCCTGAAAAAATATTCATCATTAGTGCTATAATATTGAAGCATGTTTCGTATTTTATAATATAGGTACAAAAAGAAAATTACTAATTATTATTTTCTTATTAAAAATAATAATAAAGAAAAATATTTATTAGTTGTATTTATTCTTGTTATATGTACATGTATGAAAGAAAATAACTATAAGAATACATTTTTAGATTCCTATCATTAATATTAGTTTTTATTTTTATATTTTTTTTAAGCCTGAAAATATCAGAGAACAGCATATAAAAAAATCTTTAAGTTATAACAAATATATATGAGTTAAAATTAGGAGTGGAAAGGTAGTTGCCGTGACAAAAATCCCGGGATCAAATCCCATTGACTGGCAGACTTTCATTTAACCTATTAGCAACCGGAGATGTATCCTATTGGACTAGCACCCTCCTGGGGCTCACCCTGACTATATAAAGTGGGTACCCTGATCGGGCGAAAAATCTGGGGTTTGAGTGTGATCTAGGGCAAATCACCTCCTTGCACAGCCGACTGTTCACGAAACAGTTCAGTCTCTACCACGTACTGAACCTAGTACCCTTCATGGGTTTTAGTGGTACAGGAAAAACACTAATTAAAATAAGTGAAATGAAAATTAATGATACAATTTATTTGCTACGAAAATAGTTGAAAAAATATTATACAAAAGATATTATGTCTGTTATAGAAAAACTTTAATTATAATATTTTAATTATATTAAAATATATATTTTTCTCTTCACTACAAAAATATTTAAAAATAATCACCATCAGAATAACAATTAATAAAACAAATCATAAAATAAATTGAAAAATCCTGTTAAAATTAAAGAAGAAAAAGGAGAAATATGTATACCATAATGCGAAATACGTCTTTGTACAAATGGCAGAAATTTACTTTAACTATTTACTGTTACTTTTATTTTGTATTTATTGTTATTTGATGGTGATTATTTAAATATTTTTTTATTTTGAAGAGAAAATATTTGTACTGGTCGGGATATGCGGAGGACCCGGGTTCGGATCCTGGCCAGTACAAACCTTTTCTCTTCAAAATAAAAAATTACTGTTACTTTTATTTTGCCATTTACTTCGAATCACTTCCACGAGAAGTAAACATCTTTTTCGATGCTGTCCCATATAAGGGTTTTACAATTAGCCATTCCAGTGTGCTGAGTAGACATTCTGCTTCTTATGTCCCCACAAACTTTCCTTCAATGCTAAGATTCCGGTATTTGTCTTTCTTGTGGCGTTTCTTAAAGAAGTGGAATGATCGTGAAATGTTTCTATCATCGCAAATGCCATTGGATCGAACGTTTCTCTTGCATTCTCTGTCTACGCAGCCATCTAGAAATCGAATATATCTCCCTCCGGCGTTTGTGTATTCTTCGAAAGTCTTCAGCTTGGAGACAGCAACTACCATGAAATCCGCCTAACGACCCCTCGAGTATCGCTGCTTCTAACTTCACTTTCCTGCAAGTCCGATTCCGATCGAATCGTAAAATAAATAAATACTCGACATTTCATTGAACCAATCTAATGCTTTACAGTTAATGGTTTTAAAACTATTTATAGCCTCAGGAAAGTAAAAGGATATAGTGAAGAAGACTTTTGAAGAAGAAGCATCTATGCCATTGAATGTTTGTTCAAATACCGATGAAACCAGATATTCTTATGTACACTAATAAGCCGAATATAAATCAAAATTATTCTCTTAATTTTCTCTATTTCAGGTTTTATGCTGGCTCTTTCATTTTTTATGTTGATTATTAGTTTAAAGGGCAAAACCTACTGATGGTTGCTATTAGACTCATAAAAGGACGAAAATGGAATTTGTTATATTTTTATTTATTCTGTATAATAAAGCGGATTGACTCAGTGGTAGGTGGTTGGCATATTTAAATTTGCTAATCTGTTAGCGACCGGAGATGGTTACTATGGGATCTAGTATCCATCTAGGATCCCTGGGGCTCATCCAGCCTCTATTAAGTGGGTACCCAAAATAAGAGGGAAAATCTGGTGGTTGAGCATAATCTAGGAAAAATCAGCTCCGTGCACAGCCGTTGTCTGTGAAACAGTACAGTATGTTACATGTTCTAAACCCCATACCCTTCATGGGTTGAAGTGGTTTGGGTTTTTTTTTTAACGAGAAACAATTACATAATTTTTTCCGTAGTGCAGTTATTATATAATTATAAATTATCTAATCTCGTAACTGCCATATATCGACCCCATGTGATCTACAGTCCCTCTTGGGGCTCACCTAGCCTCTATAATCTTATAGCATATATCCATTCCAAAAATCACTAGCAGGGTTATTGGAAACAAGACCTGTATATCTTAAATTAGGGTAAAACAAAAACTTGCAGTTGGACATCAGGGCCAAGTCACGTCCCTGCCCTATAGTAGACTTAGAAATAGTTTAGTCCCCATGTCCTGAACCCAAATATTTAATCAGAATATTGATGGATGATACACTAATTTATTCGATGGTACTATTGGCATATAGTGTTCGCTTGTTATTCTATCCCTTTAAGATTTTATTTTTGTTTATAAGAAGAATTTTACTTAGATACTAATCACAGTCCTTAGGTTCTTCCTGTTGGTTTTTAGGATCATTATTCAAAAGGAGTTAACTCCTTCCAAGATGAACGATTCTTTGATATATCTTACGTAACTATTTATTCGTTATCTCACAGAAACGTATTATGTCAAACCTTGATTTCCAGCGTCAATTTTTTTATGTGTAACTTGGTCCATGAAACAGGTAGTAATGCAGGTAATAGTACCTGTCATATATTCGAAGTTAATCACCGATCAACAGAATTATCAACGGTCTACAGTCTGAAGTCAACAGAGATTTTATTACTACATCAATACTAAATTTAAAATACTACGGAATCCAGGTATTTAACCAAGATGTTTTATCATTCTCACGAAATTTTTCTTATTTCAACCATACCTATATCAACATAAATTGCATAAATTGCAAAAAACATAAATTGCAAACCAAACGCAAATATTCATATTTTTGGAGAAGAAAATGCTCCGGGAGGAAATAAGGAAAATATTCATATTTTTATCTAAAAAAAATATCAAAAATAATTGTTTAAATAAATAAATATTCTAAAAATAGTTTCACTCTTTCATAGTTAATAGATATACAGTTCTAATAAATATTTTCACTATTTAAGGAATTATCTTTTGCTCTCTCCTAAGCCATTTTTCTTTTATATATTTATATGGTCAACTCATAATTATTCAAGATTAATATATTTTGTTATCCAATACAAAAAAAAAATGTCGTCTATTTTTCTTTCAACTCAGATATAAGCACTTTTTGAAATTTGAAATTTAATCCATTGCTTGATTATGCAGTAATCAGTTAGATCGTGAATAAATACCGTGATGATAAATTAAAAAAAAAAATTGTACTGAGATGAGACCTTTCCGAAATTTTATTAGAGATTACCTGCATGACCACTAGGTATAATACTGTATAAGGATACATCAAAGTTTGTACAAATGCATTTCTATATGAGCAAATAAAGAGAAGGATTTTTCGTAAAAACATTACAAAAAATTAGGGCTGAAAAGTAGCTCACTTTTCTGCATTAAAGCATTACGAAATAGTCCACTGTTGATTAACACCAATTAGTACCTTTTTTATTTCGATTTGTACTTGTATGAAATTTTAAATTTGTATTTCGACACCTATCTTGATTATGCAGTAATCAGTTGGACAATGAATACATAGCGTGATGATAAATTATAAAAAAATATGTCCTTTATGAAAGTCCCTTGACGCCCTAGTCCCCTGATCGGAGGACTTTCTATAGCCCATATATCTTGGATACGAGGGACCACCATCCCACAGCTGGCAGCCGTAGCCGAGGCATCTCAACTCTCGCCTTTATTCGAGTCCTCGAGTTCCTGAGGTTGGGACCCCTGACCGAGGAAAGTTGGCTGGCCTGTGAAGCAGCTTTCCTGCCGACCGGTGTCCACACCTGCTCCTGCAACATTGGCCAGTGGGTCATTGCCGTGTCTGTCTCCTGATGGACGTTCTCCGCAACAAGACAATGGCAGCACGATCGATCACCTCTCATTTAGCAGCCGGCCACGTATCTATTGGGGAGTTTTATTTTCCTTTATTGGTAGTGTTGGGAATCAATATTAATTGGTTCGTAAATAAATATAATGGTTTGCCAACCCACTTTTAAAAACACTTCTGTCAATATCTCAATGCGAAACATGTCCCTTTCAACTTTCTTACTGAATAGTGTGGGGACCCTATTATGTCTATGTCATGGGTAGTTTCCTTTAACGGATGTTGAAACGAAGATAAATAAATATGTCATACGGTCCATACGGTGTTAAACTTGGGTTCCCCATTATAACTAAAACAACAAGAGCTTTTTCATCTGTTTAAGCTACTTCATTTCTGACACGGCAAACGTTCTATACAAACAATAAAAAGGACTCATTGACAGGAATATACTGAGTTCTATTTGGACTTACGGAGTTGACACCATACAACCCAAATATTCCATGCTCCTTACTTTATTACTGGGGAGCGGGGTGGCTCAGTGGTAGAGCACTGAGTAGCCATGCCGGAAATCCTGGTTCAAATCCCGCTGTAGGCAGTTTCTTTTATTTAGTCTGTTTGCGGCGGGAGATGAATCATATGAGATCTAGGACCCTCCTGGGGCTCACCCAGCCTCTATAAAATATTATAAAACAGGGTACCCAAAATAAGGTAAAATGTAAGTTAAAATGAGGAGTGGAGAGGTAATTGCCGTGCAGAAAGTCCCGGGATCAAATCCCACTGCCTGGCAGACTTTTATTGAACCTGTTAGCAGCCGGAGATGTATCCTATGGGACTAGCACCCTCCTGGGGCTCACCCAGACTATATAAAGTCTAAAAAATCTGGCGGTTGAGCGTGATCTAGGACAAGTCACCTCCTTGCAGAACCGATGCCCATGAAACAGTACAGTCTCTACCATGTACTGAACCCCAGACTCGCACACGGGCCGTAGTGTTTTTTTTTTTTTTTACTAATAATATTATCTACTGGTAACCCAATCGTTAATTATAACTAATTCCATCCATATGGAAATACGAAATACTCAAAGCTACTAATTGTGAACTTCCCTTCCTCAGCAATTCCTATTAATCTTCCAAGACGTATTAAAAGGATTGCCTTGGGAGATTCTAATTTAGACTTGTTATTGCAGTAATATCGGGGGCATGTGGCTCAGTGGTAGCGAACTGGTTCAAATTCCACTGTTTAAGAATTAATCTGTTAACATTCTGGAATGGGTCCTTAGGGACTCCCATTTAATGATGACCCTCCTGGCGTTTACCCTGTTTCTATACAGTGTGTTGAGCGTGATCTCGGAAAATCACCTACCTACACAACCCTTGTCCTAAGAACAATACTGTCCCATCTTGTACTGAACCCTTCTAGGGTTATTTATTTTTTTCATGAAACGATTGGTTTTAACCTGAAAATCTCTCTTATTCTGTTTGAATGAAGAAGAATAATTAAAGAACAACATGAATATTTACCTATTTTTTATCATTATACTTGTATCTACTCCTGGTAAAGATATCATCGGTAGCCTTGTATGTCCTCAATCCGCTCAACTATTAGCCAATATTAATTGAGGGATGCAGATAAAGATAAAGAAGGTATAAATTATGTATTTTATGTACTCATTAAATTTACATTTTGGATAGTAATTATTTTAAAATATATCTAATTACTCGAATTTCCTATATAACTTTTTTATTACTAATGCGATTTTTAACCTTCATATTTACTAAATTTATTCCTCGTTTGGTCATTAATTGTCTACCATATAGGGACATGTTTGTTTGCTAAATGAACTAACTGTTAATTTTCCCAAAAAAATGTACATTTGTATTGCATGTTTCTTCTGTACATTTTTAAAAATCTAAATTTTTTAAACTAAACTGAAACAATTCAGGAAAGCGGGAATATATTTAATCCCCTTAGAAATTTACATTTGGTTTGGAAATAAAGAATTTCATTTCAATCAGCTCAAAACTTAAAATATCAATGTTGCATTTTTTCTTTTTTGCGACATATTTTAGATTACTATAAACCAGACCTGGAATGATACTCTCTTAACAAAGTTCTTTGAATAATGGAGAATTATTTTCAAAATACCACTACTTGAGTTCGTATAAATTTTCCGGAATAAAACATACACGCTTTAAACAAAAGTTTTTCAGCTGAATAAATAATTAAGAATTACTGTTTTTGTAATACAATCGTATTACATGATATGAAAGATAGAAGCATTTAGTCACATTTTTATAACCAACCACAGGGTTTTAAACGCATGAAAGATCTTTAGAATAATGTTCCTGACTTTCGTTCTTTCTCCTTTCTGTTCGGAATAGTTATATATAGTTATATTTTTTTATTTATACAAAAAAATATTTCGATGAGACATGAAGAAATATGCTAAGCCTTATGAGGGAAACTGAATCGAAAGGGATTTTCCCAGGAAGAGATGGCGGAAATGAAGTTCGCCTTCCAAGAGGAAGTACACTCAATGCAGGGCAACACCAATGACTCTTCGTTTTGGGCAACTTGTAGCAGACATTCCATTGTCATTGTCATGCCCTTCAGTCTTGATAGCTTCTTTAAAGGTATAATGATATCGTTGCATTGAATATGTTTCTATAAAAAAATGATTATTATATATATTATTTGATGTAATGTGTTATTCTATCTACCAATATTCTGGAATTAGATGTTCGAATGAATTATAAAACGCATGGATGTAACGAAAAGAATATCGTGAGAAACAATCGGCTAAGAATTAAATTAAATAAGTTCAATTTTAAATGATATTAGTTGAAAAGTGAATGATCCAAAATTTTGGATACAAATAAATTCAAATGATAATCATTGCAATATAATTCTCTCTACGCAAAGCTTCGTGTCCTGCAGTCAAAATTGACAACGACGAAGTACCTTCCAAAAATTATGTACGTTATCTCGGACTATACTTGGACAAAAGACTTACATGGAACGTACATACAAAATTAAAGAGACAAGAACTGACTAGACGGTACAAACAACTATCACATCTGCTGGACTACAGATCTTCACTTGACTTACGGAACAAACGACTTATCTATAATAGCATACTGAAACCTATTTGGACATATGGAGCAGAACTTTGGGGTTCAGCAAAAAAAGTCCACATACACAAGATTCAAACAACACAGTCCAAAATTCTCAGAAAAATTGTTAATGCACCATGGTATATTTCGAATCACACCATAAACAACGACATGAACATTCCCACTATAAAATCATATATTCATAACAAATACATGACATTCCACTCATCGACACAATATCACCCAAACCCACTCGTTCTTCCGCTTTCCCACTCCCTGTTACCTGGACTGGTTAGGAAAAGATTAAAAAGACATAGGCCAAGAGACCTACTCACCTTCTGATATTTATATTTTTACTCCATCATCATATAGAAGTTCATGTAGAAAATCAAGATGAAAAACACCAGGATCAAATTTGCTGAATGCGCAATTGCGCAGGTGCAAATGAAAATTAAATAATAAATAAAAAAAAAGAAAGAAAACGAACAGGTATCGTATCATCGCGTAAACTATTTGGATACTTTAATCATCATGGAATTTCTGTTCTAAAAAGCTTAGTCCATGCGATAAACTTAAATTTTAACATTCAAAAGGAAAAGTTCAAAAACCATGTAATATAACTGTTAGGATATTAGCGGAAAAATTCTAAACAAGAATCATAAAATAACGAAAAAAACAAACATAAAAACTGTACCACTACAGCCCATGAAGAGTATTGGATTTAGTACGTGGTAGAGACTGTATAGTAACTAGAACAACGGTTGAGCAGTCAAGTGATTTGTCCTAGATACATTCAACCATCAGTTTTCCCCCTATTTAGGGTATCCACTTTGTAGAGGGTAGGTGAGCCACAGGAGGGTCTCCAAATCCCTAAGGATTCATCCCCGGCTATTAATTGGTGGCAGGATAACAGATCACAATGTTTAAAATAGTTTGTTTTTTTCCACCTGGACCATTTTCTTTCTGTTTCAATAATGTTTGATTATAATAAAATAATAAAAACAAACATACTGTATATCCAAAAAATGATAATAAAAATAAAAGACAACAAATAAATAAAAATGTAAAATTAGTGGAGTGAATGGCCATTACAAACAACTCAGTGGAAAAACGGGTATCAGTTCCGCTGGTTGTAACTTCAAGTTGAGTCACAACAAGTTTTAACTTTTCATTCGCTTCCTTTTTAATATTCTCCAAAAAAGAGAGCTTAGTTATGGAAAAAAAAGGGTGTAATTGTAGGAAATGTGGGGAATTATATTTCGGTAAACATTTAATCAAGAAATGTATGTTTCTACAATAAATGATGACATAGCCTTAACAGTATGCATAAGTTGGTTCTTTAATCAATATACTGTCAGTAGATGTTACTATAAACAGTCAGTAATACAATTACTTTTATTTAAGAGAATATTAAAAGCGATGCGAATAAAAAGTTATAACTTGTGATTCAACTCGAAGTGGCATATGTCATCTATATTTCGAAATGATAGTTAAAGCGTTTATTTCTTATAAACGATAAAATGATACATGATTTTCATGATAAAATGATTACATGAAATATAAACCTTTCTCATTATTATACACTCTTTTTTTTTTACTGAAATTCATGATTATTGTTTTTACTTTAGAGAATATTAAAATGGAAACGTTTGAAAGGTTGAAATTTTCGTGACTCTGCTCGAAGCAACAACCTGCGGAACTGATACAGAAATATCGACAGGTATTTTCTCTGTTATTTTAGAGAATTATGACTTCCAAGTGTTCCAAGTTCTTGCCACAGCTGGACCAAAGTTGGTGAAGTTAGAAATTGCTTATCAAGAATTTTTTGGGGGGAATATATAACAGTAACTAGGGAGAGGAGTCGCTCAGTGAGCTGCCATGCCGAAGGTCTCTGGTTCAAATCCCGCTCCTGGCAAGACTTATATTTAATCTGTTAGCATAATCCATCTGTTAGGAGATGGAACTAATAGAATCTAGGACCCTCCTGGGGCTCACCCAGCCTCTATCAACTGGGTACCCTAAATGAAGGGGAAAAATCTGGCGGTTGAGCGTGATCTAGAACAAATCGCCTACATGCACAGCCGTTGTAAAGAAATTGTACTGAGCCCCAGACCCTTCATGGGTTGTAGTGGTAGTTTATTTTTTATTTTATAACAACAACTAACTTATTCGGCATCTATCCAGCCCATATCGTCCTGATTCTTAACGATACTCCTAGGATGTCCTAAGAAGAGAGAAGATCCGCTACGACAGGACCGAGGTGGAGGTGAGATCGCAGTGGCGGGGTGCAGCGCCTGCCTATGCTGGGTCAGTCCCGTTCGTGGCGTCTATCTCAACGCGTCTTCTCTTCATATCTCCCTCTCTCTATCAGCCCGCGACTTACGGACTATATCGATTCCTCAAGGTAAATCAACTAATAATTATTTGATTATTTATTGTAATTAGTCTTTAATTTTCTTTAACCATCCAGCTCTTAAAATAAATATCGTTCCTTCCAAAGAACAATGTCATAACTCAAAAATCCTAATTTTTCAATAGAGGAACAATTTGAAAGTTCCACGTGAGTTAAAAAAAATAGTTATTAGTAAAGCAAAGCATTGTACTGATAGTACTGAAATTCATTTATTAACCACTAGAAAATTTTTAAAAGCTTTAATTTAATAACAGCTTTGAACAAAATTTAATAAAAGCTTTGATTTTTTTAAATTTTAAATGTTATTATTCACATAAAATTTCAGGTTCAAACATGATACAACTCAAAATATGACAAAAAAAAAACTTGTCAGAAATGGAATGTCAGGATATATCGTTCCTCAATTAAAATTATTCAACCAATACAATCGCTACTTGAACAAATTCTTAACTCAAATATGCTAATTTTTTAGTTGTGTCGTTGTTCTTTTGAAGGCGTGATCTAGAACAATATTTGAAAAGTAACTTTATTCTGATACTAAGTTCCCATTAGAATTACAAATGTTTGGATAAAAATAAATATAATATATATCTGGCCAGAAGGGTACATAATACAAATCTCAAAGTAAAATTCCCCTGAATACATCAGTGGGATATGGTTAATTTTAAAAGTTTAAAAGTTCGTGTAGGTCAGGACTTAATACGAAAGGATAACAATAAAAAAATACTTCATATTAAAAAACTAAATTGAAACTATTAACCCCTAAATCAAAACAATTAAACAGATCCTAATAGCTAATGAAATTAGAAAACTAAACTGAATTTTAATTTTTTTATTTAATAGTATTAGAACTGTGGAAGAAAATGTTCGTTATCCTTAAAATTTTCTCTCACGTTTTTACATAGAAATATAAATATTTTTAAAAACGTCAGCTAAAACTCAAAAAGATACATAAATTATAAATAGGATGCAAATAGAAAATTCTCGAAACCAAAGCTTAAAGTACTTTAGCTTTATATGGGGGGGGGGGGGCAACTGGTTGGTAACACAAAATACTGGCTGATATCTTTATTTTTTTAATTAGAACTTTTTAAATTGATTTATTATATCTAAAGATTGACATAGAGTAAACTTTATTAATGTTTTATTCAGGTTTTTCTTTTTCTTGAGTTTATTAATTTATATTTATTCCTATTAGGTGGGCATTTATAGTTTTGTTCAAGATTTTCGGCATGTTTGTATTGATTTTTAGAAATTTATTTATCTTTGAACATATTACTCCAGCAGTCCTGGTACATACATAATTTATTTATGCAAAAGTATATTTTATTAATTTTTTTTATATCTTAAACAAATTAAATCATTTAAAAGTGGATCTATTTTGAGTCAATTATAACACCGATTCAACTTATTAAATTATCTTTAATACTGAAACTTAATAGTGTTTTATTCGGCTTTTATTATCAAACTTTATTAATAATTTATTTTATTTATTTATAACAATTTATTAATAACAATTTTAAATATATATCACTATATGGTCTGCTTCATTTAATTTTATCTTATTATCTGTATATTTATTAATTTTTCGCTTCATGACATTTCCTAATCATGCCTAATAAATGAACAAAATTATATTATAACAACGTTGAATGAGTGTAGTATTATGCATTTTATTTTAATGTGGTTTGATTGATATTTAATATATTATTTTTGAGCACTGATTTTTGATGATTTAAATCTCTTCAAAATAATATTCTATGAATTCAGTAGCCGACTATCTATAGTTATTTCAATTAACATTTTAAAATCCTTAACTATTTATACAATATTGATATAAACACATCTTGAAAATAAGGCATTATAGTCATTAATTTACCAAGTATTTTTTTTTTAATTTGTCATTAATTGAGTAAAATATATTAAATATATTTGTTTTAATGCAAGATATTTTGTATTATATAATAATTTCTGACAGAGATTTAAACTTAATAATACATTTTATTTCTTTCATATTTTATTCTTACCAAGTTTGAATTACCTTACCCGCCTATCTTTAAGTTGTTTAATTTTTATTTGACTGGAAATAGGTTTTATTTGTTTGCAGTAATCATATATTGATTGTCGACATCTTATTATGTACTAATTCATATATATAAATATATAAGAAGCGGGGGCACTCAGGGAATAGAGTGCTAAATTGCCATGATAAAGGTTCTTCGTCAAATACAGTGGTGCAGATAAATTATTTAAATCCTACCAGGGATTACCCAGCCTCTCTAAAGTCGGCACCCTTAATTGGAAGAAAAACGTGGCGGTTGTGCGTGATCTCTGACGACTTTATCCTGCACAAAATAATATATGCTTATTTTCATTTTTCATTTTTTGTTAGATCCACATTGCACCTTCTGGTATAATTGTTCTGAATGATGATAAAAAGTAAAGTAAAGAAGATTAAGCTGGTGTAGAATTTATTTCACATAACACTCTAAAATATTTAGTTTTATTAATTTACTGAAGCAAAGATATTGGTATCAGACTCGTAAAAACTAAATTTTTTGTTGGAACTTTCTGAGCACCTTTTAGTTGCCACCTTCTTAAAAAAATAACAGGATTATAAATTCTTGTAGCGTCACCTGATGATGGTGGATATATTAAACACGTAAGCGAAAACATTAACGCCTTTCCCATGATAATCCACCTGTAATCAGTTTACTGTTACCTTTAGCGTTCTCATATCTTCATTATCATTCGTACCTGTACTCTGCGTACTTGTGTACAGTTCATGTACAGGATTTCTTATTCATGTTTCATATTTATACAGTTTCGTACATCATGACTTGTTAAAAGATGTCAAGCGACACATGAAAGACTCGAAAAATAAAAAATAACAGATCGTCTATTCCAACTGTTTCACACAGTTAAGCCATATTCTTTTTTTTTAATTTATTGATTGAAATTTACAACTAACTGTATTATAATACAAAAAGTAAATATAATGAATGATGCATAATGTCACGATATGAAGGCAAGTAGAGGAACTACCCACTGGTAACCATACGTAGTGGCATGGACATAGGGAAGTAGAAAAAATACACAGTGGTAGTACTCAAATAACAAATTCAACGAGGACATCATCTATTCAGAGGCCTCGGAGGATTATCGGGAATTGAAGAAGTAGTTAGGTTTGCGTGTGAAAGTTTGTCATGAAAGGATTGATATCGGGTTCGGGGCAAATCAGCAAGAAATGGGGACATTAAGGTCGCTATGTATGATTTTATTCGTATTCCTGTTTTATTTTACCGAAGGTAAAGGTGATTTGACGGGATTTGTAGCCAGCATTCTAAATACCTGACTATATATTGTCATTCACACCTTTGGGGTATAAAATAAGATTGGGGGACAGGACGAAACCATAAAATTATTACTTTCATTATAACTTTAAAAACGCATGTCCATGAAGGTCCATAAAGGTCATGTTGCTTGGTCTAAGGTGTCTAAGCGATACCTTAGGTTTTCCCATAATGCTTTGAGACGTTTGGAATATTGGAACACGCAAGCGTAGCCAATCAAATGTTCTGGGAATCTTGAGCAGGGATCGAATTGTATCGTGTAATTTTTTTCCTTCTCTCCCCTTGGTGAAACCTATTCACTCTGTAATGGATTATTCCATCAATGAATAAACAATGAAACAATAATATTTGATTTTAAATTTATATAAAACTTCTCTGTCAGGTCAGCTTAATGCAACGGGTTTATATATATTATATAAAAATAATAATAATAATTATATATATTTATAAATGAATTTACCAATCGATATTCACTATAATAGATTCAATGTTCATATATCTGGATGCTGATGATGGATGAGGATCTTAGGAAGCCATTTTTTTCTTCTTTTAATTAGCATTATTTATCTATTTTCCCTAATTTTTGTTAGTGAATATTATTTTTTCTTACAATTTATATCATTTCCTATTCCTATTTAAAACATCGGCAATTAATTCAGCAACAATTAGATACTCAGTTAATATTGATGACAGTGATACTTACATCGCTTTTGTCAGTATTGTTTTTACAATATATCTTTTAAGACCAACAACCGCGAAATTTGTTCAGTTGTTCAGACCAGTTGTTTTTTAAAAATAATTTTTATTTAATTTTTTACATAACATTTTTGGGCCCAATATTTATTTTTATTTTTTAGTGTATTTTTTGTTTATTACATTTGATGTTTATAGATAGATATGAATCATTGGCTCATTTCTAGAGCTTAGGATATTTTCTGGAAATGGTGTCGTGATTTTGGGCTTTGTTTGTATATGATGTTTGTTTAAGAGATGTCCAAAATCAACATGACTCTTGGATCGTCATGAAGTCTATAAGACACTTATGGATAATTGTTTATTTTTATTTTTCTGTTATGCATACTTCATACAGGTTTATAAGTAAGCTAATGCATTCAGTCGTTACCAACCTTTACTTCTCAGTTATTCAAACTTACCATTTTGCTATTTCTGTTCGTTGAAAGTTCGTTTGAAATATAGTAGAGTAATAATTTTTAAAGTATTTATTTTTTGGGGAAATTATTTCATGGATAATTTTGTAAATACTTATCTTCTTGTAATCCTATTTTTGTAAAATCGGTATATTACTTACCGAACTGAAGCATATAATAAGACTCAAAACATGTACATAATGTCTTTATTTTTTTCTCTCTTTATCCAACGCCCGTTCGTGGTTCCTCAACTATTCGACGTCGAGCCTCCCAATATGTGCCTAATGTTGATGTGATGTTGACTATGTCAAATTACATAGAATCAGAAGTGGATTCTAACCAGAATTTCATTAACTGTATTTAGGAATGTTTTGACTATCATTTTCATTGTAGATATGTATATTTTTCTAACTTCAAAGGGAAGGGTACGGTTAATAATTCACCAATTTTACTCATATTTTATTTTTGATTGTACTACACATAAAAAAAAAAAATTACTAGTATACATTGAATAAATTTATTCAAGGAAAAATTGTGTTGGTTGAAGCTACATTATTTCATATATCGAGTTTGGAAAGTGATTTATGGTCGTGGTTTATCCTAAATAAAATCAGATTATATTTTAGGGGAAATAAGCCAGCGGCTAAAAAAAAATGGATTCCGATAAAAATAAACTGAAAATAGCAAATTTAACGGAATAAAAACATGATAAAAAATATTCCATTTATTTTTCGTGTCATTTCATAACTTCTAGATCCGAAATCACACGTACGTTTCCATTCGGAGCTTTGTTTCTCGTCTAGTGCTGTGTCCAAATTCGGTCCTCCAATTTAATTTAGCTGTTCTAAACATTCTAGTATTAAAAGATGGAGCAGGTTATAATCTGTCAAACCTTATGACAGGTTTAATAATAAAATTCCTGATAGCGGATACGAAGGCTGGATGCCGATGCCACTAATACTGTTTACCACCGAAATCTGTTGAAATCTGAGTCAACCTTGACGGTATACTCTCATCTTTTATTAGTCGGCTTAGTGCTTGTTAATATTTACGCTTATTAATTATAATTTATAAATTAAATAAAAATAAGAACTATTCCAATCGTTCTGTTGCCAAAGGCCTATAACTTTCGACATGACTTTCCATGCCATCATATCGCATGTGGTTAGTGCCAGTGGAAAGTGCACTAGATCCAGGCATCTGGATTACCTTCTTTCTTGTTAGTATACAAAGTAGTCTTTCTTTCTTTCGTTTTACCCCACTTTTCTTAACTTCAGCAGAAAACCTGATATGTATATACGATTTTATATCGTAATATAGAAGACAATCCTGGAATATAAGTATTATAAAAAGATAAAATAGTGTACCAGCATAAAAGTACGTAATTAATTGTAAAACATGATAAAATGCTTCCTAAAACCTATCTTAATTTATTGCAATCATACCTTCGGGTAGAAAAAGTATTGTATTTTTTTTGCTGTATATATATGCTGTGTATATTATTATGTATTGTATATATATATATATATATATATATGTTTATATATATATATATAAAAATATATATAACAATATAACTATAAAATATATAATAAATATATATATATATATATATATATTTTAAATATTTTTATTTGAATAAACAGAGATTTGAAAAAAAAAATGTAATCAAAACGGGTAATATGGATATATATATATATATATATATATATATATATATGTATCATTTAAATTAAATATGAAGGGAAAAGTGATATGCATGCCAAGGAAATTTTATATCAAGACATAAATTTTCTTAATTCATTTTTCTAATTAAAAAGAATGCTTCTTCCTCCTCGGTTTTATTTGTTAGTTATAGTTATATTTGACTTTTATTATTATTATTTTATAATGATTTACTTTTCTTTTCTTTGTCAAATTTGGCAACTACCTATTTATTCCTGAGTTATTCAATTTAGCCCGGTAGATGTACAATGCCGACCTTCTTCAATTCAAATATGTTCTCGCAATACCCGTCCCAGGCCTTCAAGTTTATATTCAGTAGCCCACCGATCCACAGCTATCGACAGATCTTTTCTTTTGCGATCCTTATAAAGATGGAATTACATCTGTTTTTCTATCCGGCGGTTTATCTATAATTAAAGTATCCCGTTTATTCCTTAGATTCAGGTCCATCTATTTTATAAAAAATCGAATGAGATTTCACAATTTCGAACGGAAAATAGGTTGAAAAACAGTTTTTTATAAATCCTAAATCCAGCTGAATATTAGATATAATATAAATTGAATTATATATCTGTGCCCCGGAGGTAAAAAACTCGTCCAAAAAATAAATTATATTATAAGTAAATTGTCATAAATAAGTACTATGATCAATACTACCAATTACTTATCAACTATAATAACAATGTGAACGATTCCCTTTCAGCTGTTTCAATAAGTAACGAGGAAACAACTTTTAATAGTTCAAAGTTTTAATGGTTCTCCTGAACAAATACAAAAATGTGTCGCGGCATCTTTGATCTCAGTGGTACAGATATTATATATTGTATGTTAGTAGAAAGAGAAAGATAGTAGCGTGTATCAACTGAGTTATTAGAACCTCTTTGCTAGAAAGTGCAGTCATTATGAGAAATAAACTAATAAAGACATTTATGATAAAAGTGAAAGGATAAAAAAAAAAGCGAATCAAATAAAAAAAAGATCAGGCCCGAAGAAGTTTGATTTTTATTTAGTTATTTATCATCCAAAGTTTATAGATTTAGTTTCATAAAATTGTTTCACAATTTTTTATCAATAATGGTCACATACTCAATGAAATATAAAAATAATGGAATAAGTAACTATGTTACTTAAAAAAAAAAAATGAGAAATCATTCTACCAGCCTGGGCAAGAGGTAATTAAGGTTACGGTTTGACAGCTATAAATTGTTGAATAATAATGTCACCGGGATATTAATAATTCTTATTTTCCACAGTGTCATGCATCTTTAAAGGAAAGGAAAAATGGAAACTGCTTTCACCAATTTGTTCCTTATAAAACTCTGAACAGAAGTATAAATACATCCCCTTTCCATTTTTTCCTACTGGGTATGTCTCACTCTTAGCATTAGGCTAGGGTTACAATTTGCATGAAGCTTTTCTGCTGTGGAACAAATCGAAGAAAACGTCAATATGTTTGGATCAATATGTCCAAATTAAGAATTCAAAAACATTTCACTAAATTTTCAACGACGCCTTCCACTGTTGACTGCACGGCGATTCGATGTTAACTGATTTATATTTTTTACATATTTACTAATTTTATTTTAACAATAATAAAATTAATCAATATTTAAAGTTATAATAATTTATAAATTTGGAAAAAAATAATTAGAAAGCCTAATTATTTTATTTTATGAAATCCTTTTTTATGAAATTCCGATTAACGATAAGCATTTAATGTTTTTTTTTTAAATGTAAAATTTTCTAGTTTTGTATTTTTTTACCATTTAATCATAAAGGGATTATTAATATAATTGAATAACGAAGTGTAACATAATTTTTTTTATTATCGATTTTTTACAATTTATTTGTCTTTCGTATTTAAAAGGTCTCGCCACAGATCTCGATCCAGCCAGTCCCCTTCTCTAAGACCACTCGCTGCCATGCTCTCCTCCACATCCTGTAACCATCTTTTTTTTGGGTAGTCGTCTTTTCATCCTTTTCGTAGTGCATTTTTTATAATATTAAATTATAAATATAATTAGATTATATAAAATATTAGTTAGTTCTATAATCAGCGCGGAAATGCGAAGCATGCACCTCGTTATTATTATTCAAGTAATAGCATCGCGAATATTAAGATGGGCTTGTAAAGTTGTTGGAATGAGTATCAAACGAATTCCTAAAAAGTTAATTCTAAAAAAGCACTGTGCCGACTGGTAATCTGAGGGGTAGCTGAGAAGTCGGTGTGAAGATTGCGTCAAGAGTGATCTGAAGGATTTGGGTTTGGGTAGTGGTCCGTGGACGTAGGTCTGTAAGCAGAGATTGGTAGTCTCGGGTTCGAGCCTTAGGGTTCGCTAAGCCTTTTTATTTATTAATTTCAATAATCAAGAGTTTCTTAAGACTATGCTAATGTGGTTTTCCTTATGAATATTTTTTTTCGGACCGCATCCTAACATCATTCAATTATATTTTTAATGAGCATTATTTTGTCTTTCTAACATTTAATTAAGCAGCAAAGTATTGACCATAAGGGCATTTTAATAAGTAAGTTATTGAATCTATGTGACATGTATGTAAATTTGATTTAAGGTGTTAAAAAATTGATTAACTCAGTTACGAATTTTCCTGTACTAATGATAAGAGGCTCTGCAAACCGGAATTATTGATGCCGATGTCACGAATAACTGCTTACAATTTTGAAATGATCGCCATTAACGCAATCTTCCCACTTACCAATTATCTTTTTCGGGATTTGCTCGTTACTATTTTGACAAGCTCATCTTAATCTTCCCGATGCTATAACTTCAATTTTATTGATTGCCTGCATGTTCTGCAATTTCGCGTTGTGTAACTTCCTATATTCTCCTGTAGACTTGTTCTGCTTTCCAATGATTGTTCTACGCAACACCTTATTTTCGAACTCATTAGGAGATTATTAAGTAGTTAATCTTCTTTGCGCGTTCAAAATTATGCCCCCCCCCCCTATGTATCAATTTCACTAAAATCTATTACTAACCATATAATTCGTCTTATTCGAATTACTTCAAATCCTATATCATCACATATATGTATCCATCAATGCTATCGTATTGTTACTATATTATTATATTTTCCACTACTTTTCACCCCAAATCATCCACGATCCCAAGCATGTGATGAAGATAAGATCTGGCTGTTATATTACCCAGATTCAAACATCTTTAAATGTTAAGGTGATAATACAAAGTTGTTTTAAATCCGAGTGAACCTTCAATTTCCCTGAAAAATAACCACACTGTTCGACCAATATGTTAAACAGCACCAATCATGCAATCATAAGGCTTGATGTTTTTCATTTAAACGACATCGTCATTCTCCATTTTCCTCCACACATTCCATGATTCTTTTATTCGTTAAAACTAGCGAGAAAATTTTATCGCAAGCCTATAGAAGCAAGATTTCTCGATACAATCCGTACTCGACCTTTTCGTTGATGGGAATAACTATAGATTCTTTTCTTCAATGTTTGGGCAACCGATTAAATTAAAAATTATTAACATATATGAGACTTGATATATGTTATGACGTAAAACCATTGCCATTAGATCACTTGCTTAGGGGCTTACTTGCTTACTTATTAAGTACTACAACGGAGAGTAGTAAGATACTTAAACTCTTCCGGAAGACCCGATGACTTCCAGCCCGGATGATACCTAGGCTGCGGATGATCCTAGTGAGGGAAAGCTGTGGAAAGCGAACTAGGAACCGTCGCATTTTCACTTTCGAACCTCGCCAGCCTTCGTAGTGGATAAATGGTGGCGTACCGACTCCTCGCTTCAGTAATGTGTATACCATCATTAATCCTCATTATCTTAACAAATTTTCTCAATACTCTCATAAGTAATAATTAATAGGCTAATAAGTATTAAAAAAAAAGAGGAATTTCTATTGTATAAATAATCTCACAATTTAATCATTACTTAGATATAGTTGATAATTCTAAAAATTACGGCGACACCAAAACGTCTCCTAAATAAAATAGTTCACTTTAACTTCTAAGGAGATATTGAAGTGTTCTCACGCTTGAATTTTTAATTTTTTTTTTTTTTATTCATAGAATAGATTTTTTGTTTATTTTATCACCTTTGAGTAAAACTTACCTGTTACTTTATGTAACTTATTAGTACGAATTATTATTTCAATTTAATCTTTATATGTTATCTTTGGATCAACAATATTCATGTTCTTATTATTAAACATGAAGATTTATATGATAACATATAACATTAGCAATAAGATGTATTCTTATGTGCTTTTAATTATCTTGCCTAGAGATTCACCTACTTACGAAAATATGTCTATTATCTCATCTTATTTTTATCCTTCTTATATCTAATATATAAGGAATACACCAATACGATAAATTATATATTGTCGGCAAAAAAAAAATTAAAACTTTAATATTATTAGAAAATATTTACCAATTATAAAAAAACAAACATTATTGGTAGCGATATAACCTGATAATAGTATGCTTGTTTTATAGTCGTACATGTATTCAATTATTTAGGTACTCATCCCAATTATCATATAGTAAATCACCTCGTTTTTGAACAGTTTAATTATGCTTATATATGTTGAATATTATTTGAAGAATTAACGACCTTATTTCTAACCATTCTTACAGCACTATTTTGTCATTTAATGTTAAATGTAAAAAAAACTATTTTTGGGAACAAACGTTAAAGATTGATTGTTAACAGGACTGAATAAAGAAATATCCTTCCTAATCACATTCATTATTTTTAAACAGAGAATTCAAGACTTCTACATCAAAGATGATGTAATTACATCCCCTTGATGACCAAATTAACTTCATGCCTGATGAGCAATTAGTAATTAGAAAGTTTGACTATTTTGGAAACTGAATGCAATGCGTCCCGTTGAAGAAGAACATGAAGATCCACCGAAGACGTGGTCCTAAGAGTGGAAGCAATAACGATAGTGAACTCCGAGAAGAAGCGAAAATTACAGAGGCTGACAAAAAAGCCTCCGAGAACCTCCCAGAAGGGATCTCATGGGAACAGCCTATTCTCCTGCATTACCGCGTCTACCGGAGGTTCTTAACCTCTTTCTGTCTCCTTCGGTATCTAGTGGAAGTGATTGTAACTGTCAATGAATCACTATCATGGAGAGGTTCACTGTTATTAAATAAAGGAAAGAAGCAAAGTATGAAAATATATTGAAAGTTTTTTTAATTATGATAAGGCTGTTCGAACACGAAAAAAAAAACAACTTACGAAATAAAAGCAATGATGTTAATTTTCCTTTCAGGATATCATAATTTTCTCAACAAAAACTATGATCAGGAGAGGTTGTATTTTTATTCAAATGTTGAATTTAAAATATAACAAATCATATCAAATCTAGGGGACCCTCTGCAGCATCGTCCGATTAACCACTGCAGCATAAAGTGGCGTTTAAAAAAAACAAAAAAAACTAAAAAATCACATTAAAGGGTTTGAGATGGGGAAAAAAGTTGAGACAAGCAAATGAAATTTTTTCAACTCTGAACTATAAATCTATATGAGGTGGAGAGGTAAATTATGGAAGCGAAAAACCCTAAATATCGCGATATGGCGATGACGTAAAAGTTGCCGAAATTTTCACTCAAATTAACTTTCATTTCTATTGTATTTTTTCGGCCCAAGAACCCAATACACGTACAATTTACCTTTTTGATATAATGATGGTCCCTGGACGCTCGTAAGTCCCAAAATGAACAAAAACAACATCAATCTCTGTTTAGCTACCCTGTATATCCATTACTGTCCAAACCCAAATCCATAAGATAATCTTTAAAGTAATCTTCTGCCACAGCGGTTCCCACCCTTGTTGTGCGGACCACCAATTTTGAAAGGAAAACTTCGGGGCCCTCTAACGGAATATAAATACAACAAATAACACCAAAAGATTATAGTGAAAGCTTATTAGCACTAATCAAAGCTTATTAGATTATATTTAAGATCAGTGTTACTGCCTCGATCTAGTCCTGGATTAAGCTTAGTTACTAGCAACTGAGTGACTTAAATTGATTTCACTCATTTTTTTTTAATCTACTAAGCGCGGTTCACTCCTATGAAGGTCGAAGCCTTTGGTTGGGAACCGCTGCTCTAATACGCTCGTACATCTATCTACCTTTGGACGTTTACCAGTCGGCTCAGCTTTTAGGATTTGATTTGTTATTAAAATTTTACAAGAACATCTCACTACAATTATATTAACTGTTTTCAATTATATATCTGAAACACTCAAAGCATTCTGACTACAGATTTAACATTTACCCTCTAATAGACTTCACCGCCATTAAAAATTATTGTCTTCTTAAAAAATAAGACAAATAGTTATATATTCTCTAAATTAATTGGTTAATTAATCTTTGAAATTCTCGGCGTTGTTAAATTGAAGTAGATTGTTAAGTTCAAAACATGAGAATGCAGTGTCAAGAAGAGAAATACTCCATTTGTTTAAGTGTGAAGTAGAAAACTTTTCACGACAGGGTGATATTTACGAGTGCAAATAGGAATTGTTATATCTTAGAATGAAACTGGAGCAACTGAAGAACTGATGATTTCGCTAATATCTGTAGGATTTTTCTTTGCTTGTGAAAGAAGCGGTAGGTTAGGATATAGATGACTGATCACAATACCATCTCCTCAACAGATCTCGTAGCTTTAATCAGGTTTTTTGTCTATTCTAAATAACTCAAAACTATTTACATTGTTATTATTATTTCAGTTATTCATTCGTTTGATTACAATGACGAATATTATTTTTAAGAAAAGAGAAATAATTTAATATAAAGTTGCCTTTCATCGCTTTGTGCTACGCTTGTTTCATGGTTTTAATCCGACACAAAAGAAACAATGTTCTACTTTGAATAATCTCTCAACTGTTATAGGTATTGTTTGCCGGATTTTTTTTTTATTTAATTTTTTCTCTTATAATTTGCAAATCCATATATTTTTTATATAAAAACTATAAAATGATTTACACCTTTCTGTGGCTCACAGTGTTTAAGCCCTTGAATCATCTCGTAAAATAAAATATTTAGTTTGTACTGAGCGTGAGTTATTTCTCTGGAGTTTTTCCTCTTCTTATTTGGCACAGCATACCTAACAATTATCGTGGAGTGCATACTAATAATAATAATAAATATTATAAGGCGTTGAACAACGTTTACTTTTGGATGAATTAGTATATTTCTATTTAGTTTTTCTTTCGATTTTTTTTTTTGGACTTATCTCCTTACATACCATTGCTAACAATTTACCATAAAATGCATAATTACACGCTAAAATTAAATTTTCATTTCTTTATACTGTTACGGGCTACTGGGTGTAAAATGGACTAAACTATTACTTAATTCAAGAATCTAATATTTATTAACAAATTAAAAAGAATACAATGAGATTATTTAAAACAGTTAAATTATTAAACTAATATCAATTTACAATAATAATATTCTACTAAATGTTATCTAATTTCTAAGATAATATACAAATAATATAAGATATTGTTTATACTAAGTAACTAAACTATTTATATAAATTTGTACAAATACAATAATATTACACTATAGTTTACAATTACAAATTAACACTTACAGTTCGCTAACTAAAGTCCACCGACCGTAAGACTCTTCAAATATGACAAACTGCCACACAGTTTATTACACTAATTACACGGTCACTAATTGTCACTGTTGCTCACTAAGCACTTATTACAGACTGATACTAATACTAACTAACTCACACACACTGCCACTAGTTAACGACTGCTACTCACTGGCTTATTACAGACTCGTCTTATTACTACTCTTCTTATTACTACCCGTCTTATTACTGACTCGTCTTATCACTACTGCCGCGGCCGAAAACGCTGTCCTTTTTATATAGGCAAGGTAGGTCGTGGTGGGGCATTACTCGGAACACGGACGAGGACCACCTAGACCGATCTAGAAGGTTCTACGCCATTCTATAATCCCTTCCGCTTAATCCCATTGTTTGCCTAATCCGCTCTAGGCAGATCAGAAGCCGGTCCTGCTTTCCGCTCTGACCGTAACACTGCCCCCTCCTTAAAAGTGCTCTGCCCCAGAGCATAGTCCGGAGAAATCGGGCGGTCATGAGCTTCCCTCGATGGAGACGCATTTCCTTTCCAGGGGTTGAACGTGCACACCAATATGGCGACTCCAGAGTTGGCGAATATCTGTTCAAGCATGTTCCTGACAACCTTCCACTCCAGGCCGTCATATCCACAGCCCAACTTAGGGATCGCGAGCTTGGTGACACGCAGTCTCAGAAGCTTACTCTGCAGGTCGTCGAGGCTTCGCCGCAGTGCGTCATATGTGGGCTTCTGATCAGTAGCACACTTGGTAACTAAGTAGAACAGGTGTCGTCCTTCGTGCGTATGGTGGAGTGCTTTCCCGACGCGTGGTCCTTGGCGTTCCAGTTCCTCAGTTCCAGCAAACTTCTTCCTGAAGACGGTTGCAATCCCTCGGGAAGTCCTCAGATCTTCGGCTACACAATGGGCCAGAGAATAGTCCGCGGGTAACGAGAAGATATCTCTGTATACTGCCTGAGTTACTCCACGGGAACCTTGTACCTTAGGTTGTGCAACTGATACCTTACTGGCCTCCACGTTGTTGAGGTACCTGACTTGCTGGTCTTTTGTCGGGCCATGGTCTCCTTTGTATGGGGCCAGTCTATTAAAATGGACTACCCTGGGTTTTCCTTTTGGCTGCTTTCTGATCCTATAGATGACGTCGTTTATCCTATTGATGATCTCAAACGGGCCATCCCAGGAGTTCTGAAGTTTAGGTGAGTAGCCTCGCCTTCTTCGAGGATCATGTAGCCAGACCAAATCTCCAGGTTGGAATCCACCTTTCTCTGCCCTGATGTCGTAACGCTCCTTCATTCTGTCACTGGCTCCCTGGATGTTTGCACGAACCTTCTCGTGGATGTTATCCATCCGCTCCCGTAGATTCGTGACGTACTCCTCTCCGGCAACTTCCTCATTAGGCTTGAACCCGAATTTCAGATCACAAGGCAAACGAAGTTCTCGGCCGAACACCACATTTGCGGGGGTCTGCCCCGTTGCTTCATGGACTGAACTGCGGTAGGCTAACAGGAACAAGTGAAGATACTGGTCCCAGTCTCGCTGATGGTCGGAGACCACTTTAGACAAATATCGACCCATTGTCCTGTTCATGCGCTCCACCATGCCATCCGATTGAGGGTGAAGAGGTGTCGTCCTGGTTTTCCGTATTCCCAGTGCTTCGCACATCCCGGAGAAGACTGCAGACTCAAAGTTTCTTCCCTGGTCAGCGTGAAGTTCCATGGGTACTCCAAACCGGCTGACGAGCTGCTTCACAAGTACGTCTGCAACGGTGACTGCCTCTTGATTCGGAAGGGCATACGCTTCCACCCACTTAGAAAAGTAGTCCATGGCCACGAGAATATATCGGTTGCCTTCGTCCGTCACAGGGAAAGGGCCAGCGATGTCGATCGCTATCCTCTCGAACGGTGCTCCCACGTTGTACTTCCTCATAGGGGCCCTCTTTCTTCTTGTTGGCCCGTTAGAAGCCGCACAAGACGCACAACGCCTGCACCAGTCCAACACATCGTCCTTAAGGTTTGCCCAGTAAAAGCGTTCACGAACTTTTTCCAATGTCCGGTGAACTCCAAGATGGCCGCCAGTTACACCGTCATGTAGTTCTCTAAGCACTTCGGGCACTTTATTCCTTGGAACGATGAGCTGTAGCCTACGCTGATCTCCTTCCGCGTTCTCCAATGCCCGTTTCAGCAGCCCGTTGTCCACTACAATGGAGTTCCATTGGGCCCAGTACGTTTTTACATTCTTCGACATTGGAGCCACATCCTGCCAGGTCGGTCTTCCTCGCCCCGATATTTTCCATTCCTTTATTTGTTTTAAGTCCGGGTCCTCGTCCTGTTCCTTTGACACCTCTGTGTCCCGCCAACTGTCGATAACAACCGTTGTCCTCAATACTGTTCCCTGCTTCTCTTCTTGTCGGGAACAATGCCTGCATTCTTCATCTTCACATGGTCTTCTTGACAGCGCATCCGCATTCCTGTGGCTCGTTCCAGAACGATGAGCAGATTCAAAGTCGTACTCTTGAAGGCGCTCGATCCACCTCGCCACTTGTCCCTCCGGTGACTTGAATCGCAGCAGCCACATTAGAGCCGCGTGGTCCGTTCTCAGCAGGAACCTTCTTCCGTATAGATATTTATGGAAGTGCTCTATGGATTTTACTACTGCCAGGAGCTCTTTCCTTGTGACACAGTAGTTGCGTTCCGGAGCTGAGAGTGCTTTGCTGAAATATCCAATCACCCTTTCTTCTCCGTCTTGGAGCTGAGAGAGGACACTTCCAATGGCGATGTTGCTGGCATCTGTGTCAAGTATGAACTTGCCCTCGGGACGTGGATAGCTCAGAATAGGAGCACTACTCAATTTGCTCTTCAGCTCCTCGAAGGATGCCTGGCACTCGTGATCCCAATGGAAAGACCTTTTCTCTTCGGTTAGCCTGGTAAGAGGTTTTGCGATGTTAGCGAATCCTTTCACGTACCTCCGGTAATAGGTGCAGAGCCCGAGGAAACTCCTCACCTGGTGCTTATCTCGAGGTACTGGCCAGTCGGTGATCGCTGCTATCTTCTCTGGGTCAACAGCAACTCCGTTGTCTGACACAATATGCCCCAGGTAGTTGACTTGCCTTCGGAAGAGATTACACTTCTTCGGGTTCAACTTTAGGTTTGCTGCACGCAGTCGTTCGAAGACCTTCTCCAGATTCTTCAGATGGTGAGCGAAGGACTTTCCCAGTACAATAATGTCGTCTAGGTATACCAGGCATACCTCCCAAGAGAGACCTCTTAACACGTTTTCCATCAGCCTCTCGAATGTGGCAGGAGCATTGCAAAGCCCGAATGGCATTACTGTAAACTGCCAGAGCCCAGTGCCAATTGAAAACGCCGTCTTCTCTTTATCATCAGGTGCCAATCCAACCTGCCAATATCCCCTGCGGAGATCCAAAGTAGAGAAGAGTTTACACCCCTCTAGGGTGTCCAGCGTATCGTCAATCCTGGGAAGCGGATAGCTGTCCTTCTTGGTGACATTGTTCAGAAGACGGTAGTCTACACAGAACCTCGTTGTGCCGTCTTTCTTCTTCACCAATACGACGGGAGACATCCAGGGGCTACTCGAAGGCTCAATGACACCATCAGCCGCCATCTCCTTTATGATCTTCTCGGCGTCCTCCCGTTTGGCTAACGGCAGCCTCCGCGGGACCTGTCGGATGGGCTTCGCATCCCCGGTGTCAATCCTGTGCTGGACGATATCCGTTCTGCCCCGTGGTCCTGGTCCGATCTCGAAGACGTCATGCCATCGGATAATCATATTCTTCACTTCCTCGCTCTGTTCGGGCGAAAGGTCGCGACATGATTCGTCCAAAAATCCTTTAAGTTCCTCTGGGAGTCCTCGAAGCTCGGTGGGATGACGTTGCAGCTGACGAACCACTGAGGTAGCGGTGGTACACTCCCCGACTGGTGTTCCTTTCTTCAGCGTTACCGGGAAGCTGTTCAGGTTCATTAGCCGAATTGGAGTGGTAGGTCCGATCTTGATGAGAGACCTAGCAACCAGTACGCCGCGCCCGATCTCTTGTTCTTCGTGCCTTCCGGGTTCAACTAGTACACATTGACCCTCCGGTAGATGTCCTTCGACTGTCCCATGTGTTACGATTTGGCTCCGTGCAGGTAAAGTGGTGTCTTCTAGTAAGAGCACTCGTGCGTAGAGATCCTTTCCCTGCCGAAGGATGACTTCTTCGTCTCCCATCGTCAGCACACCTCTCGACATGTCCAGCTTGATCCCGTATGCCATCATGAAGTCCATGCCCAATATGACATCTTCATCGATCTCTGCCACGAGAGCGCGGTGCTTCAGATGCTGACCCCCGATGATGAAGGTGGCAACTGTCTCCCCGTAGACCTTGGCTGGCTGTCCCGTGGCAGTCCGTAATGCCCAAGTTGTTGGTAAGATCTTCTCAGCTGGAAGTGTCTTCGAGTTCAAGATTGTCATGGTTGCGCCGGTATCTATTAGCAGACTTTGCAGCTGTCCGTTCACCATCCCATCAACGTAGAAACTGTTCGTTCTGCTTCCTATTGACGCAACCCTGGTGGTCTTCCTGGGGCCTTTGACGTTACGGGTTGACAGTTGCCCCTTCCCATCAACCCTATTTAGTTTTCCTGTGGCTTTTCTTGCTTCTTAGATGGACACTTGCTTCTAGGGTGTCCAAGTTGGCCGCAGCTCCAACAGCGTATCTCCTTCTTACGGGTCCTGAGAGCCTCCAAAACTTTCGTCACTATGTCCTCGACGCTGAGGTACGCATTTGGCTCCGCTTCTGCTGCTCGTACTCGCGCATGGCCCCGTACAGACTGCCTAACAGCCTCAAACTCCATGGCCTGGGATAATGCGTCTCCCAAAGTTTTCGGCCTGGCGAGCTTCACTGCTTGCTGTGTCTCTGGATCCCGAAGTCCATCCAGGAATTTGTCGACAGCCAAGCTTTCGTAAACATCGTCGGTGACCGATGGATAGGCGTTCCTCACCAGCCGGGCAATATCCGCTTCAAATTCCTGCAAAGTCTCGTTGGTCTTCTGGACCCTGCTTCTCAGCTGTGAGCGATACAGCTGGTCCATGTGGCGGTGGCCGAAACGCATCTCCAGTCTTCTGATCAGCTCCCCGTAGTTGGACCGCTCCGACATGGGTATCCCCTGCAGAACTCCCAAGGCGTCTCCACGCAAGGCCAGGCACAACGCTGAAGCTTGGGTCTCCTGTGACCACCCGTGGATCGAAGCCGCTGTCTCGAAGAGAGTCATGTAGTCCTCCCACGGCGTCTTTCCGTCGAATACTGGAATGGTGTTGTGAGCTGGTGGCGTCCCATTATTGGCGGGCAGAATGGTTTTATGAAGACTGACCTCGGGGGAACGGTCGGTGTCGTTCATCGGTGGGTTGCTCATACGTCCCTCTAGAGCTTCTACTCTTTGCCTAAGTTTGCTTTCAACTGAATTCAATTTTTCTCCTAACCTAGATTCTACATCAGCTACTTTTATATTTACATCGGCTAACTTATTATCTACATTAGCTAACTTATTATCTACATTAGCTAGCTTATTATCTACATTTTCCATTAACTTAGTCTCTAATGTGCCTAACTTAGACTCTAATGTATCCATTAAATCATTTTTTACAGTACCTAGCTCATTTTTAACAGTGCTTAACTCATTACCTAGCTTATTTTCTACATTGCTTAACTCATTACCTAGCTCATTTTTAACATTGCTTAATTCATTACCTAGCTTATTTTCTACATTGCTTAACTCATTCTTAACAGTACCTAATTCATTTTTAAAAGTTGCAGACAACTTGCTTAAATCAGTTTCAAACAGAACGTCGTCTGGATTTTCCCCTAACTCTACAAAAAATTGACGCAAGCGATGTTGCAGTACACTTTTATTTCCGGAAGAATCCAGATCACGTTCTTCTAATTCCCGTTTTAAATCCGCAACTTTTAAATCCATCAATTTAAGACTTTGAGACGCCATTTTTCAAACAGTAGCCCAATTATTACAAAATGCAAGACAAAATAACAATTACACAAGATCCCACTTCTGACACCAATTTGTTACGGGCTACTGGGTGTAAAATGGACTAAACTATTACTTAATTCAAGAATCTAATATTTATTAACAAATTAAAAAGAATACAATGAGATTATTTAAAACAGTTAAATTATTAAACTAATATCAATTTACAATAATAATATTCTACTAAATGTTATCTAATTTCTAAGATAATATACAAATAATATAAGATATTGTTTATACTAAGTAACTAAACTATTTATATAAATTTGTACAAATACAATAATATTACACTATAGTTTACAATTACAAATTAACACTTACAGTTCGCTAACTAAAGTCCACCGACCGTAAGACTCTTCAAATATGACAAACTGCCACACAGTTTATTACACTAATTACACGGTCACTAATTGTCACTGTTGCTCACTAAGCACTTATTACAGACTGATACTAATACTAACTAACTCACACACACTGCCACTAGTTAACGACTGCTACTCACTGGCTTATTACAGACTCGTCTTATTACTACTCTTCTTATTACTACCCGTCTTATTACTGACTCGTCTTATCACTACTGCCGCGGCCGAAAACGCTGTCCTTTTTATATAGGCAAGGTAGGTCGTGGTGGGGCATTACTCGGAACACGGACGAGGACCACCTAGACCGATCTAGAAGGTTCTACGCCATTCTATAATCCCTTCCGCTTAATCCCATTGTTTGCCTAATCCGCTCTAGGCAGATCAGAAGCCGGTCCTGCTTTCCGCTCTGACCGTAACAATACCTTTGCCCTTGTATTTTCTGCATGATAGTATGATGTACTGCGTAGATGGAAGGTTAAAGTTCCATTTGATGAGAAGGTTTTAGAAAAGATTCGGTAAAATTGTTAAAACAATTTTTTAATAATAAAAAAATATTTTAAATGAAAATATGGAGTTATTTTCCTAATATAATTTTCACATCGCACCAAAACATTTTCGCAACTAACCTTTTCGCTGATTGCGTGTTTGTTGTGGTTAGTTTGTTTGAAGGTTGAAGTTGGGGTGAAGTTCTCTATCCTCTTGAGAATCCATTCTGTCTTCTGAAAATAGTTTCTTATCATTATTTTGTCACTTCATTTGAACAAGTTAAATTGCTTAGGTTGGTAAGAGTTTTACATTTGTTTAGTGCTTGCAACGATTTATTATTTATTATCATTATTTGTTTAGTGTTTTGTACAGTTACCAGTTTCAGGGTTAATATAATTAGAGTTTAGAATGTATTTCTTGAAACATTTAAACAGCAGAATATTTCTAGAAAATATTTATTGATCAACAATAGATCCGACATTATATTACCGATTTACTTTCATGTGAAGCTCAAGCTTGGTGTCCATATCCATCATCTGCCAATATTCTTTCCTTACCTATTGTGCATATTCTTGAGTGAAAACATAAACAGAACCTACTAACCATAACGTGACGTAAGCAGATATAAGCGCCTGTTTTTACTTACTTCGATGGATTCACACAATGGTCTGTTTACTATTGAGAATTAACTTAGATAACCGGTCATAATTTTTTTATTATTGTGTTTACTTTCTCAGAAGAAAAAAGAATTATGAAAAAAATAGCCTTAGTGTACTTTTTGTTTGAGATATATTATCCGTGCTCCTGCGTTCGATACAAGATACAAAAAAAAATAGTTGCCTATTGTTAGACTATCTCAGCCTATGACGCTGTTTTGTTTAAACGAGGGTGGTCCCGTTCATGTATCTCTGATCGGCATTTAAAACAAAAATTAAAGGATCCTCCTCGACAATTTTCCTCCACTTTGACCGATCTTACGTTGGCTACTTTTCTCCATGTTCTCACCCCAAGGTCTGCTTCAACATAGTCCAGCCATCGCATTCTAGGCCTGCCTCTTCCTCTTTTTCCATCTGGACGTCCCTCCATGACCCTTTTTTTATCCACTCTGTGAACGTGCCCCAACCATATTAATCTTGCTTTTTTAGTATAAGAAACTACATCAGATTCTCCCTACAGGAGGTCCTGAAGTTCTTGACTCTTTTTTATGCGGAAACGATTTCCTTCCTTGGTTGGGCCATATACTCGTCTAAGAATCTTTCTCTCCCAAGTAATCAATAATTTCTCATGCTGCTTGGATAGAGTCTATTCCTCCCCACCATACATGACTACTAAATTTAAAAAAATAATTTCCTACAATAATTTAAATAAGTAACTCCATCACCAACGAATGCTCTTGGGTAGAGACTCTACTGTTTTAAGGACAACGGTTATGCAGTGAAGTGATTTGGCTATGTTCACGCTTTACCTCAAGAGCTTCCGCCAAACAAGGGCGGACCCCTACCCACTATGTAGAGGCTGGCGTATCCAATTGATGAGCTGCAGTACAAGGGTCAGTATATTATAATGCCTTATGTATCTAAATTAAAAGCAGGAAACAAAAAATAAATATTAAGTAAATATTTCGCCTATTCATGCATCTTCAAGACAGAAAGAGAATAATAGCACATCCTAACCTCAAAATGCAGTAAAACACTAACCAGAGGAAACATCCCACCACCTCCAAGGCTCAAATGCAGTAAAATCTTCGATATCTTTATAAATATTCTAATATTAAATTAATATGAGAAAGACGAAGAACATCCGTAAAGCAAATCATAAGTAATTGTTTATACGTTGTCCAAAGATAGTCGAAATCACACAGTAATAATATAAATAAATATAGTAACACAAATATAAGGATCAAAAATTAGGAGTTACTTTTTCACGTCGAGTGATAGAGAAGAGTAACTATTTTTCACATCTTCGAGGTCAGTAAATTAGCAAAATACATTTTGTAGATGTAACGTATAGATCCATTTCAACTATCCCATAGTCCGTTTTGCGTAGTTTCTTCAGAAATCATAATTATATTTTATATATTGTAATAAATTAATAAGTTATGAGTGATATTTTAGTAATAATTGGCGATGGGCATGCATACATTAATTTGATAAGATTTCGAGATACAGGTTTTTAGCTTAATTTGTGTATAAATAAGTTATGTTTCTCCATGTCTGGTATTTTTTAACAAAACTATGAAATTCCTATCAGATCGCAATGTCTCATTGACATTGTTACTTTTGCGTTAACCTTAGCATTGGCTGACTTCTGAAGACCAAGCTCCACTGACTTGGCTTAGAAAGTCCCCTATACGCTGACTTCCCCGGTTTCTGATTTATTACACTTTTACCTAGGGAAAGATGGCTAACCAATCGGATTGGCTCTCGTAAAGTATGCGGAAAACATTTTAAAAATAGGAAAACATGTATAAATCCACCCATTTAATATAATTGTCTTCGGAGTGCATTATTATTTAATTAATTGCAACAACTAGGCTTCAATCTTGTTCGTTAGACAGATAATACTAATTACAATAAACGTACGATGAAATGGGTTTCATTGAAATAAATATTATTAGCCTTCATTCATTATAAAGTGATTGAGTTGTTAAGAAAGATTATTGTAACTTGATTTGAGCCGACAGACAGATCATAGACTTTCTAATCTCATATTTATTCCAGATGTAAGCGCAGAAATCTAAGCTGTACTTATATGGAAAGGTCTACATCTGGAATGCATGTGTAGTTGTGGATATGATAAGTCCCGTTTCTCATGTTCTCCTATGGTCTTATACATGGTTAACATATTCAGCTTTCCTGTCATTTTATGTTTCGCGTACCAATGACATTTTTTTTTTCGATTTCCTTCTCAATTGCTTGTTTCTGATCACCTTTTATGGGACCCCCGGGGCACAGTCGGAAGGGAAGTGAAAATGCAGTTTTTCCTGTATTTTTTCTCAGAAAGTTCAAGAGTCAAATATATATTATTGATTCCATCCCATTCCTTGTCTGTTGCTACTATTTCAAAAGTCTTCTCGACAAAAATAGCCTATGCTATTTTGTTTTAATTCTCCTCCAATAACATAATATAATATTTGTTCTTTTCCCCGTTCTACTGGAACTAAACCCTAACCTCTTGATTTAGGGGTTTATTTTATTTTATGAGAAATCCTTTAGACACTGCATTGAAAACTTAGGGATTTAGACAATTCTAAAGCCGCTTCTCACCACTGGAATTTAACTAAATACTCAATTATTTATATTGTATATTAAGCAAACACTCATAAACAGAAACAAAATAATTATTAGAATGCAACGGAAAACTCGAATGAACAAGATTTAATTTTCTAAAATACAGGAAAATAACTAACTAGTCAACGCTCAGCCATTTCAGGGGTCGTCAGGACCAAAATACAAATTCACATCAATGCAGCACATCTCATATCAACTGTCCGAACAGGGTCAATCCGACACAGAAACCTTCAATAAAAAACTTTAAGGAATATAAATAAAAGTATATAAGATTGGATGGAAGGCTATGAAAGAGATAGTCCGACGTTGACTCGATGCTGTCCCAAGTTTTGGTTTCTGGAATATATTAATGACGCCCAAAATCCAAATGGACTGATGGAATAGAGTAAATAGAATAAGTCTCAAACTTTTCTACGTAATTTAAATGATTAATCACTCTTCAGTATAAACTATCTTTCCTGTCCTTGCTGAAATAGTCAATAGTCTTAAACTCAACATACAACTACATTTCAATGATTGTAATTACTTTACTTTTGGGCTTTCTTGCAAAGTTAATGGTAATTCTGGTTTAGCATATCCATAGAGCAATTATTGTTATAAAATTATCATAGAGATCTTAACGGATGTTAATTATTAAATTAATAAAAACTGACAGACGCATTGAGAATGTAAACTAACCTATTTTTTTTTAAATCGGCCGCATCCGAAAAATGGTAGACTTGAGAAACAAATATTTAAGGTAAATGAAAATGTTGTAGAAAAATGTCCATTTTTTTGTAATCTCCTAAGAAATGCACATGACATTGATACAAGATTATGATCCCCTGTTTTCATAACTAAATAAAGCCGACAGGTTCATTTTTTTCTTAATGAATGTAAAAAAATTAATTAGTAATAATTGAAGAGATATAGTTTATGTATAGTTTGAATTACTGATTTTATGTTTTATTTCCCATTAAATTGGTGTTGCTACACATTATATACGAACCTCACACAAGATGCCTAGAAAAGATAATCTTTTACATTACCGTCAAATTCTGTATGAAAATGTTATGTTCTATCATTTGCGTTCGTGCCGTGTAGTAATGAGCATTGTTAAGAATATTATGTTCATTTTTTCATTAGTATTTTTATACTTCTTCATAGTTTTCGATCCCGTGGCAAGATCACACATAGAAGGAAATCCGATGAACGAAGTACCAGAGTAGACTATTAATCACGCGTATTAATGAAAGAAGTTCACACCGTTGGATAATTATTTGCATAACAGCTGATTTCAATCGGCCTGCGTAATAAACCTTCGGCATAGAGCAAATCGGATGTTTTATAAGCGAGGTACGGTTTGCCAATTTTAATGCCATTTACGTAAAATAGTTCTTCCATTAGGTGAATGCTTGCGATTATACCTTTCCGCTCCTTGCTACCTCAATCCGAGACCAATCCCAGAGTGCTGTTCTCGAATCCGGACATTTTGTATTAATGTATATTATTTTTCATGTTTTTTGGTTCAGTTTATTGTAGTAAAAGAATTGCCAAGTTCAATATAAACACTCTAAGTCACCTTGTTTGTTCTATTACTTTATCAGTAAATATGCAATGGATTTATTAATAGATATCTTTTATACAAATGAAACTTGCGATGAATGCCATTCTTAATAGTTTTTCACTTTTTTTTTTTTGGATTGGCTAAATACCATTTTCTAAATAGTACCATATTTCAAGGATTCTTGGTCTTTATAAACTATTCAATAGTTTATTTCATGAGAAGCTAGGGGATGGCTGACTGGAAGATAGAGTAAGGAAGAAAATAGTTGGGGGTGCAGTCAAATAAAACACTAAATAAGTTATAATAAATACTCTGCGTCTAGTTTCAGCTTCCAATAGCCCTGAAGATGACCCACAAAGTGGGTCGAAACGTCGGCACATAATTAAATAAATACCCACTTATTTAGTGTTTTATTTGACTGCACCCCCAACTATTTTCTTCCTTAATAATTTATTTCCTTTGAGAGAGGAGAAAATCAATATTGAAATTCCATTAAATTTGATGATAGTTTATTTTATCGTTTTAATAGTTGTTTGTTGAAAAAAAAAATGATTGGTTTAGAAAATTTAAATTTTACTAAAACATATCAAATTACGTGTATTAGTTAACATTTTAAAAAATCGATATTATTCAACATTATTCAATTCTTTAAAAGAAGGGGGTAAAACATACAAATTGAAAATCGAAATATTGAAATAAATTTTCAGTATAACCTATTGCTTACTATTTCAATAACTCAAAAACTATCGACACAATACATACCAATATTTTTTTCAATAGCTCATCACTTGAGGAAAAAACTCATTTCATTGGGGACTGATTTTCGCTGGTTGTGAGATAGCATATTGTAAATCAGTATCTCTATTGCTAGGCATGCCTTTTTTTTTGTCCCAGGGACTTTCTAGCATGTGCTATGATAGTTTAAGTACTAGGAGGAAGTAGTTCGTAAAATAAAAAAGTAATAATATTTGTGACAAAGATTGTTTGGAAAAAATCAACAGATTAATTTTACAGTTTAAGATTAATTGCGTACAATCTGTTTATTACTTCAATTTCGCATTTACAGTTTTTATTTTATTTTAGTTATCATTAGCTTGCTAAGCACCACGATCAACAATCGATAAAACTGTGAAAATCGGGCAATCGATCTAAAGCCCAATTAGTAGAGCTCGGTGACTGTTGAATAACAAACAGATCAGCTTTTTTCACCAATAGGACACACAATGGTGGACCGAAGCGATCGCATTAATCTGTGACGGGATCTGTCTCAGCTTTCTTCTTCAGGATCTGGAAAGGATTTGCGTAAGAGTTTTGAAAGAGTTGCTATGTCAACTGTGGGCGAGTGCGAGGAAGTCCCCTTGTGGTCTCCCTCATCATCCCAGTGCTACCAGTAATGTCTTGTGACACAATGATCATGATGTTCATGAAGTCTTTGTTACGATCGCAGTGGGAGGTGAATGGAACCCGTCACATTCAGTTTCATCTGCGTATTGAATTTTCAAATAGAACATTCAATGGAAAAAGTTTGAGTAAAAGCTCTGTATTTGAACACTTAAAACGTTTTGCCAACGTTTCCTTGAACGGTCTCAATACTTGGGGCGGTATAATCGTACCTAGTCTATGTTTCACTTCACTGGCTTAGGCTACACCTACATTGGATCCGGTGTGATACGATGAGACGTCGCTAGCAAACCAAATTACTGAAATATATCGAGATTTATAACATTTGGTTCTTTAAATTTATAAAATTAAGATTATTTATTAATTATTTTTAATACATTTATATTTTACTATAATGTATAGTAAAATATGTATAATGTATACACCCCAGCATCGTATGTGATAGAATCACGTCGCACCGAATCGGATCCAATGTAGGTGTAGCCTTAGGAACTGAATGGGTTTCTTAAAAGCGGAAACTAATAGTGTTTTTTGTAGGCTATGACTTAAAAAACAACTTTTCTGATAAATAAACTAATTGAAGTAAACAGTCGTTGAAAAACACATTTAGCCATTTTACTTACATTCCTTTCGTAGAGCGGCGAAATGTATTCCTGTTAAATCTTGTTCATTTTTTAAAAATATATAGTTAATTTTTAAATTAAACAATTTTTCTTCTACCGCCGGATGTTTAAGAAAGTACTGTTGTATAATAATAAGGATTCTTTATTAAATGGTTGTTGTTAATTGGTGTTTATAGTCGTAAAACCCTTAGGCCATCAACGCCTATAGTTCGCTTTATAAAATGCTTGTATTTATAATTGATCAGCAATAACACCTACGCAAAACCACTCACAATACAATTTAATACACTTTAAAAAAAAAATTCCATATAATTGATATCAGTATATCATAGTGTACATTATATTACATAAATATATATTAGAATGAAGTGATTAAGATAATAGGGGTTAGGAGGTTATATTAAATTGTTAAAATGATTTTTTTTGCTTAATTCCCCAGTTTACTGCCGAGAGGATGATTTGATTTATAAAGTAAGCTTTAGAACCTGAGTGAAATTGATATTTATTTTGTAAATGTTTAAAGCCTATATAGTATCTCGCATATAGCATTATCCCATTAAGCCATACTTAAGGCAACAAATAATGCTTAATAACTTAATTTTATATTATATGCTAATCATTTTTTTTATTTACGCCGTAGTTATGTATTGATAGTATGAATGAGTTAGAAAAATATTTCTTAATAAAAGGCTTTGTTTAGTACTTTTATGTGAAGACCATATTTTTCTTGATTATAATATCCGAGTAGTGACCAGGAGATGGGTTTAAATACCTCAGTATCTGTTGTTGTTGTTTTATTCTCAGTATCTGTTTATAGTTGGAAATGCGCCTTACGTGATCTGGAGATCCTCCTGGGTCTCACACATCCTCTATAAACTCATCTATGGAAACAATATCGTTTATTGTTATTACAGTATATTCCCTGCATTAATTGATTTAATAGTAAATTATTTAACAGGGAATTATTGCAAAATTGGTTAATTGATGTAGGAGGTTTAGAATGGTAGGAATAAGGTTTTTTTTTAATTTAAAGAACATCATTAAAATTTAGAGAACACCATTTAAAATTTTAAAAATTGAGGAAGTTCTAGGGAAAATGTTTACATATATTGACTATAAAGTCGTAACAGATAATTTTATATTATATGCTAATATAATGCTTATATTTTCTCATTATAGAAGTGGTAGGGTGCTGAGTAGCTGTACCGAAATCCCGCTGCTTAGCATTAATCTGTAAGCAGCCGAAGATAGATCCCATGGGAAAAATCTAGCGGTTGAGCGTGATCTAGGACAAATCACCTTCCTCCAAAACTGTAGTTCTAGAAACAGTACAGTCTCTATCACTGACTCTTCATGGGTTGTATAGGTATAGGTAATCAGCAGATGGATTCCGACATTGGATAACCATACGTATGAAATGTTGAAGAATAGCCAAGAATATATAAAGTGTTTTTTTCAGTTTCATTCTTTCTAGTACAAAATCATACAGGCAACCATTCCGGAATATTTGGAATATTCAGTAATAATAGCTCAATTGGCTAGCAGCAACTATTTTTAACCCCTGAAGAATCGTTCAACCTATTCTCCCTCCAAGACCTCTAATGTGTACATTGAATCGTTAGGTTCCTAAACCCGTAATTGTTGATAATATCAGCCAATTAGAAGTGCATTAATACCCGTAATCTTCCAATCAGAATAATCTACGCATTGACGCAGAGAAATCCTGAATCACGAAGTTCTTCCAGAAATTGGGAACCGCCCAGCGACCCCGGCCTCACAGAGAGGTTTTCCACTGACCCTGGTCCATCCTGGAGGTCCAGAGGTCATCCTACTTCTTGAAGCCGACCTGCGTGTAGCCCCTCCGTGGGCTCAAAGCGGACACGATGCTAGCAATCGGTGATTTAAAAGGCAGATGTTCTCGCCGCTTGGTTAATCAATGGTTTAGTTGGGCTCCTTTCGGAGGTAACGTTTGCCTCGAATTTGCTTGAACATTCATTGCCCTAGCCGTTTATATTCCTAGGTGGTGTTTTTCTTTTGTGATCATACACCGCCTTAATCTATTATTCTCTTGAGCTTTCTTCTTTGATCAATTCCATACTTGAGTGCTGAATAATTTAAGCATCATGTGGTGTTTGAACTATTGTATCTTAAACAAAGTCTGTTAGTACACGGTTATTGTGCTTTTAACATTAGTGATGGTTGTAATGAGGATATATATATGTAGCAATGCTACCAAGATTTAACTATTAAATTAAATAACATTATAACATAATTCTTCAGAATTTTTACGAACCTTCCTGCTTATTTGGCGAAATCTTGATATTGTAATATATGAATGAATTTGAATAAATATTTTTGTTAGAATATATCTGACTAAATACCTACAGCCCCGGTGAAAAATTGATCAAGCCGAATTTTCTCAAAAATGAGTTTCTTGTTCTTAGGGAAGGAGAATCGTATCATTACGTATAACGGTCAATTCTGCTTTACTCCGCCTCCTCCAATCGTTACCTGACCGTACTGGTGCATAAATAAGACTCAGTACTTTTCTTTCAAATATGAGCAGTTTAATGTCATCAGTTTTGGAGAAGCTCCGCGTTTCCGCCCCTTATGTGAGGACTGGACGAATCAATGTTTTGTACAGAGTCGCTTTTGTTTTTATTGATATTAAGCGATTACTGAGGTACCGGCGCAGGCGATAGTAAGATTTATTTGCAGCCAGGATCCACCTAGATATTTCTTCTGACACATTGTTGTCTGCCTTGGGAGCCCAGATAAACAAATTGTTGAACCGTCTCGAATGTGTAGTCACCAATCGATATTGGCTGCGGAACAATTAAGCCAGCGACCATGTACTTGGTTTTGCTTTTATTTATAGAAAGTCCCATCCTCCGTGCAGACTGTTCGAGAGCCAGAAAAGCCTCCTTTGTCCCGCGAAGTGATCTCCTGATGATACCGATGTCGTCTGCATATGCTAGGAGCTGTATTGACTTACTGAACATGGTCCCACTCATCTGTATTGGCGCATCTCTGACTACTTTTTCAAGTGCTAAGTTAAACAGTAGGCAGACCAACGAGTCTCCTTGCCTTACCCCTTTTCTCGTGCAAAACTACTCTGTCAACCCAGCCTGGATTTTTATTTTACATTCCACCGTATTCATTGTGAGTCGGACTAGGCGGATTAGTTTCTTAGGGAACATAAATTCATGCATCGCAGAATACAGTTGTCACCTGTTAATACTGTCAAAGGCCGCCTTAAAATCACTGAATAGGTGTTGGGTTGGCAATAAATACTCTCTTCCTTTCTCAAAAATCATTCTGAGGGAGAAGATCTGGTTCGTTGTAGATTGGGATTGGGAGAAGACGCTAAAACAAGACAAGCGAGAAGATCTTGTACACAGTAGGGAGGAGAGAGATTCCTCTGTAATTATTACAAGTATTCATATTATATGAATGTAAAACCTGTTTCCATTACTGACATAATTTACATAAAATTTCAATAATAAAAAAAACCTGTACCACTACAACCCGTGAAGGGTCTAGGGTTCAGTACATTGTTCTGCAAGGAGGCGGCTTGTCCTAGGTCACGCTCAACCACCAGATATTTCCCCTTATTTTGGGTACCCTATTTTTATAATATTTTATAGAGGCTGAGTGGGCCATAGGAGGGTCCTGGATCTCCTATATGATCCATCTCCCGCTGCAAACAAACTAAATAAAAGTGATGGACTGCAGCGGGTTTTGAACCAGGATTTCCGGCATGGCAACTCAGTGCTCTACCACTGAGCCACTCCATTCCCTTTAAAATTAAAATTTCAATAATATAAATTATAAACTTTATTTATTCTTGGTATCGTTTATAATTTTGAATACTCTTTTTATTTTAAATCAAACCCTGCATATAATAGTTTATAATATTTCACATTTTCTCCTTTATCTCCCGTGGACAATATATCACCATCGAGTTCTTTTGTTTGTACATCGTAACTTCTCGGCTCACTCTTTAATTTAGCGAGGCTGAATTCCTACCCCATTGTGATCCCGGCATCTTCCTTCCAATGCCGAAACTCTTGAATCGCGAATCGTATTTCATCTAAGATTATGAGCAGGTACCGTTGGACCTATTGAATTGGCAACTAAGTTATCCGTGAAAGGAAGTCAAAATGAGTCTTGGCAGAAGAATATTTACGATTCAGAATGTTGGGTGGTTTATTAAACCATTTGTCGTCCAAATATTTATGAATGCTATAAATTATAATTTAGAATAATATATATTGGAATTTGTAACAGGTGCTTATGGGTTTTTTTTTATAAAGGTTATAGTTCCTGTCCTCCATTATTCTTTAACAATATCCTACTGACTCCTGAAGAAAAAAACCGATACTTAGAATTTCAGTTTGACAAACGTTTAACTTTGAATTCTCATACTAAACCGAAAATTCAAGATACTGCTCGCCGTTTCAGGCGATTTCAACACTTACTACAAAAATGATCTAAGCTCTCAGTTAATTACAAAACTCTCATATATATGAACATTATAAGGACATATGGAGTGGAGCTTTGGGGCACCGCTAAGCCACCGAATTCCTCTCGAATCCAATCCTTCATAAAATCTTTAATGCTCTTTACTTTGTTACGAATAAAGTCATCCTTAGTGACCTCAGTGTCTCATTTGTTGCTAATTTTGCCCCAACCCGATTTTAGTCCTTTTATGACAACATTTATTCCCACTCAAACCCACTTCATACCTAGCAACCGCTTCAATTTTCTATAATCCTCCAAAGCGTCTGAAAAATATGGCTTCGTGACCTTTAAAGTTGAATTTGTTATTTGAGTACTACCACTGTGTATTTTATCTACTTCCCTTTATCCATGCCATTATGGTACTGTAATATTAAGAAAAAAACAGGAATTTTTCATTAAATAATAATGCAATTATCAGTTCCGGATCCGAGGTGTCGGCAATTTTCACCATTATGGTAGTTAAATTGATTCATTTTGGAGTAGGTATAATTAAGTTCTCTACAGAGGTAACGTTTTCAACTGAGGCTCACGAAGCTTGTGAGTTATTGAAGCGAAGATTGAAAAATAAATAACTCAATCCCGAGGTCGTGTTGGGAGTATTAAGAGCGGGCGGTGGAGTTGAAAGCTCTCCTCACGTGAAAGATTATTTCCTTCACGCCGATTAAAGATGTAAAACGGATGATATGATTAATTAATTATGTTTAATTGGAATTTCAGAAGAATATTTGTTATAGTTGAATATTATGCCTAACAATTATATATGAATATTAAATGTCAACTAAGTTTGTTGTGACTAAAAAATAGGAGTATAAGATGTCAGTGTGTGAATACATATACATTACTAATTTAATCAGAAATTCATAAGCACAAACATTAGAAGGTGTCTATAAGAATATATAAGGATTGTTCATTAGTAGTCATTAAAATTACTTCAGCAGTTATTTTTGAAAATGATATGTCCATGTCCATAAAATAAAAAATAAATCGTTAATTTTTTAAACTAATTTTAATGATTATTATTTCATAATAAAATTTTAAAGGTGTGTAGTGCTGAAAACAGCACTATTTGCTAAGTGCTAAATGTTAAAAACAAAACGTTTGCTCATATATTTAAATTAATTCAACTCCAAGCCCTTAAATATCTCGATATATGAAAAATGGACTTATACCACTTTAATAAAGAACAGGTCATTTTTTAGTTTATATAAATATCTATATTTCTCCATATGACATGGAAAATCTGTACATAAACATTTGGAATACCATCCCATTTAAAAGGTTACCTATATACCTACGTTACCTGAAAAAATATCATTTTCACAGCTGTTTTTAAGGAATACTGAGCCTCAGACCATGGGATATAACGGTACATATTTTTTTAAATTATTTATTTATTTTTTCTATTGCTTATGTTATGCCCTTCTTTAATAAATAATAAGTCTTTAATAAATCATTTACGAACAATGCTTTCAAATTTTTCCTGAATCTAACTTGCAAAGTGAGCAATAAAATTTTGTTAAATGTAATTTTGTACCTCCTGATCAGTAATCTGTTAATATTTCTTATAATTAATTTACTGCACTTAATTAAATATTGTAGTGTAATTAATTATGGTATCTTGTATTATAAGATGTAATACAATGTAATATACTGTAACATATTTTAATTATATTAGTAGGAAACTTGATTTCTAAGACTGTGTCCGCCTCAATAGTGCATCTCAAGCAATACTGCACTTTCCTTTCGAACTCATCTCTAGATTACAGGAACAGTTGTTACTCTAATGAAACTTAGATCATATTGTACTGAATCTTTCCACTTCCGAAAATATTACCTAACTTCCTTCTGATATCTAAGGGAATCTCTTCATTTGATACGCCAAAACCGGAAGACATTTCGGATAAAAGAGATTAAGAGTCGCGTGGCAAATCTACATCGGTGCCGTTTCAAATACAAATTATATCAAGTTGTCTCGGTAAATGTGTCACCATTTTGTCTGATTGTAATTTCATGGCATTAAGATATTATTTTGTGGAAATTTTCATATTTCATATGTGATGGTGTTTCCTTCTACATGAGTTGTATAGAACCGCTTTTTGCGGAGTTTAATTCAGGTTATTTTCTTGGAAAACTCTATACGTAAGGAAAAATAAGAATGATGATAAACATAACATGATATAATAAAATTATGATTCTAATTCTAATTCAATGAACGTTAGTTTATTTATATTTTTATTCATGGCATCAGCAATCTACTTTTTTCCTTAAAGCTAAATATTTTTTATAATGAATCTATATTTTGTAACTAAAATAAAACTAAGCTTACCAAGATAGAAATTAATTCAATAGTATAATAGTACTTTTCATACACGATAGAATTTTCATTAAATATGAGAAAACCTATTATTTTTGTATAGTATTTAACGGTAATTAGGGTTTAGTAATGGAACTAGTGATTTAATTGTTTTTTCTGTTTTCTTATGCAATAAAACGATTATAATAATAACAAAATAAAAATAATGTATAGAACTAAGTTTAGAGAAAGTACACTATTTAAATAATCCAAGCATAAAAAATATTTTATGATGCCGAATGATTAGTGAAAGTGTTTTATTGTCCAATATACACCCAATTAACCCTAATTAAATACCCGTTTCAACGGCCAATTAAATTTGACTGTTGTTTAAACTGATAAGCCATCATTAAGCATCTGTAAATGCAATCTTATCTAGCGTTTTAGATGTACGTACGGCAAGTGGCACAGTGGAACGAATTTAAAAGCAAGTTGGCATAATTTTTCCATTTTCTATTAATCTGAAAGATATGAAATATTATTTTATTTTGTACATTTTAGTTAACAGTTAATACAGTTAGAAATTTATTAGTAGAAGAGATGGTAGACCAAAACTCAGATGGCTGGAAGGAGAGTATCCATACAAGAAGAGTAAGGAGATTGCTCCTTGGGGAGGCCAGGGTCCATCTAAGGTTGTAGAGCCACACTTATTCAACACTACATTCTAAGATTAGATGGTAAACGGGAAGCAAAAACTTAATTTCTACCTGTATATTTTATGGTCTTTGATAGCGTCACGAAGATTAAGCTTTTTAAGGGCTTAGTAACGAACGGATTCCTAAAAAGTTAATTTTCTTTGTGCCGACTGTGAAGTGTCTGAGAGAAAGGCCGAGAGGCAGAAGGGAAGATAGCGTTTAAATTGATCTGACGGATTTGGGTTTGGGTTGTGGTCCTTGGACGGAAGTTTGTAAGCAAAGTTTTGGTGGTTTCGGAATCGATTCTCCTGGTTAGCTAAGCTTTATTATTATTATATATTATGTCTTTTGGTCTCTAACCATAACTTATTTTAATTAGGATCATTATCTAATGTCAAACATTTTCGTTAGAAGTTACTCAATTTTTTTCCCCTTCGTTTTGGCCAACTTCAATTCCTTCCAGCGACCACGTTCAATCCCTCCTCATTTGTTGTTTTCTTTTCCTCAAATATTCTTTCATCTTTTCAACATGACTTTTTTCATTCGAATCAATTTAATTTTTTTATAAGTAAAGTTTTCTTTATTTTCAAAAACCTAATTCTTACCTTTCTTAGCTTTTTTCATCATATTTCTATATAATTATTATATTTCCCTCCCACATAACAGCTATTAAATCAATTAATACAAAGCGGAATAGATTGTTTCCATCAATGAGTTCAGAAACAACCTGTTGGATTTACTATTACACTTTTTCAGATATAATACGTGAAAAGGAAATCGTTCCGAAATAGTTTTCTAGCAAATGATACCATTGTAGTTTACAATTAGACTATCCCAGTAGTGGCGGTTACGGAACTCGAGGCAGCCTGGTTCACTTCCTCGGAGCTGATGCCACAATCGATTTAGCATAGACCAATCAGAGCGTAGAGTTCCAGGCGATTGGCCAGCTAGGCAGAGGATGGGCATAATTTTGAGACGAAATCGAAATCAAATAGAACATCTGCTCACTGTTAACGGACCCGTGTCATTGTCTAGCGGCTCTATCTGAGTACTTCTAGTTTTCTGAAGAATAAAATATTTTATAAATCTATCCGAAAAAATATCAGGAAATCCAATATTCAGGAGAAGACTGAGAAGATATATTTATCGCTCCTCGACAGGCACGACTCAAAATTACAGGTTAACAGATAATGTTCCTCCGATTCCTAGAGAAGGTTTTGATAACACGTCACTGGCATAACTGCTCTCTAGCGGCTGACTACTCGAGTTACTTTTCTGACACTTCCTCATAAAAATTTACCACATTTTAATTATTTTTATGACATTCCAGAAAAATTACACGTTTTTTAATTGTGCCAGTTTTCTTCCAAAGGAACAATATGATCATATCTAAGCAGGAGTTCACCTAAATGATCCTTAATACGTAAGGAATAACAAAAATTACAAATAATTTGAGATTTATGTCAGATCTTCGTTTTCGAATTTTCTTACTCTTTTTTGAAAATGAAATAAAATGTCTGATGAAGAGGATGTTAAGAGTAAGGAAATATGAACCTGATTCCATGTCTGGCATGACATGATCCATTAACCATCATGTTTACATCTGTTTAATTAGTTATTTAAATAATCATTTTAATACGTTTTAGAATTTGTTTGTATAAATAAATTTTGGTGATTACACAACGCGGAATTGCGGAGCCTGAATTTGCTTAATATTATATTGAAGTAATAGCGTCGCGAAGATTAAGATGGCCATGTAAAGTTGGCGGGCTTAGTAACGAACGAATTCCTAAGGCTACACCTACATTGGATCCGATTCGGTGCGAGGTGATTCTATCACATACGATGCTGGGGTGTATACATTATACATATTTTACTATACATTATAGTAAAATATAAATTTATTAAAAATAATGAATAAATAATCCTAATTTTATAAATTTAAAGAACCAAATGTTATAACTCTCGATATATTTCAGTCATTTGGTTTGCTAGCGACGTCTCATCGTATCACACCGGATCCAATGTAGGTGTAGCCAAAGACGTTAATAAGCGTTGTCCCGACTGGTACCATCTGAGGGATAGACCGGGGCGTAGGAGGTAATAGTCCATGGACGGGAGTTTGTAAGGAGAGATTGGTGGTATCGGCATCGAGTCTTCGGGTTCGCTAAGCCTTATTATTAATAATATTGTATAAATAATCAACAAAATAAAAAAGACTGATTATTTTCATTATTTTATAATGACATATCATAAAATTTGTTGGGATTGCATTGTTAATTTTTAGGGTGGATTTACCGTGGCTATGTAGTAACTATGGTCGATTCATTAATATATTAATAAGTGATATAAACAAATTGAAACTAGAAGATTTTGAAATGAAAATAATTATTTATTTTGAGAACATATTTTTTTAAAGCAATGAATACCCGCATCAGGTTTCTGAGTTATGTACCACCATACATTTTTTTTTTTTTAGCTTCAGCTGTCCATTCAGATTTTGTTATAAATGTTAAGGTGGTTCCATTTATATTTAAAATTAGGACCCGTAATTGAAATTTGAACTACAAAATTTATAGAATAACGTTTTCATGTCATGTCAGTTACGAAACATATATATTTTTAGAAAACACTATTCGAAAAAATGGCAGAACTCATAAAATGTGTTTATTCCGAACGTTTCCGGTTAGTCTCCATCAATCAGTTACGTTTTTTCTCCAACCACGAACCGTGACGTTAACTTGAGCCTTTTAATTGCTGTGGAAATGAATGAAAGATCGTTGAAATCCTCGAGTGTCCCTTATATATTTTGGTGGAGTTTTGCAACCGCGAACATGTTTGGATTTCAGATTTCAACGCATAGATCTATTCGGAATCCTGATGGCTGACCGGCCCATTTCTTCATGTTGGTTATACATAACTTCGTTTCATCAAACGGCTCTGTTGGCTCTAGAGTCATGAAATTTGAGACTTTAGAAAATATTAGATTTCAGAATTCAGATTCAGAACTAACTATTTTGTACCGAAAGTAGTTTTTTACACAAACACACAAAATATGAACAAAAACCGTTCTATTTTTTTCCATGAGTCGACTAAGATAAAACATTCTAGATTTCGGTCACAATTAGGCAGCCGAACATGGTATTTTTTTATCAAACTCTAAACACCTTTTACCTCCCTCATAGTTAACAAATGAACGGAGTACTTCAGTGTTTAGAACGCAGAGCTACTGAGCTATTGATCACTGGATTGAGACAGCAGAATAAATTATATATGCTGACATCAGAAAAGGATCTATCCTCGTAGATTTTGAACGTTTACTGACGCTCTATAAATTGAAAACTACTAATGAGAAGAAAATCTGGGAATTGAGCGTGGTTTTTCCCAAATTAGCAGCACCCTACACAACCGCTGGTTTAGAAGCTCTTCAGTTTCTACCATCTACTGAGCCCAAGACTCTCCACGGGCTGCGGTACGAGGTTGCAAAATGCATATGTTATGAGAGGGATAGGGGTCTAACTAAACATAACCAATCAAACATTTATTTTTGGTAATCGTATTTTTATTTTAATATATTTTTTGATAAATGCTAATTTAATAGTAATTGATGTGTCTCCGCCAATTTATTGCTTGCTGCACAAGTACATTAAGCAAGGTGGACAAGAGTTGTGTCCACTTCTGATGTTTTCGTGTATTAACATGGCAGTTAGAAACTTCGCATACGAAAAATCTACGCTGTGCTACTTCTACTTGACTTAAGGTATGTAAAGTGAAATTCGAGCCCTGTTCCTGAACAAGTTGAGCAATGATGTGTTATTAGATCCACTTCACAATTGCATTGATTGCTTTACAATCATGACCTTCGCCGTCCACTAATAGCGTACTCTTCGGTAAATATATTCGAGACGTACCTTCACTCCGCTCGCTCCGATCAGATAAGGCGTACCTTTCCCGACCTCTGGCTTTACCATACGACCCCACGAGAGAAACCCCGACGGACCGGTAGCTGGTGTTGTTATCCCGAAGGTCGTGGGAGATGCTCCTGACCGTGACACTGACAGTACTCTCTCCTTCGGCAGATCGGCCACCAGTATTTACCTCCTACCTTGTTCACATCGGTCACGAGGAACGTTTCATTAGAGTTCGATTTCCCCACTTTCTTCCCAGCCTGTATAAGGCGTCCCGTTTTTCATGAATCCATTAGGATATGAACTTTGTACCGACTCCCAGTCATTCAAGAGTCACGAACCTGAATCTATTTAAATATAGTTTGTAAACTCTGGGTTAGTTTCTACCGTGAAACGGTAATTACAGGAGAATCCTTCGAGGAACTTTTACCAGATCCATGTTCTTCTCCATTAATATAAATGAACAGGTGACCTTCTACTCGAACACTTGGATACTCCATGTGTAGATTGAGAATAACATGTTATCCCTGGATTGGTTTTCATACAAATCTCAATCAATTATGCAATTAACTTTGATTATCTGAGATGTATGCAATGTGTACCATTCTATTGTTGAAATGCTTAACACCACAATAAAGGCAGTTTGAAACTTAGAATAAGTTCATATGAACTTATCGTTGACCGCAGATCCATCCAATCATTTGCTCTGTTTAATCATGGTAAAAAAAAAAATGCGGGATATGATCTTTGTCAAGGCTAAACATAAGAAGAAAGAGAATTTAAGATATAGGTGTAAGAATAATAAGAAAATAAAAAATAATGAATTGAGTAAGATTGCAGGAATGATATAAAAAAAAATGCACGAAAAACGGAATATAAATAAATGGAAAACGTTACACAATGTACTAAAATAAGTTTAAAGGGTAGATTTGACAGTTTAGTTTAAATAGTATAGTGATGACTAAATCTTTAATAATAACATCTGTGAATGTTGATATTCTCACGGGTGTCCATTTATACATTATTATTTTTTATATTATAAATTGTAAGGATTTAAAATGGAGTGAAGGTTTTTTGGTTGGTGGGGCAACTGTTTCTCGTTACAGAAAAAACCTGAATTTGTAATAAATACTTTTTTGTGGGCGTAAGGTGTAAATAGTTATGCATTTTAAATAAGCCTTATTGGAGTGCTATCAATGGGTAGTTTCTCCACAAGTGTTTTCATGTCATATTCTACATTTTTGCACATTTACTTGATATAATACCATTATAGTTGTAAATATCATTGAATTAAATAAAAAAAAAATAAGCCTTGAGATTTCGCTATCGATGCGTATGAGTTTTGAAGAGGTCAATTCCGAAATCTAGATAATGTTTTACCTTTCAACTTCTTTGTTTGGCAAAATTTAGTTTGCGCTTATTTTACGTGTTCCATACAACACAAGTCAGTTCATGTCATTTTTTGCTTGCTGAAATTCTTATATAGATGAACTTAAGTTTAACAACTTTTGTTTGATTTTTTTTTTTTTAGAAATTTTTATCTATAAAACACCACGTGACTTCCTTGTACAGACTTTAACTAAAAATCGATAGTTCAACATGTCACCCTAAAACTAACAAAAAATAATATGCGGGTACACTTGTATACTATTAAGTATTTAAATTATCACTTCTTACATTCAAAAATATATCGTTAAGAGTACTGAAAAAAATTTAAAAATTGACTGAATTAGTCAATATGGATTCAGAGATGGTTTCAGATAATATCAACAATTTTTTTATCGATTATACCTTAAAGTCAAAATGATTTTTTTTCTTCGTGTTTAACGTTCTTTCCTAATCTTCTTAGTATTCCAAACAGCGAGCCCTATTTTCCTGTTTTAATGATTTACATAAGTTACTGTTTATGTAAATGATTTATAAATTTGTTAATGATTTATAACTCAGAATTTTTAGTAAGTGCGAATCATGGTCCCGAGGAATACTGAATCAGAGAAAGATAGCAATTGACTTGACGCAATTCATTGCACACATCATTATTTTTCCATAGACGTTTACCATCAACACCTAATAATCATGGGCTTTATTGACGTTTAAGTTATGCAAGAACGTAACAGGACTACAGATGTTCCAGGAGGTGGGAAACCTACAACATGTCGTCAGGTGGGCCGCATTAGTCTTCCGTGCAAAGTCACCGCAATCAGGGAGCACCGTTAGCTAAAGGCTATACTTCAGCGGAGGATCCTGCCCCGGGATATGGAATGTCTTTTAGCACTAGAGGTCTTCTCCTTGTAGGGAGGGTATGCATAGGAAATCTGCAAGGAACACCCTGGAGAAGTTGAGGACATCCGCTGGGCAGAGGGTACTGGTGCAGAAGGTACTTTTATTGGGAGTGGATTAGGTAATAAAAAATCCTAAATTGATGGAGACCATCGAAGTTTATAAATAATTTGTCTTACAGCTCAAAAGAAGTTAAAATATTAATCAACTTGAATTCAAATATTAATTATAAAATGGACAAAATATTTGATTGAAACGCATATAAATAATAACTGCTAAACATACGTGAAAACATTTAGCACAGAGATTATCTCAGAAGATGTTTTAGTAAAACATGTATCAGAATAATAGTGTGGAAGAATCAATGGAAACCATATTTATGTGGATTAAACCTTAATATCCAACTTATATTACCTGAATAGCTTAGTATCATGGGGAATATTGCATACAATGATAGTGTCCAGGGACATTATAACACCATCATCTTAGAGGATATGATTTTTTAAAATAACATACATTAGGACTAAATGTGATTTACCACAATCTAACTAAATAGGTTTAAAAATCCCTTAGTTTCTCAATGTCCAAGATAGTTTAGACATTGAGAGACCGAGGTATTAGAATGTTGATACACCTCCTTTTACTTACTTATTACTATACACCTTCTGTCTTTATAGTTATCAATGGCCCATTTCATTTTAAATTAATCTTAAATATTTGATACCTTAATTTTACCTGAGTCAGTGGATATATTTTATTCCCGTAATATTTCTTTTACATTGTTTTTATTAAATTAATGATAATTCGATAACTAGTCAAAATTCATTACAGATTATTTTTAGCTTAATTTTTTTAACTTCATTTTTAATTTATATTCTTATTTATTTATTTATTTTTTTGAACAGGTCAGTGAATTCCATCAGATGTCTCATACTGAATTATGATAGGAACAAGAAGGGGATTATTGGCCAAAAATAACAATGGACTGATAATTTATGAATCGAGTAATAATGTAATAAGTTATAAAAATACTGAGACTTTAAAATATTTGCCTAAACATTATTAATTGTTTGTATTTTTCCGTAGAATTTTACATCATTACAAATCCAAAAAAAAAAAATTAACTTATCTTAATAACAATTTTTATAAAAAATTTCTATATGATATTCACAAAACTGTATTTCGTCTTATCTTAATTTTATCAATTTTTATTTATTCCCTTACATAATATATTAAAGTTCAAAAAAAGAACTTTTTTTAAGGGAAAATAATCAATTTGTTTATAACAATAGATATTTCTTTGATTAAAGAATCAAAGTCTTTTCTAAAAAAAGTTATATTATAATCGGAATTATACATCCCTGATTTATAAAGAATTTCTTTAGAAAATTTATTTAACTTTGATGTTCCCCATCCGATAGATATAAATCTTAATACAACAAGAATTAATGTCAATCAATTATCATTAGAGTTATCATGACTGAAGATGTTTATGATTAGGCATGATAATGACATAGCATTCTCTTAATTAAGGGTTAGTTATAATCAAACACTATCAAATAAACTGATTATTGTTTTCCAAGGCGCTATCTATGATCTGATGAACTGAATTGATACCACGCTTCGTTGTCTCATGATCAACTAGACCGGCTAAATTAGACTATTACCAATTGTGTAGGGTAAAATACACCTTTTTTTTATTTATTGCGATTTATTATATATACATATATATATCTTATTTTTTCTTGTTTTAGCCAATTCCAGATTAATGGATCCCTTATTAAAATTGGATATGGTTAGGGACCAAAAGCCTTAAAATATTTGTATAGAAATTTATAAAAGACCTTGAACAGAAGAACTTCATCACAAAAATTTCAATGAAATTAAAAAAAAGATTGAAGTGGAGAAAAATATCCCTATTTTAACTAATTGGGTTCATCTTTTCAACTTGAAGATATAATTATTTTTGTCGTACACTTTGTCGGATACATGTAAAATGTTCGTGTGATTTTCTACTGCATTTCCTAAACTTCCTTAATCGTGCTTTATGGGTTATGAAACAGATAAAAAACTCACTCCCTCTTGTCAGCACTGACCTTCGATCTAGTGCAACAACCTATATTTTTATTTTCATTAATAACACAACTAATAAATAAAGTTAACATTTAACCCCATTCTATTGTTCTTCAAGCATGATGGTGCAGAAGTGGTTAGATAATACATTTTGTGGTTATTATCCAAACCACAAGCAAATATAAGATGTAAGACGATGCAATATGGTTTCATAATGAACAATACATGTTGATGTTTTTAGCCCCTACCCCCTCTTGTGGCACTTTTGTTTTTTTATTATTATTATAATAATACTTTTCGACTTTTATAAAATAAACAAACTAGCAACTCTCTTGGAAAGCTAACTATTTTATATGTTTAATTTTTATACTGAAGATAGCAACACCATAACATATATACTGTCATATTTGTGTCCTTATCTTCTTTCCACTACTTTCATTTATTAACGTCATGTGTTATACAAAATAATTTTATTTACATAGTTTTATTTATAATTTTAATCCAAATATATTTTATGATAAAAAATATCAGCGAAACAAACTACATTTCTAAAAGATCAACAGAAACCAATCACATAATTAGACCGGAATAAAATACCATCTTAATATTTATTCAAGGCTACATATTATTTATTTGTATTCTATTTGTTTTAATCACTGGTTCAAAATAAGAATCCATCAAATCAGATTGGCTCAGTAACTCATGACTGCGAAGCTGGAACTGTCATGGAAACGAATTATTTTTAATGAAGATCTCTGTCCCGATTTCTCCGACTTTCTGTGTGTGTTTTGTGACTGGGTCAGTTATTGGTAGGTAGGAACGTTGAAATAAATTGACAAACAATTTGAATTCTCAAATTTTTTTGGAGTAATCTGAAAACAAATAAATAAATTACTGTTTCATTATAGAGTCATAATGATTGTAAATCACTTTGTAAAATTGTCTTTATACTGTAGTATGAAAATACATGACGAACGTCAAACAAACTGGACTACAATATCATTCCGATGGGCGTTTTATTTTCTTTAGGCATGGAGAGTATCAAATAAATTGGATATTTTTTTTCATACTTTAGAATACAATCAGCGATCAATCTTCTTTCCAAAATATTATTTTAAAAAACCTTAATTGCGAAATTACCATCGAACAATCGACCATGTTATTAGAAATATTTTTGCAATAACGAGATTCCTTTTTAATATCTACATATCTTCTCTGTCAAAACAATACCGCTTATCTTTTTATGAAAATGAGTTAGTAACTGTAACGCATCCTAAAGGTTGAATTACACACTGAGGAAGGCAGATGTTAAGGTCAGCAACATGGCAGAGTATGATTTTTTGATACTTCCCTTCAATAGTTCTGAAAAAAATTGCCAAGTCTACAGTCGTTTCTCTCTTGTGAAATCGCCCCCAAGTGTACATAGGTGTATTGCATTGACAGCGACGATATATTTATATACTTAAAAACATAAGCTGGACCTTTTTTTTTCTCTTTGTGTTTGTATCCACACCTGTCTACTACAGACTCTTTACAGTCAGTATAATAAAACAAATTAACAGGAGGGGCATGAAGAAGAACAGAACCCAGCGGTACCTCACCTGTGGCTTGAAATAATTTCCTTTCCACGTTCTTTTTAGTCTCCTCCTAGTGTCCTCAGGCATGAGAGTCATGACCATTTGTTCTATCAATGGGTTTGAGTGTCCTTGTAGTTTTTCTTGAAAGCGTTTGTAGTATGTTCGTATATGTTTTTCAGCGGGTGAGATTTTTAAGTCGGTATGCAAAGTTTTGTTATAGACATAGCATGGTGGTTTTGGATAAGGCTAAATCTATAGATTGAATAGTCGGAGTATTTTAATTGTACAAGTATTATACATCTGAGGAACGTTCACTCGAGCCTTTCTGCATTCTTAAGCTTATTTCTAATACAAAAAACATGATAGGTTAATTTTTATCATAGAGAATATTCATCTAAATGCGACCCATGGAGAATACTGGAAGAGGAAATGTCCAGCCTAGAAGTGTCCATTAATGCTAGACCGGTTCTGGGCCGATGTCCAGTAGATACTCTCCGGATCTGGAATGTCCTGCGCCTTCAGTGACTCCGTTAGATTCTTCCTCGCCAGGATCTCGGATCTGTACCATAGGCCTTTTGTAAGGAAGACCTCGGATCTTTTCCTTTAGAAGAGCAGGGCTATACAAAAATGGACGAAACCTCTGTGCGTTCTCGACTGTGGAAAGTTGTGATTGTGATCTCGTGATGTATCTGGAAAGTGTGAGTATATTTTTTTCTCGATTCTTTACACAGTGCTTTATTATTCTTCTGCCTCGTACATTTTTCCTAGTTATTTATTAATGCTAATAAATTATTGAATAGATCATAAATTTGAGTAACGCTACTTATACGGGATAAAAACCATGCACCAAAACAAACTTACCACCACCATTCTTAATTTGTATATAAACGAAACAACTTCAATATACTTTGGTTGTTGATAAATTTTATTTTCAGAAATAGTATAATCTTTAAACAAACTTCTGCGATGAAGTTTATGTAGTAACTAAGCTGTCAAAAATACACATTTCAAACTTTCAATGTTTGAAATAGCAAGCATAAAATATTATAATTATGTAGCAGTTTACCAGTTTTAACTGAGTGATGATATTTAATATAATTTAAACTGATAGTACTTTAAAACTGGTTAAATAAAATGATAGAGTGGAAAAGGCCATAACTACTTATTTAAAAGTGCTTTAATTACTTATACAACCATCGGTGATCGGTAATGTAGTTTTTTTTTAGACCCTTAAGTATTTTCATGGTTTTATTTCAAATAATACGTTAGAGTTGATATTTATATTTTAGTATTCGTTTTTTTGGCTTTAAATTTAAAATTATTTAAATTGATTTAGACAAAACCCATTCCCCCACGTACAAGTAAAATAACACAGTCAATTAGGAACATCTCAGATATTGCGGACAAAAAGATCATTAGTGAAAATACAATTATATGTAAGCTTTTATAGTTTGTTAATTTTAACTTATTAATATCGTAGTTAAATTCATTAGGTTCTGATATACCCATTATTATGATGATTATACCCATATAAATATTTATATTATGCCATATATCAGAGTTAAGAAATGTACTGTTTCGTCCCACTGTATAAGAAAAAAGACTTTCTGAACAGACGGTGGGCACTTGTTCTACATCGAGTCCAGCTAACGCTGTGACCTTTATTTGTAGTATTCGTTTTAGAATTTCTATCCTTATTTTATATATTATCCTCATAAAGTTAATTAAATAATTAAGTTAAAACAAATTAATTATTAAAATAAAAATGGATAAAATAGTTTAATCCTATGAATAAAGTAGATTTAAAGAACATTTAATCCTGCTCTGCAAAGTATATTTCTTTGAGTCTAAATCTACGTTTATATTTCTAGCCATCATTAAATTTATAATTGTTTGTAATATTTTTAAGATGAGTTTTCACCTTTCCATCATCTTTGAAACACTGCATAAATGTTCTTGTAAATTTTCCAGACTTTACTTGGTGTTTCTTTTAATTTAAGTAAAGACGAAAAATTAAATTCTGAGTTATTATAATAATAAAAATATTGAGTATTAAAAATTATTTCAATTCGCTTTGTGATTAATAAATTATTTTTAGTACTTATCGATTTGTTAATGTTTATTGCTCATAGGTTTGTAATGTAGAGGTTTTTGATAGTTTTATTTTGCATTTAAGTTAGTCAATAAATTTTTTGGAGTGTTAAGTTTCTTGTTTTCATATTTTTTTTAAAAACAAAACATTTTCGATGATTAAATTTCAAATAAATACAATCAAAGAAACTTTAGAGAAAGAAATAAAAAAAATAAAAAATCGGCAATTAACATCTCCTTTAATATTTGTATCAGAGTAAAAACCCAGAGAGTGGTATTAAACATCCTGTTATCATATAAGATGTTACAAGTTTCATCATCATTTTTAGTCTTTTTCGAAAATGCGTTTAAAACCGACAATATTAATTGACATTTCTGGCGATGTGATTTCAATAAAAATAAACCGATGGAGGGTCTTGGGTTACAGTAGACACTGTACTGATTCTAAGCCAACGATTTTGCAAGGCGGTGATTGGACCTAGATCATACTCCAATGTTAGCTCCAATTAAGGGTATCCAATTTAAAGTGACTGGATGTCTCCGAAAAGGGTCTGCATACCCCACAGAGTTAAGCATCTTAGAGCTCTACGTAGTGTGTACTTAATCCCCGCTCAAACCTGTACTAATTTTAAATGTATAATTTATTTTTCATACTAATTTTCGTTATTTGTTTTGGAAACACTCTCATTATATATTTATATTGATCTATCCACTTTTAATTTTCAATTCATAGTTTCAACAAGCATTGGTTTTTTTTTTTTAATACTTCTCATGGGCATCATTATTCTGTATCCTGTACCAATCTCTTGTGTACATTTCCTATTCATTTTCATCTATAGTTCCAGTACAATCTGGGATACTCCGATTTCAATTGAGTGAATTAACGAAAGTACGGAAGGGTATTGTATTGGATTGGCGTGGGAAATGTTATCCTAGGAACTAGGCCTAACTATGTGCTCGAGCAGGTGAAATTCCTGCGACTGTTGAATAATTCGTGAGCTCTCTTAGTGGAAGGTGTAGATATACACACATCTTCTTGATCATTACCTCAATCTATCTCGGACAAATCTATTTCGGATGCTTCCTACCGTTATAGGGAGCTTTCCTCCGTATTTCCGAAATCCCTAAATGAGGTTTCTTGTTGGTCTTGGTCTCCAAAGCTACGGGCAACATAATGTTTTCTAAGTAATTGATATTTATAGCAATTCGAAGTTGTTATATCCTAGATATCATCTCGATATTACATCTGCATCCCCGTTGAGTAAGTGGTTAAGTCGCAATTTCGTCCTCAGAGAGTGAGTGAACTGTATTGATAGAAGCGGGCTCGTGTCATTATGGAATGGAGTTGTAATGTAAGCGATAACTCATATGCAAGCCAATACCTGACTTAGCCCCTTGATCGCTACAAAAATAACACAACTCCGCTTACCTAAGTACAAAAAACTCATTTTGGAGAAAATTTGACCTATCCACTTATTTACCAAGGCAGTAGATATGCCATATAGAAATGCTATCTTCATATCGACATTATCAATTATTGTTGCTCCACTATATGTTTTTTCAGGGGTGAGCGGAAAAAGAGATTAGATAACATTTTTCTTATATTTTTTGTTAATTTAGCTAATCCTTCGGTACTTACAGAACCTCTCAAGGATCCCTATTAAGGTAGATACTAGTATGATTAAAGACGTGTATGACAACAAAGCATGTTTCCAATGGAAAAAGGATGTATGTAAATATGAAGTCACATATACTTCTTTATATAGTAATTTAATTTTAATAAATTTCTAGTGGACAATGATGATATGCAGTGTAAATACATTAGCGTTCCATACCGGATTCATCCACTCTTCCCATAATTATGTGATCACCCCCTCGGTTCCCAGATCCATCCGCAATGCTTCATCGAACCACAGTTTTCGACAGTTCTTTCCTTATCCGATCCTTGTATATATGGAACTCCATGCCTTCATCCTTTCGTCGTCTATTTAATTTTATACAGAAACCGCCTGTTTAATCATTCCACATCTATACTTTTCCCATATAAATACTGATTTCATTATGCCCATTTTTTGGCCCATTGATTGCCCATTATGCCAATTTGAAAAATTGTTCTATTAGTATATTAATCAAATTAATTTTTTTATTTTTAAATAATGCTTGTCTTGCAATTAAAAGTACTTTTTAATTGATAAAAAAAATTTTTTCTGCGTGTAATTTTATACATATGTAAATATTTACTATTTGTGTCTTTCTTATCAGCCACTGTTAAAATATTTTATCAATTTATTATAGTTAGAAGTCGGCTCTTAATTTCAGTTATCATATGTATATGTTTATTTTTCTGTTTTTTCACCCTAATAAAATTAAAAATGACATTTCATCATTCTATAGGATTTTGTAACAATAAATAACGAATTGGCCGATCTGTTTAGAGTTGTAGAGTTATGCAACATATCTGAAGACTAGGGAAAAAAAACCACACTTAAAATAGTATAAACTATTACTGCCGATAAATACACGGAACTGACTATATATGTATGGAAAATGGCGATTACGTTTGTGGCAAAGCTGTTCCAACATTAAAATATACAAACTAACGGAACTGACACTGTGCATCCTGCCTACGCGACCTTCGCGCCTTGGGGAAATGTACGGCCTTAGGCAGCGCGATGTCGTAGAGATGTCTCTAGGGGAGTTTATACCTCGTGTTCAAGGGTGTAAATGGTCTCATGTTGCTTATGAATGAAGTCCCTAGTTAAATTAGAAATACTAGAGAAAATCTTGTTTTGTTTAAAACTTCACATATTTATGGTAGAAAGCTATTTCTGTTGGGATCTTTGTATATCTTGGATCCTAAACAGCACAACTAAACAAGCGATATTGAATCTTTGAATGTTGTTTGTCCTCGTTACCTTAATAGGCAATGATGCATTTGGAGAATTTGTTTGATTGATTAACTACTTGTTTGAAATGAAAGTCTCTATTCCTGCAGTAGGCCAGCAAAATTTTTACTTATTTTCATGAGATATAAAATCAAAAACTTAGGAAAAATACACAGCTCTCATATAAATAACATTTAAAAAAACCCCAAAAGAATCAATAATAAATATTCATTTTTCGAATGTGATTTTCTTTTACTAAATTATTCAAAATACCTTAAAATAACATGCAAATTTTTTTCTCGTCCTCCAATTTTTTTAATAATTAATTATGTTATATTACACAATTTTAACCTGTGTTACTGTGGGGCATTTTAAGGTTTATGTGGAAATACATTATAGTTTGTAATATACTCGTAAATTTATGTGTTATGACAATATATTAGGTATAAATGCGTTTAATTTAATTATAATTGTACTTTGTTGTTTAGCAAACACTATAAAAAAGTTCCAATAATATATTTTTTTTCTTTTTCTATTTTTGGTGTGAAACATGCAATTCATATTAATTACAAAAAAAAAATTTTAATTTCGTGAACAAACTTTTGTAATTCTACTACTGCTTGTTTTGGCAAGCCATTAATTTAGCCATACCATTTGTTAATGGTGTATTGTTAATTTTATATTTATATTAATTAGCAACAAATTATGTTTATGAAGACACAATATACAAGACATGTCTCATTTGTAGTTAAAATTTCAAAAATAAAAGTCATTATTATTGAATCATATTTTAATATTTAGTCAATTTACTTAGTTCCGTATTATTTACGTAACGCATATAAAAATATTCATACTATATACCTATATTTAAAATGAGCATACAACCAATTGATAGTCCTATACATTATATAGGATTCTAAATCCTATATAATGTATAGGACTATCAATTGTTGAAACAAGGATTCGAAAAACATTGGACCAAATCCCTTCGAGGGTTATACTGTTTTTTATTCGTGTTTTAGGATTTAATATTTCGATTAAGCAATATGTTCTCATACAACTTAAGAATGTGTTACTGTATTACTGAATTGATTTGTAAATTATTTTTCATGAAAAGATAGAAGGAAAATGACATACTTAATTTTACAAATATAAACATATTAGTTATTACTAATAAATCTGACCAAGTAGCAATCGGAAGTAGCTGGCAGGTCATCGACCCAAGAGATGGGACTGGCTTCGCAGCCGCCCACCGGAGGACCCGAGTTTCGTATATTATTACGTCAGTGCCGTTATACCCGAAGACGATCCAAGGTTTATTAGGAGTACGAGCAGGTACAAGGCACGTGGGATCTCAGGAGTACATGTCTATTGCCGGGTCATTATCACCACTAGTGCCGTGGAATTACGATTTTATGGGAAGCAGTTTACCGCTTAAAACATGTGTGCGATTGCTCTTGCGATTACTGCACGTTCACTACTCGAGTATCAATGGTTATTATCAGGTGAGTTGGAGTGATAATAAAATTAAAGGCTATTGGTTTATATTTGATTTTAATTTTAAATTGCTCGAAATCGTTTATAATTTACAACTTTCAGGAGTTTGTTACAACGCTTAGGGCTTGATCAAAACATTTTTCTGCAGGAGCATGGAACGCAAAGTTTATTGAAAAAACTTCCTTGTTTGGGATGTTATTCTTTCATCAGGTTCATAAAGTAATGAACCTCTGAAACAAACAAAAAAATTAATTATAAGCGCATATAAATCTACAGCCTCCGCGAACAAGTGGTTCAGTCGAACTTTGTCCATTGAGTACTAACTATATTGAGGGAAGTGGAGTCGTGTAACTCTTGTAGTTTTTAGATTGGAATGTAGTTGTAATACAAGTAATAACTTCTTTTAAAGCCAAATCCTGTTTTAACCCCTTATTGACTAAGAAAATTGATTCTGCTTCTTTAACACGTTGACTGCCATCTACGAGGTAACTCGTAGATTGCGTTCTTTTCTAGGACACCAACGGCGAGTTATCTCGTCCTGTGTTTACTTGCCTTTTTTTGTGCAGCTATTATTAAACTCTATGGACTAGTTGCACATCATAATATAATGTGTTTAAATCAAAATATCATTTTAGGCTAGATTTTTTAAAATTGCCGTGGCAATCAACGTGTTAAGGACGAAAACCTTATTTTGAAGACTTAACTATTCATTAGCCAATATATACACACACATATATTTATATTCCCCATAACGGGCTACTTGGGGGCCAACTCTGTAGTGCCCTTCCATATATTAAGAATATGGACAGGTACAAATCGGTTAAGATCCAAAGGTTATAGCTGTTCCGGGGTCAGCAGGAGTACGAGGACCATATTTCTTTCGTGAAGCGAACCGTTGTCTGACCAAACCTCCTGGTGGATATTTGACTTTATGTAAAACCACAACGTGATTGACGTTAGTATTTCTGAAGAGTTGGGTCATCACTCCTACAAATGGATATGAGTTATCGTGGTGTGGGGTGTGTGGATTATATTTCATCTTCTGGGAGGTTAATCATTTGTATTATCTAGTTCCTGTAATTAATTAAAATCTCATTTCTAACAGTTAAAGTACATTTTCGTAGAAAGTAGTAACATTTTCGTACTAAGTAGCAGATAGATTACAATGCCGTGGCATGAAACTAGTTGTTTTTTTTTGGGTTTCTCAAATAAATGTTGAACAAATGCACGGTTTCATTTCAGTATTTATGTAGTGTTTAAATTCCAACTCTGTAGGCGAATTTCACATTTTAGCGTGTTATGTTACACATTGAAAAAGTTATTTTCCTATTTTTTTGTCTCGTACCACTTTATAGGGCTAGCCGATAAAGCGCAATGGACACTTGAAAGATATATTTTTGAAAGATTTTGTTTTTTTTTCTTCTTTTTTTTTTTTTTTTTTATTACCAGCGCGAAATAAATAAGGCCGGAACATGAAAATCTAATATTTTCATTTTTGTTTACAAAACACTAGATGAAAACTTTTGATATTCACTTTGAATGTAAATTAACTCTATATCAGTTTTGTATATTAAATATTTTTACGCCCTTTTCATTAATACCCAAATGGTTCATCTTCTTGATAGCGCAGTAGTCCACTGATGGACCCAGCACTCTCTAATTTTTTGCAGCGGCTTACAATTTTTGGTGGTGAACAATTTTTTATTGTTATTCTGACTCCTGAAAGGTTCCCCGAACTCCTCTTTATTGTCTTATTGTTAATTTTCGCTTAGTCTTTAGAATCTTTATTCTTCGTGAGAGAAGAAAAGGATTTCAGTCCTAGCAATCGTTATCCATTATTTTTTTAAAAGAAAATTGTTTTTTATTATTTGTTTATCTTCTCTTCTTCCAATATCAGGTCGCATGACAGTATATAATTTCTGCCAATCATTTTATCACAGGCATCATTATTGATTGCAGAGTCCTAATATTCTTGGTGAGCCAAGATTGTTCATCGATACTTACTTGCTTCTTCCTTCTCCTGTTCAACCTTCACCCTAAAATCAAGATTCCAGTGTTTCGTTATCCTTTGAATAAAGGAATGACAGTTTTTTAAATCATTTTTAATCATTAAATTTCTTAAAATGTTCACTGCTTTGAAAAAAATCTGACAAGGGGATGTAAAAGAAAACATAAATAAATAAATACAAAAAAAGAGTTCATTTGACTAGGTACCGCTACTATCAACCCTTTCAGATAATTTTAACTATAAAACTCCAAAATAGATTAAAAATAAATAAAATATTAGACTTTTGAATATATGAACCCATAAATATCCGAGTATAATAAATGATAATATATAAATATAGTTATACGTTGGCGATAAAATCACGTTCCTCTCTCCCGGTATCAAGTCCGTTAGCGCTCGAGGAACCTGTTCCTATAACATTATTCAAAAAGGCTTCTTTCAACAGTTGGAAGAATATTCTGAGGATGAGTGTGTCAGGGGCGAAATTATCATATTTTTGGCCAAAACGTAGCTAAAAGAAGGTACCATTTGATACCAAGTTTAGCGGACATTCTTGCACGACAGGACCCTAAGTTAAAATCAGTGGCTATTACTCAAAAGAACTAACTGTTCGCCTCCCCGATGGCCTTTGGTAGTCACGTACGAGCGCATGGCCCCGCTGGTATTTTTACATTGTTTTAATTATAATTTTTATTGTTATTATTATTATTATTACCTACTGATTTTTCTTTATTCATATTACTTGTTTCATATATATTTTATTAAATATACAAACAATTGACGAAAAAAGATGCCGCTATTGCGAATATTTCTATCTTACTGGCACAATCGTCTGCAGATACATATATATTTATTTATTTTGCAGAATGCTATTATGACTAATTGGACGATGCTACAATGGGATTCTGCCTATCCAGGCATAATCAGGATAGGGATCTTTAACGAGTACCTGACACACCACAAGCTCGGATCCTCCATTTAACGTTCCACCCGAAAGGCGCTTTGCCCAAGAATTTCTTATTCTCCTAAAAAATCCTAAGCCTATCTGCCGGGCTGCGAACTAGCAATCTTGGGCATAGTAGGCTGTTATGCTAACTGCAGATAATTTGTTGCTATTAATTAATAATGTTGATCAATGTGTACTGAGATACTTAGTTACTATTTGTATTTTTTTTTTATTTTGGTTATTTTTTTAAGTTAATAAAATTATGTATAAAAGCAATTATTCCAAGTACAATGCCAATAATACATATCTTTAGCTATTACTAACGACATAAAAACTCTCAAGTTATTCTATTTTTATTCTTGACTAAAATTTTACCAAGTTACTCATCCCACTACTCTTGATAAGTCAAATTTTTTCTCTATCGTTTCAATATAACTTTAAAGATCATCAAGGATCAAATGGGCGGTAAGAAATTTGATTTATTCCGAGGAGTCAATAGTTCTTCTTTTCACCATTTCTCATGTGAAGAACTCTGAGTACAGGAGAAGGATCTTCTGACGTTCGGGGACTTTGAGGAATCCTCCTTTCACTCCTTCTATTGAGTCTTAAATACTATTCAACTAGTGTGTGCTGAAATTTCTCCTTGACCTTTAATTTGAGAAATGGCAATTAAATATACACAATAAAGCAGTCAATGCTAGAAAAAATGTCAATTGCTTATAAATTAAAGGGTACCTAAAGGATGGAAATTCTTCTTAGGGCTCTCTAAAATGATATAGTTTTATATTTAGTTGTGCCTAATTATAATAATAATCTATCATAAGAAATAAACCAAAAATTAAAGTAAAACGGAACCATTAAATATAACATAGAAAAAGCCCAACAAGATTTGTTATTAAATTAATATTACTTTTTTATACAAAATTAAAAAAAATTAAAACCTCAAACAGATACATAAAATATTTATTATTATCTCGAAAAATTGAATGATTTGTATTCTTATATTTCAGTTTCTGTTCTGACTTTCGTGTTATAAGACCGGCAGATGAGAAGTGCACACCTTCCAATCTCACTGCAACGCGTGTCCAATTAGAGCAAGATATACCTGCCGGAGATACTTTCTTTGAACCTTTCCCCTTCAATGGAACTTCACATTGTTCGGACGGTACTCAGCTTGTGCCATGCTCTGCGATTCTCCTGTTGCGAGAAATGTCTTTAGTTTAGTGCGTGAAAATTGATTACTTTGGCATAAGGCGTGGAAACTCTTTCTTTTGTTCTCTTAACTATCCATGTGATCTCTAAATCAATGAATGTTCTATGGTAAAAATAGAGTTTCTCTTCTCCCTTCATGGAAAATATGTTTGTCGCATAATAATTTTATGTACAGAATTAATTCATATTTCTTTGGTAATGAATAAAATGTTAATCATAAGTCGCTAGTTCGGTTTTATTTGAGAAACTAAACATTACTCTTTTACTTGGTCCTCTGCCTTATGAATTTAATATTTTTTATTGATGTTATATTTTTGAGATAGAAGGTGGAAAAAAACACCTAACATCACTACAACTTAAAAATTGTTTCGGTCCTTGATTAGGGACTGAACTGTCCCCAAGCTCAACGGCCCAGTTTTCCCTCATTCAAATACACCTAACTTTTAGAACCCGAATGAACCCCAGGTCTTCAGATCCTACAGTTTACAGAATAATTTATTTATTTATTTATAATAAAATAACACAGTCTGTCCCAAACTAGGGAATCTTACTGACTTGGAACCGTACGTTCCTAAAATAAAAATACTACAAATTTACAAAAATACATGTTTTTAATTATTCTATGCATACAACTATACGATTTTTATAAAAAAACTCCTTAGGTTATTCATTTTTTATTGATAAAAAGTAAGCTTTTATACGATACATTATGCCGAAAAAATTTGAAGCGTAACCGGTTACAATTGAATTCCGATACTGGTGAGTGGAATTACGTCTACGGGGTACACAATTGTTTGTATACCATAAAGCGAAAATAAAAATTATATATATCTTATTATGTGCCATGCCATCTAATTAATATTTTTTTTATAATATATTTTTTTTCTGTAGATCCATTTTATTTGTTCAATCTTCTATTAGTATTTGATCCATTTGAGATTAGTGAACATTTTTTTCTAATCATTTTGACATTTTTTTACAGATGCTTTTTGTTTTGTTATCGGTTGTAACTAATCAGGAATATTGGAAATCTGCAAACAGATCCTTGAAGGTTTTTATCTGTTTTTTAATGTGACGTCGGGGTTTCGGAGGTTTGATATTTTTTCTTATAGTTATTAAAATTTGTGTCTATTTTTGCTTGAGAAGTGACAAATCAAGTGAACGGGAGAACTTTCAATATATTTTTTTATTACTGTCATGTTCTAGTCTCATCATAGTAGCTTCTAAATCCATAAGCTAATCTAAGAGCCATGTAACGGATAGATTATAGCGCTCAGTTATGAAAGGGGCTTAAGTATGATGTTTGTAATATTACACAATAAATCCATTCGCCGGGTCATAAAATGGCCTTTAGGATGTTGCAATGTCCTGATTTATATATCTATTGCAACCTAACGTCGTTTCACTCTACTATTCCTGTCTTATTTTGTGGCCTTTCATATACTTCTGTGAAGCACCTGAATTTTTTTTTTAGTTTATTAATGGTTTTACTAATAGTCTATAAGAATATGCTGTCTGTTCCAACCCTAATGAAAAAAAAATATAATGGCTTTCAGTATCTTATTCTCTGAAGTAATAATATTTTATGATAAAGATAGAAATATTTTAGAAAAATTACCTCAAACAAAAAACAGAACAGTTCAGTCTCTACCCAAGGCCCTTAATGGGTTGTTGAGGTACATTTTTTTTTTATAAAGAAAAAATTAAATAAATAATAAAAGTATCATAGATTTGTTGTAAATAAAATTTAAATCAATACACAATAATTAGCGACCACCTGTGCAGCATTAACTCTCTTATGAAGTGTCTTTTCTGCTACCCTTCTTTGGTAGCTCATACTAATGTCTTCCGCGAAATAATAAAAACGTGTAATCATACCTAATGACCATCGCAACCCTAAGCTCCAAGGAGCTCATGGTACTTCTGTAAGTTGGATTCTGTGTCATAGTGTCAATTGCCGTGTTTGATAGTTGCGTTTTGATGATGACTTTTAACGGTTGATTTTCTTCTGTTGCAGCAAGAGATGCTCCGTAGATGAGTGACGATGAATCTGCTTTTTCTCTTCCTCTCTCTTTTCTTTCAAGTTCTCCGGGTACAAGGTAAGTAGAAACATATCACATATATCATATATTGTATACTTAAGTAAGTTTATTTTTATTTATAAAATATATCAAATATTTTATCAAAAATATTAGCAATATAACAGCATCGACATAAATACAATGTTTATTTCATAATTAAAAAAAAATGCTTAAAAATTATATAACATGAAAAATAGGTCTTGACTAGCTTAAACAGTAAACGACAAAAAACAAAAACAAACAACAGAATAGATGCTTTCAATAGAAACGCCAAATCAAAAACTTTGGACAGAGGATCCCCCTCTACAGTATACAAAATCAAATTATAATTAGCTGAAATCTACTGTTTTCTCAAACTACAGACCAAATAAGTTATGGGCGTTAAGGATTTCAAAGTACACAAACAAAAATTGCTATTTAATTACTTATTAATTTTAGTTTTTTTTTTCCTGTACCAATACAAAACAAGAATAGCCTTGTGTTCAGCGCGTAGTAAAGGCTGTCTATTTCTTGGACAAAGGTTGTACAAGTTTGTACTTTAACCGCCAAAATTTGCCTCCTATTTTGGGTACCCACTTTTTAGGGACTGGGTAAGCCCCAGGAGGGTCCCAAATCCCGAAGAATCCATCCCCCGGCTGTTAACGGATTAAATAAAATTTACCACAGCCGGCAAATCAGCGCTCTACCACTCCGCTCCCCTTAAGCCTATAATATTGTTCAAAAATATATGTTATATAAATTATATATAAATATAATTTGAAATTATCGTCACAATCTTGTCATATGTCTGCCTACATTAGAGTAAAACTTAATCGATATACAATTTAAAGGGGGCAAAGAGAATAGGACAGGAAAACTTAATAACCTTCCTTCCCCATCAAGAAAATTCCTGGATCCGACATTGCATTTAAGAGACAATAATTATTTCCCAACTTTGCCTTGTTTGGATTGAGAGAAAGCTTTGAGTATAACGAATTTGATAACTAATCTTGCTTTGTCAACTAGCGCTTGCTTAGTAGCTTCTTTAGCTGTTCATTCATCGAAGATAAACCTTATCTATGAACTTAGTTCCTGCTGGTTTGCCGTATCTCTCTGATGAGAGAATAAAAAATGATTAATTAATGAAACTTTGTTTTTAGCTCAAAGAGCTTGAGCCCTACCTTACTCGTCTCGTACAGAAGAAAGCTATTTTTGCAAGCTTACAGCCTATAACTTTAAGTTAAAATTTCTAGTAATTCATCATATTATTTATCCATTAATCATATATTTGTTTATTTAAGAATGAAATTCATTAACTGAGCTTATTATCTATGATATGGTGTTCAAAGAAATAAACGGTAATCGCTATGAAAGGAAAAGTTAAGTTGAGTATTACAGTGTCAAAAATTATACTTATACAAAAATTAATTATACCATTCTTGTTTGTTGCTTTGATAATCGTATATTGTTTTACGTATGATAGATGACGAAAAAAAGAGAAAATACTTGTATTATAACATGTATTGTACTTGTAAGTAATTGATAGCTCTGTGTTTATTTAGATAAAAAAATTTAGTTGAAACTGATACAATTTAAGGTATAAATAAAAAATATCTCCCTCTTGCTTTACGCCTCTCTACCTCTCGAGATATTCACAATTGGTATCTAGGGCAGCATTCCTGGTCACTAGAAGTTATAGATGATCATTTTGTCGTAAATTGAGATTTTTTAAAAATTTTTATTATTCGATGTCAGAACCAAAGAACGAATTTTCTTCTTAGTTTACCGGCACCAGCTGAATTAAAAGATAGTCCTTCACAGCTATTTAAAAATATTATAAATAAAAATAGTAAAAAAAATAAAAATCTCCCATGTATTTGAAAATAAAATTTTGTCTCCAAACTTGTCTATTATCTCACCAGAAAACCGACTGTGTTTTTGTTGTTATGCAAGTAAAAGAAAATCGTCCTAGATCCATCATTGACATAGATTTGAAGCCTAGGCCTAAACATAAAATGTGAGAATGAATTCCAATGCTAACTACGAGGTATCAATTTCAGCGCACCGCTATAAATAAATAAAAAAACGATAGCCTTATTAATGGCAGCCCAAAAAATCTAAAAATCTTGTTGATTTTTTAAAGTTTCGTTTTGTTCTCTGTGGAAAAATACTTTATAGTCATTAGTTCGTTTTTGCCATTATCATTAATCAAATAGTTAGTTAAGTTTGTATGATTTTTTGAAGGGTTGCCAGTTTCGCTGTAGTGTCAGTTCATACAATTTCATAAAATCTATTGTTTTTTTTTATTTGGAGATTATATAACTGGAATGACAATTATTGTTAATCCAAATTTTACAAGAGGTAAAATACAAAACCAGCCTAGTGTGAACCTAATGATTGCTGCGTTGTAACCTGGTGGTTTTCTTTGGCATTATTTCACGACCATAACCCGAATTCAATCCAAGAATTTACTTAAGTTTTAGAAAAATAATCTGCTTGAAATGAAAGTGTGGAGTATTATACATTTGGTTTACGATATTCAAATACAGGATCAATAAACTACTGGTATCTATTTTATGACCATTCATCACCGAAATTAGTTACCTATTAACATCAACGATGAGCTTTCTCTTCTGTTTACGATCCCGACTAATGATGGTTTAGTAAATTGCTAGTTCGCATTCCGTTTTGGATATTTAAATTGCTGATGATTGTCTGTGATTTATTGTAATTTAACCATCGGTACACGTGCTGCTGCTATCTGAAAAAGATATATCGGAATAATATTAATGTTCATCACCATTACTATCACTTAGTTCAGGATGGCAAACCAGTTTTTTACGATCAAAATGTTGTTTCTTATGATGTATACAAATAACTAATTGGGAGATGCTTTCAAGAAGAAACATTTTTTACTAAAATTATTAAACCTGGCTGATTGATTTGGAAAATTTTAATAAATTTTATGTGTAGAATAATTAATTCTGGATTAATCAATTGGACCTTACCTAATCGGGGATATTTTCCGTTTTGATCATAAATCTAGTTTGTCAGAGAGGGCGTTGTTTTAAATAAACCCACATAAATCTATTTTATTCGAAATACTGATCGTCATCTTATCATAAAAAACGTAAAATAAATATTTTATTGTTATAATAAAGAAAATTTAAATGTTATCTGTGGTATACATAAAGGTAAGTTTGATTTCCGATAGGTATATTAGCAAAACCAAATGGTAAAATCATTAATATTCTACAAACTAACATTAATAAATAAAATACAAATTTAATAATTAAGAGGTTAGCTGAGTAGAGTGCTGAGTTGTTGTTTTGAAGGCTCCTTGTTCAAATTCAACTATTGTAGATAAATTATTTTATCACTTAACAGCCACGGATAGACACTGTGGGATTTACAAATCCACGTTCGGCTCAACCTGCCTTTACTCGTATCTACCCTTAACTAGATGAAAACTGGCTGCGGAGCGTAATCTCGGAAATCCTAACTGCACGTCCGTTTTCGTAGAAACGGTACAGTCCCTAACTTGTACTGAATCCAAGACCCTTCCTGGGTTTTAGTGGTACGGTTTTCATTTTTTATCTAAAACAAATTTCACAAAGCCAATAAAGTTTTTGATCATATGCTAGTCAAGTACTGTTTGTTTTTATTATTTTAGCTCAAACATATTACTATGGAAATGAAGATTTTTTATTCTATGTATTTTACCTAAACATTTTCTTAACAATATATCTCATATGAACAATATACATATCGCAGTAGTATTTCTTAAGTGACACAACTCAAAAACCTGTGTTTTTCGGTGGTGAGTTATGACCATGAAAATAATGAGTAAACATCTGTTTATCACTCATCAAAAGAGTATCACCCTACTAGCCTCAGAGCTTGTCTGCGAGAAGGCACTTTTGTAACTCATAGTTTCCTAATGTTGTTCTTAGCTAACTAATAGTTTTTCCTTTTTTTCCAAATAATATAGGTCTTTGACTTTGATCAGGCTAGAAATACGAGTGTGATATCATGTTACTTTATTTAAGTTATTTTAAAATAATTATAACCTTCTCTATAAGAATGTACATAATAAATTAATATTTTTTATTTATTTATTAATTATGAAATGTATCTCTTCTTTTCCAGGTTGCCAGTTCTACCCAATCGGCGAATATATAAGATTCGTCAGGGTTCCCGAATCTTTGGAAATCGGTTCCGAAATTTTGCTTGTTGAGGTACATCCGAGGAGAAATCTCTCTATTCAGCCAGTAGATCTGGTAAGTTGTAGTATTTATGTAATGTTTGGGTTTCAGCTAGTTACTTTTAGATTGTGTGTGTGTGTGTGTGTGTGTGTAGGTATTTCACTTAAGATGGTTCTCTCCTTTTTGTTTAATGACTGGAATTTCGAATTTATATAAGATTATCTCTGCGTATATGCTTTCTAACATAAACATGTTACATATAAAATACTTTGCATCTTGAAAACACTTTCCATTCAGGCCTCTTCTTATATATAATTGATTGTAAAATTAAATACCCTGGCAGAAGCGAGCCCATCACAACTAACGATACCGGCAACTCAATTCGAAAGTGAGCTCTCCACGCTCTCGTGGTTTTATCAGCAAAATTAATGACCCAGTTTCCTTGTGTTTTGCTAGCTTGGTGTTCTCCAGTAACCCTCGGGTATCTTCCAGTAGGATTCCAAGAGGCCGTCACGACTTCCAGCCATTCGGTTAACCCATGTCCCAGAATATCCTCCGGCACGTTGAAGTAGGTGGATAATTAGCCCCTATAGAAGATACTTTGCACGGTAGCGTTGCGGAATTGAGGAGAAGTCGTTTGATTCTCTCATCAACAATCGTCCATTCTCATGGCTCTGAAGACATCCTGTTCGAATGATGATCCTTTAATGGTGTGGACACTTCTTTAGTCTGTGTCTAAGAAAGTATATGATGACCATTTAATTAATTATAAGAGATGTTTCTGGCTTGATGAATTTATTAGTCATTTAATATTTAAAATATGATAATCCAAAAACTAAATGAAATATGTTGGAAATTCCTGAGAATATGCCAGATTCTAACGTAAGGAGTAATTAAAAATTTAATTTAATTCATTTATGTTATTTAAAAATTAATATTTATTAATATTAATATTAATTTTATTTTTTATATTCAATATTAAATATTAATCTCTTCAGGAGGCTGTTCTGAACTCTAAATATAATAAAAAATAAATATTATTCTGTTAATAACAACTAAAGTTTCCTTCAAGTAACGTTTAGAGTTAGAAACGTAACACAAGTGATAAAAATAATAATTATAAAATTATAAACTTCTTATTTATAATACTAATTATATTATTAAAATCATTTTCACTCAAGCTAAAGGTTTATTTAAGTTATAAAATAAATATCAGACAAAATAGTTTAAATAATTATACAATAAAGAAAATAAATAAATTAATTCGTTTACTATTCGTATACATAATAATAACAGCGTATAAAATATTATTATTTTGTTGGTAGCCTTCTCTATTTGTTGATGAAGTTGTGAATTTATAAACTTTTCCTTTCTTTATTTTTTGCATGATAACATACTCATGATTATACTTTTTCATATTTAATAAAACCACCTTCAAGTGTTATTATTCAAACATATTTGTTTTATTATTAACATTATAATTTAGTATATATTATTTATTTAGTGTCTATGTTGTAGTTGCGGTGATGAATTACCGGTACTTTAGATAAGATTGAATAATATTTGGTGGCTTAATTTAAATATGGAAATTAGTAATTTAAATGTGAAAATAACCTATTTTCTTTTATCTTTAACCAAAACCAAAAGCGTTAGTGGAATGATACCCATAATTTTACCATTTTTCGATTTTACTTACGAATGGAGTATTGAATTCAAATACATAAAATATTTGTGAATTTAAGGATTTTCTTCATTATAATCTATTCTATATCTAATATATGTATATCAGTTTTAATCAAACGCTTTCACCCACTAACTAGATCAGCCATAACGTTTGAATGACACCCATAACACCGAAGGGTGATTCAGATGATAATGGTATTGTGTTGGGCCTGTCATTCTGTTCATGTCTGGGCGGGCACATCAGTTTCAGTCAGAGCTCCTTTCATAAAAGTAATCGTCTACGCATAACATAGAATTATATCATAATATAACACATTATAATATAATATGTGATTATTTTTACAGAGCAACCCTGTCCAAATTTCTGCTCTCCAAATAAAATACTCTCAGAACGTTCTTCCGTATGACGATTTCACGGTTTCGGAAGAAGAACAATATGCAGGAAAAGGCGGCACTTGCAATTTCGAACCAGCTCAACGAGAAATTTCACTTTCGTGAGATAGTTTTTTGTTCAATATTGTCTCGCAAAATAATTTTGAAAATGTTAACATGGTAAATATTAACAATAAATCACGACTATATTGTTCGAATGAATGTGCTTTTCGAAATTAGTTTTAAACATATTGCCCATGGGAAATGTTTTGGATTTTTTAAAAATAACTCGACCCCTGGCATAACTGTTTTAATTGCATATAAAGACGGAATACATTTTAATGATCTAATATTGATTACCTACCCAGCAAGTTAAAAACAATTTACTATAAGACTGTACATGTTATTGACTTGATAAATTATAATTTTTTAAACTAAAAGGGACGTTTATTAATTTAAAAACACTAAGCTGCAAGCCGATTAGAATTTACTATGGTTTATAGCATTCATGGTTCACATCAGTTTATCTCCACTTCCTTGATCAAATACCGTCCATTTAGAATCGATTTTTAACCTAATATGTTAAAGCTGCTAATGACCTTATAGCTTATTATTTTTAAACATATTGCCCAGGGGGGCTTTGTTGCATTTTTAAAAATTAACTCGACCCCTGCCATAACTATCTTAATTGCACATCTTAGAACTATGATCATATGGCATATTTTTTAACTTTTTTTTACTATTGACCTATGTAATCAACTTAGCAACAAAAAAAAAAATTTATCTACATATACCCTACTTCATAACCCTACATTTCAAGATATATAAAATCCAAAAATGGGGAAAATAATTTTCTTGCAGCCCGGAGCTTTTCTCTGGGAATCCTAGTTATTTTTTTCTGACTGGCCCACAAGTTAGCCCAGGCTTATTCCAGCTATTTTGTTTTTAAAAATATGACCGATCGAGACGGCTCAGTATTGACGAGAATTACTATAACCATATAATTATATGGCATATTGGTTGCATATAAACATTCATATATATATATATATATATATATATATATATATATATATATATATATATATATATATATATATATATATATATATACTATGTTGTTATAATGATACCGTTAAATTTAACATTGTAAATCATTAAACAATTATATAATGATTCAAAGTATTTTTATTTAAATTTCTATCTAATAGTTACGACTAATTGCACTTACGGAATTATATATATATTAAAAGGAATTTGAATATATATTTTTTTTAACTTTTACAACCCTTCAAAGTTGAGTTAGAATATTAGTAATTTAAATATAAATTGGCGTTAGAGAGGGTTTTTCCAAACTTTTTTCACACGGTGGCATTTTTAAGTTAATATTTCAAATAACTATTAAATAAAATATTAAATACGACTTATATGACGGAACTGAGGTTCACACAATTTTTTTTCATAGAAATTTTAAAAGGTAGCAACTCGGTTTCTAATATTTCCGTCTAGGTATAAGTGGAGAAATCCTTTTTTGAATTATTGCTATGCGTAATCTCATTGGAAGTAGCAACATAAATCCAAACGGATAGAAATTAGTTTTGCCATGGTTCCGCTTTAGCCATTTTATAATAATGTAAAGTGTTACATAGTGGCTAGATCTGGTAAAAGGTGAACTAACCAGAGAATTTATTAGCTTTCCCATTAATTATAAATCTGAAGTAGTTTTTGTATGCTGCTGTGATATTTCGGCTGGCCTCTGAAGTAGAAATTAAGGCTATTATTCTTTATGGGGGAAAATGTACTTATATAATATAAATAAATATCAGTGTAACCCTTATAAAGATATGAATTAATCCATAAAAAAAACTAAATATAATAACCTATTTAATTTCATTAGATTATCTTGTTCTAAATTTTATGAATACATTGAAACCACGTATCTTGGCTTCAGAGAGTAAAGAATATCCCGGAAACTGTACGTGTTTATTGTTCCGCTCTCAGTATAGGAGTACATCATAAAATTTCACTAAAAAATAAATCAATCTTGAAGTAAATAATAGAATTGTTTCTATTAATGTATTGATTCAACAGGAGAACTCTCTAATGGCGTGTATTTCATTTTTCACTTTAGTTTATTCTTGATTGTTTTATAAGTTTATATCCCAATGGAGAACATTAAAATTTAAAAATCAAACAAACTTACTCCTGATGCATTTAGGAGTCACTAAACCCTAATCATAATAATAACTTTTGATTGCTACTTGCTTGTAATGCGTGATGCATGTTAGAATCTACGAAGTTTCTGTATCTTGTAATTGATTTATACAAACGATTCTTGTTTGTTTAGATACATTCTTCACAATTTTCTAAATGTCTAAAATTCAGAAAATTTACAATAATGTCTTGAAATAATTTACAACTTGTATTTTTTTCGATATCCGAAATTGTTATATTTAGCAATATATATTAGCCATATATAGGATTTTGAATAAGTGATAAATTATGTTTTCTTCCACCAAGTATTTCCAATGTTTAGTGTGTATCATTATTTTTTTTTATTAATTTAGATTTCTGACTTTCCCTTTCATTCTGCGGTGAGTGCGGTATTTTATTTTGCGATTCTATTCCTCCAATCTTAAATGGTTTGTATTTTATATGAATGCACAATTGAGATCTATTGCTAACTGACTTTTAATACTAAATATGTCGATAAAAAAAATGTTTTTGATGAGCCATTAAACACTGTTGTTTCTATAAATATCATGAAAATGTATGAGCTAAACCGAATGCAGTAAACAAGAGCTCATCCTCCTGGATCTTCAAACAAGGAGGCAAAAGGACATCTTGACAAACAACTTTGCACTCGGCTAACACAAACAATCCACTCTCTTATTGTTAAGGGCTGTTTACTTGCAGCGGTTGGCCTGTTCCAAATCTCAACATTAATTCAAAACAGTTTTGTAAATCAACGAGCAAATGGTGGAAAAGCAGCTACATTTGCTATGACACAGCCATTATTTTATTCATCTAAGATTCCACAAATGGAAAATCAAAATCTAAACAACAAAATCGAGCCAAGTTAGCTTCTCCATACTCCGTGTCCAGCAATCTTGCGACTAAGTACCTTCTAAAAGCTACGTTCATTATCTCGGACTATTCTAGGGCGAAAGAGGTTACATGGAATAAATATACAAAATTAAAGGCAAGAAGTGACATGACGCTAAAAACAACTATCACAACTTTTAGACTGCAGATCTTCACTTGACTTATGGAACAAATTACTAATCTATTACATACTAAGGTATACCCGTATAAGAACATAAAGAACAGAACACTGGGGTTCACTAAACAACGTACATATCGCTCTAGCCAAAACCTACTTGTTTGGAAAAACGGAAAAATATTAGTGACCTTGGAATAGCATTAGGATGTGCGCCATATGGAGTGACACAAGTGGCGTCTGGATGACAAGCTCTGACGCAAGGTTGATATAGTTTTGATGAGTGATATTGATATATTTTATGTTCATAACTCGGAAAAACACCGATTTTTGGGTTGTGTCTCTTAGTCAATACTAGGACGATATACAAACAAACAATCAAATATTCTATGATAAATTGCATATTCTAGTTTAAAAAATGAATGTATATTTAATAAGAAAATATTCGACTTTCTTCGGCCGGTTTAAGCTTAAGACATTTTTCTACCAAAAATTTAAACCAAATTTCTACAAGATGATATGGTTGTTCTTACCGAACAAAAAATATTTTTAAAGTAAAATGTCGACATTCCAATGTTTAGCTGTGGAAAGGTTGTTATGTGACCGAAACATCAGAACGTATGACAGTAATATTGCCGTAGACGAAACCGCATGAGAACATCTCCGTACGTATATTCCTTTACCTCGCTGCCAAGAACCGCACGCATGTAATAAAATACAATTTTCAAAATCTGTTACTAAAGGTTACCTGTGGTTTATTGTAACAGGATTATGTAATACTCTAGTTTCCAATTACGTATATATCTATTCAACTTTGATTTTTTTGTTTTATATGTTTATCTTATTTGTTTTGTAGTTGTATTACTGCACAATTGAGGGTTAACCGATACGATGGATATAAACCATCCATTACAAATGCATTCTGTTGCTTTGATTACCTACAAATAACCACTGATGGTAAAATGTTTTTTTTCTTTCAATCTAAGAAACTAAACTGAATTTGGAAACGTTTAATAAGTTTAGTAAATATTTTGTATATTAAACTTATTGTTCCAATTTCATAAAAGCCACAGTTTCTCCATATTCATTTTGTTTTATCATAAAGATGCATATTAAAATATAAAAACGATTCAAAACTCTTGAAACATTTATCGAAAATAAAAAATTTAAATTATATAGATTTAGACGTGATCATTATTATAATAAATTACAGAAGTATCAAATAATAATATTTCATTTTTAATCTTTATAATATAATCTTGATAATAATAGATGTGATGCTCTCTTAAATTTCCAGGCAATATTTGTAATCCATTAAGGGAGAGGAGTGGCTCAGTGGTAGAGTACTGAGTTACCATGCCGGAAATCCTGCTTCAATTCCCGCTCCAGGCCATGATTTTTATTTAGTCTGTTTGCAGTGGGAGATGGATCATATAGGATCTAGGACCCTCCTGGGGCCCACCCAGCCTCTATAAAATATTGTAAAAATAGGGTACCCAAAATAAGGGGGGGAAATCTGGCGGTCGAGCGTGACCTAGGACAAGTCACCTCCTTGCAGAACCGTTGTCCATGAAACAGTACAGTCTCTACCATGTACTGAACCCCAAACCCTTCATGGGTTGTAGTGGTACAGATTTGTAATCCATTCCTCTGGGTTTTCTTCTGGCCTTGACCGTGTAGTTATTTGACTACACGGTCGAAGCAAGAAGAAACACCTAATACCGAAGCATCGGAAAAACATTTTCAATCCCAGATTAACCTCTGAGGAAGCTTGCAGTATGACCAGCGAAACTTATGCGATCAATTTGACAATACGTTCGAAACCAGGAGAACGCCTTTAAAAATGTTGGCCGTGCCAATTTAGGAGAGTATCAAATCTGTTATTATCAAAATTACAGTAATAAAATATAAAAAGGTAGTTAATAGATTTGATATTAATAAAATATAATATTAAAAAAAATTAAATGATAATAATTTGTATTTCTTTCAAACATTTTGTATTCATATTATTCGGAACATTTGTCTTTAGAAGAAAAATACAAATGAAGTTTAAATGGTTTTAGAATTAAGTACTTGTATTTCGCATTTAATTATCATAATCACCAGTTTGGATTCCGAGCATCCCACTCCACTATTCAGCAATGTCATCGTGTGGTGGGTGTAGTCTCCTCTGCATTAGAACGTGGATCATATTGTTTGGGCGTCTTTCTTGATGTGGAACAGGCATTTGACCGAGTCTGGCATCCGAAATTACTCTACAAACTCCGTCAATTCCTACCGCCTACCTACTTTCTCATCCTTCAATCCTATCTCACAAACAGAACTTTCCAAGTAAATCATAATAATGTCTATTCATCCCTATTTTCCCAATCTGCTGGTGTTCCTCAAGGTAGTATCCTTGGCCCAATCCTTTATACAGTTTATACAGCTGACATCCCAACTCATCCTAATACTATCCTTACCACGTATGCTGATGATACATGTGTATTATCTGTCAACACCAATCCAGTTATTGCATCCCAAAGCCTCCAATCCCGTATCACTGATCTTGAAGAATGGTGTCAAAACTGGAGAATTAAAATAAACTCTCAAAAATCGCATCAAATCACTTTTACCTTACGTCGTAAACCAATGACTTCCTGCCCTTCAGTATCCTTTAATAATATCCCACTGGTGCCTGTAGAACAGATCCGATACTTAGGGTTGCATCTTGACAAACGATTAACCTGGAATCCTCATACGAGACTGAAAAGACAAGAAACCGCTCGACGTTTCAGGGTACTTCAACACTTACTAGACAAACGCTCTAAGCTCCCAATGAATTACAAAAGACTCATCTACATGACCATCATACGACCTATTTGGACCTACGGAGTAGAGCTTTGGGGCTCCACTAAGCCATCGAATTCCTCTCGCATCCAATCCCTACAATCCAAAATCCTTCGTAAAATCCTTAATGCTCCTTATTTTGTTAAGAATAAAATCATCCGTAACGACCTTAATGTCCCATTTGTTGCTGATTTGGCCCGAACCCGCTATCTATCCTCTCATAACAAACTTCATTTCCACTCAAACCCTCTAGTTTCAAACCTAGCTTCCTCTTCAATTCCCGATAATCCTCCGAGGCGTCTGAAAAGAAGATGGCCCCGTGACTTCTTAGTTGAACTTGTAATTTGAGTACTACCAGTGGGTAGTTTCTCTGCTTGTCATTTTCACATGTCATTATGTATCGCTTAGCCCATTTACTTGTTGTATTTTTTTTATACAGTTGTAAATATCAATAAATAAATTGAAAAAAAAATTATCATATAAAGATATATGATTTAACTATTCAATTTTATTTACTTTAACTATTAAATTGTATATAAGGACAGATATGTTATGTACAAATACTAAATTTTTTTTTTTTTTCTGCACCCGTTAAAATTCCTGCAATAAGATCTGACGATTATCCATTTCAATTTCTCTATAATTGTATAACTCTGTAACTGTTTACATATAATAAAAATACATTTTTATATTTATGTCTGAAGATTTATCTATAATTTATCACTTTTGCGTAGCCACTTAAATATATATATATATATATATTGGTTATTACTTACTGGATATACTTTGGTGCAATTAAAACTTAAAAAGCATAAATTCATTTTGAACATAATAAACACTGATGTAACACTAATCACGCATCTATTTACTTCCTTCTTTTCCTCCACTGTGCAGAATCCTCATGACAACAAGAACCCATTCACCAATATGAATGAAACTTTCCCAAGAACCCACCACTTCCTACCCGACTAAATAGAAAGGCGAGGAAATTCTTTGAATTCTGGAAGTCTTTATTCAATAAGATCATTGACATCTGGTATGTGGTAGTGTCAGTTACCAAGAAGATCTTTTAAAGAACACAGCCTTTGATTGGCATTCATCTCTCAACTGTTATGTAAAACATCTAGGATTTTTAGGCAAGCTCGACGTAGCCGAATGACATTATCGTCCTTAAGATTACTTACAATCGACTTCTTATCGTTAGGATATTATAGAAGATGTTCAGTTCATAATTTTTCAAAGTGTTCTGTTATTAATATAAATACACTGGTTGTTCTAAGCTTAGCACAACGCCAAACGATTTGTTTCTTTTCAGTAATCTATTCATAGTATCAGACAGGGTAACCAAACTTGGTAATAATTATACACTGTTATTACATTTACGTTTTTAGGATATACAATAAAGGTGAGAAAAAAATAAATTAAACTACGAATAAATAAAAAAAGGGTTTTTATCATTGGATTTTAACCACGGAACAGCATTACTTTACTATTCATATCAAAACTGTTATTATTTTATATAATGGTTGTGATTTTTTTATTAATTAAAGAGGAAATAAGTAGAGAAGTTGAAGTACTTATTCTATAACTACAATGAAATAATCGAAATTCAAGAGGAAATAAAGACCAGGATAAAAGGGAGAGAACGCTCGACATAAATTATTTTGCTCTTTTTGACCCGAAATTTAAAAATTAGAATTTATAAAACTGTAATCCTTCTTCAATGTGCTCTTTAACGATTACGGATGAATAACGTCTTAAGATTTTCGAAAATAAGGTGCTGTGGAGAAAATTCGATTCGAAAAATATGAACCTCTGGAGAATTGAAATTACTCAATGCTGAATAGCAGAGCGTGTCTCTAGTTAAAATAGAATTGCTTGTAAGTTTGAGATGGGCTTGTAAAGTTTTTGGGCTTATTAACGAGTGAGTTTCTATTTAGATAGGCCAAGGATAAAGTGGGAAAATTGCGATAAGGGTGATCTTAAGGACTTTGAATTGATAGAAGTTGATAAACAGCGATTGTTGGTATCGTCATCGTCGCTGAGCCGTTTTTGTTAGTATAATTTATATGATAAACATAAACCTAGATGTAATAATAACTTAAGTGCATCTGGTATGGCTTTAGAGTATGAGGAGAACGCGAGAAAGAGTCACGTACTAAATGAAACGGAAGGAGACCGAGGGAAGACCTTGGAAGAAGAAGTCAAGGAGACCTGTCAGAAGAGATGTAGAAAAACATTGGCCAAGGAAAGGGAAACTCATGCTCTACGAGTTGGTTTCTCACAGAGCGTGGAGAGTATAGGTGGAGAAGAAAAAAGGGAAATCAACTAACCAAAAAATGCAAGTTAAGATGCAGTTTTTCTAATATGATGTGTGAAGAAAAAAAAGAAGATTTTTACATGATACTTCACATGTTGATGTGTACATCAACTTTTTACAACTCATTCTTTAATAAACAAGAAAAAACAAATTTAATCATGTATTACTAAACATAGCTTATATCTATTTCGATTAGTAAATTAATTACTTAAACTATAGAAAACCACAAGTCAATTTAAGTAAGTATGGCCGTTCGGTTAAAAGACAGTAAATGACTATTCCTTTAAATTATTAAATACTTTTAACATGTTATAAATTAATTTATTTTCATAATCGTATGTCTTTTTACTCCATTATTCTGATAACAAAAATATTTAAAAATTAGAGCTTTCACCGAACATCAGGTCTTTATACCAAACCTTCGTTTAATGACGACTACATTAAACGTTTCAAACATTAATGTGATTACTCGGAGCACTTTAAACCCATTTAGTTCTTAAAAATGGACAGAAAACGAGTTCATTTTCTCCTCAACTAGTTCCTAGGCTGAAATTGTGGAAGTATTTTTTAAGAAGCATGAGGATCTCGTTCTTATACAAAATATATTTCTTAGGATTTCCTCCATACCTATATAGGATGTTTTTATGTTTGGTTCGTAGTGTGGTCATTGAGATATTAATTAAAAAATAATTTTTTTGTGGTTAGATGTTTCGTCCTAATTTTAATGTCATTATCAGAAACACAGGTTAACGACACCATAAATATTTCCAGTAACAGTGAAAAATACTATAAAAAAAAAAACAGCTCCGATATTAACTACCCGAAAGGTGGGTAATCGTTAAAAGAATTGTAAAAAGCTGTTATGGAAGCTTTTCTTTCACCAGTTATAATACATTTATCTCGTTTAATCAAATACAATTATTTCATTTAGTCGAATAATTTTATTTCGTGTATTTATGTACTTTGAAAGACCAAAAAAAGTGGAAAATATGTTCTATCAGACATGTAATTTTTTTATTTTTATTTATTTGATTGACTACCCACTTGGCATTCGAATTCCTAAAGGAGTTTGGCCAGATTTATTTCATGGTTATTATTTCTTCAGCTGATTTAGATTGTTTATCTACCCTTACATTATGATAGTCCGTTTAAATTCTTCATTAGTTTCGATTTCATGTCGTCATGTGAAAAAGTATACTCATATACAAACAAGGATTAAGAAAAATACGTATTAATAACTCAATAATGGAAAGAAGGCAATGCAAACATAACGAGTGCTGTTAACTAAGTCTTTCACTGCCTTCTGAAGTAAACCATAACAGTTATGAGTTAGGCATGGATATGGTAATTATATCAACGGTCCAGCCTTTCCATATCGAAAAGCTTCTATATGATTACCTTCATTCATTAGGAGCAAAAAATTAACCCTTGATTTCCGATTTAATTTAAAATTAATAAAAGTCTGTTTACTTTCTGTATTAGTTCCTGTTTCATGGTATGTGGGGAAATATATAATATCCTAATTTGCTGACTTAAGGGAATTATGAAAGAGATAATTATTCTTTCATGGAAATAAGGCAATGCAAATCTACTACGAGCTATTAGTCGTGTAGCTCTCGACTGCCTACTGAAATAGGTAAAGGTAATTAAGGTAGGTAGTTTCCATCTTAAGAGTAAAGACTTGTTAATAACACAATAATAAATCAAAAGAGAGGCAGTTGATAAGGTTGCTGGGATATTAACGAGTAGCCTCGGGGCAGGATTCCGCCAGGAGTCGGAGAGAGAGAGCTTCCATTGAATTCTAATTCAGGTTCCTCTGCTGAATACATTGGCGGCCACTTAGCATGAGTAAACCCAGGACAGCAGGTTCCGTTTTGCCCCTTTTATCCTTTAAGGGTCCTTTCCTATTCCTTCTTCAAGATGGTAAATATGTTCTTCACACAGTTTTCGCCTTCGAGTAATCACTTCCCACTTACTTTTCTTCCATTTGTTCCGCTTTTTTTTAGCGTTTGGACCTCGTCATTTTTTAAAAAATGGGACCTCGCTTTCACTATTAAATTTCTCATGATATATCTGAAAGTATATATGGTATATATGTGATAGTGTTCACGGGTTGTAAGGTATGTATCTGGCGAAGGGGTCACTCAGGCCACCGGATATAACGGAGTGCCAAATAGCCAGGCATTAATCTCTGTGTTATCTCAAAACGGGTGGTGTTCTCAAAAATAGTCCTCGTAACCCTTGCCCGTTGAAAATAAACACTATAGTGAATACAGGCTTACATGTTAGTAACACAACCATCATAATTTCGTAACTTTATTAATTGGTTTGCGGCGTTGATATAGAAAAGGTTGTTAGTCAGAAAAAAGTAATTTTAATGGAGAAGTAAAAACTGTTTTGACAACTAAAAATGAATGATTCAATTTTAAAATAGGATCTACCACCGTTCATAAAAACTAAACCCAGTTTTGGCTTACTCTTCTTTCTCTCTTATTGACATGATTAAAAAAAAAAACCTGTACCACTACAACCCATGAAGGGTCTGGGGTTCAGTACATGGTAGAGACTGTACTGTTTCACGGGCAACGGTTCTGCAAGGAGGTGACTTGTCCTAGGTCACGCTCGACCGCCAGATTTTTCCCCCTTATTTTGGGTACCCTATTTTTATAATATTTTATAGAGGCTGGGTAGGCCCCAGGAGGGTCCTAGACCCTATATGATCCATCTCCCGCTGCAAACAGACTAAATAAAAATCATGGCCTGCAGCGGGAATTGAACCAGGATTTCCGGCATGGTAACTCAGTAATCTACCACTGAGCCACTCCTCTCCGTATTGCCATGATTAATTACTACATTTTCAATCATATAAGCTAAAAATTGATTTTTTTTTTGGACTTGCTACCTTCCTATGTCAAAGTTTCATTTTATTCTTTTACGGACATCTGTTATGGTGATAAAAGAAATTCTAATACAAATAATTTATTTAAAATATAATTTAAAGGGTAATAATTCTGGAAAAATATTAGTTTTTCTTTATAAACTCATAGAAGAAGGTGAACTTATATTATCAGAGGAAATATAAGTTTGTAAGGAAAATTGAAGTTTGTATCGGGCCAATGATTGGTTATTAGGAATAATCCCAAAATCAACAAATAAGGGATTTAAGGATAAAAAATACAACAAAATTTTTGACCGCCTAAGTATAATACACCGAAAAATCCTGAATATCCCTTTAATTAATTGTATTAAAAATAGAGGAAAATCACCGAATTTGGCATTGTAATCAGTCTGAAGGCCTCTTTTAAGAGCTTTAAACTCGATATAGTCAATATGGTTAAAGTAGGCATATATCACCTATGCTTTAGATTGGGTTGCCTGTTTGTGTTTATTTTGACGAACTTATCCGAAGGGTGCCGCGGAAAAATAGTACTTTTTTTGTGATTTCGATGCAGCATTGTAGATCTATGAATGGCTAAGCGAAAAGTGTGCACTATTTATAAGAAAATAGCGGAAATTCCTTGTTTTTCAACAGAAAGTAAAAATTTTTCGCCTTAACACTTTCTTTACTTTCAGTATTACCAGTTTAAACAATATAATCTATGCGCGTGTTAAATGCATTCTCAGATTTTAAAAGTCTTTCTCTGTGTCGGATTGTCACTCCTTCACAGTCGCGAGTCCTCCTCAGACTCGATTGGAAATCTTTTATTATGTATGTTGCGCAAGAGCCTCTCACCTTCACTATTGCAAGAATGGACGCCCTGCCATTGAGATAGCAATGGTGAAAAAGATAAGGAAAAAAACCGCATGCTCTCCGAGGGAAAGTGGTACCGCTAACGAACAAGAAGACATCGGCTCAAGAGGCCAGTAACTGCTCCTCAAGACCATTTAACACCTCGCTGAAGAAAGTCCTCCCGAACTGGAGCCATTGTCCCGGCATTCTTAAAGGCGCCACAGTGAAATCGGAAATGAAAACATCCGATCTGAAAAAAGAAGTAAACAAACCACTTTAATGGTTCGTCGAGATGTTTTGTTAACTGAGTAGACTAATGCAGTCTTCCTCATTTTTGAATTCCTCATTTCACTTAAGGCCGTCTATTTTAGAAAAGGGGCTATAGCCATTGTAGTATTTAGCTTAAGCTATCGTTTAGAGAGTAAATTTATGATAACTGAATATGTTTACACCTAATTAATTGGATATTTTTATTTAGCAATCTATTCTTATGTGCCTGATCTTTAAGTGCGGTTTAAATGAAATCTTTACGTCTATTTTCTGAATATGGCTACACCTACATTGGACCCGATTCAGTGCGACGTGATTCTACCACATACGATGCTGGGGTGTATACATTATACATATTTAAGTATACATTATAGTAAAATATAAATGTATTAAAAATAATTGATAAACAATCTTAATTTTATAAATTTAAAGAACCAAATGTTATAACTCTCGATATATTTCAGTCATTTGGTTTGCTAGCGACGTCTCATCATATCACACTGGATCCAATGTAGGTGTACACTATCACGGAGCTACTAGGCATAGTTGAACATAATAAATGACTCGTACATTTTTGTTAATTCAATAAATCATTATCCAGTAATGATAATGATGTATAGAACAGTCGGTGCTGTTAGCAATAAATGTCAGATTCTATACAAATTTCTGTACTTTGTATATAACAATACCAATATTTTTCTTTTTTTATAAATTGTGCTATCGGTTATTCATATTAGATTATTCTAGGATCGGAATTAATTTTATGACGAAAGAATTCTGGAATTCCTTAAAAGCATACATATGAGTATGCACGAGGGTGCCACAAATCCACCATATTTCGGAAATATATCCATTTTTACTATTGAACAGTACAATGATTCAAAATAAAATGATTCAGATTTAAAATGAAAACGAGTTGCTAAAAATGAAAACGGAATTCGGTAGGACTCCCTGGGACTTTATGGTTGTTACACTAATTAATAATAGTTTACACCCCTTCCTATATTTGTAAGATGGTAAAGTTGTCAATCAAAACAGAATAGACTAAAGTTTTGTACAATTGTCCTCGCTAACTAATGAACTCAACAACAGAAACTAATAAAATAAGTAGGGTCTTTTTCGGATTTAGGCTGCCAGTTAATTTTTGTAACCAAATGATTACTTTAAAAGTAATTCATCTTTTTTTTTTAAATTAAACAATATGACAACTACAAACTCTATTAAGAAGGTTATTTATGTGTATAATGGATACAGAGATAAATTTTATTAATTTAATTTTGTTTTGTAATGAAGAAGAAAATGTCTTACATTTTTTTTTAAGATAAAGGTGCCTTACCTAAATTTAAAAAGTGTGATAATGGACACAATATGAAATTGAAGTATAAACAAAAAAAGCGGGTTTGCTACGTGAGAAATTGCAGAATTTCTAAAGGTTTATTCTCAAATACGTGGTTTGAAGAATCAAGACAACCTTTAAGAAAAGCTCTTTTATTTATATATTGCTGGACACAGGAATACACAACTACGAAATTTTGTACTACAGAAGTTAATATTAGTAGTGCAACTATTACGGATTGGAAGAATATGTTGAGAGAAATTTGTGCCTATACTTTAATAAATAATCCTATTCAAATAGGTGCGGAAAAATGACTGTAGAAATTGACGAATCTTGTTTTAGTAAAAGAAAAAACAATGTTGGAAGAATGTACCCTCATCAGTGGTTTTTTGGGGGTATATGTAGGGAAACTAAAGAGTGTTTTATGTATGCAGTACCTGATAGGACATCAGAAACTCTTCTAAATTGTATAAAAGGTTACAATTAGGCCAGGAACAACGATCATTTCGGATTGCTGGAAGGCATATAAAGGGTTAGGAGAAACATTATATTCTTTGAATTATGAGCATCTTACTGTCAATCATTCAAAAAATTTTGTCGACCCTACAACAGGAGCCAACACACAATCAATAGAATCACGCTGGGCGAAAGCCAAAATGAGGAATAGAAAAGAGTGTGGGGTAAGGAGGGAACTTTTAGATTCCTATTTGTGTGAGTTATTATGGAGACAGAGGAACAATAACAAACATTTATTTCTACAAATAATTGACGACATGGTTGGTTTTTTTTCCTGATTAAATTCATATTTAGTTGTTGTTTTTGTATTAATTTAAAATAAATATTTCATTAACCTGTATTCTTGTTTACCTAATCGTATGTTAATTAAAGCGATTACTTTTAAAGTAATCATTTGGTTACATAAAGTAACTGGCAGCCTTAATCTAAAAAAGACTCAATAAATTTACAAATCTCTTTTTTATTAATACCAAGATTAAAATTTTAGATGTTTGTTGATTTTAGTTTTTTTTTGTAACAAAATAATTAAAGAAGTGATCAAACTTATACACAATGAAAGAACATTGAGAAAAATATACAGTTTATTAAGCTTAATTTCAGTAATGTAGGCCGTTTTCTATCACATAAACATATCTTCATACTTCTTCAATACTCCTCTCTGACTGATTAAAGTTTTGAGACTCTATTATAACAAATAAGTAGCCCCTAGATTGGTACAAACTTGCTTTTACCTTTGGCATTGGAAAACACAGTTAAATAAAATATGTAGTAACCTCCTTAAGAAGGCAAGAAGCCATAGACTTTTATCTGAGGACTTTCCAGTCTCACTTAGACGATACATTGCTGTCTCTTGGACATCTAAAATAACCTTGATACAAGTAAGTAAGCAGTAGGTGTTAATACAGGCGTCAATGAATGAGCCTTGATTTAAACCAGAATTGAGTAGGATAATGTCGAGGCAGAAACTGGCCCCGTTTTCTCCTGGCCAGGACGAAGTGATGGAGGAGTTGGTAATTGAAAAGGATCACTGGCAGGACTCTTTTTGCGGTCGCTGATTTTCCCCGCTTGGTTGATGTTCGCTTAGCTATCCACTATCCAGTTTTCATGCTTCTTCGATTAATCGGACAGATGAGCAAGGGGGTTTATTTTCCTATTTCTTTTTCTTTACTTTTCCAATTTTTTATTTTAATTAATATTTAATTTTTTTTTTTAATTCGTCCTATTTAATAAACGACGCATGGTATATACTTTTGGTTATGCATAATAGCGTAATTGGAGCAAGATTTAAAAAAACTAAATTAGTGTGGATTTCTAACCTTGACTATAATAGAGGCACTGAAAACTTTTTAGTCAAGTATGTACCCCTAAGCAGCCTATGTAGATTTTTAAAAGGGTTATTTGATGAGGAGATAGATTATCATATGTTTGTTTATTCACTTAATGTCACTTTATGCTGCTATAGCTGATCGGGGGATGCTACTGTGGGAGTTCTGAACTTTTCCTGTCCAGTAATAATTAGGATAGCGATCTTTAGCAAGTTCCTGACGATCTACAGCAAGGGGGCCTCTAATTTACATCCCTTTCGAAGGACGGCATAACCCAGGACTGTTGAGAGCCTTCTGAAGTACGCCATTTTTCCGTCTGCGCATTTTATGAGCGATATTGTATCCTCATGTCAAGCATAATCAGAAAGCTTACATCTTATTCATTGTTATTAGTCCTGTGTGTGATGCAAGCTTTGCCTTTTTGTGGTATGTGTGGTTTGTGACACGATTTTCTTACCATCGTAGCTGTTCATTTGTTGGTAGAAGATATTCTTCTTCAATTCATGGTTGTTTTCTGTGAGCATAAGCAGAAATAAGAATAATATATATGAAATGAATTTATGATGAGTTATTATTCATTGACTTACTGTTATAACATCATCTGACTTTCTTATGATTATAAATATTTAATTTTATTGGATTCTCTATCGGGATAATTTCGAATTAAATATACTGTAAATAGTTGAAATTTATTGACCAGCCCTTTATAGAATATCTATATTTTTAAAGTAATTAATCAGAATACACTTAATTTATTCTATATTATTTTCAAAAGTCCTGTTATAATCGAAGTAGTAGGTTAATTTTATGCATATTAATACTTTTTTCTATAGTAATTATTTAATTTTGAACGATTGAAAATAATCCTAATTTGACTTTTCAGAAAGAAGATGCACACTTCTTCAAGATTCGCCCGTTGAACAGCACTCACGTTTCGTTGAGGCTCTCGCAGAGCTTGGAGAACCTCGTGGACAACCCTGTGCCGCAGAATGTCCTCAAGTTCAGGCTCGCTTGCGATTCAGACGAACATGACGAGACGGTAAGATAAATATACTATTATATTTTAGGTACCTAATACGACAGAATAGATTGTTACTAAAAAAATGTAAATATTAGTTTAAAAATAGACATGAAAACACGCTGAGTCTAGAATTAATTTAGAGTTTAGAATTATTTTTTTTAAATTTATTTATTGATATTTACAACTGTATTAAAAAAAAAATACATCAAGCAAATAGGCTATGTGATACAAAATGACATGAGTAATGGCAAGTTGAGAAACTACCCACTGGTAGTACTCAAATAGAGTTTAGAATTAGAATTAGAAAGTGAAATTTGGTAAGCCTGTCGTTGCATCTTTAAACACTCAGTTACTGTTATTATTGATGGGAGTGATACAATTTAATTCCTGATTTTTATTTGTCTGCCTACATAAATTGCTAATGGAAGAACAAATTAATAATAATCAAAATACTATACTGAATAGACCTAAATCCTCATACTGTACTGAAGAGATGAGAAATTATTTGCCGTTTCAGGCTACATCATGACTTACTAGGCAAACGCTCAAGGCTCCCAATTAATTGCAGAAGACTCATAAATGACTAATATAAAAACCTATTTGTGATTACGGTGCTTTAGAGCTCCACTAAGCCATCAAATTCCTTACAATCCAAAGGCCTTTGTAAAATCCTTAATGATCCCTAATTATGTCAAATTTGTTATTGAGTTGGCCCGAGCCCGATATCAGTCCTTTCATGATGAACTACATTACCACTAGTTTCAAAGCTAAGGACTTACGCGAGACACGGAGGTAGGTTCAATGGCGATCTGCTAAATCACAATTACCCATTAAAGATCGCAAAATGAATAAACGTATTTGGATATATTGTGGATTCCTCTCGTATCCAGTCCTAACTATCCTATATAAAATCCTTAACGATCCTTACTTTGTTACAAATAAAGTCATCCATTATGACTTCAATGTCCCATTTGTTGCAGATTTGGCCCATTCCCGCTAGCAATCCTTTATGAAAAACTTTATTTCTACTCAAACTCACTAGTATCAAACCTAGCCACCTCTTCAACTCCCGATAATCCATCGAGAACCTTCTAAGTTGAATTTCTTAAATTTTTATTTTTTTTAATTTTAATTTTAATTATATCGCAGACATTTTCCTTTTAATCTTTCTTGGTAGACCTAAAAATCTCAAGTATTTTCTTTTCACTTTTCCTTTGTCACTAATTTGACTTAGCTGAAATAGGTATATAAACTTATTCAATTTAAAATTCCTACGAGTCAACTAATGCTATCTTTCAAAATCTCCTTCAGTTCAAAGTAGATGTTGTCCTCCTTTCTTGGACAATCTTCTTAAACATTGCGATTCCTTTGCCGCCTTCTATCCTTCACACCTCATCCTGCTTCCTTCCGTTTATCCTATATCTGTGGAAACTATCCTACCTAGTCCGTTATGGAGCTCTCTCCCAAATTTGATCAGTCACCCTCCAATTCTCTTCAGTCTTTATACTCCGTCTATTCCTACACGAGTTAAATTTCCGGTCAGTCATTATTATATAACATTTCCTCCATTTATTGCTGCAACAAAATTAAAGCATTCACTATAATCATTTTTCAATTACGTGAAAGGATTTTTTTTATTGATGATATTGGTAGGAGATTTGAGTTGAAGTCGAAATCTTCCAAGGAGGAGTTTATGTAATGAAGAAATAATAATTACACGTACTAAATAAAGACATGACTAAACTAGCGAAACATGTAAAGAAGTTAATTTTGATTATTTTGGTGTTGGTCCGCTTTCGATCCTGAACGCCCTGAAAAATAAGGCTTCACAAAATAAAATTACATCTTTGTCTTAAAACTGCACCACTATAACCCGTGAAGGGGTCTGGATTTTCTGGGTTCAGTACATGGTACAGTCTGAATCATTTGTGATGGACAACTGTTGTCCAGGGAGGTGATTTTTCCTAGACTAACTGCCAATTTTTTCTTCCTTATTTTGGGTACCGGCTTTATAGAGGCTGCATGAATTCCAGGAGAATCCCAGATCCCATATGATCCATCTCTGGCTGATAGCAGGTAAATAAAAGTCATAACAGCAGTGGGAGTTTAACCAGAATTTTCGGCATGACAGCTGTGGTCTTTCCCTCTCCCACTCCGCTCCCTACTTTATTGTCTTACTAAAGTTAATTGTGATTAAAACGTTTTACGAAAAATACAACATCCATCAAATAAATTTCTTAAGATCTCCAATAAACAATATTATTAATCATAGGCCTAATATACCTTAATTTAAACATTTCACTTATCATAATTAAAACAAGCTCCTGTTACAGTAAATAGGATGCTGTTTTATTGTTCTCTAGGTCCTGAGTTCCAGAATGACTATGAAAAATAAACTTTTCATTTTGATAACTGCAGTGATCGAGATTGAGGGATGTGTAGACTCTTCTGGGACTCTCTTAACCTCTATACTGTGGGTATTCTGGGGAAGTAAACTGGCGTTTGAGCCTGATCTTGGCCAAATTACCTCCTTGAACAACCGTTGAGTCGGGAACAATCCGTATCTGGACCAGATACCCTTCAATGTCCAATGAGAACCTTCAATGTCATATCCCCTTAAACCGTTAACAAGGCAGCACCCTTACAGTTTTAGTATTAAAGTTTCTAAACAATATTCAATAAAAATTGTTTTTCATGATAGAGAGAAAATCGTTGACTGGGAGGTCTAATGTAGGATGGAAATAGTTGGGGGTGCAGACAATGTAAACAACTAATAAGTGAGACTTGTTTATTGACAATGCCGACGTTTCGACCTTCTTTGTAGGTCATCTTCAGGGCAAATCGAAGGAGTCGCGGCTAAGTGAAGCGTGTAACTCAACTCAGTTAATTAACAATGCCTAATCTAAAAAAAAATATCTTGCTTCAAATCGATTTATCAAGTGCTTACCGTACTCTTTCGTTAGCCACAGGAACTGATATCTATTTCACTATTAAGCAAGTCACTGAAAGACTCGAGCCGTGGAACTTATTAAAGCTGGTATCGTTACCTCGCCTGACCACTTTCTTTTCAGCTTGGCCATCGCTCATCGGCATTTGTCTTATACCGAAGCCACTTGATTTATAACAACTAGCATTAGGAGTTCCAGTTCTTCCAGAGGAACACTGTTATCAAGCGAGCTTGTGCACAGTTAGTGCCGAATCCTCTGTTATTTCCTCTTTATATTTATTTATTTTTATTATGGATTATACATGGAAGGAACTAAGTAATGTTTATTACAGACGGGAAGAGGAACATGCCCCAATAACAGGTTCCTTTCGGAGAAAGCACCTTTCTATAATGGGATAGGATCTAAGATCGGAACCGCGACCCGAGCTTCGTTACGTCGTATCATTTTGATTTATTACACTGTTACTCAATATTTCACTCTTATCACCCTCTATCGTAACAATGCTCAAATGATTAAAACACTATTAGGTTTCACATCATCTAATCTATTACATCTTATCGTTGGAGACCATAAATAATCTATTAATTTTTTATATTATTATTATTTTCAATCGTATTTTCATGGGACAATCAGACGCCTCACCCTGTATACAACTACTCCACCAGCAATGACTTATTGAATGAATTATTTTTTAAGTTAAAGGTCCTTTTTAACAGATTAATTTCATACGTAGAAACTTAACGTATGTTCGTAATAGATTATTTAGCTATATATATTTTCTTCATACGGTTATCGTTCTGAAGCATTTTTTTACTGTCGCGGAATATCTCCGGATAATGAGAACAAGTTTTATTCATATGTGTAGGTTTTTCATTTAGACCAAATAGTCTGCCTATCTTACATCTATCTATCTATCTGAACTTTCTTCCAAGTCAACGCAATAATGAAAAGAGAAAAGAAAAAGTTTAAGAAAAGGAGTGTAAATAGGTTAAATACCTTGGCCAGTAGGCCTTGAGAGAATATTATATTATAATTATAAAACCATATTTAGAATATTAAGAGAAAGAATATTATATTATAATTATAAAAGCTTTTTATCCTAAACAAACTCCTACTACAAACAATAAACAAAAAAGAACTGTACAACTGCAATCCGTGAACAGGTCTGGGATTTTGTAGTACAAGGTAGAGTGCAGTGTTTCATGGACATCGGTTGTGCAGAAAGGTGATTTGTTCTAGATTACCCTCAACCGCCAGACTTTTCCCCTTTATTTTGGGTAACCACTTTCAATAGGCTGGATGAGCCCCAGGAGGGTACAAGATCCCCTATGACTATAAGCAATACATACTATAAAAATATATGTATTAAGTTTTTTTATTTTATAAAGTTTAGTACACGCCTTCTATATAACAAACTCTACATCTATTTGCCCAACTTTAAATTAAATTGATAATGGTAGGATATATCAGATATTTTTAAAATATGAATGAAAATAATAAATTCATAAACTAGTATGTTATAGTTTTTGTAGTATTAGTATTTTAAAAGAATAAAATAACAAAAGTAGTCAATGATATAACCATTCCCATTGATGTCGATTTAAATATTGGAACAATGAAAAACGAATGTTGAGTGAATCAAGTTTTATCCTCAAAAAATAAAATTTTGTTAAAAATAATTGTTTCTATTAATCTTTATTAATATTAATTCCTCAGTTTACTTTCTGAGTTATCTAATTATTTTATTAGTTAATAATATATTATATAAATATAATATAATATAAATACGTTAGAAAGTTAAACTTAGATCATAGTAAACGAAAGTGTGTAGTGTGTTATGATTTTCGGAAATCATTCATCTGAGAGAAACCAGGAAATGACTTTCTTTTTCTAATTTTTGAATATAAATTTCACTTACTCAGTCGTAATTTATTGTGATTACGAAATCATTGTAGATTTATTGCAACTATATTAAGTGTTTTTAGTTGTTCTATTTGTAAAAAAAACATATTATTACATTTTTCTATTGATAAATATCTATAATTTACGGGTATTTTTAAATGTAAAGCGGACTATAAAATATTATGATTTAAATTACATTTTATATATAAAGTATAAATATATCTTTGTAATAAGAAAACGATTAACGAACCTCGTTTAACCAACGGCAGGTCTTGTTAATGATGAATACAGATTATAATTTATTTGTTAAATATATATTTTGCAGCTGTATGTGTTTAGTTGGAGATCTAATCGATTTTTATACCATATTTACTTCAATTGTATCTTCATATTCTACAACTAACTTATGAGTTATACAATAGAAAAGTAACTTCATTCTGAGACAAAGCCCCTTTAGACCATTTAACAAACTTGAACATAAAATATATATATCTATCATATATCAAGTATCAGAAACAAAAAATAAACTGGTGTCTTTTGGTACGACCCAAACTATTTTTTTTCAAAATAATTTTATTATTAACCTTAATAAATACATAAAACTCCAATTTCAGTTTCTAATTCAATGATGCAAATAGTTGGATCCCAGTCCCGCTTCTTGAGTTCCTTAGGGTATTTTTTGTGTATTTGAATTTCGTTAAACCTGCTTTCTATGAACCCTTTTTTTTTTTTTATCTTTCACTTTTCCCACCTGGTCTGTTATCCTTCACCACATTTCGGACAGCATCCCGTGGCCCGGGTTGCGGTATTGTTACAGATCTATAGAACCTGAAAACGCGCCCAAACGTTAATGGAAAGAAAGTGAACTGGGTACGGTGAGTGAATTCTAGATAAAACCTCAAGATAAAATTTAGATAAAATTTTTGTTTCCAATCTATAATCGTTGACGATTTCATAGTGTGAAAATAGTATAAGATATAAGATATATTAATTGGTTTATATTAACGCAATTTTTAACTAGAACTTTTTTAGTAACTGATTTAAGGCCTGCTTATCTAGCATGCATTTACTTCCATTTCATTTAATTTATTATTTATTCAACGTAATAATTTATAAATAAAAGATTAACTATTAAACTTTTCGAGTTACCTTTCGTACACGGGGGCAAGATTCGTTTGATAATAATTGTTTAAAAAATAATTCAAACTGAATATTAACAGAAATGATGGATAAATTACAACATATCTCTGTCCATTTTTTAAAATGTTAATAGTAAAGATGTATACATAAATAGGATCTAAATGATTGAGTGCTGATTTTTGTTTATTTACTTTATGTTTTAATCACAACCAGGTCCTTCTGGCTTTGATAGCTAATAAAAAATAATAGCTGATGTGATTAATTATTATTTACCTTGACCGAGCCTAGATTATATTTACCGTTAATAAACCATTCACCTGACTGAAATTGGCTGCTGTATTAATTGCCAATAGTAGGGAAAGTGAATGGAAGGAGATACTGTCGACACATCTTTCTGTAAACTACACAAACTCATAGTTAAGATTTTATCGTTAATTATATGGAAGAGTGATGATGTTATCTGATTTTATTTTCAACACATACGATAGCCTCTAAAGATTGTTAGCTGAATAGGTATTTATATATACTCTGCAAATAAATAAATTTCATCGTATTTGCCTGATGAAGCTCTCTAGATTGTAACCTAGATAAAATAACTATCGTACGTTTCACAAAATTTAGTTAGGGTAGGCAATATATTACCAATCTCTTCAGACCACCGGCTGTGGCACATGAGTAATTTATTCAGCCGAGCTTCTTCGGGCTCCTTCAATCTCTTCAAAGTGGATATTTTTAGTTAGTGATCTTAGGTGGTTGACCTCCTTGCACGGTTAATTGTTTTCTTCGAAATAGTGCAAGATTTAGAAAAAACTGAACCCAAGTACTTCATCTTTTCTTACTCCCTTTTGGTAACTGAATACATGAGTATAAAGGAGCAGTGTCAGAAGTGTCGAATATTTGAGAAAATGAATAATCAAGTAGAAGGATGTTAGGATTACCCAAGTAGTACGGATCAATAAAGTTTTTTATTTAAATATACAAATTTAAAATCATAAAAGAAAAAAATTGTAATATTTGTAACGCATCTTTTTAACATATTTGTTTACTTAAATGTTAAACTATTTATTTCCTTATAATTGCTCAGTCATTTTTTGTAAATTAAGAATTTTGATTGATCCATTATGGTTATTTATCGATTTCCAACATGATAGATTTTGAAAAAAATCTTTTTTAGCCTTCAGCTCAACGGATGCATTCCTAGGATGTGTCAAAATGCCGCCTTATAACTTAATTACTGCTTAATTAAGGAAAAACATGATGTTACAATCTGTTAAAGGAAATATACGGGCTAACGGTACTCGATGACGGACTGTAGATATATTATAGCACCTCTACAGTTAGAGTTAACTCAACTTTTAATTTTGTGAACCAGTCCTTGTCGTTTGCATAACGAAGCAGATGCAAGTCTAGTCACAGCTCCGTTCATGATTAGTATTTTCCAATATATATTACCTTTATTTTATTTATATATATGAAGGTTTATCATTGTATATATGTATCATTCCCTGCTGTTTTAATTACAAAGCTTCAGTACATTTATATTTATATTTTATATTAAATTTTACATAAAAGCTTTATATATGAAAAACAGTTCTTGCGCATACAATATCAACAACCATACGCCTATTTCGGTACTTTGGTCTACAACTTTTTGAACAATTATCGCGTTGATTCCTATGCGAAGTCTGGCAAAGAGCAAATATTTCAACGGTTATGAAATTATGATCATCTCCAAAGTAATATCTGTAATATCAAGTAATATCTGACGACTAGCATTCGATGCGCCTTTGCTCTGATAACATTTAGGGTACACTATTTTTTCCTATGACTAAAACATCTGAACATGAAAATCAATCTAAAGAAAAAAATGAAGTGCGTTAATCGGTTAATAGTTAATTGAATGAAAAACCGTTATAGAAAGGAGTCGAACTTTTATTTCTCTTAATATTATTTATTTTTATGATTGAATTTCATTCAAGACTTTTGGGATAGTAATTGATTAATTTCTTAAGTGATTAATTTTGTTAATCTCTGATCCCTCAGGAAATTTTATATCTTTTAAATATGACAAAAATAACCATCTTGTCGGTCTCATAATATTGCATCCTTAATACTTACTAATCTTATTAAGATTTTATTTAAATTTCCCTCAATATATACGCCAGAATTTCAGGATTTAAACTAAAGAAATACGCCAGCAACGTGGGATTTTTTATGTCCCCGGTTATGCAAGGGACTACGAACCAGTTTCTCAGTTTACGAACGGGACCTTCTATATGGCTTTCAAGATGTATAACGTACTTGTGAAATCTGCCACCTTAATGCTATCTAGGCAGGGCAAAACTCATTCGGTTATGTCATAAATTGAGCTGGATCTTTCATACATATTTATATTGAACATTAGATATACATATCCACCAAGAACATGCTACCACTCAACATCTTATGAATATGCATCTTATACATATGCATCTCTTCGATAAGAATTTACTTAAATTGACTATATCGGCTTAATTAACAAGGCTAAGTATATAGAACACCATATCTAAGAATAATAAATCAGTAATTAAATTTATTTGGTTTTAGAAAATTTAAATTTTAAAAAGATCAGAGCCCTATCGGTTCTTCATACTTACTTGGCGATTCAAGAGAGTTCCTTCGTAAAATGTGTGATAACATCATTTTTATTTCTACAATAAGAGTTTTAGGGTAAGCAAGACTTTTTTTGAAAACTAGGTTTTCCTGTTGTATTATTTTTATGACGAAAATGTTCTAATTTACTACATAAACTTAATGTCTCTATTGTCTAAAAAGGTTCTAGTGATGTAATATTTTATCGGCGCTGCCTAGCAACGGATTAAGGACTACTTTTTCTGTAGCTGGTCGGCTAGTTAAAACTATAAACATTGTTTTAAATTAGCAAATCACAAAGCCGTTGTTTCTGAATTATTTAAGCCGTTAAAAGAGATATAGCACTGTTTTTAATTGAAATAGAACAACGGAATTTATCGTTATTAAAAATAAAGAAAGTTATATTTTATTCCAGTATTCCTATTTTAGATATTTCGATTCTGTCATTTCAATAAAGAAAATGATGTGAAAGAAGATAAAAAAGACATTTTCCTTATAAACTATAAATGTTCTTTTTTTTTCTATAAAACATGCCAAAAATATTTCCAAAAATTAAAAAAAATAAAAATATTTCATTATTTTATTTGATTTAAAATAGTCAATTTCTTAAAACGTTAAAATATTAAAGTATGTGATATCTTTTAATGATAATAGTTAAGAAAGTATAATTCATAAATGTCACTTGTATTACTAATTTTTTTATACAATAAGAATTAAAAATTTTGAGTTTACTGAGATCATTGTTGTGAAGTGTGTCCCGTTGCATTATGTAAATTGTATTTCAATAAGTTATGTAGAAATGTTTAATCAGAATTATAAATATTTTTAGGCCAAAGCTTAATTTTTTACACCTCCATCGAAATATCATGTTGTGCTCCGAAAACGTTTAGCCTTAATGGTAGCCTTTGGTAGAATTCCGGCCTTAATTTTGGAAAGGTGACATCAACCTTCAGGAGGATTCGCGATGTTTTTTTTCCAGACATCAGCACCGTTCTCCAGACCGGCACTTCTCTGTCTTAGATTATGTTACGTTTATTTTGGTGTCATTGTGCATCAAAACATTACAAAAAAAAAAAGAATAACAATTTTTTCGTATTCTCACGATTTCGCTTGAAAACATTTCTAAATTCCTAACGATGCCCTGTTACAGTTAAAGTACAACGGTGTAGATTTTTATGATGAAACAAAGAACTTTTTTTTTATTTTTTTTTCTAAAACGGGAGAAATTCTAAAATCCTAAACTATATTCTGTTACGTGTCTATTTTAACTCGAAAACGACAGGCTGTTCCCACAGATCTGAGACCACACATTCCTAAACATCGTATTGTTTCTTGCCGAACTATAAATGACACCTTAAATAAATTTTTAAAATATATTCTAATAGTGTAACTAATTTCACCTATTTAAAAAAAAAACATAATACATATATAAAATTCAACCAGACATGATTCATGACATGAAGTAGTTCAGAAAAATATATTTTATGTTTATATCATATACTATATTTAATATTATATTAAATATATTTTAATTATTTTATATCACTGGTCACACATTCGACATAATTAATAGAACAACTTTATTCATTGATTGGCTAATTATTCAAACAAGAATGAAAAATGATTTAGAAAACTAAAGTATGGGAACATGAATTGCATGAGCATGCTAACGCCAGTTTGTTATATAACTAATATGCACCAGTTATGTCATAAATTTATAACCCAGAACTAATAAATATATATAAAATTATGGGGGTTCAGGTGGTTTGAAATGGTACAGTCTACACGTCAGGGGACAAATCATATTGTTGCGTTTCTGCCCAAGTAATAGGAACCAGGGAAATCATATTTATTTTACAATTTATTCCAAGATGGTATTTCAGTGAGTAGATGGAGAACAAACCTACACTCACATTTTATAAGAGAAAACGATTATATCATTTATTTCATATACTCTAGTTTTCGTTCCCTTTATAAATGGTTTTTATAACTTTTATTTAACTGTATTTATGAGGTAGATTATAGGTTTTTTTTGAGAAGTAGTTCAAAATTATGCAGTGACATTTTTTATAACTTAATGAAAACATACCGACATTGTCGACTTATATTAATTATAATATCTGGATAATGTATGATAAGAGAAAATGGGATACGAGAAAAATAATAGGACTAGGGTCTGCAATTGAAGTAACGGCAAAAAACAAAACATTTTTTTGGCAATTTATGTATAAATGTATCGAAAAAAAACCCGTTACCAGTTATGATGTATTGCGTTCAACGTCATGGAAAATTATATTTACCAAATAATAATGCCAACACACCTCGATAGATCAAACATTTGATCTTTGGAAGCAGTTTATAAACAAATACATTTTTGTTGTAATTATTTAAATATTTTTATTTATTACAAGATATAATTCATTATAAATATTGTATTATGAAGACAATATGTTTCTGTGTTATGCAACTTGCCTTGTTTCTTTATATTTGTTGAATAATCTAAATATATTTCACTATTCCAAATCCAGGAGTTATACAACAATTCATGTAATAGTAATATTTTAAAATATTTAAGAAAGTTTATACTTAAGTAGCTATAAATAATATTATAAATGTTATTGTTAATATTGAATATTGAAATCACTCATGAGTAACTAATAATTTTATTAGTGTTTAAATCACGTGCATGATTTAAAGACAATTTATACAGTCTTTCTCTAAATTAAATTTTCATTTTATTATATAAAATAATAAAAGTTTAATTTATTTATTTATTAATGGGCTCTACAGTTCTTGAAGAACCTTGGCCTCTGCTAATTTCTTGCGCCATTCGCCTCTGAAAAGTTTAATAGCTAATAATAATAATGTTTTTAGACGAAGGCCTACCTGTCAACAACTGTCTACGTGGAGGATGTCAATGATCACGATCCAGTCTTCATTGATGCACCCTACGAGGTCAACGTTGATGAGCTCACCCCAACGGGTAATTAACTTATTTAATTGAAACATTAAATGTACTTCATGATTACTTTTTATTTTAATTGAATAATTATTTTAGTTATTGTCATATTCCTAATACAGTCAGCACTGGGAGTATCCATGGCAACCAGCCCTGGCCAGAAGATTGCAGCAGTTGTTAGGCTCTTACTCAAAAACTTATAACCTTACTCATATTAATCAACTTCGTTCTTCGTTAGTTCAAAAGAAGACAGTGACATTTGATCCAGTTCCACCACAACTCTATAGTGTACCTCAAGTCCCTCAAGCTGAGACCAGTGCTCAATCTCCTGTTCAACTAAGTCCGCCTCCACTACATTTCTCTCGCCCTGTCCGCACTCATAGACCTATTGAACGTTATGGGGATCCGGTACTATACCGGGTATCTTGTGAGTGATTTCTTATTAGGAGGGGAGACCTTTTTTTTAATATACCTAACTTAAAATATTAATGTATTATTAGCGTAAATTTTATGATTTAAAATAGTACATAACTTATGTTGGTCATGGCCTTTGTATCAGCATGATAATTTCAAATTTTCTACGTTACTTTGGATATACTATATATTTTATTAGCTATAATAGTATATATTTTTTTAAATCTTGATATGGTTATTTTTTTCTTTAATGGCTGTACTCAAATATTTTCAATACGATAGATCAATTTATTCTTCTCTTTATGTTTGTGGAACAAAAAAATTTCAATTGGAACTATTATTTTTTTTAGTAAGAAAAAACATGTTTTTATAATTATGTTTGTTATATTTTAGTTGGGTATTATTAATATTTAATTATATATCGACCTTATTTTTTAAATTGTTTCTTCAATAATTTCATTATGTTAAATATTTTCTCTTCACATAATGCACCCTTTCATGTATGATTTAATTATTAACTAACGAAATTAAATATTTAAAAACAGCTATTACCCTACTTGAAGCTGTAATATTGGACACTAATAGTATATTAAAACCTAACACTTATTACTCTTTAGTGAGATAGTGTTTTCTATTATACAGTAATGATTTTTTATCTTTCAACATAATTAAAAATTAATTTAGTTGATGTTGTTTTTATTAATTGTTTTATCAGTCATGTTTGCAATATGTTTAGCTAGTATTTTTTAGAAAAAAATTATATGAAAAAAAAAGTAAGAGAAAATATATTTAAGTAAATAACTATGGTCCGCAAACCGGAATATAATTGTGGTCTATAAAATAATATATTATATTAAAACCGTGATTCATAACGGGATCTCATTTTCGGGTACAAATAAATCGTTATTGATAAAGCCTTCTAGTGTTCCTTTCATTTACAATTTATTTAAATTGGTATAATTCTGATTAGGCTTCCATGGGTATTTCTTTCTTTTCATTACCAAACAAATCTAGACGTTTGACTGAATAATCACCCTAAATATTTTATTATTTACTTCTATTTCTTATATAAAGTCGATCCAAACCCAAAACTGGCGCATAAAAGTCTATGCAACGTCTTCAGTCAAGAATCCAAAATGTTGCCAATTTTATAAAGATATTGGCAATCTTACTTCTGCGTACATAATTTCAACCTACCGTTCTCAGTTATTATGTATCCGAAATACTACATTATGTGTCCGAACTAGCTGGACGAATCTTATACTTCTTAGTAGTATGAACTGGTAAGACGACAAGATCCAGGTGACCGCCCCCAGGAAGCTGAACTGCGGAGGTATGCCGTTCTACTGGCCCCCTTTCCAAGCAAGGCCATGCTGTCAGTCAATGGTACCTTACTGGATTTATTACTAAGACTCCTATAGCAACAGTTCTAGTAGTTGTAGTAGTAGTATATGTACCGTTGCCACCATGTGTTGGTAGTCTCATCCCAGAATCCTGTTCGATTTGTTTATGAACTCTACATAAATTTATCACCTCATGTTATAAGCTTTAATACATTCTACGATCTACTTCTTCTCTAAAGAGACAAAATGTTTTTACCTTCCAGGACTCACAGTGTTCCGGGGTGTGCAGGCGGTGGACATGGACAAACCGAACACCCCTAACTCGGAACTGATCTACACTCTCGCCGGCGGCAACACTGACGGAAGGTTCTCCTTGGAGATGACAGGACAGAGGCCTGCTCTCGTCCTCAAGAAGCCACTGGACTACGACAGTGGAGACACTGTCTTCAACCTGACAGTTACTGCATCTGTGAGTATTGTGATAGTTCACTACCGTATTATGTATTATTTACAAGCAAGGACGTTGAAAAAACTTATTGAAGAGGAAAGGATGGATAATTTCCTGAGATTTTTTATTAAAATTCTTTGATTTCTCAATGATTGCCTTTCATTTTTAAGCACGTAGTTTAAATAAAACCTCAAGTTCTTGACCGTAAAGTTGTTGGTATCGTTTTAAAATTTAATATTTCACTAGATTGGTTTTGCTTGTTTTGTTTCGAGAACAACTCTTCACATAATTTTATTTGCAAAAATAAACAAAAAACACAGAAAGTTTCCATGCGTAAAATCTTCAATATCACTCAGGTCATTTAATAAATCAATTATGTCTTCTTCTTAATCATCAACCAACTATAGGCATGTAAAATAATGATAGAAGTATGTCTATTGATGTTAACTTGCTTAGTAGTGAGCTTACATCTAATTGTTTTCTAATAATACTGGCTTCATTATCAATAATTTTCTTTTCTATTTAAACTCTCTGTAATATTAAAAGTTCAGATTCTTTAGTAGAAAGGTGTCTTTTCCAGTAAATACTCTTGTTCCCACAAATATATCAATGTTCTGTTATCATATATATTAGTTTAATTTAGTCAGTTCATTAGCCATATTTTTACAGCCCCGGCGAATAAGTGATTAAGTCGTATTTCGTCCAGAGTATGTTAATCGTCGTGTCATTCTCGTTATTTTGGGCTTCAAATGGAGTCAGAATATATGCAATAACTCCATTTCAACACTACACCTTTCTTAACCACTAATCCACTACGAAAATATCACGATTCCGCTTCTCCAAGTACAAGAAACTCATTTAATTCGACTTACCGCTTATTCATCGGAGTTATACCCTATAGGGACTATTTATTTATAATTCCAGTATTTTTTTTATTTAGTGCACTGCTGATAATTTATTTTTATAGTTTAATTATACAATGCTTGTAGTAAGTTAGATAAAGTTCATTGAAATAGTACAATTTTTGTCATTATAGGCTGAATTAGAATAAAGTTTTATTTGTCAATCATTCATTTATTTTCACTCATTACTTTTCAAAAGCTGAAGAAGTGTATATATCACGTAATAACATATGTATGACAACATGGCACTAATATGGTTTATCTTCTATGTTTCCCCAGGATGGCGGTACACCGAGGAGGAGTACTAATACCCACCTTATCGTGAAAGTTCAGGACAGTGACGACCTGAATCCCAAGTTCGCCAAAGATCTTTATAGAGCAAAAGTCCCAGAGTACTATCCCATAACTGTGAGTAGATATATATTATCCTAATATGATACTCTTGTGTGATATAAACATTTCACTTCCTAAGTGACCCGCAAGATCATTAGGATTGGCCACCACTGGATTTAATGAGTTTGGGATCAAAATTGCATAAACTCTGAAATATAAAATAATTGAATTTTTCACATTTTCACCCTTTTAGTCTTTTTTATGCTCCCGATATTTCAGGTTCAGAACCGGACTAATATTATTGTTATCCTTTCTTATTATTATCTTTTCTAAATAAAGGAAGGATCCCGTTTTTGCAAATATATATCGGGACTTCTGAATTGCTAATTAATAAATTAGGTCAGAAGAAGAGAAAAACAAATAATATGTTCGTAGATGACTGCATTAGCAGCAGTAATTTATTCATTTATTCCTGATTAAATTTGATGACCATGTTCAACACCTTAGTTAAAGATCAGCTGATCTCCATCTGTTCCAGATTACCATAACAGTCCACTGTCCCGGTAGCAGTCGCTAGTAATTCTTTCGCGACCTTAAGAACCCGTCAAGAACGTGACTTGAACACGTACGTGAGGTCAACCCTTTATAAGTCTGAGCGGGTCAGGTTAGGCCTCTAGGTTTTTTTTTAACCCAACGAATGTCTGCGTATCCTAGATCAGGGCGAGACATCTCCATTGCAAATAGTATTACGGCTTACTGTGCTCTTACCGTTTTTCCTGCAAAATCAAATATAAATTCTTTTTCGCTATATAAGTAAGATTTTTTTCTATAATTGAGGTTTGTAAAATATATTAATTCATAATTCAAATTAGTAACTGGTAATTAGTAGTCGTAATTGTTAAAAATGTATACAGAGAAAACTAAAAGTTCGTACATAGTTCTGTACACTGTATCTTTGCTGATTTAGATCGCTTCCGATTTAGATATTTTTGGAGGGATTTTTAGGCAATTTAATTATCTTTCAATATAAAATTATAAAATCATAACGTTATCACCGTGAAAACTCCAATGCTACAAAAAATGATTTGAGATTTTTATTTTGACCCATTATTTAAAAGATAATTTAAAATGATTAATAAAAATCAAAATAAAACAATCTTCCTTACGATATAAAAATTTTGAAATTCAAATACATTTGATACGTATGCACTAATACCAAAGTCAGGAGCTCCCGAACCAGGAATGAGGCGTTCAGAGTCAAAAGAGGACATTTAAAAAATTGACTTTTATATTTTATCTCCTTTAGTCAAACAATGCTTTATGCTTCCGTTTGGAATTCAGAACTGGACTAAAACCGTAAGAAATAAGACGGAAAAGTGTCGTGTCAGACAAAATTTCTTTACTAAACTATTCATTTTGAAAAAAACAATCTTTGAAATTTTGGAGGAATCCGCTTTTGATCCTGAACTCCCTAGATATCTACCTACTCCAAATTTGGGTGTTTGAACAAATAACTTAGGACGGGATCTATCTTTCTCCAACCCGTCACTCTTATTGAAGTTCAGTGGGGCCTTGAGAATTACACAGCCCAGAAATGGCCATTTCTAGAAGTCCAATATATTGGATAAGCCTTCTCTTTAAAACAGTTTTGTATACCATTGTCTTTAAATATACCGAATTCAATTTAAATAATCATTGTATACACTCTTCTTATTTTTTTTTCCAAGTCCAATACACGATCTCATGGTTGACTTTATAACATTTTCATCTGAATATATAGTTGTATAAAATTTTATTTCTGTCGTCATTTTAATGTTGTTTTTTTGTGAGATAATTTAATCGTATTTTTATTTAAAGATTATATGCATACTTGCCTTTAATCCTCGACAACTTGCTCCACGACATTTCCTTTTACATAAGCTGTTTAAGCTGCATTTTGTTATGATTCAAAATTGAGCTGATTCTGTAATACGAGGAAGTATATTTAAAGAGGAATTGTCCTCACATTGTTCAGTATCACACGAATTGAAAGCGAGAAGAATTAATATAGTTACTGGAAGTACATCGCTTAAAATCGGAGCGTGCAAATCAAAGAAAGGATGCTATGTTTTTCCTGGTTCATGATTTGTTTAAGACAGGCATGTCTGATTCAGTCATAGGGCCGCGTTACATTTACAAATTTTCATTAAATTACACTTCAAAAGAAGGATTCAGTATTATAAAAAACATATTATGTAAATATCTAAATTAGTTAATAACCGATTTTTTTTTTCTTCATAACACGGACCAGGAAAAAACCTTTGGGTAACTCGCTACGGATAATGGCTTATTTTTTCAATGTTTAATAAACCAGTAAAGCAAAATATTTATGTGAAAAAAGTGAGTAATCCCATATTAAAAGCTATAAAATAATAAAAAAAAGTTTTGTGAAATAGAAAGCTCGATACCGAAATACATTTGTAGAGTTGTGATTCTAGGGGTTGTGTAGGAAGGTGATTTGTCCGAGATCATGCTCAACCGCCTGGTATTTTTCCCCCCAATCAAGGATACCCACATTACAGAAGCTGGGTCGGCCCCAGGAGGGTCTCCATATCTCTCAGTGTCTTAAATTAAATCAGTTATGTTTAATATCGGATTTAATGATTTATCTGTCAACCGGATTAGAACCCGGGACCTTCGGCACAGTAACTCACCGCTTTGCCTCAGAGCTACCCCAGTTCCTTCACCCACATACGATAGGAATCGTAAAGATCATTCTTTCTTAGAAACGTTATAAATTTATTTATAACCGCAATATTTTGATTTGTAATATCCTTCTACGACTTGGCAATAAATACCCCCGTAAACTCTTTTATTAAATTTCCAACAATGGGGATGTTCGGAACTTGACTCAATAACGGAAAAAGCTGACCCCACTATTCCTGATAACCCATCGATTCCCCCGAATTCGGTCAGTAGTGATCCATTGAGCGAGACATGACTTGTGCCTTTAATTACTTCGGTGAAAGGAGGACATTGTCTCGTACCCGCGGCTCGTGGTAACTCTCCTCCGGTAACGGCTCGGGTTATGCAGCGCTCTTCAAAGGGAAGCAGACCTCGCCGTGGATATCTGCAGGGATGCGATGATATAATATCCTAGCTATCTAGATAATGATCCTACCGGCTACAGGGTGTATATATAACACAGCATATGACAGAGGAAAGTCTCTTGAAACTCTGGTATAGTGCTTATGTCGAAAGTGTTGGGTAGCTGCGTTCTTTCCATTGCATTTATTGCTAAGATTGATATCATGGACATAGATGGCCTCATCCCCATTTATCTTTTTGTTATTATTGAAGCTAAATTTAGAAAATCGCATTTAATGTTACTTACCGCATAGTTTCTCCTCAATATAAAGGAATTTCAATTATGAAAATTACACTATTTTTTTTCGAACTAGCTACTTTCTTAATATTAAAAAAAATACACTAGCAACAAAAATCTATTCAAAGTAAATATTTAAAATAGCGAAACGTTTGAAGTTAAATATCCTTAATATTTTCTAATCACATTGTATCGCACTTTAACCCTGATACTTTGAATAGAAAAGAGAAAGTTCATAAAAATGTAGGTAATAAATAAAAAAAATTAAATTTGCCTTTAATGAATATAAATATTAGTAATAATAATAAGACTTAGCGAATCCGAAGGCTCGATGCCAATACCACCAATCTCTGCTTACGAACTTCTGTCCATGGAGCATTTGGACCCAAGCCAAAATCCGCCAGATCACTATCTTCCCATCTACGCCTCGGTCTACCTCAGACGCGTCCCAATGGGCACAGAGCTTATTAATTTTATAGTATATCGTTCGTTACTAAGCCCATCATAATCTCCGTGGTGCTATCACTTGAATAATATTAACCGAGTGTAGGCTTCGCCATTCCGCGTTGTGTAATCTCCTTAACTCTCCAGTTGGAATATAAATATTACTGAGCACAAATATGCAACAGCTGATTTGTAAAGAATGATTGTAAAGAATCGATAAAGTGGGTACCCTAAATTAAGAGGAAAGCCTGCATGTTGACCGTGATGTACAAATCAGCTGCCACCTTAACATTTGTTAAGCAATGCATACATACACTGATACAAGTTTTTCTGTTGTTTTTTTTAAATTAAGAAAAAAATCCAATGTTCTTTAAGAAGCTTCCTCCATCTTAAAATAAATCTCAATTTGAGTTATCTCTATATGTACATCAAAACCATCCCTTGACTCTGTGACAAACACAACTGGCACGGAGGTAATTTCATGCTGACAATTCATAATGTATTTCCTACAAGTTATTTGGTCTATCATTCGAAGTACGAAGGAAGAGGCTATGGTAGGGACCAAGATAATAGCTTACAACCAAACACTTTCCGGTGCTGTTACGTTGCGATGTTACGGCTGTGAGAACTGTCTTCAATATGATCCCCGCGGTATAGGGCGCGTTCTCGAGAGATTCATTCGGCCATTTCACTCTCCATCACAGCTCGCTAGATCATTAATAGCTTTATTTTCTGATTTTTCATTTTCTGTTCAGTTTTCTATATTCGATTATAACAAGATAGAACGGCCTCATCAATGCCACAGCAAGGAGAGAGCGGACTTCGGGGAAAAAGCTTGTTCACAGTAAGTAGTTTGAAAAGGAGTTCAACTTCGGGGAACATCTCCCGGGACGGGTTTTGAGAATGGTGAAAATGCTCGATACAGGAGTCACTAATGGAAATCCGAGAATGGTATTGGAGATGGACAGCCCGAGGAGTCGACAGGAGGATGACTCTGATTATTTTCTCACCATTTCTATGAATGCTCTTTATTATATTTACAAATCATGGCTGTTAGAATTTTGTTTGTAACCATTAGTTATGCAATTTATTTCAAATTTATTTTATACAATAACTTTTAGTATAAAAATGTTTTTGTTTTTTTAATGTGAAACGTCTATTTGCGCGTTTGGCGAGTGAGAGCAACTGTCGATGCCGTGATGCGAAAACTTCGAGCAGCTCCGTGGCTGTGCTTCTCGTTAAATTTATTATTTAATTGAACATTAAATGTGTTCAAATTCAATTTATTTAAAATTACGCTTTAAAATTATAATATTAAACATTTATTAAATATTATGCTTTAAGTGCTTAAATGCTTCGTTAAACGTGCTTCACAAATTACATTAGATGATGGGAGACAGATACTCATGGTTGTTGTATATATTTCACCTAACCAAAAAATCAAAGATATCATCTCATTTTTACACCGTAGTTTACTTTCGTACAGTATAAGTTGTTCAAGAATTTTAAATGAAAATTTAGATGAATTACCCATGATTTTAGCTGGAGACTTTAATGTAAATTTCGCAAAAGATGAATCAGCACCATTGATTACGTTTCTTCAACAAGATTTTCAGTTGTATATTAATAATAATCCAAGGGAATCTAAAACAAGATATGGCACAAGAATAGATGCAGTATTTACAAGACACCTCCATAACGTTAAAAGTAACACTTTCGTTGCTTATTTTAGTTATCATCGGCCTATTGTAACTTTGATACCATCAGAAACATCATCGAGTGTTAATATTACAGAAATAACTGATGATACTGAATTGTAATATTTTATTTGTATCATAATGGTCTTTTATGTATATTTTTTAATGAAAATTTCCATTACATCCTTTTCTTAGACTTAAATAATTAATTCTTTCCCAATAACATCCAACTTCTATGTTTCACATCTACCAGGCGTCCCGCGACGGCTTATATTTTTGTAGAGAGCTTTTAATATTTTTTAATAAAACAACAACAATAAAAAACACAGGGGTATCGTGTTGTTAAAGGTGTTATTTTATATGCATTCCCCAAATGTACGATTAACAATGCCATAAATAGATCTGAAAATTGATGCTTTGGTGAGGGAAACAAAAATAAAATCAAGTATGATGTATCAGTAAATAAATTATTACTATATATTTATTAATCACCGTAACTTTTTTGGCAGAACATTTTGTAAACACAAACCATGGTATTGAATTGGACGAAATGAGAGTAGTTAAAAAGTGTAGTAGCGCGACAGAAAGAAGAATATTGGAGGCGATCGAAATAGTAAAGCACCCCGAAAATTTCAACAGAGAAGATGGTTATAAACTACGTAAATTATGCCCCCGAACCATACGAGTGACCAAGAAGATCCCAAAAAGATTGAAAGAAAAGACAAACCAGGCAGAAGTCAGCCAGTCGAGTCACATTCAATCAGAAACCAACCAATCAGATCGCTGGCAAACTAGGGTCCGCCCCCAGGTAGCTATAAATACCGAAGCATCGAACAAAATGTTTAAGTCTTAGATTAACCCTGAGGAAGCTTGCAGTATTGCCAGCAAAATGTCGGCAAAGAATTTGATTAAATGGTCAAAACCAGAAGAAACAAGTGATGAATGTATTAAAGAAATTGGCCATGGTAATCTGAGAGAATATGGAAATATGTTGTTGCGTTGTATGAACAGTTTGTGCCGTTGTACAGGTACTTTCACTGGGGAAAGGCAGAACACCAGTTCTCCGCATCTTGGTAAACTCCCCAGAACTGCACTTATTCCAATGAGGTAGAAATATTTTTCTTTTTTTTTTCCAATGAGGAGACATCTAGCGGTGAAGTAATAGATAGGATATGATAAAGGATAAAGTATGGGAAATTATTAAAAAAAAAATTAAAATAGTACCCCCAGTATTTATGGATAACTAAAAATCTATATATTTTTTCTACATTTTTGAAAATTAATAATTAGTACTAATGGTTTTCCGATTTTTTTTTATTACTTCTAACAAGGGAGATGGTTGGAATAATCAAAATTAATGATAATCAAAATCATATTAATATTTCGAAAAATTGGCTTTCAATAAGTTCATTTAGATCTAAATAAAATCGTTTATTCTTCTCAGTAATTTTAATGAGTAAAACATCACTCTATGCAAACAGCTAAATGTTATAAATATAACGTTTGCTTAACTTTTTATTTAATTAAAATGTAAATGTATTACATTACATGAAAAAACTTTCAAAAATAAAATTTAAAAAAAAAAAAATTTTGATAAATGTGAACTGATAACAAGATTGATAATAAGATCATTCTTTTTTACTTATTTAAAGTATTTTTTTCTTAAAACGTAAAGGTAAATGGATTCATTATAAATACAAAATACCCTAATATTTCTTCATAAGAAGCCTGGATGGATGTCTCTCCAGCTAAAAAACGATGAAAATTTAAATTCCCTAAAACGCCTTTGAGGTTTAAAATTATTTTTCCATTCCAAGTCTTAAATCTGATGCTGAGGCAAATGTAGCCGACGGGTCATTGCCAAAAGCGACCCGCGAAATCCGGGTCCTGGCTAACATATCGTGACCCCCTCCAAAGAAACTTGCTCTTTATGGCGCGCCTTCTCCGCTACATTCGGGTTTGATAAGGCACTGCCATAAAAGACATAAACTCCTGCCATTAAGGTTCCAAATAGTAACATTAAGCATTTCTTAGCTCCTTGAGTGTTTAAGTTTTTTTTTCTTCGTAATTTACATGATTCAATACACAAAGTATGGTTGAAGAATTCGCTGTAAGGCTTAAGGGTTGCTTTCTAATTTCAATTAAAGAACTCTTTAAGGATATAATGAAAATTAATACGATAAACAATATAACATTGTAAGCATGCATATTAATAGCCTTTTTATATACCAAAAAAAAATTAAACACTTAAATATAATGTACATATTTAAAAAATACCACTACATTGTGAACTAAAAAAGTAAGGAAAAGACAAGAGAGTCTCACATGTTAAAAGGGAGTAAAATTGGGAGCAGAGTGAAAATCTGGAAGTTTCAGGACAAAGAAAGACCAGAGAAGGTCGGATAAAGTTGGACCGAGGATCAGACGAAACATGCCTGTGAGCCCATGAAGGAAACTTGGAGACAGAGAAATCTACGGCAGAAGAAAGGAAAATAAAGTTGTTTCGTGACTTAATAACTTTAATTTACTTCAAACATTTGACTTCTGCAGAATGTAATAAAATTAAACGTTTTTGCTATTGATTTTTTTGTTTGATTTAAGTTAAGTGATACATTTCTGGTTAAATGACAAATCAATACTTTCATTCTAAAATTTGACATATTCATTCAATTCAATAAACTTCAACAAAACCTTCAATTTTTAGGTAAATCTATTCTATTGTATCATATAAATATCTATTTATTTGATCAACGTAATAGAAATATTAACTCATTTTATCTAAAATGTTTATAAATTGATATTTAAAATTTTAGAGGAATATATAATGTTTTAATGAAGGATCCTTGTTGCTAACATGGCATTTTATGTTTTGAATTTATTTATTTATTTTTTCTGATGTTGAAATAACATATATAAGCACTTTTTCTTTTAAGAATTTATTTATCGAGGTTTCCTGAGGTTGGCGACATCGTAAGAAGGCATTGATCTCTTTTTCCTTTAAACCATTCGCTTCGCGTTTCCGACAAAGAACACAAAAAAAGAAAAAGATAACTCACATGTATTCTTCACTCCGTGCTTTTTCTTTCTATTCATCCCCACTAGCCTCAAGGGGTCCTCCCGTAGAGATGGATCTTTCTTCCTAAGTCAAGCTCCTTTTCCGTTTTAAAAAAATTTTAATTCTGTCATTTCGGTGAATTTTCCAATCGGTAAAAAGCTATCCCATGCCTATAGTTATCAAACTGTAGAAGACTTGTAGGAAATAGTTATATTTGTTATGGCTAGATATACCTAGTGACTTTCAGATATGAACTAACTAGATCAGTGGTTACCAACCTAGGGATGGCGCGAGACGAGTAGAAATTGAAAAAGTCTTACTTAATTTTAATTATTTTTTTCTTGGGCTTCTTTACCATAAATTGAAACTTATAATATCGTATACAGTAAAACTAAATGTATTGTTTTCAATGTAATACTTTTTTTTTTATACGCGCATACAATTTATTGTGTAAGGGGAGAGAGGTAGGAGGTTTTCAAATGAACAGGGGGAAGAGGAGGCGTGGTACAGAAAAGGTTGATAGACTATTAACTATGGATTAACATTATAACTTGTTGACTACTCTAGAACTAACATAGTGAATCTTCTCTTGACATACCATTCTATATTCTAGCCATACCATCTTCTCTACCTCTAATCCCCTCTGTCTGTCTTTTAGAGCTGGTTTATTTGCATATAAAAGAAAAAGTGAGGTCAAGGAAGTTTACATCGATGAAACTTCCTGGTTAAAAATCCGATTTATAAATTTATTAGTTATTGGTCATCGACCATTTGGTATCTCTGTGATTATATCGATGCCTTAGTTCACTAATGTGTTAAGTTCAAATTTTTCAAAAATGGGTTTTGTAATATAAATAATATTGTAAAGTTGTGATGAGGAAGTCATAGATCAAATGTTTGTTATAAAATTAATAGAGAAGCTGTGAAGGTTACAAAAATATACTGTGTGCTTAAACTTGAACTGTCTTTCCTGTGTTAAATTATTATCAAAGTTGATTCCTGTAAAATCTTGTTTTCGGCACTTTACACATATGTGAACTAAGGCATCGATATTAATTACTCATAAATTCTACATATGTGGCTGGTTCATCTTGACGAATTGTTAGATCCAGTTTGACTCCGTTGAACAAATTTTAATTTCTAGTCATGTTTAGGCATGAAAAGATATATGTATTTGAATTCTGTTCGTATCCTACTCTAAATTAATTGATGAGAATTGAAACAGACTAGAAGTTTAATGAAGAGAATTGAAAAAAAAACTGTACCACTACAACCCGTGAACGGGTCTGGGGTTCAGTACATGGTAGAGACTGTACTGTTTCATGGACAACGGTTCTGCAAGGAGGTTACTTGTCCTAGGTCATGCTCAACCGCCAGATTTCCCCCCTTATTTTGGGTACCCTATTTTTATAATATTTTATAGAGGCTGGGTGAGCCCCAGGAGGGTCCTAGATCCCATAAGATTCATCTCCAGCTGCAAACAGACTAAATAAAAGTAACTGCCTGCAGTGGGATTTGAACCAGGATTTCCGGCATGGCAACTCAGTACTCTACCACTGAGCCACTCCGCTCCTGTTGACCCTGTAAGGATAACAAAACTAATAAATTTGAAGAGAATTTAAACAGACTAAAAATGTATCCTTGCAGTAATAGATACTTTCCCGCAGATAGTGCTGACGATAGGAAGTAGGCAGCGGGAAACCGTTATCAATGCCTCCTTGGCAATAAATATACAAGCCCCCGTAGCTCCCCGCAGTTGCCGACCTGTAATTCAGAAACCCGATAGTTCTCTATCGAAGTAGCGCAAGTACAATCGATAATCTACTAATGGCAACCATATGCCCGATCCTCGATAAGCGGACATCGAATGGGATATCGTTCCTGCAATTTCCTATGACCAGTAAAAAGAAATTGCTATTTCATCTCGATTATTCGTAGCCATCGTACTACTTCCCGGTACCATTAAGGGTCTTGGGTTCAGTTCAAGGTCGAAACTGTTTTGCAACGGTTTTTGCAGGGAGGTGATTTGTCCGAGCTCACGCTCAACAACCAGTTTTTCCCCCAAATAAGAGTACTCATTTACAGAGATTGGATGAGCCCTTGGAGGATCTACAGATCCCACATGGTTCATCATCGGTTGTTGATAAATAAATAAATTATATGCCACACCTGGATTTGATCCCGGGATCTTTAGTAAAGCAACTCAGCACTCTACAAGCTACGCCGCTCCTGCCATTGAGCTATGATACTAAAATAATAAACCTAAACTAAACATATGTACGATTTTATATACACTTTACACCCGATAAAATCTATTTATTTATCTATTTACATATTTTTAATTACCTGCTAGTACGTATTGACTCTAGTTCAAGCAAGTCACCAACAAGTAAGAGCCAATTAATAATGCAACCCCAGGAATAATAAAATTCTAGTTCAAAGATAGATTACTGTCCCCAAAGTTTAACTTAAATTAATAATGATACATCTTAGAATAAAACGAAGTTGCAGAAAATCAATTTTACTTTGGACTTTAACCCAATTAATGAGAGTTAGTGAAATTCTTACTTATTAATTATTAATCCGCATACATTAAACATGTAGCTAAAACACATAAAGACGATACCTGTGATACTACAACTAATGACAGGTACTAGTCGAGTTTGTACTGTTTCTAAGCAGACAGGGAGGAGATTCGGTGCAGCAGATTTTTTTTTATTTTACATTGTACATTGTTCTACTTCTTGTTTATTCAAATTTTGAATTCCAAAAACACATCAAATCACTTGCAGGTTTAGTCACGCACCTCAGGAGCTCAAAAATTAAATCAGTTTCTTCCCTTTTGAGTTCTTATCCTGTCAGTTCTTGTGGGTTCCCTCTATCGAAAGCTCCAAAAAAAAAATTCTTCGTATCTACGTATTTTTATGATAAATATTTAGGAGAAATTGTAACTGATTAAATATAAAAATGATGAGTGTATAAATAGTAATAAGGGAAAAAATAGTTTCTTAAAATGTACCTGTGAACAATTAGTCCACATGGACTTAAATATTAATCTCATTGTTTCCTTTTGCCGTACCAATGCTGGCACAATCAATTCCTTTTATTGTAACTGGCATTTAAAATGAGAGTCGCTCCGCTACTGAAGAAAGAGATGCAAATGCACCGCCCGGACCAGAAACAGACGGCAATCGTAAAACTGTCCGTTATACGGATCGTAAGAGGTGAAAGAACCTATAAAGAAGCCTTGATTAGTTGTCCCAAGGCAAGTCCAACTGTGTACTTCTTTTCCATATCGAACTGATTCCATAATCGATTCTGCCTTACCCTTATAAGGCCTTAAGGTGTTCCTATTAAGAATCGAGAAATAATCGATAAATTTCCATTAGTCTTTTTTTGGTTGCTGTTTCAGATGGCCAATTCCAATCACCTATGTCATTGTCTATTTCGTTTTTCTATTCTTAGTATTCAATCATTTTGGAACCATAAAATCATTTAACTAGCCTAATAGACTTTGAATTGCCTAAGTTTTTCCTAATAATACGAGGGTGGTCTGAAAAGTTCCCGACCTAATAAAAATACAAGAATTTTTTTTGTAAATTTTGGACTGTAATTATGTTTCGGGCGTATATTGTTGTATCCAAGTTTCATCTACAGTAATTAATCGGCGCCAAAACTCGGATTAATTGTGCCTAAATTGCGCCACCAGAGCGTTGGAAATATTAATTCCAGCAAACGCGGCACCCGACGTGGGGACAACTTTCTCATATCTAAATGTTGATTTAATATGTAACAACAACGTTCGTCTGACATGTTCATAACATCTGCTATCTCTCTCACTTTAATTCGGTGGTCGTCTAGCACCATTTGGTGAACAGTGGCGATGTTCGGCAGAAACTTTTCAGACCACCCTCGTATATACTTCACAATACCAAGAAAAATTCAATTAACATGTTTAAAATCTTTATCATTTGTCTTTTATATTTTGAAGCAATGAACCAGAAACATTAAAAATTCAGTATTTTTTTCCTGGATCACTACAACCCACGGACTCGGTACCTGGTTAGACTGTACTGTTAATTAGACAATGGTTGTTCAGGAAGATGATTTGTCCAAGAACATGCTCAACCACCATGTTTTCCCCCCAATTGAGATTGACCACTCAACTATAAGAAGAGTCCCAGCAGGGTCTCCAGATCCCACAGGCTCCATCCCAGGCTGTTAACAGATTAAATAATTTAACTGTCACACCCGTATTTGAATCCAGGACCTTCAGCACAGCAACTCATCACTCTACCACTTAGCTACTCTGCTCGCTTTATTAACTCTCTAATAACTATTATTATAAAAATGTTTTTATAGAAACATATTTTTATATTTTTATTAAGCATGCTTACATTTAGTCATCAACCTTAATCCAAGACGTTCATCAAACTAGTTAAACAATGTTTACTATAATCAATAAGGGAGTGGAGTGGCTCAGTGGTAAAGCACTGAGTTGCCATGATGGAAATCCTGATTCAAATCCTGCTGCAGGCAAGGCTTTTATTTAGTCTTTTTGCAGCCGGAGATGGATCATATGGTATCTAGGACCCTCCTGGGGCTCACCCAGCCTCTATAAAGTGTTATAAAAATAGCATACCCAAAATAAGGGGGGGGGTAATCTGGCGGTTGAGTGTGACCTAGGACAAATCACCTCCTTGCAGAACCGTTCTCCATTAAACAGTACAGTCTCTACCATGCACTGAACCCCGGACCCCTTCACGGGTTGTAGTGGTACAGGTTTTTTTTTCTTACAGTTAGTAGTTAAAGTTAACTTTTCAAAAGTTACAGTCCACAAAAATTTGAAAAGCATAGTTGACATGAAATAATGCATTTAACATTACTATAACTAGCCTAGACATGTGACTAGAAGGAATGTGTGCATGTGGTGCAAATCATCTCTTGGATATTACAATACAAACAAATATTTGATCATAGTCCTACAATACAGAAGCTATTTTAGTTATGCCTTAAAAATTTAGCATAATACAATTGTTTCATTATTTAACTCTCCTTGTTCATAGAAACGAAAATGAACAATGTATTTCTTTATTTTTATGTAAGTTGGAGGCTTCAGCCAAAATCAACCCCTTTGAAACTGCTGGAGAAATTGAGAAATCATTTTGGCCCGAATAATGTTAAACCATTTATTGTTTTTACCCCTAAGGCACATTTTCAAAACCGTTTTATAGATAGCCTTTACATATCAATTTTTTAATTTTATAATAAAATAATTTCATAGAACAACGATAATTTATTTTAAAAACTGTTATTGCAGGGTAAGAGGATACACCGCCTACTACCAACCGAACCTGTTATTCTTGCTTATGATCAAGATTTGGCCATCAACTCAACTTTGCGGTACGATATCCTGTCTGGAAATGAAAAGGAAATGTTCTTTCTTGATCCTCTTAATGGAAGCCTGTACCTGGAGAAGGAAGTTGACTTGGAATCGCTTCCTGATTCTGTTTTTGTGCTTCAAGTATGTAAATTGAAATAGCATAAACAATTTTTGTGTGACTTTTTTATTTTAATTCAATTTAGATGACTTTTTTTTTCGTTGGAAAAATCTGGTAACTGTTAAAATTTTCAGAAAAAAATATTTATTACTTTATTAATTCCAAATCATTATGCATTCAACAGATTGAAGCTTCACAATTAGACAATCCATTGAGAAGAGGAATGGCTAGGCTTGAAGTGGAAATACTCGACATCAATGACAATCAACCTCAGTTCGAAGTTGGAAGTTACAATATAAGTATTGTTGAAAACCTTCCGAATGGATTTAGTGTATTGCAAGTTGTAGCTACTGATATTGACCAGGTTTGTTATAATTTTAATATGAAGTTCTGCCTGTTTATATTTCTTTATAGAAAATTAATCTTTTTTCCCCCGTTTTTGTTCTGAAGGGAAATAATGCAGAGTTCGCTTATCACCTGGTTGATCCTAGCCAGTCGTTTAGCCTGGATAGTAGATCCGGTTGGCTAACCGTGAGAAATCAAGGTAGGCTAGACAGAGAGACGAGGCCTGCCCTTAATATGAGGGTTATAGCTCGAGAAAAGACACCATCGGTACTTCAGATGGCTAGGTATATCATTTAAACAACTTATCAAATAGATATTTAATTTATATGAAAATCGGAATTTTTTTTGTGATAATAATTCCTCGAAAATGTTATAAAAAACTTTTCATTATTTTTTTTTAATCAAATTTAAGAAACAGCTATATTCCTTGTATAAAAAAATGGAATTTTTGTCAATTAAATCATAAGATGTTTATTTATTGATTTTAATCTTAACCCCGGCAGTGAAAATATTTTAACTCCAACCAATGTTTATATCGTATATAAGAGCCTGTTGTAATTTAAGAATGCACATTAAATTATGCATATGTGATTTAGTTAAAACTATTGTACCAAACTAGAATCGACCAAATGATGTTCATTTTATAAGTTCATATACATAAAAATTGAATATAAGCCATTAAGCAGGGTATTATCTCTTTTTTGAAAAAGTATAAAATACTCATTTCTTTAACAAATTAAAAATACACAAATCTTATTATTGAATGCCATACACAATAAATACTGCAAAGGTACAAGACCTTAAGGTGCATAATGGCATAGAGATTCTTTTCATTATTATATTTTTTAAAATAATTGTCACCCCAGGTATGAAACTGTCCTTTTACTTCATATTGTGTTGCCAAATAACTTTGTCTTGTTTTTTTCTAGCGATTCATCGGTGAATGTGGAAGTGACACTTCTGGATGCAAATGACAATAATCCCACATTTTTACCGAGCAATTTGTATGAGTTCAGTGTTACCAATCTTGCACCGATCGGCTTCATTATTGGCAAAGTAAATACAGTTAATCAATATTTTAATTTTTTTTAAATATGTGTTTTAATTTAGTTAGGTTAAAATCTATATACACTATCATCAATTTTAACAAAAAGGCACATGACTACAGGGCCAGAATTAGAAATATCATCAGGTAGGACAAGCTTAATTTTGCCCTATTTCCTTCCATCCTCTCCAATAAAAGCCTACAATTTTAGAGAAATAATTCAATATAAATACCAACTCTCATAACATCAATTCATTTAATTGGCTGAATTGAAGTCAAAAAGAAAAATCAAAGCCATTATATGAAGTGTTTAGGATCGAAAGCAGATAACTCCAAAATCTAAAAAAATTACTTTTTCACATTTTTCAATAGTTAAGTCCAGTATTTTTTTTTTTAATACAACAATTTGCCGCTAAATTCTAAAAATTATTAAAGTTAAAGTAAAATTTTGCTTAAAATTAGCTGCCCTCTAAATGCTTCACTCCAACGTAAGTCTCTTCCTTTTTGTTCTTCCCTCCACCATATATCTGACTCTCCACACTAAATATAAATCTTATGAAAATTTTTTTTCTAATTCATTCACTAGATCTATTTATTTTTAGTACCTCTTTTGTTTGTTTAAACAAAATATCTATTAATACATTAATATATTGTTATTTCACTGTTGAACAATATAGTCACAAATATACCATTAGTTTGTATTTTATTTATTTTAAAACACTCATTTGCAGGTGAAGGCTGTTGATCCTGACATTGGCAGGAATGGTCTTGTCCGCTATGAACTGAAGAAGGATAACAAAACACTAGACACCCAGACCTACTTTAGTGTCTCTCCTATCAGCGGAGAAATAACTGTTATTGGAAGCCCACTCCCTGTTGGCAGGAGATCCCTTTTCATCGAAGCTTCAGACCAGCCCGAGAACCCTTCAGAGAGGAGGTTATCATTAGCGTTGGCCAGCATCGAAGTCACTCTGTCAGGTAATCATTGACATATATATTATATTTGTTTTAAGAAAGACTTTCCATAAAATAACTCAGTACTTAAACCATGAGAAAGTATAGGTATTATTCTTATTTTATTCATTATTGGTAGAAATAAAAATAATCAAGTAATTGTGTAAAAAATAAAGAAATATTTACCAAGCAATAATTTTGTTAAAACTAAAATAATTCAAAAAATGTTCGATGGTTTATAAATTAGATTATTCATTATTTTTTTAAATTGTTTATTGTATTGGCAGTAAATATGATCTTTAGATTAACATTTATATTTGTTATTTCTGTTAGAATAACTAAGTGGTGTGTATAAGTAAAGTGGTCATAAATAAAATGTTATCCATTTTATATATAATTTAAAATTTATAGTTAAAAATTTCATTTAGTAACACATTATTAATAAATGATTAATACAAACCACCAGAATCATATTATCCATCTGTTTAATTTCTGTTTTTCCATCAGAATATATTTAAACTTGAATTATTTTTTTTTTACTAATTAATATCATAAGCTATAAAAAAAAATAAAGTAGAGCAAGATGATCTAGAGTTTGCAAATTTCTGAATTTAGTGTTTTAAGATACAAATAGATCAGTATTGTGAATTAACTAAATATAGTATTTTGTATCTTATCTTCATTCAATTTTTAGATCTTTCTATAGATTTAAGTTGATCTTATTTGACAATATTCAAAATAATAACTAAAACTAGAGTAGTATATTAGTAGATGAGGATTAAAAATACTAGACAACAAATATAAACTGATAGCACACATGATTCAAAAATATTAAAATCAATAACATATTTTACATCATGCCCAAAATCAAGAGGATGCTTTCAATTAGAAAAGGTGAAACTTCTTTTGAGCACCTGTAAGTGGTGATCTCTGAGATTATTTGATATCTTGGAGCATTATTGCAAGGGCTCGTCAAATTAATTGACTCTATCCACGGTTTTGAACCATGAAAATATCTAATAATTATTGATGTCAATATACTAATTTTAATTTAATTTGGTATTATAGCAAAATCTGGAATAGCACCCGACTTTGTTGGTGCTCCATATGAATTCTGGGTTGGTGATGACGTGCCAGTTGGAACCAGTGTTGGCCAGATTCGAATTTCAGAAGCAGTCGATAAATCACGAGTGGTTTTTGATCTACTTCATTCGTACCATGAAGGAGGTAATTTTTAAATAATTAGCTCCATTATTTTCTTAAAAGTTACTTTAATTAATGCCTAACTGGCATGAATCTATATTCCTAGTTTATTTTTTATGAATTAAAGGTTGTTTTGCTAGTTTTTTAAAATGCATTGTGTTATAGTGCCATTTGCAATCGAAGAGAGATCAGGAGTTATAACAGTTGTTGATGAAATAACAAAGTATGAAAACTCATTATATGATTTTGAAGCTGTTGTGACAGATGAAAAAAGAATGACTCTGGTGACAAATGTCACAATACATATTGTTGAAAGTGCTGTTTCTCAGTAAGTAACTTATTGAGATTTTAATAAAAATCTCTTATTTTCTATTAGTAATGCTCTCTAATTAGTTAGTTTTGTTATTTAACACAAACATGCATCTTTTTCACAGTTTGGAGAAACCCTCTCTTTTAGAATTCCGCGTAAAGGAGAACAAAGCAGGTGATATAGTCGGACGAATAGTTGTGGGTGTGAGAAAAGGAAATCCCAAGTTTTCTCTGTTGGATGATTTTTTGGCGTTTTCTATTGCTCATGATGGAACACTCTACACCAAGGCAGCTCTAGACAGAGAGCTCAGATCATCATACTTCATAACAGTTGTCGCACAAATTGGAAGAGCTGAGCGCTATTACCAGGTCAGTAAAGTTCTAGTTTTAATTGTTTTCAATGATAAACAAATGTGGTTCTTCCCAAATTTGGAATAACACACCTTTAGATTTAGAAAATGCTTTTTCCTAGTTAGGAAATTACAAACTATAATTATATGTTATTATAATTATAAATAACAGTCCAAATTTGCAGTTTCTTTGAGTGAAAGATGTATTTACATCATGATCACATGAAAAAAAAGAGATAAATAAATGAATTTTATTAAATAAATGAATATTATTTACCACTTGTTAGAATAGTATTCTTCTTAAATATAACTTTCTGTGTGCTCAATTTCATTGGTACTTTACACTACCTATGATTCATCCTTACTTGTACAGGCCTCCTAGATTTTCCTTCTTCATTCTTCTCTATCCGTTGCTTCCCTTTCCCAATTCCTGATATCTAGTTCCAAGGAGTCCTAAGATTCATCATCCTCCTATCTGCTTTGTGGTCTTCCTCTCCTTCCCCTTCCAACCATTTTTGTTTTCAGGAGCCATTTGGCAGATTATCCTTTTTCATTCTAACAACGTGACTGGCCCACATAACCTATTTGCTCTTTTAAAGTTTACTATATTTTCATTTTTCAACACAAGTTATCTCCTCCTTTTTCTTTATAATGCACATTCTGCCTACTTAGTTTGAACCGCATATTCGTCTTATAACTTTTATATTCACTTTTTAAGGAATTAAGTTTTTTTTTTACCTTTATTAGTTATAATTAAGAGATTTCAACCATTCTGAAATGACAAAAAGGCTTGATGAAAAACAGATTAAGTGGGAAAAAATGAAATTTTTTTTCATTGATTATGTTTTAATTAAATTATGAATTAAAAAAATCAATTGTTAGTGAAATCAATTATGTGAAATTTCAGGTACATGTAACAGTGGAAGATGAAAATGACAATGCACCTAAGTTCACACAATCACAATATGACATTCGTATACGAGAGAACTGGAAGCCTGAGGTTCCATTGCTGAGGTTAGCAGTATCAGATCCAGATCTCAATTCTAACATTTGGTTAACACTCAAAGGAAAAGGAAATGAATTGTTCACCTTATCTCAGTCAGGAAGCCTTCGTCTCAACCGTGCTTTGGACAGGGAAGAGAAATCTGTATACACCTTCACTGTGATCGCAAGGGATCAAGGTATCGCCTAAAAATATTTCTATTTCTTTCATGTGATATACAATATTGAAATACAGATAAAATTGACATTTTTTTCTCAAATATCATTCATTACTATATAACATTTTAAATCAAATATATCTCTTTAATAGTCTTGTTCCATATTCATTTTCTTTAACAAGCTGTTCCAAAAGTAATTCTAGATTTCCCTTTCTTCAGATTTACTTGATTGGCCTGGCTTATAATTCCTATTTTTTTTTTATCATTAATTTTGTTTTCTTTATTTAAAACATTTTTTTTGGTATAAAATTTTATACAAAAATAGATGATATTTTATATTTAAAGCTAAATAAATGTATTTGAAACAATGGAAATAATTGTTTGGGATTTATCAAAGAATTAAATTGACGATTATCTCACTTTATTCATTTATTATATCCTGAATGATATATCTTAAAATTTCATAATTTTTTTTTTATATTTATTTATTTCATTATTATGAAATTTTATTCATTACTGAAAGTAATTTAGTTTTTAAAAATGTACAAGAATGTACAAATGATAATAAACTTATTAATATTTTTTTAGGAAACTTGAGCTCTGAAGCAATTATTACTCTTCATGTTGAAGATGAAAATGACAACAAACCCAATTTCGTAGACCTTACTGTATTGAGCGTAGAAGCCAGGGTAGTGCCAGGGACTGGGGAATTAAAAATTACTCTTGGAAATAAAACAATTTATCAAGATCCTCCGACCAGAAAGAAGAGAGAATTCCCCACTCTCATTATCCCAGAGACATTGTCCTTAGGAGTGTCTGCATTTCGCCTGCATGCCAAAGACCAAGATCTTGGAGAAAATGGAACAATCACCTATGGGATTGCCAGTGAAACTAACATTCCCTTTGGTCCAGTTGTCAAAGTCATCACTACTCATAATTTTGCTGTTCATCCAGTTTCCGGAGAAGTTACTCTTGCAGGTCTGCCAACACCTGAATCTGAATATCTGGTGAACTTTACTGCAATTGATGGTGGGGGACTCCTCGATTGGTCTGTGATCAGGATCAAAGTTGAGGATATTAATAACAATGCACCGGTTTTTGAAAAGACTTGGTATGATCTTGATGTGCCTGAGGGGTCATATAAATCTTTTGGCATAGGTAAAGTAGTTGCTACTGATGCCGACTTTGGACAGAATGGTAATGTCACATATTCAATATTGCAGAAAAAAGAAAACTTTTCAGTATTTCCATTCAAAGTTAATGCTCAGAATGGAGAAATCACTGTCACTGGAGAACTCGACCGCGAGACTATTGATTTGTACTCTTTTAAAGTCCTCGCTCAGGACAATGGGCCTTTTGACAATCGAATGAGGTCAACAGTTGAAATCATGGTTAGAATCACAGATGTGAATGACAATCCTCCTGTCTTCTATGGATACGACAGGGCTCTACAAACAACACCTTCCCAAATATTAGGCTCAGATAGGAGAGATAATTTTGAGCGTTCCATTTTGCTTCCTGTATACTTTGCATCCGTTGCCGAAAATAGTGCGCCTGGTATTCCAATTGCTAGAATTTTAACTAATGATTCAGATCTTCCCGACAATGGGAATGGAATTGTTGTTTATGATATTCTCAGGAAGAAGAACCATCGGCAGCTTTTTGCCATTGACAAAGAAGGAACTGTCACCGTAACGTCATATTTAGATTTTGAAACTCAAGCTGTCCATAATGTTACGATAATTGCTTCAGATTTAGGAAACCCCAGCCTAAGTGCAACAGCTCTTCTCATTGTCACTGTTGTTGATGTTGTTGAAACTGCTGTTGAAGAAAAAGATGGAAGCTTGATCCCGAATAATTATTATGAACTAGAGGTAAGTGTTTATCCATAATTTCTCTTTTTATTTGTTTTCTTCTTAATTTATAATGACCGAAATGCAGAAAAATATTGTTTGAACTTTCCTTGTACCTGATGGTTCAGAAATATATGAGTGAAAGAGGCACCTTAGTATTTGTTTTAAAAAATGAGGTATTGATTTGGGGGTAGTCTACCACTAGATCTTCCGTAACAAACAATTTTTAAAACAAAAGTTTTATTTTTTATTAATGCTCCCTTTATTTTTATAAGATTTGTTCTATAAACTATAAAAAAGCGGTACTATAACTATAAAAAGTGGAATACAAAAATATTTTAATTTATCGCATTTTGAAATTAGTTTGAAGTAATATCACAACAGTTCTTTTGTCATCTGAATGAAAAAAAGATAATTTAAGCTAAACTAAATTACTTTTCCTAAAGTTAATTATATTTTCGAATGACAAACTTTTCTGTTTCCTGACAGGTCAATGAAAACTGTAATGTCCCAGTGGAACTTCTCCAAGTGAATACTACTCAAAATGGACTTCAGTTTACTCTTATAGATGGAGAAGACAGTTCTTTTTTCTCCGTCGGACAGAAGAATGGCTCTGTTTTTCTTATAGTTAGTCCTGATAGAGAAAAACAAGTAATTATTATTTTTTTCCTGATGATAGTAGTGGCATATTGATCTCTCTTGCATTATATACAGTTTTCTTTAAGGAATATTTAACAATTATATATTTTATTGTAGTCTCTACTGAGAACTAAAATTAAAGTGGATGCTTTAAAAAAAGGAAGAAAACTGGTTTACCCGGTTTATCCTTCTGATTTAGGTTTGTAAAATTTTAATTTTACTCTGAGTAAATAAGTATAAACCATAAGTATAAACTAAATTACTGTATTTTACAGATCCAAATGAGATTCGTATTGTAGTCCGAATAAAAGATGTAAATGACAATGCTCCAAGGTTTATCCCTAGCGGTAGACCATTTGTAGCTGCTATACCATCATCAGCAACCTATGGTTATCCTATCATTCGATTACACGTAAGTTATATTTATTTAAATTAAATTTCCTATGTTTAATCAGCTGGTCATTCTGCTGTGAATTTAGTGCAATGTATATTTATATTGTATGTTTTCTCAAACTTTCTAGGCCGAAGACATAGACAAAGGACTGAACGGTGAGGTGCACTATGAAATAATGGGTCGTGAAGACTCTGATAGGTTTATGATAGACCCAATTTCAGGACACGTTAGGGCACTTTCGAGTTTTGCAAAGGAGAAAGGACGAGTATTCGGTTTTGATGTCAAGGCTACAGATAGGCGTGGAGCTCAAGATGGAAAAGTTGCTATTACCAATGTTTTTGTAAGTGAAAAAAATTATATTTGCTTATGCTAGTTAGTAATAATGCATTTTATATTCATTTTTCTATTTCTTAATTTACTCTTAATACCCTTCTTGTCAATAATTGATGTCAGTATTGTTTGATTTCTTTTTAAATTAAATCTGTTTTATTTAACTAAATATGACATGAATGTTTGATTTAATATTTTAGGTTTATGTATTGGATGATGACAGAAAATTGGCCATGGTTATGGGAGCTAAGCCAAATGAGATAGAAGTTAACATTCACAACATAACAAGGCAAGTGGAGCTTACAATTAAATTATGTTCTGCCACAATGCATTTACTCTCATTTAATAATATCATTCAATTTTTAGGGCATTATCAAATGTAACAGGTCTTGATGTCAGAGTCAGAAAATTAGAGCCACACTTTAACAAAGAAGCGTAAGTAACTTTTGAAATTATGGAATTGTATCTTTTTTTCTTATCAATCATATTTTTTTTAAAACATATGGTGCTCCCAACAATTAGTTAAGATATCAACTCTGGTTTGAAGCAGAAATAAAATAAAAGCTGTGTGTCAACCTTTTGGGGTAGAGAGACCCTCCTCAGGCTCTTCCAGCTTCTATAAAATGCGCACCTTTAATTTGGGGAAAGCCGAAAGGTTGAGCATCCTCTTGGCCAATTCACCTCTCTATGAATCAGTGAAAGTTTAAAAACAGTAAAATTCTTAATATGCACTAAACCCACAATTCTTCATAGGTTGTAGAGATTGAGGTGTTTTTTAAAATTTTATTATAACATTAAAGTAGAAATAACTGGTATTAGGCACTTTTTTATAAAGCTAATATTACTTTATTGTGGTGTTAATCTTTTTATCTTGTTATTTGTTCTCAGAACTGATATGTATCTCTATGCAGTCGATCCTCTGATGAATGTCATTATTGATTCAGAGACACTAAAGCAGTAAGCCTTTCTTTTTTTAATGTTAAACTTTTATGGTTCATAACATTCTATTAATATAAGTTTTTAAAAAAATATTTTTCTTATTATATTTCATACTTTTATAATAAAAGGTTTTATATTAATACAAAAGTATATTTTTAAAAACCTTTAATAAAGAAAAACATTTTAAGAGTTTATAAATGTATAGCGCTGTTTGAAAAACCTTTAAATTTCACTTTTGCAAAATGTTAAAATAAATCTTTATTGTAGTATTATATTGTAATATTATTATTGTAATTGTAATATTAATGAAAGATAGCAGTCAATTTTTTTCTGGATTTTCTAATGGTATGGGAAGTTGTATAAATGGGCACATTTTTTTATTATATAATTTGTATTGAATTTTAATGATGTAGTGTCAGAAAATTTTATCAAACTCTTTGATCTTTATTACATTGCTCGATTACTTAATTATTCATTTATATCAGTGATCATTGTCATGTGTTACTTTAGTGTGCTGAGAGCCCGTGGAGGAGAGGTTCGTAGAGCAGTAGAGCCCTATCGCCTCCTGGGTTTGGCCGAGGGAGCTGAAGTCTCGGGACTAGCGAAGAGCAGGCTCAACTTGTCAGCTCTTGAACTAGCCACGATAGTGTTGGGCTGCATCGTCTTTCTGGGCGCTATCACGTCTGCTCTATGTGTCGTTTGCTTACACAAGAGGAAGTTAGTGATATTGGTCATTTTTCATTATATTTTTATTATTTTTTGTTCTCTGTAATATTATAACACTCAGTAGAACTGTTTCGTCACTTTTTTAATATAATTTCAATGAATATCGCCAAACATAATTTACAATCAATAGCTTTCATATGGATCATCCCAACACTTAAAAAAGAGGAAAATCTCATTTTATTATTATTTTGGACTTAAGTGAGTAATTATTATTTTTGCAAAATACTTGGAATAAAATATTTGATCATTGTTACAGAAGAAAAATCGATACCTTCAAAATGGGCGTTACTCCTTTAAGTGCTGATCTGATGTTTCACACTAAAGAAATGAAAGCCAGAAATAATTTCAATCCAGGTGTCTTTACTGAAGGATCAACAGACAGTTATATTTCAGGAAATAGGTGAGTTATTACTACAATTTTCGTTTTCTATACACTTTCTGATGCTTAGTTTCAATTGTATGTTTTTCTCACTAACTTTTTCCAATTTTTTGAAATTGTTTTCTTTTCTTTTTTGAACCAAGTGATATGATAAGACTTATTATAATATATTTTAATAGAACTTATGACTGCAAATCTATTTTAGGAAATAATGTTAGAGAAGAAATTCGTTGACTGTAAGTACTAATGGAGGATGGAAATAGTTGGGGGTGCAGTCAAAAATTTACCCAATAAATAAGTGGAAACTTATTATTTTTTATGTGTGCCAACGTTTAATGGCCAGTTACTTTTTGGACCGAGTAGCCACTCCTATTGGCCCTGAAAATGATCTACAAAGTAGGTCGAAACGTTTGCACACATAAAAAATAATAAGTTTCCACTTATTTATTCCGTAAATTGTTGACTTTATCCCCAACTATTTCCATCCTCCTTTAGGAAATAATGTAGGGAGTATTTTAATACAAACCTAACTAGGTACAAATTAAATTGAACAAAATTAACTGATGACTATTTAGACAAATATTTTCTGAAATATATGGGCATGTTATCAAAACAATCATATAACTGTAGGTAAACATAATAAAGGTCAAGTTTTAACCTTCTTACTTCAGGGATTAATTTAATTCATCATTTGTAAAGATATTATTGCATAGAGAAAAAGAAATTCTTTTACCTCTCATTTGGCTGTATTCCAATTTTGATATTTTAAAGATAACAATTCATAAATTATAGAATATAAAACTATGTTTAATTTTAATCAGTAAATCCTTAGATATAATTTCAATAAATGTATTTCTACTTTTTAAAAACACTTTGTAATGTAGGTATTATTTTTATTTGATTTTTGCTTTATGATTAATGTTTTTCTTTCACTTCATGATTCTTATACGATCGGGTCAGTGATTCTACTTAATTCACAATCTTTTGAAAACCTTAGATTTTTCATGCTAATTGTATTAGAAAAAAAAAACCATACTTTAAGTTAAGGAATAATCGTTCATTTATAAAGTATACAAATAAGAAAACACTGTATTTATTTTTAATAAAATCATTTCAGCATAAATGAAAACAAAAAATTCATTTTGAAGCCTTAAATATTTTTTAATACTTTTATTATTAGTCAATTACTAACTTTTCTTAATCTGCATCATATCACGTGGAGTAGCTACATTGAATCTGACCACTACTTGAAGCAATACACAGTGCTTCAATGTTGAATACCATCTCACTTGATAAATTAAGTTGATAAATTTGAACTCTCTTTTCATTATTAGATTGTATCATACTATCTTCCTTTGACATGAGAAAATTTGATATGCTTAGTGCAACATAAATTTTACATAATTAGTAGTGAGTTTTAAAATGATAATTAACAACCCTGTTATATATTTACATTTTTATTTTTATACTATAATAAATGTTGTAACCTTTGTTAAGCCTTTTTTTTTTTTATTCTATAACATGACATACTATTAGAGTATATTTAATACCTATGATTGATTATATTAATAACTTTAAGTGCAATAAAACAGTCTTACTGTTAATAATTTTAACAGACAGACCATCATTACTAAAACACTGCAAGCTAGCGCCAGATGATTTACTACCAGCTTTAGGAAATTCTTTTGTACAGTTGACAAGAACAGCATTGTGTGATTTTTTTAAGACAATCATCTCCACTGTTTTATCTATTTCACTTTCATCTAAACTATTAGAAATTTCTCTACTTTTGAGTCTTGCTTTCTGCTCTAGTCTCCTCATTTCTTTCCTCATATGTTTTATTGAAGGCTGTACTTTATCTCAGGGTGCTGTATGATGATCTATACCTTATAAATGTCTAATTTTTATCTTTAGTTTCCTCCTTTCTATTCCTCTGAATTTCATGAAACAAGAAAAAGAAAAAAAGGTGATGGCTCTTTCTTCTAGAAAAGTCTCTAATGCTGCCAATTTCTACTTTGATATGAAAGATCCGATATGATAAATTATTATTTTTCTTAGGTTTCACCAGGAATGCGAGCGCAATAGTGTTTGTCCTTCTCTAAAATATGAGGAAACTGATAATGGGTATTTATGAGTATCAAAATTACTTTGAATTTCGAACTCTTCTTCTGTTTCTAGAATATGTTAAATAGTCTAATATTTTAGTTGATTTTTTCCCAATAAATTAATACTGTTGAAGGTCTGAATGTGGATACAGAAGAGATCATCGTGAAAGGAGGTCTATGATACAACCACGGCCGCAGCCAGGACTCAAGGCCTCTTTGACTAGTGTCCATTCCAGTGGACGCGACTCGGGAATAGTAGAAGCACCACATTGCTGCCCTTGCTCACACTCTCCTTCTCATTCATCTGCCAATAGTAGTCAGTAAGTACATAACACATTTACTATAATTGCTATTGGTAACGGTTAACACTTTAGTAACTATAACTCTAAAGCTAACTCTGAAAGACTCTAAGCTCAGGACTCATTAAAAAAAAAAAAAAAATACATTTATTATCCTTATTTATTTCAGTGGGAGTTATGAAGATTCATTGAAAAGTCTCCAGCGAAGGCAGAGTGACAACAGGAGAAAAAGTATGCGTAGTACGTCTCTCCATCCTTACCCTCCACCGCTGCCTCCTCCAGCTCTATCAAGGCACCCTTCTGGGCGCCACTTTCAATCATAGCCTTTATTTTTTCTATGATGTGATGGCTTACTCACATCATTCATCTATCACGGTGATAGATGCTCGCTAAGATGTAATAAAACACACTTCTCAGCATGTAAAAAGTTTTGGGCATGTAAAAAAAAATAGAAATAACGTGAAGATATAATGGGAATGACCAAAGAATATTTAAATCTAAAATTAAAAATTGACTCTTGGAACTTGAAACATGCTTTAGATTCAAGAACTATTAAACAGCAAATGTTAGTATATTAAATGTATCAGCTTAAAAATTTATAATGCACAATAGCCAATTGTATTGAGAAGCTGTAGTGCAGCTGCAATTGGGGAGCCCTTAGAACAAAAAATAAATTCTACCTTATTGAGATTTTATATTTTACCAATACTATTTATAAATTTATTTGTAAAATTGTAAAATTATAAACTAAGTGAAAATTATTCATATTATAAATTTCACTTAGTTATCATTTGTTCGTTGTTCATGGATCTAATAACGATTTTTTTTTTAATCTATGTTTGTAATCTATATATGAACTAGACTTCAATTGTAAGTTCAACCTACTATTGTTTTAAATAATACAGCTGATTTATGCTTTTTTAATTTAAAAGTCATCAAGGCTCCTGAACTATATCCTAACCATTTTTGTGCTTATTACTGCAGCAGAGATTATTGTATTATCAATCAAAATGTATTTGAATAGATATATTTTAAGTTTTTCTACTTTGGTTTGCCAAATGAGCTTAATTTTTCTTTTTGACTTTTATCCTTCTATTTTATTATTTATTTTGTTAGTATAAATGTTCATTTATTTCAATTGATTATTTTAAAATGATAATTTGATGTCTTGACTTTTGATAATTATTTAAAAATTACTTTATGTTGATTATTTATGTATTGCTCAATCCAAAAGATGTTTATTGATATGTAAATTTTGTATATAAGTTTACCAAGAAATTGTAAATATTTTGAATTTATTTTTTTCTTGTTGACTTATGTTTGTAAATATGTATTATTTAAATTCTGTGTAATGTTTAGCTTGAATGAAATGTATTTATTCCTAACTAGATTTAAGGCGATACAAATATTGAACATTGTTTAGAGAAAAAATATGTTTACTAAGTATTTGTTTTTATATATATGTATATTTTTATTATACAAATGTAATATTTTACCATTATACCATTACCTATTATTAAGAAAAAATAGATATATTGATTTTAAAACAATCAAATGTACAAATTTTGTTGTATTTGTATTAGTATTATGTGTCTTGCCATATTTAATTTTTTTTTAAATAAAATATCTTCTGTACTTAATTTTTAAATAATTACCAAATCATTATCATTCTTATCTTTTCCAAAGTTTTACATTGTAGTTTTTTCCAAAGTTAGCCTGAACAACTAAAATAAAATAAACTAAAACAATTATAGTAAAATTGAAACCAATTAAATAACCCAATTTAATGATGATAAAAAAAATTGTTTTAAAAATTGTCTTTATCTTTTCTATTGAAATTTATTTTGAAAACAAATTGGTTTTGATTTCAAAATTAAAATTTGTTGACCCTGTAAGGATAACAAAACTAATGAATTTTCACAGGATGATTTGGATTTCATTCAATAAACATTTACTTTAAAAAGTGAATAAATGTACTTTCTTTTGGAAATAAAAGTGAAGAAATGTCAGAGTAGCATATTTTAATAGAGTTACCTCCCAGACTAAGAATTAGAACTCATGGCTAAACTACGAATAGAAATGATGGCTTACCTACCAGGTAGTAACTTAGTTGCAAATCTTATTCCATATTCCAGGATGTAAAATCAGAGGTGTAGGGAGTGGCCCTCCCAGCCCCCAAATGTCAAAGCATATTAATGTAGTTTTGTACAAAAGATGAAATAATGTTCTAATATCTTTGTAATAATTTTAGACCAGCAATTTAGTTGAATGGCAGGAGTTTAAATTACATCTGGTAGGCAGCCACAGGACCACATATTTGTCCTTAGGACATTTTTGTAGCCTTTCTTAAACGGAAGGCTGTTTTTTATTCCATCCTAATCGTAGTTATGGAATGTTATATAAAATGAAAACACCCTAGGTGATCTAATCACTGCAATAAAATCAGCTTATAAAAATGGAAAAGGACTAATGTGGGTTATTGAAAGAGAGACTGATACATTTCAGATGGACAATGCTGATTGTGTCCTGGCATGAACGTGAAGTTGAGCTACGAAGTAGTGTACAACTTTTCTTACCTTGGGAACCATCAATATCAGGTCTAGTAAAGTAAATCAAGGAATTAATTGAATAAAACACCAGTAGTAAAACCTATATGAAACAGATCTATAATAATATTCTTTACCACGGAAAGTTTGGAGCTCCACAAATATGAAGCAGACTATCTCTCAACACTTATATATGTGAGTGAAAGTTGGCTCATGCTTGACCAACACGCTAGCTGGATAAGAGGTACAGGAATAAGGTACCTTCGCAGTTTGATCGGTAAAACAGGTATAGATCGTGAACTGATAGCTATAAGGGATTAGCTGCACGTTTTCGAAATGCAGATAATTGATAAAAGATAAGAGAAGTATATTGGAGTCTGATAATCGGGCCTGTATGTCGCATGGACGAGGAGCGGCAACCAAGGAAGATAATGGAAGCCCGACTTCAGGGCAGAAGGCCTCTAGGTCGCCCGAGAATCTTATATGAAGTTATGAAGTTATGAGGAGTATCTGTTCAATACTCCACGCCAGCAATCTCTGTTATGGCTTCTTCTTCAGTGAGCCGCAGTTTGTCTATCCATTTTCTTCCTGGCATCCTATTTATTAGTGTCACTCCCATTCCAAAACGTTTCTTGGAATATTCCATCTGGCATTCCGTATTTACTTCTTATTGTTTTACTTATCAATAATAAATGTGTATATTTTCGTCTTCATATTTCTCTCCAGGCTTTAATCTATTAACAAAACTAGCAAACCCGAACCCGACAAATCCTGCTTATTTTTGAAAGGATTTCCCTCATCTTCCTTTTCGCTGGAAATAATCCTTGATGAGAATTTCTTCTCAAATCCTTGATGAGAATGTCTTCACAATAACCTTCTTTCAATCAGGGATGCATCCATAGCCTGCATGTGTTTTCATCCATGCCTGTTGTTTTCATAACTTTTTTTGTTTGAGAGCGGGGAAGCTCAGTGGTAGAGCGCTGAGTCCCAGTGCCGAATGTTCTGAATCCAAATCTGGCTGTTGCAGATAAAGTATTTATTCTATTAATAGACCTTGTGGGATCTTGAGCCCTCTTGGGACTCACCTGGCCTCGATATGGTGGGTACCTTTAATTGAGGAAAATCCTGACGGTTGAGCGTGATCTCGGACAACTTATTTGTTCATCACCTCTCTGCATAACGGTCGTCCTAGAAACAGTGAAGACTCTACCATATACTGAATCCAAGACCCTTCAGTGTTGTAATGGTACACGTTTTTTAAAAGATTACTTTTGTAAAGTTAAGCATAACTACCGAGATAAAGATATTAAAACACAGGTAATTTCCATATGTATATATATTTTTTTTTTAAGAGAAAAGATTAGGTCTTGGCCGGGATTCGTACCCCCGTTTTCACTGAGGGTCGATCGCGTCTCTAGTGCAGTCCTCTAACTACTGAGCTACCAAGGCTCCAGTTAATGTTCGTGTAAGTCTGTGAAGGATGTTTATATAGAAATTCTACAGCCTTTAAAACAGCGCATTCCTCGGCTTGGTTGTTTGAGCTCCAGGAACTCAATTTATACAGTTTTTCGATAACTAAGCCAGATTTATTTTCTCCAAACCATGCACACACCACGTTGTCGTCATCTTTGCTTCCGTCTGTGTATATGTGAGTACAGATAGTGTGTGGAGTATTGGTCTGTGAGTTTATCAATGAATAGCGCGCTGGATGTAACCAATTACAGCAGTCGGTTTTATTTTGTGCTTTGTTGTAGGTCAGATTTAAAATATTTTTTCGACATTTAAAAAAATAAAATAATGAAATTAGCTTCTTCTATTTTCAACCTGAGTGAAACTATACCAGCAAGAATAGTTGCAGCCTCAAACGAAGGTGTTCTAAACCCTTTGCAAATTTTAATTGCAATCAATCTCTGAAGCTTTTGGGGTTGGTCACATTTATTTTACGTTTTATACCTGTATGCCATACATGAACGGCATAAATTATTTTGGGGAGTAAAGCTGCTTCATATATAATTTTTAAAATATTAGACTTCAAACCCTAAGTAACTCTAGCAGCAATTGACATTTCATTTATAGTCTGTAGTGTTTTGTTATATATGTTGTCTATATGGCTATTCCAATTGAGTTTTCGATCAAAAAGTACGCCAAGGTATTGAAGTGTATCATGTTTAGTCAGTAGGGTCCTGTTGAGTTTTATGTTCAATTGAGGTGGATTCCTTTTTCGAGTAAATATGATATATTTAGTCTTATCAGGGTTGAATTGCAATTTGTTCCGTCTAGTCCACTGTGCAACTCGTATTAGTGCTAAGTTTGCCATTGTCTGTAATTCATCAAACTGGCGTCGTCTAACAAGTAGTAAAACATCGTCAACATATGCTAAAATTGTGGCTGAGTTTGGTAAGTCAGTACTGAAAAATAGTGTTCATCAACACTTTCCACAAGATAGGAGACACGCACGATCCTTGAGGTGTTCCTATTGTTATTTGTTTGTCCACACAACAGTAGTTAGCCGGCTATGAAAATAATTTTATATAATTCGATACAAATTTACTGGACAGTTATATTTCTTCAAATTACACAGTATAGCAGGCCACCAGGCGCTGTCAAAGGCAGATCTAGACTGACTACAAGTAAATTACTATTCTGTCGATGCGTATCAGTAATGTGCTGAGTGTTTGTAGAGCGTCATCAGTACCAGACTGGGGTCTAAAAGGATATTGATGCCAATTGAGAACATGGTTAGAGTTAAGATGAAGCATTAACCTATCTTTTACTACAGTTTCTAAAACTTTAGCCATTAATGGAAGCATACTGTGAGGTCTAAGTGTCCGCTGGTCCGCTTTTGGAATCAGTACTAGCCTACCAACTTTCCAATTAGCAGGGAATTCGCACCTAACAAAAAATGTCTTGTAAATCCTGCTCATTAAACGTGGGAAGAATTCAGTAACCTTTTTTAAAACTTTGGCGTTTATTCTGCCAATTCCAGGCGCTTTTTTAGTTTTATTGATCGCATTCAGTATTCCTTCGTCAGTCAGGTTAAAATCTTTGTAAGAGGTGGATTAAGGGAATCAATTATCGCTTCCTTGTGTTCAACTGTGTCAGAATCGGTCCAGTCATCCTTAATTATCTTGTTGATTATATAAGGCAGAGTACCATGTGTATTCGTCGTATACTCTCCTATTTCATTTAGAATGGTTTGTAAGATAGGCTAAGTTTTCAGTTTGTTTGGAGCCCACTTATAAGGCCAAGTCCATGGGGAAGTATTTTCCACATAATTTTTCCAAGTTTCGTTTTTCGACTTTCTAATCAGTTTTTGGTAGACCAATTTATTGTTAATAAACTCTTCTCTGCGTATTTCACGTAACGTTACATCTTTAGTACGCTGATAAATTCTACGCAAAGCGTTAGTTTTTTTACGAACGTTTGTTAGATCAGAGTTTCACCACGGGACCGTTCGATGATTTTCATTAATAGGTTGTCTATTACCTGACCTCGCAAAGCACATTAGATATTATATCTGTCCGTATATGAGATAATTTAGTAAGTATTTTATCTTCTGTTGTTAGTGGTCAAGAGTATCATCATAATCACGTTGTAAGAATTGTTTCTGTAATTGGTATTTTAAGTTATTTATAAAATTATCCCAGTTCGCATCATCTGTCAGGTATACATAGTTTAGAGTATTTTCTTTGAGGATTGCAGCGTCGATTAAATGTAGTTTGTATTATAGAGAATTGTGGTCCGAAAAATTTGTTTTATATATTATCGACCAATTTTTTATTGAGTTACGCCGAATAAACAGTGCACTAACTAAAGTGAGGTCAATATTGCTACTGTCCCTAGCACCTTCAAAAGTGTTATTTTCAGAAGGAATGTTCACTAACACCAGGGCTTGGATCATAATAAATGATTCCATTTCTCTTCCCCTTTCATTTGTTCGTTTATCAAACCAAAGTTTAGAACGGGAATTGGAATCAACAGCAATTAAAATTACAGTACTGTTTGAAATCTCGCAAAATATTTTCCATCTTTTTCAAATCATGTTCAATGTCTCTATTTATACCGAAATAAGCACAAACTACGATAAAAGTTAATTGAACATATGTAATACTAATGCACAATAGATCTGAGACGGAATGCTGAGTGATAAGGCAGCCCTCGATATGTTTGTTACGTATAACAACACCTGACCTAGGGTTGTTATCACTTATTTGGAAAACTTTATGTCTGTCATAACCTACAATTTTATTTTGTTTTGTATAAGGTTCTTGTATTAAAATTAAGTCAATGTTTTTTTAATCTGAATAATGTTTTAAAAAGTCCAACGTGTACTTTTAATGATGTGTATTTTAATTGTAATATTTTAACATGTTTATGTACCATTAAAGAATCTCATGAAATGTTTGTATTTTATTAAAGATAGTCAAAGTAAAAAGTATTAACTTACATAAGGGGGATGCTGTAGTCAGTATTTGAAACCAATTTTTGAGCTTCAGTAAGATAAGAATAATAGAAATAGATAAGAAGGGCAATTCTTATCAAAGACTGAACGGCTGGAGGGCCTCTTGTTGCGGCTTGTAGTGTGTTTGTTGTAATTTTCACAGGTCACACACTTCAACATCTCCGAAGTACAATCGGACTGGCTGCGTGATCCCCGGCACATCTGGAACATGCTACGTTTCCTTGGCAGTCCTTGTTTTTGTAGTGAAACTTAAGGCATTTACCACATCCTAGGATTCTAAAATAGTCTTGGATAGTCACTTTCTGATGCCCTAGACTTATTCTGTTATACAGAATCTTCTCCTTTTTTAGAGGAATATCTTCATTCTGGGCAATGATATGATCAACAATATTCTTTGAGGTTATGTCGTCCTCAATGTTTTTAATGATTGACCTAGAGTTTTTTCTCTTCAATTTTTTATATTCGATTCTGTTTGACTTTTTGATAGCTTCCTCAATTTTTGTTAGATCATTCGCTTTGTCAGTGATTACAATTGTTTCAGAAACTTTTTAAAATGATATTCTTAACTCTTTAGGATTTACAAACTTTTTAAATTCTTTTCTGATTTCTCGCGGTTCAAAATCTTGACAAGGATTTATAACAGCCTTAAAGGAAGGTGTCTTTTTAATTTTGTAACGGTGTTTTTTGTTACTAATGAATAATTTGGTCTTGGTACAGTTAGGTTATCTGAAGTACTTATAGTTGCTGAGTTAATGTTAACTATAGAATTTGACAAGTTACTCACATATTCTTCTAGAGCTTCGATTGTATTACCCAATCTAGGCTTTAGATCCTTCCTAAGTGCTTTATAGTCTAAAACATCCTTCAATGTTTTAAGAACCAAATTTAACTCGACTAGCACTTCGACCATCTTGCTGGGTTCTCTCATGTATATATATATTTTTTTTATATATATCTACATACATGTATATATATAGTTCTTGTTATATATACGGTTACTTATTGTGTATTTCAAATTAGGTGAAAAGTTTAATTAGGAAGATAAATTTTCCAAAAAAATAATTGTTAATCAAGTTAAAATTATTATAAAATTTACCATTCGCCAAATATATTATACTATTTATACTTCCCAAACCATGTTGGGAATGGAGGGTCGTAGACTAACGGTGACCCTTTACAGTGATATATTATATAATTCAGACGAAGAAGAGGCGGATGGAGGGGTAGGAGAGTACGTAGGCGTTACAGATCAATGTTGGCTCTCATCATTCCAGCCAAATCCTGGAAGATCAGGCTTCCTTTTTCCAGGGCTCAGGTTATTTTTGACTGGTTTGGGATGATTACAGATATATTTGCCAAGAATTGGAAAAATTAAGGTTGAAGTCCGATCTGATAGTTTATGCTTTCACTCCGGGTGGGTGACTTAGTAATTAATTATTATAGAGTAGGTACCGGATGACCAAGCCATCAACATGTGCTACGTGCTAAACAGTTGACATAGATATATAAAAAAGTAATAGTTATCATTCACCTTAAATCAATTTTGCTCATAGAGGATTGCCACATGTCTGTGGCAGGCCAACCACATGCTGGGGGTTCATACAACTTGGACAAAAGTTGTTAGAGTTTAAAATACGTTTTTTATAAAGCAAATTCTTTAAAACATTATCTAAGAGAGTAAAGAATACCCTTGGGTCCACCGTAGAAATGTTAAAAGTGCAAGACCCCCGAGTGGTGGTTTTCAGCCTCCTATTCAGTGAGAATGTACAAAAAATTCGTTCGACGCGTCATGAAATAAGCATCTGAAATCTGCGTTTTAAGTAAAAAAGTAAAACATCAAGTGAGCGAATTTAAAGGTTTGAAAGAAAGTTATTGCAACGAACTTATGGGACCTGTTAAGGAGATTGACTCCAAAAAAAAAAACAAGTACTATACAAACTATATGATGACCTAAGTGCCTCACCATTTGTAAGGGTACAACGAATCATACGGCTGGGGCACGCATGGACGAGGAGAGGAAGGTCAGAAGACTATACTACGGTAAGCCCTACGGAGTAAGACCTCGTGGAAGACCGAAGGGAAGATGGAAGAATGCTGTCGCCGAAAACCTGAAGAATATAGAGAATTTTAAAACTTATTGAAAATTAGTTTCTACTTTTTAGTTTTGTTTTCTATTAAAGATTGTTTTTCAGTTTTTAAACGATTATTTATTTTCTACTTTTTTGTTGAGCTGGTTATAAACGGCTCTTCTTTAGTTTTTTTTTTAACTAATATTCATTTTACTTTTTAGTTCAGCTAGGTGCGAAAACGTGTTTTCTAGGATTTTTAATATATTATTTTTTTGTTGAAATACTTTCCTCAAAGATTAAGCCATGTATGACTTGTACACGCTTTAGTATTTGCCACAAGACACTACCGTATTTTCGGAATCGAAAAATCGCTAATTCTGCAGATCCTGGCCAGGATAATGAGACAAAACAAACTTACTGAATTAATGACATCGGTCCTTGAGAAGTTTTTTAATTGCATTTGGTGTTTTGACGTGACCGAAAACGAGTTCAAATATTCCGCTGCATATATATGTTCGTGTAAGAGAAGCTAAAATAAATGTGTTAAAAAAATTAAACAGGCAGTTATGAAAGCTGAATACTTTGGAATAACTGTGTTGTTTTTTTAATTTCTAAATCAATTATAGTCTGAATTAATTAAATTTCAAATTTTATATTATTAACATAGGTCTGGTTTTCACATATACTATTAACACTCCGAACAATAATTATATGAATTTTCAAGTAGTTTATTTATTAATGAAAGCATATGATGGGCTGCACAAGCCCAATACAAAATATGAATAATTTACTTGAAATAATAATTAGTATATGGTTACATTATTTATACCGTGTATTTGTATTTAAATAGATTTTATTTTCATTGTTAGCATTATTATCAACAACACAAAGATCATTTGTACTTTCAATCATTTCATAAAACATGAAGTTTAACTATTACAAGTTTGTAATGTTTTTAGGGGAAACGAAAAGTTTTAGTAGATATTGATGTTTTAAGTTATCATTAGTATCAATTGGATAATTATTAAACGACTTTTTGGATAAATATAATTCCAACCTTTAAACTAAAGTTGAATAAAATAAATTATATAACTCATGCACTGGCTGCTAGATGTCGCCATTATTGGGCATGTTGCTGACGCGATACCACATGTTTATCTGCTACCAAAAGTTGCTAAACGCGGATAGAGAAGTTTTCACTTCAAAAATGAAATATTTATACACAAAAAAGGAAATTGAACGGGAAAATTTTTTTTAGTTGTTGTAGTGAATTGGCCTGGGATCGGTAAGAAAAGTCCGTCCATGAAAGTTAATAATTGACTGAAAAGAGCCGGTGGAGAGGGGGAGGGGGAGGGGGTACATATCTTATACATGGCGCCCTCTTCGGCTCCTCATCAATCATCACTGTTTACTTTATTAGCCACAATTTTAAACGGTTCTTAAGTGTCCTTCACTAGCATATAGGATAGCTTCGGAATATTTAATTTCTTTTTTCCTAGAGGGGGGTTAATTGTTCTCAACAGTTACCCATTCTCAATACTTAGGAAGGTGATTACACTAATATCACCAGGTGAACGTATTGGGTCATAACTTCATTATCAAGTTCGATATGGACAGAAATGAAAATACCCTTCTAAATTGTTTTAATTTATTAAAAATAGTTTTTATACAAAAAAAAAAAATTGCTCTGGTGATGGTGGTACTTAACAGTCAAGATGTCTCTCTGGACCTATCCACATACAGAGCATCTGATGGTCAAAGGGAACCAAATTGGTTGTTCCTGCAAAAACGTAATTGTGAACTTTTTTTTAAAAATTAATTATTTTATTGAATTGTATAACTTTAATATATACATCTAGTACAAGGGCTATATGAATAAATGAATACATGACAGGACATGTAGAGGCACTACTCACTGGCAGCACTCTAATAACATCTCTATTCCCTTCCGGCCTATTAACTAGTATCGGTGCGAGCCTAGGCATAAAATTAAATCTAGAGGACCTGGACACAGTGCAACGACGGAGAGCAAGAAATGATGACCCGCGACCCCCACCTATCATAGCACGCTTCGTGAGGAAATCAGTGAGGGATGACTTGATACATAAAAGAAAAGTCAAAAGAGATTTCTCTACGCGAGATTTAGGTTGGCAGGAAAATGACTGCCACCGCATCTATCTGAGCGAGGAGATGACAAAAGCTAACAAGCACCTCTACTGGTTAGCCCGTCAGAAGAAGGCAGCGGGAAAGATAAAGTATGTGTGGTTCTCTGGGGGCAGAGTGCGATGTAGAAAAGAAGATGGTCACCAGGTGGTCTTCATAGATCAGGCCCAAGATCTAGACGTCTTCGGGTGACTACTAAAGTTTTGTTTCCCCGCTAGCTCTATGACAACCTATGGCGCTCACCACGGAATTTTGGATTTTGCCCACGCCCTCTCTATACAGTTAATTTCTTTTTATTGGTCCATATTTTTAGTTCTTAGGATCTTATGTTCTATATTTTTAAGTTTGTGCATGTTCAAGCAGCTATATATATTCTATTACTTTAGTTCTCTCATTATTAATTCATTATTTTCTCTTTTTACATATTTTAACAGTATTATCATTTCTATACTATTAATATTCTTATCTGTTTTTTGTTTTATCTTGCATGTCTTCAACTATCTGGAACATTTCATAGCTTTTTACCTAATCTACCTGCTAAAATTAATTGCACACAGCATCTTATCCTCTTATACTGAGATCTTCTCTCCTACCTCACCATCATGTCCAGTATCCTGACATCCTGTCACGTCAACACCCAATCCTTGCCTGCCCATTTTGACGAATTCCTTCAATATTTTACCCAAAACTTTTATCATACCATTGGAATTTCCGAAACATGGCTAAAACCCCACATCCCCTCCTCTGCAATATCCTTACCAGACTATTCATTCCTCCGCCACGACCGGGTAGACCGGACTGGTGGAGGAGTAGGTCTTTACGTACACAACTCCCTAAAATCACGTATCCTTGATTCCTCACCCGCAACCGGTTATCCTCACACAGAATTCCTTCTGGTTGAAATCTCTTTTAACCCAAACCCTCTCCTGTATGTCGTAGTATATCGCCCTCCTTTGGCCCCTCTTGATTCAATTTTTGAATCTACTCTTTACGACTACATTCCTCTCTATAACCATATCATTATCTCCGGTGATTTTAATGCCAATCTCCTTGTCCAATCCTACGATCAACTATACCTGGAAAATCTCTTTTACTCTCTACACCTTTCCATTGTCCCATTTTCTCCCACCCATCACACCTTTCAATCCGACACATGGTTAGACCTGTTTGTCATTGATTCACGGCAGAACCTCCTTTCTTCCTCTCAATTACCCGTTCCATTTCTGTCCTCTCATGATCTCATCCATATTTCATACAATATCCAAACTCCTGTTATACTACCTAAAACCGTAACCTTTCGCAACTTAGATGCTCTCACCCCAGAGAACATCTCACCCTCTCTTGAAGCCTTGGATTGGAGAGAGATTTATTCTTGTGCCTCTATTGATTCGATGGTTGACATACTTACTTCCAATCTCAAATATATCCTTGACACCCATGCCCCACTGAAAACCTCAACCTTCCGTCACCAGCCTGCTCCCTGGTTGTGTCAAAACATTAAAGATCTTCAAAGGAAGCGTGATGCGGCCCGAAGACGCTTTAGACGGACAAGGTTAACTGACGACTATCAAGCGTTTAGGGCTCTCCGCAATCTGACACAGTCGACAATCAGGCAGGCAAAAACCAAATACTTCCACGAAGCCCTTTCATCTGCTCCCGATTCTAAATCCAAATGGCATCTCCTTCGAAAGCTTTCTCTTCTTAATTCATCTTGTTCTAGGCCCTTTCCAGCCTCTCCCAATGAAATAAACTCATATTTTTTGTCCACCTCAGTTAATACTTCTAAATTATCCTCTCCCGTATTTTCCCTACCACCATCTTTCAACCCTGACAACTTTTACTTCGCTGACATTTCACCCAACGACATTATTTCCTCTGTTCTGAAATCCCACTCCAACTCCACAGGCTTCGATGGGATTCCTGTCAAACTGCTAAAATCCTGCCTTATCGATATTATACCTGTCCTACTCTTTATATACAATTTTTCACTGCAAAACGGAGTATTCCCAGCCTCCTGGAAAAAAGCCATAGTCCATCCTATTAATAAATCCTCTAACCCTGTCTCACTCAAAGACTACCGCCCAATCTCAATCCTCTCCAACCTTTCCAAGCCTCTAGAAAGAATAGTCCAGTCACAAATGTCAAATTTCCTCGAACAGTCCAACCTCCTTGACCCACTTCAATCTGGTTTCCGTCCTGGTTTCTCCACACAATCGGCACTTACCAAAATCACCAATGACATACATACCGCTATGGACGACAAAAAACTAACTGTCCTTATCCTTCTTGATTTTACTAAAGCTTTTGATTCCTTGGACCATTCTATCCTTTTTAGCAAACTCAAATCAATGTCCTTTTCTAACAGTTCCATCCGATGGTTCCAATCCTTCCTCTCTGATAGATCTCAAGCAGTTTCTATACCTAATCATCCCCTTTCCTCTTTCCTCACTCTTTCCTCAGGCGTGGCACAGGGCTCAAGTATCTCTCCTCTTCTTTTCAACTGCTATATCAATGATCTCCCTAAATCTGTTCACCACTGTTCCCATCATCTATATGCTGACGATTTCCAAATATATCTGTCCTTTCCCCCTTCCGAGCTGTTTTTTGCGTTCGCTAGTATTCAGGAAGACCTAGATAGGATCTGTGCCTGGGCAAAGCTGAACAAACTGGAATTGAACGCATTGAAAACTCAGGCCATTGTTTTAGGTTCCAATTCCCTCCTTACATCCATCCACACCCTCCCAACATTACTCCTAAACGATAATCCTATCACGATTACCTCATCGGTGAAAAACCTAGGCATCACCATCGACCAAAACCTTTCCTGGAAATCCCGCATCGCCCAAATATCCCGACGGACAATTAGTTCCCTGAAGTTGTTCCATCGTTCTCGTCATCTCCTTACACAATCTTCCCGTAAGCTTCTCGTATCTTCTCTCATCTTCCCCCACTTTGACTATTGTAGCGTGGTATATGGAGGCCTCTCTAAAATGCTGGAAGACAGATTAAAGAGAATAATGAACTGCTCTCTAAGATTTGTGCTTGGTACTCCGAAGCGATCGCGCGTCTCCCACCTCTATGATGGGTTAAAGTGGCTCTTCCCTCCCTTCCGAAGACAATATTTCCTCTGTTCATTCTTATACCAATCCATTCACTCTCAACACCCTTCATATATCTACAGTCTCCTCCAATTCAAATCATCAGTTCAACACCATAAAACAAGATCCCGCCTTTCTGATCTCTATATACGTTCACACAGAACTAAAGCATTCGAACGTTCCTTTCTCGCCCGCTCCACCACAATGTGGAACTCAATTCCCCCTAATATCCGTCATACTCCTTCTCTATCATTATTCAAATCCTTGCTGTATCAACATCTATTAGCTTCCCAAAAGGATAGTCTCTAGGTAGGTTAGTCATTTGCTTAGAATACAATGTATATAATAACTCATTGTGTTATCTAGTTCTTTTAATTCTGCTCTTTGAAAAGCTGTACATCATGTAAACAAATTATTGAATGCTAGCTCATGCATTCAATTTCAAAAGCTATGGATTTATCTATTCTCTGTAATTGCTTAATATCCTGTCAAGATCTGTACTATTTATTTACTTACTATTATTTTTGTTTATATATTTCTTTTTAAATTGTTTTCTGTCATGTTTTCACGCTTTATGATTTGTAACATTTAGCCTTCTGGCCAGATATCTATATTATGTTTTATTCCTGTTCATATCTGTTATTCTAAAGGGACTTTGTCCCAGAATAAAGTTACTTTTCTATTCTATTCTATTCTATAATAGAAGGTCCCGAGGCCATCTTCTCTTCAAACGCCTAGGAGGATTGTCCGGGATGCAATTGGATGCAAGGATGGAAACCAGTGGGTTTGGATGGGCCTGGAGTTTATTATGGAATGATAGGTATCTGGAAAGGGCTAAATCGGTAGCATATGGAACATTAAGGTCATTATGGATGGTTTTATTTGTGACAAAATAAGGAGCGTTTAGGATTTTGAATTGCAAGGATTGAATACGAGAGGAATTCGATGGTTTAGTGGAGCCCCATAGTTCAATTCCGTAAGTCCATATAACAGTCACATAGATAAGTCTTTTGTAATTGATCTGAAGCTTTGAGCGTTTGTCTGGTATGTGTTGAAGTAGTCGGAAGCGTCTAGCTGTTTCTTGTCTGTTCAGCCTCGTGTGAGGGTTCCAAGTAAGACGTTTGTCTAAGTTGAGTCCTAAATAGCGAATCTGTTCAACAGGGATAAGTGGAGTACTATCAAAGTATACAGTAGGACAGGAAGTCATGGGTTTTCGGCGAAGGGTAAAGGTAATTTGAGGGGACTTGTTGGAATTGATTTTAATTCTCCAATTCCGACACCATTCTTCGAGGCTTGATAAATGTGATTGAAGGGGTTGGGAATCGATATATGGATCGTTATTAACTGATAACAAACATGCGTCATCAGCATACGTGGAGATGAAGGTTTTAGGATGGTTTGAAATGTCAGCTGTATATACTGTGTAGAGTATAGGACCGAGGATGCTACCTTGAAGAACACCAGCAGACTGGGAATAGAGGGACGAGTACGAACCTTTATGACTTACTTTAAATGTTCTGCTAGTTAGAAAGGAGCGAATGATTAAAAAGTATGTAAGAAGAAGGAATTGTCGGATTTTGTAAAGGAGACCTAGGTGCCAGACTCGATCAAAAGCCTGTTCTAACCGAGAAAGGCTCCCGTGCAGTACAATCTACGCTCCAATGCAGAGGAGACAACATCCACCACACGATAACATTACTGGATAGTGCAGTGGGATGTTCGGAAACTAAACTAGTGATCTGGGATTATGTGATTACTATCTAGGATGGAATACAGACGTTTTAGAATGAGTTTTTCGACGATCTTGCCCATTATGGGTAAGAGGGAGATAGGACGATAGGAGAATGAGAGCTCTGGGGGCTTTTTGGATTTTGGGGTCATTTTTACTATAGATAGTTTCCATGTATCAGGATAATAGGTAGTACGGATTACAGAATTATATATGTATGTGAGGAATAGGACAGCTTTTCGAGGAAGAGATTTTAGGATGTGAGCTGAAATTAGGTCATGTCCTGGAGCTTTACGGGAAGGTAAACTATGTATAATAATGGCTATTTCTGACGGATGAAAAGCCTTAGGTGGAGGAGTCATTTGGAGTGGGATATCCAGTTCTGCTTCAATACGCTCAATGTGTTTCTTCAATAGATCTGGACCAAGTTTGATTTTCAGTAAGGAGAGGATGATTAAAATTTAAGGATCTTTTTTGTGGTCGTCCATAGTGATTTATTAGTAATCGTAAGATTTTCAGTCACACTATGTAAATTTTGGATTTTGTAGTTTCTAATCTTCGTTTTCAGTTTGTTAGTCAGTTGGGTGTAATAAGTTTTATCTGATAGGTAACGAGTCCTGTGCCACTTCAATCTCGCTCTGGGTTTTTCGGTTAGCAAGATGCGAAGGTGCTGTGGCAGGTTAGTCTGTTGTGTGATATTATTTCTGTTTACGGTAGTGTTATCGTATATACAGTCTGTTATTGTTGGTGTAAGTATTTATATTGCGCTGTCAAGCTCTTGTTTAGTCTTGATTGGAATCCGTAAGTCTAGTTTGTTTTCCAAATCGTTACTAAATTGCTCCCAGTTAATTCGCCCTGTAATCAATGAAGGAGAGGAGGGCTTAGGAATGAAGGTTGAGTGTAATGAGAGCAGAACTGGACTGTGATCTGAAGAGAGGTCATCCAGGGATTTGATTAATCCATGGAAAAGAGAAATCTGAAATGTGACAAATATATCCAGGATATCAGGGCGTTTTTCAGGGAAGTTGGCCGGGTTCGAGGGAGAGAGTGGAGACATGAGACAGGATGTTGCCACGAGAGTTCGATGCTCGACAACCCCATCATTGGTGTTTAGCATTGTAGTCTCCTCCAGCAATAAAGCCTGATCCGAGGGATTGGAATAAGGATTCTAGTTGGTTATAGGATAGAGGATTGCCAGGAGGACAGTATACAGCTGCAAATGTAAGATGGAAGGGACGAGTTGATATGATGATAGAGGTTGCTTGGATAGCCTCATTTGGAGTAGGGGGGATAAGGGAATGTGGAATGGATTTATAGATAAGGATGCAAGAACCGGCGTGGGAAGTACTGTCTGGGTGGTCAGATCTATAAGTGATGTAGTCGTGTATGTAAAAATATGAACGATTAGTGAAGTGAGTTTCAGTCAAGTTCGTCTCGGTGGTTGTATAGTCCGTTCGTATTCCATAAGAGGACATCTATGGGCTTCACATTCATTGCGGGAAGTTAAATGGAATTTCTGTGAGGAGTCTAGTAAGGAGGGTGATGATCGGCTTGATATTTGTTGTAGCTCTATCAGGAAGGAAGATAGGATGGAATGTATGTCGGTGGGATTATGTTTTTGGAGTGGATATGGATGAGGAGGTTGAGATGGAAAAGCAGTAGGGGTGTTGGCTGGGTGCTGAGCCCGACATTGGGGACGAGGAGGTAGATCAACTTTCGTTGGTCGATGTAATGCGGGGATTACCAGAAGAGAAGGTTGTGATGGAACTGGAAGTGGGTGTTCTGAAGGAAGTTTAACGGAGGGGTAAGTGGTGAGGAGGAATAGGATGTCGTGGAGGTTGGGACTGTGCCTCGGGGATCTGTGGCTTGGATTGAGAGGTTAGGGGTTTAGATTGGATGTTCTGAGGCGTCTGACGTCGCGGGTGCTGTAGAGTCTTGGTGTAGGCTTGAGAAGGCGGCTTTATGTCATCCTGTAAATCCTAATGATATAATATAATTCAATATATAAAAGAAGTATTCTACCTAACGTCAACACATTCATATACTCTCAATATATGGATTATAATCATTACTGATGTCAAATCAATGTCTATATATCTATCTACGGCTCCGGTGAATAAATGGTTGAGTTGAATTTTCTCCAAAATGAGTTTCTTGTACTTAAAGATGGAGAATAAGATATCCACAAGAAAAACATTATAAATGGTCAAGAAAAAAAAAATATACATATAATCTTAAAAATGTATTTCTATGATTATTTAAAATTTATATATTTAAGTTAGTTAATTAGCTAGCATTTTATCTTTCTTTCCATTTTTGTCAATAATTATCCATCCAACCATCAAATCATAAAAATATTTATATTTAGCCAGATTTACGAACAAGATAAATAAATAACTCACTAAGACCACAAAAATTTAAACAATATTAGAGACAAATTTTGATATAATATCCTATGACAGGAAGAATTTTATTTGCAAGATGAAGGTTCTTTTGCAGGTGAGACTTTTTTTTCTTTAAGATTTTGTTATATCAAGGTCTTTACGAAATATTTTTTCATCAGTTCCTTTTAGTAATGGCCTTAATATGTAGGCTCGATTTACAGCTCGGTCACACGAAATTCGATCTCTTGGAACTAACCACGGTCAAAAACCGTTTGGATCAAAACGGTTAACCTTCAATAACTTCTTAAGTTCATTTCTCATGTTTTGAAAACCATAAATGAGAATCTGAGTATTGCCTTATGCTTGTTAATTAGTATATTAATATATCTTGGATAAGTAATTAACATATTGAAATTATTTTTACTTCTGGAAAATATGACTAGAAATGACTTAGTTAGTTTAGTTTATTCCAAACGGAAAAGCAATTAGAGACATCAACCTTACTCCAAGATGTTCATCAAAAAAGTTAAACAATGCTTACTATAATCAATAAGGGAGCGGAGTGATTCATTGGTAGAGTTGCCATGCCGAATGTCCTGAGTTCAAATCCTGCTGTCTGGCAGAGTTTTCTTTAATCTGTTAGGGTCCGTGATGGATCCTGTAGAGTCTGGGGCCCTACTAAGAAACAGTACAGTTTCCACCATTCACTGAATCCCAGACCCTTCACGGGTTGTAGTGGTACAGTTTTTGTTTTTAATTGTCTATAATCAATAAATAAATAACATATGCTGCTTAAGGAACTCATTTCTTCCCTAAATATGTCCAGTTTAGAGACGACACTTTATTAAGTGCTTGGATACCCGAAACGGCCCCCTGACGAAGCGATTCGCGAAGAAGGGCAAAGGGAGTAGCGTGCGGGGAGGTCGATGGCCAAGGGACCTACTTTTAAGAAAATCATGAGACTGCTATCGACTGCCTTAATTATCCGGCCTCAATGTCGATTTATCGATTCCTCCCTCTCGTACTACACAATCGATACCACTACTCTACTACGGGGCGTCGGTGATTACTACTACCGCCTACTACTACAAGCTTTTCAATGTCACCGGTTGCGTCAGCTTTTATTTACCTTTACATTTTATTTTTTTTTAGTTTAGTTTTTTATTCATAAAAAATAAGTTGCTTTATTGATTTTTTTTTTTTTTTATGATATTAAATAAATATATTAAAATTAATAAGAGATAAATGTTTCTAAAATGAAATTCTTCATAAGTGGAGAATTTTCGGCGATGCACACAGGCAATTAGAATATGTGACCAAGAAATTCTAGAAGTTTATGTCTTGGTTTCTTATATTTTGTTTTTTCACTAATAATTCCTATTTAATTTGTTAACAACCATGGTTGGACCATTTGGGATCAGAAGACCCTGCTGTGGCTCACCCAGCCTCTATCAGTGGGCCTCTTAGTTGGGGGAATACCTGAGCGTGATCTCGGACAAATCACCTCCCTACACAACAGTTGTCATAGAAAGAGTAGGGTCTCTACCATATACTGATCCCAAGACCAATCATGCCCATTGTGGTGGTACAGGTTTTTTTGTTTGTTTTTTTACTCATAACTCAAAACGAAGTTCGCTATCGAAAATGGTGTGATACAGTATGTTGAAGAGCGTTTAAATCTGTTTAAAAACTAGGATTAGTGACTACATTTCAGCCAGGGACCATGGTTTCCCTCCTTCGACCTGACCAGTTCAACGCATAATCCTTATATTAGAATACATATCAATATTATACACACTATAAAAAATTCTATATAAAATACAATTTAGAAATAATAATGGCATTATTAAATTAGGTACTGTTATTTAGAAATTATATTATTTATTGTAATTTATTTTATTTTAGTTGTTACTCATTTTTAAATATTTTTATTTGAAAAGTAAAGATATGTCCAGGACCGGGACTCGAACCCGCGTTTTCCAGATCACTAGTCTGGGACTCTACCATTAGGGCCCAGGATAGCTCAAATGGTAGAGTCCCACACTAGTGATCTGGAAGACCCGGGTTCGAGTCCCGGTCCTGGAAATATATTTTCTTTTCAAATAAATATATTATTTATTATTAAAAAGAAAAAAAATCTTGAACTCTCTAGGTTTTTGGTCTCCATTTTGAAATCTGATTCCTCCTAGGGATGATGGACAAACTCTTTTAGCTGTGATACCTATTATTTTATATGTGCTGGAAATTATGGAAATGAATTTGGTATTTATTTAGAAAGAAAATTAAATAGATTTTTTTAAATACAAAAAATAACATATAATTATCTTATTTTTTTAAAATTGTATATATTTAATAGCATAGGAGTTGACTCCTGGAGCCTTACAGAAACGAACCTACGGGACTGATGACACAATTAAAATCCCTCCTGAACAGAGATTTAATGACTACCGCTTATCCTTTAAAAAAAAAACAACTGTACCACTACCACTACAACCCGTGAACGAGTCTGGGGTTCAGTACATGGTAGAGACTGTACTGTTTCGTGGACAACGGTTCTGCAAGGAGGTGGACTTGTCCTAGGTCACGCTCAGCCGCCAGATTTTTCCTCCTTGTTTTGGGTACCCTATTTTATAATATTTTAAAGAGGCTGGGTGGGCCCCAGAAGGGTCCTAGATCCTATATGATCCATCTCGCGCTGCAAACAGACTAAATAAAAGTCATGGCCTGCACCGAGATTTGAACCAAGATTTTCGGCATGTCAACTCAGTGCTCTACCACTGAGCCACTCCGCTCCTAAAACGGCTTATCCTTTACTGTATTAATAATGTCCTTTGGTAGGCTAAGCTGTTCAGTCCCTCTGGGTAACTTAGCCAAGCCGTGCTTATCCACTACTCACGCCAATACCGACGCTTTGAAGTGATTAGTTTCTATTATAATACGGATTTGTTCTAATAATGATTAATGTCCAATTTGCCACCTAATTTGAGTAAAAAAAATCAAGTTCAAACAATTTCTGTTCCATTTACAACTTTGGAAGGAGGTTTCTTGAATTCACTATTTTTTAGCTACGTAGTAGTGGTTCTTCATGAATGAAACGAAAGTATAAACTCCAGTTGTTTTATCTAACCTTTTATCTAAATCTAACCACAAATTCGAAGTTTTCCGTCAAAAGCAGAATCGAACCCGATAGTCCCCACCCGATACCCACTGTACTATCTCCCTTAAAACTGATCATAACATTCAAAAATATATATTACAAATAAAAATTTAAATATATTGAATGTATGTTTGTTATCTTTATATATAAAAGAGTTCGTCCTGACCGAAAAGACCATCGCAGAACCAAAACGGCATAAGCTACAGACTTGGAATTCGGACAGTAGGTACATTTTATAAGGCCAACGTGCACTAAGAAAGGATTTTTGAAAATTCGTCTCCTAAGATGCTGAAATGAGTGAAAAACTCACAAAACATTTTTTTTTAAGCTAGCACTAGGAAATTTTAGATTTAGTTTCTATGTTAAAAAATAAAGAAATACGTGTTTTGTTTTTTTAAATCGATCCGTAAAAAAAGGGAAATACGGGAAATCGTATCATGTAAACTATATTAATATTATAAATGCGAATGTGACTCTGTGAAAAGGACATATGCTCCTTTTTAATGCGAAAAAATGTTTGTAAGGGGTTGAAAGAGGGGATGAAGGTTTGTGTGTAATTTTTGTCAGTTTTGAAGCTAGATGGTTGAAAATTATTTTTTATGCTTTTGATTAGATATAAATAATTATGACATTCAAACTTTTTATAAATTTTACCCTTTAGGGGGTAAAAAAAAAAGTAGGGGTTTTATATGCTTAGGTGGGGAAATATGCCTAAGTGTGCCTACCCGAACTCACAGACACATGAAGGCAGACTAATGTGCGAAACCCATACGAATATTAACATTTTTTCTGTTCCAAATTCATTTTTATTTACTGCACACTGATTACAATTCGATTTGTTAACACGATTTTGTGTTTTACTTAATTAATGTTCTTCCTGAAATGAAAACCAGTTTTTGGGTTAGGTTATTAAATATTTTTTCTTTAGGTGGGTCGTTTTTGTTTATTTCATTCGTCAAAAGAAGATTAATTTTGAATTAAGTTGGATGTTATTACGTCATTATTATTTGTTGTACATTTGGTTATTAGGTAGGTACCTAATAAGGGTAACTCCTTTGTAATAACGAATAATCTCTGTACAGTTTTTGTTTTCTTAAGCTAATTTAAATAAAGTAACTAGATTGTTATTTAGAATCATTTGTAAAATACCATCGTTTTCGTTAACTTTGTAGTTGGTTTGCGTGTGTATTTTCGTAATACGTCGTTTTCATAACCATTCTTTAATTCACTTAGATTTTACTACATACAATAAGTTCACAATGAACTAAAAGAATATATAAATTTAATTATTCTCCTATCCCCCTCTACTCCGTGAACATTGAACCTGCACTTCATATCCTAACCTCTCAGTCAGCTGCATGCTCCTAAACTGCGCACATCACTGCAATTTATAATTTAACTACTGAAACGGAAGTTAAACAATATATACAGATAAAATAAACTATTCTACTATAAGAGAAGGTAATGAATGATTTTTTATTATTGAAAATTATAAATGATGTAGTTTTAGTATACTTTAATAACTCCGATGTCAGTTAAATTAACCATTCTTTAATTAACTTAGATTTTACTACATAAAATACGTTTTTATAACGTTGAAAATGCACTAAAGAAATATATAAAATTAATAATTATTCTATTCCCCTCTACTCCGTGAACATTGAACCTGTACTTCGTACCCTAGCCTCTCAGTCAGCTGCCTGCACCGAAACTGTTTGCATCGCTGCAATTTATAATTTAACTATTGAAACTGAATATATACAGATAAAATAAACTAATTTACTATGAGAGAAGGTAATGAACGAATTTTTACTATTGAGAATTATAAGTGATGTAGTTGTAATATACTTTAATAACATCGATGTCTGTTAAATTAACCATTCTTAAATTCACTTAGATTTTAGTACATAAAATACGCGTACGAAGTCTCGGGTACAGCTAGTATATAATATGTATGCTAATATATGTAACCTTATGCTGGTGTGGCTGACCGGACGACGCTACAGGGGTAGTCCTAAATTTTGGCAATACTGGTATAATTAGAGTAGAGATCTTTAACGGGTACCTGACACCTTACAGGCTTGGGACCCCCATTTTACGTCCTTATTAACCGTATCTCGAAAGCTGTATTTAGGAATAGTCTCTAGTCTGTTATAAATGGATGGTATTTAGCGGAAAAGTCCCAACCCACAAAATATGCTATATGAAATATGATTTAACATGAGATTACTAAGCAGTATTGGTAAGCACCAATTTAATAATAAAAAAAGAATCACTATCCGGAAAGAATAAAAGGATACACAAATAGTTTTTTATCAATTCCTTTATAAATAACGATATTAAGTTATGTCTATGCTACTATAGATATGACTATTCCAAAGGGTTACTTGGAAAGTAAATAAAAAGGTTCTAAAATTGAATTATTATCATGTCCAAAAATTGCACTAAAGTAGAAAAAAAATTCAAATTATGATCTGTAATTGCGTAATCAGTTACCAGGCAAGCGATAACTGTTTAACCTGGACGTACTATAACTGTTTCAAATTTCTATTAGAACAGAGTGAAATTAAAACAAATTTGAAGTAAAAACCGACGCTACAATTTCAATAGTATTTAATTTTTGAATTGCGACAAAATTATGTTTTATTGTGGTCAGATAAAATTAAGTTTGCGACAAAAAAGACAAAGTTCAAAATTTTCCTAGGTCGCTTTGGGTTTACTCAAAACATGCGTAATTTGGTCCCTTACTGCAGAATGGTATTCAAACATAACAAGAATTTTTGGAGTAAATATTTTACAAATATAAGATTTCGAAATAAGCTTGTGTCCGTCATTAGTTCCGTCTGGAAAATGTCTACAAAATCATATTTAAGTGTTTCCGACCCAGATACTAGAGAAATGGCCCATCAATTACTGGAGGCTAATGCTGGAATCAACGTATGTGGTACAGATCGATGCTCGACCACAATCCAAATCAGGGGTGGAGTCCTGTCAGGAATGGAGGATTTGTTGAGGAAACAATTATGTAACTGGTAAATAATTAGTTGGATAGAATATTGAATTCAGTTCACGACATGAGGGTTTTAGGAAATTTCTAAAAAAAAATTTGGTACATTAGAGTGACCATTCTCTAAATACTCCAGAACTATTCACTCCGACCACAAATCACTTTAAGGTAAGTTTATTCTTTAATAACTTATTTTAATATTTTTAATGTATAATTGCACTAAATGAAGTCTGTGGAGCATAATGCATTAGAAAATTTTAAGTTAGAATATTATATTTCAAATGTTATTAACATTCTATCGTATTCTTATTTATCCCATCGACTTATAGCATGTTTTTTATTCAACATTTTATTTATTATATAAATATAATCCTTCCAAATTATCATTTTATAATATTCTTTAAAACCCGCTGCAAATTATTATTGTGGTATAGAAATCATTTCAATATTTATACAATTCACTTATTATCGTTTGGTTGTTGCCATTAGACATTTACCTTGCTTAGTCATTCATGTTAATGATGTTGAACCCTCGATTAAATAATAAATAATTAAAAATTACAATGACGACAATTATAACTACTTACATCAGAGAAGAGGTAGAGTTCATTAAGATTCAGTCAAAGTACATTGACCTCGGAAGAATTAATCGATGAAGAATTATTCTTTCCACGAAAAAATATTTTACGAACCGAATCTATTGAAAATTGTTTACTATAGATCGTCACATATTTACTTTTCTGAACCGATAAATGATTGACCTGTAAATTAAAGTAACTAGATAACATATTACTATTCATGGCTATTAGTGGTAACTCACGGGGACAGGGCGTAGGAATTATGAACTTACCTCTTGTACGTATATCAGAAATCCTGTTGTAGTTTTCCAGGATATCAAATAGCCACCCGGAGGTTTGGTTGAGGAACAGTCTTAGTGAATATTTTAGTATAATTAGGAGAATTTTAGTACAGTTTACAGTTTGAACTTTGAGAGCCCTCCTTGTTGCCTAACAATCACACGTGAACTTATCTTGAAAATGATTTGTCGACTGTTTGCAGTGCTAGGTACATTACTTTATTCATTCATCGTAGTACATTAGGGACGATTTTGAAATCCTGGAACAAACCTATAGTAGAAATATTGAATAGAGAAATATATCATACTGACAATGCTCCCATACCTGCTGCCTTTACTCGAATATCCTATTATCTATATCAACAAATCTCGAAGACATAGAGGATACGCTCGGTGAAGTGGAAACTAATCCATAACACTGGAGAATATTCCGGTAGCTAGAAGTGTGGAGTGGATGTAAATAAATCGGGGTTGTGCAGGTAGTTGAAGGAGTCGACTCAACTCTGACCTTTGCAAGGGTTGGAGTGTTCCCGGGCAAACAGAGGTCGAGGGCCAAGATATCTTTCCGAAGGCGCAGAAACAATGGTTTGAAAATGCCTGGAATAACAGTCAGATGTATGACTATACATATGTATGTGTAAATATTGATATAATTAATATTAATTAAGTTGTGAATATTTAAAACTGTATGGCCATTGTAAAGGAGCGGGGAAGTTCAGTAGTAGAGCAATGTGTTATCATTTTGAAGGTGTTAGGTTCATCTAGATACTTTGTTTGGGTTCATCTAGATACTTTATTTGGGTTCATCTAGATACTTTATTTAATCTTTTAATATCCAGGGATGGATCTTTTGGGATCTGGAAACCTTCTTGGAGCTCAACAAGCCTCTATAAAGTTGGTACCGTTAATTGGGTGAAAACCTGGCTGTTAAGTTTGGTCTAGGACAAATCATCACCTTGCACAACCGTTTTTAAGAAAGCGTACATTGTCCACCACGTACTGATCCCAAGACCCTTCATGGTGTGCAGTGGTACAGGTTTCAGCAATAACAGTCAAAACATTCTTAAATTCAATATCCTAGATAATAAAGTCAAGGAAAATGTTTAAAAATATTAACTGCAGATATTATTCAAGTTCCATTTAATCTTTGTTTTTATTATTTTTATTGAAGAGTGTGCACCCCCAAAAATAGCTCAAAAGGAAGCTGTGGGTAATTTAACGCTAAATGGAAAACTTCCTGTGAAAATGGGTCATGAACGATGATCAGTTTTAGGCTAGAACATACAAAAACCATCTATATCTAATGGCTTGTGGTCACTTAGTAATAGTATTATAGTTGGAATAATAGTAATTTTAAAAACATAGAGCAGGCTCAGAGTAGCTATATCAGATAATACTTGAGCCAAAATACCAGTCTGCTTGATCCGTCGAAAGTTCCTACAATGTCCCAATATTTCCCCAGGTGTCTGTATTCATCTCCCGCACCTCTGTTTCTACATATTTCAGAAACATCTGAGGATATCAAAATGTCCTTTCGTTTAGTAAATTCGGTAATATTATCAGTAAATATTTAATTTAGGTAAATTGATTGATTTGACAGATTAATAAATAGATTTGAAGGCTTCAGAAATGAAACATGTAAGATTTCAAAGCTTATCCATTTTAATAGTTTTATATATACTCAACAGCACAATTCAAGAAAACAAACATAATAAAAGATGAGTCGGGTCAAGTAAATATTTGGCCTTAGCCTGAAAAACAACCTTTATCGATAATTTCATATTCAGCAATCATGAGCAAAACCGAGGTAAATGATTGCACTAATTGTGTTATAATAAAGGAAAGATACATATTATAGGGCTCAAATCCTTAAAGCTCATTTCCAAGCAAATTATGTTGTCATTAGATCTTCGCTATGGATCGGAACATGAAACAACCTAAAATACTGAAAGTTGCAGAATCAAAGAGCTTTTTCTTGTATGAAGAATGAGAAAAACGAAATGGCAAAAAAACTTACCGCAATTGTTTTTATTCATGTTTACTTTAAAATTTAAAATATACTGGAAGATTTTGACAAATATAATACATCCCTTGCTAAATTTAGATTTAACTAAATTTAAATTAACTCGATGTTAAATTTTAGCGACTATCCCATTTGGGGCATCAATACAGGGATTATTACGTGGGCGAAGGAACTGACCCGTGTATTCCCGCCTACTTACACCAACATTTATCAAGTGCGCACCTCAATATCGATACATTTAACCATCGAGACCGGAATACCCCCGGGTACAGACTGCTATTCTTGCAATATAAAATTGAACGCTGAGGTCTAGTACTTAGCATAACAACCCGCTATGCCCAAGATCGTGGGTTCGCAGTCTGGCATGTTGCTTTAGAATTTTCTGATGGGAGTGAAAAATATTTGAGTATGTCATCCTTCGAAAGGAACGTGAAATGTGAGTCCCGATCCTGTACGGTGTCACACACTAAGTTATTTATTTTATAATTTCAATTTAATAATAACACTAAGCTACGACGAAAGTAACGAATTTGCTAACAAATTAAAAGCTTCTTATATTCAAATTGACGAAGTTCTTATCTCCAATAATTACGATCGCAACGGTGCACAGTGGAACGAACCAACGCATTTGTTGGACATTGGACCAATTCTCTAATAACTAAATTTGTTCTCTATTTTGATTTTAAATTATACTTTATACTTCTTCTCAACAAAATCAATAGATCAATTTATTGTGAAATCAAATCTTATATAAACATTCTGAATTGAAATATAAATTTTTCTAAAAACTCATATTTTTAAAGCAATCCACTGTTTGAGGTAATGCATTAAATTAATCGTGCACCTAATGGAAAAACACACATCCATAATAAGATATTTTAGGCAAATAAAACTTGGGATTATTTCAAACGTCTGGGATTTTTCGGTGAAAATTGGGTGATAAAATTAAATAATCAATTGCGAAAATCGCTCAAAATCGCCCAAAAAACTACCTTCACAGTAAATAACTAGAATGTCTGAAGTTTTTTTTTCCATTAGTCGGTTTTTGCTACTAGGTGCTATTTTCCGAGAAAATGATTTTTTCTTTTTATTTTATGGGCCTTGAGAATTAATTTAAAATAATTTCTGTTGATATTGGCGTCTAGTTTTCGCAAGTTTTCTTTTTTTTACCAGTTTTTGTTTACATTCATTTATTCGAACAACCATCATCTAACATAAAAGTATTAACAATGAAACTCAGTTTGCGTGTGGTATTTGATCGACATATGTGTAATGGTGCACATAGGTGCAATAGTCCTACAACAAATCGTCAAGTTTTTAATTATTGATTTATTTAATTTTTATTTCGTTATTTAAATGAAACAATTTTATATAGGCACTTACATTTATTATAATTTTGATGTATCAATTATACCTAGTATATTAACTAACAAAAGTAATTATCAATTATTTTATTAATTTTGTTTAATAATTAAATTATTTGGTTTGTTACTTTTTCCTTTGTGTAACTTTATTTAATACCTATGTATCTGTCTTTCCATAGAATACTGCATTGTACCTATTCTCGTAGTATGTTGGTACAATAAATGGTACAATGTTTGATACTAAATAATCTTTTTTTTTTTTTTTTTATTATTTATTTATTGCTATTTACAACTATATTACAGTAATATAACAAGTAAATTGGCTGAGTGATACATAATGACATGATATAATGACAAGTAGAGAAACTACCCACTGGTAGTACTCAAATCGCATGTTCAACTAAGAAGGTCACGTGGCCATCTTCTTTTCAGACGCCTCGGAGGATTATCGGGAATTGAAGAGGAAGCTAGGTTTGAAACTAGAGGGTTTGAGTGGAAATGAAGTTTGTTATGAAAGGATAGATACCGTGATCGGGCCAGATCAGCAACAAATGGGACATTAAGGTCATTATGGATGACTATATTCTTAACAAAATAAGGAGCGTTGAGGATTTTACGAAGGATTTTGGATTGTAGGGATTGGATACGAGAAGAATTCGATGGCTTAGTGGAGCCCCAAAGCTCTACTCCGTAAGTCCAAATAGGTCGTATGATGGTCATGTAGATGAGTCTTTTGTAATTGATTGGGAGCTTAGAGCGTTTGTCTAGTAAGTGTTGAAGAGCCTGAAACGTCGAGCGGTTTCTTGTCTTTTCAGTCTTGTATGAGGATTCCAGGTTAATCGTTTGTCGAGATGCAACCCTAAGTATCGGATCTGTTCTACAGGCACAAGTGGGATATTATTAAAGGATACTGAAGGGCAGGAAGTCATTGGTTTACGACGTAAGGTAAAAGTGATTTGATGGGATTTTTAAGAATTTATTTTAATTCTCCAGTTCTGGCACCATTCTTCAAGATCAGTGATATGGGATTGGAGGCTTTGGGATGCAATAACTGGATTGGCATTGACTGATAATACACATGTATCATCAGCATATGTGGTAAGGATAGTATTAGGATGAGTTGGGATGTCATCTGTATAAACTGTATAAAGGATTGGGCCAAGGATATTACCTTGAGGAACTAAATAATCTAACATCGAAATATCAAATCTAGAATTTTTACACGTTGATCCTAAAAGGTTTGATCCTGTTTATCATATAAGTAAATAGTTCCTTCAATAAGCTTTAAAACCGTAGCAATAGCCTTATTCTAGGAGAACCAGAAGTGGAGATATTAATGAATGTCCAGACGCTCCTAACGCTCGTTCCACTGTGCGGTGCCTGCCATACGTGTAAAAAGTGTAAAAAAAACAACTTCAGGTTATATAACAAAATTAAATTAACTAATTAAAAAACATTATCTATCGGATCGAATTGTGAATCTAAACCATCCTCGAACCCGCTTGAATATTCACTAATAATGTCATCAAAATAGACCCAATCGTTTAGTAAGTGTTCAGTGACGTACGCATGAACAGGAAAATTTTATATATAAAGGCCGATTGGGTAGATCGGTAGTCTATCCTGTGGAGTACGCATTTCACGCGAATAATATTGACACTCAAAATGTTTGGTTCTCGAAATATTAGTTAGTATAGCAAAGCTCAGAATGGTGGTTTAAGAAATATTATCTGGGTCCAGAATTTCCAAAAAATAATTAGGAGATTCATTCATTCAATATTATGTATTACTCCCTTACTTACTTTTACTGAGAGCTCACTTATTTTCCGTTGCCAATTTATTGTGAGCAACAAGCCCTGAGGTAGAACCCTGAGGAGTCTACAGTTAGATCAGAAATTGGAGAGGACGGAGACACCTCTAATTTTCCTTCCAATTTTATAAAGGAGGAACATAATGTCACGCGCCTTTCTTTTCCATATGATTCACAATATACCTCACAACAAAATTAGACAAGCAATTATCTATAAAAAGGTAAAATGAATAAATATAAAAAAAACATTAGGTGGTGAAGTATAACTAGAAGTTTTTTTTGCTGAATTACTATCGCTAAAAGTTTAATTTAAACTTTAATTTAAAAAGTTAAGTTAGTCTAGAAAAATTTAATTTTTATAACACCCAATAGAGTAAATGATCAGAAATGATGGAAAATTACCATTAATACTAATGTTGTAACTGCACAAATTATATTTCTTTTTGTTCTTAATTTTCGTAACTAAAATTTATTTCATATACAGTTTTACGACTTCGTTCCTTCTGTAACTTACTATAGAAATGTTTATTCTTCAATTTCTTAGATAACAATGAACTGCCCGTGAGGATATTAATTGTTTATTTTAGTGATCTTTTTATTTCATACTTATTGGCAATTATAACATAAACTATATTATAATAAATAACAAAACGTTTAAAAATTATTCGGTTTGCTTAGGACAAACAAATATTTTTTTTTAAATTGAGTTAATTGAAGTTAGTACATTATTTTTTAAAGCATGCTATCTCTATTTTTTTGTAGCATGCTATAACAAAGTTGTTTTGTAGTACAGTGGATTATATTTGTCCTGACTATGTATTCAACATAAATTTTGACAATAAACTAGACATTTATTTTAATCTAAGTAAAGAATTCAAGTTCAGAATTAAGAAGGTGTAAAATTACTTATTTATAGATATATTTTTATACAATGGATGACAATCATTATTATTTGCATTATTGCTGTTCTGTGCATTTCTATTATTTATAAATTCATTTACAAGCTTCGTTGTATCTATTATTGTCATTATTTTATTTTAAATACTAATTAATTATTAGCTTGTTCTGATTCTTTTACCTAAATATGGTTTCTATTCTTATTAACTTATATCTTATTGAAACTAACAATTTTCGTTTTAAATTATATTATATAAACTATATTTATTCTAGTATCCTGTTCATTCAAATTACATCTTTTTTTCTATATTATTTTTATGTTTATTTCAGTCATTATAGTTTTGTAACTTTTAGTGTCTAGTTTATTCAGCTTTGAAGATGACCAGCAACGTCTGTCAAAACGTCTAATAAATAGTTCACTATTTAAGGAATTTTGTTGAATTATTTTTGGCCCTTTTCCCGGAACATTTTGACTGAATATATATTTCTATTTCGTCCAAGAGAAAATGTAAAAGTTCATAATTATGTATTTAATAAAATCCTAATTATTTTTTAATTGTTTATGTATTAATGATGTCGAAAAATTAAGTATTGAATATTTCAGTATGTTTTATAATTATTTTTTTTCCACCAATAGTAATTGGAAGAAATAATTTTGACGACGATATAAACCTATTGACAATAAAACAGTTTAAAATAATTTAAATAATATCTTTCTTTGAGGGCTTTTCTAGATTTGTATTCTTCACTAACCTTAGAGCGAAGGTGAGGAATATAGATTAAGGGAACTGATTAAATGTAAGGCCCCAGTTTTTGATGGTTCACTCAACGCTATTTTTGCATTCTATTTCTAACGTATTGTGATACTGTTTTGAAAATATATAGATGTTATTCCATTTTGTTTATATGTAGATATTATTATATTATTCCACTTAATTTCCTCTCTTACTGACTTCAATTTTAAATAATAAGAAATTAAAAAGTAAAAAGCATTACTTCTTGTAATGCCAGAATTATTAAGATTAAAGAAGCTTTATTTTTACTACGCATACATTTAAAATATACTGCTTAATGTAGTTTAACAATTAATAAAATTAATAAATAACTGTAAATCAATAGAATTGTTTAAATTAAAAAATAGCATATGCAATACATAGGAAGTATTGTGTAGGGACTGAAGTCTCTAAATAACCAGTCAACCTTTCGCCAATTTACGCATCATCAGCACATACGCCAAAAGAAAAGTCCCATCAAAGAAGATATTCTCTTTGTCTTCTTTGATGGGACTTTCTTCTCATATCAACTGACCAAACAGACTGATCAAATAATCTTTGTTTGTGGAATGTCTTGAAGAGAGGTTGCTGTCGCTCTTTGATCTGTCTTTGTCTGTTGATGTGAGATGGGCTATGCTTTGTCTTCTTTGCTTTTTCGTTTGGTGTAAGTCCTGATGATGCCTGCATTGGTGAAACGTTTACTGGAAGGTTTTTCCAGTATTCTAGAAACTTATGGCTTTGCTTTTTGAGATTGCATTTTAATTAATAATTTCTGTATCTAATTGTTTTTATTATCTCACTTTTATTGATTAAAAAACTAAATAAAATGGCTTCTACGGTAAAAAAGTATGATAATATATATAAACTCGACCATCATAACTATACATTTTGTGGTAAACTTTTATCACAATAAGTCCTTTTATCCTTATAATCCATAACAATGGTAATTACCTATTGATGTTGATATTTATTGATATTCTTGAGCCTTTGGGTTTAGAATATTTCCAATTCTATTCTAGCTATATTGTTGTCAAAATTCGATATTTTTTCTAAGGCAAACCTAATGACTTGGAAACAGAAGACAGATACACTACGATACAATTATAATAAAATAACGATTAAATTCAGTACTTACTATGCTAAAAAAAAATATATGCAACTTGGATACTATTTTGATATGTATGGATAGGGTGGAAAATTTATATATAATAAATTGGTAATGAAACGGATAAAAATATACTGGATACAAATCGCGGATTGTTAAGAAGACGGGAGCTATTACGACGTATACCACTTGCCCACATCTCCAGCTGGAAGGAGATAAAAATGCCAAAGATGGCTGTAGGAGCACGAAGTGGTGTTGCTGTCCTTTGTGGCAGCTGCCTTTGTTATCCGAGCTATCTCTGCCCGGCCAATAGCCTCCTTCCATTGTTGTCCCCTCATTGGCACTCCTGTATCTTTGCTCCTTATTTATTGCTTCGCTAATTAAACAGGGTATCATGCCACAAAGAACTAACAATACGAAGAAAAAGGTATCCTCATCAATATTTTAATAATTGATCAATAACTCTATCGCAGGATTATAGTACCATAGGATGAGCAGTTGCTTTTAGTTTTAAGCCCGTTTTGGTGAGTTTCAACATTGATCAACATGGTTTCCATTTTTAAATTTTTGATTTATCTTAATCTGCATAACATCTTAGTCGCGTTGCTCTGCTACCCGCTATTTTGTTATATTTTTATGAATAAGTAAACGAGATAGGTGTTGCGAAGCGAGTAGATGGTAGATCATATTCGTATTCTTCATTAACAACTTGATTCTCTCATTTACTTGACTGGAGAAGATTAGGTACTCGTTCAATGTAAGGCAGTCCAGCTTTGGAGAAATCCAGGAAGATGACTGCTATAGCTCTGCTCTTTACTTGCTCGAACCTTGGCCAGATCGAAGAAAGACTTTCCGTATGAAAGGTTTCTTTTGGTGATAATAAATGAACTACTGAAATGTCTTTTCATTTTTGAAAAACGCTGATCAGCCGATTGTGCACAGGAGAATTCTTTTTCTGGTAATAAGAAAGTCAGTTTAAATTCATAGTTTGACAACGACATGGAATTCAAACTGTTGAAAAAATAAATGATATAACTGTACTTAAGTTACTATTTTCATTTTGAAAAGCGAAGTTTACTCACTTCAACATGAATGCACCATTTCGGACAATTTTCCTTACTAATTTCTAATACAACTATAGAATAATGAGAAGTGACCACACGGTAAAACTGACAACTGGATTAATAACTCCTATCAAGGTCTAAGATGAATGATATAGTTGAAACATAACGGTTGTAACACAAAAAAAAATGGGAAGGCCTTCCTTTGGTGACCCCAGAGTTGACATGTCAAGACCCATTAAATATTGAATAAGGAATCGAACCCAGACCGCTCTCAACCGGTTACTCAGTACACCTCCATCCTACCCTTCAAAGTCACCTAGCATCTCTTCGGTATCAGAATCTTTTGGTGTTTTCTGAGTTAACACATACGAGACCGATTGCACACCGTGTGTGCATTTGATTTCCGAGGCTATTAGACGGTCTGCACAATGTGCAATTACACAGGCCTGCATTGGTTTTTTATACATTTTCTTATAGATTTTGATGTCCTAAAACCGAAAAAAATATTTTAAAAATTCCATTACATCAACTTTTTTACAATACTAATTTTTATGTTTTTATTTTGTGTAAATTTCTGATTTAGTTAAAATTTTGTATTTTATTTTTTAAGCTTCAAATTTAATTAAAATTAAGATTTGTTACCCTAATGTTAATAGCATATTTATCTGGGAATAAAGAAAAACAATTATGGACGTAAATAATTTAGTGAAAGGGGGGATAAAGAATTTCTGGTGTTAGGCAGACGGTTGCATTATTATCGTGTCTAAACAGGTTAAGTTACATAGATGATAACCAATGATGAGTATCATATTACCAGTACGATTGAACATGTTTCTCCGAGGCAAGCATGCAGTTGGATTAATCATGTTCCAACAGGCTAAGTTATCTTACTGACCCTGTCTTGCCACACTCAGTTGACATCCAGCATTCAAACGCCACTATGATCTTGTTTTTAAATATGTTTTATTTATTATGGCTCATAGATGTTGTGTAATTTCTCCGGACAGCTTCTGTTATATTTGATGTGAATATAAAGTGAAAAGTCAACAAAGAAATATAAGTGATTTTGTGAAGAAGGTTTATTGTGCTTACTTCAAATTAATACTTGGTGATCTAGACAAAGCATGGGCTCCTCATAAGCTGTCAAAAGATGTGAGAAAGATCTGCGCTTGTGGTTTATGGGTAAGAAAATTGCAATTCGTTTTGGCATTCCTATGTTATGGCGTGAACAGAAAAGTCACACAACCGACTGCTGTTTCTGTTCGGTAGACATGAAAGGATTTAATACGAAAAATAAGAAGAAAATATGTTACCCTAACCTTGATTCAGCTATTCGTCCAGTGTCCCATAGCTCTGAAATACCAGTTCCGCACCCACCTCCTAACTTAGATGACATCCAGAGTGATGCAGAGTACTCAGAAACGTTTGCCCCCCAGAACGAATCGAGCTCAGATTTTTCAGTTGACGAGGGACCTCGACTTTTTTTTCAGTTTGAGCTCAATGACCTAGTCAGAGACTTGGGTCTTTCAAAAGATAGAGCCGAATTGCTAGGTTCAAGTCTAAAAAACAAAAACCATTTATTATCTGTACCATTTTCCTGGTAAAGACATCGAGAGAGAGAATTTACTCAGTATTTCACTAAAGAGGGAAATCTGGTTTGTTGTAATGATGTTCGCGGGCTCATGAAATGCTTTGAAATAGAATATGGTTCGTCAGAATGGCGCTTATTCATTGATTCATCCAAAACTAGCCTCAAAGCAGTCTTGCTGCATAATGGAAATGTATTTGCATTTCTTCCAATGGGACACTCAGTTCATATGAAAGAAAACTACAGACGATTCTTGAGAAAATCAAATATTCAAGAACATCAACGAATGGTTTGAGGAGATTTTAAAATACTAACAATGTTTTGGGGTCAACAGTGAGGTTATACAAAATTTCTTGTTTCCTAAGTTTGTGGGATTGTATAGCCAGAGAGCTACACTGGACAAAAACTGATTGGCCACCACGACACGGTTTAACTCCTGGCGAGAAAAACGTTATCAATACCACTTTGGATCCGCCAGAAAAGGTTTTACTGCCACTTCTTCTTATGATGATTGGGGCTAATTAAGCAGTTTCTAAAATCACTTTAAAAAATGGGGATTGGTTTAGATATATATGTTCCAATTCCCCGAAATCGTCTGAAGCAAAGTTAAAAGAAGGAGTTTTCACTGGCCCCGACTTAAGAAAACTTTTTTCTGATCCCCTCTTTCCAGAATCAATGGGAGAAACCGAAAAAGAAGCATGGGATTCTTTCAAAAATGTAGTGCAGAATTTTTTGGGCAATACTAAGGATCCCGAATATAGAACTATTGTACAGCGCATGCTGACAGCGTATAAAGCTCAAGGGTGCAAGATGAGTCTTCAAAAGTTCACTTCTTACACTCCCGTATTGAATGTTTTCCTGAAAACTTGGATGCCTACAGTGAAAAACAAGGTGAAAGATTTCATCAGAATGTACGTGATATCGAGAGACGTTACCAAGGAAGATGGGATGTCAGCATGTTGGCGGACTATTGTTGGATGGTTAAGCGAGAAACCTAAGAAGGAAGCCAAAAACGAGTTCGAAGAAGCATCAAAGAAAAGAAGAAAAGGTTTCACAAGGAAAAAGAGTAAACATAAAGTTGTGTATAAATTTAAATAAGAAAAATAATGGTTGATAGGTTTTGATAAATATTATGCTGTGTGTTTGTTGTAATAGTTGATTTTTCGCATTATTCTTATTTTGCAAAAAAAACTATACGTGATGGAGAGTAATAGAAGTTATTTTTGAAATCAGCGTATTTTAAAACATAAAATTCAGCAACAATATCTCATGCAGCTGAAAAGATTTTTTTTTTCCAAACCTGTTATATCAGTTATTCTGAATAAACTAGTTGTCGAAATAAGATTTTTCTTGAACTAATGAAATCTGTAAAGTACAGGAAAACAAAATTTGGTATTACTTTACTTTGTTATTCAACTTATTTTTTGTTTACTTTTTACTACTTTTTAAAAAATTTTCTTTGCATTATATAAATATTGTTCTTTATTATTGATAGCAAAAAAAACAACATTTTATACTATCTATCTATTTTTGATGTTTCCGCATTAAAAGGAATCAAGAACTTAAGGACCTATATGGAGAACCTGACATAGTTTCTTGTATTAAAAAAGCAAGATTGAGATGGTTGGGGCACGTTCACAGAATGGACAAAAAAAGGCTCCCAAAGCTGATTCTGGAGGGACGTCCAGACGGAGAAAGAGGAAGAGGAAGGCCTAGAATGCGATGGCTGGACGATGTGGAAGCAGACCTTAAGTGCCTGGGGGTAAGAACATGGAGAAGAGCAGCGAGAGATCGGTCAAGGTGGAGGAAAATTGTTGAGGAGGCCAAGGTCCTTCATGGACCATAGCGCCATGTAATGATGATGATGATCTATTTTTGAAATAAATTTTTTAATGATGTATTTTCATTTTACCTTACATGTGTGCAATGGTGTTCAATCCACTCCTCGCAATAAAAATTTCCCGAGGAGCGAGCTGCACACCCGGTGTGCAATGACCTTATTTATGTGAATTCACTTACGAATTGAACAGAACAATATAAAGAAAAAAGTTTTCGCTCCTGGGGACCGTGCTCGGAAAAAATCATACTCGTCATGGGTAAAGTGATACATTTGAATGAATATTTCTATCCAAACATTTATGATTTATTACAAATAGTTTTATTCAATAAGAGCCATTATTGACGAAGAATGTTGAAATTTCTCTTCAATTTACTTGATTTTTTATTTAGTTAACATGGAGGAGGTTTGTTTAGGAAAAATTCACCATCCTTCGATCACATTCTTAACATGAATTAGAAATTGCATATTCGAGAAAAACATCGTTTGTACCCAGTACTGTGGCTGCGAAGTACTAATGGAAATTCAAATCAAAATTTCTCAAATTTTAATACTTATATTATTATAATATTACTTATATTATTTAATACTTATATTTAATAACAACAGTAAACCACATTTGCAAGTAACAATAGTGTGAAAAAGTAACAAACTTCTTATATCTAATAATTTCGATCGCAACGCTCCCTGTCGGACGCAGTGTAAATCAAAAACTTGTGGTTATAAACAAAAAATTAATTAAACTAATAAAAAACATTACTTATCTGATCGGATTGGGAATCTAAAACATCCTTGAACCCACTTGAATGTACAAAAAAATTTCATCAAAACAGATCAAACCGTTTAGGACTTTAGGTTTTTTAGGTTAGGAGTTTTATATATATATATATATATATATATATATATATATATATATATATATATATATATTTCTTTATAAATACTTTCATTCTCAAAAATATATAGTATCTCAGAATGATGGTGGTGTTTGCCTTGGGATGGCTTTTTTCCATTATATTTAAAAAAAATCTTTAAAAAAACAAACAATTCTGATCCTAGTTACAACAACCATCATTATATGTCAATTGATAAAACTAAAATTTTAGTTAAATATGATGAGTGCTCACCCCTTTGAAGATGGGTAAATGTAATGGATAGTTCATTAAACGGGTTCACCTTGGCATTTGGGTTAGCATCGCCTCAAAGGGAATACGCTACAATGGAAATTTAACTTTCTCAGGGCCGCGTAGTTCTTGCAACTTAATCGGAATTCGAGTCACTCTTTCAGGATCAAGAAGATTCCACATAAGTGGCACAACCTCCCCCGATTTAGTAAAAGGTTAAATGGATTTAAGAACTTACACTTTGTAAACTCCTCATATTATGTAGTTGGGTTGTGCATGAATTACTGCCAAGTATTCAGGTGGAATTCCATCTCTGGCGTGATTTGCTAAAATCGCTAACATCAATAACATTGTTATTTTATATTTCAGTCTGACTTTATTCAGTGCAAACAACGGTGGTTACAGTTCGTCATAGAGACTGTATTGTTTATAATTTAACAGAATGCGTAGGGAGGTGGTTTGGCCATGATCATGCTTATCCACCAAGTTTGTTCAAGTCCAACGTAAATTTGGAACAATACTTGGTGTTCTTAATGTCTTTATTTCTATTTTCAATAAGGTTGAAATTGAAACATTCATGGAGGAAACCTGAAACGGCAACGGACAGTTCAATGGAGGTTTGCTGATTGTCAGTATTTGTAGAATACTACATGACTGAGAGGACAAGACCCTTCTGTTCTAAACTGAATGGTTTAGAGAAAAAAATATTGCTTTATGATTTTATGCAAGAACACGACCTTATTTTTTGTGAGGGTTTACATTAGACTTCTTTTTTTTTTTAATTTCTTTCCGTATTGTTTTCTATCAAGGCAGTCTTTGTTTGTTATTTTTAATTTTTCTGCTTCCTCTCTCATTTGTTTTACATACCCTCCTACGCTCTTGTATTTATGGATTTTGTTATCACATGACTCCACAAAACAGGAAATATTGTGGTTTGTAGCTACTGTAATTAAGAAATTGTTTATGAAGGAGACCATAGCCCCAACAAAACAATGCTACTTGGGTCTGAGCAGGTGCTTTCAAACATATCTTTCTCACATCTCCAATCCGTATATAAATATATGTTAGCTCTAGGATTAAGAGAATTGGCCTACTGTTAGGCTGAGATTCAGATCACTTATGTTTGTCATGTAATTGTAGTTCTGCTTCATTAACTACTTAGGTTATTAATTTTTCTTCGACTTGGACTACAAGTTCAGTGCATAGAACCAGGATGAGAACGGTCTTACTTGTAAATGATGATGTGAATGGTCTTATCCTTTTCACTGAATGCGTTAGATGGAAGGTATTCACTTCCTATTGGCTGATAATCATCAGGAGAAATGAAGCTAACCCACTCCATCATTGATAAACCTTCAGGTTCGTTAAGGTGTGCTACCTGAATAGAAGAGAAGGCGGCTTTCTCTGAATCGTGGTGACCTTTCAGTCAGTAGAGTGAGGCCTGCCCTATCTTCCATCTCAGCCACTCCGAAGGCTGTGGTAGTCTTCGCCGTGTTTAGTCCTTGAGGGCTGAGTCGATGAAGAGGCCTCTTTGTCTCTTGGCGGCCTTCCACTCGTGCCGATGGAATAATTGAGCACATGATTGAGACTCTAATGTCACCTTCTTCATGAATTAAGCTATCCAACATTCCAACATCCACAAAAATCATAGAATAACGTATTCTTAAAGCACACACTTATGTTTTTTTATAATTGGAATAAGCTATGAAATAAAAAACCTGTACCACCACAAACCATGAAGAGTCTTGAGTTCAGTATGTGGTGGAGACAGTACGGTTTCTTGGACAACGCTTGTGCAGGAAGATAATTTGTCCTTTGACAAGCTCAACCTCAAAATGTTTCACCATATTTTAGGTACCTTCTTGTTAGAGCCTAGGTGAGCCCCAGGATGGTCCTAGATCCCATAGGATCCATCTCCGGCTGCTAACAGATTAAATAAAAGTACGCCAAGCTGCGGTTGATTCCAGGACGTACAAATAGTTGATTAATAATATTCTATTATTTTTTTTCATCATTTTCTTTGCATTCTTCTGACTGCTAATAAGCTGCTTAGGTTATAAACCAATTGATGTAAAAGTACTGGGTGCTATGTACTATGCATATATTTATTAGTTTTGTTGCAATCTCATGTTTTCAATCACTAAACATTATGATGAATTTCCCACTCCTTCCGCAAGTAGTATTCTTTTCAAAATAATTAACACCCAACTACCTTTCTATGTTTCCTTCCTCAACTTCCTCAAGTGCAAGTCCTCTCTTCGCTCAGCCCATAAGATCTCGGTCTTCGAACATGTTAACACTTTTCCATAGATCTGCTTCTTTTCGACATGTTTTATCTACTACTCTCTGGATTTCTCTTGCTCCTGATATCCAGCATACCCCTTTTTAATCAACATTATAACAAACTGTTCTAATTCCTGCTAATATGTAACGCTGGCTAAGATGAAAGGGTCATTACGTTCGTTTTAGTAGACTGAATATCTATATTAAGTTTTTAAGATCAGTATTGTTACCTGAATTCCAAGGTTTCTCTTTTTTTTTTTATTTCTTGTTATTTTTATTTGTTTGTATAATTTACGATCTTTCAAATATTTAGGAAAGTCTAATACTTTCTTTAATCTGTTTTTTCTCGTCAAGATATGAAGTAATTAAATTTTTATCCGCCTTATTAGATACTTATTTATTTTATCTTTTTTTCTGTAAAATCATTTAGCTATGTATAAATAGTTACATGAATATAATTTATATGTATAATGATAAGTAAATATTCAGTTTAATAGGTAAGATTGATAAATATAATTTTTCTCTATATCGTTCACCTTTTCAGTAATTCGTTTATATTGTCTTAGAGTTTACTTTTTTTTTCTTCTGGCTAGAATCGTTGTTTTTTTTGTTATAAAACTTTGTTATTTTTAAGTTACATAGTTCAAAAAAAACATTTTTTCTAATTTTATTTTTATTTTTTAATATAAAAAATTATATTAATTTTGTTGCCCAAACATTGACAACATTTGAGAAAATTATTGCTAGTTTATACTATTTATTTCTCTTAATCTATAGTTTTTTTTTTTTTATTCTCTTTATTTCCAGATCGGCTATTCCTAGCCTTACATGGTTTTTTTAATAATGAAATTTTAAGATTTAACACTTAGTGAAAGTGTGGGTTTCGTCTCATGCAAGAGACACCCCTAACTGTACATTATCAGATTATTTACAGAGAAGATGTAAATATATAATAGCGTTTTTTCAAATAAAAGAATAATAGTAATTTGAATATAAAGCATGTAAATAAGTAAACAAAAATAACATTAATGTAATAATAAACAGAACTATAGCACTATAAAACGGAAAACTGAAAGAAAACAGGATTATATTACATTTTGTTAAAACGATTGGTGAGAAACGTTATCTATTGAGATCACATGAGAATATCTTTCAAGAGTCTTGGTTTTAGTCTTGGGGATGAAATAGGTTCGCCTATGTTGAATGCTACTGCTCCTTGGACTGCTGGTAATCCGGTCTTAAATCTGGTGTAACGTAATCTATAGTTAAATAATTTAATCTATAACTAAGAAATCATTACAAATCAACCTATAAATGTATAGTTCATTTTATATAGTTTACATAATATTGTAATATTTATCAATATATTCTTCTGGCCTGAATCGTTATTTTTCGATTTTTTTTTTATTTTATAAGATTTTATTATTCTTGAGAAACATGGTGCCGAACTGATTTTGTTTTTTTAATGTATTTAGTTTTTCATTAAATATAGGGAAATATATTAATTTTTTTAACGCGGTGACAAACATTTGAGAAAATTATTGCTCAATGAATAAATAAAAAAAATCATTAAATGAGCACAGTTATTACGCGAGTAATCTAATCTAAGCTGGGATATGGCCAACCCTCCGGCGAATTAAAGATAAAAAGTTTGTACTAACTAATAGAAGGATCTGATTGCGGAGGAAGGAATAATTGTGAAGAGCGATCCGCGGGGGTGGGGGTAGTATTGAATGGGGGCGGCGCAGGCGTGGCTGGAGGCGGGAGGTCGCTCCTGGACCCTCGGGTCGTCCTCAGCTCCTCGCCATGGACGTCTTCGTCGAGGCCCTCCTCCCGGGCAACGGCTCTTCGGAGGCCGAACCCGCGCTCCAGGAGATCAACGCCACCGATTTCTACCGCCACGGCCTCTCCATGTCCACCGCCTACACCCTGGCGTACGCCCTCGTCTTCTTCATCGGACTGGTCGGGAATTACTGTGTCATCCTTGTCGTCTACAGGAGCCCCAGGATGAGGAACGTCACCAATTACTTCATCGTCAACCTCGCCGTGGCCGATATGCTAGTCCTGGTGTTCTGCCTCCCGGCGACGCTGGTCAACACGATATTCGTCCGTGAGTATCTATCACTGTACAATGCATGCCACAGGTACACCCTCAATACCACAGTAGGAGCACGCTTCTAGTTGTGTCCACTTATCCTATTCGGCCAACACTCAAAGACAATTCGTCCGTATTATTAGATTAACCTTATCCTACATAGAGAGTTCCCCCACTATATATTTCATCTCTAAGCCTCCTTATTTTCACTTTACTTAATTGATCTAAACCTTCTCATGACTCTAATGATGAAAATAAGACTAACTTGCCAAAAATTCAATTTCGAAAACATAACCTTAATCGATAAGAACCGAAATGTTTTGGTTGGCGGGCCAAGTATGGCGGCTTAGCAGCTGTACTTGGTCAAATTGTTGGTTAAGAAACGAGATAATAAATATTCCTTTCCATTCATAAGACAACTTGTTAAAATATTTACCCCCTTTTTAATATTCTTAATCCTCTATTCCTTAAAAATATATATATATATTTTTTTTCTCACTCAAACCCTTCAGATAATGTTTATATATTTATTTAAATTTTTGGATTTGTTTGGGGAGGCGGGGGCGCAGCCCTTGTCACATCGGCTACTTAGACAGCATTTGCATTAATCGATTCTTTTCCTCGGGACGAGTGCGAGGTTACATCGCCTCCGTATCCTGCCTCCATCCCCTACATAGATATATCATGCATACGGTCATTGGATACATAATCATATTATTTATTATAATATTATTATATTAAAAGACAATAATATATGGTCCCTTTGGCGCTGTAATGTATCCAAATATCTTATACTTTCGATGACATGTACGTATTTTAAACATTTCAGCCAAAGAAATCAGTTAATTTATATATGTAACTTATATGTTAACATAATAAATAAATATGACCTTGAAACATTAATGGCGTTCAGATTTTCTTCATGACAATGACATTGAGACTAAATGCAAGCCCTAGGAAAAAGATCCATTCCCAAAAATGTAATTTCTATGTTGCTATTTGTGAATTAGTTTAGGTACAGAGGCGGTGTTGTGGCCGGTCTCATTGCGCATAACCTAACATCAATGCATTCACATGATTCGCAATGAATGAATCATGCACCATTCATGATTTTAAAAAGACAAAACCATGATAAGACTGAACAGATCAATGAATATTAACATGGTGTGTCAAAATAATATAACTATTTTTTAAATTATATATAGGTTTGTTAGTTCGTGATTTAATCATTAGTTGGTATTTAATGAACGAAAACATGATCTAAGACAATAAATTTCTAAAACCGAAGGAATGATGCTAGTTAGTTAAATAACTTCTTCATATCCCCACAATAAATTTCATTATGTAAAATGAAGTTAATATGGATTATTTTGATAGAAATCTTAACTCTATCAATATATATACACCTCTGTGTCTATATAAATATTATAACATACTCGTATACTTCTGCATAGAGATTCTAAGATTTAATTAATAACCGTATGTTTAAACTCACATGTATTTATTAATTTGATTAGGATAAAAATTATACATGTATATATCATGTTATATATTTATATTTATATATGCTATTTATACATAATAGTATACTATATGCATTCTGTACCAAGACCAAAAGAATGAATCACGGCGCTCCGTGATACCCTACCAGCAGAACTTTCTCTGCCAGTTACAAAGCATTTTGACATGTTTTTTTATTTTATTAATTGCTGTAATTTTTAAATATTTTTATTTGAAAAGAAAAGATATGTCTAGGACCGGGACTAGAACCCGGGTCGCCCACTTCAATAGCGTGGTGCTCTGCCAACTGAGCTAACCTGGCCCGCTTTTCGGTCAGACATATCTGACGTGTCCCAGTCCTGGATATATCTCTGTTTTTCAAATAAAAACATTTTGACATGGTTTTTGTAACAGAAAAAAAGTAGATGTAGCTGAGGTATTTTTTATAAACTTAAATCCTAAATTTAAAAAATGATAAGCTAATTATAATAATGTCAAATAACCAAATAAAAAAAATGATAAATATATTTTCAGAATATAATATTTATTATATTTAAATATTATATTAAGGTAAAGTTTTTCAACTTATAAATTATATTAATCTTTTTTTATTATTCATTTTCTGGCCTATCGAGTTTTCTACAGTCCCGCATTTTCGAAAATATTAGAAATTTTTTGGAATCGAATCTCAAAACCATTGATTTTTCGTTGCAGAGTTTACAGTTACAATACAGAAACTGTACTAGGAGGACCAGACAGAGAAACTGTATCTCGATAGGCGGACCAGGAACACGATGGTGATTGTTTGGCAGAGGCACTTCAGTAATTAGTAACCGCCCTAAGCAGATTCACTTGTGCTTTAAGTAAGGACCGGGAGAGTGTACAAATGACCCAATAGTCTTGTTGAGAAACTTGAATAATAATTAGCTTAACGAAATCGCATAAGGGACGTAAGATCATCCCTGCCCATTGTAAAAAAGAATCGAACATTACAATCTGTGAAAGAGCTAAAGTTTTGTCATAGCTGGAAGTGTAATTTCATCGGTCCGGAATAGAATAGAAACTTATGTTTTCTCTTCTTATGTTTCTTTCGAAATTTCTTGTTATGTCCTAGCAGCTCTGCCAATGAAATACTAATGTACCATATGTTGATGAGTACAGATAGATTTTTTCGTTAAACATGACAGATTGATGTCGCTTTGAGTAGTAACTGCTCATAAAAACTGTACGCCTGGCTCCCAGAAATCGGCCTAGAAAAGAAATAAAATAATTTATTAAACAATAAACAGATTAAAAGTAGCGAAAATTCTTATAGCAAAGAAATCTTTGAAAACCCTCTTTTACATTTCCACCGTTTGTATTCTGCAATATTCGTTCTCATTACGTTTTCATTACTGTTTCAGAGACAACACATTTGTACCGCCTGCCTATCATTTTTTATCTAATTATTGTTACTAAACATCCTGGATTTATCTATCTGGGATCTCCTTCAATAAACAATCAATGCTAACTACAATATCATGTCAGTAATGTTCCAGAATCTACACTGTGATGACATCACACTATATCCATTTCCATACTACTCACTAATTTCTCGAGTTCATAGATGTTTTGGTGGTGGGAAAGTTTCGTAAATATATTTATTTTAATTTTTAATTATAACTGCGTCTAATAATAGGTAGTAAGTCGAAAGCAGATGAAATTTTATTAGTCAAAATATATGTTTGACTTATATTATTCCGTTTATATACACACATATGCATGTCTATATAAATCGTCAAGGTGATGGGTCTCTTAGGGAAACAGTCCAAGGTAATTAATGTCTTAGATTAATAACCTCATTTAAAATACCACCGAATTGCTTCGTCTTATAGACGAAAAAACATTCTTTGACTATTATACGACACACTCAATTAAGGAATTTATTGAAGGGCTAGTCCAATTAGTTTTAAAACATATTATACAAAAATTTAAATTACAAGGACAACAATATATGAAATAAATATTAAATTTTCCAATTTCCAACGTTAGTGAACAATTCTAGCCTCAATTAATCATTTTTATCCTTAATTTTATCATTAATCAAATTTTATCCTGTCATTTCTAAGGAGATATTCCATTTCTTTCACAACTGGCATTCGTAAATTCGAAATATTATTATTAGAGATCTTTCTTTAGAGTTTATCATAAGGAAGGAATATACCACGTAACTGAATAATTCAAAACCAGAGTTGATATATTTTGTAATTAAAAAAAAAAATATATATATATATATATATATATATATATAATTTATACTTGTGGTCCTCGAGGTTCAGTTAGTTCCTTCAACTTCTGTTTGACGACGTTTAGAAATCATAAAAAAATGAACATTTAGTGAATACATTAAATAACACTAGTCTAAATATAAATTGACACATGTAAGATATTAACACATAAGTGGTACAACCGAATTGATGAAGAATGGATTTTAATACATTAATCTGTCAAATACCTCTTCAATACTTGCATGTAATGTAAATATTGTAAAGAGTTGAGATCAATGAGTAATGTTTGATTTGTTAGTATCAGCAGTTTTATTTGATTATTTAATCAATATAAATTTATGAATTTCTATTGTTATTTTTATTATGAATGAATAAATTTGCCTAGACCTTGAAGATCCGACCTTTTGTTTACAGCTTGATTTTTATAATTCTCTCTAGTTATCATCTCTATATAGATTAGTGTGTTATTCGATGTATTCCCTAAAAGCTCATTTTTTCACTGCATGATGCATGATAATGATGAAACCAACATAGTCACGAAAAGTTTAAGGAACTGACTGAAGCTCGAGAATCACAAGTATAAATTATTTACTTAGATATATTAGATATATATAGATTAGAGAAGTATAAACTATAACTTAGAAACCGATATATATATATATATATATATATATATATATATATATATATATATTTATAATAAAAGGCACGGCGGGAGGCTGCCGCACGGTCCACCCCCAACATTCCGTGAGAGCCGTCACTTAGGTTCGAGTTTCACTTTGTGAATTTGTGGAGGGTGGTTGGGATATTCCTAGGATCCTCGTCATAACTTGGCTAACTGCCGCAGAACTCCACAAAGGGTTGGCATTCCAGGCGGCCCAACCGAGGCTTTTAAATCTATTTCTCCAGCTCCAGTGATATCCTGTTAAGTTCGATCTGGGACGACACGGCATGTGAAGCAGCAGAGATTATCCAGATTAGTTTATTTACGTTCCAGGATACTTCAACGCAATAAACTCCTAATCGATTGCAAAAGATTCATATACATGACTATTATAAGACCTTTTTGGTCTTACGGAGTAGATCCTTGGGGCTCCACTAAGCCATTGAATTCCTCTCGTATCCAATCCATACCATCCATACTCTCACAATAATTTTAAATTCAGTACTGTATTGTAGTTCTTTAATGACTTTTTATTAGTCATGTTTCCCCAGTGAATATAAGATTGTCCCTCTTCTGTTTAGTCATATATAATTGTAACTTTTCAAAATCTGTGGAACAGTCAGAATTCAGTTAGTGTACTATTTTTTTATGACGAAAAAAAATTAAACTGATTACATCCACACTACGTAATAGTTAATTATATAAAATATAGCAATTCAATAGTTACTTTAATTATTTAATTAAATAAATTGCATTACACTATCTGACAATATGTATTTAATAGTGGTAAAAATCACAGATATAAACAGTAAAACACTTTAAATAATATTAGAATTACGCTATGATTTTACTATTTCCAATGTGAGAAACTACTGCAACGAGTTAATAACTTAGTAATGCTTATCCCACAAGTTTAAGAAAAGTGGGAGTTGAAGAATGAAATGAAGCGAGCTTGTAGAGTTGGACTGTAGAAAAGATTTGGAAGGGTAGAGGAGCTTGTAGGACGAGTAACAACTATTTCAAACTGAGTTTAGAAGTCACTCTCAGATCCGATCCTTACAGTTGCTCTTAGTTTGTCTAACCAGCCAACGGAATAGTATCAACTTAATACTTTGGATGTTCAATAGCTTATTTTCAAATAAATAAATACATTAATGTTAATAAATATGTTGTTTTTTTATTCTCTTTATTTCCAGATCGGCTATTCCTAGCCTTACATGTTTTTTTCTTAATGAATTTTAAACTTTAACACAAGGTAAAAGTGTGGGTTTTGTCCCATGCAAGAGACACCCCTAACTGTATATTATCAGATTATTTACAGAGAAGATGTAAATATATAATAGTGGTTTTTCATATAAAAGAATGATAGTAGTTTAAATACAAAATATGTAAATAAGTAAACAAAATTAAAATTAATGTAATAATAAACAGAACTACAGTACTATAAAACGGAAAACTAAAAGAAAACACGATTACATTACATTTTGTTAAAACGATTGGTGAGAAACGTTATCTATTGAGATCACATTCGGTTTTAGTCTTGGGGATGAAATAGGTTCGCCTATGTTGAATGCTACAGCTCCTTTGCTCGTAATCCGATCTTAAATCTGCTGTAACGCTTTTTCATAAATTCTTCAATCGACTGTAGGTTTAGCTCTCGGCGTAGTTGACTGTATCGTACCAACCAAGCCGCGTTTACTGCGATCCGTAGGATTTTATTTTGGAAAGTTTGCAATTTTTTTCTCTTTGTTGTAGACACTGCACCCCACACTTCACAACCGTACATTAGTAGAGGTCTAAGTATGGTTTTATAAATTAATAAGTCTGTTACTGGTTTTAATCTACAATTTCTAATAATTATCGGATAAAGTAGAGCTAGTCTTGCGTAGGCCTGTGTTAATTTAGTGTTGATATGCTGGTTCCAGGTAAGACGACCATCTAAATAAACTCAGAGATATTTTACAGTTTCTTTATTCCACGGGAGGTTTCTGCCATTGAGCACTAGCCCAGGTGGGTCTGAAGGGCGTCTTAGGGTGAAAATTTTTCCACAGCATTTTTGAACGTTGAGGTCGAATTTCCATTTTAAAAAGTATTGTTGCAACTCATTAAGATGACTTTGAAGTGTGTTCCTGGCTATTATTATGTCATCACTCTGCGAGAATACAGTTGTGTCATCAGCGAACATAGCTATGGAGGTAATGGATGATTGTGTGATGTCAGGCATTTTTGCCAGGTTTGTTTATAACCACCAGTTTTGCTCTCTTCTAAGTATCAGAAAAATATCTAATCCTTAAACAGCCGTTGACAATTGCTGTTATCAGAGCAACTGCTTCCTAACTTTTTTATTGCAATTGCTTGTATCAAGTCGTGTCCGGGACTTTTCTTAGTTTTGAGCTTCAATAAATATGGTAAAGATATTTCACAAAAAATATAATTGGAGATCTTATTATTGTTATCATTAATGACCGTATAAACCACAAAAATTATTAGATGAAGAGTTATTATGTTGGTATTAAGTAACTAAATCTCACATTAATAAATAAAAGAAATATACATTAATTCAATTTTCAAACTCTATAACAGGTAATGACTACGTATACACAGGATGGAAGAGTTCACTAGAACTCACTTTCAAATATTTCTGATTTCAAAAGCATTATGATCTAGTGGTCTAATTTAACTTTTGTCGCTAAAAAAACAGTATAAATCGAGTTGGATTGAAGAAAATAATATTTCCATAGTAATCTGTAAACCGAAAATTTCACGATCACAATAATTGAATTAGCGCCAAATGAATAAATTGAAATAAAAATTATTATTTGATGGCGACTAACAATATGTATCCTCTGTATTTTTCAATTTTCCACTTCTGCACAATATTTACTTAACATGTTCTTTCTAAGTTACGTAAAACATAAAATTAGATTGTTGCCATACACACCGAGGAAATCAATAAAATGTCGCAAGTACGTAGTTAATACGTAAGTAGTTGAATATATAATACAATGATAATTGTAAAATATTTATTTGGAAATATTTCAATCTGCATTTTAAAAATGTTTTTTGGCATGTACAATATGTGTGCTCTTCTCTTGCGAACCAGGAATTCACGTGGAAACTAGGGTGGAAAAACAAAGCACCCTTTGAAAAAAGACCTAGCTTGCTTGATCTCTCTGTTGTAGATTTCAGGTCCAGAGGTGATTCAGCCTTCCTGTTTATATGAAAGTGTGTCTGCCAGTAAACCATTGCAATAGAATAAAAAATAAAACAAGTTGTATTGGGTTGTTTCATATGAATTGTCCATTTTTATCACTATTACTGAAATTTAACGAACATTGTTTAACATGGCACGAAATATGGCCATGAAAACTCGATACTTGGCAACCCAAGCTGCAAGAAAGAAGCTGCAAGAAGTGGTAAATTGAAATAATATTTACAATGCATTCAATATTTTATCAGGAGGATTTTAAGGGATCTCTTATACATTCAACTAAATTAGCATAAAAGTTCTTCGGACATCTTCGCGATTTGTGACTACATGGGCGTTGTTTCCAACTTATCTCTTGGCGATATCTCTCGTTGATGTGGACTGTAATAAATAATAAAAAGCTGGCCCCGAGAGGAAAGGAGGAGGCAGCCCGGGGTCGCTGAACCCTGCGATATATCGCCTTCATCTGTCTCGCATCTTCCACCGATTGTTTGTATCTCTTATAATTCAACTCCATGTTATCTCTCATACTGCAGAAAGGACACATAGCTCAACCGATTTGTCCACCCTCCTCCGGACAATTACCCACTTTTACGATGTGTATCTCGGGAGGTTGTGTTTCCCAGGATAGCGGAAGTCGTATAGGGGATATCCCATACAGAGATATGAAGTAAACAACATAGATTGGAAAGATTCACGCCACGTGTGGCCGAAGATAAGGCACGCCAAGTAAAAGAAAACAAACGGGATAGCTCTTTTTAAAACTTGGGTAATAGTTGAGAACTACAGGAGCATTGCGAATCATTGGATAAGTCCATGTGGTTCTTATTTATTAGTACTCATGAAATATTTTACAATTGATTTCAACACCGGGTACATCCATTTTCAATATTTTTCAGGACCGGTCAAAAAAGGTTCAATTTAAGAAAAAAAAGAGTGTGAGCTTAAGACCGCAAGGCAGAAGTGAAAACTTCATTGGTAATTGCAATCAATTTATATATATACAGTAAATAATCTTATGTATTATGGAGTATTATTATAGATCGTATTAGTAGAATAAATGAGGAACAAGTCAGAAATTAAAGTTATTATTTATTTAATTTTATATAAATCAAGCTATTTATTTTCTTTTTCGTATTCTACAAAGGATACGATGTGTTTGTGATAACTAAAATTAGAAATAACTACTTTTGATTGAACTTTACTTATATAACTAGACAAAACTCCATCAATTGCAGTTCCGTATTTTATTGTACTTTCATATTCATTATTTGACATATTTAAATCCAATGTGATTTTTAAAAAATCACTTAAAGGCTTTGCTGTTTCTTGTCAAAAAACGATATTGAAATCTCCATTCAAGATGATAGGTAATTTATCTAAGTTCCGATTAAGCAAAGCAGACCCTGCTGCTGTATAAATGAGTAAATTTTCATAGATGAGTTCAATTATTTTAAATACACTTTGATTAAGTAAGATGTTAATGGTAAATGGTGAGCTTCTTGACGCTTTTTTTTACGATGTTTTGTTAAGCATGCATTAGCTAATTTCCTCTTTCGTTTTAATTGGTCATCGAGCTTGTTGTTTTGATCCATCATCGATTTTGCGATCTGAAAAAGACAGTATTCAAACATTCATATTATTATTACTCATAAAAACAACTTGTGTCTGAAACATATTTATTTTTGAATATGGGAAAGTAAACGTTAATAGAGAATAATAGTTATGTTAATTTTTAATTACATATATATATATATATATATATATATATATATATATATATATATATACACTCACACACACGAAGTGACTTATACGATCGAATCACTCTTAATAATAACAATAATTATGTTTAATGTTTATACTGTTTTTTCAATATATAATATTAGCACGATAAACCACTAACTACATACACTAACCTCACAATGTAAGCCGAGTAATTGTTAAAATTATTATTATTACGTATCAATAATAACTATTATTGATTGAACTATAATCATTTCGATGCCTTAGTTCACTATGTGTTAAGTGCCGAAAACAAGATTTTACACGAGTCAACTTAGATATTAATTTAACACAAGAAATACAGTTCAAGTTTAAGCATATTTTTGTAACCTTTACAGCTTCTCTATTAATTTTATGTCAACACATGATCGAGCGTTTCACCTCAGAGCGTGACGGGTCAGGCTAACTTACTGCCTACGAAACAATGCGTGTGCGGTGCGCCATAAGAAGTTTTCTCTTCATTAATCAATTTAACACATTGTTTGTATTATTTTTCGTTATTTTGCTAACAATGCACTTCGAACAATAATAACTGACAATTATATAATATTTTATGTAAAATGATCTTTAAATTTCTTTCCAATATTCTACTATTCGTTTTAAATATCTTTTAAGAGATATGAGCGTCGATATCAGACCAATTTTGTTTCTTTCTTCTCATTGGTAATTTAAAGATGAGAAAATTGCATGCAGAGTTTTGTACACGAGCCTTATAAAACATAATAAAATTTAAAGAAAGTAAAAGGGAGAGTACAATGCTACGAATCTATTCCAATGGCCAGCAGATCGGAAGAGGCGATTGGAGCGTTCTCTGATAAAGACAATTGTTTGCAGAGCCATTAGGATCTTTTCAATTCGCCTTTCCTTAGTCCTTTTTAAACATTACCAAGAACAGAAGGATATCTCCACCCGATATCTCTATTTTAAAATAAAACCTCAATACAATTAAGTAAGTTGTATTCGGTTGTATATTCTTTTTCAAGGGCAAGCTAATTAACTTATGCCAAAGAGTTCATTATTCTTTCAATGACCTCGCTCGGTCAGTTCGGATCTGGGTCGATCGATACCGCAAGATATCGATATTAGCAAATCATATCGATATTTGAAGCTAACTGACATATTTTAATATGAATATATTTATTAGGAAACTTAATCTCCAAGAAGGAACTTTATTTTCGGGAATAATTCAACACCAGTAACCATTATTCATTTCATAAAAAAATGTATGAATTATATTGAATCAGTATGAAGTAGGCAGTTTGAATATTACTTTTATTTCAATAATTTAGAAGCACGACAAAGAAAAAGGGAAAAAAACAAACAAATAGCTACTGCTATAACTCAAAAAAACTAATTTTTCATAGAAGCACTTCATGTGAGATAAAAACAAAATTTTGGGAATTGGTAAAATTGGAATTGGCAGCATCCCTATTGTAACTGCTGGTATTGAATCAATTTTATGGACCATTAGATAATGTTTAAAAGCTTCAGATTTTTTACATTGCTACTAGAAGAGTATACCATTGGAAATTTAATGTATTAACCTTTACTAACTTATTCTATTGACTATGTTTAGTGTACATTGATCTAAATTATTACTTTTCTAACGCTTATACTATTTTTGGCATCTTTTTATACTTTTTATGTTATAACAACATATGGTCATACATACAATCATTATATTGTATATCTTAATCAACCTCTTTTAATTTTACTGTTTTATTATCATTATATTATGTTTTAATTGGTTAAAATATATGGATTATAATATTGTTTCTTTCCATTCTTATTATTTCTCAGCAATAATTCCCATTTTATTTTTTACACTTTTTTTTTCTTTTCATTGCTACCATTTCTGTTAACATAAACTATTATATCTTCTTTGATACTCCAATGTTTATTTTTTTTTTTCTGTTTTCTTTTGTTCTCAGTCCTGAAGATGGCCAAAAATTAGGATATTTACTTTATGTATTTTTTTTACAAACCCCTGTACCCCTGTACTTATTTTACTATCATGTAAGAACTATTCAGTCAACCATTTCCAAATAAATATATTTGGCATCCTTTACTTAACGGGATTCGCTTAGCCTATCAAATATGCAATGATATGATAATTATTCTTAGATAAAATAATAATTATATAATATTGAAACATACATAAATACTAAGCAGTCGTATTATATTAATAGGTCAAGTTATCTAGGCTAAGACCCGGAGAGGGTTTGGAGGGAGATCTCAAAGTGCTCTATTAGGAGCTGAGCAAACTACAAGAACTGATTACTCCAAGAGAGGGGAAGCCAATTAACTGCTTGAGTCATATCAACTCTTTTGTCCTTTGTCTTTCGCCTTCTTCCACTTTCAGGACCTGGTTTATCCTAACCTTTTTACTCCCTTCATTTATTCGTCTAGTTTCTTTATAAACTCCTTTTTTGGCGTCATTATCATTAGATATACCTCTATCAGTTATCTGTAGCTGGTAACATATTCATTACCTAAATAATCACAAAAAAAAACATGTACACTATAACCCGTGAACGGGTCTGCGGTTTAGTACATGGTGGAAACTGTACTTGTCCTAGGTCACGCACAACCGCCAGATTTTACCCCTTATTTTGGGTACCCTAGTTTTATATTTTATAGAGACTGGTGAGCCCCAGGAGGGTCCTAGATCCTATATGATCCATCTCCCGCTGCAAACAGACTAAATAAAATTCATGGCCTTCAGCGGGATTTGAACCAGGATTTCCGGCATAGCAACTCAGTGCTCTACCACTGAGCCGCTCCTGTTGACCCTGTAAGGATAACAAAACCAATAAATTTTCACACGATGATTTTGATTTCATTCAATAAACATTTACTTTAAAAGGCAAATAAATGTACCTTCCCTTGGAAATAAAAGTGAAGATATGTCAGAGTAGCATATTTTAATGCATATATTAATACCACGGGATCTGACAACCCTCTGGGATTGACCCAGGTTCTATGAAGGGTACCCCCTTTTGAGAATACCTGCACAACTATACTGAAGTCACTACCCTTCATGGGATGAAGTGGTGCAGGTTTCATTTTTTTAATAGAAAGCTATAAAAATATAATTTTTTTTTAAACTGCATCGCTACAATGAAGTGTCTTGGGTTATGTACATGGTACAGTCTGTACTGTTTCTAGGACAATGGTTGAGCAAGGAAGCGATTTGTCCGAGACCGCATTCAACCACCAGATTTTCCCACCAATTAAGGGTAACTACTTTATAGAGACTGAGTGAGTTCTAGGAAAGTCTCAAGGTCCCACAGGCCTTCCGTGGTAGTTAATAGTTCAAATAATTTATCTGCAAGAGCTCGATGTGAACCCGGTTCCTTCACCTTAGCAACTAAGCGATCTATACTACTCCGTTCCCTTATGAACATTTAATTAGAATCTTAAATTTGTATATGTCTGTAAATTACGTATATTTTTACAATTTTAATATAAGACACTTTTTTTTGTCTAATTTTGAAAGTGAGACAACTCCATTTTATGTTATTCGTAGATATTTACATTCAAAATCAACATATTTGAAATATTGCTGACCAAATAATTTTCTAATTACAAATTTATAAAAAACAAGAAAAAAAAACTCGAATTATCGAACTACTGAGCAGATCTCAGGTGATAGCTATCGCATGAGTATATTTACAATTTGGACATTGTCACATAGGAATATTCAAACTTTAATATATTAAGAGATAAAGGAAGCCGTTTCTATACATCTATCTCTTTCTAGGGGTTTTTCTTCCATTGATAAAAACTGTTCATCAAATATCGTTTCTCTAAATTCTTCCAGGGTTTCATTCAATTTTCTTCTTAAGTAATTATGTATTGAACTTCCTAAGCTAAGAGAAAATACTACACAAAACGTACCGATGAAAAATATTTAATTTTGCTCCAATTACGTTTGAAGGCGTATGAGAGCTTGTATAATTCTCAACATCAGGGTCCGTCCAATCCAAATCCCAAGACTAAGACTTCATCTATTATATCGTGTACTCTGCCTGAGAGAGCTTCCTTCCAGCCGAAGATATTCTGGATGCACCAATAGTTTCTGTACTAGCAGGATATGGCATAATTCTGGGCTGGAATTCGGATCTGAAATACGTGGAATATTAATGTTCTTCTGTAGTGCATAGTCTTCTTCACATGGCGCTACGGACCTTGGCCTCCTCAACAATTTCCTCCACTTTGACCGATCTGCATCAGCTCTTCTCCATGTTCTCACTCGAAGGAGCCTAAGGTCTTCCTCCACATCTTCCAATCATCAAGACCTGCCCTTTACTCTTTCTTCATTTGAACGTCCCTCCTTGATCACCTTTGGGAGGATTTTTTATCCATTATATGTACGTAGCCCAACCATCTTATTCTTTTGATACATGGCGCTATATCAGGTTCTCCATTAGGTTTTTGATTCCTATTGATCAAAGAACGATTTCCTTCTTTGGTTAAGATTAATTTCTCTTGCTGCTTGGATAGAGTCCACGCCTCCCTATCATACAAAGTATGTACAGATTGAAAGATAGAAATAGGTTTTAGAATTTTCTTATAAATAGGCTGTTTGATATCAACTGAAAGATAATACTATAATATCTGCTATGATTTCTTTTAGAAATATTTTTAGTACCTTTTTAAATTATTTAATATAAGAAGGGGTTCGTAGAAATCCCAGAATTTTCAACAGTGGCATTATAGAAGTTGGTTAAAACATTTGAACATTTATTAACGCTCAACCTTTCCTAAACCTAGTTATGATTTCCTGCTCTTACAGTAACATTTTTGATTTGTATTCCATTGAGTGGAGATTGGGACAGCTAGAGGGTGAAAGGGCCGAAAGCTATGCCATTCACGAGAGCTGAATGACAAGCAGCTATGAATGAGATATGTGGGCGAGAATAAGCGATTGTAATATCGTCGAGTGGAGAGGGTGCCTCTGCGATTGTCCGCTCTGACATCAAGCCCCACATGTCAAACCCTATCACCCTCATATGGCACTGTTGCTTTTATTTAATGTCGATTAATATGGACAAATCATATAAATTTTATATTTATATATTCCTTCAGCAATGCTGATCAAATTCTGAACTACTTGTTATACGTTTATTTATTATTCGAGAGCTCTTATACTCTTATTTAAATACAAACAAACCAATAAATCTTTTTATGTACTTCACTTTAGCTTCTCGATTCACTACCGGTTATAGATATAAAAATAACCGAGTTCACCCTTCATACAGTATCACAATCATTCATTATAAGCAGGACAGACGCACGCCATTCTTTACGGCTGCACCTATCATCATAATTTATTTTTTCTTTAATTCCTTTTTATATTATCCACCAATCTTGTCATCTCATAAACCTAATTCTAACTAGCTTCCCATACTAAGCTTTCTTGATTTCCTCGTTCATCCATTCACCGAGCATTATCATCGTTATCAGTGTCGCAACAACCCAGTTATTGGTCCAGGTCTTATCAAGCAGCTTTCACCACGCCCCTATATCTTCTGCAGACGCGATCCAATTCCGCAAAGAATTCTTCTTATCTCTATCACAGTTTCGTACCCGCGATGCTTTTCTATCCAAACAGCTGTTAGGTCATCATTCTTTAGGAAACTCTTTCATCGTTCATTCTGGCGACATGTCTAGACTCTATAAGTAGAATCTACCCCAGAATGTCGATGTCATCGGCATAGACTAACTTCTGAATATTCCTGTCGAAAATAGTCGTCACCATGCTTTACCCCCCTTCTGGAAACCAACGGCTCTGAGAGTCCTTCTGGGATACCCACCATTCTTTAAACACCAGTTACCGTCAACTGTAAAAGACGGATAATCTTTCTTGGGACGTTGAGATCTTCTATGGCCTTCTATAGCGCTGATCTATTGAGACTATCGTAGGCTGCGTTGAAATCTACAAACATATGGTATGCTTGTTACGGATATTCTCTGTCTTCGTCAACAATCTGCCAACGAAAGAATATTTGATCGGAGGTAGATTTCCCTCCCTAGAAGCCGCTCTGATATGAAACGTTCTTTCGTTCTACACAGGGTCTCAGCCTCTTAAAGATAATGTAATACAATATTTTGTTCGTAGACGGGAGAAGGGAAATACACCAATAATTATGGCACTCTAGCTGGCTTTATTTCTTGTACCAGGCCCTAGGCATTGTTTCCTTTAATGATATGTCAATTATGAGGTCATGGATAGCTTTCCTATGCACCTCATCACCGAAATTGAAGAGCTCCGAGGGCAGACTATCATATCCTTATTATTTTTCAGGTTTTATATTGCCTCGGTTCTTTATCAGGAGGTTCAATTTCATCCTCTGCAGAATTAAGTATCAAATGTTCACCTCTCTCATCTGTTGTTGGCTTCCAACAATGCCGCCTTCTTCTCACGAATACTTATGACTTTTCATTTAGGAGCGTTCCAGTTTCACATCCACAGAACCTATCCTAACATATCCTACAGTCTCGAGAACTGGGAGATAAATAGATGAGTATACTTCCTTTTCTTTCTTAGACAATGAACTCCTTCGTTCGGTTTACACTTTACTAACCGTCTGAGAGTTTTCCTTTCGAGCCGATCTATTTTGAACCACAATAAGCCCAAATTAGGGGTATTTAAGTCGACATTAGTGTCAATAGATGATATACATCTATGTTACTGTAATGTTTGCCGGAAGTTAAATTGTAAACATATAATTGTTTGCGGTTCAAACCTCCAGTAAGTACTATCTGAGTAATAAATTGCTAGGGCTCATTTTCTTTGTGTGGGATTACCACTCTTTATTGCAGATCACCACTGTTATTCTGGTCTTCCTACTTATAAGGCAATACGTAACCTACATTTTTCTTTTTGATAGAATAAAAATGTAATTAAAAGAAATAAAGAAAGGAAAGGTGAACTATTAATATCCGAGAATCCTAAGCTCACTAAGACGTTGTCGCCTATGGAAATAGCTATTTCGACAGAGAGCCGAAGAGGCAGACAGTGACTGGCGGGAAGATGAGAGCTGTCACCCGGCCGAAAGTAAACAGATCTCCAGAGGGCGCTCTTACCCAACACCCGCCGTGTCTTGAGCAACAGGTTTGAGTCCCTCCGTCCTCCCCAGGGCTTGCTCTGGCTATAGTTCTATCGAGGATAAGATTTCGAAATTTTAAACCGTTATAAACTACCGTCTTACTATTAATTAATAGTTATTCTATATGCCAGAGTACAAAACTAATACATTATAGTCACCCTTTATTGCAACGTTATTGGTGGATCCTGTACTGAATACCCTGGGTATTTTATTAATTATTGTTTAAGTAATAACAAATGCAAAAGGTCTTTGCCATCTAGGATTTTAAATAAAATGAACCCGCTTCAAGAACCTATGTAAATCAATATTACTTTCTTTCTCCCACTGTACATTGAGTTTAGATATGTTGTTTTTGTTTTCTTATTTTGAAGACAAAATAAATATTGTATTCATATTAAATATAGTATAAATTGTTTATACATATTATTTAATGTAATAACTGCATGTATATATTCCAATTTATAATTGTTTTGTTCAATACAGGTACTAATAAACCTTGTAATAACTGACAGTGAATCATATTGATATTATTAGGATTAGCGAATTCGGATGTTTACTATTGTCCTACACGTTTACTTCCAACGAGATTTGTTAAAGCTACGTTGTTAAAGAGGCTAAGTAAGCCATTAGCTTGCTTGTATTATAACTCCATTTCAAGCCAATAACTACGAGAATGTCATGATTCGAGTTATCTGAAAGCAGTTGACTCTCTCTCTGGATAAAATCCGACTTAACCTCTAGTTTACCGGGACCGTAGATATATCGTCTTTATACTCTTCTAATAATCTATATTCTTCAGGAATTTTAACAAAATGGCTGGAAGCCTTTTCTCTCTTATCTTACTAAATGCTTGTCGAGAGTTTCTGATAATTTTTAAGTTCTGTCTTATACAGAACACTCTGGCAAAATGGGTTTTGTTACCTGAGTTCGTGGCAGTTGGACAGTTTGAGAAGGTGTCTAAGCAGAAGTCTGCAGAATATAGTTTCTTTCCTACTCGAGTTTCAATTATTTTTGGCCCATTTTTTTCATTGAAGATTGATTAATGCTGACAGAGGACTAACTATATGAGTTCAACAGATTATTAAAAGTGTTAATAATCTTTTAAGGTTTAATAACAATAACTATCCTTAAAAAAGTATTTTTCTACACTTTTTCCTATTCCACCCCTCAGTGAATCCACCCCGATAATAGATCCCTTCAAATTCTGAAAAGCCTAGAAAGTTCGTTGAAAAATCGCCATTGCCTAATGAGAGCAAATATCTTTTGATAACGTCACAATGGCATCAGAATATTAAAATAGTTCTTTAGCAGAATTAGGTGTGTGATAATTAATTAAAATGGTATATTTAAAAAAAATAAAATGCGATATACCTTTAACAGGTTAAAATCCATTACATGTGACATTTTTTAGTTGTATTATCTTCATAATGATTGATGATAATGAAAAGTTAATTTTTTCTAATTAATAACATTTAAGCCCCTTCTCTCTTAGAACCCCCAACTACATAATTCAATATAACAGCTCGAACACGCCCCGAAAATCTAGAGTTAATTCTTTAAAACGTGTTACGACAGATATTCGATAAATAAATCATCGAAAAAAAATTATTTAAAAAAATTAATAATAAAGGAGATTGGGAAGCAGCTTTACCTGCCCCCCCCCCCTTATTAGATCTGCAAGGTCCTGGTTTTAGAGAGGAAATTATATCTTCACTCGCGACCTCTCCAACTTCTCCCTTTTTCAAATGGATTGGTTATAAATATTTCCAGCCCTTGTAGGATTTATCAAAATTAAATTCCTCCAATCCTCTCAGTCTCTTATTCAAGAACAGATATTGTAAAAAATAAAACAATAAATTTAATTTTAAATATTTGGTTTATGAAACTCAAGGGCTTGGTTTTATACAAGAAAATTTAAAATTAATAGCAACGTAAGAGAGTGGTTAATAAAGTTAGCTTAAAAATAATGTAATTAGTAAGCACCTAAATAATGTATCTAAAAATTTATTCGAATTTAAAATTATGATAATCGAACATCTATAAAAGATTCAGATTTTTATCCAGAGATGAGTGCCACAGACTAGTGTAACAAGCATATACTCGTTGTTTACTTAATCATTTCACACCACTATCTATGAATCCGATCTTTCGTGGAAATGCAAGAATTATAACAGAAAACAATGAAACAGCAGTAGTTTTTGGCATTGAATTTTTTGTTTAAATCTTTAAAAGTTTTTGGCTGGGATCCCAAAGACCTTCTAAATAATCTAATGAGAATATTTTTCAGCGAAAATTTCTATAATTAGTAAGCATCAATTACTATTTATTATCTAATTCGAATAATTATAGAACTATGGTCATATGTAAACTGTAGACTGTTTTCTTGAGATCCAGAATCGGACTTCGGAAGATTCTTGGTTCTCATGGTGTCCTCACCTGCCCAAACAATGATTTCAAGGAATCATCCAGTTCCATAACCTGGGAGACCCTTACTCTAGCTGTTCAGTAACCCTTCATAGGCTTATTTAAATATCCCTAGCATTATAAAGCAGCTTCACATATAACACACCCTATACACAATACTAGGTTACGTGTAGTCGTATGCACAGGTAGATAAGAAGCTTCCTCTGGCGCTAAGCTGAGTGATGGATGCAGAATACTGGAAGCCCAATAGGTCCACCGACCCAGATGTAAACAGAGACTAATTATCGGGCATCAGGGCAGCCACCCTAATCCAGGTCATGTAAATGTGGGAGGGCGGACTCCGGTATTTTTGTCCCCTGGATCCAGGCAGGGCCCACTGTCGTTAATTAAAGCCCTGAAATACAGTTGGCAATCCTGATCCAATAACGGTAAATCACCCTGGACAGGGGACAATAACGTCACCTACCGATCACCTCCGGCTTCTTAGTCTCCAGGGCTTCCATTCTATCCCTTTTATTTATAAAACCCGGTTGTATAAGGAAAACTATCTAAAACATTACAACTTAAAAACATCAGATGACGTAAAGCTTAATCATTACATTCTTCACATCAACATAAAAAACAGAAAAATTGCATTAAATAGACCGTTCCAATTCTATTCAATTAAAGATTGTGTTAATGGATATTTGAATACTAGGTTAATATATAATAATGATCGTGAAAGTGTTCAAACCTTTTTAGATAGTGATAGTTGGGATCAAACCTCTAAGAGTTAACTTTTGTCTTCGTCGAAACTCCGCCAAATAATTTTCGACTGTAAATCTCCCTGGTTTGCCAATTTCCGATTATCAAGCCTTAACACTCAAGAAAACTATCATCCCTCGTATTGAAATGTCCATTATTGGAAGAAATAACGTTTTACGAAGCTAAATCCAGTAAAGTATCAATAGCGCAACATCTTCTCCACGCAACTCTATTCCAAGTGTTAAAAACAAGTTTTTGTTTTTCTTTTCTTCGCCACCCTTTATAAATTATCGTAAAAGGCTTGTTAGTAATATTTATTTTTTATGAAAGAATTTTATTTAAGTTTCTAATAATACAATGGAAAATGTTTATTTCTTACCTACCCTATACCTTGTACTTACTGTCTAAATTATTCCTAATACTTTAATAATTCATAAATAGAGGATATAAGCTAAGGACCTCTATCTTTATTACAGATAGAATATGTAATTTTAATTAAACAGATAGCTTGCTCGAAAAAAGAATCGTAAAACCACGGAACTTTAAAATCGGTTCTCGAGTCGAGAGAATTCAAGAAAATAGAAATAAATGTTGGGAGGGTTTGCCTAAACACTCCTGGCTACGGCGTTACCTGGCTGCGCTGTTCTCAGGTAAGGATAAGTATAGATAGCGCATAACAACAGGTTAAATACGTAAAGTTGAAAAATGTAATTTATTTTACAAACAAATAAAATAATAACGTCGCAAGGGCTCTGCTCACGTTTAGGTTATCTACTCATTTATACATAAATACTTAATGATTAATCTATTCGTATTAGTACTTAATACATTTTCTTCACAAGTGTCCACCTATTTATATTTCTAATCACGTAATGTCCCTCCTGTTAAATGAACGTGCAATATACGAAACACTTCATCTATCGACTTATATTTTCCTTAGGCAAAATATTAAATACAATGTTAGAATACAGAGATTTTCATTACCTTTTTATAAAAAATGTTTATTAAACTTTGCGACTTTATTGCGGGCACATAAGCCTAAATTAAGGAGTAGATAGTACCTACCATCAAAAATAAAAGTATCTCTGCCGAAAAAAAAAATTGAGAAACGGATGTTAATAAATATTTATTAATTATTTTAAATTGAATTTGTAGGTAATTTGCTTTCTGGTTAAACATTAGAATATGAATAATTATAAAAGTATTATATTTTTTATTAATTATGATAAGAACACTTTTTAATGATAAAAATTGAACTTTCTAATACGTTCAATTATTTATTTTTCTTGCTATGTTCTCTACAATTGTTCTACAAAAGTATGCCTTGGGCTACACCTACATTGGATCCAGTGTGATACGATGAGACGTCGCTAGGAAACCAAATGACTGAAATATATCGAGAGTTATAACATTTAGTTCTTTAAATTTATAAAATAAAGATTATTTATTAATTATTTTTAATACATTTATATTTTCCTATAATGCATAGTAAAATATGTATAATGTATACACCCCAGCATCGTGCAGCATGTGATAGAATCACGTCGCACCGAATCGGATCTAATGTAGGTGTAGCCTTGGCCGTTCTCATCCCTATTCACTTGTGACTATAAACGCATTTGTATCTCTGAAGCATGCCCAAAATCTAGTAATTAAAAGAAAATTTAATAATAAATCTATGACACATCCTCGCTATGGGTTTTAATAGTTCTGAGTTTGTTTGTTTATTTATCTTACGTCACTTCTTGCTGCACTACAGTGGGAGTCCTGACTTTTTCCTATTCAGATATAATTGAGAGATATTAGCGAGTACCTGACACCGCACTGGCTCGGGACTCCTCATTTTACCTCCCTTTTAAATTACGGCATAGCCACTTATTTCTTACCCCATTTTCAAATATCGTAGGGCCATCTGCCAGGCTGTAGTTATGTGTTTCATTATTTATTGTAGGGCATTGCAAGGCATATAATATTTCTTACCTCACAAGGCGACGCCGTAACCCACTAACAACATGTGCATAGAAGTTATGAAGTTGACCGGATTGATGAAACAGATCAGATAGTATACCTATACTCCTTCATAGATCTGGTAGGGTTATTATGAATAATAAAGCCCAGAAAGGAAATGTATGAACACTGTACTAGCCAAATATCGACTATTTCAATATTAATACAGGATGGAAAATATATTCATATATCCTTTCATAATATATCATTCACTTGTTTCGCTCAATTTTTCTATATCTCTATATTATGTTATGTTTTCTATATCTCTATGTTATGTATTCTCACAGTCATTTCTGTTTTTGTCTATTTTTTCTCATAGCCCTGAAGATGACCTACAGAATAGGTCGAAACGTCGGCACACATAAAATATAATAGGTTTCCACTTATTTGTTGTGTAATTTTTTACTGCACCCCAACTATTTCCATCCTACATTAGTACTTACCAGTCAACGAATTTCTTTCCTATTTTAATATTACTATTGTCAGTTCTCCTGCAGTGAGGAAGATAACTCGGATTACACAACACTTCCAGCACCTGTCTTTGAGTAGCATTGACCCCTGCGGTGGGAGTGGCGAATCACGACCGATACCACGAGGCAAGGACGACCCTTGAGGCGGAAGAGTGGTCTGAACCTTCGGGTTCCCTCCGCCCGTCCATCAACATCTCAAGACGTTCCCCACGCCCAGGGACGGGACCATATATAGTAACCTCGCCTTGTTAGAGGCGGTTACAAATGTATTATCCTTGCACTTCTATAACTGGCTTGAGAGGGGCGTGAAATGTCACTCCGAATGAAGTGCTTCTTGTTTGCACCTCCAATGAATTTCTTTACCAAATCCTTCTGACTATCTTTAATTTGTTGGATTTGGCCATAACAAATCCAACGGTTATTTTAGACTATTCTGATCATTTTCAAATAATTGCATTCAGGTCAATTAAAATTTAATCTAATAAATATATATATATATATTTTTTTTTTTTTTTTGCGTTTCGGAATGCTCTATTTGAACATTTCGTCAAAATCATTAATGCTCGTTTTATCTTTACAATCTAATGAAGCGATTAGAGCGATGTGGTCACCTAGTGAGGATGGAAGATAGAAGAATACCAAAAATGGCTTGTACTAGTGCTCTGAAGGAAGAAGAAAAAGAGGCCGACCAAGAATCTCGTGGTTGAACAATGTACAGGAAGTCATGACAGGATACGGTCTTAAAGAAGAAGTTCCTCTTGACATGAAGGCATGAAAATAATGATTGCACAAAATTCAGTTAGAAGAAAGCAATAATTTATAAATAAATTTTTTAAATCCGAAATATAGAAACAATTTTGAGTAGTAATATTAAAAACTCTAATAAAATTTTTACATAACTAATAAATATTACTATTAAACATTTTGAGATAATTTATAAAGGCTTAGCAAAGTTGTTTACATTTTTAATAGACCTGCTTAGAGAAGATGTTCGTCAATATCAATATTTCATTGTGTACAGCTTTAACGATGCGCTTTGAAGATTTTAGTATCAATGATGGACATTTTTATAGGAGTAATAATGTTTATCAATATTATTTTCAATCACCTCCATCCCGTCATCAAATGTTTTAACGTATATCATCAAAGTCGTACCCAGTGGTTAATTATTTTTGCAACAAAATATTTAAAATAATGTTCCCTAACTAAAATCTCATATTAGGGCAGAATAAATGTATTCTCCCCTAATATGATATTTAAAAACAGCAAGTGCATCTATGATTTAGTACAATAAAAAAATATTATATTCGACGCCTATTTTACATTACATTATTGGCGCGACAGACTCATAAAGAAGTCCTTGGCCAGCTCAACCGCTCTACCCCAGTCGTCCCGATCGCCTGCTCGAGTGATGGAGACCTTACTCAGCCTCATATCTTCACAGACGGCATCCTTCCATTTAGGTTTGGGCCTTCCTCGAGGTCTTACTCCATCCGGATTTCCTTTATACAGCTTTTTAGCTGTTCTTTCTTCGCCCATCCTAGATAAGTGGCCCCAGCCACTTGATGCGTTGCATCCTGATGAAGCTCGATATCATTAGGTCTCCATATAACTCACTTAGCTCCTTGTTCCTTCTGATCCTGAGTTGGTCGTTTTCTCGAACTGGGACGAATATTTGCCGAAGAACTCTTCTTTCGAATCTATTCAGCTTTTCCACGCTGGATTTATTCAGTGTGAGGGTTTCACCAGCGTATGTCACTACTGGCCTAATCACAGTTTTATATATCATCAGAATGGACTTTAGGCTAAGGAGCTTACTTCTCAGGAGCTTTGACATTCCAAAACATGCTTTATTACCTGATACTATCCTGGCTCTTTAAAAACTGCAAGTGCATCTATGATTAAGTACAAAAAAAAAAAATATTATATTCGACACCTATTTAGAATTTATAAAATTTTTGGATGAAAAAAAATAAAATAAAACTTGTATCTATATTTTTACTTATATTGTTCATTATCCCATCGAAAGGCATATGATTTAGCGTTTGGAAGAAGCATTAGATTAGTTTTTTATTGAAAAATTATTGTATATATTTTGTACATGCCAATTTATAGTTTATAATTTTGTACCTCTACATTGCATGGTAACTTCATTTTTAGTAGGGATAACCTGAAATAGGGGTAAAACTTAGTGAACAAAAAAAATTGTATATTTGTTTCTCATTTTTTTTTAATGCGTAACTCCATCACGCTATATTAATATAATAATAAAGAATATAATAGAAAAGTAACTTTATTCTGAGACTATGTCCATAACAGATATGAACATAAAAATAAACATAATATTTATCTGGCCAGAAGGCCAAATGTTACGTATCAAAAAGTGGCAGAAAACAACTTAAAAAGAAATATTTAAACAAACAATAATAATAAGTAAACAAACAGTACGAATCTTGACAAGATATTAAGCAATTAAAGAGAATAGATAAATCCATAACTATTTTATTATTATTTATGCATTTGTTAAATGCATGAGATAGCATGCAATAATTTCTTTACATGGTGTACACCTTCTTAAAAAACAAAATTAAAACCACTAAATAACAGAATGAATTATTCTATACATTATATTCTAAGCAAATGACTAACCTACTTAGGAAGCATCTGTTAGGGAAGCCTGGAGATGTTAGAAAAGCAAGGATTTAAATAAGGATAGGGAAGCAACAAGGATGTTAGGGGGGGTTGAGTCCCACAGTTGGGGTGGAGCGGGCGAGAAAAGAATGTTCAAATGCTTTGGTTTTGTGGAAACGTATATAGAGATCGGAAAGGCGAGATCTTGTTTTATGGCTTCGAACTGAGGATTTGAATTGGAGGAGACTGTAGATAAATGAAGGGTGATGAGAGTAAATGGATTGGTATAAGAATGAACAGAAGAAATATTGTCTTCGGAAGGGAGCGAAGAGCCACTTTAACTCATCATAAAGGTGGGACACGCGCGATCGCCTAGGAGTACCAAGCACGAATCTTAGAGAGCGATATATTATTCTCTTTAATCTGTCTTAGAGCCTCCATATACCACGCAACAATAGTCAAAATGGGGGAAGATGAGAGAAAATACGAGAAGTTTGTGCAAGGAGATGTCGAGAACGACGGAATAACTTCAGGGAACTAATTCACCGTCGGGATATCTGAGCGATGTGGGATTTCCAAGAAAGGTTTTGGTCGATAGTAATACACAAATGTTAATAAAAAAAAAGAAGATATATGTTTATCTCGCCGTGGTATTTCCTATATATTTGTAATATTATATTTCATTATTAATTATTCATATTCTTTTTATCTATACATTGTACTTACTAAAAACATTATTTTCAGCATGGGTGATGGGCTGGTTGATGTGCAAGACAGTTCCATATGTTCAGGGAGTTTCTGTGACTGCCTCTATTTACAGCCTAATAGCCGTTTCCCTAGACAGGTTAGTCATTACCTTAAGGTTATTTATTTGATATGTTGTGTAATCTTCATAGTTACATATTAGTTATATGGTTTATATTTTACATAGTAAGAAACTATAAGTTCCTTATCAGATTTAAAACGAAGTTTAATCACATAAATAAGGGCTCTTTTGCTCCTTTCCGGGACCTTTAGCAAGAGCGAATTGAAGGGCAGTTCCATGGCAACCCGGAGGAAGAGACAAAAGGTCTTGGACACCTGTTGTCCTTGGGCAGGACCCAGCGAGCTGAAGAGGAATCGGAAGTAGTGCCTCCCTCTTCCTCTTGTCTCTTCCTTCCAATATCCTTAATGGCTCCCGCACAATGTTCTTTTCACTCCGCTTGCTACATCTCAATAGGAACAGACCAATTTTAAACACAGGCTCAAGTAAACTGAAATACGTGTACTATAATGTTTTCTTGCAATGTCTGAGAGATTTTATTAGATATTATATATAAGTCAACTTTACCTCCAGAACATTGGTTGCAAGAACAAGAAAAAAGAATTTTAAGAAATTAATAAAATAAATATAAATTTCTGGGGTAACTCCTTAGTTTATATTATAATATTAAAATGACGAATGGGGGCTCGATATGATGTTGGTAAATTAAAAAAAAAAATCCAATTATTCAATCAAAGATCTTTAATTGGATAATAAAGTATTCAACAGTTTTTTTAATATACGGTAGCATAAGTTAGAAACAAGTTTATTCTATAGCCAGAATGATTTTAGCTAAGAATAACTTTTCCTTTCACGTGCGAAATATCTCAAATAATGGTGAAAAAAGGAGGAATTTTATACGAAAGACGTCTTACGTCATATTTTTCTGATAATACTTCTCTATATTTCTTCATTAAAACAGACCTTAACCGAAAATGATACATAGAAATTTTAATATTGTTGCTAAATGTACGTGGTATTTTAAACAGTTGTGATGATCCAATAGAGACAGTGTTCAATTTTTATTTATTGTATAGCGTTAAAATTGTAATGACTATTTTACAAAAAATAACGAAGAAATATCATTTTGATTAAACATTTTCAAATAAATTTAATACATTCAATAATCTGAATTTTATAATGTATATTATTAAGATCCACAATGTTATCCTTTAATTTTATGATGTTAGCCTAACCTTAGGCTGTATCGCTAAAAGCAGATAAGGGTTTAAGTTCAGCTCAACCACCTGGTTTTCCCTATTAAGGATATGCACTTTTTAGAGGCTAGGTGAGCCCCAGAATGGTTTGCAGATCCCACAGGATTCATCTTTGGCTGTTGACAGATTAAATAACTTATCTGCAACAGCGAGATTCTTACCCGGAGTCTTTATCATGGCAACTCGTATTAATATTTATAATGATGATGTGATACATTAAAATACTGGTACTTCGTTATGGCTTCTTAAGGTTTGAAAGGCCGTGACATTTCGGCCAATTTCGAACCTTTATTATTGTTACAGTAATAAAACAACACTCCACGGCAAAAAGAGAACTGAAATGTAATATTTTAATAAATTATCAAAGCAATATTTATTTAAGTCGTGAAACTGTATATAGGCTCTGGATAGGGATATCTCCACCTTTCATTTATGCTTTTCAGTTCTGGAGATGCCCGAATCGGCGAAACGTTGACTGGTTAGTAATTTCATACTGTCTGGAAGACTGAAGGCTTTGTTTTAGAATCAGCCGATAACTAATGTTTATGAGCTTTCGCTCTCGTTCATTAATTAAAATTACACATTACATTTCCGATCATATGATAATACTATAATGATTAATAGAGCAATGGTGGATGGAATTCTCAGAGGTATACAGATAGTTGCAGTAGCAGTTCTAGGAAGGAAGGTCTGAGGTCCTTAACCCTCCCTTGGATGAATCTATCACTGCTACTCGCTTCCTTCCTACACGATCCATTCACGTATAAGCCTGTCTAGATAACTGTCGATCTCATGGCAGCATACCGGAACACCATCGATCAGGCTCCTGTAAGGGTAGTAGGAGAGCTATTGTGAAATAAATATTGGTAGATAAATGGCCATAGAATATCTCCTAGATATTCAATCTTAAATCTAAAAGGAAGCGAATAAACATTATGTCTCGAGACAATTTTTTCCCAGGGGTATTGAAGCATCCCTTTATTCGCGATCATCGGTTCGACCTACTCGATCGATCAACCTACAGGTTGAGTAGGAGCTGCGAAAAACATTTTGATTTCCATACCAATCTATCTTACTACCAAATCTACCAATATATCCTTCCTGTCCAAATCGGAAGTCTTATAAAAAACATAAGAATGCGTTTCTTATTCCTATATGAATTTGAGCTTAAGTATAACAGACACTCCTTGGCCTAACCCAACCTCTATATAGTGAGTATCCTCTATTAAGCGAAAAGTGGGCAGTTGAGCGTGATCTCGAGCAAATCATCTTCTTTCACAACCGTTATCCTAGAAGCAGTATAGACCATACCATGTACTGAACCCAAGACCCTTCATGGGTTACAGTGGTACAAGAAAAAAATAAAATAAGATATATAAATATTGGGCACTCCAATCGATTTCCTTCCAATACACGGAAGTAAGAGTAAATATTCGGGCTGTATAGGACTTCAAAGGAAGTCTTTAGCCAACAAAAAAAAAAAAAAAAAAAAAAAAAAAAAAAAAAAAAAAAAAAAAAGAGTAAATATTAGTCTAAATTTTGTATGTGGATATTGTAGGGTATTAAACATCGGTGTGCGAAATGAGCTATGACTACGTACGTTAGCTACAGCTCTCTGGGGTACCAACTTTACTTTATTCTTTTGTCGTTTTAAGGCTTTAAAAGTTTTAAGGTTTAAGGTGTTTTCCTCATTATTATTAAAAATATAGTAAATTTAAGGCTATAAAATCCCCTAAGCTTCACCTACACTTAAAACAACTGTAATACACTGCTTCCATGCTAGATTACTTTGATTCACACCAATATTTTCCTTCTTTTTATCCGTTGTCTTCCTGACGGTATGCAATATTCAACAGGTCTGTTTAGCAAAGTGGCGTTAAAACAACCGTTTAGTTTCTTGAACTGTACTTGCTGATACGTGATGAATGATTAAATATTATATAAAATTAAATAAATAATTATTGATTCCTAGTTGGGTTGTTTTCATATTTCTTTCTTCCTACCGCATCCTGAGGTTAGACAGAGAACCCCCAATTCCCGACAGGAGGGGGGAAGGACAAGGAGTTTCGGGCGATTGGCTGGAGCGTGCAGAGGCCTGGATACATCCCATTAGCGGGCCACAATGGGATCGGGTCATGAACCTGCCCATGATGTAGGGCCCATTGTTATCGTCCTCTGAGGTATTAAATAAGAACAAGATGGGCTCCCGTGCAAAGGCTGAACGAACCCGTCACCTTCAGGACTCCCCTCCCTCGCTATTTCTTCCAGAAGGTGAAGGGATCAATAGCAACTAGAACACGGGGAGTTCTCTCGAGCTTAAATCAATCTACCTCTAACTGATTGGAGGTACCATAAAGAAGTTTTTTTATAAGATAGTATCAGGTTGGCCATTAACATTGATGAGAATGTTTCTTATACTCATTTTCAATGATCTAATCATATTAACGACTGCGGTTCCAATATCGAAATAAAACAGAACCCCCTAGTCTAGTAGATACAAATTCAAATGTTCCTGCATACTGAAATATAATAAAGTATAATGCAATGGGGAACTTAATTGTTAGGCAGCAGATTTAGGTTCAATGCTTCTAAGGTTGTAAAACAAGTAGTCGTAATTAGATTTTGATTATGAGTTTCCCCTTATTAGGGTTACAGGGTGAATTATTTTTCTATAGTTGGTTTTATATGATCACTACTTAGGGATAGATTTAGAGGATTAAAAATATGGAAGATTTTTTTTAAGCTTCTCCCACATTCTCACCAAACCACCGAAATGACTCGTTAAAATTCCCGAAGAATAATGAGTTTAGTTTAAATTTTGGTATCTTTTAAATTCTTTCACACCGTCTTTTATAAAGACGATATAATATAAAGAGAAAAAAACGATTCATCCCATATTGAATAAATCAGAACCATGAACGATTTTTCGCCGTTTCTGTTATTATTAATAACATTCCCTGATGACATGAAGTTAATGGTCTTGGTATAAGCCTGAGTTGCACGGTTTCGACTTGCGTGATATGGACTGTAACCAAGATTGTAATAATGAATGCTATATAAGAAAGCAATATCATGGTAAAATAAAATCAATTTAAAACTAACAAAGTTAAAAGAATAACGGAAAGAAAGAGATTATTAATCCTTCCTTGTAATATCACATGTTATTAGTCCACCCTTGCTTACACCATTTGGTGATAGTCGACTTTCTGTTTATTGGCAAACATTTATATTTGACGACAAAATAAAATATAAAAAGTTACGAAAACGTTCTAAATCTTCATGAAAAACATTTTAATTATTTATAATAAGTCCAAAAGATAGCTTTACGCATGTCTGAAAATACGGGATTAAAATCTTAAATTTGAAAACTGTATGGGCAATGACCCTCTCTCGAAAATCAGTGCAAATACCGACACAAGTAAACAGGTATTCAAATATTGAAACCTTATTTACTGATAATCCATGCAGTTTCCCAGAAAATGTGATTAATTGGTGCTGGCTCATTATTTCTGCGTAGGGTGCGCAATTGCGTTGTCGTGATGAATGTCCTTCCGGCAATGACGCCCTAAATTTTCACTCTTATTCCCAGAAATGGCAGAATGAATTTCAAATTCACAACATTTCACCGAATTAACTGAGGTTCTATAAATTTGCTTTATTACATTCATTAGGATGAGTATTAACAAATTAAAAAAAATAATACAATCCTGTCAGTAAAAGTTTGATATAATCAAACTATAATATAAAGTTATTAAATCATTATTTTTGACTTGAAGAGCCCTAAAATCTTTAATATAATTTAAAAATAAGTTTTTAAAACCAAGATAGTTAAGGAAGCAATAAAATAAAGCCTTTACGTGTGACGACCAACCTGACACTTAAACCCATTATGCCCTCACAACCATTTTGTATTAAAAATGGTGGTTGATTTTGCAATAGACCATGCATCTAAGTCATGCCTAAGAAAAAATTATGAGTAATAAATTGTAAACATACCAAATTATTGTTTGATTGCTCATATTAAAAAGGCAATACAATTTATATTATTAATAAGTTAAAGGTTAAAGATACATTTTAATATTTTGTTTTTTCTTAAATTTCTAGTGGAAATCCCATAGTTAATATTAAAATATTAAAATGACCAAAGACGAACTCAAGAAGAGCCGGGTCAATTAAAAAAAAAATTTCAACTATTCAATTTTAGTCCCTCACTGTTAAACTTAAAGGGAAATTTAAGGCGTAGCTCAGAGTATTGATTGCTGAGTTGATATCCTGATGGTTTCGGATTAAAAGCCGGCTGCGACAGATAAATTATTTAATCTATTGACCTCCACAGATGGACCCTGAAGGATCTGCATACACTACTGGGCTAACCAGCCACTATTAAATGGGTTCCTTGCACTTATCCGACAAAAAGCTGGCGGTTGTACCTGATCTCGGCCAAACCACCTCCCTGCACAAGCGTTGTCTTAGAAACAGAAGAGTTCTATCATGTGCTGAACCATTTATGGTTATCGTGGTCCAGGCTCTCTTACATCTATGGTAGCATATGTTACAGTCAGTATTATTTTTGCTAAGAATAAGTTTTCCTTGTCAAATGTCTCAAATAAAGGTTTAAAAATTGGTTATTGAGGTTTTTCTTTTAAAAAAAATATTGTTGATGCAGATATAAACGTTAAGATTTATTACTTTTAACTATTAAATGTGACATTAAAATTAGTAATCCAAAAGATGGTCAGAGTTTTTTTTGTCGTTGTTTTTTGTCTGTTTTTTTTTTATTATTAACGAACTCGGATATTTTGGAGTAAGAAAGTAATAGACTCCCAATTAAGTGGGGGGTGCACCTGTGAACCAGGTCCTCTCTACCTCTCCAATTTTAAAATTTTAAAGTATTAAATATTCAGTTCAGGTTTTATCTTCCCACTCTAATTTTAAAAAATTTTAAATATTAAGTGTTCTTTTCACGTCTTAAGACGCCTATCCAGGTTCTAAATTTTAAAATGTTTTGTTCACGTTTTAAAATCCGTATCAATTGAAATTCAATTTTTATATTGTAAAAAAAAAAAACAGGTATTTAGGAGAGACTTAACAGGATGACGGATTGGATAAAACAGCTGTTGGAGATCTAATTCTAAAAATGAGTTAACAAAATCTATCTTCAACAAGAAGTGCATCTCTTGGAATGAAAAAAATAAGACACTATAATACTGTCGTAAAAACGAAATGGCTCTAGACGAAGTATAGTCCTAAAAACTGGAAGTCCTGGGAAGAAGAATTCTAAGAAAAATCATGAATGCAGTTCAGACTGAAGACGGATGGAAACTGCAAAATAACAAACCCGAGAGGTAAAATCGAGCTGGTGAACACATAAAAGAATATCGGAGACAGAGATCGGATTATCTTATGAGTTAAAAAAAGAATATCAACAACAAGAACTGTATCTCAGAGAATGCAAAAATAAGACATGTCAATACTGTCGTAAAAACGGAATGCAAGTTCGCCATAGAATGTTTCTCGTTGAACTATAGTCTCAAAAGACTGTGAGGAAAATTTTAAGAAAAATCATGGGTGCAGTTCAGACTGAAGACGAATGGAAACTGGAAAATGACAAACTTGTAAGGTAGAAAGAAAAAAAAATGGACGCAAACAAAATGGTTGCTTTCTATTTAAGAGTTTTTTACTCGGACTTCTCTATATCTGTAAAGTCAGATTTGTCCTGGCCAGTATCGTTTCTGTTCAAAATAAAAATATTCAACATCAAAAGAACAATAAATAAAAATAAATTATGAATTATTATTTTAGATTGTTTTTTCTAGTAGGAGGAGGGCAACGTACCATCGTTCTAGGTCCGTCTGGTTGTTCAACCTGATAAGTATTCGATAATCGAACCAGATTTCGATTCTTGCTAATTCAATATAGAAAAGTTTCCTTCAAGTTCGAAGGACAGGTTGGGACATACTATAATAGGCTAGTAGATACGCCCTTGGAATGGATGAGGCACAGATATCGATCTTTCTAAAATATGTAGAGTAAACGTCGGTCACGCTAGGCCACTACAACACTATCATTACTATGCTCCTTCATATTTTATTCAGCCGATGCATCCACAAACCGATAGTTATTGATGAGGCAGTTGTCCTCTGTGTGATCGTCCTCTTACGAATTGATAGTGAACCTTTCCCCTATATCCCGGAGGGTGAAGGAACTAAGATTATCCAAAAGGTCGTTAGAAAACTTTTAGTTACAAACGATTTAATTGATTTGTTATAGTTTGATGTAAGTAATAATCAAACTATAACAAATCGGATTTTTTACGAGTACCTGACATAATACTGTCTCGGGACCCCCGTTTAACGTCCCTTCCGAAGGACGGCGTAACTAAGGATTTTTTACTCCCTTGAAAAAATCCTAGGGCCATCTGCCGGGCTACGAACCCGTGATCTTGGGTTTGTTACGCTAACAACTAGACCACAGGTCACCCTAAAAAAGGATACTTGGTATAAACCTCTCTAACTTGAAAACGAGGGGAGGATACCGAAGGTCGGTGAAGGGCCATAGGTCAGGGCCACTGTGCCTTCCGCCTCTCATCCATCATGATGTACCTAGATTGTTCAAAAGATCAAAAGTGTGTCAGTCAAGACTCAGAGCTTGCCTACCAAAAGGTACATATGTCCCTAAGCTATCCCAAGCTCTCGAATTTCCCGCTTTTCCAAAAATTAAAACTCTTTTGGACCTCGTGGATCCCTGGGAAGGGCTGTTTGGGAAACAAGGTGGAAAACTTGGGAAAGAAATAAACCCAAAACATCCTCATATCAGTAACAAAACATTGCTATGAGCGTTTAAAAAAATAAAGATACGACCAACAACAAATAGTAATAGCAATCATACTCCAGCTAATAACAGCAATCTAATAAAATATTCCTAACCACGTCTTTTTAGTATTTCAGTAGCTTAAACATTTTCGGTACTCTCCTGTAAGTTGCTGTGTCCTAGCGGACACGTTTGGCTAACTATTTTCTATCCAGAGGGAATTAATTTAGACCTGACCTGACCACTTCCAGTACACGAGTCTGCAACGTTTACAGAAACTGATACAGAACGTGGTAACTGATTGGGTTGCAACGCCTCAATCCTTTTTTTTTTAGCAATACAATTTCTTAATCTAATTACAAATTTTACTTCATTGCAGTAGGTTTTGGATTTATGTCACTTTAGAAATACTTATGCGATATATTTTCTTTATTGCAAAAAAGAAATAACGATATAACATTTTCGGCTGAAACGTCACTTTCACTATTCATAATTTAAATATGAAAGAAACATTTAATGCATTCAGTCCTTACATGAGTAAATTCGCCAAATCTTTTTACAGAAAACATAAACAGTAAAATAATAATAATAATTAGACTTACGGGGAGCGCAAAAATCAGGAATTTTATTACATCCTATATTCACACATACACACATATTTGGAAAAAGAATGGAATATATGTAAATCTAATACTTAAATAATACTAGCACTCATTTTTTTTATTTAAAAAAGGAAAACAAGTTAATTACGACCAACATTATTAAATATTAAATAAAATTTACACATCAACTCAAAATTGAAATACATGTAATACCGGCTTGCAGTATAATTTATATCCCACTTTTTGGCAAGCCATAATTTAAAAAAAAAGTTTAAATGCCAGTTTTCACAAATTTTTTTCTTAGCAAGCATTTATGTACAGACTGTTGAATTTTTAAAAATTGTCTACCTTTCAGTGAAGTAACTTCGGATTAAAACATTTAACATTAATTTAGCTTGCCGAATGTGACAAAAATGACAAAATAATAAAAAAAATTATTTCTTAATCAACTGGCATCGAACTGTGGCAGTTGGCAGGTGGAAAACTGTTTATTTTTTTTATTTTTACGTTTTCGATTTTACTTTTTTAAATAGAAAGTATGTATAACACGGTGTGCTTTACCAGTTTGAAACCTCCACTCTGATGTGACAGGCTTTGTTTTCGTCCACGAAACTAGAGAATTGTAATCGATGGATGTTCATGGTGTCGTTTCTTGGCCCATAGAAAATTAACGATTTTGAAAGAGGTGGATGAGAATCGACCAATGTTAATCAATAACTTAATTATTCAAAACAAACTTGATTTCACCTTCAACAAAGGCCTCCTTCACCACCTGACCAAAGTCGCAGGCTTCAGATGTATAAGAGATGACATGATGATGAGGCTTGCCCGCCGTTGGAAAGCATAATTAGCGCTCAATAACCAGGCAAACCTTTCCTTAATATTTCAAGGTACTTTAGTGTTTCATTTGTATTCTTCTTTTTTTGTAACCAATTTATCAGGTTTTAATTGCAAAACGCTTAGTGAAATATTGTAGCGGATCTGTCGCAAATAATGTCACTACTATTGTAAGTAAAAACCATAGTATTTTATATTATTTGACAAATAATCGTTAACATTAATTTATTATTGTTTTCATTTACAATTATTTATCATAAGCATAGAAGGGTCAATTAGAGTATAGTGACTAGCAGAGAAACCTTCTACGCCCAAGGTTACGGATTCTCAACCCGCTTAGCATTGTTTATTGGGACTAAAAAATACTCGGGTATACCGTCCTTCAGAGGGGGCGTAAAATGCTCTAAACCTCTGATATGTCAGGCACTCCTTAAGATCACTATCCTAATTATCCTTGGGATATGCAAACTTTAGGGCTCCCACATAGGGTAGTATCGTCCGAATAGTCATAGCAATCTAAAATGGCGGTAAATGAATAAACAATAACATAATGAAGGCGATTGTATTCGGCACATTGATCTATATTACCTCATTATTTCAATGTAAATTTACAGTAATCCTCTCGTATCCAATCCCTACAATCCAAAACCCTTCGTAAAATCCTTAACGCTCCCTATTTTGTTAAAATTAAACTCATCCATAACGACCTTAATGTCCCATTTGTTGCTGATTTGGCCCAAACCCGGTATCTATCCTTTCATAACAACCTTCATTCCCACTCAAACCCTCTAGTTTAAAACATAGCTTCCTCTTCTATTCCCGATAATCCTCCTAGGCGTCTAAAAAGAAGATGGCCACGTGACCTTCTTAGTTGAACTAGTGATTTGAGTACTAACAGTGGGTAGTTTCTCAACTTGCCATTAACTCATGTCATTTTGTATCACATAGCCTACTTACTTGATGTGTTTTTTAATACAGTTGTAAATATCAATAAATAAATTAAAAAAACAAAACACATTTACAGTAATAATAACGTTTTTTAAACAATATAAGGTATCTCAATCAAAGCTACCCCAAAATTAAGTGAAGATATGAATACCTAGTTTGGCAGAGGCGTATGTAAATTTATTTATTTATTGTTTAATGAGGCGTTCAATAAGGGAAAGACATAGAACATTCTGTGGCCAAAAGTGTCGCAAGATACATTTCAATGTTGTTAGTTATTTACATTCCACTGATATGATTTGCGCTACTTGTTATGTTATTGAGTGAGAAAATGATCTTTTTGCATAACCTTTGAAGTTATAGCATTAAGGTTCTGATTCTCCTGGTACCCAGTTGCCGTTGGGAGTAGATTGGATTTGACCATGTTATAGCTTAATGTAGCGTTGGAACGGAAATAGGGAGCGACGACTTAGTAGCAAAGCATCAAAAGAATAAACAAACTGTTCCACGCGAACAGGACTTGCAATATTTGCTATCACGTACGAAATCACAAGCAGTGGGTCATTCGTTTCTAGTACACCTGTCACCTGATAAGTTGCGTGCAAGACGCGTGATACGCGGAAGGTCATTGGCAAGATGATCGGGATATGACAGGGGGCGATATCGATGTATCGTTCGAGTCGATCTCCGCTCTTTCCCGCGATCGACTTGAAGATAACAGCCACGCTCTTAATTCTACGGTCAATTAAGATTATTTGCTGTCACGGAAGTCACGAACTCGCGTAAAGTTGCACGTATGCAAATTTCAGTTTTGTACAATGGCGTTTAGCAATTTTAATTCCTAGCTGTTCTCGCTAATGTATACCGATCAAATATGTCAATTAAACAACATCTGATCATGTTAATTAAATAACAGACGACTGTTGGACAAGGCTCTCGTGATGAGGGGTCAATTAGTTCTAGAGCTGTGTTGACACGAGTCCTTTTCGTGTGCTTTGTTTTATCAATAGGATTACGTTAAATAGTCTTTTGCTTCGAGACTATTTAATATTTAATATTTAATAAATATCAATACTGGTTTAATACTTGTACTTTTCATACATTTTATCATACTTGTACAGTTTATCTAAAAACTTGTAAAGGGGGTCTCAGGCAGTAAGGTAATACGGAGATTCTATAGTAATTTAAAGAAACCTTATAAAAGAATCTGAAGGTGTCCTTGAATTATTTAAAGTATTAATATTTTAGCTACGCATTATAAATTACGGTAGGCATAAAATGGCTTAAAACGGTCGCATTATGGAAAACCACAAAATTATACAGCTATGTAGTGAAATTAAGTTTACAAATATTTATATTAACTCAAATAATATGCACTTTTGTTAGTTAACAAAAAACATTTGTTTTTCAAAAACACAATTCGTGTTATAAGTTTGTACCTCTGTGATTCTTTACAAAGAGGTTACTATTGCAAAAATACTCCGAAAAGTTAAATTATTTTTCCCCAAGAAAATATTTAATTGATTACATCTAGGTTTGTATACAAACTTTAGTCAAATTTTTCATTGATGTTATGATTGGCTTTTAAAAATTCGTCATATCGAGAGATTCGAAGACAAGGGATTGGGATGAAATAAAACTACACAACTTTATCAAAAGAAAAATCTTTTATTTAGACAAGTTTTAAAATGTTAAAACATCAATTAAATACAAACGATCGCTTAAAAAAAAATACAACACAAAAAGAGGACCTTTGAAAAGTATTTGCACAAATTAAATTTTTTATCATACAATACTGTTTTTATTTTTCAATATTTTGTATGCAATCCATTTACTTCGATAACAGCTTGAAGACATCTTGGCATAGAATAAACAAGATTTTTTTTTAACTCTGTCTATTATTCCCACTCTTCAAGCAAAACTTCTATCAGGCGTTTTTTGGAGGTAATTACGTATTTTCGAATCCTTTGTTCTAAAATGTGCCATAAGTTTTCTATGACATTAAGGTCCGGACTTTGGGGAGGGGTTGGAAGCCTTCTGCGTACATTATACAAGAGCCACTTCTTGGTCTTATTCGCAGTATACTTAGGATCATATTGAATAGGATCCTGTTGGAATACGTAAGAACTTTCAATCCCCAATTTTCGAGTGCTGATCTGTAGATTATGGCACAAAATGTTGACGAATCCATCTGCATTTCAGATGTGTTCAATCGGAACAAGTTTACCGACATCATGAAATGATATGCACCCCCAAACCATAACATGACCTCTATGATTCATAGTTGGTCGAACATTTAGTATTTTATTTCTTTGTTAGGTTTTTGCCAAATATACTTCCTACCATCACTTCTAAATATATTAAATTTGCTCTCGTCGCTAAATAGAACATTTTGCCAAAATTCTACAGGTTTGTTAACGTACTCTTTTGCAAACTCAAGTCTCTTTCTTCTGTTAACCTCACTGATAAACGGTTTCTTCCTTGGTATCCTACCGTGGATATTTGCTTGATAAAGGGCTCTTCTTAGGGAAGACTCACTTAGTCGCTAATTTGAACTACAAGCCACCATATCTACCAGTTGCCAAGAACTAATTGACGTATTTTTTGTTGCCTCTTTAATTATGTGTCTGCACTCTCTGGGTGTCAATGCCTTTGGCCGTTATAATAATATAATAAATTTTTATAACAAAAATTAATAATATAACGAACTGCAGAAAAGCACATACCCAAGGTTTGACCAATTTCCCGATATGTTTTTCCGCTGTTTCTCAAAAATACACACTTTTCTCGGGCCGCAATAGAAAATTCCTCTTTCTTTGGTGACATGTTTACTTAAATACAGAACAATACAGACTAAATAAATTTCATTAAAATCCCCCTAATCCTGAATGGAATTAAGCTCTTAACAAAAAAAATAATGTTTGTAAACAAATACAATTAAATTAATGCACACTTTTGTGTTGTATTTTTTTTTTTTATCAGTTTTCTTTACTTGATTATTTATCACTTTTAAACTTGTGTAAATAAAATATTTTTCAATTAAAAAAGTTGTTATTTTATTTCATTCCAATATAACTTTAGGGCCAATATTTGGCTTGTGCAATTACTTTTGACTGCCATTCGGATCACACCCTTCACAACTACATGAACTATGTACAACTTATTTACTAACAGAAGTCATAAACAACTTTTTATCAATTTAATAAATCTGAGTAGATAAATAAATGAAAAGGTAATACCGATGACAAGCAGTAATGTAAAATGTAACTAAATGAGCTATCACCCTTGAATACTATTATAATCTTTAATATTAGATATTACGCAGGGTTAACGTCAATATTAAAGTACTAAATATTAAAACACTATCGATATTTTAACTGGTCTCACAATAAATCCTAATATCTAACTCGGACGGAGCCTACATTAATTTATAAACACGTGATATTTTTGTCTCTCATGACTAATACATACTATAATTATATATATTAGCAGTTTATCTCGGTTATATTAATCTGTTTAATTTAAATATTTATGATTAAGTACAATATATATAAGAACTTATAGTGTGTTTATGCGTGAAATAGGTCGCACTTATCCACCCCACATCATGTATTACACACGAATCGACATTTAAATCAATCATGTATAATTTCTTTAATATTGAGATATTAATATATAGCACGCTAATATATTTCTTTTTCGATTTTTCTCGATGCAAAAAATGATAAACCAAATCAGGATTTTTTCAGTGACGTTCTGACATGTCACCTGAGATCTCTCATGCCTATATAGCGGCGGTGACTAATAAAATTGGATGTATGTAGAACATCATTAAAATTAACTTAGTTTTAACAAGAACTTACAGCTTTAAAAAATTAAAACTTGGTGTATATACCAACCAAAAGCTGATTGAGATTTCCTATATTGGTGATATTTTGTGATCATCTTTACCAGCTTGTTTAGACTAAATTGCTATTAATTGTAAAGTTTGAATCGGAGTTGGCCATTGAACTCTTACTGAAAAGTTGACTACACAAGTTTGCTTTAAGTCACTACTCCAACTGTCTAAAGGCAATCGCTTTAGTTTGGCCAACAGAATTCTCCAAGTCCAGTTCCATTGGGTCAGCATCCGCCAAATCAGTGTACTCCTACAGTGTAAAACATACTAGTATATTGTATTTTTCTAACTCTTTTTATTAGGAAATATTTAATGTCAAGCAGCATGATACATGTTTTTGTTATTATATAAAATATTTTTATTTTTTAAAGAAACTAAACTATAAAAGCACTATACACACACTAAGGATAAAAATATTTTTTGTTTGAATTCAAAATCAGTAATTTGAGTGGAGAGAAAGGAGTTTCATGCAAAATAACATTAAATAAATATTTTATCACTCGTCATCATCATAATCTGATTTTAACATTATCTATTGGAGTGCTATCGATGGGTAGTTTCTCCACAAGTGTTTTCATGTCATATTCTACATTTTTGCACATTTACTTGATATAATACCATTATAGTTGTAAATATCATTGAATTAAATAAAAAAAAAAAAAAACATTATCTTTCTTACCAATTTTCAAATTTTGATCTAAAATAAAAGTTGGATGCCTAAAGCTGGAAATGCGTTCAGCTCTGCCCCATTTCGGTTCCACCAAATTAATTACCATTAATCTTACAAATCTTATTATTTATTTGCTCATAATCTCCAATTAATCTTTATAGCATTATTATAGCACCAATTTTATTATAGCACCAAAATTATCTTAAAGTCAGTTGAGCATTTTTACATAACCCGAATTGCTAGGCAGTTGATGGAAGACTAAGTTCATCTGTTTAAAACGTTCTTTGTTTAGATCCTAAATAAAATAATAGTCCAATCATATTGGATCTGCATACTCTCCTTGGGCTCACCTAACCGAATTGTGTACCCTCAATAGTTCAGAGTTATCTCGATCAAAACACCTCCATGAACAACCATTATACAACAGTACAGTCTCTATCATTTAATGAATTCAAGACCTTTCGTGGGCTATAGTGATACAGGTTTTTTAAAAAAAGTTTTTCTGAATTCTAAAATATATTTGGGTGGAGTTGACAAGACAAGATTAAAATCATTTTTTTTAAGATAGACTTGAAAGCGGTGTGAACGATGTCTAATAAAAATGAATATAAATACAGATTACTAATGTGTACAAAATGTTTTTTAAAATAATATTGTTTGTAATTGAAGGATTGACAGTAGAGCTATGATAGGCTCTTGTCATTGTTTATTTATTTAACGTCAATTTCTGTTATGTAAATCTATAATTGGAAAGTATTTGACCAGCGATAATTTTTTCTTTTTATTTACCTTGGAATGGAAATGCTAACTCCAACTTATTCAAGTTCAAAGCCTTTAGACGAGTAAACAAATATTTTCGTCCTTTGATCGCGAGATAGCATTTCACTGGCCCCTAACAAAGGAATTGCGGGTCTGCATTAAACAGTATCTTTCTGATATTGATCTCTCGAATCAGGAATTTTAACGCGCGTTTAAAATTCAAGCCGAGGAGGTGCTCTTTTGTGTTTTACATCCCAGGGCCGTCCTAATTGACCACCTTATCCCAGCGACCATCTTGTTCCACTTTTCATACGAGCTTCGTTCTGGGACAAGTAATCATGGAGTTGTGGTTTCGTTAACATAGGACCGAATACTAATTATGCACTGAATATTTGTATATACTTGAATTGACCTCTTATAGAACTATTAATGAGAAATATTTAATGGGAATCTCATCAAAGAGATCAAATTCGCTAACACTTGAATCCAATATCTGATAGTGTCTATATATATTGGTCAAATATGTATTTATTAATACTTTGAGATATTGTAAGTAAATTATTTATACTGGTTCATTACAGGCCAGTGGTTTACCGTTAACACTTTTCCTTTTAATATCCGATTCTTCTAACATGCGCTCATTAACTCGTGCCCAAGTTACTAGTCATACCTACTTTAACAAGTCTTTGCAAGTGGAAAGGTATTTGCACCATTTCCATTTAAATTACTTGTGACTTGCAGTTAGCTTGATCCTCTTTCTCCACTATCCTATCTCCTCCACTTTACTTATAGATGTATGTCGACACTAAGGATTGTACGAGACTATAATATGATATACAGTTAGTCTAGTAAAGGTTGTACATATTCTAAAGTTAAGCCAGATCCCAATGTAAGTGAATGTGTTTTGTTCTTTAATGTAACCATTCAATCTGTGTAGCATAATTAAGTAAATTAGGTAAATTCTTAAAACCCATTTTGGTTCAATGGTAATTCAATTCGTCCAACAAATTCAAATTCAAGTCGTTAACTGGTGAATTTGGGTGTCACAGCCCCAATAATATGAACCCTGAAAAGTAGGGAAATAATATATATTTGAGATTTTATTTGAATATCGGAAAATGGAGGTGAGACATTTTACTCAAACAGTTGCTAAAATTTAAAACCAATAACGATACCAGAAAGGGAGAAGGATTCAAAACTCACCCATCCTCTACAAAGTGAGTAACCTTAATTGGGGAGGAGGGGGGGGCCGATTTTGATAGTAAAGCGGAATTCAACTTATCCTGTGATTTTATAAAATATATATATATATATGTTTTGTGGAAATTAAGTGAAAATTGTTGGAAACTTTTAGATTTTGTCTTTTTTCCGTCACCCAACAAACACCAGCATGAGATTCCTTTATTGTAGAAGGGTTGCGTATTGTGATATTCTCCAAAATATGATATTTTTAATAGTTTGTTGTTAAGAAGTAAACAATCTTTCTTCCTGCCTTTATATAAAGCTTTATACTAACGATTTTTAAAGTAAAAAATAAGTTTCAAAGTTATTTCTGCCGTTTATGTTCAATTATCATTATTGCAGTTTTGTATTGTTTGGAGTTTTCATGTTTTCTTTTTTCCTCTCATATGAAATGATTAAGGTTATAAGTCATTAATATTAAGAGATATTTTATAATTCTTATTAGACTTTTGTTCCTGGTGTAAGGTACTTAATATAGGTGGTATGAATCAATAAACCATGGTACGCAACGGTTAGAACCTAATCCATCTAAAGCCACAAAGTCTGCAAGGTCAATCGAGCATTTACACTTGAAATATTATTTGATATTAATAATATCGCTATCTTAAATATCTTCGAGTTCTTTTCAAGGTTGATTTGGCCTTCTATCGCCCGTACCGTCTCGCCTAACCCATCGAGATCTTCCACTCCTTCGCCCTTCCAGTTAGCCGATGAGGAATCCTCCGCTGACCCTTGAAGGTCAATCTATTCTGGTCAAATGGCCCTTCCACGAGTAATGACTTCTGGAGAAGACGAAGGGTCACTATCAGCCCCCCAACACTGCGGCGCTAATAGTTAAACATAGCCCAACCGGCCGAGAGATATCGGTGCAGAACCCGTTTGGGGGAGATATGGCTTTTGTTCGGGTAATTGGCGTTAAATCAGACTTTCAACCCGATTTAGTGCAGTCGAGTATCCAAAGGGAGGGAGAAATTTCCCCTTCCAATAATAAACACTTACAAATAGATCAGCTAGCTGCGATTACTGTAAAATATCACATGTTAGAGAGGAAAATAGTTGACTAGTATATATAGTTGTAAAATATATCAGTTATTAACAAAACCTGTTAACAGCTTTGACAAATCATCATACATTAGACAGCATGCAAACTCAGACAGCACAACCATATAATTCTATACAAAGTCCTTTCCACTGGTCCTATTATTAGCATAGCAATTGCTATGTAAGTCACTAAGAAAGGAAGAATATCTATCTAATAATAAATAATACGAATAATTACTGTTCACTCTATGAGTATTCCACACTGTCTGGGCATTCTGGTTCAGGATGGGAATAAAAGGAAAGAAAATGAAGATGAACTGAGTAGGCCTCAAATGTTATAAAAATATATTTATAAAATTCACGGATACATTCCTAATTGTTTGTCATACGTATCCAATCATTCCCATCACCTTCTGTTCTTCTGTTTTCCTTGCATACGTATGCCACTTAGATCTGAAAAGGTATCGTTTTCTTCATTTCTGTGGTTTTGTTTCTGCATGATTTGTTCATTTAACGTCACTTTATGCTGCTATGGCTAATCGGACGATGCTACAGTGGGAGCTCTAAATTTTGCCTATCCAGGTTTTATTAGGATAGGGATTTTTAACGAGTACCTGACATCGTACAGGCTCGGGACCCCCGTTTAACGTCCCTTCCGAAGGACGGCGTAACTAAGGATTTTTTACTCCCTTTAAAAAATCCTAGGGCCACCTGCCGGGCTACGAACCCGCGATCTTGGGTTTAGTAGTTTGTTACGCTAACCACCAGACCACAGGTCGCCCCTGTTTCTGCATGAGCATCTACTACTGAATGTCTCTCTGATAATATAAGAGACATTATAATATATAATATCTGTCTCACCTGACTCTTTTCATGATCAATATTAATGCAGGTTACAGATAACCAATCTACTTTGTTAATATAAAAAAATAATGTAATAGTTGTCTCGTTGAGGAAACCATGCTACCTCAGTTTTGTAACTTATGTTAAAAACAATGATTTGATTTTGTGGTAAATCGTATCAATATTATATGACCAATTTTCAAACTCCACAAACAAATTTGTCTGAGCTAATTCTCGCAGGATAATAAGCATAAAGGCCATTTGTCCATCTTTCTATTGTTGAACTCGAGTTCGATGAGTTGAAACAAAAGAATTAAGTGGAACAAAAGCGATTGATTTGTTGAATGGTTCCAATAAGGGAAAAGTACATTAGTTCTTTCTTTAGCTTACAAACAGAGAGTATTATTAATTATCAAATGTGTTGGTTAATTTACGACTTGGTTGTATATGCATTTTATTGATCTTCTTTCTTACCCTTATCTTCTATCCTCTATGTTCATGTTCTTGTTGTATTGCCTTGGTAGATTGTAATTTGTTTAAATAAAATGAGCTTGTTGTTTTAATGCAAAGATAAGTAACTGAAGCTGTGATTTACAACGATCTTTTATAAAAAACTTATGCATCTATGTAACATCGTTTCATAAGATTAAACTTTTTTTAGTTTCGTATATAAAGCTTTTACCTATTGTATCATATAAATAATTCAGTTATTTGTAAATAGTTGACTCTTTTTCGTTAGGAAAATGTGAAATAATAACAAAGAGGAATTACATAAATAATAAAATTATTTATTTAGCTACAATTAAATTTACACCGGAGGGATTCTGTTAATGGAGAGGGGTGGATTGAGGTTCTAGACGAGAGAGCCTTTAGTGTACGATGACAGTTGGAGCATGGTGCAAGACTGGAACGGTCTTGACTAGTGGAGCGTGAACGACTGGGGCGGTGTGGATCAATGGAGCGGCGTGGACCGTGTGGACGACTGGAGTGATCAGTGGGGCGGTCCTGACCACTGGAACGACTGGAGCATGGACGAGTGGAGCGGCGTGGACCACAGGGACTGGGTGCACAACTGAGGTCTTCACGATGCTGGAGTGGGAAGTGGCCACTGGCACGACGGCGACTCCGGGGGCGGCGGCGGCGACGGAGGCCAAGGCGAAGAGAAGAGCCTGTGAAGTAAATAGAGGATTACATAACTGATATTATTTGTCGTATCATGCATTGTTTGTCATATCTAACTATGTCTAGATATATAGAGTCTTATTCTAAAGATTTTATCCTTTATAGTATATATTTTTTCGCTTATGGTTCCTCACCAAGTGGAAAAAATAATTTAATACAATATAATGAAAGTTTAATAAAAATTGTTTATGGTAATTGAAGACTGGTTGATCCTATAAAAGCGAATGAAAATATTTTTTTCATAATCCAAGATTTGTACATCATCGTTCTAAAGCCAAAATGGAGTATATGAAAGTTAATGATGTTTAAAGAAGTTTTTAATTAAAGAGGTGTTGTTATATAAATATAATTAAATAGTAAACAGATTCAGTCATATTATTATATACTCAGCATAATGATAAGATAAAAAATTGTAGTTACACCATTTTTATTTTAGACCTATAGTATGCAATGAACGAAATTTGAAAATATTGACAAAATAAAAAAGCGTGTATTTTCTAACGATCCATGTTAAAATTTTAAAATACATATATTTTGTTTCTTATGCCTATTATTTTCCAATACACTTTCACAATGAAAATTTTTGAAATTCCAGATTATTACGTACATAAAAATCCAATATATTCGCTAATACTGTAATAATATCACTAGCAAATATGTAGAAACTCTATGCCTTCGTCACGCGATAGACGAAATAATTGTTAGGTTTGAGCTCAGCAATATTTTTACGTTAATGGAGCATAGGAGAAATATAATACCGTACATTCTCAAATAAAAATTGTGTTTTCTCCTTGGTCTTAGTAAGTTTTATGGAATATGTGACTATTTCTGTAGTTCAAAATTAAGAAAGAGATGTTTTCTGCAATTTCTAATTCGATTTACATTAAAATGTATTACTTAGATATCAGTAAAAGGTAATAATAATAGAAGCAAAAAAAAAAAGATTGTTGGAAGTGTTTACAGCGTTCCATAAATTCTGGCGGTTATAGGGTGACCTCGAGAACTCGGCGGTCAAGAGCGCCCGTCGACCCTCCTGAACCTTATAGCTGCACTCCAGCGATCTTTTCGAGCACAGTGCGTGCTTTACAGTGTACGTAAATCGGTAATCCTTCATTTTGTATTCAATTAAAAAAGAAAATTAAGATGGAAAAATGGCTATCGACCGGAATTTCAATATTTAAAATGCACTGTTAATTTTCGTAACCTACTCCTGACAGACATTAAAAAAGTGATTATATGTTTCTCTAGAAAAATGAAATGTACCAATACTGATTTTTATTAATTTATTAAATTTCAAAATGTAATTTTGTATAAGATTTATTACCCAAAGCCTTTAAAAATATAATGAAGAGCATTCATAGAAAATAGCAATGAAAACGTTTAACTTGTTTCATACTAAGCTTCGGTAAGTTTTCTCTTTTTCAATTCACATAATGTGAAGCCTTTTATAATATTGGTAATTTATAAGCACTGCTTTGAGCCAAAATGAGATCATGTTATTTCATTATTACATTAAATAACAAATTAACTATTTTTTACATATTTATATAAATATATTGATTTTTTATGAGAGACACTTATAAAAAATAATCGTTCATAAACTAGTTTAATGACAATAGCTGGTGGCGCTGGTGGCATCTTGTCTAAACTAAGTTCTTTTCAGAAATTAAATCCATAATCAAAAAAAAAATTTTTTTATATAGAAATACGGAATAATTAAATTGAACAAGCTGTGTGTTTATATATAATTTTTATTATTGGAAGAAATAATCCAATAAAATTTAGAATAAAAAAAAGTATATTTTTTGATCTCGAAAATAGAATCGGATTTAGAAGTTTTATGTAGATCAGGGATAGAAAATTCCGACAAAAATATACATATAATATAAATCCAACTCCTGGTAAATTTTTAGAGACTGGTCGAGGGGGGCAATACTGAAAAGGACAGATGGCGGCAAATAGCGGCGGCAAACGCATATCAGCTCGGCGATTGGACACGCGAAAGAGTCACGAGATCCGGCGGCGCCCTAGTTGGCCAACCAGGCTAAGCGTTATTGATGAACCATGTCCTAGTCCGCCTATGAAGGCTTCTTCCGCCCGTTCAACTTCCCCGATGGACCACTGACGGAAGGAAATCCGCAAGATCTAGGTCGGAAGGGTCAGAAGAGATATGGCAAGGGTTCTTGGAACAAGGGCGATAGCTAGATAAATCATAGGGCAGCAAAATGTTACTCAATAATTCAAAAGATTTTGTAAGATTGTTTCGATGATTTCCTTTAAATTATACTATATACTATTTGATGCTAGTTTTTAAATTATTAATCTTGTTCATCTTTAGTACAAACTAAAGTTATAGATTTATCCCCTAAAACGATGGGGCTGTTTAAGCTCTATGATAAACCTAAATAGGCATAGAATTTTATGTTATTTAGAACCTGGAATAAATGTTGACAAATTTGAAATGGCCACAACATTGTTTTAGAACATCGTAAATATAAATATATCTAGTCTTCGAATATTCACAGATATGCTAGAGTCTAGAGGAGACTTTTGATATTTGGATCTAAATAATACCAAAACGATTAAATGAGTCCTACTTTAAATAAAATTATTATCATAAATATGTATGTATAAGATCGGCTCAAAACCGCTTTACCAATATCGACCATAATAAAATAACCTTAAAACCCACCTGACAATGAAAAATTATGAACTAATGTTGTTCAGAAGACTTATCGAATAAGTATATGATTTGAAAATGAAAAACCTAATCGTATTTTTGAATTAGTGGACTAGTACTAGGCAATACATTTCTATTTCTAAAAGCTTGTACTTGAAATAGATAAAAACTGTATTAGACGAACTATGTTTGTATTTACAGGGAACAGACAACATGTTCCTTGGTAGCGTTAAGTCACAACTATATACTACATACTATTTCATGAGTCTATACTATACATCTGATGTGTTTAAAATAACGCTATTTTTGAGCCTCCAGCCAGTCTATTTAAAAATGAGATAGCTCCTTCCTAATTTGTAATGTTTAAATCTTGTTTTTTATAACTATATTTTGGAAAATAAATATTTTTTTAATGTGGATTTAAAGGTGTTGCCCGCAACTAAAAGATTTATTAATGATTATAATTATTTAAAATATAAACAGAGTGTATTCACAAGATAGTTGAACAACTTAACCAAGCCGAAATTTAAAACTGTTTTCATAACTAATAAAACTTTGCTATTTTATTATTATAGTCATTCAAATGCATTGGAGATTTTCAGTTAAACTATGATAAAGAAGTTACGAGCTTCTCTTCAGATGTGCTTCGATGCCATTGACTCCCGATCGTACGAAACTAAGGTTGGTTACGAATGTCGCTAATACTCACGATCTTGATCATGTTGATGATGTTGTTCCGTTGCCTGGAGACTACTGGATGCTGGATGCTGGGACCAGAGGCCTTATATACTCCATCCACTGACCTTAGCCGTACCCCACCACCCTCTTGTACCTGTGTACCTTTGCCAACGCCCAGCTTCTGTACCTTCCTCCTTCCGACAGTCTAATAAAAAAATATACAGTATGCTACATCTATCGAGATATCAATGCTTTTATAAATATATGAAGGAGTAGGAAATATAATATTAGTGAGCTTAGTTTATCAACTTCACGATCTGCAGCATCTGCAGAGTTGAACAGCCACTTGTCAGTATCTGCAGTTCCACATTACCTTTAAAATGTGGTAGTATGTATTAATCTTAAAATTTATAATTATTTGTTATCATTATTTTTTTAAATGTAGAATGATATCCAAGACTAGATTAGTTAAGAAGAGAAGAGAGAAACTTTAGCAAACCCAATCCACATAGTTTTGGGTAGTAATAGTCTATTTAATCTGTAAAACAAGGACAATTTTTTTTTTCGTATTTATTTAAAATATTCAAAGGATTATTTATTCACGAAATTATTCATTACACCAAATTATCATCCGTTATTATTTAATCACCGCCACCAGATAAATTTTCTTACATCGTTCTCTATATGGTGAGTCTCCTCCATGCATTCCTCTGCTTTTTATATAATCGAAAGTTCTTCGAATTATCAATATTCAAAATTGAAAGTAATGATCATGAGAAACAAAAAAATCTAAAATAATCACAAAGTAGTTATTAATTTCCAAGTAGTTGTACAAATGTTAAAAATAACTGGCGTCTTTCCACCCATGATTTTTCTTATAGCTTTGGTAATTGTCTAATGTAAAATTTCGCCTTTAAATTCCGAAAGGTAAGACAAGGCTTTTGTTTATATAGAATAATATATATAACTTTTGTTTATTTGCAGGCATATATATTGTAAATTGTTAAATAAAATCTTAGAGGATGTAGGAAAAAAAATGTAAAATATGTTTCTAATGTCATCCCTGTTATTAGTCTTTAAAAAAATATATTTTTCTTTTAGAGTTAACCATATCTTCGTTAGTATTAGTCCGATTACATTATTATTTATTTATTTATTAAGTAGGTAAAGTATTAACTTTTCTTTTAAATGAACATATGAAATATATAGTTGTTAAGTTAATAAAAACTAACAACTCGGTCAACCAATTTTTATATGAACATCTACAAAGTTCAATAAGTTATTTCTCTGCTAACAGTGTTCCGATTTGTTTTATTTTTCGCAGTGAATTATTACAATTCAATGGTAACCACGTACCTAACTACCTAACTACCCCTAACCGTTTTTTTAAATTCGATTTTATATCTTGAAATACAAAATCACAAATATTGCAATGGAGATAAAAACCTATTTTCTTGGCTGATTAAAAAGGTTAATTGTTGAAACAAATAAACCATATTAATTCACATTGATGAGGAAATGTTTGACTGGATGTATCTTGAGCAATGTTAAAAATGGTGCGGGGAGGTGGACAGTGAATAAATTTTACACAAATTAATACGACTTATTTTATTTCGTGCCAACGTTTCACCCATCATCAGGGATGGGAATAAAATGCAGCTCCAAAGGCCCTTATGGCTTAATGGGGAGTAGATATAAGATTATATGTATATATCTAATATATAAAGATATAGAATCTCCTAAAAATTATTACTCTATATCATATCGAGATTTCTGTATTCAAAAGGTACTCGACTATTTTCGAAAATCTTTCTAGATAAGTAGCATTGAAAATGGATCCTAAAAATTAGGAATAAAATATTCAAGGTCCTTGATTATTCAGTGTCTCATCGCATCTTATATCTCATACAAAACTAAATATATCGTAAAAAATAAGAATTCTTCTAAATAAAATCTGTAATAGGTACTATATATATACGAGTTCTAAAAAATAAATACATCTAAAACGCCTTAAGTAACATTTTTGGTGAAAATTTCGTTTGTTACCATATTTAAAAAAATTTTTTTATACATTTAAAGATTTTTTTATTTATTTTTGAACTGTGAAGAACAAAAACAAAATAATAAATGGGAATTTTAGCCTTTTATCTTATTAGGTTTGACTCCGACTATTGTAGAACAGGAATAGTGAGTTACCTAAAGGTTACCAATAGTTTCCTGGAATAACAAATCTGAAGATCGTTATTTATCCCATCGGTAATTATTGTTAAAAAGGAAATAACTGATATCGCCTCGATACATTCGATCTAGTTCAATAATCGGTGTAAGCTGAAAAGCACGCTTTGAGAAATGATCTGTCAACTAAACAAGTCAGATTCACTCTTATTCATTATTGAAGTCTTCAATTTGTATAATATATAAATAATTATTTATTTATATATCTATATAATTATATAGATATTATATAGATATATAATTATAATAATTATATTCTATACTATATAATTAATTCGTACTTATATACTATTTACTTACTTATAATTATAATTATATACGTACTTATATACTATATAATTATATTCGATAAATACATATATTGAATATAATTACTATTTATCGTTACCAAAAGCTACTAGCTATCAGATTAAGCGCGAAAATAACAACTTTGGTAAATTAAACCGCGATCAGTGCTGCTTTTTACCTCTCAGAAAAATAAAATATGTCAATGGATATATTTATTCATTTCCCACCTTTTATTATCATTTTAAGGACTTTCATCCGTGTTCATCTTAACTCACTTTTTTAATTTTAATTATATCTTTACTTACCCACTTATCATCGTCTTTTTACATTTATTATTAGCCCAATACAAGCCCATCTATTGTAACTTACTTATCGCACTATAATTATAAACTATTGTAACTTACTTATCGCACCGTATACCATTTTCTCACCATGTCTTACCACTTATTACATATTGTACTACATCTATCTTTATAGTATTTCATGAACATTTTGTATACATTATCGTCCCCATTGGTAGTAAAATGTATTTCTCACTTCTATTACTTATCATCATTGTATCATATCAACATTTTATTTTTAGAAATAGAAATAGAAATAGAAAACAAACTTTATTCTGGGACCAAGTCCCTTTAGAATAACAATAAAGAACAAGTAAAATAAACATAATATTCATCTGGCCAGGAGGCACATAATGATACAAATCAAGAAGTAATCATGAGTGACAAAACATAATAGAAATAGAGAAAGAAAAAAAAAATAAATAAAACAAATAACTGATTAAAAAGTAATAGACTTTACAGGAATTTAACCAATTTTCTAGAAAAATAAAAATAAAAATAAAACATATATATATATAAAGGTTTGATATTAACAAAATAATAATAAATAACATTAATATAATAGTTAATAACGGAATTGCTAAATAAAGCAAATAAATTGCATAGCATGCAATAAAGTATTTGCAAAGTTTGTATCTTCTTTGTTGTTGGAAAAATAGACAAACACGTAGGTAACGAGATCGAGTATTCGACACACATTAATTCAAGCGGAAGATTGGCCTGCCTGGAGAGCATTTTTTTGGGATGCCAAGAGATGATGGAAAAGCAGGGATTTAAATGAGGCCAGTGAAGATGAATGGCGGATGAAAGGAGGGATTGAGTTCCACACAGTGGTGGAACGGGCGAGGAAGGAACGGTCGAATGCCTTAGTTCTATGGGATGGAATGTAGAGATCGGAGAGGCGGGATCTTGTTTGATGGTGTTGGACAGTGGATTTAAATTGAAGGAGACTATAGATGTATGAAGGGTGTTGCGAGTTAATGGATTGGTATAGAAAAACACTAAGGAAATAATGTCTACGAATGGGTGGGAAGAGCCACTTTAACTCATCATAATGATGTGACACTCGGGAACGCCTCGGAGTACCAAGGACAAATCTTAAAGCGCAGTTCATAATTCTTTTTAAGCGATCCTCTAGCAATTTCGAGAGGCCCCCGTATACCACACAACAGTAGTCAAAGTGGGGGAAGATAAGGGAAGATACAAGAAGCTTCCGGGTAGATTGTGTAAGGAGATGCCGGGATCGATGGAATAATTTCAGGGAACTAATTGATCGTCGGGATATTTAGGCGACATGTGGTTTCCAAGAGAGGTTTTTGTCCATGGTAATGCCTAGGTTTTTAACGGAGGAGTTGAAACTGATAGGGTTGTCGTTTAGGATCAATGTTGGGAGGGTGGGGATAGTTGCAAGAAGGGAATTGGAACCTAGAACAATGGCCTGGGTTTTCATTGCGTTCAATTCCAATTTGTTCAGCTTTGCCCAGGCACTGATCCTATCGAGGTCTTGCTGAATACTGGCGAACGCGAATGATAGCTCAGAAGGAGGAAAGGATAAATAGATTTGGAAGTCGTCAGCATATAGATGGTAGGAACAGTGGTGAACGGATTTAGGAAGATCGTTGATGTAACAGTTAAAAAGGATAGGAGAGATGCTTGAGCCCTGTGCCACGCCTGAGGATAGGGCTAGGAAAGAGGAAAGGGGTTGGTTGGGCATAGAAACCGCTTGGGACCTGCCAGAGAGGAAGGACTGGAACCATAGTATAAGCTGTTGGAAAAGGACAATGACTTTAGTTTGGAAAAAAGGATAGAATGGTCCAAGGAATCAAAAGCTTTGGAAAAATCTAATAGGATTAGCACGGTTAGTTGTTTGTTGTCCATGGCTTTATGTATGTCCGTAGTGATTTTGGTAAGGGCAGATTGAGTGGAAAAACCAGGACGAAAACCAGATTGCAGCGGATCCAGGAGTTTGGACTGTTTGAGAAAATTTGATATTTGCGACTGGACTATTCTTTCGAAAGGTTTGGAAAGGTTGGAAAGTATGGAGATTGGCCGGTAGTCTTTGGGAGAAAAAGGGGTAGAGGTTTTATTTATAGGATGGACTAGGGCTTTTTTCCAAGAAGTTGGGAATATTTTATTACAATATGCCGTATTTTTATTACTTGGTTATTACTTTATTTATTACATACTGTATTTTTAATTTTTTTTATTTACTTACTGTAGTTTTTATTTATTTTTTTTTATGGTTATTTATGCTCCACATGATCATCCTTGCTCTTTATTGATATATATCTCATGTTCTTTCCCCTCCCCCATCTTTATTCCCCACCACTCAGATACCTGATACTTATGTATTTTTACTTTAATATTTATATATTTTAATCTTTAATTTTTATCATTATTACGTTATTCTTTAATTTTTAACACTTTCTGTTTTATTCTTATTGTATTCTTCAATATATTTTTTACTACCTTTGTATTTTAACCTTTATAGTTACCTTGCTTAGGAATATTTTTTTAATTTTCAGCAGTCTGCATTGTGCATATTTAGCCCTGATGAAGAGCTACAAAGTAGGTCGAATCATTGGCTAATTAATTAAAATTTCTCCACTTCTAACAGTGTAAGATGTTTTCGCAATGCATTATACTAGTTTTGGGGTAATGGATTAAAATTATGTTTATCTTTAAATATTTGCAATATATCTTTTAGATAAGGCTAAACATCATAGGTTTTGTTATTGGTTTTTAGCACTATCCTTTTTTTCAGAATTGGAGTTCATAAACATGCTTATAAATCAAGTTATGCCATCACACATAGGAATTAGAATTGATAATGTATTTACATTTCTTTTTTTTGTATCTATATTCCTCTATATAAATGAAAATAATATATCGTTGTGTAATTTATAAAATCGTTTTAATAGATCATTATGATAAATGGAGAGAGAAGGAAGATACCCTGACTCGATATGGGCAGGCCGCAAGGAGGTATTATAACATGCATCCATTATTTATGTAATATGCTAATGTCTTAATGAGTGGAATGAGTACTAAGAGACTCGGTCCATTACGTCCGCCTTGACCTGAGGCCGTAAATATCCCGTCTTAACTTTCCTCAAGATCAGGCGAGTATTTCAGGGAGCTCATTCACATCTTTCCAAGGGCAAGAGTATATTTATTTATGGAAGAAGGTTCGCGATTACGATTCCGCTTTTGGGAAAGTTAGCCAATGACGAACAAATATCTCGGCTATTATAAGTGGGCTTTGGTGGATGTTGAGGATCGGCATTGGGTCGAATATGGTAATTGACTATTTGCCCGTTCAGTGGGTGACCTATTTGAATCCCAACCTGGTTTCGTAAGGTTCGGTGTCAACATCAACAAACATATATGATGCTTAATCATACAAATATATTTTTGAATAACAAAACAACCGAATGGATTTTTTGTATGAACTAAGTATGTTTTTCTAGGTAATATTCTACTTATATTTATACAGCAATTGAAAAAAAACAACTGAACCGCTTTTGAAATTGGATTTTTTTATTTCACACTTAATATCTTCTTGATTTTAACTGTCTTTTTTTAAAACGGTATAATTCCATTTGGATTTTAAAAAATCGTTTACTCTTATAAACGTTTATAAAAATTTTAGTGATTATCTATACATGTAAAATGCTTTGTCCTGAATGAGTGACTTATCAACCCACAGCCTAAACCTCTAATCGTAGAGACCAGAAACTTTGAGGGTGTATTCTTTGCATGGCGTAGGCATCCGATAAGAAAGGATTTTCCGAAATTCTACCCATAAGGGTGTGAAAAAGGGGGGCAAAGTTTGTATGCTTGCTCACGTGTTTCTAACTCGTATCTAATCTACATATTTTCGCTGAACAAAACAAATCAAATAGTAAGGTTCACTTCTCATTGCTCGAAATTTACGGTTATTACTGACTTCTAAAATTTTTTTGCATAGGGGTCTCTAAAAAGGCACCTATCCATCCATTTCACTTTTCAGGAGTGACCGGTGTTCTTGCTTAGCTTTGCGCCTTAGGCTGCTGGATTCCACTGGAGTAATTATTCGTTCAATGTCACAGGTGCCAGGAGTTCGGGCACACAAAAAATCATTGCGGGAAGAAGATAGCACAGACCCAACCGACCATAGTGATCCTCACAGATACAAGAGTAAACTTCCGGGACATTCGCGTCCCAGGATACGGCCTCACAGGAGACGACGAAGGAGGGATCGTCATAGCCATACGCCACGGTTTTCGGTGGAGAGCACTCCCCTCACCACTGGGAAATAGTGACCCGAGAATTAACCACAAAACTATACTACTATCGTACAGTACAAGAGATACCTCTCCATCCTATCTTATAGGATAAGTATAATTCTACTTAGAAACCTTCAAACCCAAAGGGGCTAAGAAGAAAAAAAAAGTTCACTTCTCGCTGCTGGCGAAGGACAAGTGAAACCGTTATACTAAGTAATCCTTTTCAATAAATCCAATAACATTACACACTAATCCTTTACTAACACGAACAACAGAAAACTTCTGTCCGTCGGGTTTGTTAATCAGTGTCAATGTATGTTACGGCAGTGCTGATCCGTCTGTGATGAAATTTGATATAGATAATCTCAAGCCTGGGGAAGGACATAGGCTAATTTTTATCTACACACTTCACAGGCGAAGTATATATAAAACTGTAACCTGATTGACTAACATACCCAGCAGTCAGCGCACCGCAGAAACCACTTACTGAACTTAGCATCTTGAAATTCGCAGATAGGTTCTTTGTATAGCTTAAATGAGCATATAATGGGGCCTCAAAGATTGTATGGAATCCGCCAGTTTTGAAGTTAGACATCTAAAATTTAGGATGTACGAGTACCTTATAGTTTAAAAAAATTAAATTATTTATTTAAAATGATCTGTACGAAACTTTATGTGGAAGAGCAAATTCCACGCGAGCGAAACCGTGGGCAAAAGCTAGTTATTTCATAATACAATTTAAAAGCTGTATAGGGTTTTAAACTTTGCTCTTTACTAAGGGCTAAATGATAAATACATTTGACCGTTTGTCGATATTTTAAAAGTAATTCTAACATACAGATATCACCAATATAAAAAATGGACTTATAGAACATGGACATCTCATTTCCAAGACTCGGTAAGGATCTGTTCAGTTAGGTTCTCGTTCGGTTCCTCTTGAAGCAAGTTTAGTGTCGTGTATCCATGGTCAAGCCTTCCAATCGCAGATAATACTGGTGCGGTGCTGCTCATGACACCAAGATTTTGGCGATTTTGCTGCTTGATACCCAGATATCTGTACAGGTATGAATCGGATTTCTTTAACTGCTTGATAACTTCACTGTTTGAAAGTTCTATATTTGTTGAGTTTGGATACTTTCCTCTGTGAATGTTAACAGTTGCACACCTGTCCTTTCCCCTTATTATTATTATTTATTATTTAATTTTCATTTGCACCTGTGCAATTGGGCATCCAGAAAATTTGATCCAAGTGTTTTTCTCTTTGCTTTTGTACAGGATCATCGAGTTTTGGAATGGAAATATCAATATTTGAGTAGGTCTCTTGGCCAAGGTCTTTTTAATTTTTTCTTATCAAGTCCAGGTAACAAGGAGTAGGAAAGCGGAAGAACGAGTGGATTTGAGCGATTTTGTACGACATCAGGTACTCGTTAAAAATCCCTTCCCAATTAAACCTGGATAGGCAAAATTTAGAGCTCCTACTGTAGCAACGTCCGATTAACCTTAGCAGCATAAAGTTAAATAAACAAACAACAAACAAAGCCGCTGTCTACATTGAAATACCCACGATACATGAAACAGCCCCATAACTTAAACTACGATATAAACATACGAGCCAACTATGTCTCATAATTTCTCTATATAACGTAGTTGCTGGTATATTTCGGGCTGGATGGAGAAATGTTTCGAAAGCTTGGTCATTTTGAGATGAATCTTGGTCAATGGTTAGAACGGATTGGAAACGAGTAAGATCAATCATGTTGATTTTTTATAAAATGAGTAAAAATTACGTCATTCATCAATAATTAAACACATAGTAAAATTAAATTTTTAAATGTTAGTCAAACATCAGTTAACAAACGTTTGCGGCTATAAATATTTCTTTTTATTGTTTGTTAATTGACAAAAAACAAGAACTTGGCGCTATATTTGAGAATAGAGCATAAACACCAAGTTTCGCTCATTTAGAATTCTTGACAATAAATTGTGGATTTGTAGTGAAATCATCAAGCTCGAAGGTGGTGTGCTAGAGTTCTGAGATCTTTTTGATTCCATTTTATGAATCCATTATTGTGTAAGAGAAAGATCCATTAAAGAAAAAATTATTTACGGAGTCGAATGCCCATAGTAAATGAATGACATATTCAGCTCGACTTTATGAAAAAAAATAATCCATATATTATGGATACTACGCTATACTACTATACCACGCCATTATGGTGTTAGTATCCAATTTTTAGTTCAGTTATTAATTATGATTGAGCTCTCCTATTCATTTATAATTTATCATCATACAAACATTCGAACTTTATGAGTGCCCTAAACCAAAGGCAAGTACATAGTCGAATATTCAAACAAACAAGCCATCAAGTATAAAGTTCTCTGCCACAACGACCTCTATTATAACTGAATCAAAACAAAAGCTACCAACTTCGGCAATACCAATAAAGAACCTGAACCGAGCCTAATGGGAAAACAAAGTCGACTGCGAAGGAGACTTCGGGCCATCTCTGGCACTCGCGCTGTCTCAATAGAATTGTCTCTTTTGCTTTCAATGGCGAAAATACTTACAGTTCACTATCCAAGAATAGAGTATATATATATATATTAAAAAAATGGTCCCAAACTGATCATGGAGGAACGTTCAGATGGAGAAAGAGGAAGAGGCAGACCTAGAAAGCGATGGCAGGATGATATGGAATCAGACCTTAGGATCCTTGGGGTAAGAGCATGAGAAGAGAAGCGGAAGTTCGGTCAGTGTGGAGGAAAATTGTAAAGGACTCCATGGACCAAAGCGCCATGAAGAAATATTTACGTACAGTTTCAAACACTGACAAGAGAGCTCTAAATTCTAGCACTTATAAAACATTTTCACATATCGCTCCTTCAAAAGAACAACGTGTTAAAACCTAATTTTTCAAAGTCACAGGAAACAAATTTTCTAGTATTGATTTTCTTATGATCTCGTTTATTTGTAGGCTTTGTAACTTTAAGTCTCTATTCTTGTAGGGCATTGGATCAAACTGTAAGGCCTCCAAAACTGAGGTGATATCGCTCCTTCAAAATAACAACGTTATAACTCAAATAACCTAATTTTTCAAAATCACGGGAAACAAATTTTCTAGTATTGATTTTCTTATGATCTTGTTTATTTGTAGGCTTTGTAACTTTAAGTCTCTATTCTTGTAGGGCATTGGATCAAACTGTAAGGCCTCCAACACTGAGGTTGGAGGTCGCTCCTTCAAAATAACAACGTTATAACTCAAATAACCTAATATTTCAATATAGATGTTTGAATGTTGCGTGTGAGGTAGACAAATAGAACTTTGGATATTGGTAAAGCAAATCATCCCTATTGAAATGATGGTATTGAAATTATTTTATTAACCATTAGAAAATTTTTAAAAGCTTGAAACGTTTTTGATCTTCGCTAATGTCATTAATTCTATAAAACTTCAAGTTCAAACATGATAAAACTCAAAATATGACTTTATTTAAAAAAATATATACTTATGTTGGAAATGGAATTATCAGATATGTCATTCCTGAATTAAAAAGCTTCAACCAATGTAATTGTTACTGAAGGCTTAACTCAAAAAATGTCAAATTTTGGAGTTATGTTGTTATTCTTTTGAAGGAGCTATATTATCTAATTAGCTAGCAAAATTATTCACGGTTCTCTTAGTTCCAAATTTCGAGGACAAGTATATTTTTTAGGTTGAAAAGAAAAAGAAAGAAAGAAAAGAAAAAATCTAGATTTTATCTCTTACTGATGTATTGTAACACACAACTGGTTATATGAGGTCAGTAACCTTGTCCAATAGCATAGCAGTCCTTTTGGCTCTCCAGTTTAGTCCTTATGCATTTTTTTTTTTTGCTTTTGTTTTTTTGCAATTCCAAATCCAAAAAACTAAACAGTTCCCAAATAAATATTAAAATATTTCGCGTTCCAACTGAAAATGATGACCCATAAGACATCATTTGAACTTTTTTTTATGTTATACTATTTCAAATTGTTATCCTATAATACATCACCGTTATGAGAAAATATACTATTTGTCTTTTTGGAAATTATTATATTTTCTTAATTTTTCATACATTTCTAAATAGGCCTCGCGGGTCAGCTGACCCCGGATAGCCATAATGCGTGGATCTTAATCGATGTTTCTCGTTCTAGAACCCAATCGTTCGCAGGTGAGGACACCAGTGAATCGGCCCCAAAGAGAAGTTTATGGAACAATGGAAACCGTAGTTCCCAGGGGCGTGAGGTTGGAATTGATTCTTTTTTAATTTTCATCACCGCTCTCGATTTCACATGAAGCCTAAAAAAAAAAAAATTGTTCAATTTATGTAGTAATAAACGTAGATGTTGTGTAAATTTATTAGAACTCCAATGTTGCATTTTTTTAACACTGCGAGTTGCTGAAGACAATAGTACTCATAGATTATTTAAAGTGTAATTTATTGAAAGTGAAATGAGCTTTCCAGAAGGTTCCTGGTTCCAATTAGGATCCAGTAGGATCTTCAGACCCCCCTCTGGGTCCACCGTCTACAAACTGGGTACCCTTAATTGGGGGGGGGGAGAGGATGATACGACATGGCGGCTGAGGATGATCTCGGACAAATAACCTTCCTGCAGATCCATTGTCCTAGAAACAGTCCAGTCCATGTACTTTGTCATGGGTTGTAGTTGTTCAGTTTTTTTTTAAATATTTACTGCTAATAAAGATGAATCCAAATTAATCAAATAAATATATTGATCCATATCCAAAAGATGAATCCAATAGCCCACCTCTAAACGGTGTACCAACTCTGTAGGCCACCACCGTAACTCCCCCTTACCTCATTGCCCCATCCACTTGAACGAAGTAGGCATTACAAGCTCTGTTTGCATATTTCTCATTCAGCTCTGTCATGAATATACTCGAGGCTCATTAAAGCATATGGGCCAATGCTTGTTCCTCTTCAAGTAATTTATGGAATCAAGAAGTAAAGAATCTTCGAAGGCAAAAGAGCTTCCCATTCCTCTAAAAACTTCTTAAAAAAAAATAAAAATAAAGTAAAAATGTTTATTTTCCTTGTGCTCTATGAATGAATTCTAAATTAATCAAAACAATTTTTATGGGCTCTTTTCGAAACCACTCCTAAATCTTCCAATTTAATCTCCCACGTCTTTCTGATGCAAGCAAACCAGTATTTTTCTGACATTAAATTCAATTTCTATTTTCTGAACCCAATGCCATAAATAAAGAACGTAAACATTTTCAGAAAGAATGGCATTGTGGTTTCCTAGAATGGCATGGAGGCAGACTAAGAACAGTCTGCTTCGGGAAAAGAGATATCTCATCGTGGACTGCCATAATCTGTAGATCTAAGCCGATTTGTAATTGTTCATGGGTGGCTTTGTAAGTCGTCCCAAAGGATCTAGTGATTTCAATTATACCCTCCTGTAGGTTGTCTTTAAGAATAATATACTTGCATAACTTATATCATTTCGTTAATGATGTTTGTTTTTTACAGGAATGAAAGAATTTATATCTAAGAATATTCTATAAATGCGTTAATTTTGTTGCTTATATTTTGATAAAATGATTTTTTTTTTTTAAATGTATTTATTTAAATTTACAACTAATGATAGAATACATCAAGTAAATATAATAAAAGATAAATAATGGTACGAGACAAAGGAAGTAGAGGAACTACCCAATGCTAGTACTTTTATATGAATATAAGATTGAACATATTGGGAACATTTCTAATAGGTTTATTGTAGTAAATTTCAGAATACTAAATTGAATAATAGAGCGTAGGATAGCTTGTTATTTATTATATTATATTATGATGTAATAGCCGAAATTATCAAGTCACGACTGTTTTGAAACCGCTATAACAGGCGGAAATCATTCAAGAAAGACAGGCGTAACCTTGAACATGAAACCATTAAGACCTCCAAATGCGGTAGTCTAAATTATTTATAATACTTTTTAATTGCCATTGAAAACCAATGACGTAGATATATATATAAAAAACTCATTAATAAACATACCTTGTTAAAATAAGAAATAATATGAGGTTGCTCCGTTTTGAATAAAATTAAAATCATGGCATTTTTTCGCGTTACTGGCAGTACTTTTTTTTGGTTATTCATTTAAAGTCACTTAATGCTGCTATGGCTAATCGGACAATGGTACAGTGGGAGCCCTAAATTTTGCATATCCAGGTTTAATTAGGATATGGATCTTTAACGAGTACCGCACTGGCCCGGGACCTCAGTCTAAGTCCTTTCCGAAGAACGGTATAACCAAGGATTTTTTACTTTTACTCCCTTCCGAAAATCCTAGAACCACCAGCCGTAGTGAACCCGCGATCTTGGGTATAGTAGGTTATGTTTTTTTTGTTAATTTAGTGTCACTTTATGCTGCTATGGCTAATCGGACTACACAACATCGGGAGTCCTAAATTTATCATATCCAGGTTTATTTAGGATAGGAATTTTTAACGAGTATCTGACATCGTACAGGCTCGGGGCCAAGGATGTTTTACTCATTTTAAAAAATCTTAAAGCCACTTGCTGGGTTGCGACCCTGGAGCATAGTAGGTTGTTATGGTAAATATTAGACCACAAATTACCCCTAAATTATTACTATAACTTTAAAACTATTTGGTTTCTTGTGACCAAACTGGGAGCAATACTAGATGAATAAAAGTAATAACTGTTTAAAAAAATCTTAAGATATTATATATTGGCTAGGGAAGAAACAAAATAGAATATAGGGAGATAAAAGATACAAATGGACACTAAGCCTGTGTGGAAAGCGATCAAAATTCAAGTGATTTTTATTTTTTAGTGTAAAATGAAAAATGTTATATTTTTCTCAGTTTTTTTACTGCTGAGGCATTGATTCAGTCAATTAATGAGTTAGGCATTCCCCAAATGGGTCGTTGTAGAATCGTCAAGGATGCGTGATTTGTAGGCCTAGTCGTTATAGGCAAGGTAAATGATCGAGCAACTAATCGAAAACCGAAATATGAGTGCATCTCAAGACCTTTACAGTCCTATACGTATATTTATTTGGAATAATGTTTTGGAACAATCATTTTTTTTATTATTATTATTGTGATGGTATTATAGATTTTTTTTTAAATGCATGTACCAGTATTACTACAATCCATGAAGGACTTGAGTTCAGCACATGCTAGATACTCAATAACAATTATATTTAAGTATACAAAAAATTAAGCATAACAATTATATTTAAGTATAGCAAAAATATTTAAATATAATAATATAGCAATGAAGTATTAAAAAGTAAATTATACAATAAATATGGGCCCCCTTGTCCATATATCGACGGACGAACCCCCTTTGTTCCAACTTTCATAATTGTTTAAATCACACGAACTTGGTTGTTACAATAATTGATTATTCTATAATTGTTATCTCAAGCCTGAGGAAGGACATAGGCTACTTTTTATCAACACACCATACAGGCGATGTTTATATAAAACTGTAACCTGATTGACTAACACACCCATTTGTCAACGCACATCAGAAACTACTGAACTTAGCATCTTGAAATTCGCAGATAGGTTCTTTGTATAGCTTAAATGAGCACTAAGAAAGGAATTTGTACAATTCCACCCCAAGGGTTTCCCCCGGGACGGGATAATTCAATCCATTATTAAAATATTACACTGTGATCACGATCAATAAAAACTTTTTTATATAATAGAGAGAAATATATTTATATTTAAAATATTTAAGAGTTTGATTAAATACTATGTTCAGGATGTTAAACTGTTTTGCAAGTTTTCAAATTTTTATACTTAACAAACAATGATTTTACTAAATTTTATTATCCTGCATTATTATTCCTTCTAGCTCCGAGAGAGCATGTTCTTTATCTAAGTTTCCTAAGTTGAGTGCTAAAATTCGTGATAATCCTGCCCCACTCTATCTCCGCTAATAGCCGCTTAATGAGATCCCATTTAAATAATTATACCAGCAAGTAGATAATGCCATGTCTTCCGCTCCGATGCAATTATAGAAGGTGTGGTACACGTTTACCCAACATATTCCATAATTAGTGAGATCATGAGAGTAATTAATTGTACCACATTAATTCGAACCATTTAATGGGTTTAATTAAACGATATGATTATTTATTAGCTGTAACAAGGAGAGGTAACATCCACAATAAAACGATCAGGGTAGAACTTAAGGTCATCGATGACGGGGTTCTTGGAGTCACACCGATTAAAATAGTTGTAACATTGTAGTTTTGCATTTTCTGATGGAGGAAATAACCTTGAAAAGTAAAAATTGATATGTTACTCATGTATAATATTGAGTACACTCTGTCAGTCCACTTGAACTTGAACAGAAGGCGAATTTTCTGAGTCCTAGCAGAGAAAAAATGGACAGTATTAATATTTTTCCTTGCACAGGGAAAAATATTAATATTAAGATTGGGAGGGGTACGACGGGTTGGCACAAGACTCTATACTGTAAATACATAAATTAGGTATGTATTTTAATAATAAATTAGACTGGACAGATTAACATTGGATTCTACTAATGTTAGTTGAGAAAACCCTGTTCATTTTATTTAAAATAAAATGATGGTCCTAGGTTCAAATCCTGCTCGCTGGCATACTTTTATTTAATCTGTTAGCAGCCGGAGATGAATATTATGGAATCTAGGACCCTCCTGGGGCCCACACTGCTTCTATAAAGTGGGTACCTAAAATAAAGGAGAAAAATCTAGCGGGGGAGCGTGATCCAGGACAAATCACCTACCTCCAAAACACTTCTCCATGTAACAGTACAGTCTCTACGATGTACTGAGCCCCAGGCCCTTCATGGATTGTAGTGGTACAATCAATAGACATTTCAATCATTAGTGCTTGTTCCGTGACTTTCTCTCCGCCCAGTATCACTTCATCCTCTCTGTTATCTTATTCCTTTCTTCATCGGATATTTTCATAATCCTCTTCATTCTCGCCTCAAACCCCCTTATTAATTAAGCCTTCTTTTTATTTTATACTTATAAATAAATAAGTTTTCAACATTTTTGTAAAATATCGAATTGTATTGAACTGAAGACTGGGGAGGATAATGGAAAGGGAGTTTGATGGTTGCCTCGAAACCGCGGAGCTAACTCATTTAGAGCAATATCTTGTTGAGCGGCCGCCCTTGTGGTTAGCGTCTCAGTCCTTATTTCACTCAACTCTACCATCTTACATTAGTTTCATCCAGTCCTAAAATTAAATAAATTATTATGCCCTAATAAAGTCCGACTTTAATTATTTTTCAAACAATTTAGAAAACAAATCTATATTGCTCGTATTCGAGTATTGAATCTTGTTGAAGTTACACTGTCCACAATTATTTTATTTTTAACTTTTTTTTTAGCGTATTCGGATTTTTTTACTAATTTATTTTATTTATATCCTTTCTTTTTTACAGAATTACTTATATCTTAGACGAATATAGAACAGATTACATATATATCTCGAGCTGCATGAGTAATTTAGAGAATCTATGGAAAAATTGTTATTAAAATTACATAGTTATACATTATTTCGAAGAACGAGGTTGCTCAATGGTAGAGCATTGAGTTGCTGTGCTTAAGGTCCCGGCTTCAAATCCGGATGCGAAAGATAAATTATTTAATCTGTTAACAGCATGAAATGGACCTGTGGGATCTGTAGACCTTCCTGGGACTCACACAGAGTCTATAAAGTGGGTACCCTTAACTGGGGGAAAACCTGGGGGTTGAACATAATCTCAGGCAAATCACCTCCCTGTACAACCGTTGTCCAAGAAACAGTATTGACTCTATCATGCATTCAACGTAACACCCGTCATGGGTTATAGTACTTTTTTTTAATGGTCATTGTATAAAAATAAGTACGTTATTCTACTTATGCATCTTTAATAAAAAATCAATTATGTCTGAAAGTTAGTAAAAAGGAACTGAATTAATATATAGTGTTGATTGTTACTAGCAAATATCACAAACGATCTTAACCTTAAAAGTACCGTCCCTATCAAATTTATAGCCGAGACTCTCCGAATCGATATCCAATCTTTTCCCACATCATTTCCCATGATACAATATCATCGCTGACATTGAAAAGAGCGATACAATATTGTTAGAGGTAACATTGACCTCCAATATAAGAACCTATTTTAAGACGCCGGAGAAGGCAAACAAATCGGATTTTTGCCGTGTGTGTGTGTGTGTGTGTGTGGTGGGGAAGAAGTGTGATGGATGAGGTGCCTCCTGGATCGATGATGGAACGCTAACAAGTGGTCCATCAAAAGAAAACAAATCTCCCTCCACCCTCTCCTTGTAGGCTTTCTATCCTTCCCGGAGTCTTGTTTGTGCAGAGGATCCTTCATAAGTAACAAGTTTTATTAGATACATGATCCATAACATTGCCCTTGTCTATGGACTTATTCAGAGAATCGATGGGAGGCTATGACTGTTTAAGCGAGTGTGGAGATATTATTAGCTAATATGCATTAATTTGTAAAAGAACTTAAATCAAATATAAGTCATCAAAATTAAATAATGTTAAATATAATGCAATAGGATACATTCCGAAAACAAAGCCTTGAGTGTCTAAAATACTGGGGGAAAACAACTGATGTGGGCTGTTAGTGTGAGATGTGCTGTATTTTGTCTTCTTTGATGTAATTTTTGTTTTTGTGGAAGTCCTGATGATGCCTGAATTGGCGAAACGTTCTTTAATTGTTTTTATTTTCAGTACTTTTGACACATGGCTTTGGTTTTGGGATTTTTCCTATTGGATCATATTTATAATTTATATATCTTTTTGTGTTTTTGCTCATTTTTATTTATTAAATAATGTAAAAACTAAAAAAATTCTTTAAGGCTTAGGACCAAGAATAATCTAGGGCCTGACAAGAATAAATTAAAATATATTAGAAACAAGATCCTTAAGGCTTGCAATAATTAATTATTTTTTTATTAGTTAAATTAAATACCTCAAAATTGTATATAATTTATATATTACATACACGATAGTTGAAAGATTTATAAATAAATAAAAAGGCTTAGCGAACCCAAAGGCTCGATGCCGATATCACCGATCTCCGTTTACAAACCTTCGTCCAAGGAGCCATTGAAAGATTTAAATATACATTAATGTTGGGTAGCTTATTGTGGAGAGGTGTTATACTATATGCAGCATATATCTCAGTTATAAATTTTATAGATATTTCTAGTAAAAAATTTGGTATGAACAGAGAATTTTTTCAGAAATAAGAACAGAGAAGCCATGCACGTTGGTCATCGAATCTTGATTGATTTAAAATTAGCGGTCGAAAAGTTCTAAACGTTTATGTGTTTATTCTTTTATAATTTTCACTATTAATCTCTAAATCAGTAACTCTATCGTGAAAAATTATAGTTTATTAAATACAAGTGCATCAAGTATTGAGTCTACCAAGTATTACAACTTGAGGAATCGTAAAATAAAGGATGATTTTTGCCAAAAACAGAAAATTAATATGAGCCCGAAAAAGCAGTTTTTGTTGGACAGCACCAATTGATTTTAAATTCTTATAAAGGTATTTTAAATTCTATACTGCGGGGAGGCGGGGCAGATCATAGTATAGAGCATTATGTTGCTGTGCTGATGGTGGATCTGCAGATCTAATGCGGGAGGTGTTTCGGTGTGAGGTTGACCAAATAACTTACTTGCATAACCTTAACGTTAATAAACCTGTACTAAAACCAAGAACCTTCATTGGTCGTAGCGCTTGAAGATTCAATAAATTGTATTGTATGTTCTTTAGTTCATATAACGGTTATAATAGATTAAAAAATACACGTTCAAAAGATTTCAAAGACATCTTGTTAACCGTTAATTAATTAACGGTAGGGAATAAGACTACAGGATTAGTTAATTAAGTCTGACCCACCAATTTGTAGGCTGTAATTTTTTGTTAATTAGTAATTAATAATAATAATAATTTAAAAATTTATAAATCTTATAAATATGTAGGTAATACCTTTTCTCCTGAATGTTTTCATACTCTTCTAATTTTTACCAAGACCAAAGAAATAAAAATTTGACTTATTTAAATTTAGTTATTGACTTCAAGAAAAATAATGAAGAACTTATATTAGGCTAAAAATTATTCTGGCAGCTAGCCATCTTTTTCTAACCCGCTTAAATCAATTGAACATTAATAAGTATTGAACAAATAAAATAATAAATATTACAATGAATTTACTCGTAAAAATAAACTATAAAAACTTCAAAATCATAATTATATAAATTTTACATAAAATTATAATGAAATCATCAAAGTTTAAAAACAACCTTTATTGTATAAATATATAACATAAAATTTATAAAACTGAATATGAACCGTTCGATTTTTTTTTTCTAAACCATAGAAGATCAAAGTATTGAAGATCATATTTAAATCAACAATCATTGCAGTGTATTAATATTAGAATTACTTGATCAATGTATTATTCTAAAATCAGGTCAAGTCCGAACGCTTAAAATACATGGCATATACGCATTTGTTAATCAAACAGATAAAGTAATACAAACGAAGGGCGGAGTTTGCAAATAATTTACGATTCAGACATATATAAAACATAACAGTGCCAAGGTCTTCATACCAGGCCTTGTGAGAAGCCTGCTGGAATCGGCCGAAGTATGTTTGCAGAAATAAATGATAAATAAACTATGACTTTAAAATGTCTTGGTCGCTCTATGAGACTTCATTAATCTTTAAGGATTCTTAATCTAATAGAATTTATCAACAGTGCTTTCATTTATTTAATTGTATAAATCCGATTTGATTTTGATTCTGGTCAAAGGAAGAACTTTTACAGGAAAAAAAAAGAAAGTGGAAAGATTCTTAGTACTCTTTTAAACTTGTACTTAATAGATATTCATCCAGCATAAACTTTGAAGGCTTAAATGCTTAGTCTTTTAATAATTTCTCATTACACTACTTAGATAATAGTCATAAATAAAAGCTTAAGATAAAAAATTAAAAAAAAAAAAATTAATGATAATTAATAAAAAAAAGCGCCATGCTTTCCTAAATTAAGACTAATTATTGCTGTGACTTGTTTTTACTTATTAGGGGCAACTTAAGTTCAAATTTCATACAGGAAAAGGTGTACAGATCAACGAATAACCCACTTTTTTTAAAAAATCATATATCATTAATTTAATATAACTTTTTAAGGAAATAAAATCAAAATAACATTTTTTTAAGGATCACAAGAAAGAAAAAAACAGCATAGATTCCCGCAATTCAATAGGTCCAACACTGGTCTGCAATTTTAGCCAATTAATTCGCTAACGATATGAGTCCCAAAATGCATTTGGCAAAGAATTAAACTTGAGATTAAAAAAAGGCGAATAATCGAAAACCTATTGTTTCATTTTATTTATATGATATATTAATTATGCATAACAATATAGAACTTTTTTTATAAATGCAGTTGTAAGAACTTAAATTTTTAATGAATATTAAAATAAAAATTTACTACATCGTTATTCATATAAAAAGTATTAAATACATACATTAACAGGTCGAGTAAGCATACCCACGAAAGAACTACGATTTTATTTATATCGTTATTTTGTCTGGAAATTATTGATATACGTGACAAAAAAATAAGGTAAGTTTATAAAACATGGTTATATCGCTCCTTTAAAAGAACAATGTTATAACTCAAAAAACCTATTTAAAGAAAAACCTTATCTCAGACAAAACACCTCTCTGCACAACCGTTGTCCAAGAATCAGCAGTATGAGTATAAAATCATACTCTGTACACACACACACATATATATATATATATATATATATATGAAATCATAGATCAATCGAATGGATCGATGCTGAAACCTAACCCTTACAAACTATATTCCTATTTTGTAATTACTTAATTTTTATATATGGTATTAGACCTAGCGGGAAATCTTCTGTATTAACTATAAATTTCTTTAAGATGTGTGTCATTTATTTAAATCTTGGTACGGATCTTTCAATGGTGCCATTTTCTATAGGCAAGGTTAGTTAGTTATAGGAAGCAATAGTAGTAAATCATTAAGTGTCAGGTATTGTTTAGTCATTAAAAATAATAATAATGTTATAGGTGCTTAAGTCCTTGGCATCCACACATGTCTAATGGCCTCTGCATAAAATGTTATGTCAACAAGGCCTTTACTTCGTATTTATTAGCATTAAGTTCGCTATGGGTCTCAAAGTTCAACGGTGTATATTTCTTGTATAAGAAGTAAATAGAGTCGAATATTATTCCTAGTGTAACCGCCGCAAAAATTCATTATTAATGTTAGCAATCATTCATACGAAACCACAATCCGAATCAAGGAACGACTATATTTAGATTTGAAATATCCAAGAACGAACGACTCAAGTGATCTATTTTTCCTCAACACGAACACTCGGTGAGATGGATAAGCTCCAAAATTGGCCGAAGCGGAAACAATGCCGGGCGAGACAATGGAAGGAGATTATATTTGGACGGGAGACAATATTGGACGATGGCCATTCAGTCCAATCCTCGACGGCTGTCCTCAATGATGGCTACTTCAGCCTCTATCGCGTCCCTCGCATGATTGTTTTTTAACGCAGATAATCCCATCAGAATGTAAATAAGTCAGATGAAAATGTAAATAAGTGATTGTGAGGAAGATTGAATAGAAAATAATTCTAAAATAAAGCTTTCATTTTGAGACTTGGATAAAAACCATATTTCAAAAACTGTGAACTTTGCTATAGTCATTTTTAACTCCAAATTAATTATATAAAGTAATTCAAATATTTTTTGCTTCTAAATAATTAAAAAAAATACCTGTACCACTACAACCCATAAAGGGTCTAGGTATAGAATGTAGTGTTTCTAGGATAACGGTTTTGCAGGGAAGTGATTTATCCTATATCTCGCTCAACGGCCAGATTTTTCCCTCTATATTGGGTACCCACTTTATGAGCCCCAGGAGCCTCATAGATCCCACAGAATCAATCTGCGACTGACAGATTAAATAAAAGTCTGCCAAGCAGAGGGATTTGAACCCAGAACCTTAAGCACGGAAACTCAGCGCTCTACCACCAAGCCATTCTGCGCCTTCTATATAATCAAAAGCACTTTATATCTTCTCTATCTTCATTAACGATCGAGAAATTTTAGGTTGGAGATAAAGATTGGAAACAAAGATTTGAGATTGCCTGTAGCGAGAAATTTACTTATTCTGTTCTCGGGACAGGAAATATCTGGGGATCTTTTTGGGCTCCCCCAGCCTTTAAAAGTAAAACAGTTAACGTTATCTAGGCCTTCAACATGACTACACTCTTCATGAGTTAAAAAGGTTCAGGTTTTTTTATAGAACTCCAACTCATGTTGACAATTTTGAAAACTAAATATAATTTTTGACTAAGACTTATACGCGGAGTATAAATATATATACTCACAAATATCTACCATCCCCTACTTTTTTTTAATTTTTATTACAGAAATGAAAAATCCATGTCAGTGGCGCAATATCTACTTTAGCGACATAACAACAACTATAAGGCTTTACCTCTCGTAGGAAATGGCTATTGCGAGATCTCATAGCCATTGGAAGAATCCCAAAAGACAGACCACTTTTCCTTTATCCTCTGGTTTATCTAAACGTCATTAGCATCAATAGAACTCAATGGCTTTTCACAATCCATAGGAACACCGTTAGGTTCCCATATTGCACTCCCAAGAGCTCTGTCGTGATAGAGCGCTGCAACACACTTGTTAATAACGATGTTGCGAAAGTATCCCGTACAAGGACTATATGTCATCTGTTAGTGGGTACCCGGATACCTCATAAGGTACTACGCATTCATCAGAATGTGCCAATCAACGAATGCGATCGAGTTCCTCGCAGTTCTCATTTCAAGGTCCTCTGTTCAACACGATCAGAAGAGAGTCCGCTAGTTCTTCCTTGATATGTTCCTGTTATTCCTGCTTCTTCTGGTAATAAGTTAGAAGCTTTGCGCAAGACCTCCATGTACCAACAGTTGTGTATGCATTAAAATGCATTACAGCAGTTGTGTTAGCGTGGACAAATACTATAATATTTTATATACAAATATTATTTTGTAATTTATGAACATTTTTATGAAATCATAAAAACAAAAGTGAGTGCTTCTTTCTCCTCTATATATTTTTATATCAAATAATGCCTTTTGTTTCCGGGGCTTAAGCCTCATTCTCAGGAATCAAATCTTAACTTTTATTTCTATATTTTATCTATCATTGTTTCCTTAAATATGTTTTCATAGAATGGTTATATCTTATCATTCCAGAGCCAAGTATCGAAATTTTAGAAGAAAAAAAGTATAATCCTTATTTTATTTCAGTATCCAGGTGAAAAAGAAAAGAAAATGAGCAGAGAAGATTTTTAATTTTATAGCTATTTTATAGGTCAATGTGCCAAAATTGGTTGGTCTTGAGTCACTTCAGAAACCTAAATGATTAATATCACCTAACCTGTTATTAAAGTAATTTTCAAGCTTATATTTATAATAAAGTCATTTATATTTGAATGCTATATTTAACACACAATTTAACACAAATTGAAAATAATAATAATATTTATTTCAGAATATATATTATTATATACACATTTCGTAACTCAAATAATCGATCAAAGAGAGCCGTGTACTATTTATTCCTCTTTTAGGTTAAATGCAATTGCAATTTCTAATTTTCGGGTTCACCAATTTCTAACAAAATGAATGTTATTTGCGATTACCATTGCCATGTTTACCAATTTTTAATTTTTACTTTATATATTTTAATAAAATTTGCGATGAAAATTTATTATGATATTCAATAAAAGTACTACTTCCGGACTTCAATGTACTTCAATTCCTACTCCTTCTACTATTATATAGTGCTACAGCTTCCTGGGCCTTGCTTTCCTTAATTTTGTTCAGATCTTTTCTATTTCTGGCTTTCTGATTCCATCCAGTGACGACTAATACTTTAATGACCTCTTCAGCATCTTGCATCCACAGCCTTCTTGGTAAGCTGGCTCTTGTTACGCCAACTATAGAACCCTGCAGGAGCTTTCTCGCTACTCTTCAATCAATCATTCTCATTATATTGACTCACCATTCAAATTGGCGCCCCTTGATGAATTGGACCACGCGAGCGTCGTAGTACAAAGAATATATGTCGGCATTATTCCGAAGCATCCAAACTTAAGAATATAAATATAGATATTTAAACACTTCCTATAATCTCATATAATTATTTACCTCCCGTATCAGAACTTCTAAGTTTTGGAATATTTTCAAGATTAGCATCCCTACATTTGTATATAAAAATGCTATTTATTGGTTTGAAAATGTCCCTACAATAAACTGTCAAGGTTTCAGATAAATGCTATTTATCAATAGACAATTTATTTTTTTACAAATCAACTGCTACATTAGGCATTAGGTGCGTGTCATAAGAATAGTTAATTCGAAACCTTATTACCATTATTCATAAATGAAAGACAATTAATCATTAATTCTTTGAAGACACTATATTTGGATCCCTAACATTGGATTTCCTCAAACGCGAATAAGCGACGAATTCCTTAAGAACCTTATCGGTAAAAATGAATAAACAGAGCAATAAAAAACAGCCTAACCGGTTACAGCGTTTCGCCATTAAATGGATAAGCCTAACTCGATGTTTCTCGCTCTGTTTATAGTAAGCGAAATCCATTCCTCAGGATAAAATAGGACAAAGAGGCAGTTTTTACTTGAATTAAATTAAGGCGCAGGATAGTATGGCCTCGACGCGCAGCCTGTCAGTATCCTGGAATGCAACGTAAACAAATCCATTCTTCATAAGGTAAGGTACAAGGAGGATAGAAGGACCTTACTTGATTTATGCTCCTGCGGATCATAAGGATGAAGGGTAGTATCCCAAGGTCATCTCAAGGGCGTTGATCAATCTTCATGAAAGTAATCATGTTTGCTAAGGCCTTGGCATCTAGGGGAGGAAGTATATTAAGTACTAAAAAGTCTTAATTGAATAAATAAATAAATTACTAAATTTAATGAATAAATTGCATTACTAAATTACAGTCAGGAATGTAATGATCTCCTTGCAAAGTGAATAAAAACCGTGATCGAAAATAAGTGAGGACAAAAAAAGAAATAAAGAACAAGAGATAAGTTTTATGATTTTAGACCGTTTTGGTTTTTATTTATTTTTAAAACACAATTATATTAAATATAACTCCACTCTCCATTTCTAAAAGTTGATAACAATTCTTTATATTCTTGCGTTTCGGTCATCTATGGGCCACGTTATTCCAACTGCTTTCTCCGTTGAGCTTTAACATTAGCTCTCTACCGTTGCATGAATTCTCGATGTTCTCGCCTCCTTTCTTCAGTCCACTTTTTGCCGTTTTAAGTTTACAGTTTTCTTGGAAACTCCAGTGAATCGCGCTCCTGAATATCCTGAATATGGTGAAACTCCCACTTCTTGCAAATTTTTGTCTACTTCAGTGAACCATGCAATCTTTCCATGAAAGTAAATAAAGATCTTGTTCGTCGATATTGTTGAGTTCATTCGTGTCACGTGTCCATAAAATGAAATTCTTATTTTTCTCATCACGTCAGTCATTTTTTCAGTGTGGGTGTATAACTCATGGTTATGTCGTCTCCCATATTCACCGTTTTCTATTATCGAACTAAGGATTTTTTTATAGAATTTAAACAATACCAATTCATTTTAACTATTAGGTAAAAAATATAACCGAAATTGAATTTTTTATAAGAATGTATAATTAGTAAAGGTATACATAACTGTTACTTTTCCGCATTACTTAAAAATAAATTCGGTTTTATTAAAACTCAGCTTGTTATTTCTAAGTAATATAAAATTTTCCAATCATTTACTCGATAAGAAATGATCATGCGAATTTGGAAAAGAAATGTTAATTCTATTAAAGTATTCAAAAGTGTTTTATTATTCCAGTTACTTCTGATTATTCGATTAATGGAGCGTAGAGTTATTTTCCACTTAATTTGCCCTAAATTAAACTCCAGTCGTCCAGAACAATGGAAAAATTCTTGTCTCAGCTTGAGCACTTGAGTCAAAAAAAGAATTCCGAATAAGAACTAATTAAAATGAAGAATTTCCTTTTTCTGTTCATAAATTATGCGTCTAATCTAGTGCCTATGAATACCTCGCATAAAAAGTGAATTGGTGAATATTTCAAACAAATATGAATACAAATTTTAAAATTCTCAGAGTAACATAAATCAATTTTAGCCGAACTAATATCTTCTTCACGTCAAATAACGTTATTTGTAAATACAAATTTTCAATATTTACCATTTTAAAATTTTAATTAATAATAATTAATAATAAAAATAAAAATATTTATTTCAGAAATTATGCAAATGACATTTGGCACATAATAATATTCAAATAATATTATTTTTTTTAATTACTCCGCATTTGAAAATATTTTATGATGATAGAACTCCCTTCAATCTGTAATACGTAAATGTAGAATTCAAATTATATATTAAGATCGTATGTATTAAAAAGGGTTGAAAGAACATTTTTTTTAATAATTAAAACTATATTAAAAATTAAAACCGGGGTACCGGTGAAAAATGAATTGCCTTCGTTATTTCAATTATTTTAGTCATTATACTGCTAAGTAAGAATAGGCCAATGTGTAAAGAGCTGCGTTGTTGAACTAAACATCTTGGGTATTAATCCAGCTGTGGCAGATAAATTATTTAATCAGTTAACGGGGATATTACAGACTCTGTAGGATGCAAAGACTCTCTGGGCTCACTCACCCCACTGCCCACTGGCCAGCCATCAGCCACTCAGCATATCTAGTTAGGGGAAAAACCTGATGGCCGAGTGAGATCTCCCTACACAAACGTTGGATAGAAACAATTCAGTCGTTACCAGGTTCTTTTGCAAAGATCCTTTATGAGTTAGAGTGGTTCAGGTTTTATCATATTTTATTTTTGTGAAAAATAAACGTTCAATCTTTAAATAAATTTTATGTTTATTCAAATACACCATTTCATGATTTTTTTTTCGCTTCACTGTGGCATACTTCTGTTGCTGTTGAACAAACAAATTAGCGTATCCTAAAAAGGGGTTATTTTCGTCCTGGTGGATCATTGTGTAATTGATCCCCCGAAAGGGTTACAACAGAGACACAGGATACAAGACACGAGCGAGAGAACATGAAAACCGCCCAGCCCGCCCTGGTCCTAACCGACACACGCAGACCATGAACCAATTCAGGCCAGCTCTGACCCAGATATCCTCCGAGCTCTTTGCATAGTTGACATCCCAGAGGCCATCTGTCCGCCTGTCCGATCTCAACACCTGTTTCATTTCGTTCATTCAGTTTAATCGTTATGCGAAACTAGAAGTGTCAAGGTATCAAGATCGCAACTTATGATAAGTAGGAGAAGAAGAAGGAATAATTGTAGCTTTCGATAACTGCTTGCTTGGAAGAACAAAGGGATTCAATTTTTGTTTAAATATCATTTTAGGAGTATATAGCGTACCTGGGCTCCTAAAGAGCAAGGGATTCTAAGGCCGCATTCGTACAGACCGAGGCGATATAAGATAACTTATATAATTTATTGCTAGGAAGGTTCAATAACTGCTGCCGATAAATCGGCGCGGCCTGCGTGATCAAAATTTGGTTGTTACATATTTTTTACCGCTTCAGTTATAAAAATGAGCTCAAGTAATACACTCAAGTAATAAATCATATAAAATGAAGAAAATACTGGGAGCATCAAGCAAAAGATAATACTTTATCTTATCTATTCGGTATTGGAATTTTCCCAGATGCAATCATTTCACTAGATTAATGAAAGTAATTCCTGAATCATCCTATCTTCTTCCAGTCATTTCCACAGCTCGAAATATCGGATGATAAAAATCGCAGAGAAGACCTCATAATTATATGTAATATTACGCAATTATAATTTGCGGCGTAAATAAACAATATTTATTTTTAATCAAGTTTTGTTAATCTTTTACTTTAATAACGTAGCCATTTCCGGCATTGCCACTCCGTTCACTTCTGTTGATTAAAAAGTCTACTTAGCGCTATTACTTATTGCCTAAAAGTGGCAGATTGTATATCTCAATAAAGTGTACATATATAATATTGATTTAAAAATCATCTGTATGATCATGTTTCGGTGCTACACGACTCAAGTCGTCTTATGTATGGGGGTATTGCACTATTGTCATTTATATGCGAAAGATAAGAAACTAGTTATTGGATAAATAATATACATATCTTCTGTGGAACAGATTAATTAAAAAACATGATTATGATTTTAAGATTTATTTCGAAGACAATAATTAATTATCAGGTAAAATGAATAAATAAAAAATCAAAATATAAACATAATTTTCAAATAAAAAAAGAGTTTAATTGGTATCATTCCTAAAATTTTAATTTAAAAAATTTAATTTTTTTTGTGATATTCTAAAACTGGAAATTTATTGAAATAGTTATTAATTTTATAAAAACGTAGAGATTTTCAGGAAACAAAGCTAATATAATTCTCCAATGTTTATTAAAACTATAAGAGGTACCACCTGTAGAATCCCCATCTATTTCTCAAGTAATCAAAACGCGTTCTTCGCGTCATTCCTAAGTCAAATTCGCCTTTTACGACCCATTTATATTTTATTAAACGATACATATAACAGAAGGTTTAAGAAACTCGAAGGTTTGATATAAATACCATCAATCAATTTAGAAAATGTTCGTTTATAGATTATTGTCCATAACCTGAGATTTTTCACACAGTTCTCTCACAATCGCCTTAGTATCACAACTAAGAAATGCAATCATGTTACAAACTAACGAGAACTTTACGTTCAAAAGAAATCGATAATTAAAATATATCAGTTTATTTACACATATATTTTTTGTGTAATTAATTATATCAACAGATGCCTTACACTTTTTAATCATCAAGCATTAGGCGGCATACCTTTTAACTTTCGTATTTTATTTATTACTAAGAAACATTTTTTGCAATTTTAAAAATACTGCATGCATTAGTGGTTTATAAGGAAATATAGGAAAAAACGCATGCAATCTCAATTTATTTATAGCAACGAGGTATTTCTGAAACACTTCTTGCAAGGATGACTAGGCGCTAGAAGATCGCAGAATCCTCCTTCCAGAAGGTCGTCCTTCGCATACTGTCCTCTGCTAGGATTGCCCAGATACGGCAAGGACTCCCGGAATCTGGGGCGATGGTTAGCTTCAGATCTTGACCCGTTGGTGGATATCCACCTCGTTTTCTCTTCAATTGGATCATTTTTTTTTTTGCTTTGATGTCCAAGAAGAGTACATTTCCTTGTATATCAGTTTTAACTATTTAAAGTAACTTTTTACCTAAGTTCCTTGAAGAACAATACAATGTGGTTTGGATCAAGAGAAAGAACATTTACCTGAAGGGAGACTAACATTCTATAAATAAAAATTCATATTTTTTCACATCCCCTACATTAAAAGTGTTGAAGTTTATTGTACAGAAATAATTAATTAACAGAGTAAGCTCCAAAATTATAAACAAGTATTTCTACTATCACATAATTAATTATTATCCATCAAGTGGCCCACCACTGCATTTATGACCTTCCTGCATTTTTCAATAATTATTTAGTTAACAAGTGTTGAGCAGTTCAAATATATTTCATAATTTTCACTGGATTTATCCGTTCTGGTGTTTTCTTAAAGTCCATGTACCTATTCCAACCTTGATAATAAAAATAATAAAAATATCAATAAGGAACTGTAAAACTGTTTTCTATGAAACTTTAGAGGTCAGAAAAAATTACAATTATTAAATGCGTCAACGGAAACGTAAAACGTACAAAATGATAACTAGAAGAAAAAAACATCCCTCTTGAACTCTTGCAGTTTTATTGTAAATAAATGTCATATATATTTTTTTATATTTTTACGTTTACGTCGATTTACTGACTGAACCTTTATCTCCTTTTCATCAAATTTCTTTCCTGAAAAAAATTTATTTATTTACTTCGAAAGCATCTACCAGGATTTTCTCTAAGAAAGACAAGTTGACAGATCTGGGTGCAGGTTACATCTGAACACCATGGTGCCTGAACTTTACTATAATTTTTCTATCCTGATTGCCTTCCATTAAGAAATTCAAGCGAAACTGAGTCATGTGTTATATTATATCGTATACATTACAGTCGTACACATGTAATTGCATGTTATTTCTCAGTAACGTAACTGAAGGAAGTTTTATTGCTGTGAAGAGGTTCGCAAAATCCAGATCAGTAACGCACATAAATTATGAAAACCAATATTCACAGCCATCCTGAAAATGTTTTTTCATCACTTAATGCCCATTATCATTTTAATGAGTTTATTATTTTTTTCTACCACTGGGCATCGATAAGCGTAAATCTTTCACTTAGGTTCCTTCATTAAGTAACACGGCTTGAAATTGAGAGGCAGATTTGTTGAACTGTTGCCCACAGAAACAGTTGATAATGCCTCCTCTTCAGTCAAGTAAATAAATTATTATCCTTTCGAAACTTTGATAATTGAGAATGTTACTAAAGGATCTAAGAATTATAAAACAAAAGACTACATCATAAGCTACATGAATTTCGGGATAGAGATCTTCATGAAGGTGGCAAATTTCGTTGATGGCGGTGCTTAATTGAGGAAGCTAACCAAAATAGGCGATTGCTCGTATTGAATGAGAAAGCTACTATCGAGCACTGAACCAAGGACCCGGCTGCTTATCCTTGTCCTTAGAACAGTGACTGTAGGATATTAGGGTTTTTCCTCTGGCCAATAAGAGATTTCATCATCATCAGATTGTGGTCTCAATTCTCAAGAGTTGTCTTCAGATTGGGCGAAACAAGTTAAAATTGCATCCAGATTTATAAAAGTAGAATATTGCCAATCTCAGAAACACGGAGATTTGGTCTGGCTACATGATCCTCGAAGATGGCGAGGCTACTCACCTAAACTTCAGAATTCCTGGGATGGCCCGTTTGAGATCGTCAATAGGATAAACGACATCATCTATAGGATTAGAAAGCAGCCCAAAGGAAAACCAAGGGTAGTCCATTTCAATATACTGGCCCCATATATAAAATATAGAACAACGGGGGTCCCGAGCCTGTACGATGTCAGGTACTCGTTAAAAATCCCTATCCTAATAAAACCTGGATAGGCAAAATTTAGAGCTCCCACTGTAGCATCGTCCGATTAGCCATAGCAGCATAAAGTGACGTTAAATGAACAAACAATAAAATATAGAACCCTAGAAGCTAATGATGGTTACATATTGTATGTTAATGATGGTTATCTTGTTCTTGTCGGTAACATTTCCATAAAAGCTACCAATATTAAAAAGTTACTGTCTAGTAATAATTTGTATTACTGTAATGCATTAGTATTTTTTTATTGGATTATGTCTTTCTTCCTGGTATCTACTTTATAATGACCTAAGTGTTTGAAATGACGAATAAGCACATTTAAATGATACCTATGCATAACTACGACAAATGCACGTTAACCAACGAAAATATTATCTGTAAGAACAATAGATAATTTTGCATTAAATTTGTTTACAAGCCAGCTCCTTAGATTGATTACGGGATCAAGTATAATTGTTTAATCCTTAAAGTAAGTAGTTTCTTTATTATCCTCTTCCAGCAGACTTGGCGGAGGCAGATTACCATAACCGGTAGAGAACTGCTGGACTTTCGGTTCTTGACCCCCTCAACCGGTCTGCGATCTTCAGAATCGTCATCCGGGCAGCTGGTCAGAGTCATCATTTACCAGGGGATTAATGTTATACATATCTTTACGAGAGCCATTTACCTTCTTGCAGTACAAGTAGAGTTCGAAGATACTTCGGTACAATCGCTGGTTGTTTATCTCGTCCGTTAGCACAGAGGTACAACTTCTTGTAAAAAAAGTGCCAACAACTTTTTAATAAGTAGAGGAATATTGACAGAAAATTTGCATTGCAGTGCTGGACATTTGATGAAATTTTCAAAGAATGTATTAGTGGTGATGCCATTTAAGATGTTGAAGAGTGTTGAAGAAGAGGGTCTCTTTGGTTTTCAGAATATATTATTTTATTTTAATTATAAATATATTGTTTTGATAACCAATACTTACTATGGTACACTAATATAAATGGATGTCTCATATTATGATAAACAATTCATTTGGCTTAGGCAGTTTTACAATAAAAATTCAAAAATATTTTTCTGTAGCTCGTGCCCTCATAATATTAATTAGTTGATTAATTAAGAATAATCTTAATATCCTTGCGTTTTGAGTTAGAACGAATATTATCACAACCTGAAATTCTTCAAATCTGTAAGGTATCAAAAATAATTATTAAACCAAAAAAAAAAAATATATATATATATATATATAATTAGATAAAGAATAAAATTTGCATTTGGACGATTGGAAATTGTAATAGGTTATAATAGGTTAAGTGGTGTATAAAGGTTATGATGTAACTTGTAAATATTATTTTGTACTATTATAAATTAATAAGTAATAGATATGAATTAAATTAAACATTCTTTTGAACATCACATTGTTAAACTGTGTTAATATGTAAAAGTCAAAATTGCAAAAGATCGATTGTAAGATTGACGAAATATGGAGAAGGGATGAAAAAGTGGTGGGGAGCAAGTGGAGCGAGAGCGGGGTCTTAGGAAGCTGGAGGCCGAAGTGGAAGGAAGCAGGGAGAAAAGCGAATGTGAAGGAAAGAGAACAAAGAACAAGCCTACCTGGAGAATAATGGAATAAGAGAAGCGGACATTTTGTTGACATGTACGTCAAAGTGGCAAAGGTACTGTAATTTTTATATGCTCTTAAGTGAAGTGCTATAAAGTGGGGATTAGGAGAGTTAAGGGATATAATTTAACATTTGAAACTGTTCATGTCAAATGAGTGGGCAAAACCCGATTTATGTTATTTTTATAGAAACGCAAATATTCGTCCATTCTAATATAATTTGTTTTGTCAAATGAATTCATTATATATATAAAATATTAGTAAATTCAGAATTTATTTATTGGCACCCGAAATTAATGTTTAACTTATAATTAGTTGAAGTAGAGCATTTTAGAGTTAGGTTTTTCATAACAAATAATAATTTATGGTCATGAATCTGAAGGCAACCTAACAAATCATTCAGATATAATTGGATACTTGGAGCGTTATACCTAAGCAAAGATAGAAACGCTAAAGAGTAGTTAATTGGGGAAAATTCTGTCTACTAATGCGTTTTTATAGCTAATAAAATAACAGAAGTTTTTTGTTTTTTATTTATTTTTTTAATTAAAAACATTTATTGCATGCTTTCATTGCAATAAAATCTTGTCATAAATTAAACCTTTCTTTTATAGTAAAGTTGAGCGATTTTTCTTCTCATTTATGCCCCGAACTTCTATTTTCCGAAATATTTAAGTTAACACTGTCTTCCCCTTCGCTGATCGAATAGAGACATGTTTTTTTCGCTTCTTTTTCCATTTAATCAAGAACCTTCTTCCAACGGCGCGGGCAAGTGTTCTGAAGTGCCTGTAATACCTTTCAACTTTCCTAGCAGCTATTTGGTATCTCACTTCGCGTAATGCTGCTTCACGCTGTTTAGTTTCATGTTTCTCTTGCTCTTCCATTAACGATCGATAAGGGTATTCCTGATCATTGATATAACTGAGTAATTCTTGATGTAGCCGCTGTTTCTTTAAGATATTTTCTGTAAGAACATCCAATTCATTTTGCTTAGTTTGCATATCTCTGTCATACTGACCCAACAATGTTTTCAGATGTTGTTCTGTTTTGGCTTTTCTATTTCTTAAGTCTTTTTCATCTTTGACAAATTTTTCCCTTAAGGATTCTAAATCGATTACTTTCATTTTTATTTTCTCTGTTAGCATCTCTCGTCTAAACTCGCTCTCCTCCCAATCATTCATCATTTGTTTTTTTGCTTCGCGTGAAGATTTATTGAGAAATTCCCCCAAATCTATCTTTAAATTGTCAATATTTTCTCTTATATCCGTTATCTCCTTTAACTTTGACCTTAAAAGTTCTTCAGTATCTTTAGCTTGCTCAATGCCCTTGTCTTCCAGTTTGAGAGCTTCATCGGTTTTTTGTTTATGAGATGTGCACAATTTTCTCAGAAATGCCTCTCTTGTTTCTGCTTCCTGTGGGCTGAGTTTCATTTTATCCAATAAAGAGTACATCAATAATTTCATATCCTGTAAGAAATTGAACGCAGCTTCAGAAATCAACTTTTTGTGTGATTCTGATATTTTTCTTATCTCTTGATTATTATATAATAAATTCAATGCATTACTTATTTCGTATTCGTCCCGTTGAGGTATGTCTTCGTTTCTTATAGAATAGCTGTTGAAATATCTTTCAATATTCTTTACTGATAATCGTGAAAAGGTCAATGCTAGCTGGTGGGTAGTCTTTTTTCTTAACCATAATTTCTCTTGAGGTAAATACCTTTCGAAAACTTTTTTCAACTTTTCTAATTCACTTTTCTTCAAATGATCTTTTATTAACTCATAATCGTTGTCTAAAAGTTTAGGTATCGTCATGGCAAAGGTAAGCTTATGTACGGCTTCTTGAACGAAGCCTTCAATTATCCCAAAATAGTATTCGAAATCAGCGAACTTGTTGAAAAATATTTCTTTTGACGAATGTTCTGTTTTCAGGAGCCTATCACAATAATCCATACTGTCAATTATTCAATACCACATTTAATGGCTTTTAACAAGTATACAAGACTCTCATTATTTTTTTTATTCAGTCATTAACAATATCTTAAAAGTAAATTATTAAAACAGATAATCAACACATGTTTTCGTGAGATTGTTTTTAAAATCTAGTAAAACATCGATGTTCTGATTCAGTTTGTAAAAAATAAATCATAAAATTTAAACATGTTTTCACCATACCTTATCTTTTGGCGAAAAAAAAATTCCCTTGTAACAAACAATAAAAATATTATTTGAGAAAGAAATTAGTTGACTGTAGGTACTATAATAGGATGTTAATAGTTAGGGGTGCAGTCAAGAAAACACGCAAAAATAGGTGAAACTATTTTATTTTAAGTGCCGACGTTTCGACCTACTATCTTCAGGGCCAAAGGAGTGGCTGCTCGGACAGGCGATTGCAGGCAATTGCTGTCCGAGCAGCCACTCCTTTGGCCCTGAAGATGACCTACATAGTAGGTCGAAACGTCGGCACTTAAAATAAAATAGTTTCACCTATTTTTGTGTGTTTTCTTGACTGCACCCCTAACTATTAACATCCTATTAAAAATATTATTTCAATGTTAATTCATCATACCGGGAAGTCCGCCATTAATTTATTATTATCCGATTGTCTCCAGAGAGACATCGCCATCGTCTTCTTGGTCCTAAGTGACCTAAACCTACTGTTTCCGTCCACCTGTTTATAAAAGGTTTTTAGCTCTCTTCCATGAAGAGGTAAGTCTACTTCAAGGCTTTAGATGCCTCTCTTTTAGTTTGAACCGAAACCGCCTCTCAATGCACCCTCACGAATGGTCTTTATTGTGCCCAGAGACATATTTTTAGGGTCCCCAGATACAGATGACAACCATGACGATCGCAAACGGTTTTGTTAAAAAACAGATAAATATTTGTTAATTGTATTCCGAATCTCATAATCCTTGTCCCATTGTCTTGGACTATCCCTGACTCCCACGGGATGGCGAAAATAAAGAATCGTGACTATCCTTACCAAATGGCCCAGCCATCTCAATCTTTGCATTCTCATTAAGTCTTTAATCCTCAAATCTCTGAGTATGCTGTGAATTTTCTAATTTTACCGCTGGTGCCACGCCCTATTCTCTCTTATTAGGCCCAGAAAAAGTTTTTGTAAATAATTTCCGCTAGAAGATGCCTGTTTTCCTTCCTGCTGCTCCATTTAAAACTCACCTTTCATATCCGTTGGTCGCAATTGGTCTAAGTCGTTTGCAAGGTGGAATCGGTTTCCCTGTGTTACCCGAAACAATCATAATTTCAGCTCTTATTAAAAATATTAATGAATAAAATAACAATTTAACCAAATTCTCTCACTTGCTATCTTGAAGCGATTAGAAGCCCAAGTCGAGCATCAAATAGGAGAATACCAATGGGGCTTCAGAAAGGGTCGTTCAACTGCCGAACAGATCTACAGCCTCAAAACAAGGTGACGGACTCTCTCCAATCGTTTTCAACTGTGTTCTCGAAAAGATCTTCAGGACCTGGCGAACAAAATTATTAGAAGCTGCATATAGCCCTCTGAGAATGGGAACAAAATCCAAGGGGATCATAGTCGACTGTCTAACATTCGCTGATGACATTGCTTTTCTGTCGAACGACGTAGAAACTGCTAGGATGCAAATCGACCTTATAAAAGAAATCGCTGAACAAACTTGCTTGCAGATATCATTTAAAAAAGCAGAACTAATGACTAACATCAAAAATGCCCCAGTAAAACTCCAGACGCAATACGGGAAGATCAACCGAGTGGAAAAATTTAAGTACTTAGAGGAAATCATCATGAAAAGTGGACTGGATAAAGAAGCACCCTAGGAAGGAGTACGCAAACTTAAAATAGCCTATCAAACGCCGCGCTCAATCTACAACAAAAATGCCTGTCCAAAAATACTAAACTACGTCATTATGAAACTGTTCTGAAGCCAGTAGTTATGTATGCAGCCAAAACCCTATCCCAAAACGCTAATAAAGGACTCCTCGAAAAAACTGGAGAAAAAAAAGCGCAAAATCGTCAGAGGTATAATGGGATCAACTTACAAGAATGGCATCCATTATAAAAAATCCAACAAAGAAGTATACAGCGAAATAGAGAAAATTACGGAAACGATCCGTAAGAGGTCACCACGGTATTAGGTCCGCCGCACATTGGACCCAGCCCACGCACAGCCCGCGCACAACCCAGACCATGGGATAGAGCCCAGTTGTTTTCACCCAGGTCTCGCGATATCAGCGTCAGAACTCCTCCTGGATTTAGAATCCGAGTCAGAACATGAAGAAGAGGTTGTACTATATTCGTAAATGAAGAGGAGGAGAAGTAAAAATATTTATTTAGCTGGGAGGAAAACATACGGATATTTCAACATGCTTCAGGAAGTTCCTGATAGTGTTTTTAAAAATTATATATTTTTTTTTATTAATTGTTACAATTTTTAAATATTTTTATATGAAAAGAAAGTTGGCAGAGCACCACGCTAAAGACGTGGGCGACCCGTGTTCGAATCCCGGCACTGGACTTATCATTTCTTTTCAAATAAAAAAAAAGTTTTTAAAAATATTTTTCTACTCAGCCTTCATTTTGGATCTCATATAGTCGGCATGACTAGTGTCAAATAGAAAGGAATAGCTCCGAACGATTTCTATTAATTTTTCGAACTCCTATTTGAAAGCACAATGGTATCCACCCCCACGAAATCTGTGCGGAGAGGATAAACGTTTCCACGCGTGGATCCCAACAGACTGGGCTAGCCGTGAGCTGGGTCCAATGTGCGGCGACTCATTCAATTCTATGCTTCACAGAACCACCCAGGCGTGAGATGGGCGTGTGCTGGGTCCAATGTGCGGCGGACCTGATGCTCATCTCAAACGCATGGACGAGAATAGGCTGACAGATTTTCAACTTTTTTTTACTCCAAACCTAAAACCACAATGCCCTGGTTTATGAGTATCAGAAACCACCTTGAACTACTGCAGCTAAAACCCGACAACGCCGTCAATAGGGATCTCTTCCGCAAACAGATACTGACGAATGGGCTAACCCGAGACGAGAAACCGAAAAGAGGACAGGGTACCGCCTGGACAGCGGAGCGCTAGCTGGCCCACTCACAGAGAATGAGGGAAGTCTGTGGCCAGAGAAAAGAGAAACAAATTGCCAAGTGTATCAAGACTTAACGTGGTCCTAAGACGGCCTCAACAAATAAAAAAAAACACAAAAACAATTTAACCATACTATTGTCCAAGATGAAGTTTTCAGAACAAGATAGATCTCCTGAGCACTACCGCCTTATTAATGGCACCTGTGCTATCTAACGGTATTAGTAGTAACTAACTGGTTTGAATTCGATTATGAAATTCGTAATCATTGTAACCATTAAAACTTCCACGGTTTAATTTGATATTATTTAAAATCATTGTTGACTTTGACATCTGCTAGTTCCAATCGCTCAAGTGATAAACAAAACCATTTAGGTTGAGGTCGGGTGTACAGTAATTTTAATTATTGCTTTAGGTAGACCACAACGGTTGACTTCCTAGCGCAAGAGCACCAATAATTTTAAATAATATAAAAATAAATCAAAAGCTCATCATCTATATAGCCCCTCTTCATCAACTCCCAATGGAGTGTGAGGAGACCCTTTGTCCTCGAGCATGGCCCAACTGTCCCCGTACTGTACCAGTTCATTTCTTCCTTTCTAAATCGTTCCTCTTTTCATGGATTCTTTCTTCACCCCGTCTTTCCACTTCAATCATGGTCTTCCTCTTCATCTCTTGCGTTTCCTGTAGCGTTGTATCTACATTTTGCGGTGCGGCTTGGTCCCGTACGTGATAGATGTCCAACCCATCTGGGCCACTTCTATTCTATTACTTACTGGTTTGTATTATGTCGAGATGTATCGATATTATCTTGGTCTCTTCAAAGAAACCACTTTACACCTTCCTAAGAAACCTTACTTCAGCAGAATCCTTGATTTATGCTTTGTTGTTGAGTCCATAACCCCGAATAATTGAGTATGTCAAAATTGGTAGAAAGTTAAACTTCTAGATGTCCATCTTTGTCCTTTTTTTTACGTTGCGACTCATTATGTTTGCTTTTGCCTGGTTGATAGTCATGTTTATGTGCGTAAACTCTTCTTGGAGTGCCCTAATATAGTGCAGAATGGTATACTAACATAAGCAAATCGTCGGTGAACGCCAACATTGATAGATTTAATGGCATCAGATCGAAATCCCCTAGGTTGGACTTTTTTGATTTCTTTTGACTTCCTGATGACTGATGTCAGAACTAAAATAAACATAAAATAGTAGTTTTAATAATTATTAAAACTCATCATGTTATTAATATAATTATCAAACTCATGAATTTTAAAATTGAGTTCAAAGTAGTGCCATTCCACTAGATTCTCTTGGCACTTCCCGATGGCTGATGCCATAATTAAAATAAGCAGTTCCTATAGATCCTTTTTCCACATAAGCCCAAACATAATCTTACCTATCTAATAAGATATGCTATGTGTTACAGACAATTGGAGTTCTTATCTTAATTTATCTGCATACAAATTTAATTTTATATACATAATTCTCACTAAACGATTTCTATGAGTAATATCAAGTGTTTTATTCATTGTTGCAGGTTCTTGGCTATTTGGTGGCCCCTCAAATGTCAAATAACTACCAGAAGAGCACGAATCATGATCGCAATCATCTGGTTGATTGCGGGGACAGTAACACTCCCCTGGGCAATCTTCTTCGAATTGGTTAAGTATGATGAAAACAGTGACATTATGTTCTGTGTAGAACAATGGCCAGAATATTTTAATGGTCATCTTTACTTTCTCTTTGGCAATTTGTTGTTCTGTTACATACTGCCAATGATCCTCATTACTCTGTGTTATGTTCTTATATGGGTTAAGGTATGTCATCGGCACATACCTAGTGACTCTAAAGATGCTCAAATGGAACGAATGCAGCAAAAAAGTAAAGTGAAGGTGGTTAAAATGCTGGTGGTTGTAGTCATCCTATTTGTTCTTTCATGGATGCCTTTATACATCATTGTAGCCATGTACAAATTTGGAATCAATAGAAGTGAATGGGAAGATGAAATGCTGAATGCACTCTTACCAATCGCACAATGGCTTGGAGCTGCCAACTCCTGCATCAATCCTGTACTATATGCATTTTTTAATAACAAGTTTAGAAGGGGCTTTGCGGCAATAATTAAAAGTAAAAAATGCTGTGGCACACTTCGTTACTATGAAACAGTTGTCCGTGCCAACTCCACTTCTACTAGTCTCAGGAAATCTTCCTATTATGTGACTAATAACAACAATAATTCCTCCCGTAGGCAATTGAGTCTGGACACGAATGTGTCTTACATATCAAATAACTCAGGAGTCTGAGGGCTGTGTTACCGATTTAATTGTGGATTCCATTATTGTAAAAGCGCTTGGTAAGAGCGCAAAAATTGTAGCTCCAAGAAGCTGAATAAAGAAACAGGGTAATCACGGTCCAAACCGAAATACAAGACACAGCTCAAACTTGGAGATTGCCCAAGAAAAGATTCTTATTGCTTTACATTAATTTAAAACAAAATTAGTTTCAATTTAAGCCCTTCAAAATGTATTTCTTTCAATACTATATTTTTATCAGACACATACGTATTATCTCAATTTTCATATTTTTTTTTCTTTTGTAATGAAATATCGAAATATATTTTTAGAAGTTTGTCAAATTTTAGTATGGATAACACTTTCGTACTTTTTTATGTAGAGCACTAGGTTAGTGTAAGATTGAAAGAATTGTATCCAGAAGGTTTTACAAGTATGAGGGTTTTTTTGTTGTTTTTTTTTGGATCATAATGCACTGTAAGAATTAGTTGTATACATTCACTTCAATTAACGGAGTATGGGTCATTAAATGAACTGCAATTATGCTAAAGCTGTAAAAGCTGTTTATCAAAAATTGGAACTAGTTCATTATATCTTTTAAATTAAGCTAATAACATTACAAGGGGTACACTTGATAGCATTCAACATGTAAAAAATAGTATGAAGCACGCTATAGTCTAGATATTCTATCATTTCATAGACAATAAAGATGTTCATTTTTGAGTAAAAACTGTTTAAAAAAGTATTGTTTTTTGGAATATAATAGTTCTGGAAAATTCAATATGGATTTGATATTTACAAAATTGTATAATAGTAAATAAATTTACTTTATACCTTTATACAAATAACATTAGGCACTCGTTTACTCTTTACAGGTTCATAATTCTTATATTACTCTAAATTAGTTTTACCAATCATTTTATAGATATTTAGAGCAGACATCGATCCTTAAATGAATCAAATTAATGAATTATAAAAAAAAATCCATTTGACCTGTAATGGCCCAAAATATAAATTTAGACAAAAATACTAATAGTTAACTTCATTTTAAAAATATGTTTCAGTATTCAATATCAGATCAATTAAAATAACTACCTTGCAGCTATTACTATAATAGTCTTCCTGTTGGTATTACAGAAATTTTCAAAATCCTTTCCTAGAACAGTGTTACATATTTATATATATTTATAAATTTCATACTTTAGAAGGTTCATAAAAATAATATATCATTAAAGCATTTGAATTATATTTGCAATAGAAGATTAAGAAAATAGAAAACAAGTCAATTAGATGTTTCTAATAATGTTATCAGGAAATAATTTTTGTTCCTCATTAAGTACATATCCCAGTCAAGTTATTAAATAGACATAGGATTAATTTGTAGAAAAGTTTGTAATATTAAATTCAGCAACTTTCTTTTAGAAAGCAAAATGTTAACAAAATTAAGGACAGTTAATTCCAAAACAATTTCTGTTGCTATAAGTATTGTGAAAAAAAATCGATTATTCAATTTGATCTCAATTCATTCATATCACTGCTCTTTAGGATGTCACTAGATTTCTAATAACAAAAAAATAAAGAAATCTCAACAAAATCAATATTGTGTACTCATTTATATTTAATAATAATTAAGTCATGCAGATATGTTACTCCATACCTACACCTGTTTTGTATTAAGAAAATAAGTTGTCGTAAATTACATATCATTTCCTTCTATAATTATGAAATGACTGATTACTCAGGAAGCCATCATAAAATGTAAAAGCGCATTATAGGTCTTTTATCATTACTATTAAGAAATAAACTAAATAATAATAAAAAACGGTTAAGAATTGTTTTAATTATAGGACATTAAGGGAATATTAATTAATTTAGTATCTTAAGACAGAAGATAAACTCTTTTCACAATGTCTTGAAGACATTATTTTATTTATTTCACTACACATTAAAATAAAAAAGAGTCCGAGCATCATAAGCATCTGAACATGAAACATTAGCAATTTAGCTTCTTGTATTTTCTGGAAATGGAATTAAGTAAAATCCCACTTCCTCAAACATTTGTCAGGTTGTAATTATATATCTAAACAATCTTTCAACTACTCCTGTAGAATTCAACCAATGGAACTTATCATACTCAATATGTCTTATTAAAATGTATTTATTTTAAAAACATTCATACATCTGATCTCATAATCTCGCCAGAAATAGTATTCTGTAACTAATGAATAGCAACTACCTACATTACATGATGTTTACAAAAACCTAACATGTTTGGTGTAATACAGTTCATAAACTTGCATTTTATAGCTTAATTTTTTAAGTGATATACACTTAAAAATTTTATAAATAAGAAAATAAAATTTGGAAATATTTAAGTCTGAAAGGTCAACATTTCTAATTTTCTCTATCTTTTATTGTTTGATAAATGTTGTCATATGTATATATCTATAAATAAATATATAAATGTTTTAAATTACAAACCTGATATTTATAATTGCTGTGACTAAGCAATATAGTAATTATGTAAGTGTTAATATTTTTGTACACAGCACTTTAAAGCTTCCACATTTCAAGGCTTGGGATTTTGAAGGCTGGTTCTTCAATGTTCGTGCTTTATGGTTGAAAATGTTTTTTTTTTACTCAGAGAAATCTGCTTATTCTTAAGGCTATGCTTGTTACAGAATGAGGTTAGTTGTGGCTGCATTTTATTGTTATGGTGAGCATTAACCATGCTCGCTCTGTGAAAAAACTTTGTAAAAACTTTAATGGCATTATGTATAGAATAGAAAACACTTGGGAAAGTACTTTAGTACATATATAGTTTTATAATGATTGAAACCTGAAATTTAAGCAGTTCATTCTACAGATAGCAGTGTAAAGAACGCAACAAAAACAATGTAAATCATGATCTGAAAATTTCAAAGATAATTAGTTGAAAAACCGTTAACAATGTATAATATAATGCTAAATGCACTGACTTTTGTCATATAAAATTCTTTGTTTTAGCTACTTCTTAACATTTGTTACTGAGAATGGGCTGCTTTGAACTGTTTATAGTAAATTTCAAATATATCTTTAAGATTGGAAAATTTGTTGGGAAAATCTTTCTTCCTAATATTTTTTGTACTCACAAGAACTAGATGCAACCTCTATTGTTTTACGCTTAATCTTAATTTTTAAAATATTATAAATTGCTTTCAAAGCAGAAGAGTCACACTACAAGTCTAAAGTCATTTCTTTGATTAGTTTCAAAAATTTGTCTATAAAAATATGTTATATGAAAAAGACTTTTAATTAGGTATGACCATTGTATTATTGCTTCTCACTTGATAAATATAAGTTATTGAATTAAATTCATTTTAATTTATGCAAAAGTACTATATATTGTACTCGGTGCTTTAACTATACGGACTGAAGACCCTATATGGTCCACAGGCCTATAAACTTTTATTAGAATGGTCTTTTACTTACAAACATCGACTTAATCTGTCGATAATAGTCATTCCTGTGATAGATCAGTGCCATAACTTCATAATTTGCCCTAAAATGAATTTCTGATGGGAATCGTATAAATATTGTAATTACTAATGAGACTGAATATCTTTTGTTGTTGATGAAAAAATAAAATTTTTAAGATTAATTATTCGTTTTTCAGATGTTTTTCTTGTCTAACTGATGAAGATTTCATTTTTAACTTTAACAATCAATAGTGATTGGTTACAATAATGTGCAAAATAAAAATAAAAAGTTGACTTTTTTTCTTCTCACAACATAAAAGTATCAGATAACAAATTCAGTAAATAAGAATACTATGGTCATTAAAAGTAGTTATTTCATATCTTAAAACCTGACACCACCACCCAACAATCGAATACCTCTCCTGTCACACTACTAATTTATTTTTTGTCTTTCATAATACGTTCAAGGCATCAAAGGACATCCATCTTTTTTTTTTTAGAGGACAAGTAATTTTTCAGGCAAGTTTCGAATATTTGTTATAAAGTAAAACAGGGTCATTAACAAATTTAAAATGAGTTGTACAAATCTGAACATTTAGGTTTCTTTTATATTCAGCATATGTATAATTACAAGATACATTAATATCAGAACCATTGAACAATTGCACAATAATATTGTATTTGATTATTTTGTTACTAAGAGAGCAGATAGTTCTCGGCAACTGTAGTGAATCAGTTAAATATAAATATAATTTATCTTTGTATTTTGCTGGTTTAAGAATGGCTCTCAAGACAAGTTTTTATAAGCCAACAATATTTTAAGAAAACAGTGAAATTCAAACTTTTTATTGATGCATGGTAATGAGAGTACGTTTTTCGATAAAAAGTGGGACTAATAAATTAGAAACAACAATGTTAGTCGCAGGCTTATTCAACCACTTCACTCAACTCTCTTTCATTGTAACTTTGCTTTTATTAGTAATTCATTTTCAATATTTTTTTACTTCATTACTTAGTAATTGTCAATCTTCAATATTGTTTTTAGACAAAGGAATTTACTATTTTCTTCCCATATAAAGAATTTTTTTTAATTAAATTTTCGATACCTAAACAAATGTTTAACTGGTTAATACTTAGAGAAAGAGATCGAGTACATCCATGTTGCAATACAAAAATCAATCATTTCAAGGTAACTATCGACTACAGCATAAAAATAGGAGGAAAATATAAATTTTACATTTAAGATTAAACTTGCTTTAGTTTTATTTAAACAAAATGTAACTCTTTTACACGAGCATGTACATATTTATTTTCATTCACATTTTCCAGACAAAACTTCTTCTTTATACATTGGTCTGTAGTGCCACAAAGTTAGTTAACACTTCAAAATAATATAATTTTTTTTTTCAAATATGGAGTAAATATCTACACACAAATAATATTACACCATAACATTTTTTATGCTGTGTTTAAAAATGAAAAATGTTACATTAAGTTAATTATTGAATGATCTCTAGTCTGTTATGTAGTTACAAATTTTAAGGCCAGTAAATAAGTAAGGAAACGAAGATTAAAAACATGAAAGTTATAGCAGTGTATATTTGTAAATACTTATAATGAATGCAGCCTAATTTATAAAGTTGTACTCACTTACTTTCTTGTATCCTCCGTAATAATGATTTATAATTTAAAACTAAAAAAATTTGTACATTGAAAGATATTGGAAAGTGAAGGCACTAATAATTTTTGATCCTCGGATCAATTAATATTCATTAATAAAAATAGAAAAAAAAACTCCCACTGCAACAAAAAGGGTCTTGGGTTCTGCCCTTAGTGTGGATACTTTTTTTTTGCCAACAGTTCTACAAGGCAATAATTTGACCAGAATCACGCTCAATTGGGAGGTTTTCCCCCAATTAGTAGCACCCTTGCTTTAAAGAGGGTGAGATCCCAGGGGGTATACCAGTCCCAGAGATGGTCCATAGTTGATATAAGATAATAAATATTTATCTACTACAGGTAGGCATTAACCCAGAGCCAGGAGAAAGAAGCACAATGCTGTACCCACTCAGCTACCCTCTTCCCTTTTATCTAAAAGAAGTTTAATTTTTTTTTTAATTTAAAATAACCAAAATCATTCGGGTCTGTAAAAAATATCTCAATCTCCTCACCAATTTTCATCCACTATTTTTCTCTAACTCTTCAACTCTATATTTCTGGTAGCTTCAGAATCTAAAATTAATGACAATTTTCTATGATTAGTTTTATTAATATATCATTAAGAAGTAATTCTCAGATCATAAAAATTCACTGGTCAATACATACAAAAGTATCTAAACACGTTTAACTGTCATGGCTGTTTCTAAAGCTGTCAAATAGGAAATTGAGAATAATGATTTATTAAATATAATAATTTTAGATTTTATATTATAATGTTGACTAGTATATGGAAGATATATTTTTAACAGTAATTCAAATGATATATTAAAAAGACATACTGGTTGGCTTCTCAGACTGCTTTTATTCTTATACTAAATGAAGTATAAGAATTAAGATTTATAGAAGCCATAATCGGATAGTTTAGAAAGAAAAACAACTTATAAATAGAGGGAAAACATTTATACATATATATCTAAAGTAAAAATTAAAATATTTTTGAAACACTGTCTTTATATTTGTAATGTAATATATCTAATTATAATATAATGTATATTATATTATTGGAAAAACAATTCCACTATTTTCAAAACAATGGAGGTTGCATCAATATATCATTGTGGAAAAATTGTTGGAGTTTACCATGTAAGCTTGCATTAGAGTCATTTAACTTAAAATATCCGATTTTCTATCTTCAGATTAATTTTGGGTATTTAAAAGTGTTTTTAATTTTATTTAGTTCTGCTTTATTAGTACTACAAATCTATACTTCCTGAAAATCTTAATCAAACTGTATGACTTTGTATTATACTTGGTTTGAAAGAAAAATGAATAAATAGAGGTGAAATTCCAGAAGTGTTTTTCCCCTATCCATTTTTCAAAATATGTATATAATATATTTTTCTGAAAAATGATTCTGAAGGGAAAAATTTAAGCTGTTAAACTGTTAATATTTAATGCTTATTAAAATTTTGGATAAAGACGTAAATTCTTTTTGTCAATATCCATTTTTAAAGTTTGATTAATAACTCTTATAACTCGCTACCAACTCAGATTACCCAAAACTAGTTTCTTCAAAAATAATATAAGCTACCAATTTATCTATTTTGAGTTTTGGAAACAGAGAAAATTCTAAATCGAATATTTGAAGTGAAATGACCCATTAGCTTTTTGTGGACATACATTGTTCCACACAAAATAAAATATACATTGTTGTTGTCTACAAAATTTGTATGAGTTTACTCACTTGCCTGTTGTAACTGTCTTTTGAAATTTAATAAAAATAAGTGATAAAAAAAACAAAAACAATTTTGCTGTAATAATGTATATTCATTCATTAGTAAAGATGATATTGCTTACTGATGATGATATTAAACAGTTACTAAGTATCGATAAATATTGGTTATCAGATCTTTAAGATATTTTATATTGAATAGGTAGCATACATTGAATAGCATTACAAGATTTGTTGTAGGTTAACAATTTTTTACAACTTCAGTAGTTTTGCGTTCCTAGAAGTTCCCAGTCGAGCTTGTCCCCCTCTCCAAGTCCCCTCACTGCCTTAGACCCCTCCGAATACTCCAATCATCACTTCTTGGGTCACCCTATTCCATCTTTCTGTGTGGCAACAGTCAAAGACAGTTTTAAACAATTGTTCCTCTGACATTCTCTTTAAGTGGCCATACCATTTCAGTCATTTTGTCTCAATTGTGTTGAGGATTGTTTTTGCCCACTCTAACAGTTGCTTGATCATATTGTTAAGGATGTGTTGGAGTCTGATAATGGAATTTCTCAAGAAGTCTATCTCCATGGCCAACAACTTTCTGTTCCCTTTTTTCATAAATGTTTCTGATTCGTAAAGGGTAAAACATTCTATGAATGAGTGAAAAAGCATTTTTTTGTTTTGAGGTTAATTTGTTTACTCCACAGAACAGATTTTAGACACCTAATTGTCTTTCTCCCTCTTATGATTTGCACTAGATTTGTATCAGACATATTTTCAAAATAGTATTATAATCAAACTTGAACTCAATTTTAAATAATTCATTAAATTACTTTTAATCACTTACAAAACTTGTTTTATATGTAGAACTTGTACTGTCTAATTGTCAGCATTTAATACAATTGAATGTACACGTTTCATTGAATCAGATCTCAATAACATATGTAGACAAAACAGCAAATGAGTAAACTCAATCCAATTGCATGTTCTTTTAGAAATTTGGTAGTTTCTATGATAACATTTCTGTACTTGAGATATTGGTGTTAATTGTTATTACAATTAATTATAGTTGTTTATTCTTGAATCTCATCTGATATGCTCATCCATTTGAAATACTCTAGTTTCTAGCTAAGAGTTTTCATATATTTGTAGACATAAGGATGTGTACTAATAGTGGAGGAGCATCAAACACTGAATTATGTGTGTAAATTTTTTAAACTTTGAGTCTTTCAGGACAACTGTTCATAGATATTTTAAACCCTACATGTAAATAAGAAAGAGCCCAATGGAAATGTGTCTGGCATACAATTCCAAAGGTGTTGTTGCATTGTCTTTTGATATAACAATATCAGAAGGGGAACTGACCTTTTGTATCGTCCCTCTCAGTTGTATCAACAGTTGTTGTAGGTGATCAGATGGATATAAATCACCTGACAAATTGTAAAACTATTTAATATATTTAATATTTGTTTAGTGGAATGAGGAATACAAAAAGGAAAAAAAATTAAAGTTGACTAAAAAAAAAAAAAATAATGGATTAGTTTGTAAGATAAATTGAACATTATAAAACATATATTTTGTAATAGAAGATAATTTTTTTATTTGTATTGATTTATTAATTTTTTTATATAAGTTTGTTTATTTGAACAAAATGTTATTTGGTTGAAGATACGACTTATTAAAGAAAGTTTTCAGGCAACTTATGCTATTTGTTCGACTATTTTTATATGATGTTATTTCTTAAGTAAATGACTGTATATTTGAATGATAAATGAAGAAGGCAATAAATGAAAATTAAATTTAGTTCTCAATATTTATTTTATGCACCTTTACACAATCCTGCATTAAAATACTCATAATAATAAAACTTGATTCCAAATGAATAAATAAAATTAATGAAAATTAATTATTGATAATTTAATCAGGGTTAATGCTATGGTTTATTGCATTTATTGCATAGGGTCCTTTCTTAATGTTGGCATTTGAGATGTCTAGTAAAACAGGGACGGCGATGTCAGAGATATCCCAGTATCACTGTCCCAGATAGTGGGGACAAAAATCAGAGATATTCCAGAATCACTATCCCAGAGAGTGGGGACAGAGATGTCAGATATATCCCAGTATAATTGTTTCCGGGAATGGTGACAGAGATGTCCCAGGGAGTAGGGACAGAGATGCCAGAGTATCCCAAGTACAGCAACCCTAGGGAGTGGGGAAGAGATGTGCACTTACAACATTCTTATCCCCTTTAATCCCATAACACGTGATCTCTCTTCTCTTAATGAGAATTTTGAAACATAAAAATACTTTTAAAAATTCCATATTAAGTATGAGGAAATTTTTATTAATATAAAAAGTTATGCAACAACTAAAGAATTACTTCAAATACAAAAGATTGTTTAAGTTAATATAAAACATTTTAACACTAGAGTGGGGAAAACTCCATAATCTACTTTTAGCAGCTAACTAAACTTAGACTCCTATCTATTATTGAGAGTAGTACCAGAAATATTAGTGTAAACTTCTCCAATACAAGATTTTTATTTAATACAGTAGGTAGATAAGAATGTAAAACATATAATAAAACAACAAACCACATTATACTTTATAATTACCTGTTTAGGAATAAGGAAAGGGTTGGTAACATTCATTAACTTTTACAAACTTGGAGTTCTTAACAAATCACTATTGACAAAGTATTCTCAAAATTCTGTTTGTATGTTGATGACTTCCATGTTTACATGTCTGATGAGCATAAGATGAAGGGAAGAGGCTAATGAATTGTTTCATGCAACTTATTCCAAGATTCCCAGGCATTATCATGTCTATTGTTGTTAGGAATGGAGGTAGCTTAACCAAAGGGTTTTGTGGTTTCCACTATCTACTCTCTAATTACGACATAAACAACCCATTGATTTATATACTCCCTTCTGAAGAACAACTTCCTTCAGCAAATCTTGCATTATTAGAACTTCGTCTTTCCCCATTTTTTAAGAAATAAAAATAAAAATAATTCTTTACCCATCTCTTTTTATAAATCCACTATATTTTTCCTTCAAAAAGCCCCTTATTTCTCAGCCTACTCCAAATCAAACCATCATACTAATGTTCAAAATAATAGCAAATGCAGCTAAATAATCAGAAAAGAAGATCACTGTGGTTATAAGCATTAACAAATGCACATGAAGTCTGAAGATTGAATTACGTCATGAGTTCTTTGTTCCTGAATAAAGTTACAGAAATTTAATATAAATATAAGATACAACCTAAAACCTTTATATTTCGCAACTTAGATGGTATCAGTCATAAAAACATCTTACCTTCACTCGAATCTCTGAATTGGAGCAAAATCTATTCCTATCCTACTATTGATTCCACGGTTGACACACTCTAATTACCATCTTATTAGTATCCTCCTCTCAAAACTTCAACCTTCTGTCAACTGCCTCCTCCCTGAATGTGTCAAAACATTGAAGACCTACAAAGGAACCGCGATGCAGCCTGCAAATGCTTTAGACAGACAAAACTGACTGATGATTATGAAATGTTTAGGGCTCTCTGTAATTTGAGACAATCCACAATAAGGCAGGTAAAATCCAAATACTTTCATGAAGCCCTTTCCACGGCACCCGATCCTAAATCCAAATGACAAAGCCTTCGGAAACTCTCACTTTGTAAATCCCCTTCCCCTCTAGTCTTTTCGGATTCAGCAGATGAATCTAACAGTTTTTGTCTATCTACTTTAACAACTCACGAACTACTTCTCCTAATTTTTAATTAGTACCACCATTCAACCAGAACAACTTTTATTTATCAGTCATATCACCCACTGTCCTTATTTCCACCCTAATGAAAACCAACTCTAATTCCATAGGTTCTGATAAAAGTAATAGTCCATCCCATAAACAAAAGCTCCAATCCTTCAAGCCCAATCCTTCCACCCTATCTCAATACTCTCTAATCTTTACAAACCTCTCAAAAAAATGCTTCAATCCCAAATGAAAAATTTTCTAGAACAGTATGAACTCCTCGATCAACTTGAATCTGGGTTCCATCATGGTTTCTCCACACAAGCTGTCCTTGTTAAAATCAACACTCACATACTCATACACACCATCATGGACGAAAAAAAAAGCTTACAGTACTAATACTGCTCGACTTTTCTAAAGCTTTCAATTCGCTGAATCCATTTCATCCTTTTCTTTAAATTAAAATCTCTATCCGTTTCCAACGTTTCCTTACTCAGGGTCCAAGCTTTCCTCCCAGATAAAACTCAAGCTGTTTCCATCCTGAATCAACCCCTTTCCTCTTTCTTTCTGCTGAGCACAGAGTTCTAGTATTAACCCAATTCTTTTCATACATTAATGACCTTTCGAAATCAATCCACCACTGTTCCCACCATCTATACGACGAGGACTCCCTAATCTATTAGACCTTTCCTCCTTCTGAGATATTAGCAGCATTTGCCGAGCATTGCCAATATTCAGGGTGATCTAGATAGGATCAGTGTCTGGGTCAACCTGAATAAACTGAAGTTAAATGCAGCGAAAACTCCGGTCATTCTAATTGGTGCTAACACCCTTTTTAAATCTATCCACTCTCTCCCCCAATTAATCTTAAATGATCACCCTATTTTAGACCAATTCCATCCCTGGAAACCCCACATCACCCAAATCTTTTCAAATGAGCTTGAGGATAGATAGAGGTGAATTATGACTGCTCACTAGAGTGTTTCTTCGATGCCCTGAGGAAGGCTCATGTCCCCCACCTCTATGATGAGTTAAAGACCACTAAATTCATAAAGCGGTGAACCAAAACATTTGAGCATTCCTTTCTCACCCATTTCACACTTTGGAACTCACTCCCACCTAATATCTGTCATGCATCTTCCTAATCCACATTCAAATCTAAGCTTTTCCTACATCTCCTAAATTCCTAAATTCTCTAATCAGTAATAATTAATAGCTCATATTCATCAGTAGTGGTAGATAAATCACTGCTTCCATGAAATATATCTACATTGCTCCTAAATGTGATCAACTCTTCAACAACTATCACATCCAATATTTCTCTTAATTTGGGGCCAAATTCCAAAAATCTATAATTCTGTTTAACATTAAAGCATCTAATTTGTAGAGTTTTGACATATATGTCCCATACAAACTATGTTTGTAAAGTGGCTTATTATAATTAAAGAGATAAATCACTGAAAAATTCAGAACAAACAATTAAAAAAAAAAAAAAAGACTGCTGAGTAATACCATTTATTCAAACATCAAAAATAGGTCGAATATCTAATATTTACCAGTTGAAAGTAGCACCAATACTAAACCACTTGTTCCCAAGGAAAATATATAATTTATTGAGGGAGAAAATGTTTTCAAAGCATAAAAACTTATAAATATGACAAGAGCTAAAAACAGAGCATTGTTATAGAAAATTGAAAAGATCGTAGCTTCATAGTCTGCAACCTCATTTTTTCCCCATAATATCCTTTCTTCCTTCAACTTTTTACTCATCCTTTTACGATTAATATCACCAGGTATAGCTCCTTCTTTTTTTATCGCTATATGATCATAATAATAATAATGATAAGCAATCTTGGGCTTGAGGGTAAATTTTGTGTTTTTATAAGCAAAAGCCACTAAATATGTACTCAAGAGAGTAACTACAATAAATGCCAATGTAGAGCTATAAATATCGATCATTAGCATTCTCCAGAAAAGCCAAATAGGAATTGTAGAAACTAAAAAGGCATTTCCATAAAAAAGTGCACAGGATTTCGTAGAAATGTTCATGTTAAAATCTTGCAACAAAAGTTCTTCTTCTTCAGTGAAAAGAGATTTCGACTTAATAGCCATGATGCGTATAATTAGATAAACTATTTGTTCTCACAACTAAAGTGCAGTATCAAGTAACCTACGAATTTACAACCCGAATTAAAGCCTCACATCACAAGAACGAATGAATCACATTTACCTTCACTGAATACTTAAAAAATGATTACATATCAGTACTTCCAACCTAGTATTTTAAATTTCCCTTCTGGATGGTCAGATTTTCCAAACCAGAGGATATAAATCCCCCTTAATATTTATCCTTCCCTTAACAATTACGAAACACTAATCATCTACATTATATTACGTAAACGTTAGCTATATTTTTATCTTAAATGTAATATTGAAATTCTAATTAAAATAATTGGGTTACTCAGTTATTACAGCCACCCTCAGTTTATATAATGGCATTATAATTTAAATTTAGTCCTTGTGTTATTGAATTCAAATACATTAGTGAGAAAAATGAACAGATTTTAGATGAGTTTTCTAAAGAAACTTTGACTATAAAAATTAGTAGTCAAGAAGAATTGGACTGACCATGGCAACACTGCCTGCAACTGCAATTTTTAGTTAATTACTTTCCATCAATGCCTAAACCAAGGGTTCCCAACACGGACTCTGATGAGTACTTGTCTCTGGTCCTAATGCATCAAACCTTGGATCAACTATAATTATAAGATGCTAATTAGAAACCAAGACAAGTTAGCCCTAAAATTATTACCTCTCTACTGTCTCCAATTTGGTTTGATTTCTATTAGCAATTTAAAACAAACATTTCACCATGACAAATAGAATATTTTGAGAGAAACGATAAGTTTATTTGGTTATTTATGTTTTCAGTTATTTTCAGGAGAAATCGCACAACTATTTAATGAGATTTTCTTTTAGTATGTAAGATAAATGTATAACTCAAATAGTCGATCATGCAATTTATTTCTTTAGTTATTTTTTTCAGTAGGGCATCCTTACTCGAAGATGCTAAAAAGAAACCAAGAGAAGTTAGTCCTAAAATTATTAAGTCTCTACTATTTCCACAATGACAGAAAAAAGTCATTTAGGTTAACCGCAATGTGTAAATAGTTGTTTATGCTTTAAGTTATTATTGGGGTTTACTTTTAGTTGTATTAAGTATATAATAGATCACACAATTCATCTTACTCTAAGATGCTAATTAGAAAGCAAGACAAGTTAGCCATAAAATTGTTACCTCTCTACTATGCCCAACTTGCTTTGATTTCCATTAGCGACTTATAATATGATAAGATGTAATTAGTTGGGGGTGCAGTCAAGAAAACACAGCAAAATAAGTGAAACTATTGTATTTTATGTGCCGACGTTTCGACCTACTGTGTAGGCCATCTTCAGGGCTATGAGAAAACAGACAAAAACAGAATAGACTGTAAAAATACATAAGATAGAGATACAGAAAATATAACAAAATGTAGAGATATAGAAAAATTGAGCGAAAAAAAAAAGTGAAGGATATATAATGAAAAGATATATGAATAAAGATGATTACATAGCAGATCTATAGAAAGGTGATAATGCAAAACAAAATACAAAGAGAGAAATGAAGTTAAACAGAAAAAAAAATGAAAAAGATATAAATATAATGAGTATGGAAAACTTAGTATAATAAAGATAGAAATGTATTGCAGAGAAAACAATAGTATGAAAATAGACTCCTGGGGAGTACCATAAGTGAAATGAAAGAACATGAATTAAAAATTATGATACCTAAGAATAAATAGAGAAGAATATTGTAGAAAGTAAAGAATAGGAATCTGATGTATGACAGGCAGAGAAGTGAAATATAAATATAAATTTAAAATATAAGTATCAGATGTTATATAAAGGTATACAATAGGAATGATGTTATATTATATAAATAAAGATGTAAGTATAAAAGAAACTATAGATGAGAGATATAAGATATCAGTAAGTGAATGGAGATATATTATAAAAAATAATGATGTTCCATGAACATGAACTCTTTGATTAAACTATGATGGATGCTAAAGTGATGATGGGAGAAATAGGTGTGAAGGAAGGAGATGGAGAAAGATGAAGAGAAGATATAAATAATATGAAACTGTACGAACCCAATAGGAGTGGCTGCTCGGTGCAGAAGGTAACTGACAAGAAAAATACGTTATAACGACGGAAGCGCTGTCAGCGATCTCTGACGGTCAAAGATGTAACGAAAAATAAAAAAATTCAAAAAATATAAATAAAAACGTAGGGAAAGGGCAATATGGGTGAAAATGGGGACGCGTAAATCATGTAAAAAATAAATAAAAAATAAATTAAAGTAATGAAAAAGGGGCAGCAAAGAAATAAATGACTAAAAAAAGAAAAAATAGAAAGATACTGACCGTAAAAGGAGAGAAATAATAAGAATGCAATAGAATGAAAGAGGGACGAAGTAACAAAAATATTTTAATTTGAAACTACGGTGTTTTTAGTAAATTAAAAATTTGGGAATAAATTGAGGATAGGTGATGTGAGTCGGACTTGAGGTTGACGGTGGAGGAGTCGAGATTGATGTGGATGGTTTCCGAGAGAATGCGTTTTCATTGTTGGGAACGGAAGCTAGGATAGACGTATTATCTAAGTTGAAAATGTGGTTTAAAGATAGGGCATGATCAGAGAGTTTAGATGCGGTTGGGTTATTGGATGAAATGGAATATTTATGTTGGGAAATACGATCTTTAAGTAAGTTTTTAGTTTCGCCGATGTAGGAAGAGTTGCAATTAGGAGTGGAGCAAGGGATACGGTAGACAACTTGTGAGCGTTGTATAACGGGAATGGGATCTTTGACACGGGTATAGATTTTGGAAAGTTTGTTATGGGATTTGAAGGCTAAACGTAAATTGGGGATCGAGGAACGTAGGGATTTTTGAGTATTATTTGAGAGGGAGGGTATATATGGCAAGGATCTGTATACAGGGATAGAGGGAGGGTGTGGAGACCGGGTGGGGTTGGGTTTTTTTTTATAGTCTTGGATGAATTTATTAATAATATGGAGAGGAAAATTGTTTTTTAAAAGGATATTTTGGATGCGGTGGGTGTTGGTTTTATGGAAGCAAGGGTCAGAGAGGGATAGGCCACGGTGGATAATATTTTTGGCGACGTTAATTTTTAATTGGCGACTTATAATATGATCACCCACAATGACTGTGGGAATTTTTAATCCCACTCATGTGTGGGAAACTTTCCCTACTATTGTCTAACCTGGGAGATAACCAGTTGTATGTTTGTAAACTCACTACTCTTCTACAGTTGTTGTTTTAAGCTAATAAAAACCTTTCTAAGGGTAAATCATTCATCCTTCATTTTCATCACAATGACACATTATTGCTTTGGGGGGAATTAAAATGTTGATTAAATATTTATTTATTAAGATATCATTAGCATTAACACTTATTTGTGTTAGTTAAATTATAAATTGCTCAATTTAATTTTTGTTACACATTGAGGAAGCTTTATTCTAAGATACTAATTAGAAACCAGAACAAGTTAGCCATAAAATTGCTACTCCTCGACTAAGTCCAACTTGCTTTGACTTCCAACAACAGCTTAAAATATGAGCTTACATGCCATAAGAAAGTACAAATGTGCTGTTTTTAATATTCATTTTAACATCCTTTTATGATCCTTCATCCATAACTTCTTCTTAGGGCATTAGTAAAATTTTAATTAATTATTTATGCTACAAGTTATTAGGATTTAAGTTAAAATTGTTTTAGGGTCTAAATTGTTTAATTAGAATTTTATGGAGCCTTGCTCATATTCCTATCTATTTTTTTGTATTTAACATACTAGGTTATTACCAATGTATAAACATATCATAGTACCAATGTACAAACCTTGTCTTTTTAAAATTCATTTTATCATCCTTATATGATCTTCCGTCCTCAGCATCTTAGAGCATGTAGCAAAAAATTCCTTGAGTTAAAGTGTAAAATGTGTAATGTTGACTATTCAAATCTTGTAACACAAAAAGTGTATATTTCAACGCATTTCATTTTAAAAAACCCTAATTTTTAAGATTAATATTAATTTTTTGGGGGGAAACAAAATGTTTAAAAAGTTATTGAGATATTATTAGGATTAATGTTTAGTTGTATTAGTTAAATGATAGATTGAATTAAATTATTTCTGTACATTAGGACAGCCTTATTCTAAGGTGCTGATAAGAAAGCAAGACAAGTTAGCCATAAAATTGTTACCTCTTTACTATACCCAACTTCCTTTGATTTCCATTACCGACTTAAAATAAGTCCACCCACAATGACTCATTATTGCTTTTGGGGGGTATTAAAATGTTTAATTGAACCAAAACGTTCAACTGTTTCTTTATGTTATAAGTTATTATTAGGTTTTCCATTTAGTTTATTAGTTAAATAATCAATATCACTATTTAATTTTTCTTGTTCATTAAGGATGACTTATTAGATGATGCAAATTATAGACGATAACAAGTTAGCCATTAAAATTTTACCTCTCTACTATGTTCAACTTGCTTCGGCTTCAATTAGCAACCTATAATAAGACCCTCCACAATGACAGAGAAGTGCTTTAGGGGAACCGAAAAGTTAAACTAATACTTTATGTTACAAGTTATTATTAGTTTTTCCGTTTAGTTTATTAGTCAAATAATCAATATCGCTATTTAATTTTTCTTGTACATTAAGGATGCCTTATTAGATGATGCAAATTAGAGACCAAGACAAGTTAGCCATTAAAATTTGTATCTCTCAACTATGTAGAGTGCATCTTCCTCGGAAATGTGGTGATAGAGCATATAGATTATGAAGGAAAGGAATTTTCACTAGTATATCGTCGCTGTCAAAACAATACCAACTATCTACAAGTTTTTATGAAAATGAGTTAGTAAGGGTAACGTATTCTACAGGTTGAATTACACACTAAGGAAGGCATATATTAAGGTCAGCAATATGACAGAGTATGATTTTTGATACTTCTCTTCAATAGTTCTGAAAAAATTGCGAATTTGTTCTGAAAAAAAGTCTACAGTCGGTGCGGTTTTCTTTCTCTCCTGTAAAATAACCAAAACTGTACATAGGCGGTATTGACAGAGACAATATGTTATTCGGATCTTATTATGATTTAAGATTTCTGCAGCTAAGCTGTTATTGAATTAAGTGTTATAGAGACAAGTGAATAGATGTGATGACAAAAATACTCAGAATGAATTCAGGGATGATCAAAATGTATGTTTTAATTAAAACTATAAAGATTCAAGTAGAAAAAAATATTAGAATTGTAAATTAATTAAAGCCGTTGAAAAGATAAAGATTCAAAAAACAAATACTATCAAATATATACAGGCATGGTATGTACCTGATTGTTGGAAAAAATATATAAGCATAAATGGTTGTTATGGCCAATAACTGAAGGGTTTATTTCTGAAAGTAAGCAATTCCCATTTTTTAATAATTCTCACATTTTTCAGTTTTTTTATTCAGTTGTCAATTGAAGAGTTATGAATTTCTGGAACCAAAAGAAAGATTTTTTTGGCCCTTCTCCAACAAACCCCTCGATTTCTGCTTTAATGAAAAAAAACTTTACTAAACAAACTAAGTGGAATTCTCATGGAAATGGGAGTGGATATTTCAAATTTTATTTTAAGGAAGGTGGTAAGTGAAAGTTGTATTTTACACACCAATTATGTTACACCCAGGAAAAATGGGAGGTGGCCAAGCTTAAATTCATAATCAATTGCAAAAAAACAAATGAGCAAATTTTACAATTTCCCGAAAACCTTTGTAAAATTACCATTAAGTCTAAACAAGTTCTCAAAGTAAAACACTGTATAAATGTTAAAATCATTTATTTATATTAAAAATATAAGTTATTTTAATTTTAGCATACTACTAATTAGGAAACTAACATTTCTTCAATATTGAAATTTCTAAGTTTCTGTAAACCGAATAAATTGCATTTAAAAATTCTTCCTTGTCAAGAATTGGTGTAGAAGTTGTTTGTTCTTCCTCAAAACAATTATAATCTGTTTCACATTTTAAAGAATTTGGATTGAAATAACCTTCATTACACAATTTTGAGACTCTTGTTCCATTCCTGCACTGAAAGTAAGTTTCACAATCATTGGGTGAGCAACAGTATTCCTGACATTCTATTGTTGAGCATAAATTTAAGCAATCGTGTAAGTAACATTGGTAGTTTGGTTCACATGTATAAGTTGCTGGATTATAGCCAGTGTTTACAGGACACTGTTGTATGTTGTAACGACCTTCATTACAAGAAAAGAAATATTTGCAGTTAAAAGGGTGAGGATAACAGCAAGAGTTGCAATCTGTACAGCTTGTACACAGTGGTTTACAATCCAATGAACATTGCGGACCTCGACAATTGAGAAGGCATAAGGTCTCCAGTAATAAACCTGAAAAATTTTACATAATATTCAAGAATTTTATTTTTACAGATACATTTATGGGATGCAATAAATAATTACACTGTTCTGCATCAAAATTCTCCCTTCAACAAAAATGTGGTTTCATTAAGTTTTGAAGTGTGTTGAACACGAATCCAATGTCAGAAAATCTCCATCAGGCACCATTTTTTGTCAAATCTGTGTTTTAGGTCGAAAAATGAGGTGTTTTTAGATATTTTTAAAATTTTTTGATCCCTGAAAACTTAAACAAAAAATTAAAAAACCTATTTAATTTTGAAGCTTTTATAATTTATTACATAATGAAAAAATTGGGAGAGCATAAGTATTAGGCTTCAGGAATTTTGGGCTAACATTCACAAAAGAAGGGACTGTTGCCTACTGATGGGCTTCCCCCCAGGTACCTGCCTCAGGCCCTCCTCCTAAACTTAACTGTTCCCCCACCCTCTATATATTGTTCAGCCATCTGGCTGTTACTCGCAACCAAATCTACAGTCTTATTTGAACGTCGATACGGACCAAAACTTTTTTAGTTTCAAATCTAATATGCCGCGACAGCTTAAAAACGATCCTGACTGTTTCTGTTATTTTTGTGGCGAAGTGACATTCAAGTGTAATCGGATATCAATGACTCCATTGATAAAGAAGGCCTTTGAGTTATACTATGGATGCCAAGTAAGTGATCAGGATAAAACGTGGGGACCTAAAATTCAGATGAACACGGAAACGGTTTCATCAAGACATAGCCCAGATGGAAAAGAGGTAAAGCGGTAAAAGCAATGAGAAGATGCTTGCGGACTTCTGTTTGACACTACAACGGGAGACAGGTGATGAAGAGTACAAAAGGAAAAAAGATATACATTAATTGAGTACAGTATTAAATAATTTATTATTTTAAATAATATTGATTTTCACAAAAAAAGTTTATTAAATTTATGAAAAAATTGTTTTGTTTTTTTCAAAAACAACCTCCAATCTCTAAAAAATGGTGCTTGGTAGAATTTTTTTTTACTTCAGATTCGATTTCAGCACGCATGAAAATATAAAAATCAGGAACAACTTCTCAAGGGAGCGAAACTTTTTTTTTTTTTTTGAGAACAGTGTTATTAAATCTAATATCATTCTTTCGATCTCCACAACTTTTAAGAATATTTGCAATGTATTCATCGCATGAGGAAGTTTAGATGCTTCAGAATTTTTTCAATAAGCATAAATGGTTTTTCTCAATTTGTTTTGACATGTTATAAATCATGAAGAAAAGATTTTAACAGTTTTCTTTGGTTGAGATCTTAATTATTTTTTCCAGATCTTTTTACTTAGCTCTACAATTTAGAAATATTTATATTCACATCTAAAAAGTACAATAAGTATTTAGCCGCTTTTTAAGTTGACAAATTAAATTTTAATCGAGAAGGGAGATTTCGTAACAATAATTTGATAAGAGAAAATTCATGTTTTGATGAAACTAAATAAACTTTTCCGAGATGCTGAATCTGTTAGGAAATATCATTTGTTAAAAGTATATATACAAAGCTCCTTAATCAATTCCAGGAGAATGGGCACTTAGGACTGAATTACACTTGTTTGTGAGCATAAAATAAAAATATAACATATGCATGTTCAATACTTACTCATGCTTTATTGCCACTAAGTAAACAAGGATTTGGTTCTACTTTTATTTTAGCTATATCTTGTTTGTATAGTGATAATTTTCATGTCTCCTGGAAGATAATTAGTAGTAACAATATTTATCTGCACAGGAACTAAGGAATAACTAACACTAATGAGCACCACTTTCTCTTTCTAACAGAGGTAATTACTTTATAATTTAATTATATGTGTACATAATAATTAATATTTTTTTAGTTTCCATACTGAAAATAGCTGATGTTCGTTAGGTAAGATTAAAGAATAAAATTGACAGAATTCTTTCTTAAATTTTAATATATGCACAATTACAACAACTAGAACAAGACATAACACAAATAGATATTAAACTTAATGCAATTCAAATATATGGATTTAATTCTGAATTGTTTATAAAATACCTACGTTGTTGAACATAAGAAAATCAATAGTCTAAATGTTCATATTGCTAGTAAAATCTTTATTGTCCTTTGATTGGTTCCTTTTTGTTTTCCCCTTGCGTGTGGTTTGATACATTCCCCGCTAATGTCCAACAGTAATCTGCAAGCATGGTCCCTTTGAGTTGAGTCACAAAAAGTTTTATATTTTCATTCGTTTCCCTTTTAACATTTTCCTAAAATAAAAGTTACCATGAACTTTACTATGAAAAAGTGAGTGTAATTATGGGAAATGTGTATACTTCGGTGATCATTTCATCTAGAAATGTCCGTTTCAACATATATCTTCTATACTTCAAAATGTCAGTTGAAACTTTTATTTCTTAATGAAATGATTGCCGAAATCTACTCCTTACCCTTGATTACATTCTCTTTTCCATACTAAAGCTCACGATAACTTGCATTTTTGGAAAATATTAAAAGCAAATAAACAGTTAGGACTTGTTGTAACTCAACTGACAACCTACAGAACAGATACCCATACTTTTATTTCATCCTAAGAATTCCTATCACAATGGTCCCATTAACATAAATAAAAAAAGCAGTGCTTTCTAAAACCTACCTGCTATAACTTTAAATTTTCCACAGATATATTCTATATATTTGATATCACCCAAAAGCCATTTCATATCTACAGCATGTCCTAAAGGAATAGAAAGCAATATACTTATTATCAATATGATGTAAAGAACTTTTCAAGCTCACTTATTGATGAGCCATTGAAAAATCTCCATTCTTCAAGCTCTATTAGTCAAAGAGAAAAATGGACATAATAAAACAAAAATACTTTTGATATATTATTTATGAGACTATTTAATGTGGTTATAATGTTATAAAACACTAATGCTGTCTAAACAGTGCTCCAATGTGAAGACAAAGGGATCTCCCTGTTGAGGATCCTGAAATCAAGCCTTACATCACTCATAGACATTGATTGATGGTTGAGTGAAGGAGTATAGATGTAGCCTTGACAGCTTGAAATTCGTTGGTCTTCCCGTGGTGGTCCATAAGGTTGATAACGTGAAGGAATAACTTGTTCAGTTTGCCTTAATAGGAATAGGAAACAACGTTTACCCAAATTAAACATCGTACGCTTCATCGGACAGCTATTGATTGACGACCCAATACAAAAAAGGGATTTTTCCACGCGTGAAATCGTTTGGCAGGAAAATTACTGCCACCGTTTTTCTGAGGGAGGAAAAGGCAGGAACGAACAGGCACCGCTACTCGTTGGGCCGACAGAAGAAGGTGGCTGGTAAAATCAAATTCGTATGGTTCGCCGATGACAGGGTATGATGTCGAAAGGAAGACTGACAACAGGTAGCCTTCATTGACCAGGCTCAGGATTCGGACGTCTTCGGCTGACTACTGGAGTCTTGTACACCCTCAAGCGGGACTGCAAACTTTGGCGCTTGCCACAGAACTCTCGTTTTATTTACTATACTAAACTTTATTTACTTTTCAATATTTTTACTAAGTAATAAAATCCTGTTATTAATGTATTTTTTTCCAGTGCTTAGATATCTGTTCTATCTTCTTCTGTTTTTATATTTTAATAGTAGGAGGCGTAAGTCTTTATGTCCACAACCCTCTAAAATCTTATATTCTAGATTCCTGACCCGCGTCTGATTACAGATCATCATACAGAATTCCATTTTGTTGAAATTTCATGCAACTCACACCATCTCCTGTATGTCGTAGGATACCGTCCTCCTTTGGTCCCTTTTGATTCTACCTTTGAATCAATCCTCTACAATTATGTTCCCCTCTATAACCACATCACAATCTCCGGTTATTTTAATACCAATCTCCTTGTCGACTCCAACGATAGACTATACTCGTACCTTGAAAATCTCTTTTACTCGCTACACCTCTCCATTGTTTCATTTTCTTCCACCCATCACTCGATAAAATTTATGTCAAGAAATTATTTCATGCTACTCATGTATATGCATTGATTTGTTGTTATTAATTTATTTATTCTCTTTAATTGCTTAGTATCTCGTCATAATTCGTACTTTTTATTTATTTACTTTTCTGTTACTTAAAAAATACTTGATGATTTCTATTACTTAGCCTTCCATGCCCATAAATATTATGTTCCTTTTATCTGTTCATGTTTATTATCCTAAAGGGGCTTAGTCCCAGGATAAAGTTACTTTATATTCTAAAAAAGAAAAAGATTGAGTGAAGGTGACATTAAGCAAAGTTAGGGACCAAATATCAATTTACAAAGTTAGGCCCGATTTGGTTCGGGGGAGATTACAAAAATACCATAAAGAAGATCAGTAGATAACGTATCGACTTTGAAATTAAACAGTGTAATCTTTTAAACTTATATCAATTCCAGAGCACTCAAACATTTTTTTGAATAACTAAATGCAACTTCAATATACCTGGTCATTCGGAAAAAACCACGAGTGCAGAGGTCCTAAGAAAAGGTCAGGGGCACACTACAGCTGAAGAAGAATGCCAGGCTATCACAAACGCCATTTATGTGACAAATCATCAAATGTAAGTAGTACAGTAGATGAGGGATGAGCAGCACCTCCACCAAAAAAATAAATAAATAAAAGAGCATAAATAAAAAATAAGGATGAAGATTTCCAGAAAATTCTATAAGAAGGTGAATTCATGAGTCTTTAATTGAATTAAGAAACCTTTTAAGCGAAGGGTGTCAACCTCATGGGGCATCTCACTCCTTAGCATCCCCATCATCTTCCATTGAGCATCAAGGTTAGAATCTTCTTCAGGATTGTTGGTCATCCATGGCGTACGTATTGCAACCTGGACTCACTGCAAAGAACACTTGTAGAGGGTCAAATTTGTGGCAGTTGTGATGAGATAGCTTTCAAGCAGAGGCCTTAAATCGAAATAAAACAAATATCTTTTAGAGACAGTGATGTGAATATTAACAAAGGCAGTAATGTAATGTTGTTGGTTTTCAACTGCATTCTTAGGTATGTAAATTCGTTCAGTTTGACAAATGAGAATCCTCTTGAAATCATTTTTTCTTAGGCTATGCTCGCTGGTTAGTATCGTCATTCACAAGCGATCACTACCTTCTCGCGTTGGATTCAAATTAAATCAAATAATGCTTCCTATACATCAATTTAGATATGTCAACTATGCCCAGATCTATTATTTACTAATTTTTGAATTAGTAATGTTCAGTTGTAGAGTTCTTGGTGTTTGAGTTTCTGATAGCCATCTTCAAGCAAGATTAAAGAGAAAAGTGCCAAATTCGTCTGTAAACCTATCTAACATCTATAATGACTGGGAATCCCCTGAGTTCTCGGCCTGAATTTGTTTTTTCTTCAAATGAACAATTGATGGGTATATCTTTTATTTCCTACGGGTTTCATAAATTTGCCAAGGTGATAAAATTTTATTTAAAAAAAAATTACCAAATTTTTTAATGGGTCTCCTTCCGGTATTAAGAACTGAACAAAACCTAATATTTGCTCTGCAGAAGGTTGTAATCTCTGAAAAAAGAACGTTGGGAAAAATTGCGTTACATGTAGTATCAAAATCCTTCTGTGATTATTACACTCTTTTGATGACAGGCCATTGATTAGTGTCATGCTTTCTTTTTTCTTTTATCCTTCTTCCCCCAACACAGATCAGGATCTTCTACAGGGTTTTAGCTAATGCAGAGTCCAGTAATTAAATATTTCAGGATTGAGAACACACAGGTTGATAAAAAATGGGTCAACCTCTGATAACTGTTTATGATATCAGTTATTTTGAGTTCACTCATCCAAAACTCGTAAATCCTTGAGAATTTGATAAGACTTATCAATAACGTAATTTGATTACACCTCTTAGTTTATTTATCGTTTCATTCAGTTTTAATGAATGAAGCATTTCAATTCGAAACACTAAAGGCAAATTTATTCTTTTCAATATAGATCATGTTATATAAATTTTCTTATTTACAATTACCTTCATTGGTGATTTTAATGTTTTAGTTTCTTAAACCTAACTTCTTCTTTGATTGAAACAATCGATTATATAGTGTCAACGGGAATTGTGTTGAGCGCTGTTTTAATCCTGTGTCAGTTACAAGTTTATAGTGTTGGTATTTATATTTAAATTGTACAATGTTTAGTGGCGTAATTGGGTTTATTGGGGCAGGCAACATGGCCCAAGCCATAGCTTTTGGGCTAATAGATGCTGGTATTAATATAAGATATAAATATTTATTGAAATTAAAATGACATTTATAATTATATAATTCTTTACTTAAGGTGCCGTATCTGCCAAAAATATTATTGCTTCAGCACCAAGTATGAATAATTTAAACAGGTTTAAAGAAAAGTGTGCATTGATAACCCATGATAACAGTCAGTAACTTTTTGATCTAGTAACAGTTAATTATCTATGTATGAAATAACATCCATGATCACAAAATATTTTCTTTTTCAGATGAAGTAGTCGATAAGGCTGATATTATATTTCTTTCTATTAAACCACAATATCTTGATTCCGCTATAAAATCATTATATAGCATTCCACACGAAGGAAAATTATATGTATCTATTTTGGCCGGTGTAAGATTAGACACCCTGCTGGAGGTTAGTTTAAAATAATTTATTTTAGTTGTATTGGCTGTCGTAATTAATTATGTCTATTTTTAATTAATTTAATAAGCACTTATAAAGTATTGCATGATAATAGTTCTTTATTGTATTTGTAAGATATATATTTAGTTCCCAATTACAGAATCTTGCAAAAAGATGTGGGGACTAATTTTCATTTGAATGGCCCTGAAAGATCAATTAGACTTCATTATTATTGCTATGTTTATTAAATGTTGTGTTGTAATTGGTATTTTAAAGAAATAGGTGACATGTTTAAGGTTTTGTGAGCAAATTCAATTTAAAGACAACTGTCAACAAGTTAATTTCTATACGAAAACATCTTTTTGCCTTTTTTGTTGTTACTCATCTACTAGAAAAAAATTAATAATTATTTCCACCAGATTTTTCAAATTTAAACTACTTTTGATATTTGGTATTTTCTCTTATCACATTCCCATACACTTGAAATTGATGACTTTATTCGGAAACACATTTTTTTCTGCTTTAATTTGTCACCAAAAGAGTCCGTTTCAGCTTCAGATCCTTCCATAAAGAATTTCTGATTGTCATCAGAGAGGCAGCAGTCAGTATTTTTTCTAATCAGCACATTTTCTAATTTTTAATTCTAAGTCATCAGTATATTTTTCTAATTTTTTTTTTCTGGCCTTTTCCAAAAAGTCCGTTGTAAGGATTTAAAAAGGAAGAATTATATAAACTCGTGTATAGAATAAAAGGTTATAATAGTTTTTCCTCATGGGAAAATACTATTCAACTTAGTGAAATATACAAAGCGTTCGGTATGTATGACTGCTTTAGCTGTTATTTGCCAAATATGTTTGCATCATTTGCAAAAATATTCTGAATTATTAAAGCATGAACAATCGCACATAAAAAACTATTCATATGTTGTCTAGAACTTAAAAAAAAAAATGTATTTCTGTATAATGGAAAATAAAGGCATTAGTATTTTTCATATGAGAGAAAGAAATAGTTGACTGTGGGTACTATAATAGGATGTTGATAGTTGGGGGTGCAGTCAAGAAAAGTATTTTTCATATAAATATTTTATATAAAATATAAATATTTCATTATATTTTTGTATAAAAGTATTTTTCATAGTTCAATGTTCCCTTTTGTATTATTTAAAATGTGGAGGACTGATATACCAATCATTTTCTTACATTTTGCCGAAAAGCTGTCATTTCCAGCAACCAGTTAATTGACATTCTAGTTTTTAGTAACTAAGTTAACTTTCTCGACATTTTTTATTGAAATAAATGTATTTTGTTAATAGAAATTTCAACTTCAGTGTAATAATAAAAGTTCATATAAGATCATCCGTGTGTTGCCAAATACACCAGTACTAGTTGGAGCAGGTTGTTCAGGTATTTTCATTATTTTATTTATTTATTTTTTAATTTTGATTTTTTAATTAATTGAATTATATGAGTATTTGAATGGTAATATTTTTATTGCTTCCTTGTTTAATAATTGCTTGTTGGTTATCATAATTTTAGGATCATTACTTTTTGTGTTTATTCTTTTTGAAGATTTATATTTTTGTATATATTTATAACTTTTTGTAGCGTTTTGTTGTTTCTATCTTCCTACCTTTTTTAACTTTTATTATTTTTTAAAATATATTCTATTTACTTTAATCCCTACCTTATTATTTTATTTCAAGCATCTCATGCTGTTCATTCCTCTTAATTTTTGACCTAAGACTCTTGTATTCTGGCACCCCTATTCCCAAGCCTTCTTTCACATTTTAACAAATTCACTTACTACTTTCTCAATAACTTTTTGTTCTTTCTAAAACCTGGCTTAGCCAAATACTCCCTCTTCATCTGTAAGTATCCCAAAATGAACTCTCTTTAGTGGTGATTTGGTGGAATAGAAGCCTATCCAATTCATATTAGTCTATTCAAAGCTCACTCTCCTCACTTCCCCAATTCTTAATTCTTTCTTATTGCCCTTTTTCAATTTAAATAGGATCAGTATTTGAATCCCCCCTTTTTTAGCTGTGTTTCCCTTTATTATAGATTTATAATTGCTGGCAACTTTAATAGGAAGCTCCTGATAATGTATACCTTGTTTATCTGATGTATTCCCTTGATTTATTAAATATCAGAGTCCTATTAGCTCAAAACCCTTCATCAGGAGTTATCTTAGAACATTTCTGCCCCTTGGTAAGTCTTTACCACCTACTGATTCTATTCTTCATCAATATTTGGGCTCTGTTGGTAGAACTCATTACCTTACTAGAATTCAATGATTCCATTTAAGAACAGCATTCAGTTATACCAGTTGTTATACTTATCTGTATTCAAGGTGGGTGTCAATAAATAATGATATCTATATTTTAAGTAAAAGTTCTAATTTTTATTTTTTTATTTGTAATAGGATATTTAATTGAAAGAGATATTTTTGTTTTAGTAATGGCTGCTAATGCAAATACACCCGAGGAAGACATTTCATTAGTCAAATCTCTTATTTCAGTGGGAGGCTCATGTGAAGTAATTCAAGAAAACCTTATTAATGCATGTAGTGCTGTCTGTGGATCAGGACCTGCTTTTGTAAGTCGTGGTATCAATTCTAAATTGGAATCTGATGGTAATAATAATAATAATAAATTCATTCCATTAAAAAATAATTCACACCATGATTCTACATCTGAATCACTGAGAGTGCCTGTTGATGAAAAGTCTTCTAACCAAGAAGCTTTCAACAATTGTTATAGAGAAAAGAATTTGTATTCTTCAGAGGGTGAAGGCTCCGATCATAGTACAACTGATGAATCTGAGGTTGAATCTACGAGTGAACATAGTTTAAGTATGCTGAGAAATTGTAAGTTTGGAGAAAGAAGAACAGGCATTCATGCAGATTATGATTTACACCAGCAAATTTCCCATAACAGTCTTCGTGATGGCTATTCTTATATCTGTAATCGTTTTCGTGATTCAGAGGACAAGAATTTTACTGGAATAAATGAGAGCTGCTTAAAAGAAAACAATCGTCACAAACCTTCATTATTCTCTAGGAGACATAGAACTCATTTCCCAAGGTATTTCAGAGAAGGAGATGATTATATTTGGGAATGGGGAACGGTTAACAATAGTAGGCACAGTTCCGTTTCTGATTACCATGTTGGAAGAAGTCAATCAGTTCCATATTTTGGAGACAATTACTTTGTTAGAAGGACACCAAGTGATCATACTTATCATTCTTCAGTTCATTCTTATAAGGAGCTTAATACTGTTATGAATAGGGAAGATAGTAGATATTACCCATTAAATTATTGGGACTTTGATTATAGCTATGGTAGGCCTGGAAGGTATTCTGATCAAAGTTATTCCTTAGAATTAGTAGGAAAAAGAAAGATAAGCGATGTAGACTACATTTATAGTCAGCCCTCAGTAAAAAAGAGCCGTCAAAATCCCACTTTCCATCCTCTTCAAGTAGTTATCATGCGTTTCAATCAGCAAGACTCCATATCCCAAAATATGGCGGCCAAAATACGTTTAACTCTAATTCTATTGATCAATTCTACTTTTGGTTCAGGGTTCTCGCCCAAATTTGAAACTACAACTCTTTTAAAGAATGGTCACTTTTTAGTATCCTGCTCTGATGAATTTACTGTTGATTGGCTCTTAAAACAACATTTGGTTGAGGAAGATGGTACTCCATTCAACATTATGAGGCTCATTGACGTTCGCTCAATGCAGGTTGTTGATACCTTTGTATCGTATAACAGACAGCCAGTAAGACAAGTCCTTGAATGCCTTAGGTATCAGAATCCCAGCCTTTCAACTGACAAATGGCTTTTGTGCAAGAGATCAGTTTCTAAGTCAGGACAGTTCCTCAGATTTGTTATTGATAACAATTCATTTAAATGTTTAAAGATGCTCAAATGGAAGCCCTATTTCCAACTTTGCCGCTTACAATTTCACAAAATCAATATCCTAGAAGACGAAATTTGTGTTTTATGTAAATTATTCTCAACAACTTGTAGCCTTTGTACATCTCAATCATGAATTTGTGTTAAAATATGATTTAAAAGAAATTTATTTTTGTTTATATTTTCAAAGTAATATTTTGTTCATTTTTATTCCATTTGTTGATGTGTTTCTTTATATTTTTTAATTTGAAATTCAGTTGGATGAAATCCAGCTTTTATAACTGATTAAAATTTATATTTTGTGCTTGTGTCAAGAATTATAGAATTTTGTTTTATTTGCTTTATTATAATTTTATTTGGTATTTATGTTTGGATCAATATAAAAGTGTACCTATTTTTGTGGATCATTCATTAGTTCATGATGATACAATTTGTATTTCTTAATTTTTAAATCAAAATTCAATACTGTAACAATATTTAAATTCATAAAGGAAGATGAATTAAGTTTTATATTTTATTTTTATATAATGGTATTGTACTTCAATTAATTTTATAAGTTATTAAAGTGTTTTCTTATATCATGGTGTTTGCTTATTTTTTGAATAATATTTAATTATTTGTTTAGTACTGTTTTTATTAATATTTTAAGATTACTCTGAGTAAAATCTTTTTTCCTGTAACCATAAAAATAAAAAATAATAATAAAGGTGCAGGGCAAGAATTTAGATCCTTGATCGAAAGATTGATAATTTTATTTTATTGAGTTTGTAGATTTTCATGGCAATAGAAGCACTCTCCGATGGTGCAGTCCTTCAGGGTGTTCCTAGAGATTTAGCTGTGAAGCTTGCAGCTAAAACTGTGGAAGGTATGTTCTCAATTAGGTTTTTGCTTAGGCACTGCTTCTTGCTTGAAATAATTGAATGCCATTAAGTAGATACAGTTGGAATTCAAATCAATTCTTTTATTTAGCCAATCTGGTGTTGATTGCAAAATCTTTTTTATCGTTCAAGGAAACTGAAATATAAATTTAGGTACTAATGTTATAACAACCTCTTGCTCAAACAAAATAATAATGATACCAAGAAACTCATTTAAGATCATATGCACTTTTAAGTTGCAGTTTTACAGGGAGGTTTTCATCCTACGTAGTATGAATATTCCATTACCTGTGGCAGCAAAAAGTTAGCTTGTGGTATCCCACCACCACCATCATGCACTTATCATTTAGCTGATGGTGGTAACATTGTGGGAATAAGTAAAAATTCTAGTTTTATTTTTTATTATAATCTTATAACAAATGTCAAATAACAAAAATAAAAAAAAATGATTATTTCACCTGCTTATCATACTTCTTGTACATGAACCGCTATTAACTGCTCTTCTGCCTGTATATGTATGTTATCCTATTGTCTTGGTTTTTGAAGAATCCTTAAAAGTCAATACAGAGTGATTATAAATTCTACAATAGTCCACATGTGATAATTAATTATGTGCACAATTTCGTAATATTGATATCCGAATGGTGAATATTGAACTTTATATGAGTGTTTGTATATACCCTCTGTTCACCTTTTAACTTTCTCTTGTTTATAAACAAATTTACAATTTTTATGGATCCTTTATTCAGTTAATTACATATCACCTAAAAACAGATTGTAACTCTGTCATTACTAGTTAATAAGACAAGATGAAAAGTACATATATGATAGCGACTAATAAATAACTTAATTTCTAAAACTTCATGAAGACTTGCAAGTTTAGTTTGATACTAAGTAACATAATATTATCCAATTAATTCAGCTTTACAGGTCTTTAATACTGCCTTAAGAACATTAGGTTTCTGCTATGAAATTAATGGTATTTGGAACAAATTATTTTGTTTAATCATCTTATCTTTCTGCATTTTTTTCGATGGTTATGAGGTATAACATTTCAAGCCTTCTGGCAGCTTATAACAAGGTAAATAAGTAATACTTAATCTCATCTTTTTGGAATGGATCAGATGCATTACTAATATTTTTATTCTTACACAGTAGTTGGTTGTGGCTAATTTTTGCAAGTTATTTCTGTAGCTTATAATTAATTAAGGGTTTCAAATATAAATAGATAACTATACTGTACTTTTAGGAACAATTTGTCTCTTAACTGCTTCTGAATTCATTACTTGACAGATTGTTTAATTTTATTAATTAAATAAATTCTTAATATTTGTATATAAAACATCATCATTAAATATCTCATCAGTATAGGAGTAATTTGAATATCTTCATGCTAAAAAGGTTTTTGTCCAATTATTAGAATAGCAACAGAACTGCTTTTAGCCTGGAGTGATTCATTTGGCTTATTGAGTTAAAATTAAAATATGTCTTATACATTCAAATATTGATATAAATAACAAATAATATATACATTTGTGTGATGATATTATTTATTTAAAAAGTTTTGTTTCATATTACATGTTAATTTTCTTACTCATTGCCATAATCTAGTAATAGAGTTCAGTTTACATATATTAATTCTGTAGGTCATTTGTTTTAGGAGCTGGGAAACTTTTATTGTTGACAGATAAACATCCGGCAATGCTGAAAGATGAAATCTGCTCCCCGGGAGGAACGACTATTGTAGGTGTCCATAAATTAGAAGAATCTGGGATGAGGTATTTAAACACTAAGTATTCTATAAGATACTACTTAATTATTTCAAAAAATAAGTGTAAATTTACTTCGTATTTTAAAGCCTTTTGAATTCAAATAGATTTTATTCTATATTGTCCTCACAACAATATAAATGTTCTGTCATTTCAAATTTCTTTAGCTGATTGTTCGCCTGAAATATTGTCAGCTAGATAAAAAAACAAAAAAAAAACAGACATTGCCAGAGTTTTTACCTTGCTAGAACTTTAAGTTACCTTCTCCAAGGAAGATATTATGGCAGCTTATAATGTTAATAAAGTAGTAATTAAAAATTCAACATTTTTTGTCAGCCACGTTATATGTATAGCTTCTAATTTGTCAATTTAAAATGTATGGGCTGTCATACTTTTTTTTTTCTTAACATCTGTAAACTTGTGGTTGCAAATCACCTTTTGTCCCTTGTATATATATATATATATATATATATATATATATATATATATATATATATATAACTTTATTTTTTTATACTTTCGTGCGCTTAATAATCTTCGTTTTCAGGTTTGGTTTCATAGAAGCTGTTCGAGCAACTGCTGAACAAGCTGACCGATTTAGTTTAATGAAGTAAAATTCAGAAGGCGATCAGAACTAGAAAACTATGTCTTCCTAACCTGTAATACAAAAGTAGTTTTATTATTGTACATTTTAAAATACTCTAATTGTTTAATTTTAAATAAACATCTGATGGTTTAAAATATTGGATCTGAATATTTGTGAGTGTAACTTTTTGTGAATCTATTTAATACATTCTCTTGTAATAAGTATTTTTTGGAAGGTCCAACTCCTACTATTGTTTAATGTTCAGATAAATATAATCTTCTGTTCATTAGTGTTATTGTATTTTTTTTGTTTAATTAATTCCCAATCATAGATAGCTGTTATTTTAATGTAGAAATTTGTTGCCTTACAATCTTGTACCATAGACTGAGTAAGTCATCAAATAAGGCACCATTAAGTATTAACAGGATATCTGGCATCCTTAACCGGTTAATGATATTGAACAAACAGCGCTTGTGTGCGGTCAGCATACTATAACGCACCAACCTGAGTGCTGCTCGCAGATTTCGACATGTTCGTATTACATACGACCAATCGTGCTTGCCAGTCGCTACTTGTCATTTGTACCAGCTTCTGCATATAGTTTCTTTTCCTATTGTTTATAAAACTTTTTACAATTTTATGTAGGTGTTTTTTGAAATAATAAATGAATGATTATAATTATATATGTTATAATGAAATAAAATAAAAAAATGAATTTTTCAATGTATAATAAAATAAAAAATTCATTTTTACTCAATTTAGTATGACATGTTAATTTCTATTTATTTTGATTAGAAAGAATTGAACTATATTGAAATAAAACTAATATTGATATTATATTATTATTTTTTGTTCTATTTTTAATTTTTGTTTAAACAATATAAACTTTTTAAATACAAAATAAAAAACCTGATGTTGGTCAAATTTTTGTGGGGGAAAAAAACGAGCATCAAGGGGTTAAAGGCAAAGAATTCTACTTGTACTAAGAATTGCCTGTCTGAAGCAAATAAGAAATTATGCTTTGTATTGGATATACACATCCTCTTGAAATTAAAAATATTTGATAAGTTACTTTTTTTCTTTGTGTATATTTTAGGAGCCTATGTCTCTTATTTTTATATGAGGTACCCTGGAGCTGTGAGCTCTCTAAGTGACGGTCCATGAGGATTAGTCTTACTTTGCCACCAGATCAGTCCTGGTTTTCTCACCCATAAGATATTAAAATGGATACATTGACTTATAACTAGTTATCATTATCATCCTGGAATGAGGAAATCCATCAATGGCGAGGGTAAAAAGATTACGAAATCTTCATTCAGTTAACTCATCACTTTCTCTTGATATGAGACTAGCCTCTTTTATTTTCTCGAGACAATTTAATAAAGATAATTATCGACAAAACACTAACCCCAATTGCCCCTTCAAGGGTTTCATTTCATAGAAAAATGCAATATATACGAAGTGAGAGAGCTTAAATATATTCCTCCTCATGGTATCTCAAACAATTATTTTCTACATCTTCGAATAACCAAGAAAAGGACTCCTGTTCATATGGTAAGTAATACCATTACAGTTCTCTTGGAAAAGTCAGTTACAGAAATTTTTAGTTTATTGATTAATTTCTTTAGACATTATTAAATAAATTATTGTTAATAAGTATAAAATATTAACAAGAATTGATGTAGTTGTCCCATCTCTATGTTCATGAGAGCTAAAAATAGCCTCATTTCACTCACTTTTTTCCTTTTCGTTTCATCTAGTCTCACTTTATACACCTTACTCTACCTGTAACTATTGAACTGAAGATGTTATAGAAGTTGAAATTACACCTTAGTCCTGTCATTGAATTTGGTACTCTCCAGCTGTAATTTAAACTTGTCATCTTATAAGTTGGCCCCTTCCTTTTGAGGGCAATGGCAGGGTGCGATGATAAGTGATTGCCAAGATTCAATTTATTCTCATACTTACGATTATTTCAATTTGTTTTTGTTAAAATAGGCCTATGAATAAAATTGCCGTGAAGATTTTTCTAATTTATTTACATTTGAATTTTTTGTGATTTTGTTTATGACTGTGTTTAGCACTGAGTGTAAGAAGTTAGGTAACAATTTTTCTCTAACATGGATAAAGCCTTTGTAATTATTTTATATATTCATTCTCAGTTGAAGTGGTATATTTTATTATAAGTCGACCAAATGAACCTTTTTTTTAATATTTGATTCTGTTTGAAATTTAATGCATTAACTGTATGAAAACATCTCTTTTAAGTTTATGGTCTTGAGATTCTTCATTTATGCTTGATATTTTCATGCTACCACCGGATTGCATATAATTTAATCGAAGAAATATTGAATTTAGTTTTTAAGAACTAAAAACTAAATTCAATTAAAAAAATTAACTGGTATTATTCTTGTATCAAAGCAATAAGTGGGTGAATGTATTAGACCCCTGGGTCTACCATCATGTATAATGTGATCTCAAAATTCCATTCAGAGGGAGAGATTATGGCATATAAAAAAATTATCTGTTTTACCTGATTTCTCAAGGGAAATCAAATAATTAAAAATTGAGTAATCAAGAATCATATATATTTTTAAAACATTGATAAGCAGTACTGATTTTTTAAAATTATATAGGTAGAATCATTTAACCCTAAAAATTTATGGAATTTTCTTTTTCATGGTACCTAAAATGTAATGCTTCATGTCTAATCGCTGAGCATTAGGAATTATAATGTAAGCCTAAACAAAAATTGTCTGTTTTCTGAATCAGTAATAATTACAGAGACAGAAAAGGTATTGAGAAATTGATTTAATTTTTCATTCCACTTTAAAAAAGAAAAAATATTTATGTCTTATATAAATAATTCAATTTAGGTGTGGTCATAACCTGCTTTAAAGTAGTAATAGTTAACGGGTCATTAGCACTTGCATAAAGTGAAAATAGTGGGCTGCCCGGGTTTTCATTTTTCTCTCAAAATATCCTAATAGCTTATTTGTTTTAACTTTTATTTAAATATGTTATAAACATAATGTACAAAGAAAGGTCGAATTAACATAGTTCTATTATAAAAATATTTCATTTTAATATGTAACGTTTACGATTTATACTCTTTAACAGGACTGATTTTAATGTTTTCACAAGATGGAACTGTTTAACTTGAAGAGACTAAAGTCCCCAAAAAAAAGTTTGACTACTATTATTGGTACTAACATGTATATTTATACTTATTATAAAATAATAATGTATATATAATATAATATAATAATGTATTATACATGTATGATGTCCATATTTTGCTTATAATGTGTATTAAAAGTAAAAATTCCTTTTAATAAATTATCCCTTTTGATTTTTCTACATTTGCAATTAGTTTTCTTAATTCATGTGAAAGAATGCTGGATTAAGAATTTGACACCCATCAAAAGGAATAGACCGTTAACACAAAAATTTCTGAAAGTAATACATAAGTAGATCATTTGGAAAATAATTATGTCATTCCCATATAATCACTTACCATATAGTTGAGAACATGGCATTATTCAAATATGGAAGCACTGTTTTCATTAAATCGAAATTCTTAGAGATCCTTTTCAATTTTGATCCCGACAGAATAACAACCCTTTGATACAAAAAATAAATCAATTGTAGTAGGTTTTAACAGTGAACAGTGAAAGGCACACATACTTGAGGGGCCTCTGGCTCATTAGTATTTCTTATTATTATTACTATCCCTTTGAAACTAACCCTTTACTCTAAAAGGGAATAAAAATTAAAATCACTCTGATACCTTATTGAAGACAGAATTATTGTTGTTAAATAAAGCTTGCTAAGGTTTTGTTTGCTGTTGTTTTGATAGAAAGAGGATTAACTTATATTGACGTGGATATACAAATGTATGTTATCAATCATATCTGTACATTATCAACAACCTCTAACATAGAGTATTAAATTACAGAAGTTTTGGAATAATGAATACATTAAGTATGAAAATAAGATTTAAACAATAAAAGTAATCTTGAGTAGTTGATTGATTAATCAGTAACTTAAGTACTACATTAACAAGTATGATTAGGTCTTCTCTTTGATGAAAAAAAGAAATAAAGTTAGTGCTTTGGTAAAAAAAAAAAAAAATCTAATAATAGGCCATCAAACATCTACAAACACACTTCTGATGACTAATTCATGCCCATTATTGAATATGAATCTAGGAATTGGACAAAAAAATTTACAAACAACAACCTATATAAAACAGATTGTGCAGAAGGAATTAAATGATGAGATAGAGGAAATAAAGAATATATTTATATAAATTATCCTTTTTGATTAACTAAAAAAAAATGTAATAGACTAGTTGATGTTTTTAGATGCTGGATAATCTAATTAATTTAACCCAATATTCAAATAACAATGAGTTGTATCAATGTAAATTAATTTTTTTTAATCTAAAAATATCGTTTCTTGTCAATTGAAGAATTACAATATACAATTTCTACTACATGATTAGGCCTAAACTTTCATTACCTCATCTTTATTAGTAAAACTCAAGGATTAGGAACATGATAGTTTACTTAATTCTAAATAACATAGTTAGATATGGCAGACTAGATCAACCAGAAAATTTTACATTCTTAAGAGATGATCGATAAATATAAAATGGGCGAACCAATGCTTGCCAAACTAACATCAGTACAGAATATATAAGTTCTAGACAATCTATAACTATTTTTACAGGCGAACAAGGCACTTGGTTACACATATACATTCCTGAGAAAGATTAAGTTTACATGGAATATACTTTTCAATTTTATTTTTAAATTTACTTATTTTTAGTAAAAACTTCCATTCCACATTAAAAAAATATACATTATCAGAAAAAAACAAATATAAACATGGAAGATAATTCACTGGGGCTTGATTTGAAAAAATAAAATTATGACATGATATCTCAGAGATTATTGAGATAGGATTAAGCATCAATTCGAAGATAATATCATCATTCACAGTTGATATACCTTTTATGGTAACCAGCAATTTTTGTATACACACATACTAAATATTTTGCCAAAAGTAGTAGTTTTGATAAGTCTAAGGAAGTAGATTTTAACAAAGAGATTATGTCTTAGATAATTTTATACAATTAAAATGGAAGTGTATAGCATTATGTAGTGGTGTTTTAAAACTTAAATTCAGTTATTTTGGTATCCGATTCAGGTTACTTAACAAACTAACGTATGTAAATATTTGCATAGGATAACATGATTCCTGGGCATATATATTTTTATGATTTATCATAATCTCATAACAACTGCAAGAAATAATCCAAAATAGTAGTAATACAAAGGGCAAAAACATGATTTAATTTCAAGATGACCATAGCAGATAATTTCAAAATTCTAAAAATTTATGTTCTTGTTTATTTCAGGAAGTAATCAACTCTATTATCATTCAAAACATAATCATCATTAATTAACTTCTATACAAAATAATATAAAACAAAACGTTTGTCGGATGGACGAAGAGAGAGAGTCAAGGAAGGCCATGGAAGCTAGACCCACTGGGAAGAGGCCGAGAGGCCGTCCCAGAGTTTCGTATCAGGAATATATCCAACGCATTGAAGGGGAGAGAGGCAAGACCCTCCAGGAAATGAGGCGGCTGAGTAAGGACCGCGAGGCATGGCTGCATTGGGTGGAGGCTCCTCGACGCTAGCAATGGCATATGAGGAAGTCAAAGAAGAAGATGTATTACATGCTATAACCTTTACTGCATAGGAATATCAGAGATTCGTTATTTAACAATAAAATACTGAAAATTTCCAATCAAAATTGGGAAAATTTTACATTATTAGAAATATATAGGATATAAAATAACTAAAAACTTTTAGCTAGTTACATTTTCTGTAACAAGAAAAGTAAAAGTTACTAACATCAAGGGAAAAATAATCTGGTTGCATCTAAATAAATACAATATTTGGAGTATGATCAATAAAATATGATTCAATAGAATAATAGTATATGGATTAATAAGCTATTAATAGGTGAGTAATAATGATAAACATTCTGACACAGACTCTCTTAAAGAGAGCTTAAAATCTCTACATTGGAAGAACTATATATAATCAAGGAACATAGGTATTTAAATTAATATGCATATTCTAAAAATTGGAACAGCATTTGACACAACCAGATAATAAATAAAAGCATACAACATAAACCTTTTTATAAAGTGACAAAAGGCTAGTGTTTTTCAACTATGAAAGCTGAGCACATTTGTACATAAATAATCCAAATACTGATTATTCAGACGATGGAGAGGACCAAAATAGTTTATAATCTGAGTGATGAAAATTTATGGGTCACAGAAATTAGTGTGGAGTTACCACATTCTAAATATTTCTAATGGCCAACATTTTATAAAGACAACACCAGGATTACAATTTAATAAAGTAAAATCAAATAAAATGATTTGAGTACAATAAACAGGACTGCCAGAAACGTTATATCCAATATAACCTAGTCCAAATCTTTTTAATGCTGGTCACCAGCTGAAAATGTGGAGTTTAAAAACTTTTAATACTAGAAATTATTACTTTAGACAGAATTACAAATAATTCCAACATATGAATGTATATAAAAATCACTTGTACCTTACAATAGTTAATTTTTATAAATAATCATTAGTTCTTACATGTCGATGCAGTTTCAGACATTGTATAAATTATACAAAAATTTGTAATTTTCTGTATCAACAAAACTTAACCATAGTTAATTTCAAAATTACTCATAATCATAATCCTGTAGTGCTTCAAAAATAAATATGAATGAAATAAGTTTATTATTTTTTTAAATGATTCATTGGTTTTATTAAATAAATATAGTAGGACTACAGTTAACTGTAGTCCAGATTAACTGGCATAGTGTGAAAAAAAAGAAAAGATGACAGAGGAAAAACAAAACAAAAAACTTCTTAGCACATTATTTACTGGAGCCAGATATTACTTCTAAGTAATTATTTTCACATTCAGACCTTTTGTGTATTATAATTAATCATGATTTAAGGACTTACATTACAGAACAAGTGCGAAAAATAATCACATTCTTGTGAATACGAAGACATGAAAATTAGCTAAGAGACAAACATTAGAGCTAAGATTTTCATATAAAATGGTAACAGACTTTCTGCACAGAGAAACAACAAGCCTTCAGCATTGTTGACAAAGATCTATGTCTTCTCCAGAAACAAAGGATCAGGAATAAATAGAAGTATACCGAATTAGGAAATAATGAATTCTGGTCATTCATCAAAAATTGATACGGATTTGTAGCAAGTGAAGGTGGAGTTGATAGATGAAATAAGTGACAGCATTGCATTTGAATTTTGACTAACCTCCTAATCATGATTAGATGGAATGAAAAATTAATCATGAAAAAATGTTAAAAAACAATTGAAAATTAATGATTCTTTCTTAACATAACTGAAAATAACATTTCAGTCTAAATAACTTTGTTAATTAAGGCACAGTACAAGTTTTTGTCTTTTTTTATATTTTCAAATGCATCATAAAATCTGTACTTACACATCAAATATGTTATTAAATGGTTTTGTACTATATTATTATTAATATTTTCTTTCAAAATAATAAAAATTTGAGTTAACCAGTAAGGATTCTAGTCCTGAGGTGGCCAATTAATTCAGTTATATTTTATTTGTTTAAAATTCTTATTTCACTTCCAATGTAAAACATGAAAATATTCAATGGGACTAGTAGTAGACAACAGTAAGTAATGGGACTAGAATACCCTCTGTTCAAGCTCACTAATTCACGCTAGGGATTTTTAATAGACAATTCGAAGACTAAAGTTACAAAGAAAATTTTTAAAACATTACTATGAAAATTTTAGTAATAAAAAAAATAGAGTTGACAAAAATACGGGCAAACCCCACAAGGGTGCCTATAATTCTAGAATGCAAAACAAATATTTTTTCAAAAGGAAGACAAATTCTGTTAAGCAGAAACCGAATGCTTTAATGTCTATTACTTGTCAATGTACTTGCTAGATTTTCACATTTCTATTCCAGTTATTATAGTACACTGAATAAAATAAAATTATTTTTTTTTATTAATTCCATTTAGGAATATTATTCACACTAGTTTACTAATCTATCAACTATTCTGCAGCCCATTATAGTTAAAAAGGATTAAAAACAAAACAAAATAATCTTGGCACTGCAACAAAACCATTAGTACAACTTCATTCCTCTATTTACAAACTATAACATAAGTAAAAGCTTACAACCTTTTTTTAATTATCAAAATTACACACTATCAGTCTGGAATGAAATGACATTTTAGGGACTCATTAGTCGATAATAAATTAATTGTGGAAGGTAGGCATTCATACACTATAATCACTGGGAAATAGGAACCAATACCATGTAGAACATAACTCTTCCTCTTTATAACTTTTAGAATGTTTACTAACATAAATCATCTAATGTGCCCTAATTATTTTCATTTTACAAATGCTATGATGAAAAAAACACATAACCAATCTAACAACTCATTTTATAAAATATCAAAATGATAAAATGAGTTGTTAAATAAATAAAAAGAAGGAAGAAAAAAAAATAGTGTACACCCCACCCCAATTTAGGAATACTGTCAGAGAGATACCGAATTGAGAAATGTTTTCAAAATTATTTTTTATCCAGTGCCTAGAACTGTATCCTGTATTTGTTAGGACTCGGTAACGACCTAACGGCTGCCTTAGGTGGCTGCTGGGAGCCTTGTTCCCTGTGGAGTGACCCACGCCTTAGCTTTGGTTCTTGCTTTGTCTGCTCTTCAAAACATCCATAGTCAGAGATCTTCCTGGGAGGTGGAAGAAAGCTTCTCTTTTGTTGAAACTCACTGCCTCCTTCTGATGTCTGCTTATCGAAGAATCTATTGTATTTTTGAACAGGGGACATTCTAATCTCAGTCTCAGGAGCCTTAGTAACTGGTGATCGGCTAACAGACCTCTCTTTCTCCTGCTTTTTGGAGTCAGATTCAGATTCGAAACGAGAATAGCTTCGAGGAGGAAGTAATGATCTTCCAGGTGACTCCCTCAACTTGTCCGAATCAGAGGTCTTTCGTGACTCTGAATCTGATAGTCTCCCATACTCACCAACCTTCCTACCTAAGGGTATAATGCGGACAGGGGATGATTCGGCCTTAGGCTCCTTAGAATCACTCAAACGCCCATATTCTCCGAGTTTTTTGCCAGGGCTTCTCTTTGGCCTCGGCAAGGATGAAGGAGGGAGAGAAGCAGATCTCTCTGGAGGCTGACGGGTCGCCTGCGAGCACAGCCCCTGCTTCTCCAACAATACCTAAGAGTAAAAAATATAAGAGAAAATAGGTATAACTAATTAAATATTGCACACAAGAAAAAAATAAATTATTAAAAAAACTGTTCTGATATGACTATAATAATTCTTATCTAATAAAAAATAACTTTTATAACTAAAAAAACTGTATGCTACGGAGATGCTACTAATTTATCACAACTTTTTTAGCCCAATATATATCTAATGCTATTATACTTTTATAATACATTTATTTTGGGCAGTAAAAAACAAAAATCTTTTATTATACAATGTGCAGAAACTGGTATTAATATTTCAAAACATAAAATATACTCTGCAAGTGATAATTATTATTCTGTTATTCGAGAACTGAATATATCATTTACTCACCATTTCCTCTCCCCATCCTGAACCTCCACTGCTCACACCCGCCAATAGTGGTTGGGGTACCTTTCCTTTTCTCGCCTGAGAGCTTGGATGAGTGAATCCTGGAAAACAGCACAGTCCTCTCTGAAATCAAACGGAAAATACGACCCAAACTTTTGGAGCTTTAAGGATTTTAACTATTTACAGAGATTTTTAAAAGAAAACAAAATAATGGCAGTATTAGTGGCAAAACACACACAAAACATGCTCCAAGACAATTTGGGAATATTTCCGTTATGATTTCAATCAAAAAACCAAAAACAATTTGAAAAAGATAAAACGAAATTTCTTTTAGAAATTAATATGTATAATTAAATAAAATAATACAAAGCAATTATGTTGAATTATTGCAATTTAAAAACAATGTAAATGATAAAACAACACATTATTTAGAAAAATAAAAATCAAGAACCTTCTTTCTTCTTAAAAGCATCTTAGTATTACCTAAATCGTGAAATTGATAAGCATTTAACATTAAACAAAGCTATAAATGCATAAGGATTGTCTTAGATGTGATATAAAAACATCTAAGACAATATTAAGACTACTATACCATTAAATTAATAATTCTGAAAGAAGTTTTTAAATTTAAAATATCTGATGGGGACAAGATGACTTTCTTGTACACATATTAAACTATAAATAAAGCATTCATCATTATCCAAAGAAAGTAATCAAAATGGATTCTGGGATGGTCAAAACAAAAATTTATGTGATCACAATAAGTATCATTTAAGTTTATCAACTTATTAACTTAATTTATCACACCGCTTAGGCGGCAGAAGAGAAATGAGATGAGAACCATTTTTAAAATTTAATAAGTTTTTTGCATTTCTATGACACTGTTAAATATTAAATTAAAAATTATTCCTTTACTATATACAAAAACAATTTGAGAAAAAAATTATAGTCTGCTTAGTTTTGACAAGATTTTTTACAACAAATTTTACACATGGTTACAAATATGCTTGAATCCTTATTTTCACAACTATCTTTTAATGCAAATGACCAATTGCTTTAATTAATTTTTTTCTTTTCTTTATTATAAGTCTTAGTAATAATTTACTTCAAAAAAAGTATGATCCGATTTTAATAAAAATAATCTAAAAATTATTCATCAAATTCCACTTAGTAGTTTGGTAGAAATCCTCTAGATTTAAAACATTGTATGCAATAATATATCAACAATTATAGACACAAAATATTTTTTGCAATTGAAATAAATTATAACAACAAAATAGTGTCTATTCCATACTGCTTATAAAGTTATTCTATGTTAATTGTACTTGCAGAAACTGGATATGAGCTAATAATTTAAGAAAAGAGGTTATGCTATAATTCAAGCAAGACTAAAATAAAAATGTAACACCGGCAGAAAAAATTGTTTAACACAATTTTTGGATTGAGGGGGGACTAAAATATCGGGTGAGACCTTATTATATATATATAAAAATGAGTTAAAGTAAAAAATAGTTATGTAAGCATTTTCAGAAAACAAAATTTATACATGCATATTGTCAAACTTAATTTACCTCATAATTTATTCTAATAAAACAAAACACGAACACCATCCGATTTACCTGAAGTAAAAATCTTCAAAACACTGAAAGTATGCCTGTTGCCATAATCTATTGAAAACTTCAAAATTTACTTCATTATCATTTATCTGATTTTCAAAACTTTACAATTTTAATGAGATATGATAACACAAAAGAATACAATGAAATCCCTGGTTGTAAGTTTCTAAACAAATTCAAAATGTGATGTTTTTCATGTGACTTTTCCATAAATGAAAATCAAGCTGAATGGTTTTTGATTAGATTTCATACAAAGAATTCAAGCGGAAAAACAAGAACCCTTCAATGCGGTTATAATGGTCAACTTCGAAGAGTGCCTTCCTTCATAGCAGTATGCTGGTGATCGACACACACGACCATGAAAGAGAAAATTTATAATCTGCTTTGAATGTAATTTAGTTACTCATAACAATAGTAGCAGAGATTGACTGGAAAAGTTCCAGAAGAAAATCCTTGCAAGCATGTTATGTTATAGTTTTATCTTAAAATTTCTTCATAACTCAGTGCTAACTGTTGTAGGTAATTTTCTCAAAATCATTCTATCCTAAGGTTTGCTGATTATGATGGTGGCCCAACATTAGTGGTCCGGCCAAGCAGAGTAATTTATTTTTCAAGTTAAATCGACCAAAACTAACAAAAGAAGCATTTAGTTTAATAGTACAGTAGCATCATTAGCAATTACTGTTCTTTTATATTTGACACAGAAATATACATTTAGTAATAATTTAAATTAAATCCTATACTGCAAACTTTAAACATTTTTGGAAATCTGTATTTCCAAAAACTGAACGATACCCTAGTAACTTGGATTTCCAGTGTTCCACTGTTATTTCGAGGTATGCATTATATAGATGGTTTTTTTAATGCACAGCCAACATCTAAGTTATCTGAGAATGAGAGAAACAAAAAAAAAAAAAAAAAAAAAGCAAAGAAATATGGGATGAGGGAAGGGGGAGGGGTAAGCATACCTTGCTCATGAGTTGTGAGTCCAATTCCTTAAGTTGATCATCCAGTGATTTATGGTGGAAACTTTCGGTAGGCGTTGAATATTTGTGATGATATGAATCTACACTTCCTATAAAAATATATATTACTTTATTCTACTAAACATATATTTAAAGAAAATACATTTAAGAAATTACATAAACTAAATGTATTGATTTTTTTTTTTTGTATTTCTAATAATTCAATTATTGGAGTAAAATCAAATCAAATTGAGATGGTAATAAAATAAAATAGTTAAGGCTAATAATTTCTTAAAATAAAATGATCATAAAGAAAATGATTAGAAATAGTATTACCCGGTGAGTAAATTCAAAGTAAATGTAAGACTAAGAATTCATAGGAATATAGACAAAATACACAGTCATTAAGATAAGAACTGTTATGCTAGGAGGGAATAAGTTTGAACATGTCGGAGAAGTGCAAATACTAAGAGTTTATGATAACTAGAAAAAAACGAAATTCAAGAAGAAATAAAGGCACAATTTAAGGTAAGAAATTCTTAAGCTCACTTCATTTCTACCAAAATATAATAATTACAATTTATAAAACTATAATCCTTCCAACTTTACGTATACGTTAGTTCTTTACATATGTGAAATGTGACAAATAACGCTGAGTGATGAATAATGTCTTAAGAGATTTAAAAATAAGCTGTTGCCTAAAATATTCATTGGAGAATTTGTGTATTTAAATGACCATTTTACATTTTATTGAAATGTTTTACCTTTACAATGTGTTTCTCCCTATCAATTACAAATCATGATAGAAAATCATTGTTACATTAATAATGAGAACAAATTATTTAACTGTCCCTATCAATAAATTTAAAAAAATCAAAATCTGAATAATTCATAATAGGAAATAATTTCATTTAGTGTTTTCATTTGACTGCACCCCCAACTATTTTCTTCCTTACGTCTACTCTCCAGTCAACCATCCCCTCGCTTCTCAGGAAATAATTTCAGTTATAATTATTCTTAAAACAATTAAATAACAGAGGCAGTGTTAATTATACTTAACCCTCGAGCGGGCGCGCTGGTGTACAAAGTACGCCAGACATGTTTAAATCAGTGCACCTTGTCTGTTTTAATTGAATCTGGAAACTTCATCTAACCTCTCAGTAGACCCCCGGCAACCAGCGGATCCACAAGTCTTTGTTATTGTCTCGCGCGTGTCATGCCTGTTCTTGAATTTCTTCCCAAATCTCTTAACTGGCTTACATTGTACCACGCCCTCGGTCATATAAGTAATTTTTACTTTCTTTTTCATTGTTTTTCTTATAAAATTTGTTTTTATTTAGGCTATTATGTTTTTTTATTGTTATTAGAAATCGAAAAAAATATTTCTCTGACAGACAAATTATTGGAGAAGTACTGAGAAAAAAGCAATGACGAAGGGAATTCCAGTGAACCTCCAGCAAAAAAAAAAAACGAAAGGAAGATCGCACTGCGGAAGGAAAAAAATGTAACAACCACGATGACATGCCACCAATGGAAACAATTTTGAAAAATCATTCTATCAAAACAATTGTATGCTTAGAAAGTACTGAAGATTTATCTTTAATTTATTAAAACATTAAATGCCAATATTTTATAAATTAGAATTATCTTATTGTGGTTTTTCTTATTTTTTTTAATTTTAATTTTTGTCTTTGTTTTAATTCTTAATTGTTCTTATTATTTTGACAATGTTGGAAAAAATATGTGTTAAAACATAACCTTTTATTTTTTGTAAAAATTTTTTTTTCATAAATTTTAAGACTTTACTCTTAATGTAAATTGGCGAAATAATTTTTCATAGCTTTTATTTGTAATTGAAATAGCTACCTTTTAGGGGACTACTTTAATTCAAAATATCTAAGTCCCTTAAAATTCATATTTTTCTTTCTGGAGTCTCCTTTAAACATAAAAGTGCAAAGATGTAAAAAATTATATGCAACTGTGAAAAAAAAAACAAATTAAAAATTCAGCTGTGGGGTACATTGTATCATGCGCCTGGAGGTGTATCAGATTCGAGGGCACCCGCTGGAGGGTAAAAAGAGTTAATATACATGAGATTAGTTTAAAAAAAAAGATTACCAGTATAGGATGCACCAGATCCAAAACCTGTTGAACTTGTAAGTGCACTAGAAACAGTGGAGAAAACACTGGTAGTGGATACACCACCTAAAATAACAAACATAATATGGATGATGTACATCATTATACAACTTAAAATAGTTCAATAACTAAAATTACATAAGTACTGTTAAACAAGATAAATACTAAATCAGACTAACCCAAATTGTCTGTTGCCAAGACATTGAGGTCAGTGTTGAGGCTAGGATCAAGCGAAATGGAAGGATAAGAACTAGAAACCTCTTTGTCTAATGTGTGCTTTTTTTGAAGAACTCGGATCATGGCATCTCTCTCAGCAAGCTTGCACTCCAGTTCTTTGACTCTACAAAACATATAAACATATTCATCTTTGATTTACATAATGCTTTCTAAAATAATTTTATTTTAGAGTCAGATTCCTTCATAAATACATCTATATGTGTGTGTGTGTAAGTTTGTTACATGTGATAACATCACTATTGCAACCTTCAATTTGTTAGACTTTTGATAAGACATATGTGCTAAAGTTTAGTTAAATTCATTTTGTGAAAAGTGTTAAAATACTACTTGGAAAGGACGTACAATTTAATTCCTTAATAATATAAAGAATAAAATCACGTTAAAACAATCTTACAAATTAAATTACAATATTTCAACTAGTAAGAAATGGATTTACTTCATGTTCAAGTAGTTAAGAAAGCTGAGAAAGAATTTGTGATTCAATGCATATCCATTGATAAGAATACTTGGTATTTAGTGGCAGAACAATTTAAAGATGTAAGTACCCACATTTCTCTATTAAATAAAAACCCAATACAAAATGCAATGATGGTTCTGCTATTGAGAACCAAAAAGGTTATAGAACAGTTGCTGTAAAAATTGATGAAAATATTAAAAAATAATATTTCCATGAAGCTGGTAATGTTTGTTTTCAAGAGTTTCAGTTAGAAGAATGTGACCCAATATCAAATTCCCGGGTTGCTGAAGCTGAACAAATAAAGTTAGAAAGTCGGATTAGAGAATTAGAAAAACAATTATATTTAAGTTTAAAACAAGAGGAAATAAAACTTCATCAAATCGAGAAAAAAAATTTGTTATAGAAAAATTTGAAAAAAATCAATCAGATCCTAAAGAATGGTTAACTAAACTTGAAGAAGAGTGTAGCCGTTTCAAGGTAAATTCCGATAGTGGTAAGATTCAAGCTTTGCGTTTTGCGGGCCCAGCAAAAGATTGGTTTGAAATAAATCTAAAGAAAATAGGTGTAAATGGTCATTGGAATACTTGGAAAGAGTCATTCTTGAACGTTTTTGTAGATAAAGGCTGGTACATTGTTAGGAAAGCCTTCAACTACAAATATTTGGGTGGGTCTTTAATCGATTATGCGGTTATAAAGGAAGGGTTATGCCAAGAAGTAGAACCTAAGGGTACTGAATCATCCCGTATCAACCTCATAGTTTTTGGATTGCCAAAAGAAGCTCAAGAAGAAATCGATAGAGAAAACATTAACAACCTTTGCTTTGTTGACTTATATGCGGAACTCCAAAAACTAGAAAGAAGAAGAAAAATCCGTCAAGGCCTAGATTGAAAATAAATTCTGGCCCAAAAACTTTTAAGAGAGATGAATTTCACTCAAAGAACGAAGTTCAAAGGAAACCATGTTCAATTTGTGGAGCTATTGGTTTTTGCGAAACAATACCATCTCGTAGCGGAATGCTGCAATCGAAGTAAAGTCTCAGAAAAACTAAAATCAAACATGACTGAAGGATCTTATGAGATTGACGACATAGAGATATTGCAAACAGACTAGAGTAACAAACATTTAAACTGAAAAACCGGGCAAAATTAGATTTGTTGATAAAGCTAAATATAATCATATGTGACAAGATTAAAACAAAGGCTATTTATGATAGTGGCTCCAACGTTACATTAATTTTTCAACGAATTGCTGACTTGCTAAAGTTGAAATTAATTGAAAAAAAAAGTGTATTGAAAACTATCAGTGGATTAAATTTCACTTCAGCCCGGGCTAAAATTTTACTTCGCATTGGACATATTACAGACTACATAACAACTTACGTTGTCAAAAACGAAAACTTTTCTTATGACATCTTATTGGGGATTGATGCCATAAAAAAGTTTCAATTGATTCAAAATGAAAACTTAAGAACATTACAAGGAACAGATAACAACAATGTGATAGATTTACATGAAAACCGATCCAATAGTGTTGGAGAGGATAATTTTATTTGATCTAAATTAGATCTGATGGTAAAAAATCAAATCAATGATAATCAAGTTTCAATTGATAAAGATGATTCCACCGATTATACTCAATTACATTTTAATGAAAACTTAAAAATACAAGAATTCGATGTCGATTAACATCATACTGAAAATGAAGAGGGAAACAGCAGATTGCAAAGCTAATAGAAAAGCATAAACATATATTTGCAAAGGATAAATTTGATATTGGGAAAGTGAAATCAAAAGAAGCAGAGATCAAATTATTATCTAATGAATATGTTACTTGTCGACCGTATAAATGCTCAATTCCTGACGATGAAGAAATACGAAATCAGATTAAGGCATTATCTTGCAAGCAAAGATTATTGAAGAATCAGATTCTCCGTTCGCTTCCCCTATAACCCTCGCGTTCAAAAAGGATTTTTGCAAATTAAATAAATTGGTAGTTCCAGAAATTTTTCCATTTACTATGATACAAGACGTAATCGACAAAGTTATAATTGTGAATACTTTACGGTTTTAGATATTAATTCAGCATTTTGGTGTATTACACTAAAAGAAGAAGACAGAAAAAAACTTCATTTATAACAAAATATGAAAAGTTCATGTTAAAAGTCCTTCCATTTGGTCTGAAAAATGCTCCGGCCACGTTCCAGAGAATCTCATCAAACATTATCCGAATAAATGGTTTGGACGAATTCTGCATCAATTATATCGATGATATTTTGATTTTCTGTCAAACCTGGGAAGATCATCTTTAACATATCGACAAATTTTTGCAGGTGACCAACGCTGAAGGTTTCAAACTAAAACTAGTCAAGTGTTTGTTTGCAGCTAAATCTGTTAAATATCTAGGCCACACAATTTCAAAGAACAGAGTCTCGCCAGCCTAAGGTAATTTAGTATCAATTAAAAACCTACAAAGACCATCGGATAAAACTGGAGCTATATCTTCACTGATCGAAGACAATCCATCTTCCTTAGATCAGGACTGAAAAATTGCCTTTCAAAATTCCTTAAGGAACTTTCAAATAAATAAGGAGAGAATAGACAAGAATAGGAGATTTCAAGATTGGCGATTAGGTTTACATCGAAAACAAAAACAAATTAAATCACAACAAACTTGATCCCGTACGAGTTGGACCTTTTCCAATCACCCTAAAGATTTCACCAACATTTTATGAAGTGGCAAGTGGAAAGAAAAATAAGATTTACAATTTATTTCATTCCAGCAAGCTGCTTCCCTTTTCTCCGAGTGAATTGTCTTCAGGGGTGGCGATGCAAGTTTGCTACATGTGATAACATCACTGTCGCAACCTTCAATGTCTTAGACTTTTGAAAAGTGTTAAAATACTAGTTGGAAAGGACATATAATGTAATTCCTTAATAATATAAAGAAGTAAAATCAATCTTACATGTATATATATATATATATATATATATATATATATATATATATATACACACACATATGTGAATAATATATTTAGATAAATAAAATAAAAAATGAAAATGGCAAGTGGACAATGAGTCTTTTTTTAAAAATATGTTCACACTATTTAGATAAAACTATTAATTCTTGTAAGAGTAAATATACAGTACTAACTTTGCTTCTAAGTCAGTAACTTTCTTCTGTGCAGCATGAACTTCATCCATCTGTCTAATTCTGTCAGACCTAGCTTCTGCAATAAGCTTTTCAGTTTCCTGACTTGTCCTTTCAAGAGCAGCAATTTTAGCATCTCTAAAAGTTTATAATAATATATGATTACTGGGCTATAGTGAAATGTAGATGGTTAGTTTATACAATGACTTATAATACATAAATACAAAATTTTGATCATAAGGTTTTTAAAATAATTAGTATGACAGTCTTCAGTTTAAAATATATGACAAAAAAAACATGCATAATGAATGTTCGATCATTCTACTGAAAGTTCAACTGCGAGCAATAAGCATAAACCAGATTCTTTTTTTTTTAAATTACAAAAAGTAAATATAAACAAGGAGTACTAGACGATTTGAATTTATAATAACTTTCACTCATGAAACATTCTAGGGTTTGGTAAGGTATCTTAAAAGAATATTTTTTTGAACAAAGAATAATTCATGGAATCTTTCCCCAAACACTCACCCACAACTATTTAATTCATTGAAATGTTTGCACACAAGTTTTATTTGACTATGAATCTTAACTTTGAATTGTGTTTAAAAAAAAAAATTAACTTTGATGGAAAAACAATTTTGCACTTGCTTTCTTTTAGAAAATGATGAAACTAGTAAATATATCGGAAAAGTCAGATCTGCGATTTCCATTATTTGACAAAAAAAAAATGGAATAACCAACATGAGAGGAAATAGATATACCGTACTTTGAATGGTTGGTTAGCTTTTAAAAGCAGCAAGAGCATAGCCATTTATGAAATGATCTAACAAAGAAATATAAAACCTTGTTGATTTAAAAAAAAAAAAGGGAAGGGAAGAAATTTCACAAATAGCTGTCAACCTCCTTCCATCCATCAAATATCCCCCACATCCTATCATCCTTAATAGGTCACCTGTGGTGTTGTAGTTAGCACAACAACCTCCTATGTCCAACATTGTGGGTAAGCCTTAGGATTTTTCAAAGGGAGTAAAAAAACCTTTGATTATACTATTTTCAGAAGGAACGTAGAATGGGGGCCCGAGCCTATACGATGTCAGGTAACAGTTTCAATAAACAAAGAATAATTGGCAACCTCTTTAATCTCAAGAATTCTTCTGTGTACATATTCGTTCTCAGACCACATATTCTGCACAATACATTAATTCTTAATTATCGTAACTTAATTAATTTATACAACGATTATTCTGTGAAATATTGTTTTCTTCATCTGTTATTGGATATTATGACAACCGGGAAACAGCAAACAGATTTCTCTCTCCCTTTTCCCATCAGAGTCTGATGAATTTTGATTTTCATAAATAACTTTTAATGTTTAATAATAATGGTAGAAGGATAAAATATCTTTTTGTAAAAGATTACGACAAGAGTAATTTCAGTTTTTCCCAATGTCGCAAATTTCTATTTAATGAAGTATAGCATGATTGAAAGGTAACAGTCCATAGAACATTCTCATTATAAAGGTGGTGTCATCAATTTACTCATTAAAAGTTATTGCAGTTTAAATTTAGATTCCAGTATCATTTTTGTTATATTTTGCTTTTTTAATTCTGGAAAGGGACAAAAACAGCATTAGCCCATTGGAAATTGAGTTGTGTTTGTGGTTTACAAAGTGCTAAAGTAAATGCCAAGGTAAAAATTGGTTTTCCAGTTTTTGATTAGAATATTTTGATGTTAAAGATGATCCTCCCCTCGGTCGGCTAACTGTAGAAAAACCTATAAAATTCTTCAAAAAATCGCAGTAGACTGACACATTTCGTCGCCCAACATCACTAGGTAACTAAACATAAACCATAAACCGGTTATGAACCATTTACATAAGAGTGGATACCAAAAGAAGCTTGATACTTGGATTCCACAAAAATTAACAATAAAAAATTCAATGGATCGACTTTCCATTTGTGAATCTCTGCTGAAATAAAATGAAATAGAGCAATTTTTGAAACAATATGTGAAAAATAATATGGTAGAAGCTCAGAGAGCTTTCACAAATATTTGCAAAGCCCATATTGACACAAAGGAAGGCTATAATAGATGGAATTGGAAAGGAATAGTTTATCATGAGTGGCTCAGACCTAACCAAACCATTAATGCAACTCTCTACTGTCAACACCTAATGTGATTGAAGCAGGCAATTCAAAACTAATGGGAAGATTCGATGAATAGGAAAGGTGTTCTCTTCCATCGTGATAATGCTAGAGCACAAATATCTTTGGTGACACAGCAAAAAATTGAGAGAGCGTGGCTGAGAAGTTTTGATGCATCCGCCATATAGCCCAGACCTTGCCCTACTCTATTACCGTTTGTTTCAGTCTCTGTAGAAATCTCCTTATGGTGTAAAGAATACACAATAATAAGCTGATAAGATATCATAAAATCATACTTGGGTATGCTTGCTGCATCAATTGCTGCTTGTCGTAATTGACTCTCTTCGAGATACTTCTGTTCCCACTTAGCTGTTTCACCTTCAAGCCTCATTATTTTTTCGTCCTTTTCTCGTAGTTGTCGTTTTAATTCAGCTAAATTTTCTCCTTCACCTGATAAAGACACAGATAATACATTTATACTTGTATTTATAGTTAAAAAAACTTACTGTTTCATAAATTTTGTGTGAACAATAAATTCTTATTTTTATATACGGAAGTTTCACCTTTCTTTTTATTCCACTTCAAGCAAAAATTTTTCATTTATAACAAACTTTCAATTTAACAATGGCAATTGCAATATTAATAATACAAAAAATCAACAATGGTTTTACTAGATAGGTAATAAATAAATTAAACTCTAAACACTCAGCATGCTATGAAATAAGTACATATAAAATTTGATATTTCAGTAACATTACCATGAGATTCTTGATTATTTGTGTGTTTTGCCCGTTCGTTTTGAAGTTCTTGTTCCAATTGAAGTCGTAATTTTCTTTCAGTTTGTTCTCTGCGATCAGAGGCTAACTGAAGGGAAGACAAAGCTCGTTGTAACTGAGCTACACGTTCAACATGAACTTGTTTCTGCCGGCACTGAAACATGTATATAATAAATAAAAAGTTTTACAAATAAAAAATTATAATTTTTTTAATTAGATGACACAATAAACATAACTGACATCGAGAATGAAATAAAATTCATAAATAAAATGTTTGTTTACAATTACATTACAAAATAATTAAATCCTTCTCTACTCAACCAATAAAGAACAGAATTTCTTTCAATTCTTTACCTTTATACAAATTTTACAAACTTGACATTTTGAGACAATAGCCCAACCTTAAGATTTATTATTTCTCATCGACTTCCTATTACTCATTGATATACAAACTTTTAAATAGAAAACATTTTAAATATCTAAATTGTGTTAGTATTTTTATTATTAACTCTGTTTTTACTATGATAAATATTTATTTTGCCATTTAATAAAACTGCTAACACAGCCATTTGTTCCATTTTCAAGTCCAAAATATGAATTAATCTATTTGGAATCTCTGAATTTAGTCTCTCTAATCACTTTCTTATCATTGGTCAAGCTTTTCCATTTTTATGTTTTCAAAGTAATAATTGATAGAAACTGATGAGAGATTTCTGATAGAAAAAAAATCGAGTAAGAATATAGCCTGAATCCTCTCCTCTTCAACATCTCTATGGATGAAAAGTAATAAAAATATGTATGAGAAGAACAGTATAAATAGTGACTGGTAAGAACTATACTAGCACAATTGATAATATTTGCAAATAACATGGTTAACTTCTGGACATAACCTTTTAAACTGTTGAACTAGATAAGAAGGGCATGAAGATTAATGTTAGGAAAAACAAGACGCAACAATTGGGAAGAGAGGACTTGAAATGATGAGGATCTAGAAGTGTTAAATGAGACCTCATACCAGGTGATATGCGTAGATGGGAAAGAAGTAAATGCAGAAATATTCCAAAATATATCGTGTGAGTGAAAGGCATAATGAGAAAGTTTAAGAAGAAGATAGGTTAAAAAAACTAAATATTAAAAGTTACCTCTTCCTCAAGCCTGACAACATTTGCTTGGGCATTGATTAGTGCAGTGTCAAGAATATCAATATGAGTCCTCTGCTCCTGAAGTGTTGCTCTCTGAGCAGCGAGTTCAATTTCTTGCCTTTCCTTAGTCGCAACTAATTCTTTATCTGGAATTTCATTATATAAGAATGGGGATTGAGCTCTTAATAATTCATAATTTTGTTTAGTACTTTTTTTAAATAGTAAAACTTTTAGAAACATTTCATAAAAGACTAAACAAAAGCAATTATAAAAAAGTATAAACACCATGGAGGAAAAAATTAAAATGGTCCAGGTGGAGGTAAAAAAATTATTGAAATCCAAAGATTCGACCCACATTCCAGGTCATCATCAGTGCTTAGTGGTCTCAACTACGTGAATGACATATGTGTCCACATTAGGAAGTTTTAAAAGAATTATTATTCACAATTTAAGAATTTATTTTTGACATCCAGCCAGACTATTATCCTCCAAAATTATAGAAATAAATTACTATACTAAAAATGGGAGAATGGCCAACTTTTTAGAAGTTGTAATAATAATTAATATACACATGGTTGTTAGCTGTTCACAATTCATGATTTTTCAAGTCGTTACATTGATGGATAGAAATATAGCATTTTGAAAGTATAAATTAAAAAAAAAGTGAAATGAAAATATTATACAGTGGAATCCCGATATTTCGTATCCCGATTATTCGTATTTCCGGCTAATTCGTACAAATTTTCCGGTCCCCAGAGAAAATCCCGATAAATGGTATAAAATCAATGCATTTCAGACCCCTCGGTAATTCGTATTATTTTTATGCTCGAGGTCACTTATAACGTCATATAATTCGTATTTCCAGCTTTAAAATTTCGTTACTTAGTACTGTTTTCGAAAGGGAGGGAGAGTACAGTGAAACAGATATGCTAAGGAGCAGAATGAGAATAAATCCTTTCTAGGAAATCACTCAATTTCTATTGGTTTTATACACAAGTATGTTTGTACTGTTTAGAGGCACAGTAGATCCTATAGTTTTTTACGGGAGAGCGAGTGAGGGAGACATGTTTTCTTAGAAAGCTCATAAGTAATTCGTACTGTTTTCACTCAAAGAAAATGAGGGGAGTTCTAGGAATTTTATTAAGCTTTTCTTACAATCACACTTTTATTTACAATTCAGTCTCGTTTTTGTTACCGTTGTGACACGTTATCATCCCTCCAAAATACGTTAGCCTCTCTATTGAAGAGAAACAACAAATCATAAACGCCATGACCAGTGGCTGTAAGCTAATTGACGTATCCGAGCATTTCATCGTCCCTGGTTTCACGATCACATCAATTGTGAAGAACAAGGACAAAATCACTTCCTAGACTTGTAGAGAACTTAAAAAAGTTGTTCGTACAAGCAAGGAATTCAAACCAGTTGGAGGTAATATTTGAAGGGAAAAAGCCCGAGTTTTCACAGAAAAATGGGAATTGAAGACTTTCGTGCAAGTGATGGACGGTTCGATAGATTAAAAAAATTGTATTAATACGTTTTTTAATTTTTTTTATTTTGTACTCCCGATAATTGGTATTCCCGATAATTCGTACCAAATCTTCAGTCCCTTGACCATACGAATTATCGGGATTCTACTGTACCAGTTTATGAAACAACTTAATAAATTTCAATGATACTAATGACTATTAACCGAAAAGAATTAAGAATCTTCTGTATATTCAAAATAACATGCAAACCATCAGCTTTTTTTAATGAAAGTACTCATATAAATTTCAAAACTAACTTTGAGTAACTAATTGCGCAATGAGTGCTTCTCTCTTGGCGAGCTGAACTCTGCTCAGATCAGGGGATGTCAACTGTTGCCCAAGCAATCGTTGGTTAGCCTCCTGCAGTCTCCTAACTTCTGCTTGAAGCCTCGATATTCGTGCTGATTCTAACCGTTCGCGACGATCACAGGTAGCAACTAGTTCTTCATGAGCTCGGGTCACCTTAGATACCTCCTCTTCCAGCTGAATAAACATAAAAATTATAATTTGGCTAAACAACTTACTGCAGAAAACTGTGTAACAATACATTAAAAAAAAAAATGAAATCAACTAATGAATCCTGATCACGAAGTGAGTTGGGTTAATAAAAAAAGAAAAAAACTTCCTTTACTAGAACTGTAAGATTGTTTTAATATCTTCTAAAAAATAAGCAGAATGAATACATACATAAGGTACGTATAGGGAAAAAAATACAAAATTTTTATATTTAAGAATTACTTTTATTCTGTCTTAATCAGACACTAATACAATGAAATTTAGTAATCAAGTCTATAGAGTAGTAAATCTTCAGTAAAGTATTTACTGTATTTGATGCTCTTAATACAGTAAATCCTACACCACTAGTAATAAGTTGAAAAATCTGAATTATTAGAAGTCTTTCAATAAAGCACTTAAGAGCTTTAATTGGATTTATAAATTTTATGAATGTATTTGTCAATAAAGTGACAATTACTTTTTTTGCATCTTCAAATATATGTATAAAAGAATGTTGGTTACATGTAAATCATTTACTCTTGAGAGTATCAATTAATTTATCGACATATGAAGCGACGGCATTGGATATATCTCACAGTTATGATGGATAAATTTTTCTTTAAATACATTAAATATTTGTCTTACTTTGTGCGCTTTTGCAACCCTATGATAGCAAGCCTCCAGTTCTGCTTTAAGGTTGTTGTTCTCCTGCATAAGGTGATCAACCATCTGAGCACATCTCTGTTGGTCTTTTCTAAACAGGCATAACGGAATTTTATTTTAATGAACCCATTTTTAATATATAAATTAAGAAAACAGCCTGTAAAAAGGAAGGACCAATGTCAAATAAAAATCACTGATTATCATTGATAACATTCACAAATACTTGGCAAAGCTTTTCATTATCTCCAAAAAATAAAAATAAATATTTGCAAACCTCACAGCAACTTACCTATTCCATTTATTACATAATTAATTCTAAACAAAAAGACATTTCTAAGACTATATTTCTTCAGAGACGATTTTAAGATCATAAGTACAGATCAGATTAAGATGGTATTACCTAGTATTTCCTAACGTGTGCCGAAGAATCGTGTTCTCTCGGTCAGCAGCAGTGAGGTCAGGTTGGCTTTTGCTAAGTTTCGATCTCATTCTTCTACTCCCACAACCAATAGATCGGGATCCAGTTATCATCTGCTTCTTGCTTCCTCCACTTTCTCCACCAGAACTTTCACCTCCACGTTTCACTTCATTTGCGAGATGCTTTAAGACCTGAAAAAAAAATTAAAGATCATTAAGCTTTAATTCTACTCAAGATAGACCAAAAATACCATCTAGAAGCTTCTCTTCATGTTAAACAAAATTCAACAAAATTAAAGAAGTCAATCAAAATTTTTTAATTTAAACACTGGTTTTACAGCTCATACAGATAGCATTGTCTAATGATATCACTGTTAACATCATATACACCTGTATTCTATTTTAGATTGTTTTAGTCAATTTAGTTTCTAAAATAAAGTAGCTTGAAACAGATGGGTGGATCCATACAATACAATAACATTTATTGTTTTAAAATGATCATAATAATCATAACTTGTGATATATAATTATAAATAACCTCCTTTCACCTACATAATATAGTACTTATTTCGCAGGTTCCCAGCATGGTGGTAGGGGTTGTTAATGTCGAAGTCTTGGAAGGCCGATTTCAGGGGACTTTGGTTGCCAAATTTTTTACTTCTAAAAAATTACCCAAACAGTGGAAAAAGTAAAAATCAGTTGGAGAAAGGTACGGAGAATATGGTGGGTGAGGAAGGACCTCTATATCCAGCCTATGAAAAAAAAAATTGGGCGAGCTGCTAGGCCTTGGTTAATTCATGTGGTACCCATATTTCCAGCTTTTTTGTCTTACCAAGCTCCTTGAGGTGCCTGGAAACAGTCATGCCACTTGCTCCAAGTTGAAAACCTGATTCACGAGTGGTTTGGGAAGGGCCCACTTCGACCAGCTCTTTCAACTTTGCGTTGTCCAACTTAGTCTTCGGGTTACAGCGTTCTTTGTTGGTAAGCTCATAATCCCCAGACCGAAATTTTTCAAACCAATGGAAAATTGTTCTTTCGCTCAATGTATCTTCACCGTAAACAATATTAATGTTTTGGAACGCCTCTGTGACGCTATGGGCAAGTAAAAATTCGTAGAGAAAAATTATACGAATTTCTGAATTACGAAGACATAATTTTATTCTTATTTATTTTTAAAATGTTACTTCACTTTCAAAAGGAAAAGTAAGACTGATTATGAAAAAGGATTAAATGATCTTTCAAAGGGTATACATGTAAGTTTGCTACATGTGATAACATCACTGTTGCAACCTTCAATGTGCTATACTTTTGATAAGACATATGTGCTAAAGTTTAGTTAAATCCATTTTGTGAAAAGTGTTAAAATACTAGGTGGAAAGGACGTGTAATTTAATTCCTTAATAATATAAAGAATAAAATCACGTTAAAACAATCTTACATACATAACATAATTGTTTGTGTACATATAATCTAATCCCTAATGAAAATAAAACTGTAAATAAACGAAACTGACATTTCATCAGTTACGACCCAATGTTAGAAGGCTAGTGGGTTATGGAGAAGGCAAGCTGGCACCCTGCAGAATAAATACCCATAACATGATCATAGATGTAAGGAGCTTGTATGGTATAATTTCACTATAAGGTTGCACTACCAATTATGGTGCACAACTCTAATACACAAATCATGCTTAATAACTGCTTTATATTTTAAAATATAAATTGACTATATGGCCTCATTGTGAGTTGTGTTCACCTCCTAATACTACCTAGCACAATTTGTGTAAACAAACTACTGTTTATTGAAGTGTAAAATTAATATTAATAGGAATTAAGATTATTACTTCTTTGATTATACATTCTTACTCAATATATCATTTCTGTAAGAATACCATTCATTATGATTACTAAAGAGAGAACCAAAGTATAAACGGATTCTTACGAGTCAAAGTTAAACTTAACCGTAAATTAAATTATTAATACAAAGCAGTTACCACAAATTCCAGTAAAGAGCACTGGCGGGACAACCCCATCCAACTGATAGCACGATCGTACTTCCAGTTGTACCTCTTGTTTATGAGGTAAGCATGTCATGTATAATGAACCAATATAATTATTGTGGGATATAGATAGTCCGGGGGTGCAGTCAATATAACACTAAATAAGTTTGTCTTATTTAGTGTTTTTTAGACTATCTATATCCCACATTAGATCTTCCAGTCAACTATTTTCCTCTTTATCAATCAATATAATTATTATGGAGATGCACCAACTAGAGTTTTTGAACAATACAGTTTCCTATTAGGTAACTTTAAACATTAAACAAGCAATACCTGAGATTGTCGTAGATAATCGTCAGGAATGTCAGTAATTTCTCGGACACCTGTGTCTCTGTCTCCAAGAATGTGGCTACTATAAACTGGAGGAGGTCTCTCATGTGTCCTGAAATATAATAAGAAATAAGTATTAATTAACACTTAAATTAGGTCTAAATGCGTAAATCTCCTAAAATTTAATTTATCATAAAAAAAGTTTAAAACTTTAGAACAAAGGTTATGTCAGAAAAAAAGTTTAAAACTTTAGAACAAAGGTTATGTCTCGAGAAGTTAGGTAAAATGCCAGAATGAAAATTCCTACCGACTTACACTATCTATACGATTACAAGAAGTTGCTAGTACTTAAGCTTCAATTTTGTACTAAACTCATGTGCTCTTTTATTAGCCCAAGTATTTTGAAATTCTATATTATTTGATATGGTATCACAATTTTTTTTTTTTATTGAAGTTGCCAATTCAATATCAGTAGTATGGTTTCATCAGCTCAAGAATGTATGTAATTTTTCTCCTCACCGAATTTTTATAAATTTGTTTCAGTTTAACTGGGAGAAATATACCCGATAATGCGACCCTAAAATTCCAGTTGATAGTTTCAAGATTTCTGTCTAATGGTAAAAAGGAGAAATCAAATTGCGGATAAACAAAAAAAATGACTAATGTTCCAAGATACTTTGTGTTATTACGGTGCAATGAAGAATTTCTTGTGAGGATGTATTAGCATGTAAGTCGGGAACCATTTATTGCTCTTGCCTCTTATATCTACAATACAGACAGAGCCTCTGTTAACTTTGATCAGTTGATTACTCTACTATGTTTATAGGGTATATCTAAGTTTTTATAGAAGAATAATAACTTAAATTAAATATTTCTTCAAAATTTTCAACTGGTGCAACAGCATAAACTAATACACCATCAACTTAAAAGAGTTATTAAACCTTGAAATATACCAATGCATATTGTACCTTGAATTCCATGAATCTTCATGAATAATAAGAGTGTTATATGACATATTTTCTTGTCCCTGAGGTTCTTGGCGAGGAGTGTGTCGAATCACATATCGTTCTTCATGACTTAAATTTTCATTAGAAGTTGAAATGTCTGTTTCACTGCCACTGACACTTTCTCCTAACATATTGCCTCCTGCTCAAAATGTTAAATTAGTAAATAACCAAGTACCCCATATACAAAGTAATGGAATAATGAGCACATACCCTGAATATGTGATTTTGATGGTGAATAAGATAAATATCGCCCTTGCTTTTGTATCGGATTCATTTTTGTTCGTTCTCACATAAATTCGAAAACTAAAAATGAAACATGATCATGTAAGAATATAAAACTAAAAAATTCAAGCTTAACAAAAATGCATTGTCAAATTTTGAAATGACAAAAAGGAATAAACATTAACTAGATCACTAATTTTTCAATCATTTGCAAAAAAGTCCATAATAAAGGCAAAGAAAAGTATTGAAAACAAGGAAATAACACTCACGGCTCGGAATACTATGTCCTATACGATCATAAAAAGAAATAGTTTATCACATTCTTTGCATTCCTATCTCCCACTACCAGAATTGGGACAAAAGCGTGAAGCAACCTTGGAACAATCATGCGACATGAAGATAATTCAGACGGTTTAAACAGTCGAATCAAATTTTTCCCTAGATGTTTTAGTGTTAATATGCCAAATTTAAAATTAACAGGTTGACAAATGACGTTTAGATAAAGAAAACAACACTAACTGTTTGGAATGATAAAATCGTTCCATAGTTCAATTTTTAAGGGGGAAACTAATTTTAATAAATGGAAGAGTAATGTAAAATTAATATTTATAAAAATAAATGATTAAATGTAATAAAACCAAAAGCAACCAGTCCTATTCTGTTACTTATCCATCTTGAAATAAAAATAAATTGATTGATTTCATGATATAAAATTGGATAAGAAATATATATAATATTGAGTATATACAGAGTTTTAACATAAAAATTTGATATTCGACTGGAATAATTTTTTTAAAATGTTTATAGAAGTTAAAACAAAATTAAGAAAATGAGTTTTGTAAAGAAATTGCAATGTTTGTAAATAATTGAAGAATCTGACATATTTCAATGTTTACGCTTAGTTTTTAATTAAATGGTATGAAATTAAATTATTGAGATTTAAAGATAAGGGTAAAATGAAACATATGAAAATTATTTATTATTAACAATTAAATTCGGTATATTGCAAATTCTTAGGGATTGTACACAGTTTATTATTAAATATTTATTTTTGAATACTTAACTTCAAGAATATAATTAAAAATGTTATTTGACTGGTTAAAGACGATTGTTTGCATTTGAGATTTATTGACCTTTTGTTTATTTACGATTGTGGTAGCATTGATAAGAGAGAATTGTGCCTTCTTCAGTCGCCAGCTTGCTTTCATCAGTTTAAGCAAGCCATTAAAATGGCGACTAACGATTCTAAGGCACCTATTCGTCAAGTGAAGAGAGTACAGTTTGGAATCCTCTCTCCAGATGAAATTGTACGTTAAGATTTATTTTGAAATATGCGATATGTGATAATAATGTTTTTAGAGCTATTATCCTTGGTTGTCTCGTTTATGTCAGCAACTAGGGGATAGCACCTTCAACCAGTTGGAGTTTTCCTTATAGTATTTTAGTTTCTTATTGTGACTGTTCTTTTATTAAACTATTCCTGTGTTTTTAAGTATAAAGTGTGGTGTTTTTAGTTTTGATATTCGTTAATGTCTGTGTTATGAAATGTTTGTTACTATTTTAAAAGTTTTCTAAGTGGAATGCTGAAATGAATCTGGATTCCTTTTGAATAAGTTGTTAATTTAAAACTTGTCTTATGTCCTGTTATTTTTATTTGAATTCAGGATTTTATTAAAGTGTCAGTTTTGTAAATGTTTGTATAAATATTGCAGTCTGGTAAGTGGTAGGTTATCGACTCTTATTGTTGGTTTCGATTCATTAAAGTGGAATATTTCAGACTGCTGGTAAGTGGTAGGTTATCAACTCTTATTGTTGGTTTCGATTCATTGAAGTGGAATATTTCAGACTGCTCTAGAACTATGAATGTGTAAGCAGTTGTCAAACTTAATGATTTTACTTAATTTCTTTTTATATGATGTTAATGTAGAGCTTGCATACAGTACAACAGTACTATCTGAAATTTTAAACCTTTCTAACTTCTTGGTACCATAAATCATCCAGTTATTCGTTTTAGATTACTTCCTTACAATCAAATTCAAAGTATTTTGTGTTCTTAACTCAGTTGGTGACATAATATTAATATTGTTAAATAAATCCTTCAACTTTTATATTTCATTTTACATTTCCAACTATCAATAACAATTTTGGCAGTAAGTATTAAATGGAAAAGGTAATTTTCCATCTAATTCTTATCACAGAAATAATCGCCCCATTATTCTTGATATTAAATTGATATTGCTGTCTTCTTTGTCGAAACAATGTTTACGTTCTAAGTTATGCATAATAAATAAGATAACGAGTTTTGAACATTTTTAACACAATTATGTTACATATAGAAATAATGTATCTTGATACAGTTTATAATTAATTTATTTTATTGTTTCATGTTTTTTTTTAGTTATCTATCATTACTTTGAATTGACAGTCCTAGGACTTTTTGTAAATATCCTATTAGCGATTAGTACATATGCTCAATTTGTTTGGTGAAAAGCTTTATTTGAAAATTTCTAACTTTTATGGATCACTTACTTGCTTCTTTTAATTTTCATGATCAGATAAACAAATATACTATTTGTATTAAGTCTGCTAATTTAATTTATTTGTTATCCTTATGATTTTCTTGAAGTAATTAATTGTATACAGTCTAAAGGAAAGTGTTTTTGTCATTAATAAAGTTTAATTTGTTAATTTCTTAAAAATATTTAAGTTCTTAAGATGAGTAAACAGCTTTGAATTGTACATTATATGTTAATTAAATGAAGGGCCTGAATGTCTCACTATTTTTTAATAAACTAGTAATAATAGATTTTATTCTCTTTTACAGCGACGTATGTCAGTCACTGAAGGGGGAATTCGTTTTCCCGAAACAATGGAAGGTGGGAGACCAAAACTCGGTGGTCTTATGGACCCCCGACAAGGTGTTATTGATAGAATGTCACGCTGTCAAACATGTGCAGGTATAAGTTTCAGGAATATTGATTTATATAAATGTTGATTATTCATTTTTATTTGAAATGATTATAATTTTTCTGCGATTGTATTTTAGGAAATATGTCAGAATGTCCTGGACACTTTGGACACATAGATTTAGCAAAACCTGTATTCCACATTGGTTTCATAACTAAGACAATTAAAATACTCAGATGTGTTTGTTTTTATTGCTCAAAACTGTTGGTCAGCCCTGTAAGTAAACTGAATGTTTTTTTGTTTTTTTAATTCTTATATCATTACCATTTTCTCTTTTAACTATCCTTGTATTTTTAAGATACACTTTTTCATTTCATATATTAAGTTTGTAAATTTAAAGACAATAATGTTTTGTTGTACATAATTGCATTTCTTTTTATTTATAGGGTCATCCCAAGATTAAGGAAATTGTTTTAAAATCAAAAGGTCAACCTAGAAAAAGACTTACATTTGTTTATGATTTATGTAAAGGTAAAAATATTTGTGAAGGTGGTGATGAAATGGATATTCAAAAAGATAACATGGACGAAAATGCATCAGTAAGTGTTTTACTTTTATTGAATTAATTGATAAGTGTAACTTCAGAAAGGTTTTGTTAAAATTAGGTCAATGTCAAGGAAGTTTGGTTAACTTTTGACATTCTCTAAGGTCATATTACTTTTGGTCTCGAAAATAATATTACTTTTTAATAATATTAATAACAAAAGTGAAAGTGACAATTATATCTGTAGTTATCTTTGAGATGATACTGTTGGCATCATTTCTTTGTTTAGCATTCATAATTTATGTTGGTAGCTCTTTAATTTTACATAATTATGGAAAATCTTGTTTTTGTTATTTTAAAGGGGTTGGTTTTGTGTTTCTATTAAGTATCAAACACATTGAAATATAATTTTTAATTTATAAGATTTGGGGTTAAAAAAAAAATTACATCATAGTAATTATTCTCTGCATTTGTTTCATTAATTCCATTTTATTGATACAAGTTGTAGTTATAGATTTATCACTTATATTCATCAATATTTTTAAACAGAATCGCAAACCTGGTCATGGTGGTTGTGGTCGTTACCAGCCAAATCTTCGCCGAGCGGGTCTGGATGTTACTGCAGAATGGAAGCACGTCAATGAAGACGGCCAAGAGAAGAAAATAGCCTTGACTGCTGAGCGTGTGTGGGAAATATTAAAACATATAACAGATGAAGAATGTTTCATCTTAGGTATGGACCCAAAGTTTGCTCGACCTGATTGGATGATTGTGACTGTACTTCCTGTTCCCCCTCTTTGCGTAAGGCCTGCAGTCGTTATGTATGGCTCTGCTAGAAACCAGGTAATTTGCATTATTCTTTGCCAGGTTAAAGTTTTAAAATTAACTTCTGTTTTTTAACACTCGTAAAAGTTTTCTGTAAAACTGATATGTAATTAGTTGTTAAGGAAATCAAAATTTCTTTCATTTTAGACAATTTCATATGCCTAATTTTATATGTAAATTTTGTGTTTATTTAACTGCCCCCTGTTTCTTTTATTAACTGATATTAAACTATATTTATTTGTTATATTACACTGAAACATAAAATTATCTAAAATAAATCGCATATTGTTCTCTGTATTATTTATTAATTGTTTTTAATTATATTTCAATATGTCAGAATGATTTATTCCTTATTGATGTTTCTTGACATTTAAATTCTCATATTAATGTGTTACTTTTGTTTTTCAGGATGACTTGACCCATAAGCTAGCTGACATTATCAAATGCAACAATGAGCTCCAGCGCAACGAACAGTCAGGAGCTGCAACCCACGTTATAGCTGAAAATATTAAGATGCTTCAGTTTCATGTTGCTACCTTAGTGGATAATGATATGCCAGGCCTTCCAAGGTTTCACATTTATAAATTTTGATATAATAAGATTATTTCCGAAAAAGTAATATAAAAAAGATTAATTATATTTCTTTGACATTTGTAGGGCAATGCAAAAATCTGGAAAACCGTTGAAAGCTATTAAAGCAAGATTAAAGGGTAAGGAAGGGCGTATAAGAGGTAATCTCATGGGTAAGCGTGTTGACTTTTCCGCACGTACTGTCATTACACCTGACCCAAACTTACGTATTGATCAAGTTGGTGTACCTCGATCTATTGCACTTAATATGACATTCCCTGAAATTGTGACTCCATTCAATATTGACAAGTGAGTCCTAGTTTGTATATTATAAATTGTTTTACATATCACACCAATTTATGTACTTTTATAATGAGCTAATATATGTTGTTGTTTTTTAAAAGAATGTTAGAGTTGGTGAGAAGAGGAAATGCTCAGTATCCTGGTGCAAAGTACATTGTCCGTGATAACGGGGAACGTATTGACCTCAGATTTCATCCTAAACCATCAGACCTCCATTTGCAATGGGGTTATAAAGTTGAAAGACATATTCGTGATGGCGACCTTGTTATTTTCAATCGGCAACCTACTCTCCACAAAATGAGTATGATGGGTCACAGAGTCAAAGTTCTTCCATGGTCAACATTCAGAATGAATCTGAGGTTTGTATACCATTAACGTGTAGGCAATCTATTAGAAAAATATGTAATACTTATTTTTTCCTTTGTATTGAGTGATGAAGTTCTATTTTATTTAGTGTTAAATTATAATTTTAAATGGTGATGAGTCTATAGCTTAAAAAACTATTGAAAACTGAATATCAGGCAAAGTATAATCAATGACTGGCCTTTGAGTGAGAAATTTTGTTTCAGAATTGAATCAACCAAAGCTTTATGCTTGTGGTTTTTTCAGTATTGTCTGAGAGATTTGTCCACCAGTTGTCCAATCTTGAAAGAAAATGCTCTAACCTTTCATAAAAAAATCGCTTATGAGTGAAGGCTGTTGATAGAAAATGCTACTCAACTTAAATATTCTAGAAATGTTTAAAAAACAAAAGATAATATTTTTTTTCTTAAATAAGTTTTTAATAATTCTTGATTTGTATGTTGTTATAATTTCTGTTTTTTAAATGCATGATAAATTCTGAGTATTTCAGGGCGGTATACTCGTATTCATTGAATTGTCATATGGCCACAGTCATTGAGTTGTGTATTTTAAATACAGAATCGGTAAAAGATATATTACTCCATATTGTTGGGAGATCCATTGTCGCTGCTGGAGGGATACTTTGGTTGGTTACTGAGTTCAACAGTAAGCCTTAAACTAACTTCAGTTTATCTAATTGAAATCCCCTCAATTTTATTTTAGTATTCTAAACCTTCTAGACTTTAAATATGGGGCAGGCTATCAGTGACACCCTGTATCATTACTATTTTATATTTTATGTATTATATTAAAATAAAGTAAGGCTAAGTAGAAACTCCTTTGAAGATGATCTGGCCCTGTCTGTCATTTTAAAAGTAAAAAATTATAAGAATTTCAGAAAAGAGTTTTTAATGTATTTGTTGCAGTTGCACATCACCTTATAATGCTGATTTTGATGGTGATGAAATGAATCTCCATGTACCTCAGTCAATGGAAACTCGTGCAGAAGTAGAAAATCTTCACGTTACTCCTCGACAGATTATTACGCCACAGTCAAACAAACCTGTCATGGGTATTGTGCAGGACACTCTCACTGCTGTCAGAAAAATGACCAAAAGAGATGTTTTCTTAGAGAAGGTAATCAATAAGGAGACCTACTTTAAAACACTCTATTCTATTAAAAGTAACTCATATAGTCAACAATTTTTCATTTCATTTAAAATTTTTATAACGAAATTGCTTTTTTTTTCTCGCAGGAACAAATGATGAACATTCTCATGCATTTGCCAGGCTGGAATGGAAGAATGCCGATTCCAGCTATTCTTAAACCAAAACCTTTGTGGACAGGTATATTAACAAGGAATAGCCATTTACTTAATTGTTTATAGATGTTGGATTTCTATTTCAAAATGTATTGTAGACTTGCATCATTCAGACTACATGTAAAAACTGTTATTTGGTGTGAATCAAAGATTTTTAATAGAAATTTCTTTTCAGTTTTAATTAGACATTTTTACTATTTAAATAAAAATATGGTTTTTGAATCCTGAAATTTTTTCTTGCCTCTAAATAGTAATAAGTAGTAGGGAAAGTAGAAATGAACTCAAAAAAATGGATTGGATTTAATTAAGTCTTGTTTATCATCAATGTTAATTGTTTTATTTCTTTGGTGCAGTAGAGTGGGAATTCGGTGTGATTGATTAATTTGCTTTTAATTTTGCTGATTCCTTATGATTTTTCAAAAATTTGGACATTCTCTGATTTTTCTTTTTTTCTATTTCGATTATAATACATACAATTCACAGAATTTAATATGGTAATCTGATTTAGTTTATCCAATGAAATTATTTCATATTTTAATTAACTCTCCTAATACTAGGTGTAAAATTTATTTTGAAAATAACTCGGTTTAGTGAACTATGATCATGTTCCGAGAGAACCTAAAGTGCCTACTTACAACGAATGCATGAATATGTTGTGGTTCTGTCCTCTACAAATATTTTTATTGCAAACATTACGAACAAGGTTTACTTTAACGTTATTTTTTCTTGGGAATAAGTAACACCTCGCCCTCTTCTCATGTAACTAACTCTGAATCATGGATGTAGCCACTTTTTTTTTAGTTCAAGTAAAAAAACCGTTGTCGTTGGTAATAAGCATTTTTCCATTCAGAATGCTGATCAATCTAAAGGAGAAATGCATTTACTGCAGCAATATATATTTATTGTATATATATATATTTATTGTAAGGTATTTATATATTTATTTCAAAAAAAGCTCGAACGGGCACCTTTTAGTTTGCAGCTGACAGGTACACTCACTTATCATTCTGTCAAGATTTTCCACACCTCCTTTTGTGTCATTGTAATGGGCAATGATGTTAGGCTTTTTCTCAATACGGTAGAATCCCTATAATTCGTATGGTCAAGGGACTCATGATTTTGTACGAATTATCGGGAGTACAAAATAAAAAAACGTATTAATGCAATTTTTTTTAATCTATCGATGGTTCGATCGCTTCCACGAAAGTCTTCAGTTCCCATTTTTCCGTGAAACTCGGGCTTTTTCACTTCAAATATTACCTCCAACTGGTACATTTGAATTCCTTGCTTGTACGAACCACTTTTTTAAGTTCTCTACAAGTCTGGGCAGTGAATTTGTCCTTGTTCTTCAGGATTGATGTGATCGTTGAACCACGCCGTTTATGATTTGTTGTTTCTCTTCAATAGAGAGGCTAACGTATTTTGGAGGTATGATTACGTGTCACAACGGTAACAAAAACGAGACTGAATTGTAAATAAAAGTGTGATTGTAAGAAAAGCTTAATAAAATTCCTAGAACTTCCCCTCCCTACTCCCCTAATTTCCTTTGAGTGAAAACAGATGAATTACTTATGAGATTTTTTAGAAAACTTGTCTCTCTGACTCGCCCTCCCGTAAAAAACAATAGGATCTACTGTCCCTCTAAACATTACAAACATACTTGTACATAAAAACAATACAAATTGAGTGATTTCCTAGAAAGCATTTATTCTCATTCTGCCCCCTAGCATATCTGCTTCACTGTTTTCTCCTCCCCCCCCCTTTCGAAAACAGTATTAAGTAACGAGATTTTAAAGCTGGAAATACGAATTATATGAGGTTGTAAGTGACCTCGGGCATAAAAATAATACGAATTATCGAGGGGTCTGAAATGCATTGATTATCGGGATTTTCTCTGGGGACCGGCAAATTTGTATGAATTTTGTATCATTTTTCTATCAGTTTTAAAAATCCAGCCCCCCTCCCCACCAACTCTTTCGTTTAGTAGGTACCTAATTCATATGAGAAATATCTAGGAACTGACACACATCAAAGAATTCGTAGCTTCTGATGAAAGTATACGAAAAAGAAAGAAAGAGAGAATTCCAACAAAAACACCAAAGCTTGAATGACTTCTAGAAAATATTTACTTAGCTAGTGGCGGTAATTTGAACCCATACCGACAAACCAACACTGTAACTGGAGATATTCTATAAAATTATATAAAGAGGCTTAAAAGTCGCAGTACGTGAATTCGGCGATCTGAAATAATGCTAACAGTAACTACTAGATGGGGTCTTCCCGGGACCCCATCCTCGTTTTTTGGAAAATATTAATCTACAGTGATTTATTTTAAGCATGAAACTTGTTAGTAATCTACTCTTTATGTTACAAATAGTCCAAGGATAAATGTCCTAGACCCTAGTGAGCATAACTTTGTTTTTGACTTAAGGAGGTTCAAAAACAGGAGCTTGTGGTCGTTGGTGACCCCACCCGTTATTTTTATTTTTGTTTTTTATTCCTCATCACATTTTTTATCAAGTCGATTATAAATGCTAATCTCTCTTTATTTAGGAGTATCCATTGTATTACTATTGGTATTCCTTCATTATACAGATAATTTCTTTTATAAAATTGGTGCATCTGGTTAAATCACTGTAGTAGTGGTTGATGGTTTCCAGTTGTAAATAAGTCTTAATTCATGAGTAAAATAATCTTTACAGGTAAACAAGTATTCTCATTAATTATTCCTGGTGAAGTAAACATGATACGAACTCATTCCACTCACCCTGACGATGAGGACAATGGTCCTTACAAATGGATTTCTCCCGGTGATACCAAAGTAATATTTTATATTAATATTGCCTTTATTGTTGTAAAATTGTTGTATATTATTATGATTTGTATGTAATAAATGTAATGTAAAAGTTATTCAAATGTTATTAATTGATTCAGAGGTGTATTAATCTTGTTTATTTCCTCAAGGTAATGGTGGAAGCAGGAAAACTAGTAATGGGAATCCTCTGTAAAAAGACACTTGGTACATCAGCTGGTTCTTTACTTCATATCTGTTTTTTGGAACTTGGTCATGAACAGTGTGGCTATTTTTATGGTAATATTCAAACAGTCGTCAACAACTGGTTATTGTTAGAGGGTAAATATCTGAACATTTCAAATAACTTAAATTTAATTTCCCGCAATAATTTAATGATATATCCTTAAATTTAATTAAAAAATATATCTATTTGATACAAGTGAGATTTAATGTTTGTACAAAAAGTACTTTCACAAATTAAAAGGGAGAAAATCCATTTCTTACTTAGTTTACATGCTAGTTGTTTTTCAATTGATCAATAATTATTTTTACTTTTAATTTATGTAAATTGTTTTCTGAATAGTATGAACACTAATTCATAGGTAGTATATCTGCTAATTTATTATCTGTTGTTAAGTCATATTAAGATTTATTAATAATACTCTTTATTATATTGTAACTATAGGTCATTCAATTGGTATTGGAGACACTATTGCTGATCCTCAAACTTATCTCGAAATTCAGAAAGCAATTAAAAAAGCTAAACAGGATGTCATAGAAGTTATTCAAAAAGCACACAACATGGATCTGGAACCTACTCCTGGTAATACTTTAAGGCAGACTTTCGAAAATCAGGTACTTTTTTTTCTTTCAAATCTCCTGTATTGATTGTTTATATCATTATCTATTTTAATTATTCATAATTAAAATAATATATCTATTGTACTTATTCATTTCTGTAGGTAAACAGAATTCTGAACGATGCTCGAGACAAAACTGGTGGTTCTGCTAAAAAATCTCTGACGGAATACAATAATTTAAAGGCTATGGTGGTCTCTGGTTCAAAAGGGTCTAACATTAATATCTCTCAGGTATGACTAGTGATTTTCTTCTTATCAATAGTTAATTTAGTATATCCTTAATATAATTTATTATTTTTTGTTTTAGGTTATTGCTTGTGTAGGTCAGCAGAACGTAGAAGGTAAGCGAATCCCGTTCGGCTTCAGGAAGAGAACACTGCCTCACTTTATAAAGGATGATTATGGTCCTGAGTCCAGAGGATTCGTAGAAAACTCATACCTTGCCGGTTTGACCCCTTCAGAATTCTTCTTTCACGCTATGGGTGGTAGAGAAGGTCTTATCGATACTGCTGTAAAAACTGCTGAAACAGGTTTGTAATCTTAATTATTGTTCTTTCATTGACAAATTCTCAATAAAAAATCTTATAATTAATAATAGGTTATTTTGAAATTTTACTTTAAAAGTAAGCAAAACGATTCTGATTTTTAATGCTCAAATACTTTAGGTTATATCCAACGTCGTCTGATAAAGGCTATGGAGAGTGTTATGGTCCATTATGATGGTACAGTCAGAAATTCGGTCGGACAGCTCATTCAGTTAAGGTAATAATTGAATTATTGTTTTACTTAGTGTGGTTAAATGACATTTTACATTCGCTATATAAATCTAATGGAATATTAACTTTTACTATGTTATTGTGTGTAGATATGGAGAGGATGGGCTTTGTGGAGAAGCAGTAGAATTTCAGAAGATCCAGAGTGTTCCTCTTTCTAACAAGAAGTTTGAAAACACATTTAAATTCGATCCATCGAATGAAAGGTATTTGATAGTTGTCAAAATATATATATTACGTATATTTTATAATTATTGTGAATATTAAAATTAAGGTTTTTCTATAGTTTCAGATTATATAAACCCCTCTACCAATTTGTAGTGGGTATTGAATACTTTCTTATTTCAGGTATCTCCGTAAAATCTTTGCCGAGGATGTACTTCGAGAGTTACTTGGTTCTGGAGAAGTAATTTCTGCTCTTGAACAAGAATGGGAACAGCTGAATAGAGATAGGGATGCGTTGAGGCAGATTTTCCCTTCAGGAGAAAACAAAGTTGTACTCCCTTGCAATTTGAAGAGAATGATATGGAACGCTCAGAAGACTTTCAAGATCAATCTTAGGGCTCCTACCGACCTCAGTCCACTTAAAGTCATTCAGGGTATGTTTATTTTAGTTTTTATTTATTTTTGTAAGTAACTGCCTCAACTGATATGTTTTTTCCTACTTATTAAGTGTAGTTATATAAATATAAATTAGATCGTGAATTTTTTTTTAGTATAATTGATCTAATTAGATGCTAATGAATCACAGTTTTAGGGGTAATATAATTAATATCTCAAATACTTTCATCTGTTTTTACATTATAATTGTAATTGGTAATTCTTATTAATTAAAGTACATGTTTTGCAATGCTGGCGATGCACTTATAAACTAGCAATTTAAACTGTTTAATGTGAATTTATTTTAATATGTAATTTTAATGAAATTTTATTCTTGTTTAATGTATTGGATATTCGATGTTTGTAAAAAAAAAAGTATCAATACCTCTATGTGATAACAGGTGTGAAGGAGCTATTAGAAAAGTGTGTGATTGTTGCGGGTGATGACCATCTCAGCAAACAGGCCAATGAAAACGCTACCCTCCTTTTCCAGTGCTTGGTTAGGAGTACTCTATGCACAAAGTTAGTTTCTGAGAAGTTCAGGCTTTCATCAGCAGCTTTCGAGTGGCTTATAGGAGAAATCGAAACAAGATTTAAGCAAGCACAGGTGAAATTTTTGGTCTATATTTATCATTTAAAATTATTGTATCTTTACCTTTTAATGGTAGTTCCTGTTCTTTTAGTTTGTATTCTATGTCAATATTTTGTAATCTTATATAAAATAAATATAAAAGTTCCTTTGATGTTTTTTAATTGAAATTAAATTTATTATCTTTGTACTAATTATAATTTTTATATTGGGAACAATGATATAGGCTTCTCTAATTATACTGAGAATATATTGAGCATGGAGTTAGGATTCTTATAGCGTACAGGTATGCTCTTTATAAACAATGGGTTGAATAGATCTTTGAATCTCAAAAGTGATTAATTTTTCTCCGCAAACATTGATATTTTCAAATTTGAGAAGTATCATGCATTATCAAGTACAGAATATATTTTTTGCTAATGATCCTTAGTGTTAAAGGCTTTGATCAAATAAATCAAAATGCTATGAAATACAACTTAAGAGATAAATAAACAGGACTGACATCAGTAATCCAAAATTCATTGTATATAATGTATTACACTTATATTATATTTTTTTAAAGTTTATTGTAATGCTTGCAGGTATTAATTAATCAATTCTTCCCCTAGAAATATTACTATATAAATTTCATGACAGACTAGAATAGTTGAAAAGTAACACCACTCATCTGTTCTTAGCTGCTTCCAACCTATGGGTGATAACTTTTTTTTTTCCTCCAGGCTGCTCCAGGAGAAATGGTCGGAGCTTTGGCTGCCCAGAGCTTGGGAGAACCAGCTACTCAGATGACACTGAACACTTTCCACTTTGCTGGTGTGTCATCGAAAAACGTAACCCTTGGTGTGCCCAGGCTGAAGGTATTCAGACTATTTAAATTATTCAATCATATTTTAAATAAATAATTGAGGATCAAAATGTTGAATGAACCTGTATGATACTTAGGTAGTATACTTGATTATTAAAAACAATTAACAATTTTTTTCTTTATTCAGGAAATTATCAACATAAGTAAAAAACCAAAGGCTCCATCTCTAACAGTCTTCCTTACTGGAGCAGCAGCTAGAGATGCTGAGAAAGCTAAAAATGTCTTGTGCCGACTAGAACACACAACACTTAGGAAGGTAATAAAAAAATGATTAATTATCATTATTTTACCTGTGATGAAATTATTGATTTATTATCAGTTATAATTTTTTATTATCCGACTATTAAACATATTGAATTATCGTTTTTGACAGGTTACAGCAAATACAGCTATTTACTATGATCCTGATCCACAAAATACAGTGATTCCAGAGGATCAAGAATTTGTTAATGTATACTATGAAATGCCTGATTTTGATCCTACCAGAATATCACCCTGGCTGTTGAGAATTGAGCTAGACAGAAAAAGAATGACAGGTAATTTTTTTTTCATCTATATTTTACTGATAATTGATTTCAGTATCTCTGTTTATATTTTATATATATTATTAATATTTATTTAACTGATCCAATCATAATTGCTTTGTTGGTTTTGGGTAAAGTAAATTCCCTTCAAAACAATTATAATTTTAAATGGATAGTAATTCCATGAACTCTTTTCTAAAAAAATTAAAAAACTTTTATATTTAATTAAAATATAAATGTTATAATATATTAATGTAATTATTCTTGATCTTATAGATAAGAAACTTACAATGGAACAGATATCTGAAAAAATCAATGCTGGCTTTGGTGATGATTTAAATTGTATTTTCAACGATGATAATGCTGAAAAGCTAGTACTACGCATCAGGATCATGAACAGTGATGACGGAAAATCCGGAGAAGAAGAAGAATCTGTTGACAAAATGGAAGATGATATGTTCCTTAGATGCATTGAAGCCAACATGCTTTCAGACATGACACTACAAGTGAGAATTTGTTTATTTCATAAGAAAGTAAGAAAGAAAGCGGTCTAGGGTCATTAGTCAAATATTTCCAATTTCCAACAGTTACACGTACAACTTCAAATTATCTTTCAGAAAAAACATTTGAGGTTAATTAAATTCTGAGTAAATACGATAATTTTGTATACTTCAGTTTTCAGAGTTAGTTCATTAACTAAAACCATTATTTTGTAAGTGGCTGAAGTCCTATCCATCATGTGTTTGAAAGAGACCCAACTCTATTAAATTTGAATCTCATAATCTTAATAAGAGGTATGTTAAGTACATCCTGATCTAAATCTGAAGAATAAGTTTAATTTTAACTTTATTGCAAATGTTAACAAAATTATTAGAAGGATAAAAAATTGTAAAGAAGAATCTTTAAACTGGTTAAAAATATGTTTTGTAAAATAAGGGGATCAGGAATGAAAATTTTAAAATCCTTGATTTATTACCACATAGGCAAAGAAAGTTTGAGAGTATTTTATTAACACTACTTTATAAAACATATCAGACAATTGGCCTTAAGAACGTACCAAGATATAAACCACAGGAATATTATATCTTCCATAATATGAGGGGGGATAAACTGTTTTGTAATTTGAATAGTTAAAACATATTTTAAATTGCCCAAATTATATTTTAAGTGTTGTAAAGATTTATGAAATAAATTGATTATTTTTTAAAATCTGAATCATCTTAAATGATGTTGTTGAATGGATTTAGGCTCCTTCAGATTGGATAAAGAATCTGGTTGTTGATTTTGAAAGGCTTAACTCAGTTCTTGCCAGGAAAACATTTATAATTGATTTAATAATTGTCATTATTTTAATAGGAACTATAAATTTAACTCCTATAAGATACACTTAATCAATACGACTATTTAGTATCCAGTAGGTATATTTTTAATTGCATAGAAACACCTTTAATATCACAATTCAAGTATAATTTGCTCATTTATTGTTTCTCAACTAGTTCTAAAATTATTTTGTAATATTTATTCTGCTTTAATTGATTGTTACTAGGGTATTGAAGCTATTAGCAAAGTGTATATGCACTTACCTCAAACTGACGCTAAGAAGAGAATTATAATGACTGAAACTGGTGAGTTCAAAGCAATCGCTGATTGGTTGCTTGAAACTGACGGTACATCTCTCATGAAAGTACTAAGTGAAAGAGATGTTGATCCTGTACGAACGTTCTCCAACGATATTTGTGAAATTTTCTCTGTAAGTAATCTTAGTAAAGTCTTTATTACAACTAATTCTACATTGCTAATGTATTTTTTACTAAAAAAAAAAAAATTAAAGTTTGCTTGTGTGATTATATTATTTTTGATCCATAGTATAAAAATTATAGTATCACAAAATACAGACTAATGATTTTTAAAATATGAAAGTAGTGAACTAGTTTGTAAGTAAAAATCCAGGGAAATCGTAAAACTGATAATTTGGAATGACTTATAATATTTTTTAAAAAGCTAGAAGTTTCTTTTTAATACATGGGTGTGTCAAATTAAGACATTTTTCACTAGAATTTTTAAAATGCATAAATTTTGTGATATAAATAAATGTAATTACTAGCCTGCTTAGTAAAACTATTAACTGATTACTTACATTTCTGGTCAAAAATTTTCAGGTACTGGGAATCGAGGCTGTCCGGAAGTCAGTGGAGAAAGAAATGAACAATGTATTGCAATTTTATGGCTTGTATGTAAACTACCGACATTTGGCCTTGCTTTGTGATGTAATGACGGCCAAGGGTCATCTTATGGCTATCACTAGGCACGGAATTAATAGGCAGGACACTGGAGCTCTCATGAGGTTTGTAAATTAACTAGTATAAATCATTGTTATCTAGGGGGTGTATATTTTATCATTTGTTCATTAGAGATATTTGGTTCTTTAGTTACTCTGGTTCCTAGAACTTGATATGACATTTTAACCATCTGCTATTCCCGGATTAGCCCTGGCAATACCTTTAGTTCGAACTCAGGACCTATCAATCTGTTATTACAATTATTATTAATAATTACATCTACTAGCCCTTCTGCCTAATGCCCACATTGATAATGGTATTGTTAGTGCATATTTAGAAGAAGTTTCAAAAGTCTAGCCGGTTAAATTTAAAACTAATTTTGCAACTTCAGCACCACAGAGTATCTTTTGTAATTACTAATTTTAAAATGTTTTGTCAAGAATAGGTTAAATTAAAAAAAAAATTATTTTATTGAATTGTACAACTGTAATATATACATCTAGTACAAGGGCTGTATGAATAAATAAATACATGAAAGGACATGTAGAGGCACTACCCATTGGCAGAACTCTAATTACATTTCTATTATAGAAGGTCCTGAGGCCATCTTCTCTAGGTTAAATTAAATAGTTTTAAGATTTGCTGGTATATTGTATCCCATTTTTTAAATCTTGGCATTATTTTTCAGAATAAAATAGATTCTTACAATTCATTTTTTTTTAAAGTGGCTTTATTCTTCTTTTAGTTTATTTATTAAATGTTGTTTCTTTTATTAGGTGCTCATTTGAAGAAACTGTAGATGTACTCATGGATGCAGCATCACACGCTGAGGTTGATCCAATGAGAGGAGTATCAGAGAACATCATCATGGGCCAGTTGCCCAGGATGGGAACTGGTATGCTTGTCTAGATTATTATATGGCTCAAAACAACTAATTTTGTTTTAAGTTATCACTGTGCTGTAATAAGAACAAGATATATATTATTTTTTCGACTGATTTAAAATATTTGTATTACTTTTCTAGGTTGCTTTGACTTACTGTTGGATGCTGAGAAATGTAAAGAAGGCATTGAAATATCCATGACTGGAGGCGCTGATGGTGCCTACTTTGGTGGAGGATCTACACCACAAACATCCCCATCCCGTACTCCTTGGTCTTCAGGCGCTACTCCTGCATCAGCTTCATCATGGTCACCTGGCGGAGGTAAGTTTTAATGAAAAAAAAAGTGAGAAGTAGGAAATTATTATTCAATTTAATCAATTGATTCATTGTTTTCTTTGGAATAGGTTCTTCTGCTTGGAGTCATGATCAGCCCATGTTTTCTCCTTCAACTGGTAGCGAACCCAGTTTCTCTCCCTCTTGGAGCCCTGCACACAGCGGATCGTCTCCATCGTCATACATGTCTTCTCCTGCTGGAGGAATGTCTCCTATTTACTCCCCGACACCCATATTTGGCCCTAGCTCTCCATCAGCTACACCTACATCTCCTGTTTATGGACCAGCCTCTCCTCCTTCTTACTCCCCTACGACTCCTCAGTACCACCCAGCTTCTCCTTCTTATTCTCCAACTTCTCCTTCTTATTCGCCTACATCACCTTCTTACTCTCCTACCTCTCCTTCTTATTCACCAACTTCTCCATCGTATTCCCCAACATCTCCCTCCTATTCCCCTACATCTCCTTCATATTCACCTACGTCTCCCTCATATTCTCCAACATCTCCCTCCTATTCCCCTACCTCACCATCATATTCGCCTACTTCTCCTTCTTATTCTCCAACTTCACCATCTTATTCTCCTACATCCCCTTCGTACTCACCAACTTCTCCCTCTTACTCACCAAGTTCACCAAGCAATGCTGCGTCTCCTACATATTCACCAACATCTCCCTCTTATTCTCCAACATCACCCCATTATTCTCCGACCTCTCCCTCTTATTCGCCTACATCTCCACAATATTCACCTACAAGTCCCAGCTACAGCAGCTCTCCCCATTATCGTCCAGCATCTCCTCAATACACACCTACATCTCCTAATTATTCACCCACTTCACCATCTTATTCTCCATCGTCACCATCTTATTCTCCATCTTCTCCAAGACATTACTCACCTACTTCTCCTACATATTCACCAACCTCCCCAGCATATTCAGCCCAATCAGCAACTAGTCCTCAGTATTCTCCATCTAGCTCAAGATATTCCCCTAGTAGCCAAATCTATACCCCCACTCAGTCCCACTATTCTCCTGCTTCTACAAATTATTCTCCAGGTTCTGGTTCCAGTTATTCTCCAACATCTCCGACCTATTCACCTACATTTGGGGATCCTAATGATCAACAGCAGCAGCGATAAGTGTTAAATATGTATATATTTTTCTTTCAGAATTTTTTTCAAAACTGTATATTTCTTATATTTGAATTGACAATGACTCTATTATAAATATTATCATATTCATGTCTGTTAAAGTTGGTTGTTAATAGTTATCTTCTTTTTTTTAAATTTAATATGCACTTTCATGTATGAATTAGTGCTTTATTGGTTAATTGTATTATTCATACTTTTTAAGATTAATATTAATTAAGCAAGGTATATTGACGATTGTTTGGTCTTTATTCAAACAAACTATGCATATTATTTTTATTTAAATGCATAGCATTTATTATTTTAGGTTTTATTATATATTGTGATATATTTTATGTATAAAAAAATAATAAATTATTTAATCAATCATTCTTTTTTATTTTATTTCCTTTACAACAATTTATAATGTATCTATTTAAAAGATAAAGAACTATGAAAATATTAGAAATTGTAACTTGTATTTTCAGTTCTTTTCTAAAACAGTATTTAATTGGGAGCAGCATGGATGAAATATATACATCTTTGTGGATGAAATTACGAGTACAAGCACTTGCTCTGTTTCATCTTTCTAGATGAGGAAAATAGAGCTCTAATTAATATTGCAGATTCTTGTGAAAGTATTGAAATTAGCTCTTACCATTCTATGTTTGTACTAATGTGATGAATAGGGCTCGGATTCATATTTTTAGTTAAGTTAGATATAATGAACACCAGTTTAAAATACGTTTTAAGGCATTCTTATTCATCCGAGCCCATTTTTATTTTACATATTTCACTATAAACACAATTTTATATTTTTCTTACATATTTCTCTACAATCACGAATTTGGGGATGGATGTTGAGTAAATAATGTTCCAATAACAAGTAAGGCTTACAGTTGTCGTTTTCTAGTGTTTGGTGACGTGCTAGCAACTGTTGACCCCTCAAAATAGAAGGGATTTACTTGAAATCACACTAGAATAGGAATCCATAATAAAATGATCGAAATTGTTTACTCACCTAATTTCTCAGAATCCCTCACTCCCTGTTCCTCTTAGTCCTTCCTATTCTACCAAAGTGATTCTCCTCAGTATAAAAAAAAAAAACCCTACATAGTAGTACCTACTAGTACTACCATTATTTTTTGTATAGGTAATTTACAAGTATATATTTATACTTTACAATAAACAAGCTGTAAATAAATATCTGGCTTTCCCTTTTATTTACACATTCCAATATAATTTAAATTTATTACTGTGCGGTTAATTAAAGTTAACCGCATTAATAAAAATTAAGGCAGCAGCATATCAGAGTTTATTACTGTAGAAAAAGGTTTTTCAAGGCTGCAATCCCGGTTACCCTTACGGCGCCCCCTAACAACAGTAATCACTCTTTTCACCTAAATCACAGTATTCACAATCACGCTTCAATTCCGTTCGGTTCTATCGCCAATCACTGTGAAAACAGTTTGGAACTGTTACTGATGAATTTGTAATCACAAGTAGACCTCTGACTTTTGAGTAACAGTTCGTGATTTCTGGTCCATCACTAATCTCAATCAGTCTCTCGCTAAGTATCTCCGCAACCACTGAAAAACCCAACGTAAAAAATGTCAAAGTTACCTTAAAAAACAAGGTCTAGTTTCCAAATACCTCAGAGAGTTTCCCGATGACACATTTAAAAGTTATTCTGCCGTATTATATTGTTCGTGTTGAGATATAGCAGTGTCGAGTTCACAACGTTCTCTGGTTCGATCGACGAAACCACTGATGTTGAAGGGAAATGCATGGCCAACATAGTGATTGGTAGACCACCTGCAATGCAACATAGTTTCTCGTACATTGTGAGCTCTTAGAAAAATGCAACCACGCTACTATTGCACATTTTTTAACGACTTACGACTTTGCATTTTAAGTGACGGGTCGTCTTTGGTCAATTGGTGTTTTACACAAAAACGCTATTTTTATCAGACACTGCTCCATATATGGTGTAAGCGGGGGCTGCTTTGAAGGTGTCTTATCCGAATATCAAATAACTCATATGCCTCGCATGTGCATTTCACCGAATTGCAGTAATTGTCAGACTTTTTGATGTCGATCTTTTAATATCAAATGTTTAAAAAAAATTGTTTAAAGCCCCAAATCGAGTCAAAATTTTCAAGGAGGTTTTACAAGACTTATCTTTGCCTCCTCAGCCAGTTATTACAGGGTCGGGCACTTGGTTAGAGGAAGTTCTTGCAATTAATGCAAGAATTGCAAACAAATTTAAGACCAAACTAAATACGTGATGAAGAAACCCACTTAGAAAAACAACTTGGCTTTGTGATTATATTGAACCGCAATGAAGAAGAAATTGCAAGATGTGCTGAAAAACCCAAACTGGAAAGAAATGATGCTCATGGCGAAAATCCTCAGGGGACTGAATGTGCTATGCTAAATCAGTTACAAAGCAATTTTAAGACCCTAACGGCGGAATTTTTTATTTAAATTTAAAAATGTAGGTTGTTTTCCAACAATTTCTAACAATAAAATTTTGTGTCCATAATATTTCCATTTTTAATAAATATGCATCCTTCTAAAAAAATTTTAAAAATAAATAAAGCATTTTTCGCTGATTTTGATTTTACATATTCTTCCCTTTCACTTGCATATTAATAAAAAAATAACCACATATATATGTAAATATTTCGCAATTTTTATTACATATAAATCCGGGCCCTAGTGATGAATATTAAAAAATTTTATTTGTTTGAATATCCACCCCATTAGTAAGTCTGAAAAACCTCTTAACTACTTAGATGAGCATAATTATTAGTCAAATACAATTATTTCAAGGAAGGCATTAAGATGCTATTGACAAGATAGTGTCTCGGAAGCTACCTTGATTTCCCGAGATATATATATTTTTTTCTATTCACAACCAAGCCGAGGTGTTGAATGTATAACAAAACTTTATATTAGTATATCTGAAGGATCTAAAAATTAACAATTCATTCACATGAATAAGAATAAGAGAATAGTGTCCATTGTTGGTCTATCCTTCCTGAACTTAGCACAGTACCTAGCCTTCTTTCTTTATGCATGGTGGCTAGATACTCTAAAAGGATGTTAGTAATAGCTTGGAGGTAATTTAGAGAACTACAACTTGATAATTATAATGCTTCATCTAGTCACCTTTCCTGTCTAGTGGACAAATAATTCTTCACAAGGCGCTATGGTCCATGGAGGACTTTGGCCTCCCCCACAATTTTCCTCCACTCCAACCGATCTTCTGCGACTGTTTTCCATGCTCACACCCAGGAGCCTAAGCTGTGCTTCCAGATCGTACAGCCAAATAATTTAATAATAATTATTTTATATTCTTAATGTGCTCTTACATGTGTCTCTCACCACCATATGGCAGATCTGCATACCTTCGGGAAGACTCGTCTTCCATCTGGTGTTCTAAAGCTCTCAACATCTTCCATTCTTTCTATTGTATGATTGTTGTTCTTTTCTTCATCGTATTCTGTTCTTTACTCAACAGCTCGTATTGTCTGAGGCAGTATTCTCCATCTAGCTCAAGATATTCCCCCAGTAGCCCAATCTACACCTCTACTCAGACCCACTATTCCCCTGCTTCTACAAATTATTCTTCCAGTAAACTCTATTATTCCTGGTTATGATGGCCAACAGTAATGGGCTTAAAATTATAAAATTATTTCAACAACTTAACAATAGGCAACGAAAAAAATAATTAGTATTTGGAATGATGAATATTTTTATCGTTAGTTTAACTTACAAATTAATTTATGTCTTTTGATATATTTTTAATCATTATTCGATTTTTTCAACAAAAAATAGAATAATGGTTATACGACCAACTTGTTAGAAAAACAAGTGTCTAAATATTCATATTTTTAAATCACTTTTCCTCTTGTATCCCGTGAATGTTTGAATGGGTTTTCGCAGTATAAACATTTTCCCAGTCTTTATAAAGTGTTTTATTAAGTTATAGCAACATGGTTTCTGAAAATATTGTACAATAGATTTTAAGAAAGAATACTTAAAATTGATTTCTTTTAACTATTCGAATGGCATGGAGGTATATATGGTATCGGCATCGTGCCTTCGTGTTCGCTTGGCCTTATTATTATTATTCGAAATCGAGGACGTTTTAGTAGCGATTTATTTAAATTTTTCGGATTAATTCGATATTGGGATGCATTAGTTTACGAACATAGATGGTATTTTCAAAAACTAAGTCAACTATGGCTCAATATAGGACTACAATATCGAATGATTCTGAACAGTTAAAATTTGTCGATTGTAGAATGAACAAACTCAAAATCGATTGCATTTAAAACAATTTCGTCATCGAAAATCTCATTATTGTTTATATAAACTAGTAAAATTTATTCATAATATCCTATTGTAAAAATCATCGATAATTATTATTTGTTTATTACGGTGCTACAACCTGGTTACGTCTTGACCTCCTCCAGCTGCTTCCTCCAAACTTCATAGTAAAGCATTGCAGTTTCTTAATCCCGGATATTGTGAGCATCTCCTGCCATATCATCTGACCACGTCAGCTTAGGTCTCCCTCTTCTTCTCTTTCTATGAATTGGGACAGTCAAGAGTATATATATATTAGATAATAATTAAGTATATGAAATCAAAATTGTTATTACAAATCGATTTTATAACGTAGGATTTTTAAAATCTCTTATATATCCTCCCATTCATGAGATACAAAACTATAAAAATCATACATTATTGAAAATTTCCTTATCTTTTATTAAAGCTTTAAATAGCCGTTAAGTTGTGCAGAATGGTCGTTCAATATGTGATCCCCCGGATATAACTACAAGACCAGGGGTCCCGCGGACTGCAGTCCCTCTTTATACATTTTTCGGCTCGCGAGATTTTTCATACTTGTACAAAATATATTTATTTTATAATGCACTAAGTAAAGGAAGGCCTATGTCTTAAAATTACAGATTAATTGTGCGTCCATATAATAGTAAACAATTAATTATAAAATATGATAAAATCATTGTACTATTCGTTAAGTATCGTTGTTATTATATTATATAAATTTGTATGTAAGAATAATAGTAAAAACAGTAATCATTACTCATTATACGGGTTTTCCAGAGATTTCCCAACATAATTGCCTTGTAATTTTACAATATTACATTGCAGAAGTAGTAGTTGCGGGAATTAGTGTATGTTTATTGTATTTTATTCGATTGTATACTTTGCTATATACTAAAACATTGGTGATTTAAATTTGGTAAGGGTCCGACCTCCCTTAAAAGGCCCTTCTCTCAAGATATCTCAAAGGGATTAGTACAAATAGAACTATAGAGAGTGCTAGTGCAGCGACCGCTATTGATAATTGTTTTACCTGATCATAATCAATTTTGTTGTTTATTACGAATATATTATATTACGGATTTTGTTGGCAATAATTATTAAAATTGAATTTATAACTTCAGGTTAACAGTGTTTAATGATTTAAATGTTATTTTTTGAAAAGTTATTTCAGGTTTTTAGTTAATAACACCTTTTATTGGTTCTGTTAAAGGTAGGTTAACATAACTTATGTTTTCTTTCTCTAATATTTCAATGTAATTAAGAAAAGTCAAAATAAACTGTTGTACAGTTTGCAGACAGATTGTATTCCATTTTTATAAGTGCTGACATATATTTTTTTGTTTTTAACTTAGTGATTAGGACTCATTTTTCAAATTCTGCTTTTATTTATATATTATATTCAACTTCTTGTATTAGGTGCACATTTGAAGAAACTGTGCTGATGGATGCGTCAGAAGTTGATCTTACAGGAGTTCCAAAAAACAACATGAGTCAAATGCCAAAGATGGGAACTGGTATGTTTGCCTAAACGTTTATAGTAATTATATATATTTAATTTTGTGCCATAGTAAAATACATTTTTTTTTCAACTGATTGAAAATTTTTTTCACTACTTTTGTAGAATGCTATGACTTACTGCTGAATGATGAGAAATGTAATAATGTTGAAATTTCTGTGACTATAGGTGTCGATAAGGCTACATCAGAAACATGTTCATCCCTTACTTCTAGTGGTGTTGGATCCACATCAGAAAAATCTTCATCCCTTACTCCTTGTGATGATGGGTCCACATCAGAAACATCTCCATTCGTTGCTCCTTGTCGTGATGGGTCCACATTTCCCACCAACTCTTCTTCATCTCCCACTTACGATTCAAGCTCTGAAGATAGTTTATTTTCACCATTGTCAAACATTTTTTTCCCCCCAGGAGAAATGTCTCCTATCAAATCTCCGATGCCCAGACCATCACCTACCACCACTTTTCTTTATGTACCAACCTCTCCTCCTTACTCTCCTACCTATGATCCTGCTTCTCCATCTTATTTGCCTACATCTCCTTCTTATTCACCAACTTCTCCCTCGTATACTCCAAAGTCTCCCAACTATTCCCCTACATCTCCTTCATATTCACCCACGTCTCCCTCATATTCTCCAACACCTCCCTCCTATTCCCCTAAATCATCATCATATAAACCTACGTCTCCCAACTATGCCCCTAAATCATCTTCATATAAACCTAAGTCTCCCACCTATACACCTACATTTGATGATGATAATGGCTACTGATCAGTGATGAGTTTTAAATATGTATATATTTGTAATTGTAAATTTCTTCCTAATTATTCACATACTTCACTATTTTATTCTCTATCATCACCATCTTATTCTCTTTCATGTCCAAAACATTACTCAATTACTCAACTACTTATACATATTCACTCCAATCATTTACTAGCCCTCAGTAATCTTTAGCTAGCTGAAGATATTCCCTTAGTAGCCCAATCTATGCTCCCATTCAGTACCCCTATTCTCCTGCTTTTACAAATTATTTCCCACGTTCTGGCTCCAATTATTCTGCAACATCTCCCTTCTATCAACCTATATTTGGTAATGCTAATGATAAACAGCAGCAGTGATAAGTGTTTTTTAAAAATTATAAATATTATCATAGTTATGTTTATTGTTGATATTTGACTGTTGACTGTTAAAGTTTATTATTGTCTTTTTTAATGCACATTCATTTATCATTCAGTGCTCTATTAATTACTTGTATTACTAATAATATTTAAGGTGTATAATACTTAGGTGACAGTATTTTTATTATTTATTAGACCAGGTATATCAATGTTTGTTGGTTATATGCAAACAAATTATGGTTATGTTTTTTAATCAAACAAGATATATCTTAGATTTTATTATATATTGTGAAATATTTTATGTATAAAAAAGAATTATTTCATCACTGATATCTTTTTTCTTATTTCCTTATAATATATATGAAACATTTGGGGAAAGAACTTTTATTTCTAGTTTTCATCAAAGACATTATTTAAGTATCAGAAGTACGGATGAAATATATACAGCTTTGTAGATGAAATTACCAGACTTTATTCTGCTGATCCATGCTGATCATAAAATATAGAATGGCCCGTCTAATTAACGTTGTAGATTCCTGGAACATTACAAGCAATCACTTACTCTGCATGCTCTTATAAAAGAGTAGTTACTTCCAGCTTAATATGAATGTGATGATGAAGGTAATGATGCCATTTAATAGAATACTAAGTAGACAATGTATTAGGTTTAGCTTTTCTTTTGCTAAATCTTTCTGATTTAGATGATTTTTTGGGGAGAATCTAATTAATTTGTCCCCTCCATAACTGACAAATGTAAATTGTGACTGTTATAGTATAATCAAGAATTGTCAAAAATAGTGTAAATTCTTAAATAGTTGCTCATTATGTCCATTTTCTCTTCCATGGTATAACTTATATCTTGTCAATCATGTTGGTGACGAAATTACTTCCGCACTTGTGTATTAGCTGGTCTACATGAAACCTCCTCCTTATCTCTTGTAACCACATCTTATCACACCTCTCATTTGAATTATTTGTGTTTGTGTTATTAAATTGTATTCTGTATTGTATTTTAGTGTTTTATCTTGTTAATTTTGTTTATTGTCAATATCAAATGTATATATTTTTTATTAAATTAAATTGTGTGTCTTTTCTTATTCATTTTGTTATTATCTATTTAAAATAAACAGAACAGCACTTTATGAATAGCTGTGTACTTGAAGCTCGGAATAATTGCAAAAATTAAATTATTTCATCAAATGGATTTTGACAAGGATAGAAATGAAAATGTTTTCGTCGAAGGTGTAGGGACTACATTAAATTAAGAAAAAAATCGTGGCTAGAAGAGTTTAGAATTGGCATTTTATTATTACATTTTGTATATTTCAGTTTCCATTAATATGAATAAGAAGATAGGTGTTATCAGTATCTGAATTATCTTTGTTGAGGTTATAAACAATGGAGGATAACAGTTCCTGCAGACTGGTTAATACATAAGTACCAAGACAATTTATTATAACTCTATCTTTGCTAAATTTTCCTGAATTATTTCCTCCCAAGAACACATAGTAGTGGCATCAGCTAGATCCCTTGTTATGAGTGAGGGTTGATAGATAATTTGGAATATCAAAGCCTGCTATCTTATATTTGGTGAGTTATAGAATTGTGGGAGAAACTGCTTATGTAGGTGGAGGACAGATAAGAACGTGACGGAACTCAACACCTTATCATATATTTTGAAGAGAAAAGATATGCCCCCGGCGTGGATTCGAACCCGGATTCTCTGTCTTACCGTGACAGGACTCTACCAACTAAGCTACCGGAGTAGATGCCAGCCGGGGACAAATCTTTTCTCTTATCTGATCCCTTGACACCGTGTTCTCGCAAGTTTTGCGATGTATAGACGAGAACGAATGTTCTTTGAACATTACTTTAATTTTAGGAACTTATCTAGTGACGTGGGCGACCCGGGTTCGAGTCCCGGTCCTGGACATATCTTTTCTTTTCAAATAAATATATTTAAAATTTGCTACAATTAATAAAATAAAAATATAAAGTCTTATTTCATCGGAATTTGATAACTTGAACTATATATATTTAGAGAATTTTGCCTAATTTATTATTGTGCAATCTTAAGTAATAATTATTATTATTTTTATTCTCTACTTGAACATACATTTTAGTTTATATTTATTTTCATGTCATTATGTAAATATTTTATTATTCAAATACCCTTAACCCTTTGGCTAGATATATCTTTATGAAATGTTGTATACATATGTTACTTTTAAGTAGGCCAGAGGCCAGGTACCAAAAAAAGGGCTTCAGGTTGCAATAAATTTAAGAGAGCTGAATTAAAATTTGGACTTTTTTGGAAATAAGACCATTTTTCAAAGGGGCGTAACTCAGAATCAATTAGACCTATAGAATTGCGGTTGGGTTTAAATTGTAGAAAATTTAATCTAATTTTAAAATGGTTGCTCATGTTCTTTTTTATAATGCACCGATTATGAGATACAGGACAAAAACTGAAATAACTCCGAAAATTTCGAGTTTTTTTGCCGCCCATAGTTTTCCCATCCGTTTTTTCGGTTTCAAAATTGGATTTACACTACTCAGACATACCCTTACAACATATCAAAAATGCAACTCTCTTCGATTTTTCGCGACCCTCTAACTCCTGGCCGCAGGCCTATGTTTGGACTATTTGGAAAAAAAGATACAAAGGGGCTACCTTCTATTAGACCTACAGGCCTCGGCCTGTGCTTAAATTAAAGCTAATTAAATTTACTACAGCTTCATTTCCCATGACTTTCATCTTAGGATCACTCCTTCGGCCGGTGTTCCTCACGAAAGCCAGCCTAAACTTAAATTTACATTTTTTGGAAAAAATGACCAATTTTCAAAGGGACCTATCTCAGAATCTATTAAAGCTACAGAGCTGCGGCTGGGCTCAAATTATAACAAACTTAATCTAAGTTAAAAATGGATACTATAGTTTTTTTATAAAAAACGCGCCGTTTAGGGGATATAGGCTAAAATGGAAATAACACCGAAAATTTCGAGGTTTTTCGGTTACCAAAAGTTTTCCCATCCGATTTTTTCGGTAGCAAACTTGAATTTCCACTAGTCAGACATGCCCTTACAACATATCAAAAATGCAGCTCTCTTCAATTTATTGCAACCTTCAAGTACCTGGCCGCTGGCCTAAAGGGACCTGGTCCCAGAATAAAATTATTATTATAAGGTAGTATAGAACTCTTTTTCGGGGGTTTTCAAAATTATTATTATAAGGTAGTATAGAACTCTTTTTGGGGGGTTTTAAAAATTATTATTATAAGGTAGTATAGAACTCTTTTTCGGGGGGTTTCAAAATTATTATTATAAGGTAGTATAGAACTCTTTTTCGGGGGGGTTTCAAACTTATTATTATAAGGTAGTATAGAACTCTTTTTCGGGGGGTTTCAAAATTATTATTATAAGGTAGTATAGAACTCTTTTTCGTGGGGGTTTCAAACTTATTATTATAAGGTAGTATAGAACTCTTTTTCGTGGGGGTTTCAAAATTATTATTATAAGGTAGTATAGAACTCTTTTTCGGGGGGTTTCAAAATTATTATTATAAGGTAGTATAGAACTCTTTTTCGGGGGGTTTAAAAATTATTATTATAAGGTAGTATAGAACTCTTTTTCGGGGGGTTTCAAAATTAGTATTATAAGGTAGTATAGAACTCTTTTTCGTGGGGGTTTCAAACTTATTATTATAAGGTAGTATAGAACTCTTTTTCGGGGGGTTTCAAAATTATTATTATAAGGTAGTATAGAACTCTTTTTCGGGGGGTTTCAAAATTATTATTATAAGGTAGTATAGAACTCTTTTTCGGGGGGTTTAAAAATTATTATTATAAGGTAGTATAGAACTCTTTTTCGGGGGGTTTCAAAATTAGTATTATAAGGTAGTATAGAACTCTTTTTCGGGGGGTTTCAAAATTAGTATTATAAGGTAGTATAAAACTCTTTTTCGGGGGGTTTCAAAATTAGTATTATAAGTTAGTATAGAACTCTTTTTCGGGGGGTTTCAAAATTATTATTATAAGGTAGTATAGAACTCTTTTTCGGGGGGTTTCAAAGTTTCTACAATAGAAACGAAACAGATTGCGTCTTATTGATTATTATAAAGGTATCAAGAAAGATACTATCATTTTGAAGCTCTGAGTCCAACTTTTAACGAGTTAATGCGTGATATAATGTCCATAGCTTAAGTCCTATGCGACATTATAAGGTCATCTTGCGTACGTGTCGTCGTAGCAACTTTGTGCCAATGGAAGAATGTTGACTTTATAAAAAAAGTTTTTAATCTGTGAATTATGATTTAAATAATAATTGTTGAATATGAAGTATACACATAGAAAATGGCTGTTATTAGTAAATTGTTAAAATGAAGGAATGATTTCGAATGAGGAGGCTAATTACTTTAATATATTCATTATAAATTATATGTCTTCAACAAACATTTTTTTGGTTGTCTCGTTACCTATCTTAACTAACTTAACTTGTCAACTTGTCTAGTCTAGGAACAACAAAGTTTTTAGAAGTGATTCCTCACTCGACATTAATGCAAATAATTTTGTTAACCAGTAACGAACAATTTATGATCTTTTTTATTTTTATTTTTTGGATCTTGGGGTTAATGTACTGAGGTAATTTTCGTTCTATACCCGACAGTTAATTTCAGTAATCACAGCTACTTTAAAATTACTACAATATTTATTTACTAAATTAGATCATATCATTCAATGAATTGAAACTAGTACAATCAAATGCCTCCTGGGGACGACCTGTGGTCTATTGGTTGGCATAACAACCTACTAAGCCTAAGATCGCAGGTTCGTAGCCCGGGAGGTGGCCCTAAGATTTTTTAAAGGGAGTAAAAATCCTTATCTATCGCGTCCTTTGGAAGGGACGTTAAACGGGAGTCCCGAATCTGTACAATGTCAGGTACTAGTTAAAAATCCCTATCCTTATTGAACCTGGAAAGGGAAAATTTAGAGTTCGCTGTAGCGTCGTCTGATAGCCATAGCAGTATAAAAGTGATATTAAATAAACAAACAAAACTCATGAATTGTTTGTCATTATTATTATATGAATATTTTTAAAGTCATTGATAGCAGTTGAATTTGTGGCGCCTGCGATATAGAGGAGAGGATTTTTTTGAAGTAATTATAGCAGGTAATCTGTCAGGTTTAAGCTACTTTTGGGGAACTAGAAGAGGTTAATGATTAAACATAAATGTTTTTAAGTGATATGTTATTTTTATTTTTGTCATTTTAATGTAACTATGATTATAAAGTAACTGGAAATTTTAGAACTACAAAATTATTTAGTGTATTACTAGTGGTGACAGTTAATCCTTGTCGAAACCCTTACAATTTAACAATGAATGCAACAATGAAATATTTCGATTTACTTCAATGAACAGAATTTATCTCATGACCTATTTATTAATTGTTATTCTTAAGAAAACTGTTATAACAATTTGTACATAATTCACATATGCATGAAGTTATCATTTGTTTTTATAATTGAGTTAACTGAACATAAATCCATAACTGTAAAAATACTTCAAATTAATGGTGTTCTAATTGATCTTTATCTCCTCTTCAAGAGCCATTAGGAACAAGTTGATTATTCATTTAAGAGATAATGGTCTCTTAATTGAATAACTCTTAATCATTTTTTCTCTCTATTATTTGTTTTTAATTCATATCTCATGAAAAATAATCCCTTTTACTTATTGTTAGGAATTAGTGTAATGCCAAGAGTTCCTTTTATCAGATATAGACGGATGTATCCGTCTCCATCACTCTATCCATATAGTCTAATTTTCTTTCAGTCTACGCATTTTGCTAAGTTAAAAATGGTTAACCATTGAGAGTTGAAATTTCATTTTGACATTGCTTTAGCAAATGTTTGATATTTGTAGAGAATTCTCCATTACTACAATATCACTGCACTTTACTTCTATTCATATTATAAAACAAAGTCCTCGGCAGCGTACGGAAAATGGGAGTATGATGAGATGGGATAATCAATAAAAATGTCCATTATGAGAAGGTGTCTAACAGTAAAAAGAACATAAACGATAAAGTAATATTAAATTATAAAACTATTTTTACACTTGTCTTGTTTTCCTTCTTGACTGCGCTTTTGACAACTTTAAAAAAAAATCCATTCTATTTTTTTATCATTATTAATCATAAGCGACAAAGTAAAGGGTTTTTGAAACTATAGATTATACATTGTCGGAATTAGAAGTACAGTAAGAGAAATTAGGGTACTTAAGTAAAAAAAGATCATTTTTTTTGTCTAGCCACAAATTATTAATCCATTGATTAATAAAATATGCCCGGGCTGATTCAACTGTATCATTAGAGGAGGTGGCGAACAGAACCGGATTAGTCCACAAATTCAATTTTACAGGATGGCTAAAAAACTAATATTAATGTATGGAGGATATTAATAAGACAATATTACGTTATTATAGATAGGTGGTTTAGTACTATTGTCACATGAGTAATTAATTTTTAATTAGCTTTTATATTCAAGAAGTTATTTATGAAACAAAAATGAACTAGTCTGGTTTAGTTCGATAAAGATGGACTTATCCGGTTGTGACCGTTAACATGTTGCTAGTCCGGTTTTGTTAGTATTGGACGAATCCGATTTTGTATTTAAAAGGGCTTTCAAATATATATATATATGAAATATATCAATTATAGATTTGAAAGATTTATTGCGTTTTTAAGAAAATAGATAATATTTTCCGCAATATCCACTTCCAGACTTTCGCATCCTCTATATTATCACATTCACCTACTCCACCAATCTCATTTTCTTCAATAATGTCTGTAGATCCTGATGAAGTCTGAAGCCATTCATCGAAGCAATGATGGATGGTTTAGTCCCTGCTTAAGAAGACTCGTGTAAGGTATAGTATTTTCATCATTATTGTAGTTATTTAAAGATTTACCACCGCACATAAAGTAATGTAGCAAAAAATATTGATGTTTTTACTTAATATTTAATTTTTGCTGGACATGTCCGCTTTTGATTAAAAATGTGTTAAAGATATGAACACTATATGGGACTAGTCCGCTTTAGAATGAAAAACGAATGTACATTTTAATATGTTTGGTAAAAACTCGGACTAAACTGATTTTGTTTGAAAATGGGCTTTTTAAAGCTATTTTTTCCCTACTTAGTGATGGTTTTCATAGAAAATATTAACAGGAATCGACGTAACGAGGTCTAAGGAATCATAATTCGAAAAAAAAGTGAGTTCGAATCATAATGGACTAATCCGGTTCTGTTCGCCAGCTCCTCATTTGTCTTAGAACTATTGATTACTGAGATATCCTACCGATCCATCCTGACAGGAACTGCCATCTAATCACAAGATTTTATGTATCTTAATTTCCTGATTTTTATAAAAAATAAAATAAAATAAATGGTTTGCACCACAAAGTAAGAATATATTCATACAAAAAGAAATGTATTTTATCATTGGCGGATTAAAGGTCCAGAGCGCCCTAGGCAATAACTTTATCGGCGCCCCTGTACCGGCCATAAATGGCCATCTTAATTTTAACTGATTGTTTTTGTAATTACGGTGACGTTGTATCGTCACATCCTAGACTAGTAGATCAGGGCCCTTGTACTTACGCTAATGCGCGATATGTTATTTTTTTTATTTATTTAAAAATTCTGAGCTCGCGCGCCCCTTGTAACTACGCGCCCCTAGGCACGTGCCTAGTTTGACAAAACGAGCTGACAAAAAGAGGGCAAAAACAAACAAATCCAACGATAGAAAAAGAGGCCGAAAATTTTCGTTGTGGATTAAGTAAAAAAGCTAATTGGGTTGACTTTCTGTTCAAGGACATTATGTCAATTTAATCTTGAATGAATTTTTTTATTTCAGAATAGGCTACATATAAATCTGTTATAAAAACTGTCGACCATTATTGGATTCGAAGGGAATTACTGGCGAATTTCTACTCTGATCCTTCCTTTCTAAAATGTACCTCGGAATCACGAATCGTTACTGCCATACCAGGACTTTATGATGGAATATTCTTTTATTTCGATCTGGCTTGAATAGATTCGTAATCTTTAAAATCACACGCCTTTCCTTTCTTTCCCAGAGTACAGAAAGACACTAAACCAAATTAACAAGAATTTAATAGCTACTGGTTCGAGAAATTAATGCAGCCAGGGTGATCCTCATTACCTAAGATCTAATTATTTCTATTCATTTTTAAAAAAATATAACTAATTGCACATTTACAACCGTAACTGACCAAAAAATCTTCTAAGTATATCCTGTGTTGATAGTTATGGAGTACCGCAATAAAAAAAAACCCATTATTTTATACTAGATTACTTTCCGTCTATGATTAACGCGCGATAAGATATAAACAAAAAAAGATAAATATTTCACTTAGAAGTGTGATCTACTAGTTTCAGCTCGGGTGTTAATGTTATCTAATGGCTAAATATAACCCAGTTTTACTGATTTTTGCGATCTATTTGACAAGAATCCAATTTATATCTTCACAAAGATGCCTTGAAGATGGCGGCTTAGTACCAATTATTCTTGGTAAGAATCTTAATTCTTTAAGTCCAGTTTTTAATTTGACAATTGATTAAAGTATACTTGTTTTATGTTTGAAATTTGAATAGTGCCGGGACTGGGAGGTAGTCGTTTAGAGGCTCAACTGAGCAAGCCTACAGTTACACACCATTATTGCTCCCAGAATACTTATGGCTTCTTTACGCTTTGGCTCGATGTCAAGCAGCTGCTTCCAGTAGTAATAAATTGTTGGGTACGTCATTTTTATGTCCTTTTTTTATTTCTTAGCACTCGTGTCATTGAATATAGAATAATTGGAGGATTTGCCTATTGGATCTGCATGAATGAGCGGAGAAATTCAACTTCACCAAAATATACTTTTCGTTGCCTCGATTATGCTTAAGTATTTTTCGCTAAATAATTTTCTCAGGATAATGCCAGAAGATTGCTACAAGCCTCTAGGTGGTAATATTATTATATATAAATCCATCTCTGCATAAAATAAGTATTTAAATATTTACATAGTATAAACATGTATATATTGTATATACTGGTTGTACGTCAACTTTTGTGCAAGGAGCTGATTTGACTAAGAACAGGTTCAACTGCCAGATTTCTCCGCCAAATTATGGCCTATATTGAGGCTGGGTGAACTCCAAGAAGGTCTCCAGATAATATGGTGTTGATTAATAACCTAGAGATCATCTGCTATTAAATGAGTTAACCTATTTTGTTGATACAATAAGACAATAATTCGGGAATAACTTGAAAACAAATATAATATTGAAATAAAATATTTTGATCAGAATAAAAAAAATTAGCACTATGCAAAGTTTCAGAGCATTTGAATGAAATAACCTTTCCATTAAACACTTCGGGGCCTTTTGGCTGGCGATTTTGAAATTCTTTTCTTAGAGACATATCATGTCAGTTTTGACCTCTCCATCTTTTAATGTAAATTATAATCTATATTCTAACATTTAATTTAATTTTATTCATAAAGATATGATTTTATTTGTCTTTATTTAAAAAAAAACACCATTTTTTGTGTAAAAACTGTATTTGGTTTAGTACAAGGTAGGGGCTAAACTGTCTATAAACCAACTCTTGTTTATGACGGTGATTTGTTTGATATTGGGTTAAAATTAGATTACGCTTCCCACAATTAAGGAATTAAGGGTACCCACTTCATCAAGGGGATCTGATTTTTTTCTGGGGGGGGGGCAACGTGCTCCCCAAAAAAAATCAACAATAACTTACCAATAAACTTGTAGTATCTATCTATAGAAATATTTCAAAGGTTTATTAAAATATCAAAACAATAGTTTCACTCGTGTTCTTTCTGTTATTTTAACAACTATGATCATGTGATTTGTCTATAATTATGTAATATAGTGGATTTTCCACAGTACACAAAAAATTGTCGGGGGGGGCACGTGGCCCCGTGCCCCCTTTTGAATCCGCCCTTGCACTTCATAGAGACTGGGATAGCCTAAGAGTCTGCAGGACCTAATATAATATATAATAAATAAATTATTTGTATAAACCGGTCTCAAACTTAGGCTTAAAGATCATTATTTCAGAGTGCTACGTACTTTCCTGTCTTTAAAATAAAATAAAAACACGCAGGAAATTCCCGTTTCATTTTATTTCCTGTTTTAGTATAGATGGTTAAGGCTTTTTTGTTGGAATTTTTCTACTAATGTCAATATGTTGACATGTAACTTAATTTGGGCCGTGGTCCAGCTGGAGGTCAAAATACATTTTTAAACTATGCGCAACTATGTAAGAACTTATTTTGACTTCCGACCGGACCATTTTTGTGAAGTATAATTTTTTACATCAGACACGCTCAAGTATAAGTATTATATTGGTATATAATACTGCGATGAATATTCCAGGTGGACAACATTAAATTGAATTATGACGATTTAACAAATTTGACCTTTAACCAGCCAGGAGTAAAGACGAGGGTCCCGGACTTCGGAAATCCAGAAGTTGTGGAGTATCTGGATTCGGAATCTCTAGGCTTGATCGGAGGGTACCTCAACCACCTTGCAAGTGCCCTTCTCAAGCTAGGTTATAGTAGAAGGAAGAATCTCTACGCCGCTCCTTACGACTTCAGGAAGGGGCCAAGTAAGGAAATTCTTCTCTGACTCGGACAAAACAGTTAAAATCGATTCCTCATACAATCGTTAAAATAACATTCTTACTCTCTGTTTCATAAACCACGTTCAAAATAAATAAAAAAGTAGGAATCTCTAATAAGTAATAAGCTTCAATGCAGATTATGATGAAGATCATAATAATAAAAGAGCTTGATCATGTAATGCCAGGATTGTAATCGCGTTAACGTGCAATAACAAACACAAACAAACATGGTAATCACATCGTAAAATGATAGCACAGCTTAATTATCTAAAATATTTATTATTATTATTATTTAACTAATAACCTAAATGTTATTTTTGAAAATTTACCATCCTCGAAATTCCCCACAAAATATATATTGTTTAAGTTGGTCACTAAATGTACAAAGGGTAACTCCCAAGATGTTTATGTTATGTAAAATCAAAGATAGAAATCCTACTATCACTGAAATAAATTATCAAATTACTTTTTCGTTATTAAAATTAAACAACAGTAGACCCTATTCAATAAAAATAATAATTTTTTAAATTTAATTTTTAATATTCAATTAAAAAAATCATTATCGTTACATTATTAGGTATGGTTTTTTATATTCATGAAAAATAAACCATTTTATAAAAGTAATAAAAAAACTTTTTTTGCTTTGATTAATTTATATTAAGTAAGCACCTATTTGATATTTTCATTAAGGGTTAATATATTGCTAAAGAAAAAAAAAACATAACTTTCTGAATAATTCTGGATAGCCATAATTTAGAACACACACTGCAACATCATGCTATGGAAATTAGCCACAACAGTATAAATTAAATAAATAACAAACAACAACTTAGATAGAATCAAATGACAAATATAATCATTACTAAAAACAACACAATTCTTTAATAAGTCCTTTAGTACACTGGAATATTTTTTATATTGCCACTTTTCATGAATAACATGTGACAATCAGTCATATGGTAATAAACACATGTTTACACCTATGCTTTAATATATACAGCTGCGGTGAATAAGTGGTTAAGTCTAATTATATCCATAATGAGTTTCTTATACTTAAGTAAGCAGAATCAAATTATTCTCGTAGTGAATAAGGTGCTAAGTAAGATATTGGCTTGAAAATGAGTTATTGTTTATATTACAACTTAATTTCAAGCCAAAAACTACGAGGATGATACGTTTCTGGTTATCTAAAAGGAGTTAACTCTCTCTGGACAAAATCTGACTTAACCACTTATTACCTGGGGCTGTAGATATGTTCTCAATCTGTCTACTTTACAAACAGCTCTTAATGTTTTTATTAACATTTCCACAGGCGAATTAAGTAATTTTTTCAAAGACCTAGAGCAATTGGTTGAAAATGCATACGAACTTAACAATTCATCTGTAACTTTGATCGCCCACAGCATGGGTGGCCAATTGACACTTAAATTTTTAAACAATAAATCTCAGGAATGGAAAGACAAACACATCCGTGCATTTATATCATTGTCTGTAGCCTTTGGAGGTACTATGAAGGCTGTGAAGACATTTACTGTTGGTATGTTAACCATTTTGAATAAATTTATCTATATTATAAAAACATGAGTTTGTATGTGCATATGTTCTGGATGCACATGCGGATTTCTAGGAGTAGTTAGTTTATCCTAGTTTATGATTTTTTTTTAAAGTTTTTAAAGTTACATTAGATAGGCCAATTATTTAAAAAGGCTTTTGGGTATCTGTTATGCTGGTTGTCGCTTCGAGTTGAGTTACAAGTTTTAAATGTTTATTCATTTAATTTTTAATATTTTACAAAAATACAAGTTTTTGTGGGCTTTACTCAGGAAAAGAGGATATAATTATGGGTAATGAATTGATTTTGGTAATCATTTTATCAAGAAATTAAAGTTCCAACTAACATTTTGAAGAATTGATGATATATGTTTGTTGTTAAATATTACGGAAGTATACTTATTTTCCATAAATTCGTTCTCTTTGCCATACTAAAGCTCATGATTACTTGTATTTTGGGAAAACAATAAAAGGAAAACGAAAAAAAAGTTAAAACTCGTGACTCAACTCGATGCAACAACCTGTGGAATAATTACAGGCTTTAGCATTTATAATGCGATGCTACTATATACTTACTAGAGACATAAAGAAATTTCTAAGTTAAAGTATCCAACTTCCGTAAGTTTAGCTGTTCCGACAACTTTATTTCAAAAGATGTTTCAAGCTCAATAAACTCCTCCAACACTGATTAAATGAATTAATATTTAATACTACTTTTAATATTGTTTTTAAACTCCAAAGTTTAATATTTGTATCCTGACTTACATTATTTATTTATTCCTTAAAATAAATAAAACTCTACTATTTTAATATTTTATTTTTTTGGACAGGGTCTCTCCAACTTCCTCTCCTAATGTACGAACTAAAAGTATTTTATAATTTTTTTTTTTTTATCCTTTATAAAAATCCTTTTTATATATTTATATATATATATATATATATATATATATATATATATATATATATATATTAATATATCCTCAGTAAACAGTTCAGCTAAAGATGGAAGTTTTTCAAAAAAAAAAAATTACCTGAAAGAATTATGATTTTTTTAAAAATCAAGTGAACCATAAGACCTTATATGCTCTAGTTTTAGTGAATTACATTTTTTTAAAAATCAGAAAAACAAAAATAGTATTTTTGTATAAAGGAGATGACTTGGGGATCTTTCTATTGCGCTCTGAAATACTGAAAGAAGTGCAGTCAACAATGCCAAGTGTTGCTTACATGTTACCAAATAAAGATCTTTGGGGTGATGAGGTTCTTGTTTCGACCGTTGCAAAGAACTACACTTTGGAGGATTTAGAAGAATTCTTTGAGTAAGTGTTATGTAGATGGTGTTGAGAAGTACAAAGCTGACACTAGCTCAATAAATATTTACTTTACAGTGACATTGGCAACCCAACAGGATGGAAAATGTACTTAAATGAGAAGAAATTCGTACATGGATTGTCACCTCCTGGTGTTGAAACGCACTGCTTTTATGGTGAAGGAATTGCGACTATAAAGAGGTTTGTGCGATTTCCAGAAAAGAATTAAGAGTTTTGGTGTTGAAGGAATAAAAAAGCAAATAACTGACACTGGTCGTGAATTGGGTATTATGGATTTAATGGGCAGATATTATTGATATTTATTTACTAGGATATGACAGTCTATAAAAGTAACACTATTCTTAAATTGTGAAATAAATTTATTCCCTAATTTCTTATAATATACATAAATAATCACCTCTACTGTAGGCTTACATTGTCATGCTTTCAGATATGTATTCTGGCATGATTGAAACCACTTAATTTGGTCCTGTAGGGATTTGGCTCTGAGTTTAATAACATTTTAACCTCAGCACCAAAGGAGAATAACTAATAAATCATAATATTTTATTAGTGTAATGGTATAAAATTGTAAATTTTTATTTTTTTGTTATTTTTGTTTTGACTACTTAGGATTATGCAACAACTCTTTTCCTACCCTTTGCTGGAGTTTTCTTCTATCCAGTTCAGTCTTCTCTAGTCTTTCTTCATCCACAACCCTCGCAAACTTTTCACTTTAACTTTTTTCTAAAATCCACTTCTTTCCAACATGCAAGATTGTGATTTTCTAAATCTTTTTTAACTTCTTTAGTCCATGTTGTAGTGACTTCCTTCTTCCAGAAATAGTCAAATATTTGTTTGGTCAATCTATGCTTGTTCATTGTGTATAGATGTTGGAGGAGTGCCAGGGTAAATAATTGTATTACACTTAGATTAAATAAATAAATTATAGCTGGAATGTTATGTTAAAAAAAAAAGTCTTCTTTCTTCAGAACTATAGGGGTTGGCCTCCTTCATGTCATTCTTCCACCATTCCCTCTAGTACCTTTTCCTTCCAATTAGGCATACCCATAGCTGGAGCATCCTTTTCATCAAGTCTTGTTTACACCAAGGGGTAGTACTGTAGGAGTTTTCGTGGCAACTCACTTCCATCCATCCTCCCTATATGCCCCAGGATGTCACAATCGGTTTATTTTAATAAATTTCGCAATAGGAATATCTTTATACAGAGTGTATAACTCATAATTATGCCAAATTCTCCTTTCTCTCCCTTTCCTTACTGGAACATCAATTTCTCTTTCAAAAACACTGATGGGCTTTGTGTCTTTCTTCGTCAGAACCCAGTTCTCCGAGCTATAGTGCAGTACAGAGTCTAATAAGAATTTCATAGATCAACTCCTTTGTGGGTTTTTTTTTCAATCAACTAGGATTTAAACCATTTTTGCAGACTATGAAAGCATCTGTTGGCAGCTAAGATTTTTCTACCAATGTCTTGTGCCACATCATTCTATTTAATTTATAATTATCTGTAATTAAGAAGGGTGAGGTATAAGTTTTTTTAGTATGCTACGTTATTTCAATGCAATAGAGAGCTTTCTCTTATTCACCGTGTCATAAGGTTACTTGTCAAATCACCTTTCCCATTACTTGTCTCATTTGAAATGTAAAGAATATAAATGAAATATAAATATAGTATTATGATAAATTCACTTTAGCCTTTTGTTCCCTGGCTTTTGTTGTTACTCTGTACATCAATCATTCAATCAATCATAATCTGGTGAATATCTAAAGGAAGCAAGAGATGAATTTAATAAGCAGCTAGCACAGATGATCAGTGCAGTAAGGGAGCTGGAAAATATTCCAGATGTTTGGAAGACAAGTGTAGTGCGCCTGATTCATAAAAAAGGTGATCCACTTGAGTACGGAGTATAGAGGAACATCTCTACTGAAAGGGGAGTACAAAGTCCTATCCAACATTCCGTTTGCTAGAACTCTATCCTATGCTGAAAGTAAAATAGGGAAGTATCAATGTGGATTATTTTTGAGAAAGTCGACCAGTGACCATATATTTCAAATGATGAAAATAACGGAGAAGAAGATCGAGTATAAAATGGAGATTCACCATTTATTCCTTGATTTTAAGTCAGCTTATGATAAGGTGAATAGGAACAAAACTGTCTATTGCTACGGAAGAGCTTTGCATACCTATAAAGCTGATTCGCCTCTTTGATAATACACGAGGTCTCAATGGCTCTAATGGCTTGCCAAATTAAAATCAGGTCAGAACTATTAGATCCATTAGTTACTAAGAATGCTTTATGGCAAGGCGATATGTTGCTAAGCCAATTATATAAGTGTTGGAAAAAGTCATAAAATACTCTGTAGTGAACACATCTTTCACAAAAGCAGTCCAATCCTCACTTATTTTGATGGTATCAACATTATAAGGATTACTGAGAGTGAATTAAAGGCAACTTTTAGAAAAATTGAGTATGCTTCCCATGGTATGGGGCTTAGTATAAACATTGCCAAAACTATATTTATCACATATCTGCAGACAAATGATGGAGGGATAGTTCCTCCTCCTTAATTATAGATAATTAATTTTACACCTTTAAAAGAGTAGAAGGAATTGTTTAATTGGGTTCCTACATTATTAGACCCATACTGACCTACAGTACTAAGAACTGGGCACTGAGGAAAAAAGATGAACATCGTTTTTGAAAGGAAAATTCTCTTTAAAATATACGGTCCAGTTAGAAATGAGGGGGAATGGAGAATCTCTATAAGAAAATTACTATCATTAAATTTATAAAAATAAATTGATTACGATGGGCTGGGCATGTAGTGAGGATGCATGAAAGTGAGACGCTATGAAGTCTCCTGTAATACAACCCCCTTAGTTTAAACAAGATGGGAGAGCCAAAAACTAGATGGAGGGATCAGGTGGACAAGAATGCCGCAGGTATAGGTGTACCTAATTCTAAAAAAAGGGAACAAGACAGGTAGTGGTGTAAGAATCACTTGGAGGAGGCCAAGACTCTGGACGGGCTGTAGTGCCGAAGTAAGTGATGGTCGAATATCAATACTAACCTGATTTATATTAATATATAATTCACTGAATTATATTTTTATTCATTTTTTTAAAGAATGAACGCATCAGTGTTCTTTGTTTCTTTACGATATACATATTTTCAACAGTATAGTCTTTTCCAAACGCAACAAATATATATTTTAATATTATATTCAATATTAAATATCGGATAATAAATAATAACCTATTGATTGTATCCGCAACTCTATAATACACTCGATAGACACCAATTGATGAGGTAACTTGGTCCCTGAATCTATTTCAAACATCTTTTTTTTATTAATCAATAATCACTGCCATGTAATAGTTGCCATATTATGTTAAAAACACAGTACATATTAAATATATAGCAAGGCTCGATTTTAAAACATAAATTGTAAAAGAAAAAAAAATTATTATTATATGAACTATACAATAAGGCACAAACTAAGCATGATCAAATAAATCTAAATATAAAACAAATAATCATTTTTTCACAAGTTTTAAAGAGCATATGGTAATTTTGCAAAGTGAGTGGGCCTTCTTACAGCTCATTACATAACACAATCTACAATTCATTACAACTTTAATCTACCACACCTTCACTGACGACATATTACATCTTCTAACAAGTCTATTGTAACTGTAATTATACATCTTTTTACAAGTCTATTGTAATTGTAATTAAACATAAAATTAAACAATATCTCTGTGTCCAGCACTTTAGAATTAGACTTTGGAACCTCAAAAAAAAACTCCTGGTCGTTGTGTTGTCTCCTCTACCGCCCAGTTTAATAAACAGTTATCCCAGTTTAAAAAAGAAAGTTTTTCTTGTATCAAATTAACAAACCCGTACTCTTGCACTTGACATGATGTTCAATAATCTTTGTTACAGATTGATCTATACGTCCAATAATTTTAGTGGGATTCCAGCTATGGAGTATGAAAATGGAGATGGTACTGCTAATCTGCGTAGTTTACAATATTGTAAGAGATGGCTCATGCAGCAGAAGGAGAGGGTCGAAACGAAAAGTTTTGATGGGGTAGATCACATGAGTATAATTGACGATGAATCAGTACTTAATTATATCTTGAGAACAGTCAAAGAGCTATCAGCTTGCTAAGACTTCCATTAACTTCTGTATATATAATTTATTTTTTAAAGAATATTGCTTAATAAAAAAAAATAAAAAAATAAAAAAATATATATTTGTTCTTATTCTTTCTGGCATCTTCAGTTATGTAAGTAATTTATTTTGTAAGTCATTTGTGTGTTCTATCTTCATTCTTGGTCATTTAGTATTAGAATCGTTCGAAGCAATTTAACAACATACACCTAATAAAGTTCCTGACAGCTTCTTACTTCTGAATTTTTTCTCTGAGTATGAAGTACATTTTAAATTTTTTGAAGGCATCTTTATCAATTTCATGTCATAATAATCGTTTTAGGAAAGTAATAATGCTGTTTAAGCAGCTAGCACAATAATTATGCATTCCATTTGACCAGAAATCGTTTTGTTATGTCATAGAGATACAAAATCTTTAATTTAAAAAAAAGTTATCAAGCTTTGCAGATATGTGATAAAAACAGAGTATAAAATCTTTAAAACTTTAAGAGAAAAAACTTGAATAGTGATGTTATAGTTTTTAAAAAAAGTTTTTTTGTATATAGAACTATTCTCTAGCTTCCCAACTTTCATTTAAAATTTAAGGAAAATTAATTTTAAATAATTGTGCACTTGTAGTTACGAATCATTTGGTTGTTTCATCCATAGCTGACACTGTTTGAGCTGAAATGCTCCTATAATTAACTACGTTATGAACACAGGCGGTAAATGTGCAAAATAAATTGTTTAAATTTTAAATATCTGGAAATAGGATTGACTGTAGATGTTATAAATAATATGGAAAATAGTCATGGGTGTGCCTAGTCAAATTATTCACATCAATATGTTATATTTAATTATTTCACCAATATAATCAATTCTGTCTTTATAAATATGTTATTGTGTGGTGGACTGTTGATGTTATGGTTTGTTTCTTTTCTCACCCCTTATATGGCCTATAAGTTAGCCCAAAATGTGAGCATGTAATAAATATATTATATTTCTTTGTGTATTTAATTTTACTGGCAGAAACCCCGATTATTTCCTAAATTACTTGTTTAGATTTTATTTTGGATTGTGAAAGAAGAAAATACAGTTTGAAGGTTTCAAATTTCATATGGTATCTTCTAGCAGAGGTTTCAGTAAAGCAGAATATGTATACAACAAGAAAATCCAGAACTAAAACTTTTTTTTAAAGACTAGTCCTAGGTCTTAAAATGTTCAATGGGTCATTCTCTCACAGAATAGATAAGTCTGTGTATATGGGATGATGTGAGGCTCTTGCTAGTGTCCCTCACCACCATATAACAGCATACATTCTGGAAGACTCGACTTCCATCTGGTGTTCTAAAGCTCTCCAAATCTTCCATTCTTTTCTTTATCTGATTCTGTTCTATACTCATGAACTCGCCTTTTCTCAGGCCATTCATCTTCCTGTAAACTCCATTATTCTTGATTGTGTAAAACAGTATTTACAATAATGCTGTTTTTTTTATAATTAGTTCAACTAACAAATTAATTGATGTTTTCGGATATATTTTTAATCATTATTCAATATTCGTTTCAACTAAAAAATCGAGTAAGTAGAAAAGTAATCAACTAAGCAAAAAAATAAATAAAAATAGTGTACAAATTGTCATCCTTTTCAATCGTTTTTCCTCTTGTAACCCATAAATATTTGAATGGATTTTCGCCATATAAACAATTTCCTGATGTTTAGAAAGTATTTTATCGGTGGGCTATCGGAGAAGCTGTTTCTGAAAATACAACTCATTCAAAGGCTACACCTACATTGAATCCAGTGTGATACGATGTGACGTCGCTAGCAAACCAAATGACTGAAATATATCGAGAGTTATAGCATTTGGTTCTTTAAATTTATAAAATTAAGATTATTTATTAATTATTTTTAATACATTTATATTTTACTATAATGTATAGTAAAATATGTATAATGTATACACCCCATCATCTTATGTGATGGAATCATGTCGCACAGAATCGGATCCAATGTAGGTGTAGCCTAAGGTGAAATACTCCTAAATGATTTATTTCAACTATTCGAACTTGAGGTCCTCTATATGGTTATCGGCAAAGTAGTTTTCGAAGATATTGGATTGTCCAGAAAATAATGTAGGATTATATATTTTCTTTAAAATGCCCTTCCAAATAGTGAACTGTTTATGCTTGTTAGACGTTTGACTTTTGTAAATGTAGAGGAGTCTGGCCCGAGCAGTCAACAGTGTTGGATCGTGTCCGTGTTCACTTCCTTTATCTAAAGTTAAACTCGCTCCTTAAGTGCAATTTTTGGTACGATTCGGCAGTTTATTATAAAGAGTGTGCCTACAAAGTTTGGAGGCTTTCTGAAAAGTGTAGAAGTAACTGTTGAGGAACAGCGGAAACCAATTTTCTAGGAAGTTTCGCACTCTTATCAGTTAGGACAGGCAAGAAATACCGTCACTTCGCTAACCACCTTATCTGAAGGTCAGTTTATACCAATATCAGCTGTTCTTGTGGTTTCTACCTACACATCTCATCATAACTTCCAATAGCCAATAAATAAATATGCCAGTCACTAACGAAGAAATCCTTATAACTATTAATAAAAACCACGAGGAGTCAAAAAGCTCATTAAAGAATTGATGGACTCGTTAATCGGTGAAGTTTCTGAATTAAGGAAAAAATATAAGGACCAAGATAAAAAAATAAGCTTTCTCGAAAATGAAATAAAAAAACTGAGAAAAGAACAAAAAAAAAAACCTTTTTTGTTTTTAATTTGCCGAGTTCAGAAAATGAAAAATTGTCAACAAAAATAACAATACATTAGAAGAAATAGATATATGTTTACCCGAACACTCCATTAACAATTGTTTTCGTATAGGAAAAGGACCAGAGCCCAAACCCGTACTGGTATCCCTTAATAGTTACATCATAAAAGAGGCTATTATGAATAAAAGAGAAGATTTTCAGAAGAGATGTCTAAGAATCAGCCATGACAGAACTTTAGAGGAAAGGGAAGAAGGGAAGCAAATTTATAACTGCATTACTAAACCAAAAGAGATCGATAATAATGCAACCTATAAAAGAGGATTTTTTTAATTCAGAGGAGTTAATTATCAATTAGAAGAAGCAGAAGAAATTGCAAATATTTCCTTTGGAAATAACATTGCGGTAGAAAATATCGCACATAAAAAAAGGAAAATAGAAGAAAAGTTGGAGGAGTTTCGGTTCCGGCCAAGATCTCATTCAATGGCTGCTTCTACTTCAGCAACGACACAGATAAACAGTTCTTGACCTATCTCTCTCGAACCCTCGGACTCTACAGGTCAAGTAGGTGTACATGAAATCCAAACTGGTATAACAAATGTCATTAACCCACTAACAACTAATATAATATTTTGTAATATAAAAGGCTATTCAAATCTACTAAATGCAAATCCCTCTGATATAAATTCCTCTGATATGTTTCCAATAACAATTTAGCAGTATGCATCGTAGAAACGTGGTTAACTGATAACAAATTTATTACTCTATTTCGGTTGAGGAACTATACCTCTGTTATTAGTAATGGTATTAAAACGAAACGTACTGGTAGAGCAAGCGGAGGGATTATCACTTTTATAAACAAAAGTATTGGTCATAATATTACTATAATAGAGAGTAATCAATATATGGTCATAGTGAAATTTTATATTAATGATAAGATCATAATTTTGGGAAATTTTTATTTACCACAAGAATGTGAGTTTGATAACTGCATATATAACATTATTCAGTGGCGGATTAAAGGTCCAGAGCGCCCTAGGCAATAACTTTATCAGCGCCCCTGTACCGGCCATAAATGGCCATCTTAATTTTAACTGATTGTCAGCATCATAGCACCATGCTTGTATTATATTATAGATCAGCATTTAGTTCTTTCTTTCTTTGTCGATATGTTATTTTTTTTATTTATTTAAAAATTCTGAGCTCGCGCGCCCCTTGTAACTACGCGCCCCTAGGCACGTGCCTAGTTTGCCTTACGGATAATCCGCCACTGACATTATTCATTTAATGTCAAAGATTATAACTGATTTCCCTAACAGCTATGTAGTCTTATGCGGCGATTTTAACAGTCACGTAGGCCGTCTAAATAATTTGGATGAAAGTATATTCGAAAACTCATACCTCTACGGAACAAGAGTAGTTAGTCATAAAAACACTAATAAACGCGGTAAAATACTCGTAGATGCAATGGAGTCACTGGGTCTGATTTTGTGTAATGGACGGTCACTATCTGATAGGCCGGGCAATTTCACATATATCTCAAAGAAAGGCAGGAGCACAATAGATTTGATATGGATAAATGAAAATTGTATCGGGTTATTTAGAGATATGAATATATCGATTTTTTCCCGATTTTTCCGATCATTTAGCCTGCTTTTTCACAATTAACCACTGTTAAGGCCAGATGAAGTAGTAACCTTATAAAGTATTATTAGTTTTAATCATAAAAAATTAAATCATATTTTCGTAAAAGAAAGAACATTATCTTTTCTTATTTTTTATTTAATATAATAATTTAAACGTTTAATTTCATAATTGTTTAGAATAATTTAATTTAAAAGGTAATTTTATTTGGTTTAGATATAAGTGTAATATTTGTAATAAGTGTGAAAACATATGTTATAAAAGTGAAGAGAGAAAAACAAAAGAGAGTCGAGCGGCTTTTGTTCGCTCCGGCTAGACCGAGCAAGACAGTGTCGCCACGAGCCCTTAGCCGTGCGCATCGTATGCTCTATAGGAGCCCAAAGTTGTTTTTGTGCATTTTAAGTGAGTGTTGACGCGAGCCCTTAGCCGTGTACATCGTATGCTCTCTAGGAGCCCAAAGTTGTTTTGTGTGAATTTGAAGAAGATACTAATTTGCTGCCCACCTGCAGGTGTAATTAGTTTAAACTTCGTCATAGATTCGACCAATTCGAATTGACCCAGTCGATCATCTCAACCTCTATTATTTCACCATCTTCGCTCGCCCTGCCGACGAAAATCCTCTGTCGTCTCAACATCCAGCTCGCCCTGCCGAGAATCTACTATCTACTGAAACTACTTCGACAGACAGATAAGAGTTTTCATTATTATATCTTTGCAATCAGAAAACCGCATAAACATTCATTATTTTGTAATAGATTTTATTTGTAATTTAATAGAGTTAAATTTACTACCGTAGGATTAAATAATAATTGTTTTATTTTGTTATTAATTAGTTGTTTGTAATTTAGTTAATTTTAATAACTTCATTTTCTCATTATAAAAGCGTTTAAATTGTTCTTTTAATTTAATTAATTGGTTTTACGTTATCAAAAGTATTAGTTATTTAATTTATGAACATTGATTTATGTTATTAGTTTAATAAAAGGTTACAATCAAAATGACATGCGATCTGGTATAATTGAATCAGAAATTTATTTTCCTTATCCATTTCGGAGCTCTCATCGAAAGGTCCAATAACTATTTCGAGGTTGCTCAAACATAAATTTGGTCCTCCGGCGGCCGGATCGCACGTCATTACTGGAACCGTTTCTAAATTGATATTATAATTTCTATTTTCTTTTACATTTCATTTTATTTATTCTAATTTTACTCTTTATAGGCTTTGTTCGTTTGTATCAAACTAAATAATGGCCCCTAAATCTGACCAAAGTAAAAATGAAACTAAATTATTCGATATTGAAGGCGAACTCAATTATTTATCTCGAGACATATTAGAAACGCGAACTATTGGGTCCAATATCACTACCCGACCTCAAGATAGAAATTTATTAACAGCGCGATTATCACGGTTGGATTACACCTTTCGTACATTTTTAGAAAAAATTAAAGAGGCCCTCTCACTTGCCAAAATTCTTGAAGATGGATCAATAGATCGTTTCGACACACTTCGCTCTGAAACTACAAACCATTATTACGAAGCGTTGTCTTTTGGGATCGCTGGGGAGGGTGAAGTTTCCTCCAACCAATCCGGAGGTGCTGACCACAGTCAGCACAGTGTCGAATCTCATATTAAATTGCCAACCATTAACCTACCGTCTTTTAGTGGTATTATTTCGAATTGGGTGTCCTTCAAGGACACGTATTTATCATTAATTCACAATAATGCGAATTTGAGCAATATTCAAAAGTTTCATTATCTGAAGTCAGCCTTAAAGGGTCAGGCACTTCAAACCATCTCGACAATAGAATTGACCTCCGAAGGTTACGAACAAGCCTGGGATGCTTTACAAAAGAAATATGATAATAAGCGGATCCAAGCCACACACTACCTAGTCAATATGTTCAATTACAAACCTGGTACCAAATTCGATTTACGTTCCTTAGAAAATTTCTCCGAAGTTGTTTTGGAAAGTGCAGTCGCTTTCCGAAAATTGAATCTTCCGGACCCTTCCGGATTCATGTTATTCACATATTGCCTGAGGCTCCTCGATGCGAAAACTCGCGAGCGATTCGAGACTGAATTTGGATCCAAATCCGAAGTCCCCACTTTCGACGATTTTTCTTCATTTATTCACCGACAATGCTTTCAGCTTCAAGCAGATTCACTAACCTCGAATTTCGGGCATAATTCTCAAAGCTCATCAGTTAGTAGGCCCCAAAATATTGCCAAACATGTTTTTATGTCAACGGGTAGTTCTAGCCCGGAAAATATTTGTCCTCTGTGTCAGGAAAAACACCGTTTATATAGATGCCCCCGTTTTCGCTCCCTAGAGCCCAATGAACGTTTTAATAAAATAAAGCAGCTTAAGGTTTGTTCTAATTGCTTGTCGCCAAACCATTATGTTGGTAAATGCACCTCTCCTAGGTCATGCTACCACTGTAAAAAACGGCATCATACACTCTTGCATTTCCCTACATCGACAAGTAGTTCGACAGGTGGGCCTGATAGTCAATCTTCAGACATCATTCACTATTCAGAGAACAACGGTAAGCTAAAAACGAGTGCATTAACCAAAGAAAAATTAGATATCAAAACCGACAATAGAAAATCTCTGAACGGCTCGGTTTTATCCTCGTCATCCGAGACCGATGTCTCCATCCTTTTGGGGACAGCAATGGCTAGAATAGAAGACAGTAATGGGCAGTTGGTCCCAATTCGTATTTTAATCGATAGTGGGTCACAAAGATCATTTATTTCTTCGGCTTGCGTACGAAGATTAGGACTTGGGACAAGACTTAATTCTCAGTCTATGAGGGGTTTTGCGGATAGTCCGATACAAGGAGGGAAGTACGAAACCTCGTGTATTATAGTGCCTAGAGATCGCAAACAGCCTCGGCTTAAAAGTAACGCTGTAATAATTTCCAAAATTACAGAAAAGGTACCCGTCTGTCCAGTACCGGCCTATATAAATGACCATTTCAAACAATACCCATTGGCGGATAACTCATTTGGGAAACCAGGTCAAATCGATTTCCTTTTAGGAGCCGATTTATTCGGACATATCTTAATAGGTAAATGCGTGAGACGGGACGGATATCCTAGCGCTTTCAAAACTATTTTCGGGTGGGTCATCATGGGACCTATACGATCTTCACATTCCGTACAAAATACATCAATTTCGCTCTTTTCATCTTGCGGCCAATGGCAAGAGAGAGCATTGGAAAAACCAATTAAAATATTTCAGGAAATCGAAACGATTGCTCCAGTATTCGAACCAAATCCTCCAAATGTTAAGGCAGAGAGACCATTTAGTTCAACTCACAAGGTCCAATCACCGTTAAAAGAGTTTTCTCCACCAGATCTGAGTTGCTCTTATTACACTCCATTACATCGGTTCCCAAAATTAGAACACCGGATAAACAAATTTCCTCAGAAAGGAAACCTTTCAAAATTGATCGACGACTACCATGTTTCACCAGCTACATGTGAGGGTCGATATTCTTTACCACTTTTGTATAATTGAAGACAGCTCCTACGCAAAACTTCGATTGGTATTAGACGCATCGTCGCTTATGGAGCTTGGATTTCTAAATGACCATTCCCTGATTGGGCCTACGTTTCAATTGGATATTAAGCACGCGTCCCTTAATTTCTGACGCTTTCGATTTGTTCTGGCCTCGGACTTATGTCAAATGATTTTTCAGGTAGTAGTGGATCATAATGCCCTACCTTACCACCAATTTCTATTTTGCAACATTACTTTTCAACCGATTGAGGAGTATCAATTGAATAGATTCCGGCCTTCCGGAATAAATATCGTCCAGGTAGTAGTGCATCTAAATGCCCTACCTTACCAACAAATTTTATATCGTTGCGGTACTTCTCAACCCATTGAGAAGTATCATTTGAATAGACTCCGGGCTTCCGGAATAAATTGCACCCAGCAGCAATATTTCGATACGGATTCCCCATCCGTTACAATGCATGTCCGTTCATCATCGCCATCCATATATCTCCAAGCGATACTCAGGGTGGGCGGTCATATTAGCAACAGTCCTTTGCCCAGCAATGCAAGAATTGTAACATTTCTGACTGTAATAAAATCAGTATTACTTCCTCAGTTCCGATATTACAATGAACATTTCTCTAATCTCCTAATTGGCCATTACTGCAGAATACATCTCCACCCCACTCCCCAACTTATGCATTCACATCAGGAACGACATGACTGGGTTGATTGGGTTGTGCCAAATTGTAGAACTATTCCCCATAAAATTGTCCACAAATGCAAATTTGTCCAAAAAGGTACATTTAGTACGAACCGATATCGTTCGGAGAATTTCGTTCCTCCAATTGCCAATCTCCCGCCGTCGAGATTTGAGCAAGGATGTCCGTATGCCATTACTAGCGGAGAATATTGTGGTCGTTTTCTTTTAAAATCGTTTTAGGAACCCAATGGCAATGGGCCAAATTCTGACATTTGTACGTTCACAATTTGACCAGAGGAGCAGTACAAAATTTTGGAGCTTCACTCACCAACGCATATATATATTGCCTTCCAATCAATAGTTTCTTGTTTCCCGACTAGGGTTGTCAATTAAACTTCCATGCAAATATCTTTCTTTTGAATTTTTGCGCACAGACAAAAATTGGTGGGCGGTGTGTTAAGGCCAGATGAAGTAGTAACCTTATAAAGTATTATTAGTTTTAATCATAAAAAATTAAATCATATTTTCGTAAAAGAAAGAACATTATCTTTTCTTATTTTTTATTTAATATAATAATTTAAACGTTTAATTTCATAATTGTTTAGAATAATTTAATTTAAAAGGTAATTTTATTTGGTTTAGATATAAGTGTAATATTTGTAATAAGTGTGAAAACATATGTTATAAAAGTGAAGAGAGAAAAACAAAAGAGAGTCGAGCGGCTTTTGTTCGCTCCGGCTAGACCGAGCAAGACAGTGTCGCCACGAGCCCTTAGCCGTGCGCATCGTATGCTCTATAGGAGCCCAAAGTTGTTTTTGTGCATTTTAAGTGAGTGTTGACGCGAGCCCTTAGCCGTGTACATCGTATGCTCTCTAGGAGCCCAAAGTTGTTTTGTGTGAATTTGAAGAAGATACTAATTTGCTGCCCACCTGCAGGTGTAATTAGTTTAAACTTCGTCATAGATTCGACCAATTCGAATTGACCCAGTCGATCATCTCAACCTCTATTATTTCACCATCTTCGCTCGCCCTGCCGACGAAAATCCTCTGTCGTCTCAACATCCAGCTCGCCCTGCCGAGAATCTACTATCTACTGAAACTACTTCGACAGACAGATAAGAGTTTTCATTATTATATCTTTGCAATCAGAAAACCGCATAAACATTCATTATTTTGTAATAGATTTTATTTGTAATTTAATAGAGTTAAATTTACTACCGTAGGATTAAATAATAATTGTTTTATTTTGTTATTAATTAGTTGTTTGTAATTTAGTTAATTTTAATAACTTCATTTTCTCATTATAAAAGCGTTTAAATTGTTCTTTTAATTTAATTAATTGGTTTTACGTTATCAAAAGTATTAGTTATTTAATTTATGAACATTGATTTATGTTATTAGTTTAATAAAAGGTTACAATCAAAATGACATGCGATCTGGTATAATTGAATCAGAAATTTATTTTCCTTATCCATTTCGGAGCTCTCATCGAAAGGTCCAATAACTATTTCGAGGTTGCTCAAACAACCACTATCCAACAAAAAACATTAAACTTCAAAACCCCGGTCAAAAATCACTGAAGTGTTTAAAATGGGATTGTAATTAAGCTAAATATTTAAAAATATATACCTCTTCGTCAAACAGAATTTACTTCCACTCAGGCGATTTGAATCCCGTTACGATAACTTTTTGTTACCTGCATGTCTGAATCTTTAATTGACTCTGGCCTAATGGTTTACAAAAGCCAAAATAATAAACAGAATTTCGAGGCAAAAAATAAATGGTTTGACACCGAATGTTGGAAACTAAAAAGAAGTCTCCGAAGAAAATACAACCTCATGCTAAAACATAATTTCTCACACAATGCGGTCGTAGATTATTTTCATTCTAAGGATAATTTTAGAAAACTGTTAGCCAATAAAAAAAAGGAATACAGTGAAAAGATCATAATAAAATTGCAGAATGTTAAGAATAGCAATGAATTTTGGAAAGCAGTGAATTCTCTTAGACCTTCAAAAATGCCACCTAATGAAATAAGTATTGATGAGTGGGTAATTCATTATAGTTTACTGTTTGGACAAAAATATATTTTAGAAATTAAGTTTTTCTGAATATCTCACCCAGTTTTAGAGCTGCCATTTTCTTTAGAAGAAGTTCAAAACTGTATTAAACATGGGAAAAATAATAAATCTCCCGGTTTTGATAATATAGCCTATGAAGTCTTTAAAAATTTAATTCCGGAGTGGGAACATTACCTGCAAAATCTCTTCAATAATATAATGGAAATGGCAGAAATTCCGATCTTATGATCTAAATCAACTAATTCTACTGCACAAAAAAGGAAACAAAAAGATGTAGATGACTACCGAGGTATATCCCTGATCAACAATATCACAAAACTATTTACAGCTATCTTGGCATATAGATTACAGGATTGGACCGAAAGTGAAAAACTGATCCCCGAAGAACAGGCAGGGTTTAGAACGGGAAGAGGATGTGTCGAGCACATTTTGTTGCTTATGTCATTGATTGGCATTAATCTTCGTAATAAGGGAAGTTATGTTTTTGCTACATTTATTGAATTCAAAAAGGCATTTGATTCCATAAACCACTCCCTTCTTTGGCAAAAACTGTTTGACATTGGTATCAGTGGTAAATTAATAAGATTACTGAAAGCAATCTACGATAATGCAATAATGCAAATTCAAGTCGGCGACAAATTATCTGAGGAGATAGGTATCAGTTCCGGTCTCTTACAAGGCGAGAGTCTCAGTCCAACCCCCTTTATCTTATTTCTGCCTGATATAATTACGTTTTTCCAAAATAATGGTGCCAAAGGAGTTCCTATTGATGATAAAAACGAAGTTAAAATGCTTTTATTAGCCGACGATATAGTACTATTAAATACTTCATGGCATGATACTCATAGAAACCTAGAATTACTGGAATTATACTGCGTTCAAAATTCTTTAATTTTAAATCCCGAAAAATCTAAATTATTAGTGTTTCATAAATCTCCCAAAATAAAAAAACTAAAGCCCTCTATTTTGGAATGCTAAAATACTGGAATATACAAAATCGTAAACGTATTTAGGAGTCCCATTTTCATCCTCCGGAAGGTTCTTTTTGGCATCTGATCATTTTATTGAGAAATCTAACGTAGCGGGTGCGAAAGTGAGAGACATTCTCAGAAGAGGTAAAAGTGGTGCATGGGAGACAAAAATGACACTTTTTGACTGTATGGTGTCCTCAACACTCCTTTATGCTGCAGAAATTTGAAGTTTAAACTATTATACAAACATCGAAGTAGCTCAATTAAAATTTTTAAAATATCTATATTATTGGCCGAAATGCACTCCAGATTATATTGTACGATTAGAAACAGGTCGTAACCCACTTATCGTAACAATCCTGAAGAAAATTGTTAACTTCTGCATAAAAATACTATCTATCCCTGATTATAGATTACCCCGTAATTGTTTCGTTAGACTTGTTGAGCTAGATAAGAAAAAGCAGGACTTGACTTTTAACTGGTTTTCACAACTTAAAACGCTAGCTACGACCCATCACATTGAAGAATATTTTGCAGATTTTCATAGCCCCAATGTGTTACTAGCTAATAAAAATTCATAAAAATTTCATGTTATTCTTGAAAAAGTAACAAATCATTTACTGTCGAAGGATATTTATTGATATAGCTCTTAACTCAAATTACAATCCAATATACAGAACTATTCGTACCTATGCCAACCCTGAACCTGAAAGCTATTTAAAGTTCAAGATAAACATAGAAAAATTAAGAACCGTGAGTCAATTAAGAATTTCAAACCCTGAATGCTTGAAAATATTTTATAGGAACAACACATATATTCTCAGAACTGATGAAAAATGTCAGTGGTGCCATGAAACCATAAACAACAGTTTAAAACAAATAACATTGCACTGTAAATGTTTTGTTAACACAAGGAAACAATTTCTGCAAAAATATGTTATCCAGCATGATGATGAATTATCATTGCAAAATGTACTCACTGTGAACAGCGTAGAAAAATTAAACATTTTTTTCTATCTACAGTTTATATGTAAAAATTCGGAATCCAGGCTATAATTATGGTTTATTAATGTGAATCGAGGATTATTTATTTAGAGGATTATTATTCTGTTGTTACAATTAATACTATTCTGTCCTAATTTAAATTTTGATCATTTATTTATTAAACCAGTGTTAATTTAAAAAAAAAAAGTTTTACCTATTGTATTATATAACTGTAAATAAAAAATAAAAAACAGTAATTAAATATGCTCTATACTATCTTACCTATATTATAGAGGTCGAACTATAATAATTATGGCTGTTATTTTATTCAAGTAATTACTAACCAAATTAACATTAAGTGGGCCAGACTCAATGGCTACATGTTGTACATTAAAGCCAATAATTTATTATTATTATTATTATTTTGTAAATGTAAACACTTATTAATGATCTTTCAAACAAAAAAGTTGGTTTACTTATGTAACATTTTACTACTAGGAAATAATTCTGTCTTTACTAAGACGCCAAAACGTGATATTTTTATAACTTTTTTTTACGAGTTCAAACGGGGCTAAAAGGTCCAGAAATATCAACATAAGAATGAAGACCTAGTACTTCTGGAAAGTCAGGGAAAAAGGCAGTATAAGTGAATGCTCTGTTCACCGTTCCAGAGATTTCGAGAGGGAGACTTGAGCTTTGAAAATAAAAAAGGCCGTGGAAGAAGTTCCAAGAAATTGACATTTATTTTTATTAATTTATTCGATATTGGGATGCATTAGTTTTCGAACATTAGTTGTATTTTGAAAAACACGTCACCAAAAGCTCAATAAAGAACTACTATATTCAATGAATCTGAATAGTTAAAGTAAGCCGATTCATGAACGAATAAACTCAAAATCGATTGTATTTTCAACAATTTCGTCATCGATAAACCAATTATGGACCTCAATATCGATTAAATTGGAAATAGTAAAATAAATCCATATCTTATTGTGGAAATGATCAATAATGATTAGGTATACTAAATCAAAATGGTTAATATAAAACTAGTTTAAACGTATTATTTTAAAATCGATTGTGTATCCGCCCGTCCATGAGATATAAGAGGGAAAGCCAATGAAAAATCAGACATTTTTTTCCTATTAGTAAATCTTTGCAGAATGGTCTTTCAATGTATCATTCGCAGATATAACTTGGAGACGCTGCCTGATTCCCACACTATTAATTGTGTTTGCGATGTTTATTCAGAAGATATTCAAAAAGTTTGAGCCTACAAAATTAAAAAAATCTATAAATCAGTGCCATATATGTAGATATCCATAGTATTAATTAATGAAGTTGTTAATGCGGGTTTTCTCGATATTTCCCTATAGCATTTTAATTTTAACAATCACAGGCACAACTTTGCAATCCAGCAATATTAAAGGCGTCAATTTGTATATGTTTACTGTTTTTATTCGATAGTATACTGTGTAAAAATTGGAATTGTAACTGCTACTTAAACTAAATCAATGGTGATTCAAATTTTGGTAAGGGTCCATCAGCTTGAAATTTCCCTTTCTCAGGAAGGTTTAAACATGAGTAAGCGGAAGTATAACATGTTAATAATTTCAATTAATAGGTAATAAAAAACATAAAATAAGTTAGTAGTAGTATAGCTAGAGAGTGCTAGTGCAGTGACCACTACTGGTAGTTTTACTTGTAGAAAATATATCTTATTACGAACTTTGTTGACAATAATTAATAAAATTAAATTTAGAACTTCAAAGTTCTTCAGTGTTTAAGAAGTTTAATGTTCAGTTTTGAGAAGTTATTTCAGGTTTTTAATCAACATCAACATCACCTGGCACTGTTAAAGATAGGTTAACATAACTTAAAATTTCTTTTCTATTATGTGTCAGTTTATTTAATAATAGTAAATATTCAACTGTTGTACAATTTGCTGATAGATTGTACTCCCTTTTATTTAGTGCTGCCATTTTTTGTTTCTGGGTTCATGATTCCTATTAACTTATCAAATTCTTCTCTTATTTTATTTATTAAATTCAGTTTCTTTTAATAGGTTCTAGTTTAAGAAACTTTGGATGTGCTCATGGATGCATCACACCTTAAAGTTGATCCTACAGAAGGAGTTCTTAAGAACATCATGAGTCAAATGCCAAGGATGGGAACTGGTGTGTTTTTCTAAATTGTTACATTATTCAAAACAGCATATTTTGTTTTATGCTAATATTGTGCATTAATTAAAACAAGATATAAATGTATATATCTTTTTTTTCCGGCTAATTGAAAATATTTTTATTTTTTTTTTTTAGGCTGCTTTGACTTACTGTTGGATTCTGAGAAATGTAAAGAAGGCATTGAAATATCTATGACTGGAGGCGCTGATGGTGCTTACTTTGGTGGAGGATCTACACCACAAACATCCCCATCCCGTACTCCTTGGTCTTCAGGCGCTACTCCTGCATCAGCTTCATCATGGTCACTTGGCGGAGGTAAGTTTTAATGAAAAAAAAAAGTGAGAAGTAGGAAATTATTATTCAATTTAATCAATTGATTCATTGTTTTCTTTGGAATAGGTTCTTCTGCTTGGAGTCATGATCAGCCCATGTTTTCTCCTTCAACTGGTAGCGAACCCAGTTTCTCTCCCTCTTGGAGCCCTGCACACAGCGGATCTTCTCCATCTTCATACATGTCTTCTCCTGCTGGAGGAATGTCTCCCATTTACTCCCCGACAACCATATTTGGCCCTAGCTCTCCATCAGCTACACCTACATCTCCTGTTTATGGACCAGCCTCTCCTCCTTCTTACTCCTATACGACTCCTCAGTACCACCCAGCTTCTCCTTCTTATTCTCCAACTTCTCCCTCATATTCTCCAACATCTCCCTCCTATTTCCCTCCCTCACCATTATATTCGCCTATTTCTCCTTCTTATTTTCTAACTTCTCCTTCTTATTGGCCTACATCTCCTTCTTACTCTCCTATCTATCCTTCTTATTCACCAACTTCTCCATCTGAAATCTCCATGACTGGAGGTTCTGATGGTGTCTACTTTGGTAGAGGATCTCCACCACAATTATCCCCACCCCGTATTTGTTATTTAGGTGCTGCTCCTGCATCAGCTTCAGTATGGTCACCAGGCAGAGGTAAGTTTTAATGAAAAAAATATTGAGAAATAGGAAACTATCTTTTCAATTTAATCAATTGATTCATTGTTTTCTTTGTAATAGGTTCTTCTGCTTGGAATCTTGATCAGCCCAAGGAAACTTCATCAGATATGCCTACTCCTTGTGATGGAGCCACTTCTCCCTCCAATTGTTCTCCATCTCCCACTTACGATTCAAGCCCTGAACACAGTAGATTTTCCCCATCCTCATTCATGTCTTCTCCTACCGGAGAAATGTCTCCCATTTACTCTACTACATTTGTTCCTTGTTGTAGATCTTGCTTTCCTCGATCTCCCTTCTCTTGCCCTCAATCTCCCTCCTTTTCCCCTCAATCTCCCTCCTATTCCCCTACATCTCCCTCCAATTCCCATACACCTCCCTCCTAATCCCCTAAATCTCCCTCCTATTCTATATGTACTTCTCTCGACTAACTCCCTATATCTCCCTTCTAATGCCCTACATCACCTACAACCTCATCTACTTCTCCCACCTATTCCTATTTACCCGCATTAGGTGATGCTAATGATCAACAGCAGTGAGTGATAAGTTTTAAATCTCTATATATTTTACTTTCAGATTTCTTTTCAAAAATTTATATTAATTATATTTGGATTGACAATGACTATTATAAATATTACCATATTCATATCTCTTAAAATTTATTGTTAATACTCATATTTAAAAATAAATTAATATGCACGTTTATGTATGAATTAGTGCTTTATTGGTTAATTGTATTATTCATACTTTTTACAATTATTATTAATTAGACAAGGTATATTGATGATTGTTTCATTTTCATTCTACCAAACTATTCATAATATTTTTATTTAAATGCATAGCATTTATTATTTTAAGTTTTATTATATATTGTGATATATTTTATGTATAAAAAAATAATAAATTATTTAATCAATCATTCTTTTTTATTTTATTTCCTTTACAACAATTTATAATGTATCTATTTAAAAGATAATGAACTATGAAAATATTAGAAATTGTAACTTGTATTTTCAGTTCTTTTCTAAAACAGTATTTAATTGGGAGCAGCATGGATGAAATATATACATCTTTGTGGATGAAATTACGAGTACAAGTACTTGCTCTGTTTCATCTTTGTAGATGAGGAAAATAGAGCTCAAATTATTATTGCAGATTCTTGTGAAAGTATTGAAATTAGCTCTATCATTCCATGTTTGTACTAATGTGATGAATAGGGCTCGGATTCATATGTGTTTACATATTTTTAGTTAAGTTAGATATAATGAACACCAGTTTAAAATATGTTTTAAGGCATTCTGATTCATCTGAGCCCATTTTTATTTTACATATTTCACTATAAACACATATTTTATATTTGTCTTACATATTTCTCTACAATCATGAATTTGGGGATGGATGTTGAGTAAATAATGTTCCAATAACAAGTAAGGCTTACTTTTGTCGTTTTCTAGTGTTTGGGTCGCCGTGCTAGCAACTGTTGACCTGTCAAAATAGGAGGCGGCCTGATTTACTTGAAATCACACTAGAATAGGAACCCATAATAAAATTATCGAAATTGTTTACTCGCCTAATTTCTCAGAATCCCTCACTCCCTGTTCCTCTTAGTCCTTCCTATTATACCAAAGTGATTCTCCTCAGTACAAAAAAAAACCTACATAGTAGTTAGTACCTACTCTTACTACCATTATTTTTTGCATAGGTAATTTACAAGTAAATATTTATACTTTACATTAAACAAGCTGTAAATAAATATCTGGCTTTCCCTTTTATTTACACATTCCAATATACTTAAAATTTATTACTGTGTGGTTAATTAAAGTTAACCGCATTATGCACAGATTTTATTATTTTAGGTTTTTATTATATTGTGATAACTTTTATCAAATACATTATAATTAATTATTTTATTACTGATATTTTTTTTAATTTCCCTTATAATAATTTATAAGATGTATGTAAAATAAGGGGAAAGAAAAAAATAATACATAAAATAAACATCTTATAGATGAAATTACAAGATTTTTTTTATGTTTTTCTAAGCTGATGAATTAAATTTAAAAAGGCCCTTATATTTAATATTGTAGAATCCGCGAATAATATACACTTAGTCTAAAAAGCGTCCTTTCATTTAGTTTTGAAATGTTTGAACGCTATTAATTCTCAGTATAGAGAGATTCTAGCACTAATTATTTAATATTAATATTTCTTTGAGCAGTTAGAAAAAATATAAGTGAATAGAAAACCATCATAACCATTTGATCTTAGTGTGGTTCTCACTGTTTTGGGCATAACATTCACATTATAAAGGTTTGAAAGCATACCTGTTAATTTAGTCATTGGTTTTTACTCTATTTCCTTCAAAATTGCTTTTCAATAAATGCCAAACAAGGTTCTTGGATAGCCTAAATCGAGGCCTGGTTTCTTAACTTTTATTTTCTCCGTAACATTTGATAATGTACTTACTGAATAGTCTCATATGGCTTCTTTACCATTTTCCCAATTTCTCACTATGATTAACCTTTTATTTAAATTAATAATCAAAGAGTGAAATTCTTTAATACCTTAATTTTAAATTTAAGAGTTTAACTTAATTATTTAGGTCAATGAAGTAATTTAACAGGATACCATTAAGAAACTTTTTTACCATTAGATAGATACATAGCTGACTCTACATCCCACGCGGGGTCAAGGGCTCCAGCAACATCAACCGCCAGTCATCTCTGTTCATAGCTGCTGCTCTCCAGTTACGGATGCTTAAGATGGTCCGAGCGTCCGCAGCCACACCATCCGCCCATTGGAGCCTCTGTCTTCCAACCCTTCTTGTTCCATGGACATACTCGAAGTAATGTTTTAGGGTTTTCATCTGTTCCCATACGTGCTATGTGTCCTGCCCATCGTAGCCTGTTCACCTTGATAATGTCGGCATCTTTGTATAGTCCAGTTATTTCTAAGTTCGACTGTCGCCTCCACATGTTATTATGAAATACTGCTCAATTGATTCTCCTTAATATTTTTCGCTCCAACCTCATGATAGTGAGCTCTTGTGAGAGTCCAACACTCTGAATCATATGGTAGGACATGCCTTATCAGGTTTTATGTATTCTTATCTTTGTGGTCCGGGATAAGGCTTTATTTCTGAGGTGCTTTCGCAAACCAAAAAAGCATCTATTTGCTGCCGTTATTATTGTTACCATTACACCTTTGTTAATACTATCTGATTTGGATTGTTTTTATCTTTTGGAATTTAATTTACTCAAAAACTGACAGGATAAACATAACCATTGGGGGGCTGGTGAATGCAATTGCTCCTGTAATTTATAATTACCTACTAATACTACAATTTAAAAATAGTTTAAATTCTGAAACAGTTTCTCAATTATGACCGTTTGTATACATTTGCCTTTCAAGAACACATCATGGTGACGTCAGCCACACACCCTGCTTTAAGCAATGGAATTAGGGATTATCAGAGTGATATCTGCTGTCTATACTATATAATTTAATAGTATATAAGAATTAATAATTATTATTATATTATAATAATAATGTTAGAATTATTAACAATGTAATTAATATTAAAATTAAGAGATTTGACCTCTGCCAACTCCTCAGTCTGTTTTTATAGGCTTAAACTTTCATATATCAAAACCTATTGCCTAATTGGTAATTTGATTTATCTTATAGATTTTGATAAATGTTATATATCGATTATGCCATAGCACATGACAATCGATCTATTTATAAACATATGTTTGTAACTTGCGAATAAGGAGGCATTGTAACGGTTATAAGAAATATATGAAGTGTATCAAAACCTTGTGTTGATTAATCAAAGACATAACAGTTTGGCGACGAGGTGTAAATTTAAACATACAGTGCTCCGATATTTTTTTCTTTTTTATTAATTTTTAATTTTCAAGTTAGGTTATTGTTCCATTAGTTTTTTTCAAGACCATTTAGTTTTCAAGTAAGTTTGTCATCTAAATCACAATGGATGCTAACCAGTTCAAACAGTTTCTAGAAATGCAACAACAGAACTTCAGAATGATGATGGAACAATTTTCTCAATCTACACCGTCACTAAGTACTGTGAGTAAATTTGATAATTTCGATAAAAACAGAGAATCATTTCAACAATACATCGAAAGATTCGATATTTTTCTTGCTATGAAAGGCCTCGAGTCAGATAAATCAGTTGCAAAAAATATTCTTTTAAATAGTTCAAACACTTAAAGAACAGTTAACTGAAAAGAAGAATATACTCCTCGAACGACACAAATTCTTGTCACAAAAACAAGAACCTCATCAGTCAGTCCAAGATTTTGTCAATCATTTACGAAAATTCATTCCAAATTGTCAATTTAAATGCGAATGTGAAAAATCCGTATCTGACCTTTTCTTACATTCTCAATTTATCAGAGGAATTTCAAATCAGGAAATTCGCCATCAATTATTGCTTGATAATTCGACAACATTTTCAGACGCAGTTTTAAAGGCACAAACCCTAGAAGCATCTGCAGTTACAAATCAACAATTCAACGAAAGCTCAACTAACAATATTTCACCTAATGTGAATAGGGTTTCAGAATCACATGGTAAGGATCAAACCAATTCTAATTCAAGGCATAACACAAATTCAACCAAAATAAATATTGAAAATGCCCCACTCAGGAACCAATCAAAATTTCGTCTCAACCTTGAACATCTAGGAATCAATGGTCTTTGCTTAAAATGTGGTAAGTCAAACCATAATGCGAATCAATGTAGGATTGAACCCAATAAACTAAAATGCAAATTTTGTGAAAAATTAGGCCACATTAAGAAAGTTTGCTTAAAGAAGCTCATGGCTGAAAAGAAAACTGTAAATACAATAGATGATGAAGATTTATCTTTTCAAGACCAGTACAACGTATATGACGTAGTAAACATTCAGAATAAAACTTTAGAGGATGGTACTGGAAAATACCTTGTACAAGTACTAATAAATAACAAAACGCAACAATTTGAAGTTGATTCGGGAGCAGGTCAAACTCTTTTGAACAAATCAAGTTTTACAAAATTAAAATTAAATACTGAATTACGAAATACAAACATTAGATTCCGCTCTTACACTACAGGCGTTTTCGCACCAATCGGAATAGCAGATGTAGAAGTTCGGTATAAAGAAGCGAAATATAGATCAACACCCTTATCAAGCGGTAAAACTCCATCAGAATTATACCTAGGGAGGACAATAAGAATCAAATTAGATCTGTTGAAGCCACCAAAACAAACAACTTCCCTTGACACCACCATCATCGCACGTCAACTAAATGTGGGAGACCGAATTCAGTCTAGATGGTATACATCTTCAAACAAACCAAATTGGAAATTGGGTACAATAATCAAGAAACTTGGTAAGCGACACTACATGGTTGAACATGATGATGGCTATCGTCTTAAAAGACACATTAACCAATTATTAAAGGTCTCTATACCTACGAAGAAAACTACTTTTGACCTCTCGCATCCAAGCATCATTATGCTACCTCAACAGGAAGGAGATCCACCAAATGGGGACAGGCCAGAACCACCACACACCTTGGAGGAGCCTCAAGAGCAAATCAGGGACCACCGAGAACTTCAGCCAATTCTTAGAAGATCAGGGAGAGTTCGAAGATTGCCACCTAAACTACAGGATTATGATTTATCATCTTAATTAAATACTTTTAAATAGTGCGGGAGATTGTTATATATCGATTATGCCATAGCACATGACAATCGATCTATTTATAAACATATGTTTGTAACTTGCGAATAAGGAGGCATTGTAACGGTTACAAGAAATATATGAAGTGTATCAAAACCTTGTGTTGATTAATCAAAGACATAACAATAAACTTTTTAAGAAAGATATTTTATTAAAACAGAGTTTTGAATTTTTATACCAATTTTTTATTAGTGTACAGATAAATGAATAGATCCTTAACACTCAAGTACTGCTGATACATGGTTCCTGGGACCTTTTGCTGCCTATTTTCTGGAATTTCCCTCCCTTCTGATCATGGTAAATCCCCTTATGACTCAGTACCTTCATATCTTGCTAGTACCTAATGTTGAAGTAATTCCTGTTTTGTATATAATCTATATTGTTTATTAAGTATTGTATTATAGATACACAACACTGTAAAGTAAGTGTCGAGATCATGTTGGCATGTACTCATGTACATGTTTGTGTTCAGCCATTGTGTTAGTTGGCTTCGTTCTATTGTTCTGACTGGAACATTGTTGTGTTTAGTTTTTTTCTGTCTAGATGTTTATATAGTGTATATAACCAATAAATCTGTGCTCCCATTGTTATAACTTGTACAGCTGTTTTCCCTGCTCTTTTATCACATTTTTTACTCTCTCGGTTAAAAGGTTATGGGCCCAGTGTAGGTTTGTACAAGTTATTTTTATTGACTGTAGAGCCTGATTTTTGTTTAGGATTGGGTATAAGTTTTTGGGCACACGTTTGCGGTCAGTCAGTTTTGTGGAATAATGGTGATTTTGGTGCTAGTTTGAAAATAGCGGAAACACTTTTGCAGTCAGTGTAACAATGAAAAATTTTCCTAGTCATTATGGGTTCAAATTCTCGCCTTTTGTTGGGTCTAATTTCGAGAATTGGGAGTATGGAATTACGAAATTTCTCGAACTCAATGGCGTTCTAAGAGTTGTGAATGAAGAGCCTCCTACAACAGAAGTCTAACTTAAAATTTTTATGATACAGGATGTAAGGGTCAGATGGATTATTGCTTTCAAACTTAAAGATAATGTTTTGAACATGGTAATAGATGAAAATATGGCAAAGGAATATATGAGGACCTTACACTTAATTTATGGAAGACGTGTCAATGAAGTCTCTTGTTAATGGCCAAACATCTTGGAGGAAGATTGAATACCAGAATGAGCAACCTCATGAATTTTTGGTACATATGACAATTGTCTGATCTGAGGCAATTGTGGCTGATGAAAAATTAGAAAAAGAAGAAATTGTGAACACAGAATAGGCAATTATCCAGAAAGAAGAATTTGTAAACACAGAAGAGGCAATTACCCAGAAAGAAGAATTAAACAATACAGAAGAAATGAACTATAGTGCAAATATAAATCTTTAAGAAGATAGCTATAAGATCTAGAAGAAATGACGAATATTTAAGTAATAAAATATAATGAAGTGTTAAATCTGGAAGTAAATAATGAAGACAAAGGAAGCCAAACAGATGTATTAAACAAGATGAAAGAATTAAATGAGAAAGAAATAACTCAGAAAGAAAATGTAAATTTGGATGAAATTAACAAGATGACACTGTTCCAGATAATTTAATTGGTCAAGTTTAAAGTCGACAGAAGGTAAGGGAACGTTCTCATTTAAACAATTTTTTATGCAGTGTGAAACAATAGACATTTCAAGAGTGTCTAATAAAGAAATCATAAGTTTCCCTTAAATCATTAATGAGAATGAAAAAAAGTCTCACCAACACAAAACACAATGGCTTAACACAAACATGTACATGAGAAGAGAACTTTACAGTGTTGTCTGTCTATAATACAATACTTAATAAACAATATAGATTATATACAAACGAGGAATTGCTTCAACGCATCCTCCTAATTCCGCATTGCAAAATACAAATAAAATACATAAAAAGTAATTATTTCAACAAACCTTCCTAATTCCATATTACTAGATGCAAATAAAATAAATACAAGGAATTACTTTATAATATATACAAGCATTACAAACAACTGTTAACATATACATTACACCTTAATTATATAAGCATTACATGAAAACATATTCATTACTTCTTTTTATTTTTTATTATTTAATTCAATGATATTTACAACTATAATGGTATTATATCAAGTAAATGTGCAAAAATGTATAATATGACATGAAAACAGTTGTGGAGAAACTACCCATCGATAGCACTCCAATATTACTTCTTAATTCATAAAAGTTTACATTCATAAATTGAATATTTAAAATATATTTAAGACTATAAAACATAGCAAAAGCTTACTTTGAAAACATCAAAGAAGTCACACAAGGACAGGTATGTTCCGTGGGACCAGGTGTTCCTTATATTTTGTGAACAAACTTTAGAACCAGCCTTCCACTTTCATATTCAATAAGGTTTTAACATAGAGAGTAAAAAGGGGATAAAAATGCAGGTAAAACATCATTACAAGTTATAACGATACGGGCATAGATTTATTGGATACATACACTATATAAACATATATAGATAGACAAACACTACACTCAACAACTATTCAGGATACTTCTGTGCCATCATCATTCACCGGCCTCCTTCTTTTTCGGGATCTTCTCAGAGAGTCCTTTTTAAAGGTGGAGTCTTGGACCCTCTTTGGTATTTGTTGACCCACCTTGAACCATTCTATCTGAGCGACCTATTTCTTGCAAACAGTCATATGCTCATTGTGCAAATATATATTTATTTTTTTAATACCATCTGATATGATACATAGCACTTTCTATTTACATACAATGTTTTCTATTTATTAGTTAATATTAATCTATTAGGATGTATTTGAAATAAAAAGAAGATATATACAAACACACTAAACATGTTTATTATTGAGAAACATTTCACAAGGTACACATGAAAACATGACTAGCAGTAGTAGTAGACTGGGAGGTTACATACAAGGTTGCATTATATGTATCGATTCTAACACTCTCCCTTAATGCAACTTGCATTCTTCAATCCCAGTAGATTTGTAAACTTGTTGTGCTTGGGGCCTGGAAGTATCTTCGTCATAACATCAGCAACCATGTCGTCCGTTGGAAGGTACTCAAGGAGGATGGATCCTTCTTCAACTGCTTCTCTCACAAAATGATATCTAATATCAATGTGTTTCGTCCTCTTGTTCAGGATATGGTTTTCAGATAATTTCTGCGCTGACTGATTATCGTTATGTAAGATTACTGGATTATCTTTTTGTATCAACTCTGAAAGCAAAGCCTTCAGATACTTGGCTTCCTTCGCGCCACCACTCAAAGCTAAATATTCCGCTTCAGTGCTTGAAAGGGCCACTGTTCTTTGCTTCTTACTTTCCCACGTTATGGTACTTTCACCAAGTTTAAACACAAAACCACTATAGGATCTTCGATCTTCTTTATCATTTCCCCAATCAGCATCAACATATCCGACTAAATCAGTGCTACTTTTTGAGTAAGTAAGACATAAGTCCTTCGTCCCTTTTAAATACCTTAGGACGCGTTTAGCCGCCTTCCAATGTTCGTCGCTGTGATCATTGTTAAATTGACTGAGTAAACTAGCTATATGACCAATGTCTGGTCTACAGGTCATAGCTAAGTACATTAAGCATCCTATTAATTCTCTGTAAGGATAGGAATCTTCATTTTCACTAGATTTTCTGAGTGATATTCCAGGTTCTCCTGGTGTAGTGCACGTCTTGGCATCAGACATATTAAATCTATTCAAAATTTTATCGATGTATTCGGATTGGTCTAGGAACAATTTATCTTTTCTTCTTCTGATCCTCATACCTAGCACTTGTTGAGCCTCTCCTAAGTCCTTCATTTTAAAAAAACTCATAAGCTCTCCCTTAATTAAAGCGGTTTCTTCTACATCATTACTAAAAAGCAAAAAATCGTCGACATAGACTGCAATTATGAAAATCTTTCCGTTTTTGTTTCTGTAATAAACACAAGGCTCTGTTTTGGACCTTTCAAATTCTAGAGAATCCAGAATTTCATTAACTTTCTCATTCCAGGATCTTGATGATTGTTTCAAACCATAAACAGCACGCTGTAGAAGACAGACCTTATCTTCTCTACCTTTTACAACAAAGTTCTTTGGCTGTTCCATGTATATCCTTTCTTTTAATTCTCCATTGAGAAAAGCTGTGGAAACATCCAAATGAGAAATATCTAAATCAAGCTCTACTGACAGTACTAATAGCATTCTGATGGTCGAATTTCTGACAACTGGTGAGAACGTTTCGGTATAGTCAATACCATATCTTTGAGTAAAACCTTTAGCCACCAAGCGAGCTTTATATTGTTTTTCATTCTCTTTGTTCCTTTTAACTTTAAATACCCATTTACATTTTACAGCATTTTGATCAGGAGGAAGATCCACCAATGTCCAGGCATTATTTTCTTTAAATGAAAGATACTCTTCCTTCATTGCTTCTTTCCATAAATCCACGTCATCGCTAGCCATTGCTTCTTCGACGCTTTGTGGCTCATAACTATCACTGCAAACATTGTATACCACATAATCAGGAAATTCTTTAGGTTTTCTTTTTCTAGTTGGATAGCGTGAATCTTCTTTAGGGTTGTCTTCATCATCATTTTCTCGAACATGTTTATCTCCAACATCTTCTACTTCACAGTCTTCATCTAGTAAATTAAGTTCTATTTTCTTTCGTTCATCTTCAATATTTATTCCTTTATCATCTTCTTCATTACCATTATTTTCAATAAATATAACGTCCCTTGAAATAATAATTTTCGATGGATTTTTAGGATCTAATAGACGATAGGCCTTTGAATCATTACTATATCCAACAAAAATTAATTCTCGACTTTTCGTATCCAGTTTACGTCTCATTTGTTCTGGAATATGAGCGAAGGCGGTACATCCAAAAATTCTGAGGTGTTTTAGATTTATTTTACGCTTCGACCAGGCTTCTTCAGGTGTCTTATTTTTCACTGCTTTCGTAGGCGAATGATTTTTCAAATAAATAGCCGTATTTGCAGCTTCAGCCCAATATTTTTTATCTAACTTAGCATCCTCCAATAATGTTCTTGTTTTTTCAATAACTGTACGATTAGCCCTTTCCGCCACGCCATTCTGCTCGGGAGTATATGGGGCACTCTTCTGGTGTTTTATTCCATTTGTTTTCAGAAAATTTACAAATTCATTGTTCACGTATTCAGTACCATTATCAGTACGAATAGCTTTCAAACGATTCCCTGGTTCATTCTCTGCCAAGGCCTTCCATTCCTTAAATTTTTCAAAAGCCTCATTTTTATTTTTTAGGAAATATCCAAAACTTTTTCTTGAGAAATCATCAGTTATCATAAATAAGTAACGAGCGCCTCCATGAGAACTTACACTCATTGGCCCACATAAATCTGAATGAACTAATTCCATTGTTTTTGTAGTTCGTGTACCTATCATATCTTTTGAAAACGGTGTTCTAGTCTGTTTTCCCTTAATACATGTAATACAAGCATCACCATTTCCATTGAATTTTAGACCAACTGCTAATTTATCTCTTAAAAGTCTCATTGATTTTCTATTAAGATGTCCTAATCTTCGGTGCCATCTCTTCATTATTTTTCTCAGAAGTAGAATTATCTGATTTAAACTTATTATTTTCAACCATTGTTTTAGCTACTTGTTTGCTATCAATGTCTAGTTTATAAAGTCCACCTAAACAATTTGCATGAGCTATAATTTTTCCTTTAATGTGACATGAATTCTTATGATAAAAATCACAACCATTTTCAGAAAATACAATTGTTAGACCTTTTTTAACCATTTGGCGCACTGAGAGTAAATTTAAACCTAAATCAGGAACATATAAAACATCAGAAATTTTTCTATCATGATCCTCAATTTTTACAAAAGTGTCACCTTTACCTTTGCTTTTCACCTTTTGGTTATTAGCCATTGAAATTTCTAAAGTTGGACCATCTTGATAATTTTTAAGACCTCCTTTCAATCCAGTCATGTGGTCTGTGCATGCTGAATCTACATACCAACTAACAGTATCTTTTTTCAAGGACAAAGCTGAAAATAAACACCAATCTTGGAAAAGAGAATTATTTTTCTTCTTATTTTCACTTTTACTTTTACATTCGGATGCTTTATGGCCGGCTTTGTGGCATTTATAACATTTAAAAATAAACTTATTCTTATTTTTAAAACTTTTAATTGCTAGCGCCGAATCTGCAGGGTTTCCCTCTTCTGAAACTTCTAATCTTATATCTTCTTGCAATAATTTAGCCTTAACTAATTCACTAGTCAAATCTACACCAGTTTTCCAATGCCATTACCATAGGATCATAACTAGTAGGTAAACCATTAAGCATTAAAACAGCAAGAAATTCATCATCAATAGGCTTACTAATGTCAGCTATTTGCTGTGATGTTGACATTATTTTTGTAACATAATCTTCCATATTTTTAGAATGATTTAATTTAATATTAAAAAGAATTCTTAATAAACCTAACCTTCTAACAAGTCCTTTATCTTCAAATGCTTTCTGTAAATTATTCCAAGCATCTTTTGGAGTTTTAGCATCTCTTACATGGGCATAGCAACAAGGTTTAACAAAAAGACAAATTTTTGCCAAAGCTTTTTGAAGTTTTGAACTACTTTGTACTTTAGGAGTGCCATCTTCATTTAATTCTGGTTCTATACAGTTCCATAAATCCTCATGAACTAAACACATTCGCATTGCAAATTTCCAATTGTTATAATTTGAAACTCCTTCAAGTAATTCTATACTAGGTAATCGTGCATTATCTCCCATCATGAATATTTAAAAAAATAAAACATACAGAGATAACTCACTCAAAATTATCTTCTTTTATTTTTAGATATTAAAAGTCCATACGTCCTGGGCCCATAACCTATTAGGATGTATTTGAAATAAAAAGAAGATATATACAAACACACTAAACATGTTTATTATTGAGAAACATTTCACAAGGTACACATGAAAACATGACTAGCAGTAGTAGGGGCGACCTGTGGTCTAGTGGTTAGCGTAACGAACTACTAAACCCAAGATCGCGGGTTCGTAGCCCGGCAGGTGGCCCTAGGATTTTTTAAAGGGAGTAAAAAATCCTTAGTTACGCCGTCCTTCGGAAGGGACGTTAAACGGGGGTCCCGAGCCTGTACGATGTCAGGTACTCGTTAAAAATCCCTATCCTAATAAAACCTGGATAGGCAAAATTTAGAGCTCCCACTGTAGCATCGTCCGATTAGCCATAGCAGCATAAAGTGACGTTAAATGAACAAACAAACAAACAACTAGCAGTAGTAGTAGACTGGGAGGTTACATACAAGGTTGCATTATATGTATCGATTCTAACATAATCAGTGATACTTTTAAGTACATAAATTTTGTCAAAACATTAAATTTTTTTCTTATTATTTGTTGTAATTAGGTAAATTTTATAATCTTATAAATAAATATGTAAATGATACACATAGCGCCACCTGTTGAAGTGTTGAAAAAACATCCAGAACAATGGAAGTTTCTGATCTTTGTGTTGTAACAATAAATATGTCCGGTATAAATAAAACTAAAAGTTTAACAAAAAGGCTATTTATAATTTCATCAAAATCATTTCAACAGTTACATTTGAAAAAAAAAATTAGGAAAAGATCTTTTCTTTGTGATTTATGCAAAATAATATGCTTGGAGTGTTCAAAGAAACTGTGAGTCAATTGCTTGGAATATTGATAATTTTAATTTTGAAAAGTATTTTTATTTTTATTAATAGGTTTTTAATTTTTTAAAGTCAAATGTAATGTAATTAAATTGTTATAAATACGCGTTTTAAAATATGTCATCATCATCACTGGTACTACAACCCGGTACGGATGTTCGCCGCATCAAGACGACGCCTCCACTCATCTCTCCCATCTCTCAGGGGATCCCAGTCCGAGCCAGTGAGACCCCTTCCGGCCTATTAACTAGCATCGGTGCGGGCCTAGGTATAAAATTAAATTTGGAGGACCTGGACACAGTGCAACGACGGAGAGCCAGAAATAATGACCCGTGACCCCCACCTATCATAGTATGCTTCGTGAGGAAATCAGTGAGGGATGAGTTAATACATAGAAGAAAAGTCAAAAGAAATTTCTCTACGCGAGATTTAGAGTGGCAGGAAAATGACTGTCACCGTATCTATCTGAGCGAGGGGATGACAATAGCAAACAAGCACCTCTACTGGTTAGCCCGTCAGAAGGAGGCAGCGGGAAAGATAAAGTATGTGTGGTTTTCCGGGGGCAGAGTGCGCTGTAGAAAAGAAGATGGTCACCAGGTGGTCTTCATAGATCAGGCCCAGGATCTAGACGTCTTCGGGTGACTACTTAAGGTTTGTTTCCCCGCTAGCTCAATGACAAGCTATGGCGCTCACCACGGAATTTTAGATTTTGCTCACGTCCTCTCTATACAATTAATCTCTATTTATTGGTCCATATTTTTATTTCTTAGGATCTTGTGTTCTATATTTTTAAGTTTTTTCATGTTCAAGCAGCTTTATATATTCTATTACCTTACTTTTCTCATTATTTATTCATTATTTTCTCTGTTTACATATTTTAACAGTATTATCATTTTTATACTATTAATATTCTTATCTGTTTTTTGTTTTATCTTGCATGTCTTTAACTATCTGGAACATTTCATAGCTTTTTACCTAATCTATCTGCTAAAATTAATTGTTCACAGCATCTTCTCCTCTAATACTGGCATGGATCTTCTCTCCTACCTCACCATCATGTCCAGTGTCCTGACCTCCTGTCACGTCAACACCCAATCCTTACCTGCCCATTTTGATGAATTCCTTTAATATTTTACCCAAAACTTTTATCATACCATTGGAATTTCTGAAACATGGCTAAAACACCACATCCCCTCCTCTGCAATATCCGTACAGAACTCCCTAAAATCACGTAATCGGTTATCCTCACAAAGAATTCCTTCTTGTTGAAATCTCTTTTAACCCAAACCCTCTCCTGTCGCAGTATATCGCCCTCCTTTGGTCCCTCTTGATTCAATTTTTACGACTACATTCCTCTCTATAACCATATCGTTATCTCCGGTGATTTTAATACCAATCTCCTTGTCCAATCCAACGATCGACTATACCTGGAAAATCGCTTTTACTCTCTACACCTTTCCATTGTCCCATTTTCTCCCACCCATCACACCTTTCTATCCGACACCTGGTTAGATCTGTTTGTCATTGATTCACGGCAGAACCTCCTTTCTTCCTCTCAATTACCCGTTCCATTTCTGTCCTCCCATGATCTTATCCATATTTCATACAATATACAAACTCCTGTTATTCTACCTAAAACCGTAACCTTTCACAACTTAGATGCTCTCACCCCAGAGATCATCTCACCCTCTCTTGAAACCTTGGATTGGAGAGAGATTCATTCTTGTGCCTCTATTGATTCGATGGTTGACATACTTACTTCCAATCTCAAATATATCCTTGACACCCATGCCCCACTGAAAACCTCTACCTTCCGTCACCAGCCTGCTCCCTGGATGTGTCAAAAAATTAAAAATCTTCAAAGGAAGCGTGATGCGGCCCGAAGACGCTTTAGACGGACAAGGTTAACTGTTAAGGTTAGGGCTCTCCGCAATTTGACACAGTCGACAATCAGGCTGGCAAAAACCAAATACTTCCACGAAGCCCTTTCATCTGCTCCCGATTCTAAATCCAAATGGCAGCTCCATCGAAAGCTTTCTCTTCTTAATTCATCTTCTTCTAAGCCCTTTCCAGCCTCTCCCAATGAAATAAACTCATATTTTTTGTCCACCTCAGTTAACACTTCAAAATCATTCTCTCCTGTATTTTCCCTAGCACCATCTTTCAACCCTGACAACTTTTACTTCGCTGGCATTTCCTCTGTTCTGAAATCCCACTCCAACTCCACAGGCTTCGATGGGATTCCTGTCAAACTGATAAAATCCTGCCTTATCGATATTATACCTGTCCTACTCTTTATATAAAATTTTTCACTGCAAAACGGAGTATTCCCAACCACCTGGAAAAAAGCCACAGTCCACCATATCAATAAATCCTCTAACCCTGTCTCACTCAAGACTACCGCCCAATCTCAATCCTCTCCAACCTTTCCAAGCCTCTAGAAAGGATATTCCAGTCACAAATGTCAAATTTCCTCGCCATTCTATTCTTTTTAGCAAACTCAAATCAATGTCCTTTTCTAACAGTTCTATCCGATGGTTCCAATCCTTCCTCTCTGATAGATCTCAAGCAGTTTCCATACCTAATCATCCCCTTTCCTCTTTCCTCAGGCGTGGCACAGGGCTCAAGTATCCCTCCTCTTCTGTTCAACTGCTATATCAATGATCTTCCTAAATCTGTTCACCACTGTTCCCATCATCTATATGCTGACGACTTCCAAATATATCTGTCCTTCCCTCCATCCGTGCTATTTATTGCGTTCGCATAGAATCTGTACCTGGGCAAACCTGAACAAACTGAAATTGAACGCAATGACAACTCAGGCCATTGTTTTAGGTTACAATTCCCTCCTTACATCCATCCACACCCTCCCAACATTACTCCTAAACGATCATTCTATCACGATCACCTCCTCTGTGAAAAACCTAGGCATCACCATCGATTAAAACCTTTCTTGGAAATCTCACATCGCCCAGATATCCCGACGGTCAATTAGTTCCCTGAAGTTGTTTCATCGTTCTCGTCATCTCCTTACACAATCTTCCCGTAAGCTTTTCGTATCTTCTCTCATCTTCCCTCACTTTGACTATTGTAGCGTGGTATATGGAGGCCTCTCTAAAATGCTTGAAGACAGACTAAAGAGAATAATGAACTGCTCTCTAAGATTTGTGCTTGGTACTCTGAAGCGATCGCGCGTCTCCCACCTCTATGATGAGTTAAAGTGGCTCTTCCCTCCCTTCCGAAGACAATATTTCCTCTGATCATTCTTATACCAATCCATTCACTATCAACATCCTTCATATATCTACAGTCTCCTCCAATTCAAATCCTCAGTTCAACGCCATAAAACAAGATCCCGCCTTTATGATCTCTTTATACGTTCACACAGAACTAAAGCATTCGAACGTTCCTTTCTCGCCCGCTCCACCACAGTGTGGAACTCAATCCCTCCTAATAACTGCCATGCTCCCTCACTATCATTATTTAAATCCTTGCTTTTTCAACACCTTCTAGCTTCCCAAAAGGATGCTCTCTAAGCAGGTTAGTCATTTGCTTGAATGTAATGTATAGAATAACTCATTGTGTTATCTAGTTCTTTTAATTTTGCTTTTTGAAAAGCTGTACGTCATGTAAGGAAATTATTGCATGCTAGCTCATGCATCTAACAAAAGCTATGGATTTATCTATTATCTGTAATTGCTTAATATGCTGTCAAGATCTGTACTGTTTATTTACTTACTATTATTTTTGTTTATATATTTCTTTTTAAATTGTTTTCTGTCATTTTTTACACGCTTTATGATTTGTAACATTTAGCCTTCTGGCAAAATAAATATTATGTTTTTCTTCCTGTTCATATCTGTTATTCTAAAGGGACTTAGTCCCTGAATAAAGCAATTTTTTATTCTATTCTGTCATGTGCCAGGGTCTGCCAAGCTCTGGTGTTGAGAAGCTTCTTATTAAAATATGTAGTTTTTGATTTTCATTGTTTCCTTCATTGATATTAGTTATTTGCTTACTGAATTATTTGAAAAAATATCATAGATTCGTTGATTTTCGAAAATGCAAGAATGCTCATAATGTGTCTGTACTGGCTTAAGGAAACACGATTTCAGTATTTGAGGGTTGTTGATAGTAGAAAGATCGCTTTCTCGGTTACAATTCCCTCCTTACATCCATCCACACCCTCCCAACATTACTCCTAAACGATCATTCTATCACGATCACCTCCTCTGTGAAAAACCTAGGCATCACCATCGATTAAAACCTTTCTTGGAAATCTCACATCGCCCAGATATCCCGACGGTCAATTAGTTCCCTGAAGTTGTTTCATCGTTCTCGTCATCTCCTTACACAATCTTCCCGTAAGCTTTTCGTATCTTCTCTCATCTTCCCTCACTTTGACTATTGTAGCGTGGTATATGGAGGCCTCTCTAAAATGCTTGAAGACAGACTAAAGAGAATAATGAACTGCTCTCTAAGATTTGTGCTTGGTACTCTGAAGCGATCGCGCGTCTCCCACCTCTATGATGAGTTAAAGTGGCTCTTCCCTCCCTTCCGAAGACAATATTTCCTCTGATCATTCTTATACCAATCCATTCACTATCAACATCCTTCATATATCTACAGTCTCCTCCAATTCAAATCCTCAGTTCAACGCCATAAAACAAGATCCCGCCTTTATGATCTCTTTATACGTTCACACAGAACTAAAGCATTCGAACGTTCCTTTCTCGCCCGCTCCACCACAGTGTGGAACTCAATCCCTCCTAATAACTGCCATGCTCCCTCACTATCATTATTTAAATCCTTGCTTTTTCAACACCTTCTAGCTTCCCAAAAGGATGCTCTCTAAGCAGGTTAGTCATTTGCTTGAATGTAATGTATAGAATAACTCATTGTGTTATCTAGTTCTTTTAATTTTGCTTTTTGAAAAGCTGTACGTCATGTAAGGAAATTATTGCATGCTAGCTCATGCATCTAACAAAAGCTATGGATTTATCTATTATCTGTAATTGCTTAATATGCTGTCAAGATCTGTACTGTTTATTTACTTACTATTATTTTTGTTTATATATTTCTTTTTAAATTGTTTTCTGTCATTTTTTACACGCTTTATGATTTGTAACATTTAGCCTTCTGGCAAAATAAATATTATGTTTTTCTTCCTGTTCATATCTGTTATTCTAAAGGGACTTAGTCCCTGAATAAAGCAATTTTTTATTCTATTCTGTCATGTGCCAGGGTCTGCCAAGCTCTGGTGTTGAGAAGCTTCTTATTAAAATATGTAGTTTTTGATTTTCATTGTTTCCTTCATTGATATTAGTTATTTGCTTACTGAATTATTTGAAAAAATATCATAGATTCGTTGATTTTCGAAAATGCAAGAATGCTCATAATGTGTCTGTACTGGCTTAAGGAAACACGATTTCAGTATTTGAGGGTTGTTGATAGTAGAAAGATCGCTTTTTATTCGAAGATGAAGTTTATATGTGTAAAGTAAAATAAATAAATGATTGAATAATGATAACTGAATAAATAAATAAATAATTGATTAAATTAAAAACTAATTTAATTTAATTTAAATATACAGTTTATAAAAAATAATTGAAATAGTCCATAAAGTTTTGTAAATAAGGTATTCGACCATATTTTCAATTTTTTACTTTTGACAATGTCTTACTCTAGCTTATTATTCATGAGATATGTTAACCTCTCTCTCTCGGTGAAGGTGTAACCTTTCTCATGTTCAAAAAATATTCTTTCAGGCAATGCAATACCAGTCTTATACACTCTTCTAATGCGAACAGCTTCAAAGGCAGACGTCTGCTCTGCAACTAGATTCATTCCTTCAACTTTGAACAGCATTCGGATTTTCTTCATCTTTTCTGCTAGGCGTTTTTGACAGATCATATTGCTGTCGCATTTAAAATACAAATTAAATTATTTTTATTTAATTTTAATTACTTTTAATTTTTCAATAAACCAAAATGTTTGGTTTCATCAGGTTGCTTTATATTTCTTTATTGCCGTTGATAAGTTACATGTATATATCTGTCTTACATAAAGTTAAACATAGTATTTTAATCATTGTTTCCTCTATTTATTGCATGAAAAACAAAAAAATTGAAAAACTCATATATGCGTGCACAGCCCCAATAGGTGACTTTCAACATATGTAAATATATTGTATGTAGAATATATTTTTTTTTTGCAATGATAGTCAATGCTGTACACATCTCACTCGTGGTGGTTGTTTGAGGGTCTATCAGTAGCCTCGGTCTACAAATATCGTGCCTTTGACGACAAAGTTGCCTTCTACCATATTCTGTAAATCTCTAGTATCCCGCATTAACACTCCCGTAGTCACCTGTCATCTGTGAGATTCCAGAGAAACATTTGTGGTCGGGGCCAGAGCAAGTTCAAACTTGCAAAGCCCTCCATCCCTCTATCCTCCTACCCTAGTAGTAGCTACTTGGCAATGTAGTTCTTCTAATTCTCCTGGACAAGTGGTTAACTTTATACTAGCTGAATCATCTCTGAGATCCTACGCGACTACTACTATAAGTATTAAGTAATTTTATTTTACTATTTTTAACTGATATTTAGCTTTGTTTTGCACTTTTGTGATGCCTATTAGGAATTTAGTTTTCCAGCATTATTGTCCCACCATTTATATGGGTGTTATCTATGAGATGATGCGCGACTAGTTTTGTTATGTTTGTTTAATATTTCCTTGAGAATGTATGTTTAGTACAAGTACCAAATTTTCATTTCTTTCTAGGGTTCCCCACTATGTCGTCGGGCAAGGAGATTTTTAACATTAATGATGAAGAGGACATAGAGAAAATTCATAGACTTATTTTTGAAATGGATTGAGCTGATGAAATTGAAAATGAACAAAATATAACCACAGGCCCTATTGAGTATGAAGTTGATGAGGAAGATTCTTCTGCTGAAGGTGAAGACATTGAAGAAAGAGAAGGCGATTCTGAAATGGAACAAAGTGGAGGAAATATATCTTCTGATAATGAAATAGTGCGACGTTGGTCTATGGTGGTGTTTTTCTCGTTACTAAATATTGCTGGCATCAATGCCCAAATAATACTTTTACGGAATGGAAATAAGGTACCAGTTAGGCGACTTTTTCTAAGGCGTCTGAGGAGAGATTTACTAGAAGAACACCTTCAGAGGAGAAGAAAAATACTTACTCTTCCCACCGCAATGTTGAGCAGATTGAAGGAGATCTCACTAGATGAAACTGCTTCTATTGTTGAAACAAATGAAGATGCAGCAGAAACTACTTCCCGTAAACAGTGTGCACCTTGTCAAAAAGATAGAAAAAAAAGGTACACCTACAGATGTAAAGATTGTGGACAGCATTTATGCTTAGGTGCACAATGTTCCTTTATTTTTGCTGATGGTTGTTGTCGCAAAAAAGACTGATACATTTTTTTACTTAAAAAAATTATTATTGGTAATTTATTTGTAGTTATGTGTATTATGTGTATATACTTTAAATTAATTTTTATTTTCTATGTTAAATATTTTGTAAACCTCTCTGTTCATTATTTTATACATTCAAAATTTTTCCTTATAGTTTTATTTTTTTTATATTTCATCATTTTTTAATAAAAATCCATGACTAGGGATTTAATTATTTCAATCATTTTACCAATTTTCTATAATGTTAAAGTGATATTGTGAGTATAATCGGACAAAATAGAGAAGGCATCCCACAGATGACATGCAACTACTTGTGCTCCATATGAAGGTGCGACTACTGGAGTGTTAAAGACCTGCGTCAGTTGGGACGCCTTAAATTTATGTCAAGCTAGTGTAGCATAGTTAGTGTAATGCAGGAAGTATCCATAGCAGTTAAAGGCGTTCTTAAGGCTTATTGCGGACGGACTCTTTTTTATTAGGAAAATAAAACTACCAGCAGGCGAATTTTTTTTTTAAATACTCATTTAAAAAATATAATTACGGCAATAGAAGCCTCTAAACGGAGAGCGTCATGAACAAACACTGTGAGAGCGTCAGATACACATACCCGCGCGAAACACTAAGTTATGTCAAAATTGTTGTGGTTCTTTAATGTAAATTTCTACTATTAGAGGACAATATTTTTAACTTTATCAAAAAACCGTTAAGGAAAAACAAATTTCATATCTTATCATATTAAGATCATGATGGATGAGTTTGTTTGTGACATAATAGGGAGCATTGAGGATTTTACGAAGGATTTTGGATTGTAAGGATTGGATACGAGATGAATTGGATGGTTTAGTAGAGCCCCAAAGCTCAACTCCGTATGTCCAAATAGGTCTGATAACTGTCATGTAAATGAGTCTTTTGTAATTAATTGGTAGCTTAGAGCGTTTGTCCAGTAAGTGTTGAAGTAGGCGAAAACGTCGAGCAGTTTCTTGTCTTTTCAGTCTTGTATGAGGATTCCATGTGAGACGGAGTCCTCCATGTCCAGATGGTGTCCTAGGTAACGTATCTGTTCGACAATGTTCAGTGGAATATTATTAAAGGATACAGTAGGGCAGGAATTCGTAGGTTTACGACGAAGGGTGAAGGTAATTTGATGGGATTTGTTAGGATTTATTTTTAATTCTCCAATTTTGACACCATTCTTGAAGGTTTGAGGTATGGGATTGAAGAGATTGGGATGCAACAAATGGATCCTTATTTACTGATAAAACACATGTGTCATCAGCGTTGGTAGTGAGGAGAGTGCTTGGATGGGTTGGGATGTCAGCTGTATATATCGTGTATAGGATGGGACCCAGGATACTACCTTGAGGAACACCGGCAGACTGGGTAAAGAGGGAATAGTATGAAAAATTATGGTTTACTTTAAAGGTTCTATTACTGAGGTAGGAACTGTTAATAAGGAAGTAAGTAGAAGGTAAGAATTTATGGAGTTTGTACAGCAGACCCGGATGCCAGACTCGATCAAAAGCCTACATCGAGAAAAGCTCCCGTGCAGTACATTCCGCGCTCTAATGCGGATGAGACAACGTCAACCATACGATGGCATTGCTGGATGGTGGAGTGTGATGTTGGGAAACCAAATTGGTGATCTGGGATTATTTTATTGGATTCTATGATAGGATGAAGACGTTTCACAATTAGTTTTTCATGGATTTTGCCCATTATGGGCAGGAGAGATATAGGACGGTAAGAAGATGGGAGTTCTGGTGTTTTTTCAGGTTTTGGTATCATCTTAACTATGAATAATTTCCAGGAATCAGGAAAGTATGTGGTGCGGAGTACGGCATTGTATATATATGTAAGGAGTAGGATCGCTTTCCGAGGGAGGCGTTTTAGAATGTGGGATGTGATTAGGTCGTGTCCAGGGGCTTTGTTGGCGGGTAATCTGTGAATAATGTTTGATATTTCGGAAGGATGGAATGCTTTTGGAGGAGGGGACAACTGAATAGGAATACTTAATTCTGCTCCAATACATTCAGAGTGGGTTTGATTAAGAATATCTGGATGAGGGTTAAATGTTTTGAATAGGTGCTGGCCGAAAATTTGTGATTTTTCTTCATCAGATCTTGACCAGGGGATATTTTTTAAATGTATTTGATGGATCTAGAAGAGGGTACTCTTCTGCTATTGTATGTGTGTGTACAATATATACATGTAATCATATAATTACTTACTATGGAAATTTTATGTTCGTGTAACTTGGATCACGACTCCTATTTATTTCCGCTACTGCTTTATCGTCTAGTTTAAATTTCTCTGAACGTTTTTCAACAACTGGGTGTTTAAGGATAGCTTTACCAGTTCCTCTCTATTTTTTAAATTAGAAACATAATTAATAATGACATTGGTTCATATAGAATGCATAATTCAACAATTATAATAAAAATAAAAAAGTAATGGTTATAGCGTGTTGTGTTAATAAATTTTTTATTAATGAATATTAACAAGCATTAGATGAAATGAAGATTTGTATCCAGTTATTTAATCCATTATTATTAAATCAAACAATTAAAATAAAACACCTTTGCTCATTGGTGAGCATAATTTACAAACTGAACTTTAAAAAAAATATATTTTTAAACAATTCAAGGGAACATATATAGATATCTTGGAAAGAAATAATAAGTTGTAGGTTGAGAGTTGACCAATAGATTCTTTGGAGCAATATAACCCAGGACGGCCATGCTCAGATCATTAATGCTTTAGTGAGAATTGGCAAATAACAACCGCTTTCATTACCGTTATAACGTTTATTTATTTCTTGTTGTCTAAGTCATTTCTGCCCAAGGTTAGTCAAAGAGGAACGGCTAGTCCTACAGATTACCAACCTGTCTAACACCAAGAGTTATAAGGTCCAAATCCATTCCGTGGGTCTCACAAATCAGTTTCAATACTCCCCGAGTGGGTTCCAACTGGCGCTGCACCAGTTACGAGGTTGCTAAGGCGACGCCTGAACGACTAACGCCTTTCAGATATATACGATCTTCGTTTAAAAAACTAGTCTTATTCTAGCGTTGGTACTTGTTTGTTATGGTATCACCGCTTTAGAATTTAATAGAATTAATTGAATTTCATGCAAAGCATATTTCGCCAGGTTCAAGACGAAAAGACGATCATACCATCCTCCAAGCTAATGGACTGTTGACAAACACAAACGTGTACCCTCACAAATCACAATTATATGGCTCTATATTATGGTACCAAAATATAATGGAAGTATCAAGAAAAGTGTGAGCGTAAGAAAAGACAGCTGGTTTGGTGATTCCAAAATCAAGCAAGAAAACGCCCTACATTGCATATATTCTTGGTTCGAGGAATTAACTTCAATAATATATTGTTCCAAATTTTTGAATTTATGTGTCAAGTCGCTATAGCGGATTGGAATAATTATCTAAGGGAAGTTTGTGTTCGGAAGATGGAGAAAACCCTTACATGTAGGTATTGGTGGAGACAACATATTCGTAGAAATTGACGAGAGTGTACTTCTCAAGAAATAAAATATAATGTAGAACGAATACTTCCATGTAAATGGGTGTTCGGAGGGATCTGCAGGGAGACAAATGAATGTTTCCTAGAAATAGTGAAAGATTGATTGGAAGCAACACTGATAGCAGTAACACAAAGAAAGATCCATCCTAGAAGTATTGTAATGTCCGACAGCTGGAAGGGATCATAGATCTGTACAAGATGGGCTATGTACAAAAACTGTGAATCACAGTTAAAATATTAATGACCCAAGAACTTTGGCAAATACTCAGAAGATCGAACGATTATGAATCTGCCAAGTGGGGTAACAAACGAAGACGAGGAGCAAACCAACATTTTTTGACTTACTAGGTAGATAGTAGGAAAGAAATTCGTTGACTGGTAGGTACTAATATAGGATGGAAATAGTTGTGGGTGCAGTCAAAAAAACACACAAATAAGTTGAAACCTATAATATATTATGTGTGCCGACGTTTCGACCTACTGTGTAGGTCATCTTCAGGGCTATGAGAAAACAGACAAAAACAGAATAGACTGTAAAAATACATAACATATAGATACAGAAAACATAACATAATATAGAGATATATAAAAATTGAGCGAAAAAAGTTAGGGATATATTATGAAAGGATATATGAATAAAGATGATTACATAATAGATGAATAGAAAGGTGATAATGCAAAAGAAAATACAAAGAGAGAAATCAAGTTAAACAGAAAAAATAAAATGAAAAAGATATAAATATAATTAGTATGGAAAACTTAGATTAATATAGATAGAATTGTGAATTGTGAAACCTTAAAATGCTTTCTCTTCTTTCAGATACTTCTACTTATAAACCTACACCCCGAGATCCTACCTCTTCTCTCCAATTCTAAAAATTCAACCTCCACCTAAAAAGCCTTGTCAATTCCAAATTAATTACCTACCTTTTTATAGAAACCTTATTTCTTACAATTCCATAGCTCCCCGCTTTTACGGCCTTCCCAAAATCCACAAACCTAACAACCCCCTCCGACCTATTATATCTAACATCAATTCACCATCTACAAAACTTAGCAAATTCGTACTTCCTTCCTTACAAGTCCTCAGCCGTAACAACCCGTATGATATCCAAAACTCATTTCACCTACGTGAAATATTAACATCCCTCACCATACCTGATCATTACGTTCTCACCTCCTTTGATGTAGAAAGCCTATTCACCAACATACCTTTAGATAAAGCCCTCCTCATAATAGATAACAACTGGCCACTCATAGAACCCCATACCTCTCTCAACCGCTCCTCATACCTCCAATCCTTAAACTTCTGTTGTGAATCAGGCTACCTTACCTTCCATGGCCAGTTCTTTAACCAAATTTCTGGACTTGCCATGGGAAATCCCCTCGCTCCTGACCTCTCCAATATTGTCTTAAACGACCTTCTGAACTCCATTCTACTCCAGTACCTTAACGATGTTATTTTCATTAAGAAATACGTGGACGATCTCCTCCTTATCCTAAATCCCAAAATTATTCCAGAATTATTATCATCCTTCAACTCATACCATCCCCGCCTCCATTTCACTGTTGAACATGAATCTAACAAATCATTACCATTTCTTGACCTCCGTATCATTAGAAATCCACAGATTGGTATACTAAACCCACCTATTCTGGCAGACTCCTTAATTATTACTCCCAACATCTGCACCACCAAAAAATTAACGTCGCCAAAAATATTATTCACCGTGGCCTATCCCTCGCTGACCCCTGCTTCCATAAAACCAACACCCACCGCATCCAAATATCCTTTTAAAAAACAATTTTCTCTCTATATTATTAATAAACTCATCCATGACTATAAAAAAGACCCAACCCCACCCGGTCTCCACACCCTCCCTCTATCCCTGTATACAGATACTTGCCATATATACCCTCCCTCTCAAATAATATTCAAAAATCCCTACTTTCCTCGATCCCCAATTTACGTATAGCCTTCAAATCCCATAACAAACTTTCCAAAATCTATACCCGAGTCAAAGATCCCATTCCCGTTATACAACGCTTACAAGTTGTCTACCGTATCCCCTGCTCCACTCCCAATTGCAACTCTTCCTACATCGGCGGAACTAAAAACTTACTTAAAGATCGTATTTCCCAACACAAATATTCCATTTCATCCCATAACCCAACCGCTTATAAACTCTCTGATCATACCCTATCTTTAAACCACATTTTCGACTTCGATAATAGAATAGAATAGAATAGAATAGAATAGAATAGAATAGAAAAATAATTTTATTATGGGACCACGTCCCTTTAGAATAACAGAGAAGAAAAAAATAAATGACTATATATCTGGCCAAAGGCCTACATCAAAATAAAACAATAATTACATAATATCCTGAAACTAAATAACTAAACAGGTATGTTTTGTATGTAGAGAATAAGAAAATGTAATACAAAATTAAAATAAAAGAACAGACATATTTACAATAAAAAGAAATTAGCTTTTGGAAAAATAAGTGAATAAATCATAGCATCTGATAATAAAAAAAACAATGGCATTATTATGAATGAGGAATATTTACAGTAGTTCATCAATCGATCAATTTGAATATATCTATAAATTATTTATTGATTATAAAGCATCTGATTGGGAATTTAGAAGATGGAGGAAAAATTTGTATTTAAATGAGGTTAAAGAAGACGCATGGCGGATATCGAGAGGAAGAGAGTTCCAAAGAGAGATAGAACGGGCTAGAAAGGAGCGCTCAAAAGTTTTGGTTCTGTGGGACCGGATATAAAGATCAGAAGGGAGATCTTGTGCCCTGGGATTGGATAGAGGATTTGAATTGTAGGAGACTATAGATATAAGACGGATGTTGTGAGTTGATAGTTTGATATAAGAAAGAACCAAGGAAGTAAAGTCTACGGATAGAAGAGAAAAGCCACTTTACCTCAGCGTACCGGTGAGACACACGAGACCTCCTCGGGGCGTCGAAGACAAATCGAAGCGAACAGTTCATCATTCGCCTCAACCTCTCCTCGAGCCTGATCGAGAGGCCACCATATGCCACACAACCATAGTCAAAGTGAGGAAAGATAAAGGAGAGGAGCTTACGTATGGGTAGTATTAGAAGATGCCTGGAACGGTGAAATAACTTTAGAGAGCTTATTGCTCGGCGGGAAATTTGGGAAATGTGGGGTTTCCATGAGAGGGATTGGTCGAAAATGACCCCGAGGTTTTTAACAGAGGGACTGAAGGCAACAGGGTGATCATTTAAGGTTAATTGGGGAAGCGAGTTGATAGATTTAAGAAGGGTGCTGGAACCAATTAGGATGGCCTGAGTTTTCGCGGCATTCAACGACAGTTTATTCAAGTTTGCCCTGGCACTGATCCTATCTAGGTCATCTTGAATTTTGTCGAATGCAGCTATTATCTCAGATGGAGGAAAGGACAGATAGATCTGGGAATCATTGGCGTACAGATGGTGGGAACAGTGGAGGATTGATTTGGGAAGGTCATTAATGTAACAGTTGAAAAGGAGTGGGGAAATACTAGAACCCTGTGGCACTCCTGTGTTCAGCGGTAGGAAAGAGTATATGGGTTGATTAGGGATGGAGACTGCTTGAGTCCTATCCGAGAGGAAAGCTTGGACCCAGAGTATGGAACTGTTGGAAAAGGAAAGAGATTTTAGTTTAGAGAAAATGATGGAATGGTTCAGCGAATCGAAAGCTTTTGAAAAGTCGAGTAGAATTAATGTTGTTTTTTTTCGTCCATGGCAGTATGCATGTCGGTGGTTATTTTAACGAGGGCAGATTGAGTGGGAAAGCCAGGAAGCCTGATTGAAGTGGATCAAGGAGTTTGGACTGCTCCAGAAAATTTGACATTTGGGATTGAACTATTCTTTCGAGGGGTTTGGAAAGGTTAGAGAGTATAGAGATAACCCGAAAATCATTTGGGTTTGAGGGATTGGGTGATTTGTTAATAGGATGGACTATTGCTTTTTTCCAGGAGGAAGGGAAAACTGCATTTTGAAGGGAAAAATTGTAAATGTAGAGAAGAGCAGATAGAATTTCGGGGATGCATATTTTTAACAATTTGGCGGGAATGCTGTCAGAACCGATGGAATTAGAGTTGGATTTCAATAAGGATGAGATAAGGTCAGTGGGCGAAATGTCGGAGAAATAGAAGTTGTTATGGTTGAATGAAGGTGCTATTGCGAAAGTAGGAGAAGTGGATCGTGAGTTGGTAGAGAAAGACAAAAAATGGGTGTTCAATTCATCAGGTGAAACCGGAAAGATTACAGGGGAAGGGGATTTGTAAAGTGAGAGTTTCCGAAGGATTTGCCATTTGGATTTAGGATCAGGCGCGGAGGAAAGGGCTTCATGAAAGTATTTGGATTTCGCCTCCCTTATTGTTGATTGCGTTAAGTTGCGAAGAGTCCTAAACACTTGATAATCGTCGGTCCGTCTAGTCCGTCTGTACCGTCTGCGAGCTGCGTCGCGCTTCTTCTGCAGTTCTTTTATGTTTTGATCCATCCAAGGAGCGGGCAGTCGACGGAAGGTTGTTGTTTTGAGAGGAGCATGGGTGTCCAGGATACTGATAAGATAGGAAGTAAGTGTGTCAACCATGGAATCAATAATGGGACAGGAATAGATTTCACTCCAATTCAGGGATTCAAGGGAAGGCAAGATGCTTTCGCGACTGATAGCATCTAGGTTGCGAAAGGTAAAGGTTTTAGATAGTTTGTTCGGAGTTTGGATATTATATGTAATTTGGATTAGGTCGTGAGAGGAAAGAAACGGACGGGCAATTGAGAAGAGGAGAATAGTTTCTGAGGAGCATCGATGACATACAGATCTAACCATGTGTCAGAATGATGGGTATGATGGGTAGGAGAAAATGAAACAATGGAGAGATTTAGGGAGTGGAAGAGATTTTCCAGGTATAGGGTGTAATTTGATTTAACAAGGAGATTGGTGTTGAAAGCGCCAGAAATAATGATATGGATGTAGAAGGGAATATAATTGTAAAGGACAGATTCAAGGGTAGAGTCAAAAGGCACTAAAGGAGGTCGGTATACAACTACATACATGAGCGGGTGGGAAGCTAGGATAATACGTCTATGCTAGCTTCCGTTCCCAACTATGAAAAACGCATTCTCTCCGAAACCATCCACATCAATCTAGACTCCTCTACCGTCAATCTCAAGTCCGACTCACATCACCTTTCCTCTCTCTCTACAATATTCTTCTCTATTTATTCTTAGGTATCATATTTTTTTAATTCATTTTCTTTCATTTTACTTATGTAACTCCCCAGGAGTATATTTTCATACAATTTTTTTCTACAACACAATTCTATCTTTATTAAACTAAGTTTTCCTTACTCATTATATTTATATCTTTTTCATTTTATTTTTTCTGTTTAACTTGACTTCTCTCTTTGTATTTTGTTTTGCATTATCACCTTTCTATACATCTATTATGTAATCATCTTTATTCATATATCCTTTCATAATATATCCTTAACTTTTTTCGCTCAATTTTTATATATCTCTACATTTTGTTATATTTTCTGTATCTCTATCTTATGTATTTTTACAGTCTATTCTGTTTTTGTCTGTTTTATCATAGCCCTGAAGATGACCTACACAGTAGGTCGAAACGTCGGCACACATATTATATAATAGGTTTCAACTTATTTGCTATGTTTTTTTTACTGCACCCCCAACTATTTCCATCCTATATTAGCTAGATAGTAATTTATGTGGCGTAATTTTATTAGATTTTACAGATTACAGATTTTTGGATTGATGTAAAACATTAAAATTAGTTTAATAAAAACACATTTAAAATTAAATCAATTCTAAAGTGGTGATACCATAACATTCATGTACCTAGCCTTTAAATTTATCGATGCGGCGGTTTTGAGATATAGTGTATTCAGCACCGTCTTTTGAGTATTTTTTACGATTTTCTGAATTGGGGGTAGTTAACAAAGAGCAATTAATGGAATCCAAAGACAATTTTTATATTTTATTATAAATGGTAGAAATTTAATTGTACGCTTTCAATGTCAATGTATAGTTAAGCCTCGTTAAATTAATTAATACATTACATATTTATGCGTATATAATGTGTGTGTGTATATTTATATATATATATATATATATATATATATATATATATATATATATATATATATATACATATAATACTTAATTGATAAATATGCCTATATATTCAAAAACTTATCTCGACCCTTTATGGCTATCATTTTCAAGAATAAGTTTGTAAACAGTAAATATTTTAAGGAATGAAATTTGAAGAAACTCTGAATTTCAATGGTGAGTCATATATATTCTACTTTAAAAACTATTATTAATGTAAAAAATATTTTTGTGTTAAAAAACATTGAAACAATAATTAGTAAATACAAGAAACTTCAAGTGTTATAAAAAAAAATTATCATCAAACATTTTTTGATAATATTATAAAGGTAGTAGTATCTAGTTTAGCAAATTACATACATCGTCTTCCTTTGTTTGTACTTCTTTCTCAAATATATCCTTCAACACATTGTCTTCCGGATCTAATTCATCAACTTCCATTTCGAATTTTTCAATGTCTGGTACTGAACTCTTCTCCGACATCCTTAGGTCAATGTTCCTATACAGATCAAGACATTTTTAAAAACTTTTAACAACTATCATTGCTAATTATATTGATTGATATATTGTAGAAATGACATATGTTCTATCGATTATTCATTTTGATTTCACTGTGATATAACCAATGCTTATATAATCCTCCGAAAACTATGTAAATGCTAATTATGATTTTTATTTATAATCACTTAAATAATTAACGTATTATTTGATGATTACATTAAATTATACCGTCATAGTGGATTTAGTTGATTCAGAAATCTATTTAGGATTATTGTTGCGCTAGGAATGAATATGGTTTGAAACGTGTCTGCTTACTCTAGTCCCAAAAAGTGGCTTTCAAGATATAGGACTCTCACAAAGGTTCTTTTTTGGATTAAGGCTGCCAGTTACTTTTTGTAACCAAATGATTGCTTTAAAAGTAAATCATCTTTTTGAAAAACAAAAATTAAACCAGATGACAACTACAAACTCTATTAAGAAGATTATTAATGTTTATAATGGATACAGAGATAAATTTTATTAATTTAATTTTGTTTTGTAATGAAGAAGAAAATGTCTTACATTTTTTTGTTCAAGATAAAGGTGTCTTACCTAAATTTAAAAAGTGTGATAATGGACACAATATGATAATGAAGTATAGACAAAAAAAGTGGGTTGAAGAGCTTGAGAAATTGAAGAACTTCAAAGGGTTTATTCTCAAATACGTGGTTCGAAGAATCAAGACAACCTTTAAGTAAAGCTCTTTTATTTATATATTGCTGGAAACAGGAATATACAACTACGAAATTTCGTACTAAGGATCTTAATATTAGTAGTGCAAATAGAATAGAATAGAATAGAATAGAAAAGTAACTTTATTCTGGGACAAAGTCCCTTTAGAATAACAGATATGAACAGGAATAAAAACATAATATATATATCTGGCCAGAAGGCTAAATGTTACAAATCATAAAGCGTGAAAACATGACAGCAAACAATTTAAAAAGAAATATATAAACAAAAATAATACTAAGTAAATAAATAGTACAGATCTTGACAGGATATTAAGCAATTACAGAGAGTAGATAAAAACCATAGCTTTTGAAATTGAATGCATGAGCTAGCATTCAATAATTTGTTTACATGATGTACAGCTTTTCAAAGAGCAGAATTAAAAGAACTAGATAACACAATGAGTTATTATATACGTTGTATTCTAAGCAAATGACTAACCTACCTAGAGACTATCCTTTTGGGAAGCTAATAGATGTTGATACAGCAAGGATTTGAATAATGATAGAGAGGGAGTATGACGGATATTAGGGGGGATTGAGTTCCACATTGTGGTGGAGCGGGCGAGAAAGGAACGTTCGAATGCTTTAGTTCTGTGTGAACGTATATAGAGATCAGAAAGGCGAGATCTTGTTTTATGGTGTTGAACTGATGATTTGAATTGGAGTAGACTGTAGATATATGAAGGGTGTTGAGAGTGAATGGATTGGTATAAGAATGAACAGAGGAAATATTGTCTTCGGAAGGGAGGGAAGAGCCACTTTAACCCATCATAGAGGTGGGAGACGCGCGATCGCTTCGGAGTACCAAGCACAAATCTTAGAGAGCAGTTCATTATTCTCTTTAATCTGTCTTCAAGCATTTTAGAGAGGCCTCCATATACCACGCTACAATAGTCAAAGTGGGGGAAGATGAGAGAAGATACGAGAAGCTTGCGGGAAGATTGTGTAAGGAGATGACGAGAACGATGGAACAACTTCAGGGAACTAATTGTCCGTCGGGATATTTGGGCGATGTGGGATTTCCAGGAAAGGTTTTGGTCGATGGTGATGCCTAGGTTTTTCACCGATGAGGTAATCGTGATAGGATTATCGTTTAGGAGTAATGTTGGGAGGGTGTGGATGGATGTAAGGAGGGAATTGGAACCTAAAACAATGGCCTGAGTTTTCAATGCGTTCAATTCCAGTTTGTTCAGCTTTGCCCAGGCACAGATCCTATCTAGGTCTTCCTGAATACTAGCGAACGCAAAAAATAGCTCGGAAGGGGGAAAGGACAGATATATTTGGAAATCGTCAGCATATAGATGATGGGAACAGTGGTGAACAGATTTAGGGAGATCATTGATATAGCAGTTGAAAAGAAGAGGAGAGATACTTGAGCCCTGTGCCACGCCTGAGGAAAGAGTGAGGAAAGAGGAAAGGGGATGATTAGGTATAGAAACTGCTTGAGATCTATCAGAGAGGAAGGATTGGAACCATCGGATGGAACTGTTGGAAAAGGACATCGATTTGAGTTTGCTAAAAAGGATAGAATGGTCCAAGGAATCAAAAGCTTTAGTAAAATCAAGAAGGATAAGGACAGTTAGTTTTTTGTCGTCCATAGCGGTATGTATGTCATTGGTGATTTTGGTAAGTGCCGATTGTGTGGAGAAACCGGGACGGAAACCAGATTGAAGTGGGTCAAGGAGGTTGGACTGTTCGAGGAAATTTGACATTTGTGACTGGACTATTCTTTCTAGAGGCTTGGAAAGGTTGGAGAGGATTGAGATTGGGCGGTAGTCTTTGAGTGAGACAGGGTTAGAGGATTTATTAATAGGATGGACTATGGCTTTTTTCCAGGAGGCTGGGAATACTCCGTTTTGCAGTGAAAAATTGTATATAAAGAGTAGGACAGGTATAATATCGATAAGGCAGGATTTTAGCAGTTTGACAGGAATCCCATCGAAGCCTGTGGAGTTGGAGTGGGATTTCAGAACAGAGGAAATAATGTCGTTGGGTGAAATGTCAGCAAAGTAAAAGTTGTCAGGGTTGAAAGATGGTGGTAGGGAATAAACGGGAGAGGATGATTTAGAAGTATTAACTGAGGTGGACAAAAAATATGAGTTTATTTCATTGGGAGAGGCTGGAAAGGGCCTAGAACAAGATGAATTAAGAAGAGAAAGCTTTCGAAGGAGATGCCATTTGGATTTAGAATCGGGAGCAGATGAAAGGGCTTCGTGGAAGTATTTGGTTTTTGCCTGCCTGATTGTCGACTGTGTCAGATTGCGGAATATTACTGATTGGAAGAATATGTTGAGAGAAATTTGTGCCTATACTTTAATAAATAATCCTATTCAAATAGGCGGGGGAAAATGACTAGAAATTATGACGAGTCTTGTTTTAGTAAAAACAAAAACAATGTTGGAAAATATACCCTCATCAGTGGATTTTTGGGACAATTTGTAGGGAAACCAAAGAGTGTTTTATGTATGCAGTACCTGATAGGGCATCAGAAACTCTTCTAAATTGTATAAAAGCTACAATAAGGCCAGGAACAACGATCATTTCGGATTGCTAGAAGGCATATAGAGGGTTAGGAGAAACAATATATTCTTTGAAGTATGCGCATCTTACTGTCAAACATTCAAAAATTGTGTCGACCCTACAACAGGAGCCAACACAATCAACAGAATCTCTGGGCGAAAGCCAAAATGAGGAATAGAAAAGAGTGTGGAACAAGGAGGGAACTTTTAGACTCCTATTTGTGTGAGTGTTTATGGAGACAGACGTTCAATAACAAAAATTTATTTCTACAAATAATTGACGACATGGCTCCTTTTTTCCCTTTTTAAATTCATATTTAGTTGTGGTTTTTGTATTAATTTAAAATATATATTTCATTAACCTGTATTCTTGTTTACCTAATCATATGTTGATTTAAGCGATTACTTTTAAAGTAATCGTTAGGTTACAAAAACTAACTGGCAGCCTTAATCTAAAAAAGACCCCACACAAATATAGAGCCATGATGAATTCCTGATAATCACAATAAATTAGGATTTTAATATCCAATTTGGAACATTAAAAGAAGAATTGACGATCCTTAAATTTGTTATAGGGATAGAAAACGAGAAAATTCTTAAATTCTTATAATCAATAGATAGCCCCTATATTTTGGGACCATTTTGTATCATGAAGTCAGAACTGAAAATAATGCCGTGCGCCAAGTTGAATGTAGCTGCCCCGTTTAGGGATCCTCCCGCCCATCCTCTAACATCCTCGCAGCTCACATAATATGATATGTTCATGATATTATATCACACAATGTTAAAAATTGACTATGATCACAAAGCCGCATTTACTGATCATAATGCTATATTTTCATCCAGGATAAACGCGGAGTGAACGATACACCTTCCCTGACTAGCCCACTGTTACAGAAACATTACAAAAAATAAACATTCAGATACTACACACTATCTGTATTAGGGATGGGTAAGGTTATATCAATCTGATACTAAAAAGTAGTTGATACAAGTATCATATACACTCGAAATTTACCTGATACTTTTGTATCAATTGATACAAGTATCAAGTATCAGATACAATCAGATTGATACAACCTTACCCATCCCTACTGCCAAAACAAACCAAGCTCATTTTGGCAATACAATTACATCGTCTCACGGATTAAAAAAAAATTATTATCTACTATTAATCACGGTCCTTTTAATAATAAATAAAAAAATAAAAGAACAATTTCGCCGCATCTCCCCTTAGTATTAACAAATAAATAAGTAAAAATAATAGTGAACAAGTTTTCACTTATTATCAATATAATCTGTAATTAGTCACTTATCACATATGTAGAAACGAAAATAAACAATGAAATTAGTTAACAGTAAAGGGTGGTTGAAATAACATTTTCCGAGATCGCCTCCTAATATATGATTTTTCACGAGCAGCTTTCGCAAAAAAAACCTCGACCTATGTCCGGGCAAATATGGGTTCATTAATGGATATATCTATACCATAAAGTAAAGGCAATTTACATAAATGATTGAAATCGGATAAAAAACAAAACAGCTATAGCGTTTTAAAGAGTATAGCGTGCGGCTGCGGACAGACAAGCTTTGTATTACAACCCAAATTCTACCCGTCTTGGAACGGGAATAGCAAAGGTTTGAGGCACGGTTAAAATCTATTTTTTATTATTCAATTCCATAGCTTTCAAAAAATAATTAATCAATAAAAAAAATGAATTTAATCATTTGATGTCTTGTGCAGGTTACTATTTCGGCGAATAACTCTTTTTCCTTTAAAAATTATAACAAAAACTGATGCCCCAAGAAAAGCTTCTGTGTAGCGTATTAGAAGAGTAAAAGTCGGGATATCTGCATTCAACTACAGAAGTATCAAGTAAAAGTATCAGATACAGAAAAATATCAGTATCACTTGTACTGAGATACAGGAAAATCCAGTATCTACCCATGACTAGTAAAAGTATCAATTGATACAAAAGTATCAAGTAAAAGTATCAGTATCACTTGTATCAGATACAGGAAAATCGAGTATCTACCCATCCCTAATCTGTATACTATCTGTAGACACTAAAAACAGACTCTATTACTTAACGATTCTAGAAAACACTCACGGTATAATAGACACTCAACGGACAAATAATAGAGACTAACATTTCACTTCTCTGGTCAAACATAATTTACTAATATCCAGCAACACAATTAACCAATCAAGAAATTCTATTTCTGGGATGCCATTCATACTCTTATAACTAATGCTTTCCTTAGAACCACACTACTACACGGTTCTCACCTCCACCATTACTTCTTTCTAAGAGTTATGGATTCCCTACAAACAGCTTGAAACAGAAATTCACTAAAAAAGGAACAGGATACACATCCATGACAAACAATAACTCACTACTGTACCAAACGAAAAGCTTCATCAAACTTTTCGAAAACCTACTTGCGTCCTTCCACCCACTTTTTCGCTCTATCAACCTTGGAATATAATTAGGAAATAATGAGAAAGCTCAGATTACTGAACCGAAAGGGTCTGTCCTCTACAGATCTGTTTTTCGACCTCACGCTCAATGTACAGTATTTCACACCTTTGTATTCAGATGTTAATATGAATGAAAGAGCGACATAGTGGAAGGAGAGAAGATCAGATGGCTGTTTATCTTTTTTTTGTTACTGCGAGTGAAACATTCCGAGAATATTTGATTGAACTTTCACATTATAGTGTTCAATTTACTTTCAAGTTACTGGCTCATGCACTACTCTTCAATTTTCTTCAACTTGGCATGTCAGGGGTCAATATCAGCTGTCTTCTGCTCCATCAAATTTCTCTTGCTGCGGGAAAACTAATTTTAATCTATTTGTCACAATCTGTAATAAACAATTTATCAAGGAAAAAAATGTTTTGTGAATGTATGTTACATAATGCTATTTTATTTAATTTTTTTCGTATTGGCCTACTAAGGACCATGTCATTCCGGTGCTGCTCCCTTCTTTCTTCCATCCATTTCTTTCACGTCTTCTGCTTTGGTTTTTCTTGAAAACCCACGCGGGTATCCATTTTCATCCTGATACGGGTACTAATAAAATTGTATTTGTAATAGTAAAATGTCTTGTTTTATGAAATGATAGGAAGTATAAATGACCTATGTATTGTAAAACTTAACGATGATTATAGAATTCTAAAAATGAAAATAAAGTTATGTAAATACAAATACAAGTAATAAATAATATAACTATATACTTTTTATTATTTCAATTCAGTTATTGATATTTTGCATTGAACTTGTGCAAACTATCATATGTTTTGCAACAAATAAAATACTTGAAAATGTATATATTTATTGTTCGGAGTGTCAATTTATGTGAAAATCAGGCTAGTCTTAATAATTTCAATGTGCGGATTTGAAATTAAAATAATTCTGAGTATAATTGATTTATAAATTCAAATTAAAACACAGTTATTCGAAAGTCTTGAGTTTTCACATTTGAAACAATTTTTGTAGCTTTCATTAACTTTTTTTTAGAGTTAATTTCTGTGATAAGTAGGAAGAGGAGTGTAGAGATTAAGTGCCTTGCAAACAAGAGACGCTGAGATGACTGAGATCCACCTGTTGGAGGACACAGGTGCGAGGGGAGGGAGGCGGCCGCTCCGAGCAAGTTCAGTCAGTGCCGAGCTCTTGCTCAGTCTCCTTGTCAGTGTTAGTAGTCTATCCCTTGTGTATGTCGTACTCGTTTCGCTGGAGTTGAATATTGATACAGTGTCTGTAGGATAGCAATAGTGGAGGTGAGTGGAAAATTTTTAAATCCATAAATAAAAATAAATAAGCAATTATAAATATACTGAGTAGTAATTAGTATATTTAAAATGCAAAAGTAAAGTAGCTTATTTAATTTTTTAAATTAAATTTTATTAATTGCATGGCCGTCCATACTTAATTATTTATTGTATTTTCTATATGATAATATTGGAATCACACAACTATAATATTTTTTTTTATTTTGAAGAGAAAAGATTTGTTTTGGCAAGATAAAATAAAATAAAAATATTTAAAAATATCACCATCAAAAAGAACAATATTAGGTATCTCTTCCCCAGGTTGTCGGTTCGGTTTGAGTTTCAACAATCTTTAACTTGTTTCATTTTTAATATTAATATGTTGTGACTCAACTCGAAGCGACAACCTGCGGAATAATTACCTTATATTAGTTAACAAAATAAATATATTTCTTGAGAATAATAAATACAAATCAGTCATTTCTTAAAAATTAAATGCATCAGATCTTAACCAAAGCGATGCTATTCGATTAGTAACTTCAAAACATATTCAATTACTCATTAACTTTCATATTCCCCTCACCAACTTCATTTAAGCCTGTTATTTTCAAATATCATACATTAAAAAACGAATCAAGGAAATAGGACGATAACTATATTATCCCATGCTTCCAAAGGTGAATTTGAACAAATTGGTATTCTTTTTAAAGACTCAATTCAACCTCTCACTTAATTTTTTTAATTTCGGGTGTTTGTTTCTCACCCCTGTTGATCATATATTAAAATGAAATTTCGTATTAATTAATTTTTGCAAGTCATTTTCGTCTACTTCCACATCCTTCAGTATTAAGAATATTTTTTCGATTTATCATTTTTATTTTATTTTTAGCCCAAATAAACTGTTTTTTTCTATCATTTTATTATTTAACTTGTACCATTAAACATAAACGTAAAACTTCATCGAACACCATTCCCATTATCACATTAACCTACTTATTGAAATAGGTATGGTAAAAGTCGAATAGGAGCCAATGTGTCAACAATCGCTAAGATTGAAGCATATATCACTGAAACGTAGGGCATGGAATGAGGAATTTAGTAAAAATATAAATATAAAGGTATATTTAATAATATTTACCTGTAAGAAAATAAAATTATCTTTCATGTTGAAGAGTTATTATAAAATGGTTTATGAAAATAACAAATTAATGATCTGTCCGACATGCATCATTATAAGCAGTACATTTTTTTAATCATATTCAAAGTAGTTTCTTAAATAAAGATTTATATATAAACTTTTTCTCAAATTTACATCTTCAAATTGATTTCCATAGCGAATTAGACTATAAGCACACTAGCATCATATAGTTGTTTATTCATTTAATGTTACTTTATGATGTTATGGCTAATCAGATCATACTACAGGGGTAGTGTTAAATTGTGGCTATCTGGATATAAGTATATGGATATAAGTAGGATAGGTATCTTTAGCGATTACCTGCTACCGTACAGGCTCGGGACCCCCATTTTATGTCACTTCCGAAGGACAGCATACCCATGGAGTTCTTAGTCCATTTTAAACCCTCCTAGATCCACCTACTGGGCTGCTTACCCGCAAACTTGGGCATTATATAGTTAGTTATGGTATTTCCTAACAAGGCAAATGCAGTTTACTACCAGATATGTAACACTGTGGTAAGGAAGGGTAGGCAAGGATGTCAAGCTCCACATCTTCAATACTGTGTATCTACCCATACTTTTGTATGGAGCGGAGAGTTGGATATTGACAGAACGAAAGGAGAGCATAATCACCGCTGGGAAAAGAAGAACGATCGGGAAAACAAGTTGAGACCGATTTCGCAAAGAAAGGATTCGTCAGGAACTGGAGATAGCCTCATTGAAACAGCACCTAGAAACTCGTCACCTGAAGTGGTTTGGCCATGTTATAACGATGGAATATCCTCTAAAGTCCATGGAATATGTCCCAGATGGTAGACCTAGGGGCCGCCCTAGGATGTCCTATTTCGACTACATTGATTTACTCTGTAGGGCGAGGGGGAAGGATCTCCGACAGGCCAGAAACCTAGCTAGAATTAGGGAAGAATGGAATTCCAGGCTGGATGCTCCTCTACGCTGAGAAGGCACTAAAGAGGGAAGCTAAAGAAGAAGAAGTTATGGTATTTCCATTTATTGTTTTTTTTTAAAGTATAATAATTAAAAATAATAGAGTTATTATAAGTAATAAGAATGGAGTTGATAAGGGATACATAAAAGTAAATGTGAATTTTAAACAATAACAATTCTAATATGTTTATTACAGTTATTATAATAGCACCGCTTTGGCTTACGATCAGATGCATTTAATTTCAAAAATGGTAGAGTTGCATTTCTTATTTTCTCAGGAAATATATTTCTTTTGTTTGTGAATGTTAGAGCACGAATTTCACTATATTTTTGTGATCCCAATATTATCATATAGAATAAAGTAATTTAAGTCGCCGATTTAACCACGAAGTCGGTATCTTAGATCGATTCAATAGTTATTAGCCCATTGATACCTATTTGTCGTTGTAATAAAACTTGATGTGGATTGCACAATAGAAATTATTCCCATATCATTAGCATCTACTTAATAGCGCCCACAGCGCGTGAATAATTCACGTGGTGGATTGTTTACGCTTGCTAAAGTTTATCTATATACTTCGATATTGAGGCGCATGTACTCCTGCCAGAATTGCAACCAAAATGTAACGATTTTGGTAATAAAACGGTTATAAAAAATCAAAACCAAAGCGTTATTTTAAATGTCGGTGCATTTACTTATCGAAGTTCCAAAAGTTTAAAATGAGTAATGTAACAAAATACTACATATTAAAGAACTATATTGGCCACATTGGAATGTCGGTTAACGATTATACATATTTATTGTTATTTTCCCGGTCAAGAATGTGCAACTTTTTATTGATTTATTTTTAACCTTCTTTATTTACTAATAATAATATCGCTAAAGGTTTTTATGAAGATTTAATCTTCGAAATACTTTCGCTTCCAAATGTATAGTAAGTGAAAATAAAATTTAATGCTTATAGAATGTTTATTAACATCAAACACAAAGTTTCTTTTAGTTTAAAATATAAAATTACTAAAGTATCCTACAGAGTCACGTCGACAAGAGCAGAGCCACGATCACTTCTCCTCAACAGCACACAGGATGATGGCAGTTTTTTACAATGTTGCGCTGTCATTGTGTTGTTCACAGTTCTTTCTTTCCGCGAAAGAATGGGCCAGTTGTAGGTGATAAATTTTCCTGGCTCGCTTACGATGGAAAGTATAGCTTTTCCTTTCAATAAAAAAATCATCTGAAATCTATATTTAAATTTTTTTTTTAAAGAAATTTCATTTTTAGATATTTATTAAAGGTCAGTTATCAATTATACGCATTATATATTAAATATAGTTTTATTTTGGCCTAATAATACGATGGAATTGAATTGATCTGCCGATGGACCACTGTCTGGTGGATTGAGATTAGAAACGCCATATTTGATTCAACTTGATGATTATTTCTCATAGTAACTATCAAGAACAAAAGTTAAAAATATAATACTATTTATATTATAATAATATAGTATTAAGTCTCATATTAGGCCCTGAGGATGCTTGAAGTATGACCAGCGATACGTCAGCAAAGAATTTGTCTACACGGTCTTAAACATAAGAAACACGTGATGAATGGATTAAAAATAATATTGTTAGATGACAAACGCAAACATTTTCTTGCCTCTTGTTGCATTCATTTGTGCAATAAAATGTTGGCAGACCGACCATTTTATTGTACTATTATGGGGTGATTTTGGTGTTAGAAACATAAATGTAATAATGAGTTTGTATCTATTGCTCCATACCCAATCTATGGTTAGTTTAGAAACTTGTCCAAAGTTTTTGTTTTGCTGTAAACCTCGTTTTTTAAACCATAATATTTGGTATTACGTTGTTAAAGAATGTGCTTCTCATATTCCTCGAGATGTTCTGTCCCTAGATGGAGACTGTAAGTAGCTTTGAGAATCAATGACGAAGAAGCTGTCTTAATCGCTGCTATATAACTAACGGTACAAACTAGTTGTGCCGCAGCGGAGGGGAACCGCTGGGTCGCTCCTCAGTTGTCTTATTATTTTATCGCCGTTGCTAATACACCTGTATTTGTTTACTTAGGTATTTGTTAATTACCTGACAGAGTTGGGTAATTGTTGATTTTTCGGTCGACCGCCGTTGTTTGTATAATCTACCGTTTTACTTCTTTAAAACTTGATCATAATTTTGTAAATTATTATTAATTAATTTGTTAATAACAAGTGTTTCTTAAAACATTTAAGTTATAAGCTAATTTCCTTCGAAATAAGTCCTTTAGATTCCATTAAATAAATTTAGATTATGGTAAAACACAGACCTCAACTGAAAAGGACCAATCAGGGGTCTTTACATCTCTTGGGCGAATGGAAATCGATAGCTGCAATCTTATTATTGTGGTAATAATTTTAACGATAATGCTGATTTTTCTAGTGACGGCAGATAAATTAATTTTTTTTTACTTATTTGTCTTTCGGGGAAAAGCCCTGTGGGGCTCGAGTCCCTTCTGAGGTCACCGAGCCTCTATAAAGTGTGTACCCTTAACAGGAGGAAAAACCTGGCCGTTGAGCGTGATCGACCACTAACTGAACCCAAGATTCTTCATGGGTTGTAGTGGTACAGTTTTTTTCTCCAGTTATTATTGTATAACAAATTTGACTAAGGAAATTATTAAATTTCATTGTTAACACGGTAATACGTTGGCATAGTAACCTAGATGTTATCACTGTCAGGTTATGAGGGACATTAGCAGCAGAAGCCATTTCGGTATAGTGAAAAATCCATTGAGTATTTAAACAATTTCGTTACATTGATGTTGATTATTTTTATTCAAACGCTATGAAAGCCTGTTAATTGCTAATCCTACATTTCGAAAATATTCCTAGACTTTTTTATCAGTTTATTCATTGATTTCGTTTTTAAATTTGGAAGCAGAAACAGAAGCAAAGAGCTCATAAAGCAACAGACACATAACGACCTCTTACTGGTATTGTAGCGACTTGAATATATTCCTGGTTTTCAAAATGCTGGTCATGCTTGTCGAAAATAAGGTGATCCCTTTTCCTTACTCTACAGCATAGAAAATAACTTATTTTTCCTCTCAATGTCGGGGCAATATAGGAGGCGATCTGTGGTGTAGTGGTTAGTATAACAACCTTCTGTGGGTTCGTAGCCCTGCAGTTGGTAGGGACGTAAAAATGCACGATATCAGGTAGTCGATGAAAATCCCCATCCTAATTAAACCTGGATAGAAACATTTTTTACACCCACTGCAGCATCTTCCAATAAGAATCCATTTTCTTCGATTTCGAAAGTTGGAATTTCGTTACTCTAAATGGCGATATTATATTACACTTTTTTTCTCTTTTACTATTTTTTATTTGCTTTGCGTGCATTATGCGCTAGTGACCTTTAAATTTTAGGGTTAATTGATCTCGAAATGATCATAATAATCCACAACCGCGTCTAGGCGCTGCTTCCGCTCTCTTTGTTTGTAAGTTTAATAAACTGCCATTGTTCCGGAGAAATTAATTTTCTAAAAGAAATACCTAATTGGGAAAGGGCAGGCTCGAAGAAGGTGCGTGGAGAAAGCGAAGGTTCCCATTAGCGATTCACCGAGGCCTGGATGAAGATGCACCTAGCGGAGCCTAATGACCTCTATATGCAGATGGAGCATTATGGTTTAATAGCCGAGTAAATACGACATAAGAGTGGATGAAGAGGCGAATTTCCACTACCCTTCCTTATCTTCGGTTATTCCTGCAATCGTAACATCATCCCTCTCAACAACTTGTTTAGGAACCCCTAACTGTTATTAGAGTAATATTGAAATACTATAAATTGTAATTATAAATGTATTACTAAGTATGATTGTTGGGAAGGGGAGAGGGGTGGTTCAGTGGTAGAGCGCTAAGTTGTTATGCTGAAGGTTCCGGGTTCAAATCTGGCTGTGCTATTTAAATTATTTAATCTGTTAACAGCCGTTGTTGGACCCCGTCGGATCATCCAGCCTCTATTTGATCGTCACCCTTAATAGGGGGAAAACCTGATGGCAGAGCGTGATCTCGGATAAATCACCTCCCTGCACAGCCGTTATCCTAGGAACAGCACAATCTCTACCATGTTCAGATTCCATGACCTTCATGAGATATAGTGGTTTAGGTAGAATAGTATCTCCGTGCTTATGGACCTTGTCCACTGGATTTCAGACCGGCTGTGGGCATACAAATTAGTCTTTGTACCCTGGGATACCAATACAGGGCAAAATATTGAAAGTTCATGTATATAAAACACCAGATCATATGTATTTATATGAATCTCTAAAGTGGATAGTCAGACGAGAGGTTTTAGTAAAAAAGTAAGTAACAATACAAATTAAAGCCCATCTCTAATGTTAACAATTAAGCTTTGATACCTCCGATAAGCTAGTCAACATTTAGGTTATTGCGTATAATGAATATCTGATACATCAGCTAATAACTTTAATTAATTTTATAAAACAATTAATTGAAAAATATTCATAGCTACGTATTTTGCTCTCAGAGCATGCTCCGATTACTTCTATTTCGATGAAGTTCTCATCGGTACCCAGTGAAGACTCCAGGCCAAGATAGGCATTATACTGATACGAGGTTTAGCTAACAGACACATGTTTCATAACGTAAGCTCCAGATTATATAAGCAACATAACCACACCTTGGACAAAGACCTTCAAGTTCTCTTGGGTATTGGTCGACGTCAACTGAACGCTGTGTAAACACCATTACATCGAAAACTAGACACGGCACGAATCTTAGGATTGCATAACGTACTTATATCTAACATTTGATTTCGAGGCCTAAGTCAGTGAAGACTGCCGGTTTGTATATCGTATTAAGGTTCATAATCCAACATTAGCTAATAAATTGTTTTAAAGATCATGTTTATTTAAGTATTGTATAAATAATTGGTAATTGACCTTATGAGGTAGGTTACATTTTAGGTTATATTTTGAATATGATAAAAAGATAAAAGATGTGCTATCTTTTCTCTTTATCTGGAGAGTTTAATAGGATCGAAAATATCATTGGCTGCCTTACCTGCCGTATACAATAACATGGTTACCTATCTTCTTTTTTTCTGAAACTTCTCGTAATTAATAACAAAACTTTTCTCTTGACGTCGGCCATGTTACCGCGCCTGGGCTTAGACGGGCCAAAGGTGGGAAAAAAGGAAGTTTTTCTTTTTTGTTTTCTCATTTCAAATCCACTGAGCCATTGTTATTGAAATTATTTTTCCAACTCTCTCCACCTATATATATATATATTTATTTATTTATTCAAGGAATAACATAATACTTGAATAGCATTAAGTATTCACCGCTTCTCGATTTTGACCGTTTGATTCTATTCAATTTCTAGATATAGAGAAAAAAAATCACATCTTTGTAAGCTTTTGATTTCATTCGAAACCTGAGATGAAACCTTCCCCGTATGGTCAACTACCATCTTTTTTTTTCACAAAACGGCCTTTTAAGACCACGCGAATATCATTGTTTTTCCTCTCTGATTTTTGCCCTTCTTTTCTCCCATTATTTTCTCATAATTTCTGCGTGCCTTTGCATCCATCCATTTGACAACGCTGTATCTTTCCGTTCTTTTCTATTTTCCACAAGAACTTGGATTTCTTTTAAATTTTTTCCGTATTGTTCTCTATCTTGGCAGTTTTGTCAATTATTTTTCATTTTTCTGTTGCCTCTCTCATTTGTTTTACATACCCTCCTACGCTTTTGTATTTTGTCGGAATTACTTGTTTAGCTTCCTTCTTACCATGTGTCTTTAGAATCATAGTCTTCTGGTCTTATTTCGGTTTCCAGGTCTCCAGGTCTGTCATCTCCCTGTAGATTTCCTGGTTGGTTATTAACCTGTAGCCGTCCTTTATTTTCTTGGGACCATATCTTTTCCTCAGGATCCTTTTCTCTATTTTCAGTGTTTTTTCGGGTCTAGGGAGACGTGTATTCTCCATCCCGTTCAAAATTACTGATTTTATCACCATGATGTAGTGTCTTATTTTTGTGTTAGAGGATATCTTCTTCTTATTGTAATATTGCAAACCTAAATTTTTTCATCTTTGTGATTATCTCTTTTATGCTCTCTTTTTCCAAACCGTTGTTTGGATATTATTTCTCTTAGACATTTAAATTTCTTTTTTACTTTTATTTATCCATATATGGTATTTTTATTTATTCAACAATTATATTTAAATAATTATCTGTATCTTTATATATTACTTTACAATGAATATGCTATAGAGAGATGGTTGTAATAACTCATTCTGATGTACATACTATGAGTACTACTTCAGATTTAATTAGCAAAATTATCAAATCCCTATTTAAACTATCAAAATTAATTTACCGTCTCAATGAAGTATTGAGTTCTAACCGTCCACGTTTCGAAATGCTGCTGCATGCGATAGCAAAAGATATTGGCAGAATCTAGGACAATCTCTTTTTTTTTTTTATGATGGCCGATCTCGTGCGCTCGTAACTTGGGCTTAATGTTCCGAGCAAAACTGCCAATAGATAATAAGTTGATATTCTTAACCGTTATAATGCCCGCACCATTGAATTCACCGTTCAACTCCATTTTATTTCAAATTCTTAATGAGTGCAATGCATAAAATATAAAGAACTTATAAGTTAGGGTTAGTCCACGATTATAGAAAGTATTGACGCAAAAGGAGACCGCGGGTTACTGAACGGGTTTGTAGTCTGTTTTAATGAAATTTTTATGGTTCGCCTGTTGTAAATTATAAAGAGAGAATCATTGATGTTTTACATTTAAAGAGTCATTTGTCAATTTGGTTTATTGCACAAGTCCTAATTTTTTCTAGACACTAGTCTTAAATAGAAAGATTTATCGCGAATCCGTAAAATAAGGTAAGGTAGTTTTATAGTGTTGAAGTTGCGTTGAAGAGAAGAACTCTGTTTTCCTTAAATGGATTATAAGGAATCGATTTTTAAAAAATTTTAGAATAAGGGGCTGGAAGTCTTCAACATAATTAATAATAGCTCTGCGTTAACGGTTTTATTTCCAACATAATAAGATTTTATGAGGAAATAAACGAGACTTTAATGGGGTATCTCAAAATAAAAACTGTCGTAAACTGAGTAAATTACCATACTGGAGATACGGAGACTTGCAAGGGTCGGAGACTGAAATTCGCGCACCCCAAAAGTACAAAATGCCTGGTTCATCTTCGGAAAACTGCAATTGGAGAGCAGTGGCAACCAATAGAGATGACTGGCTAGCCAAGCTGCAGCAAGCCTTGACTCTATAGGAGTTGTGTCGCCACCGACGATGATGATGAAAAGCACAAAAGGGCTAAGAAGAAGTAAAAATTGAATGCAATGACGATGGTATAAAAATTATTTTGATTAGAAAACTATATCAAATATGTATGCAAACAGTTAATCATTAAATAAAAACACACTTGTTACTTCTATGTAGTAATTTATATATGAGTTGAGTCAGGCTGTCATATACTGAACATTTCGAAAGTTTAAATTCAACCCTTGAAATTTTCAATTTTGAGGCATTGGTTAGATTATTATGAAGCTACTTTATACTTTCATGAAAGCACACTTGTCGTTACTTTTGTTTGCTACTTTCATATTATAAACACTGAAAAGGCTAATAATGAATATAAACTTTTTATTCAAAAGTTAGTAAGTTATGTGAGGCGTTCAGGATCAAAAACGGAAAGCTCCAAATTTAAAATAATTAACTTTTTTACGTTATTCACTAGTTTAGCTAAGCGATGATTTATGCTCCCGAAACATCAGGTTCAGAACAGGGCTAAAACCGGCTTCAGAAATTCCAGGTTCAGAAGAAATAAGGTGGCAAGGTGTGAAGTAAGGCAATATTGCTTGATTAAACTAGCGAAAAATGTCAAAAAGTAAATTTTTGTAATATAGGAGTTATTCGCTTTTGATCCTGATCGATTCGGTCATTCCGAGCATTGGGATTTGAATTCCATTTTTTTTTCATGAAAGCACACTTGTCGTCACTTACGTTTGCTACTTTCAATTTGAGCTGAGTTGTTTTATTTTTCCTTCAAATGAAACTGATACCATCAGTAATATAAAATAATAGTATAATAGTAATATAAAAAGGGAGTCAACTCTATAATAATCGGAGGCATATAAAAACGCTTTTTTACACATTACTCATACGTTTTTTCCATATAGTGTAAGCAACAGTAAATAATACTTTTGCAATTTATTTAGTCATAGAAAATGGCGTATAGCAAGTTCTGATGAATATCCATTTCGCTTGAGCCCTTCAACCATTGTAAGGACATTCTACTTTTATTAATTCTGAGGTTGAAATGATTTTGAAGGTGAAGCTACACGTAATCTAACCCATTTGTCTGAATTGGTGCAATTTGGCTGGAAATTAAAGTTTTTTTTGTGAAAGTTAATATGCTATTGATGACGAAATGATGTTTGCTCTTGGGATAGCCACTTGTATATCTGGAAAAAAAAGATGTCCAATGATTAAAGGAATTACAGGGTAGTTGATGGTAATGTTAATCTCAGGGTGCTACTATCAGTGTATTTACAATTTACGATCTGTATAGAACGCTTGATATGTTCTTTAAAGTAGTAGTTACCGTGTTCGAACAAAAAAGTGCTGCAACTTTCATTGTTTAGTTCTCGATTTCCTTAACATCGCATACATTTTATCCCAGACTGGTGGTAGGAACGCTTAAACATATCCGAATTTCTAAGAGAAATGTAGATTATCAAGTACTTTGAAGAAGAATTACAGGTTATATTCATCAAAAAGGAATGCCGTAAATAATGTCTGATAGTTAATAAACACACCCACTTCTGTATTGCAGTAGTTGAAAATAAGGAGGTTGGAATTGACATTACTATCATACTTCACACTAGCGAACTCTCGTGGATGATCTGTGATATATGAGTGTCAAGACTTCAAACTCCCAGAAGAGAAAGAATAAGTTATTCATTTTCATAAAAATTAATTCAACCAGAGCATAGTACACGAATTGACAATGAATTTATTGAATTCTCAATGAAAATGGTTCTGGTTTATATTTACACATTTGTAAATATAAATTAATTCTTTATATTTCTTATTAATTTTAGAAATATTAATATAGGTTTTTTAAAATATGCTTTATTCATTTCTAGTGTTAAAAATTACTGCCTGTAATCAATACATATTTCATTCTCTGATTTATAATTGTTTTATGTATTTGTTTTCTGCAGTTGGTACTTCTAAAAAAGAAGAGCCAATTTTTATAGTAGGAGCCATATTTTCAGTTCAGTTTCATAACTCAATTGATGAACTTTCACATCATAGCTTCAATATAGACAATTTTTTTATATTATAGGAAAGGGGATTTGCTTATTATTTTATTGTTAAAGTATCAACTAGTTCTGTAGTTTTAAGTGCAAAATGGCTTCTCGCTCCAACTTCATTTTTGAAAAATCAGGTATGGACTTTTAAAAATACATAGTTACTTATAGCATCAACTTTTAACCGTTCTAATATATTATAATTTATTTGTTTTGTATAATTTCTTTTGGCAATACAGTTACTTTTAATATGTTAAAACATATTATACAGTTTATTATTTTGATATTATCTAAGTATTCTCAGCTATTAATGAAGATTGATATTTCAGTTGTTAATATGTAAATATTTATTGCCTTTTTTCTTACCAATATATGTTAAAATAGAGTACAAATTGTTTCAAAAAATTCTTTACAAGAACATTGAATAGCTTTACATGTTGTTCTTCCAAAAAATGAGTAATTTATTGAAAAAATGGTGATTCAAAATTTAAATAAAGGTGGATGTGTTTATCTAATAATAAATAAAGTGATGAGTTTTCATTTATATGAAAGTTGAACTATACTAGTGAGACGTAGTATATGTACCTCGTTTGTCTTTTTAGGATAATGATATGAGATGTAAAATCCATCTCTGGAATTTTTACAGTGCTGTCTATTGTTTTCTTATGATGCCCAAATCTGCAAAATATTAACTTGTTAGTTATGTACCATTACTTTTACAAGACATTTTCTAACTACAATTTTTAGGTTAAATTCTTATTCGGATAGTTAATTAGGTTTAATTGAATAAAACACATAAATGATTAAATAATAAAAATGTAGGGACTTTGAGTGAAAACTAATCAACTGTTAATGACTACAAGAACATTAGTTGCAATTATTTAAGTAATTTATATATTTTTCATTTAAGCCAATACTAGAATGATAAAGTAACGGAATTATTAATGGCAGTAACCGAACTTTGCAAATAGCAAATTAGCAACAGCTAATTGAGACACACAAGGGCATCACTGTCGCTTTAAATTGCTAATTTCTTTAATGATATCCAGGTATAATCCAATGATAAAGGAAAGAACAAAAAATAAATTAATAACAATAAATCTAATATCAATATATCAATTTTCTTTAAAAGAATAATTATTATTCTGGAGATTGTGTTAACTCATTAATTTATGAATTCTGATCCTTTTTTAAGGAATAGAGGTAGACTTTAAAATTGTAAAGTCATACAGATAATAAATATTGAAGCATTTATTAATTAGTTAAAATAATTATGATAATATTTAGTTAAAGGGGTTAGAATATATTTGTCAATAGATGTGGATAGAATCATTACAGTATTTGCATTGTTTTGAAATGAAATTGATCAAACTTTTTTTGTGTTATAGTTTCATATATTTTTATTTAGTATTGAGTGGCCTCCAAAATTAATTTTGAGAAAATCAAGTTTTTAAGATTGGAGCCCCTGTTTTCAAATGTGATTCAGTATAACATTCTGATTCTCACAATCACCTAATGTTTTTTTTCATTACCTTGCTGTACTAAAGATAATAATTTAATGGTGTGCACAATTGGAAAAAAATAAGACTCCCTCAACTGACTTTCTTCTCAACATTCAAAACTAATATTTGATATTTGATGCTGCAACAGTTTAAGTTATCACTATTATCTAAGTTAGGGAGCGGAGTGGCTCAGTGGTAGAGCACTGAGTAGCCATGCCGGAAATCCTGGTTCAAATCCCGCTGCAGGCAGTTACTCTTATTTAGTCTGTTTGCGGCGGGAGATGGATCATATGGGATCTAGGACCCTCCTGGGGTTCACCCAGCCTCTATAAAATATTATAAAAATAGGGTAGCCAAAACAAGGGGGCAAACCTGGCCGTAGAGCGTGACCTAGGACAAGTCACCTCACCTCCTTCCAGAGCTGTTGTCCATGAAACAGTACAGTCTCAACTATGTACTGAACCCCAGACTCGTTCACGGCTAGTGGTTACAGGTTTATTATCTAAGTTATTAAGAACGGGATCCATTAGAAATTTATCATTGAACTTAAATAAGTAAATTTGTTTGTTAAAGTCTAGTTATTTTTTGTTGCTGTTAAGAAATACTTATTTGAAAGATCTATTAATGTGAATCGATAGAGCTTGGTTACATCTAAACAGTTATATTTTTGTTTTTAATTAAAAAAATATAAAATTTCCCTTCAAAGTTTCTAAGTTGAAAGTATCCAAATATATAATTCAGCATGACTTTTTTAATTATACATATATATTTTAAATCTACAATGTTTGGTTATCTATATCAAGGCTGTGGTTAATATAACTGTAAGTATTTTCTAAGCCTCTTAAAGTATCTTAATGGTATCTGAAATTATTTTGACAACTGATATATCGGTGGACTAGATAGTATAAAATTTCATAAAACATCTACGTAATACATTTTTATCAGTCTCATATTTTTTCTCTGAAACTAAGTATGTGTAACTGTATCTTTTATTTATAGATATGAACCATTTAGTTTTATAATTTTATGTAAATTATAAGCTTTAAATTTTGAAAATTTTTATATATATATATGTATATATATATATATATATATATATATATATATATATATATATATATATATATGTATATATATATATATATATACATATATATATATATATATATATATATATATATATATATATATATATATATATATATATATATATATATATATATATATATATATATATATATATATATATATATTTGAACTATCTAAAAATACTTAAGATAAAAGGGGGCACTTCCCTCTCCACAGAATCTGGGAACGATAAATTATGTAATTATTTTATACAGTTACAGATTATTATATAATTATGTAATGTATAAGAGATGGAAGCCATTCGAGAGAGAGGCATTATCTGTCATATTATTCAGTAGCTAAGTAGCAACTCATCTAACTAGCAACTAATCTTTGCTGTTAATAAAATCAAAACTGGAATGTTATTAGTACATTAAATAATCATGCTTAATTTATGATTTTTAAATGTTTGATTAATGGGATGGTTATTTCGAATTATCATCTGAAATATTGTTATAAAACTGTTGAATTTTATGAGTGAGGGGATAATCAAGTGTTGGAAAAATGAAGATTGTCCCTCCCTGCAAAAGTTCTGTTTCTGACCCTGAAGAACTGTCAGCCAACTGCTTTAACTACCTCATCTCCCTGAGTTCTAAAAAGTTTTGATTTTTATTTACCTATGTTTTTAATTTCTATAATTTTTATAAAATTTACGAATTTTATTTTATTATAATTATAGAATTTACGAATAATTTAAGAAAAAGAGGATATAAAGAATATGTAGGATTGCACAATATAGTAATCCATAAGATGTACTCAATACAAGACTGCCAGAGAAAATGATTGATACCGCACATATCTCCAAACAATGAAGTTAACATTCTATAGGAATATATAAAACAATTTATAGGAACAAATTGGTAATTATAAAAAGTAAAACAAATATTTGGGCTCTAAGATTTAATTACTTTTCATTACTTTTTGTTTTTTACGCACGTGCAAAGGTATCTTTGACTGTAATAAAATATTTCACACTTCTCTACCCATGTATTCCAAATTGCCGTGTAATGCGGAAAATTGATTGCGAATCCTTGTGTTACTATGTTAAGACCCGTAATGGTAGGTTTCCTCAAGGCATGACCATGGGCAATGAGCCTGATGCCCTTGTCAACTTGCGTGATCGGGCTTGTCAAAATAGGAAATCACAGAGTAGCTTCCCATGGTCTTACTATAACATTATAGTAATGTTTAATATATATATATAATTTTTAAAGCAAAATACTTATAAAAATCCTATTTCTTCTCTCTAACAAAGCAGAAAAAATTTGCTGTCCCACTCACACCATTAATATCTTTACATATATCAAACGTTTGATAGGACTTACGGAAAAAAAAAATGTAGACCAAATGATTTAAAAAAAAATTAAATGTGTAAACTACACATATATTAATATGAAACAGCATTGAATAGTAGTTTTGAGCGAAATAATACTTCAACGTAATAGTAATGTTGTAAATGGTATTGGTAAAAAAAGAAAGGTACTGCGTGTGTTGTTTTTAAATATAGTTTTATTGCACTGGCTGTGTTTACGATAAGGTAGCCTATATATCGACCGCCTCACCTTAACCTGGAAACGAGAAAATTGCATACCGTAGGCGTTTTCATTCAGCTCTCAATTGCACTCGATTACGTCCGTTGCACTATCTGATGGAACTCCTTCCAAGGTCTGTAATACTGGCGATAATGATTATCGGATAATTATCTCAGGGGCTGGACCTTTACCACTAGCCGCCAGGTGTCGGTCATCACGTTCCATCTCTTGCAGATGCTATCGAGAATAATTTCGGGGAAGATACGTCGTGTGTTGCAACTGGGCCCCTGGCGATGTGTCGGCATCCCGTCCGAGCAGCGTATGCCACTTCGTGGGAGTTGGTGCTATGTTCGTGACTCTAGCAGGGTAGAAATAGCAGATAACCTTTTATTGTATTTGGCTTGCTCTTATCGGGCAAGTTTTAGGCATATTTTATACATGGTAATTTATCAAAATCATGTTTACTTTATTTATAAAAACTTAACCAATTTGTTGAATAACGATACATCATACCATACCATGTGCTTTTTACTTTTAACAATGAGGGATCATCTTGATAAGGATAGATTGAAACTGCAAATAAGATAGAAATAACATCAGAATGGCAAGGAGATAAAATAAATGCCAAAATAATGCAGAAACCTACTTTTTCTGCTACCTAAGGAAACTTTTTTCTTTCAGTTTCTCTTGCATTCAGACATTTTTCTAACAACGGAAAGTGTTTTAATCATCTTTTTATTGTAAAAATTTATTTAAATTTGTCCTTTTCTTTCAATATAATTTTATGTGGTTGTTGTATGTATTTTGATATTTAATGTGGTTAAAACAATAAAACAAATTATAAATAGAAAGAGAAGTATATCTTTGTATTTATAATTATTATTTATTTATTTTTATTATTATTGTTGTCCTTTCTCATAGTTCCCTCGACAAGTATAGCCGCTGATAGAACAAGTGGTTAGGAAAACGCGATGCAGATAGTTCGTGGCTAAGGCGACCTTTAGCCTCAGTGAAAGGAAACCTGGCGCATCTTCTCTCTCACTGTCTCGTCTTCTTCTCTCTTATAGGCCACCGTCTATGTGTCAGTGGAGAACTTTACTTCTCCTCTTATTTATTCAGTTCGTTATATACAGTTAATAATCGTTATATACGTTATACATTTGCTTAATATCATTACGGAAACAAAACAAAAAAAAAAACTGTACCACTACAACTCATGGAGGGTCTTGGGTTCAGTATGGGTAGAGACTGTACTATTTCTTGGACGAAGGGTGTGCTAGTAGTTGATTATTCCTTGATGACACTCAACTACCAGATTTTCCTCCTATTTAGGGTACCCACTTAGTGGCTGGGTGAGCTCTATGAAGGTTCTCAGATCCATCTTCGGATAGATAGAACCCATCTCCGGCCGCTAACAGATTAAAAAAAGTCTGCCAGAGAGCGGGATTTGTACACAGGACCTTCGGCACGTCAATTCAGCGCTCTACTACTGAGTCACTCCGCTCCTTTATATCGTAAAAACCGTTAGAACCAATTAACATACTACATTTTTAAGACTAAATTTCCGAGTTTAAATCCGCCAGCGGCAGATAAATTGTTTAATCTGTTACAGAATTAGATAAAACCTACATAAAGTGGTATTCTTCATTGCGGAAAACACCTTGGAACGTGAGCCTGATCTCGACCAAATCACCTACCTTCACATTCGTCGGTTAGAAACAGTCTCTACCATTTAATGAACCCTTCATGGGTTAAAGTGGTAGAGTTTTTTTATGGTTTTTTTAGACTGATTGTATCATGTTGTTCGTGTTAATTTCATGTTAAGGAAGGGGAAAATCTTGTATCCTTCTTTGCCCATCCGAGCTGTCAAGTCGCGCTGATATTTTACTGGCATTTAGGTTAGGTTTTGGGGGTTCGAGATTGTAAATTTCGCGGTGACCTCGACTGAGAACCTGCCAGGCAGGAACGGTATCGCATGAGGAAGTCTTGCCCAAGGTGTGGTCGGTCAACTTCTCCGCTCGCCTTTCTCGCTGGACAGTTTTTCTTGATGTTTTGCAGTTCCTAGCTAAATTGTCTCTGTCATTGTAGTATGCGATTTTTCCTTTTACAATCATTTATTTTCCTTAGTTAAGAATTTTATTACAAAATCAATACATGGTAAACGGAGTGCATTAGCATTAGTTACGAATGAATTTCTAAACAGCCAATTATCAGACTGGTTAAAATCCGAGGGGGTAGACCGAGGAGTGGTGAGGGGTGCGTCAAGGATGATGTTATAGATTTGTTTTTGGGCGCCAAAACGTTGTGCGGAATTTAATACGAGCTGTTTATTCTATCGATATAAAGCATTCGGGATCACCAAGTCAGGTTTTATTATTGCTATTATATTATTATTTATTTATATTATAGTATATTATTATTTGATATCTGTTATTAGTTTTCCTAAAGATTAAATTTGTATCAGTAGTGGACACTTGTCAATGGACCGAATATATTCGTGGTGAAAAAAATGTTTATGATATTTTCTTAGATCAAATTCTGTATCTGTATTGCTTGAAATTACTTATGTACGTTACTTTACAATATTTAGGGTCTCATAACTAAAAAATAAGCGGAAAAAAGAAAGATTGCGTCAGATTTAAGGTATAACTCCAGAAGTAGCTTGTATCAGTTTTGTATAGTTGTTTAGACTTCGTTTAGCACAAAAGGGTTATGGCGATCGCGGGTTCGCAGCCCGGCAGGTGGCCCTAGGATGTTTTGAAGGGGAGTAAAAAAATCATTGGTTATACTGTCCTTCGTAAGAGATGAGGGCGTCCCAAGCCTGCAAGGTTTCAGGTATTCCCTGAAGATCCGAACCCTAATTATACCTGGATAGGAGAAAACTAGGACTCCTACTGCAGCATTGTCCGACTAGACATAGTAGAATAATGCTAAATGAATTAACAAACGATCTTCTATTGTTTGATGACTTATTACTTGTTTTGATAAATAAATTTGCCAAATGATAACTACTGGAGCAGTTTTAACTACCGCTTTGGAATTTTACTAATGATCTGTTTAATTTTATAAAGGACATTTTTCGATAGCGAGCATAATTAGGTTTATTTTTTTAATGCCGTTCACATTATTGCTTTTATTGTGCTATAGTGTATTACATTATTTTCTATATTATCGATCCACAGATTTGTAGTAAATACGTTAACGGGATAAAACTTCATATCGAGATTGTAGGAGTTTTAATGAACAAACCTGCATTTCTCCTGACTTGTCATGATGCTCGAGGACTAATAGGAATTTTCCCCATCATAATCTTTTACATCCTTTTTTTTTTCATATAGTTCTCCTTGAAGGCGAAAATCGTTAGAAGTAATGTTGTAGTAGCCCCGATATCTGAGATACCGCCGAAGACATTAATGATGTAGCCTGGATGGCCGGCCCCTGTATTGGCAAAACTTTCTCCACGCCCGCTCTGCCCGGTTACACCCCGAACTGGTTTATAAAGTGTGCCCTGTCAAACGTCTTTATTAATATAACTGTAAAATAAATATATACACTTTAATATATTAAAATAAATAAAATATATACCTTAATCTATTATTAGCAATATTAAAATGTGTAACATCACTACCTCAATATTTGTTTTGAGTACTTCACAACTGTAATATATTATGACAAACAGAAGTAAATAGAGATCAGAAAATTATATTAGGGGAATATATTTTCTTTATCTGGTATATATCCACCAATTATGTTTTCCTCCTACTGTTATTCAGTTGAATATAACATTTGGGAAATAATATTTTATAATTTTATAACAATTAAATACGGCCAGGTAATTAAAATAGACCAAAGGAAAGGCACTATATGAAATTATTTAGAAAAGTTGGCATTTATTGCGTGTTATAACATTCATTTATTTTATTTAGTAATTGTTGTTATTATTATATTTATTCTAGACAATTAGTTAAAATCCTGTCAAGTTTCGTGCTTTTTAGTTATTTCATTTCTATTTTTATTTTTATTATGATTTTGTCACTTTTAATTACTTCATGATTCGTATTATTATGTAGCCTTCTGGCCAGATGTAGGTATATTATGTTAATTTTTTTATTTTTATTCATGTTTGTTATAAAGGGACTTGGTCCCATAATAAAGTATGTTTTATATTCTATTCTAAAAGTAACATGGCGTGTCATGAATTATAATTAAAAAAATATATATTACTAACAACAAAAGTTTTGACATACAGAAATTAAAAAAAAATCTATCGAGGTTTTGAATAAGATATGGTATCCTGTTTTGAATGGATAATTTTATGACTTACATGAGATGTCTTAAGGCAAATTTCTAATATAATAAAAACGTGTATTGATTTCTTCTAGCCTACGTTTGTATTGAATGTGTCTAAAAATTTGTTTAACCTTAAAAAAAATTTAAGAAATAGGGAAATTTCTTTAACCTTAAAATTTCGTATTAATTAATTAATATATTCTGATTGATTGAATTTTTGCATAAATGTGAAATAATGATTAATTATTTGACATGTTTAAAAATAATTTGCATTGAAACGTAGTGATTACAATTTGCATTAAATTATTTCCCGAACTGGTTTTTGTGGGGACGTTAGATTATTATTACTGACATTATTTGTTTAAAAAAAAAAAAATTATTTTTATATCCTTTCCGAAATCTTTAATTTAGGTAAATATTTACTTCAGTCATTACAAATAAATTATAAACGCTTATTAACTAGATTGTGTTAGATTTATAAACATTAAATACGGATTCCATATTCCGTGTATTTGGAACTTTAAAACACAAACTAACCAATAATTGTGAAAAGGAATGGATAGGCTGGACAATACGAAGGAGTCAGCAGGAGGAAGCAAGAAGAAATCTGATTGGCTCATTATCTGGCCATTGAGGCGAATCAGCAGCTGACTGCGGGTGTAATCCCAGCTGTTCGGTTACAATGGAAGTGTTATCTTTCGCGTCGTAATCTCTTACGATTGGCTGGGTATCATCAATATTTGAGTAGTCTCCAATTAACTATTCCTCGATAGGACGATTATTATTTAATGTTATTAATTAATCTTAATGCTAATTATTCCGCAGTTTGTCGCTTCTAGTTGAGCCACGACAAGTTTTAACTTTTTTTTATTTTTGGTTGAAAATATTTTAAAAAATGGATTAGCATTTAAAACTGTAAATCAACACGAAGGGAGAACATGCCGAACAGATACCAACTTAATTTTACCATCTAACTATTTTACTCTATAATTTTTAGTAATGGATGATAGAAAAAATAAATCTAACCCTATCCCTCTCAATATTTGAGTTTTCACAAGGCAAATATAAAATATCGAATAAAAACAACCCAAAAAAAAACCCGTCCATCTTAGATATATGGGTTTTCCCTGTGACCTACGGATTTTTTTGAGATTTGGCAACGAAGTAATACATCGCACCAGGATGGTTTCCGAAATACGAAAATATTGTATATTATTCAAGTGGGATATATCTAACTATTTAACTATTTAAAATATCTTATTCACTTTGTTTTTATTTATTTAACGTGACTTTATACTTCTAAGGCTAATCTGACGATGCTACAATGGGAGCCCTAAGTTTTTCCTATCCAGATATAATTAGGATAGGGGTCTTTAAGGAGTACCTGACGTCGTACAGGCTTGGGACCCCCATTTTACCTCCCTTTCCCGAAGAAAAAAAAATCCTTAGGCCAAATGTCAGGCAGCGAATCCGCGATTTTTGGCTTTGTAAGTAGTTATGGTAACCACTAGACCACAAATTGCCCTAATGTCGCTGATTTATAAAAATATTGTATTACTTTTATTTGAAAAACATAGATTGCCATAAGCAATATTAATATTTTAAATGAGGTAATAATTGGCTGCCACGGAGAGGCGGACGACCCGGGTTCGAATCTCGGCCGTGGGCAAATCTTTTCTCTTAAAAAAAAAGTAATAACGAACAATTAATGAATGATGACGAGATTCCGAAGAAAGTGGCCACAGACGAACTCTTTGGAGCCAGGAGAGTGGGACGACCGAGCGTGAGATGGATGGACGGTGTGACTGAGGACGCTAGGACTCTTCTCGGCGTGCGGGACTGGACTGCTGCACAGGATAGAGCCAACTGGCGGAGGCTACTTGAGGCGGCCCGGACTCGGTGACGAGTTGTTGTGGCGGTTATTGTATTGTATTGTAATAACTAACAATTGGTAATTACAAGACAAACCTATTGGCTCAGAAGAGAGTTCTGCCACTTTTTATGTTTAACGAATTTTGAAATAAATTCAATCAAATTTTTTATATTTAATTTTTGACAATAATAATAAATTTAAATAATACAAAATTAAGTGAATAAAACACTATGGAAAAAATATTAATAATCAACATGGAATTTAAGAGATTAAAATAAACCAAATCACTTTCGAGTTAAACAATAGTTGCCTTTTTCATAGTTTTAAGGCTACGTTTAGAGAACAAATCGGACAATAAGAAGAATATTTTAAATTATTATTGTTTCTTGAATATATAAAAGATATAGATTGGTCGGCAATTATATCCACTCAGACTTTGCTCCAATACCAACTGCCTCACCACAAGTTGCTCATTATAGTAACTCTCACCTCCCCAAAGCAATGTGATACTGTATTATTAACTGACCAATTACATACGTGGATCGGTGATTTAGTAATCAATGCTAAACTACCGGTTTGTCGACACCAGATCAAAAGCATTCTCTTCTATCTAAAACCTTGAACTTGATAAGAAAGGAACTATTATCAACCATATTATTTGTAACTTTTGTATCATTAGTCTATTATAGTTCAAAAGGAAACAGGTTGTTGGGGAATTTGTTCAGATCAAGAAAGGAGTTATATGATGCGACGACGCAAATTATCGATTTATTAAAAAAATTATCAATTTTGTTTTTATTTTTTTAAGAAACCTGAATGGACACTGGTTGTCGTTAATTTTAATATTGATACAATTACTATATCTCCAGGTACAAAACGCTGTCAAAAAGTCAATTGCGGCCGTCCAACCATTTCCATCTGCGCTCCCAATGTCGTTCAGCGTTGAATGATCTAATAATCTGGGCACATGAATTAAAAATAAATAAAACTAATATTTATTTGGAGTATTTCCTTAGATATTTGAACGCTACTAAAACATGTATTCACAACTCCTACTACTTTTTCGCCAATACCAACTCTTACAACTTATATGGAACAAACATATAGATCTACAACCCGGTGAATATGTTGTTAAGTTTGAATTTTCTTCAAAATACGTTTCTTGGACTTTAGGAAGCGTAATCATTATATTTTCATACTTAATAAGTATCCTAGTTAAGCATTGGCTTGAAAAGAAGTTATTAGCTTATATTACAACTTCAAACCAAAAAGTACGATAATGATATGATTCTACTTCACCTAATATAGCTAACTCTCTCTGGTCAAAATAAGACAATCATTTACTGATATATATATATATATATATATATATATATATATATATATATATATATATATATATATATATATATTGAAAAATCATTTCATTTCTCGGGTAAATTACATTTTAACAACTGTTTCTATAGTCCTTAGATAAATAGTTAATTCCATATATTGTTTCTGTTCTAAATTACATATTTATTGCGATTTTAACGTCAATTTTGTTTGATTAACTTATGCATTATAGTGTTATGCTAATGTAATTTCTATTAAAGGCTGAGTGCGGTTTTGAACACCGTTAAACACTGACCTCGCGCGGGAGGTTTAATTACATACTGCCGGAGACCACTTGCTCTTGCCGAGATTGGATTTTACTCTTCGAAGCCATAAAATCAATTATTGTGATTTAGGAGGGAAATTAGATTAAATAGGGTCATCATGCAGAATAATAATGTAAGCAATAATTAAAAATTGGAGATGAACGATAACACTGGTCAACAAAATTTTTGTTTCCTTCATTTTTTATATTGTTATTGGGCATTTCGAAGGCCCTGACTAAGAAAAAAATACTATGAGATTGCTAACAGCTTTATTTTATGAAATATAAAGTTTTAATGTTTTGAATAAAAAATGTAAGGAAATTAACCAAATTTTACTGAACATTATTATCAAATGATCTTTTTAGAATTTCCTTGAATAAACGACTTTAGGTAGATCTCGTTGCATACTCCAGCAATAGTCTGCCATCATGTGTGAGGCCCACCTTCCTTGATAACGCTCTTGTCCGAATATCCTGATGAAAACTTTCACCCTGCTCCTCACTAAAATCGCCCAGATTTTTGGGAATCGGTCTAAATGCGAGTGCAGGAAGTGGATTTTTACGCTTATGTTGCACCCTAGGTTTTGCAACTTCGATAGGATAAACTCAACGAGCTCGACATGGTCATCAGATTTATTGTTACCTAGAAAATTATTAACAAATAAGTTCCAGGCTTTGGATTCGACTTCAATCATTGATTTGACAAAATCAGGATCTTTCACGAGTTGCCTAATCTGTGGCCCATCAAAAATACCGGCTTTTAATTTTTCTGTGCTTAACCCTGGAAAGTTGTGTGTAAGAAAATTGAAACATCCGCCACTTTTGCTAAACGCCTTCACAATTATTTCATTATGCCGATTTTAATATGAAGTGGTGGAAGTATGATGCGGCCTCGGCTAACTATAGGCACGTTTATAACATTTTTTGTACCAACTTTCAGCTCTTCCCTCACTGGCCAAACCTTTTGTGACCGATGGTATTGCTTGTCACGACTGTCCCAGAGACACATAAAACGAGGGAACTTTGTGTACCACCTTTGTTGACCTAGAAGGAAGTTTACCATTTTTAAGTCAACACAAATGTCCCAGTTGTGGTCTTGATACTTAATTTGTTCCATAACCTTAGAAATATTTGTTTATTCTTCTTTCAAAGTCCTCGAATGTGCAATATGTATGGATCCGTACTTGTTACCATTATGAAGCAAAACACAGTTTAATCTTCTTTTGCTACTGTCTATAAAAATACGCCAATCCCTTGGCTTGTGGTTTTTTAAACTCATCTGCTACAAAATAGCACCGAAATTGTTACAAAAGACTAAATCCTTCTATTGAGAAAAATACGGTAAAAGATTCTTTTCTCGGGTACGATAAAAATTTATGTTGGTTTCGGGAGTAAGGACAATTTTTTCGTTTAAATGAGATGCTATAATTTCAGAAGATTCTTTCGGTAAGTTCAGATCCCTCAGTAAGTCATTTAGTTCTTTCTGATTAATAAATGGTTGAGGTTCTGAAAGGCTACATTGGTAATCTGGATCAGAGTCATCACTTGATATATTTTGTTCGCATTCACAGAGATTTGGATCATCAGCGGATCTAGATGTGCTGGGCTGTTACCTCTCGTGATTTTAATTGAGGTTGTTAAGCAGAAGATGAGTTAGGACATGACCACTTCAATTTCCAGGGTTAATTCCGTTTATTTTCACAATGCAGAAGTAGCAGTCGTCATGATGGTTTTGAGGTTCTCGCCAAATCATGGGAGTTACAAACTTCACTGCATCTCTTTTCCAACTGGACCATATACAGACACATTTTTTCTGTACAAATCTATTTTGAGGTATTGATGCTATGCAGTTTTTTCAAAGTTCGATATAGGTTTTCGACATTTTTCAAATATATAATCGCCTCAAATATAGCAAAAACAATCTGGCTTAAGCACACAGCACCGTCTGGAAGAACGCACATCGAAAACAACTACAGAATATATTTTACTTTCCAACAAAAATTGAAAATCTAGGTAAAAATACTTAATAAGCTATAACTCAAAAACAAAATCTGTTATAGAAACATTGTTGTCATATTTACAAAATATTTTTCAAATTGAGTTAGAAAAAAGAAAATAGTCACAGGAAAGAAACAATTTTTTTGTTTTTATTGACCAGTGTAATCTATAACTTATTGACTTTCATAGCATATGATACATATTTACAATAAATATATAAATTTAAGTAGGTGATGTATAAATGTAAATGAAACAATATTGAAAGAAAAGTAAATAATGAGAAATTAATATTCTTACATAGTCTTCAGTCCTGAAATTAAAAATTACTGTTCTGAAATGTTTTTACGTACGGCCTTCTTATTTTCACTTTAAAGTTCTTAAATCTTTGATATTATTGATTTCTTGTGCTCAAAGTTGTAAAATAATAATTTCAAAATAATAATATTAAATATTAATGTACTAAAGATGAATCAATTCTTGATCTTATTTGATTAATTATATGAACTTAAAAATTTATTTTTTCGCTCTCTACCTTGGTTCGTTGATGTTACTGTTTCTTGATTAAGAGATTCTTCCATTGTTGTAACCATTTTTGGTTTGTTGGTTTTTTAAATAAAACTACTAATGGCAGTATATATTAGTCCTAGTTATAAATACAAAATAACAATAGATATAAAACAAAAGTAATGACGAACAATAAATAGTTTACAGGTACATAAAATAATAATGTTATCTTCATAGTTTAGAATTTACAATTAAGCGAAAAAAATAACTAAGTAATATAATGTTAAGAGTAAACACTTATTAGTAACAATGAGGTATAATAACCCCAGGAACACCTTTTTTGGGCCAATGAAGGACTGATTTACATAATTATTTTGTAATAGCATTGTGTTCTTTGTTATAGTTTTTCAAACAAAACTTTTTTTATCTATCATTTTCATTTTTATTCCAATTATTCATTTTGGACGGACGCTATGATCTTTTTTGGGGTATTACACAATATGTACATATGTGTGTAGAATATATATATAAGATTTAAAAAAAAAAAATCAAAATTAATAAAAAAGAAGCATTACTTTGTTTTGTTACATGATCACGTAAGGTAAAAAAATAAAGATACAATTTTTGGAGTGAAGAAAATTTTCTTTTACTTGTTTGATATTCTTTCCCAATAATAACGTTTATTAGTAATATAGCAATATTATTATATAAATTATATAATAATATTATTACATTATTTATTTCTTACCAATAGCTTAAAATGTATAGTGAAATTTGCATGTCATTAATTTTATGTTAGCTTAACTATAATAGGTTTACTCTCGAATAGCCACAAAATTCAATATACGTTTTTGAAATAATTGTTGTTTTGGATCAATTGTTGTTATAATGTTACATTATGGTTGTAAAACACGAATGGGCTTAGCTGAATTAGACTGTTATTAATCTCATTTATTGACAAATTCCTTTAAATTATTATAAATAAACATAAAATAAAAAAATAGCATTTATTAAGTGGGCAAAAGACTTATTTTTTTGTAGTTGGTAAAAATGATGATTTATTGAACTCGTTAAAAGTGGAATGAGTTAATGACGCTTGTTATAACTTGTTGTAGGAAATATTGGGAGCAACAAATATCAAAAGAGTCTTAGTGAAATAAAATGAAGAAAGAAAAAAGGAAAGAGTGGCTAAAAGCATTGGGGTGATAAACCTAAATCATTAAAGAGAAGGAATTTGCTCTGGTTGGTTTTGTCGGTATGGGAATGTCGAGATCTACAGGTCGTTAACATAACTTTTCTTTCTCTCTTATTGGTATTACTAAACATACTTTTCATGAACTAAACAGCTGTGTCGAATAATGTATTTCTATTATACTTGTGAAATATCTACAACAACAGAACCGATGTCATTGGTCTTAAAATAATATTTCATAGCTTTGTTGACAAATAAGAATTGAAAATTAAGACCCCACGATACTGGATATATAATCACGTAAATATTCGTATTATATCACCTTTACTACAGCTCATATTTTTTGTATTAAATGTTAACACAGCTCCAAGTAGGAGCTTCTACTTTCTTCAATCTCCTGCCATTCTTTAAATCATTTTAACAAACCCAATATCTAAATTTCTGGCTGTTGCTTTTTACCATCTTGTTTTACTGAACGAATTAAACATATTGTATATAATTCCATTGCTGTTTTAAGAGGATTTAAGCCTTTAAACTACGAAAGATATATCTAAAATTTAGGTCACAATGCGTATATAGTACTTCAACGTCATAGTCACCATAATGGGTACGTTGAATCACGGTTTTATATATATATAAACACTAGTGATAATCCCGATCTTCACCTGAGATTCACCTGGATTCAATTTTTCGGTATGTTTTTAGTACCCATATCTTTATAAGATACTAACAAATTCGTATGGTTTAGTTCAGTTCAATTGTCAAATGGTATTGGTTTTAGGGTATTTCTGATTCATAATCATTTTATTTCTACATATTGGTATTTAAAATTATTTTTAATTTATAATTTGTTTTGTAGGTGAGTTCCTCTTCCATAGTGTTGTGATTACAGAAGACTTGACTGTATTGGAACTACGTAAGTCAGTTATTGTCATACTAATATTAATTTTTATTTTTTAAAGAAAAAATACAAAGATCTATTGAGTAACTTTTAATTATTTATTATTAAATGTCCGAACGGCCAAAAATGACATTAAAAAAAAAATAATACAAATCTTTGTTGATAATAATATTAATACAGTGGTCCCTATAACCAGGATCCCGCAATCCACAGTCAACCTTTTCCCTTGAAAATTTGTATGCAAATATTAAATAAAATATTAACCTTATTAAATTAATAAATAGTTTATTTAAAATTCAGTTATCCGACGTGAAGGGCTCGAAATCTTTAACTTTTTAAACCTAATTGACGCTGGTTAATTTGACGCTGCTGACCAGCGGGGTAGCGTTTTGCGACTGTTATGAATGAAAAAAAAATTGGCAATATATCGATTATTTTTTCTTTATTTCTGATAATAGTTACTTATTGTACGTTTGAGATTTTATTTAAAATTTTGATCTTATTATTAATTAATATTTACTCAGCCAGATTGTCCTGATTTTAGCCTGGTGTAGAGCTTTGAGTATCGGTACACCGTAATAGGCAAAAACTGACAGCTAAAGCAGGGGAGGATTTTAAATAATAACTCGAGAGGTATGTGAAATCATGATGCCCTTATACATTGTTGATTGAAACGTAAATTTATTAATTATTTATAAAGCGTATCCGAGTTATTCTTACGTAATCATTCTTACAGTGCTCCATTAAGGTAATTTTTTTTCCATTTAACCGCAAAGATATACCCTTTAATGAATTTTGACGGTGATTCGACTAATAATAAGTTGCTTTTGATAACGCAAAGTTGTTAGCAGTTAGACTGATAGAGCTAAAGATGGAATGCACATCTATGAGTTAGTTTTTTTTAACTGGCAATTTGGCGGGTGAGGTTGGAAATGCATACGTTTCGGATTTCGTCTACGGGTCATAGTTTGACGACTCTTGTTCCAGAGAATTATTTTTTTAGGAGGTTGAAAACGCTTTCATGCAGGCAAGTAATTATGTAACCACACCGTATTTAAAACGTTGGAACATAATATATTTTGAATTCGTGAATGAAAGTATTGGGACTAGTATTATCCAGGAACCTGCAGAGCTCCACCACTTGTTACCTTCTCCTTACGTGTTTGTTAGCGAATTGGTCCTGCTAAGTACCACTTTCTGAGTTAGTTTTGCTCCTGATGAACTCCTCAGCGTGATCTTCCCTTCACCGAGGGAGCCGAATTTGCATAGAACCATCGCACGAGCAAGTAATAGAAACATTTTCTTAACGATGATCGTGTGTGGAGTCGTTATCAGCCCGGCGGTGAAGAACGTGAGCGGTGCCTGAAGGAAGCAAGGGTAATCCATATTCTACTTTTATATTTGGGGGAGGGGGGTGGTTGTTCATTACTGTTTATCCGTCAGTGAAGTTATGTTCTCTGGTGTTATATATTTTAAAACGGACAGAAATCATATGTTGGCAGGAAGATTTATGGTAGTGCATAAATCCTCACCATATATTAATACTCTAGTATAGATCCCATTTCCGGTCCTCAGGAGCAGTGGATTATGATGAATGATGAATAGAATGAAAGAGAATTTTACGGAGTTATTGAAGAATATTTATTTATTGATTATCAAATTTCTACTATAGCTTAAGTAAAAGTGGAGGTTTCAAAAATTTGATGTTATGAATAACAGGGATTCGAAACAAAGATTGCGTAAAGCAGAAATGAGAATAAAGAGCCATAAAATTAATTAATCAACAGAATTAAGAGCTTTACCCTTCCTATCGTCGTAAGTACTTCTTACCTTCCTTTCTTTACCAAGTTGTCCGATTCCGCCGACCATCATACATTTTCGATCTCCTTCAATCCAAAACCACAGTCCTCTCCCGTTACACCCGTTCTTGGCTCTTAGATCTATATGCAGCCTCCACCGAACAGCAGCTTTTGACAGAGCTTTCCTTATCCGATCCTCATCTTTTTTTAACTCTATAGCTTCTTCCATTCGTCGTCCCAACTTTATCCCAATTTTCGTCGACTTTTCCATTATTCACTGGTCTGTAGATAGTGCCGTAGTTGCCATATGCATCTAAAACCAAAAATACATGATTTGACTAAAGAACCTACTAAAGATTTATATTATATTAATTTAGTATATTCTATTGGACATATTAGTCTCAAAAAAGAAAAATATCTGTTCACATTTTTCTTAGTAGCATCACTTACCATACATCGACAGCTGCGTACAATCATATCATTCAGTGTCTCCATGTCATGTCAGTGTATTATTTAATTAAATTATATATGCACTTTTATTATCTAAGTCATTTCCGACTCCCACTAGATTGGCGATCTCATAATGGAGCGTGGGACGTTGGTACAAGTCTGGTTGGCAAGTTTCTTATGATTGAATAAACTTTCAAGATGAAATTATCCATTGTGTAAAACAATATTTTTAAGATAGTGTATTTTATTATTAAAGATATGTGCGTACATTTATGTGGAAGGTAATCTAATGCCCTTTCTGAATGAAAATCTTGTAATACCACGCGTGTGCGTGTGCGTGTGCGTGTGCGTGTGCGTGTGCGTTTGTGTGCGTATGTGTGTGTGTGTGTGTGAGTGTGGGCATATTATGTATATATAAGGAGTAGGACTAAAGGAGTAGAACTATGGGTATCTATAAAACCATCGAATTTCCGCCGTCTCCAATTCTTACAATCCCTTCGTATGATCCTTAATGCTCCTTACTTCGTTACGAATATCATCGTAGTGATCATAGTGACTTTAGTGTACCATTTGTTTCTGATTAGTCTTTTCCTTACAAACTTTGTTTCCAACAAACCGTGCAGTGTAAAATACATGTGACACGTGACACGCGTCTGGAGTGGGTAGATTCTTTACTTGCCTTTATCGATGCCATTAAGATTCATTAATTATATTTAATTGTTTTATTGTTATAATACAGCCGTAAATTTCTGTAAATGAATTTTAAAAAATTAACTAAACTAAAGTGGTTTCTATCCTGTATCTGATTCCTGCTTAGTCATGAAGTATACATTTAAAATTTCGGATTTGTTCATCATCATTTCACTAGTGTTTTTGTATTATTGTAAATGTGTATAATGATGTTCTGCTTACCATATTCTGCTACTCTTAGCTCTGTTTGTTTGGGATCTCGAATGTTTATACATTCTCTGTTAACCTAGCAACCCATATTTGGTTCCTTATTTTTTTTCTTAGCTTTTTTTCATTCATTGTGAAGTGATTTATTAAAACATATCAGTAGTATTAACAAGCCCTAAAAATAAACGACCTTGTTGCCTACCGCCTCGGATGGTATGGATGACCAAAGACCCTTACCTAACGACGGCGAGAGGTCCACGAACCCCAAAGACTCCTGTGATGGAGTGCCGCCCGACATCTGCAGCCCAGGGCTCCAGTCCAGGGCTTTGATGGATGACTGATCCTCCATTTAACTCGGCGGGATCGGCAACTAATGGCCATCATCTGACAAAAGGACGAGTTGGCCCGTCAGCAGTTCGTAGTCCTCTCTTGGCTGAGCTCCTTTACTCGGTTCTTCAAATCAATAGGCTACCTAATATCGATTGTTGGAATATATTATTAGAGAATAAATATTGGAAATATTAAAATGAAAACTGGGCCAAATGATCTTGCATTTAATGGTACATAAGCAGAAGTCTTGGAGTAAATTAAAAAATATATAAGATTTCCAAGGAGTGAGTAGGAGATTTTTGGCGTCTCAGGGTTGAGCGTGATCTGGGACATATCACCTCCCTGTTCAGCCTTTGTACTAGAAACAGTACAGTCTCTACTGCGTACTGAACGCAAGGCTCTTCATGCTCGTAGTGTTTTTTTTCTTTTTTGATAACATTTGTTCATAAATAATAAATGTTTTTCAAAATGATACTTTTTGGAAATTCCATTAATTTCCATATTCAAGAAATTGAATGACTTAGTTGTTTTCTCTGAAAGGCTTATTAATATTATTTTAAAAGTACCTTTACCTCTAATTTTTATGTTATTAAATCATATATAAACATTGTTATTAAATCTCAATATACATGTAGATTGTCAATAGAGGTATAAATATTTTAAAGATCTACTTTTTCATAGTAGTTTTGTAAGAATATAATTTTTAAATTTAAGTCTTAGAATTCGTAAATTAAGCGTTGTAATTTTTAAATCTTGAAATAAAAATGATTAGAACACAATATCTAAAATTTAACTATAAAAAAAATATCGATTGGGTAAAGTCAAATGAGGCATCGTGAATATAAGACAGAATACCGGAAAAAATAGGAAGGAGGTGTTGAAATGAAAACATATTATATAGTGCCAATTTATGTAGGCTTTATTCTATAGGTATTTAACAAAAAATAAACTTATTAGGCGCCATTCGGTAAATTAAAAATATTATTTAGAATATTTGTTAAAATCTTTTTTATTTCTTTAAAGAAACACATTAACAAATTATGAAACCCTCATAATCAAAGTCCTGCCGACCCTTTCCATTAGAGATGATTTATCGTTCAAACGATGAACTTTGAACTAAATTCTTATGATATATATTAGAACTCATTATATCAAATTGCTTTCCTACCTGAACAAATCGCCTAGGTGTAACTGTATAAGGCTCATTTAGAGAGATGAGCTCACCACAGCCTGCTTTATTAAGGACTTTTTGAAACGTTAAACGTGGCGTATTAAGGACGTTTATGAAACGTTAAACGTGGCATATTAAGGCCTCGAAAGTAGGCCACTCAAAAACTCAAATTGGATCACGACTCTTATTAAGTATTTATTATTTATTTTAACTGTCTTTGGACTTTTTTTGTTAAGTTGAAACTTTATACATAACTAGCAAACAGAGACAAAAATATAAATTATAAAATTTTAAGAGCTTTGCAAGCACTACATTCTCACTTTATAACATTGATATATAAGAGAATTTTATTTTGCAAACAATTTTTTCCAATGTATTTTAAGATTTATTTTTCTTAATTTTGTGGTTGGTAGGTGTAATCTGTCTTTAACTCTGCGTTTTAAATAGTAATTACCATAATTTTATTTTTTTAATTTATATCCTTAAACATGATTTCAAAGAAGAGTGTTTTGCGTTTTGTTAAAATTCGTATGATTTGACCCATGGCATCGATGTTAAATGATATTAAAATATAATGCATAACTTCTTGTGAGTTGCAAAAAAAAATATATATAATTCGTTCTATTTTTTTTAAATATAAAAAATTGGGAGCTCTTGTTGTGGTAAAGTTTATCAAATTCCTATTGTAATAGCCCTATTAAAATTATTTTATTAACCATCAGAAAATGCTTAAACCCTTGAAACTTTTTTTATTTTTACTTCATTTTTATTTTAGTCATTATACCCATAACACTTGTTGGAAATGGAATATCAGATATGTCGTTCCAGAATTAAAAAAACTTCTACCAATACCAATGCTACTAAAGCCTTAACTCAAAAATTCCAATTTTTGAATTATGTCGTTCTTTTGAAGGTGCAATTAGTTATGTGTTGGTAAGTTGGTATAGTTAGTAACAAGTGTTAGTTTAGTAATCTTCAATGAGGTATTGGCAGATTTTAATTATAGTTTAATTCAGGTCTTTTAACTAAGTGTAGTGGTATCAATGTCATATTTTTAAAACTTAATAGTAAAGCGTTCACTTTACCATGACAATTAAAAAAAAATTGTGAGGTCAATGATTTCCTGATTATAATTTGGATTCTATAACTGTACCAGCATATCAACATATATAGTACCTTTCTCCATACATTACTCTAATACTGTAATTATTGTAGGTACAATGGCCGCGCTAATAGACTCGTGGAAGTTAAGTGACTTGAACGCTCGGACTGACTCGGTAATAAGGACATAGGCTCCAACTCTAAATCACCATTATCAAAGCCTTTGGGTCGCCAGCAGTTTGAATTGTGGTATCGACTTTCGCCCGGTTTAGGTTGCATTTCCTGCTTTCCTCCAACGGCTCGCTGGATTTATGTGCTCCAGGCAACAAGTAAAAGGGACCCTCTCGTGCATTAACTTTCATAAGAATAGTGTAACTAGCCGGATTCTAAGATATTTTTTTTAACTTTTTCGACACTGGAGATATTTCTTAGGATTTATAACCGTAACAAAATAAGTTGATCGTTTTATTTGTCGAGACAGAAATTCATGGTCAGTGGTTAACGATAAAACTAATCACGCCGAGTATCACTACTTTCGCTTAGTTTTGCGACTTTTCCTTTTTAGTTAATTTCTTTTCTATTTTTAGTTTTAGTTTCGCTGACATTCCAACCCATCCTAACACCTTCATTTCCACGTATGCTGATGACACATGTATGTTATCAGTTAATAATGACACATATATTGCATCCCAATCCCTTCAATCACATTTATCAAGCCTCGAAAAACGGTGTCGGAATTGGACAATTAAAATCAATTCCAACAAGTCCCATCAAATTACCTTTACCCTTCGCCGAAAACCCATGACTTCCTGTCCTACTGTATCCTTTAATAGTACTCCAGTTATCCCTGTTGAACGGATTCGCTACCTAGGACTCAACTTAGACAAACGTCTTACTTGGAACCCTCACACAAGACTGAAAAGACAACACAGCTAGACGCTTCAACACATACTAGACAAACGCTCTTATCTTCAGATCAATTACAAAAGACTTATTTATGTGACTGTTATAAGACCTATATGGACTTACGGAATTGAACTATGGGGCTCCACCAAACCATCGAATTCCACTCGTATTCAATCCTTGCAATCCAAAATCCTTCGCAAAATCTTAAACGCTCCTTAATTTGTCACAAATAAAACCATCCATAATTACTTTAACGTTCCATATGTTTACCGATTTAGCCCATTCCAGATACCTATCGTTCCATAATAAACTCCAGGCCCATCCAAACCCACTAGTTTCCATCATTGCATCCAATTCCATCCCGGACAATCCTCCTAGGCGTCTGAAGAAAAGATGGCCTCGGGACCTTCTTTTATAGAAATGTTATTAGAGTGCTGCCAGTGGGTAGTGCATCTACATGTCCTGTCATGTATTTATTTATTCATATAGCCCTTGTACTAGATGTATATATTACAGTTGTACAATTCAATAAAATAATTTAAAAAAAAGGAGTTTTAGTTTCAAGATTTAATATCCATTGGTTTAATGTATTCAATATAGATCATTGAGTTACTCTTCATTGGGGAAAATCAAGAGGATGAGCATGATCTACAAATCACTTCCCTGCATAACTGTAGATAACTTGACAGAAACTGTACAGTCTCTATTATGTACTGAGCTCAAAACCCTCCATGCAAAATTGCTTGTTGCATCTTTTAGTTATTTTAGTATGATTTATTTTAATACAGCATTAAAGAGTATTTAATTATATTTCTACAACTACAGAAAAAAAGGTGGGATTAAATTTGTTATCTAAATTGTCTGATCATTATATCGACAAATTTGTAGTAGATACAGACATTTTTTTTTATAATTTAGTCTTTCTCTTGTTCAATAATTAATAATTTAATTTGAATATTTCAATTTACTTATTTTTTATTTGAACATATTAATCAGGCGTCAGGATAAATTGGTTTTTATATACAAATCAACATGTACAAATGTACATAAAACCGGTCATAAACCTTCCTTGTAAGCCTTCGTATTGCTTAAGTCCTTTAACTATTACTTCATCTTCAGCAGCCACTAAAATATATGACTGAAATGTTAATGCTGTATTATATATATAGGTAATGATTGCTGTATAGATTAATCATTGGATTAAAAATATATATATATTATGCAACAATTATATTGATCTTTATCATATAAAACTATACGAAAAAACACATTCCATACTGTAAGCACGATCATAGCGGTAATGAATTCGTGGAAGTTGAAAAGAAAGCTCGCTTGTAAGCTTGTTATGGAATAATCGTTGTATATGAAAAATAACTCATACCTAAAAAAAGTATTAGATTTAGTCACTCCTTACTGATTAATTCAGGATATTCCGTAATGTCCTACTTGAGATCCCTCTGTACCTCTTAAAATTGAATTATCACTATAGTGCCAGAAATATGTATTTGCTTACAATGTGTTTTGGGATTAGATTTTTTATACTTATATTTATATAAAAATATAAGTATATTTATATTTATATAAATAAAAATATTGATATAAAAATATACTTATATTTTTAGCTTGTTTATCACATGAACAGCCACCAGTAACCTCTTGAGAAAAACAGTTTTCTGTGCTCCATGAAGCATAGACTTGTGGTACCACAAAATTGTTTTCCTCCAAGCGATGAAGTGGTAGAAAAAATAAAAAGGAAAGAGGCGTAGTAGGGCCCATTTAATTCTCCTGTTTTCCTTAATTTCCTTTTTTCCTCTCCCATTCTTCTCTTTTGTTTACACACTCTATTCGTCGCCGCTTCCTGCTGTCTCGCCCTGACCATTCCCATGACACGCTCCGTAACCATGACTGCTGTAGCGGATAATGCAGTGTAATCTGTCACCATGACTGACACCCTCCTTTCATAGGTTAGCTTAGCTTCTGTCACAACTGTAGTAAAAGTCGCTAAATAGATAAACTTTCTATTTATTTTTTAAATACAATACATTCATTCTAATACAGTCGATTTTACGACGATTTGTAGTGACTTTATCCTTTCTCCCATCCTAAGTAATTCTATGCCAAGATATCTAATCCCACCTTCCATCATACATTTCCAATCTTTTTCATTCAAAACCTCGTTCCAATCACATTACCCTTTCTCGGATACATACATTACAACCTAACAGCTATATATACAACGCTCCATCGAACCGCAGCTTTTGAAAGATCTTTCCTTATCCGATTCTCAATTGGAACTCTAGAACTAACTTCGTGATTCGCTCCTAATTATCCGAGAAATCGGAACCAGCAGTCCTGTCATACAACCAAAATGTTAAAAAGAAGGATGAATGATTTTGTAGTACTATCTTTCACACATTTATTTGTATCGTTTTAATAGCGTTTAAATGAGTTATGGATATATTTTTCTTTCTTTCTTGATATTTGTTACAATTAGTAAATATTTATTGTGTTATCCTTCTTCATAAATATTTTTAATTTGGCATTAACACATAAATTTAATTTTATCTAATTAATCATTCTAATTAAGTAATTAATTTAATCAAATAATTAATTCAATGTAGATTATTTAATTACACATTAAATGAAATATATTAATTCTACTACTCTTTGTATTTTACTCGAGGGCAATAAAACTAATATTCTTTTTTAATTTGTATCTGAGTAAATAAAGAATTTATCATTACTATTATTAAATTTTAAGATGTAAAATATTTAATTCGCCTGTCATTATAACAACATCGTGCTAAATTAAATTCAATGTAACCGCATGGTTTCTGTAGACGTTTGCTCAAAAAATGTTTTTATGAATTATAAAAACAACATATCGTTAAATAAATATTAAGGATAAAACATCTTCGTCCTAGAATGTTTCTGAAGGTAACCCAGGACTCGTTATTTTTTTTTCTCCTTTCATTACATCTTTTAACAAGACTCTCCTGGTTATTGCTGGCATTTACTTCCTGTACATCCTTAAGCGCTCCGAAGAGTAGCTACCGTATCCTGCTTCAGTAGCTAATGACTTCCTTTGGACAATAACCGACTTGAAATGGGTTCCTGGATTGATGTTGCATTTGAAAGAGGATCGGACCGCTTCACCGAAGTCATTCTTTTGGTGTACAGGTTGTAGTGATGATGCCTGAATGGACCAAATACTGACTAGTTAGTTTTTCCTAAATTTTAGAGACTTTCCTTTGCTTTTTGAGATTTTTCCAATTGCGTTCTAATGGCAAACTAGTTTGTATGGACCATTTTAATTTAGATAATTAAAAAGATTCGGATCAACATTGATAAAGAAATAACATGTCGAACGTATCACACATTTTTAAAGAAGTCCTCTTTGTAAATCCGTTTATTATTTTGATAATTCGGAAACTACTAATCTTTTGAAATATTTTCTTTAATTTATATTATTTAATTTATAATATTATCTTTCTTTCTGGCATATAAAATAGCCAGGAATAAGGAGGTCATCTCAGAAACAAATTGTGATTTTAGCTAAAAAATAATCTGTTCTTAAATTGAAAATAAAATTAATCTGTTCATATCAATAAAAATATTGACAGATTAAATATGGATTATGATTAAATATTTAGAAGGACCAAACAACTTTACTACATCATAAATATAAATATACATACATATATATATATATATATATATATATATATATATATATATATATATATATATATATATATATATATATATATAGTCACTAAAAAAACGCTGTACTTTCAGAACTTAATTTTTTTAATATGTTGCAGTATTTTATTGTTACTTATAAACATTATTCTTTTTAACTAGTTTTATTTTGAAACTCAGAATAAAATTCGTTACTTATCGATCGCCTTCGTTACTTTCATAGAATTTTATAACTTGTTTTTAATTACGAAAATTCACATGAGCTATAAAGACCTTTTTTTTCAAATATTGATTTTTATTTTTAGATGCTTGATGTAGAAAATTTCTCAATTATATAACATTCAAGGGTTATAGTGAGTAACGTAGTTCTCTTTTTGAAATACTTCTTATTCCATTACAGAAAAATAGTCGAAACAAAGAAGTGGTACTTTATTACTATGAAGCATTGTAACACCATATTTAGACTTAGCACTTGAACAGATGCAGATTGGTTGAATAGTCGTTCGGAGATGACTCAGTCCATTCGCCCACATTAAGTTGCAGAAAGCTGTACCTCTATGGACCTAGCTTCCTCAATAATAAATTTTAACTGGATTCAGTGGGCGATCTTCTGATAAGTTGGCGCTTATTCGGACTTAACGACTTTGCGAGTGGCGCTACGACACTTGATGCAGAAAGTGGCGTGATTTCGAAACGTTCTGGCTCATATAAAAGTATTGTTGAACTGCTCAAGGAGAGCCTTGAATAGTCTGAGAGTTAGTTAATAAACCAGTGGCTCCAAACTTTTTTGATTTGCGGAAATCCAGTATCTACAGTTTGTTCTACTTTGACGGAATGTTGAATAACCGAACTTAGAAATACTGAAAGCTTTGAATAAATTAAACTCTCAGTCAATTTATTTCTTTAGTTGGCCAGAATGCCAACAATCTTTTGTCAAAGGCCAAAATCTGTTTTTAAATTGTTTTTAAAATAATATTCTGATTTATTATTATTATTAACCATACGAGTATCTATTGTAAATTTTTATTTATTTTTAAAATAAGAAAAATTTACAGATATATTTTGTGATAATTTGAAATAATCATGTACCTATATTTCAAGTTAATTAAAAGTATAATATACAACTCATAAAGATTTTTAAACCAATCGAAAAAATCAAAAAAGAATCGGAGAGATTAAGCTATGTATACCAAAAAGGTTTTATGGTATAAATGGAGGTGTGTAATTGCTTTGAGTGCAGCTAATGTGGATCGCAATAATAATTATCTTTTAAGAGTGGCATCATCAACTGAAAAGTCGAAATTGGCCAATTTTACACCTTTCGCCTTAGGTCTAAATCAAAACATTTTTGTTTTTTGCAATTTCTAAGGTTGCATGTAATTCTTGCTTTATAGCATTAACAGAACCGGAGCTATCAACTTTCAAAAACAATATTACATCCTTCAGTTGTTCTTCAGAATTCTATTGTTTCAATTTTGTTCATTTAATGATAGTTACTAGAAACCTTGTTATTTTATCCTTGCGTTCATGATGATAGTAATATAAACCTGAAGACTGTTTAAAGTCGACGTATTGCTACATTGAGCTTGGCATCGAGGACAGAGCTAGCCAACACTGTAATTCCATTGTTGGAGGCTAATCTTCCTCCTGAAAGGAAGACGGCCCTGGCGTACGATAGACCGATCGTATGAGGATCATTACTAGCTGATGCAAAGGATCCATGACAGCTCAAACACGAACGGCTTCGTATGCCCTCCTCAACTCTTAGCACTTCCTCTTTTATCCTCTCTTATTATCCCTTCTTACCTTAGAAACTTTTTACGTAACACTTAAAATTGGTACTCTAAAACCTTCATCTAAATCATTTATTGCAACTTTTTATGACGCAGGCTCAATTATGCTCCAATTATAGGAGTTGACATTTAGCTAAGTACGCGTTCATCCATTGACCTAGTAACTTCCTACTTTTTAATACTTTGATTGCATTCCCTTTTACGCTATTTTTTAATGCTTCGTATATAATCGGTTAATTGTAAACTTTAAAACCTATAAAAATGCTGATGTGTTTGTTGAAAGTCAATGTTATTTATAGTTATTTGTATATTATGTTGGCCTCGGCTACCTTTTGTAACCTACCTGTTGATAGAATAAAAGTGTGAGTTAGTTCTGTTACCCCGTGTTTATTTACAATATTATAACAAAGGTTATGGGCCCAGCACGCTTCCACTGCGCCACTCTGCTTGATCAATGTACAAACAATCATTAATCTTTTCAATATTAATTCCTAAATATTTCAACTTATTTGACCCAAGATCTTTCATTTTAAAATTGGCACTCAAAAAACCTGTTTAGCTTATTTATTTCAGATAACTCATGGGAAAAAATTAACAAGTCATCAACGTATAGCAATACATATAAATCGCCCTTAATGTATAAACAATTATCGTTTTCAGATCTTTGAAAACCAAAACTTTTAATTTTATTATTAAATTTCTCATACCAGTATTTTGGAGAATTTTCCAATCCATATACCTTTTCAACCTTAACACCGAATCTGCTTCAATATTTACTCCAGGAGGTGGTGTCAGAAAAACATTCTCCTTAATCTCCCCATAGAAAAAAGCACTTTTCACATCCATTTGAAGGATACAAAAATTCTTTTGAACCGCAACTGCTAGTAAAATTCGCAAAGTTTCTAATTTCGCAACGGGTGAGTATGTATCATCAACAACATCTTTTTGTAAGAAACCTCGAGCAACTAATCGTGCCTTATGTATGACAGATCCACAAACAACCTTTTTTGTTTGTTTGTTCATTTAACGTCACTTTATGCTGCTATGGCTAATCGGACGATGCTACAGTGGGAGCTCTAAATTTTCCCTATCCAGGTTTTATTAGGATAGGGATTTTTAACGAGTACCTGACATCGAACAGGCTCGGGACCCCCGTTTAACGTCCCTTCCGAAGGACGGCGTAACTAAGGATTTTTTACTTCCTTTAAAAAATCCTAGGGCCACCTGCCGGGCTACGAACCCGCGATCTTGGGTTTAGTAACCTTTTTTGTAAAAACCCATTTGGTATCTATCAGCGATGCACACCCCTGCCTCTTCACAACCTCCCAAGTATTATTTTCTTTGAGCGAAGATAATTCTTCATCTACAGCCTTTTCCCACTGATGTCTGTCACTATGAGATTTAATGTCTTCAAATTTTGAAGGAACATCTATTTCCGACTGAACCTGTAAGGCAAATAACATTTCTTCTTCTGACCCTACACCAATGTTTAAATCTAAAACATAATCATTATGCCAACCTGTTTTTCTAATTATGCCATCATTATGCCAAAAGGTTTTTTCTAAATCTTTTATTTGTCCCATCGTCCGTCCTATTTTCTATCTGACCTAAATCCTGGTTACCTTCTACAATATTATCAATGTATTCTAGTTTAGGGGTCTCCGATGTGATTATTTGACGATGTTCATCTTCAATGAACTTAACATCTCGGGATATTATAATCTTATTAGCAGTAATATCAAAAAACCTATAGGCATTTGTAGCATAACCAACCATGATAACCTCATTACATCGGTTGTCAAGTTTAGTAACGGAAGGTCTATTATCTTTTATGAATGCTCTACAGTCGAACTTCTTAATTTTTGAATAATTTATTTTTATATCAAACCACATCTGTGCTGGAATACTTCCATCATAACGGGGAGTTCTATTATATAAATATGCCGCAGCACTAACTGCTTCCCCCCATAAAAATCTGGGCAGACCATCTCCCAACATGCACCTGGCTTTTTCTAAAATGGACCTATTCATGCGTTCACTTTGGCCATTTAATTGTGGGGTATACGGAGGAGTATATTCAATTTGGATACCTTGACTAAAACACCAGTTTTTAAATTCCGCTGATGAAAACTCTCCCCCCCATTATCACATCTAATAGTACTAACCCTCAAATTTTCATCTGAAAAATGCCTTTCTACACTATTTATATAATTTTTCAGATTTCTACAAGCTTCACTTTTTTTCCTTAGCAGATAGATTGTGGTGAAATTCGAAAAAGTGTCCATCACAGTTTGGAAATACCTGTACCCATCAAAAGTCTCAGGCGTAACAGGTCCACATAAGTCTGTACAGATTATGGAAAGGAAATTTTTACCCTTAGGTAAAACTGAACTAAACGCTTTTCTAACCATTAATATTGTAAATAAACACGGGGTAACAGAACTAACTCACACTTTTATTCTATCAACAGGTAGGTTACAAAAGGTAGCCGAGGCCAACATAATATACAAATAACTATAAATAACATTGACTTTCAACAGTGTTAATGATTTTATGGTTACATAGAATAAAAACAATTTTATGGTTACAGTAAACGGTAATTTAACTTTTTTTTTTCAAGAGAAAAATGTAGTTTCACTAAAACCTAATCGGGAACTGAGTGGACTACTGAACATCAATACATTACTCGGTGTATACTCCAGCTGATAACCAATTTAAATCAATACTCATTCGCTTTTAAAAAGTACATTCATCACATAACTTGTACCCCTTAACCTCTTCTATATTTTTTTAAATGGAATTCCTCACTTTCCCACTGTGATACTGTTCTTCCAAACTATGGTAACGATTTGGAGGATTTAGGAAGAAGGATCCAGGTAATGAGATGCGTTGCTCACTATGCGGCTCTCTTGTGTCACCTGCGGTAATAACCCAGTTCCCAGCTGATCCCGGTCCAATTTCACTCTCGGTCTCACTTTCGAATCTCACTGATTCGTCCCTCAATTACCCCTAAGTCACGATTGTGATCAGGCATCGTCTTCATTAAGGAACGGAGTATCGGGTTCATCAGGAGCCCTAGCATGCCTTGGTGTAGGAAATGTATCGAAAGCATCCTTAGTGAAATAGAGTTGATCGCTTCAAATTTAAAACCTTACTTTTAAATTCGAAGGAACGAAACGTAATGCTAAATATTGTGATATCAACCCAACTCTCGTTAATATTTGGGTTATGATTTTTTTTGAGTAATAGTTGAGGAAAGGGAGCGGTGAACATTGAATTAAAACCTAATTTAGATATAATCCGATCAATTAATTATACTATTAACAGTCGTGAATCGAATCTGTGGTATCTAAAAATCTTCTTGGGACACAGCCTCTGTAATAACTTTTAAAATAGAGGGAAACTAGCCAGTTGAGCATATCAGTCTAATCACTTTCTTACTCAACCAATAGATCGGAAACAATATTATCTCTACTATGCTTTGAACCAAGTACCTTTTATGGGTTGTAGAGCCAAGAATTTAATTATTTATTTCCTGATCCTTTTAGGGCTTCCAATAATAGCTTAGTTCAGATTATATAATATTATCGGTGTATTGCAACTTATGTCCGGAATTGGAAAGCCGCGGCACTGTACTGAGAGGACTGGCGGAGACGGATCGAAGAGGCCAAGGCTCATTGATGGGCTGTAGGGCCACGAAAGAAGAAGAAGAATCATTGAAAGTTGGAAAAAAATAGATTTACGAAATAATTTATAAGGTTTCAAATTAGTTTTCGTATGCTGGAACGTCGCTGTAGGAAGGGTTGAGAAATATTACCTCCTCCGATAACATTAAAACCAAAAGTGTTGGGAAATTCCAGATTTGGTAAGATACTTCGAACTCCGAAAATATTGTTAAAACATATTATTTAATTTATTGATTTAAATGCAAAATAATAAAATAATTTATAAAAATTTACAACCAATCCCTTAAAAGTTAAAAGTTGGGATTTTATATATACAATAGAAAAAGTACCTAATCGGTTGGTTATGTTGCAAGGCGCAAAACACCCAGGTTATCTACACCCAATTCATGTAACAACACTGCTACTGTTGTCCGTAAATATGATAGAAATGGGATCTATTTTACAATATATTATGTGGTCATTACATTTGGTTTATTAGAACTACGGTAGGACGGGAAATGATTTTGTAACTGTGACTTAATAATAACGATCTATTTAATTTAAATTATTACTATAAAAAAATACGTCTGATTTATTTATTAAGTGGAGTTAAACTAAGTATGAATTCTCAGTATAGCGCCGGATAACGTCTTCCTTACTTAGCGCATTCCACTTTTACAAGTAATACAAATTGTTATTACAAGATTAAGTTTGTTTACGAAGATGGCTTCGAGACCATCTACTATAGAACTTTATTGGGGTAACTGTCGATCGGTAGTTACTCCACATGTGTTTTTCATGTCATAATGTACATATCAGCAGATTTACTAGTTATAATCATATTATAGTTGTAAATATCAATAAATTAAATTAAAAAAAAAAGTTTGCAGGATTCCTCTCCAACATTTCTTCCAATTTATTGTGGATTATTTTTTTTGGAATTGAGACTATATAAGTAGTTTACTATCACGACTATAGTGGGAGTGGTTCTTTTACTACTTTATTGGCAAATGAATTCCCATTAAACCCAAATCTAGAGGTACCCATATCCGTTTTTTTTTCATCATTCTTGAACTTTTTCCATATTCCAGATTGGCTGGATTCCTGGATTAGTGGAATACATGTTTTCTAATGATCTGGAAGTACTCAGTGAGTCTGGGGCAATTACCACATTCTTGACAGTGTAGTGGAATATTGTAGTGCCATCGCTATGCTGAATGTATAAATACTACGATGTAGTTTGTACTCGTGTTTGGAATTTTGGGGAAGGAAATACATTTTTATTATTGCTATTAACTATGATTTTACAATTCGTTATATTCAAACCTTGCTCTTTCATATAAAAAAATGAAAAAAATGTAATAAAGAAAAAAATCCAATTAAATTCTTGGAGTTATTTACACACACACATACTCTCTCCATTCCATTTCCATGATAAAATATGATGCTTTTTTAATGATATGATAAATAAAATAATTAATTATTATTAAATTAATATATTACTTTCAAATACCTCTATTGAAAAATTAGTTTTTGTTACTTATGACATAGTCCTTCTGAAGGAGTTATATACACAAAATTATTCAATGCGAAAATCATTTTGATCAATGAAAACTTTTTAAATTCCAAAAGCTCCGTCGTAAGCCAGCGATTTCCTGCCCCCCTTTATCTTTTAATAACACCCCGGTACTTATGACTACACCTTGACAAACGCTGAACTTGGAGTCCTCATACTAGACTGAAACCACAAGAAACAGCTCGCCGTTTCAGGCTACTTCAACATTTACTAGGTAAACGCTCTAAGCTCCCAATTAATTACAAGAGACTCATATACATGACAATCATTAGACCCATCTGGACTTACGGAATAGAGCTTTGGGGCTCCACTAAGCCATCGAATTACTCTCCTATTCAATCCTTACAATCCAAAATCCTTCGGAAAATCCTCAATTCTCCTTACTTTGTTACGAACAAAGTAATCCATAATGACCTTAACGTCCCGTTTATTGGTGATTTGGCCCGAATCCGATATCAATCTTTTCATGACAAACTTCATTTCCACTCAAATCCACTTGTTTCAAACCTCGCAACCTCTTCAATTCCTGATAATCCTCCGAGGCGTCTGAAAAGAAGATGGCCTCGTGACCTTCTAAGCTGAACTTTTTATTTGAGTACTACCACTGGGTAGTTTCTCTACTTGTCTTTTCATGCCAATGTATCCACTCATTATATTTACTTGATGTATTTTGTATACAGTTGTAAATTTCAATAAATATATTTAAAAATAAAATTCCAAAAACTTCGTAGGAAAAGTATCGTTGATAAGTTTTAATTTATATGTAATTTTTTATTATTAATAAAATTAACAGTTATAGAAGGATTTCTAAAAGATATTTTACTTACTAACTCGATCTGATAATGCGGCAGACGCAACCCATAATTGATATGTTATTAAACTATCATTAGATGTTATCTATTTAATATGGATGGTACTCTTGCTTAATAAGTGAGCCAGTGAACTTTCGAATTCTTCAGCATGTTTAAACACTGTTCTTAATTTATTTTATTTTTTCTTATCATATTTTCCTTTCAATACGAATGTGTTCTAAATAAAATATTTTAATCTGGATATTTAATTACGAAAGCCACGATTTATGTTTTAATATAGATTTAAAAACATGGAAATTTAATCCATTCAGTATAAATTATATACAAGAATAATAAAATCATAATATCACTATTATCGCAGTAATCGACTTGATACATTTATTGAAAATGGTTTATAATATAATTTGTTTTATTTAAAAAAAAAATTTCATTATGCTATCTAAACAAATTCACTATATTTCCACTTAATAAATATCTCGAAATATGTTTGGTACAAATCCCTAAGAATATTATCTATTCCGTTGTCCAAGAGAATGGAATATCTAGTTGTTCTTGCATTGCAAAAATACGAAGGAACCCTACCGTTATTATTATCTTCTTAGTTATTAGTGTTTGAAATAATAAATACTCCACACTTTTTAAAGTAATTAATAAAAAACAAGTGATAATACACACTTGTTTTTTTATTAAACTTTTCGATTACGGACTTTTTATATTTCAAACACGTCAATGCTCTTATGGCTATTCTATAACGCTTTGTGTTTTGTTAGTTTGATTTAAAGCTGAAGCAAGGTATTTCGTTATTCGAAGGACAATTTGGAAACTCGGGTTACCCACCAACGAAGCCATCGGGAAAATTCATGAGGTTTTTTGTGAAGAAATTTCTGTGTAACCGCTCACCTCGATTTTTTTTATCATCCAACTATTTTTTGTCAATAGTTTACAAACAACATTTATGCTACACTATATAATTTAGTGTGGTTAAATTTCTAAATTTTACGGATGTTATGTATTGAAGGATCAGTGAATAATATTGGATGGCCATTTGCTTTAATAATTTTTACTTTGTTACTACGTAAACTTATGTACTGTTGAAAGATCTTTTAATCGTGTGAAATTAGAATGTGAGGTTTTTAACGGACCAATCGAAAGGTTGTATTGACTACATCAAATGTATATATTACAATCTAATAGCGATTATAAAATAAATGGGGGGGGGGGATGTATATGATTATGATAAAAAATTGGTGTAGATGGGCACTTATTGTCTCCTATTATTTTTTTGTTTGATTAAGGAAACTATTTTAAATCCATTATAGGGATGGAGTTATACACCATAGAAGAAGTAAAGATCATAGAAGATAGAATCCATAAGAAAAAGTTAAGAAGAACATAAGAAGAACAGGCTTTGTTTACAGATATGCTATTACCAACTCAGTAAATTTATGTCATGTTAGTTGTCGGAAATCCTTCTTTGTACAGTAGGTTTATTGTAAGAAAATACTAATACCAGTTTTATTTTTAATTAATTACTTGTAGTAACGACAAGAATGTTACTAATACTTTTTTATTTTATATTATTAAACGGCTTAAGGCCATGTGGCTACAAACTGTAACCTTTTTTAAAATTATTATCGTGGGATATATTTTTCAGATCTTTCATTTCCATTTATACTGTATTTTGCTTAGGTAGTATTAGCCTTGAGTGGTCCAGATAGCTTGCGTGTATAACTCCAGAACGTGTTCAGAATAATATAGTATTTTTTGCAAGAGAGAACGGAGAGACATTAAATTCACCATGACATTATAGAGTCAGATAATTAAAAAAAAACTGTTTATAAAATACAAATTTACTCATCAAATATCTTAATTATAAATGATAATGAATATCATCCATAATCATAACAAATTAAATAGAAGGATCGTGGAACAATTTTAAATAAGCGAACATTTGTTTTCCTTGTAAAAAGCAAGGGACAATAGGACTTTGTCTCGTTTAACAGAGACTATTATGATTTTAGTTATTGTATTACGTGATACACGATACCGCTTTTTTATATCTTTATTTATTTGTTTTTGGGATATCCTACAAAAGTAATTTTTTATGTATATCATTAAAAATTACTTTTTTATGTTGTCATCAGCATTTTTTTAAGAATTCGTTGGGTAGCACTGATCCTTTTTGATAGAAACTTCAATTATATCGACTACAGTTTTTTTGAAAAACGTTTAAACTCAAAAGTTTAAATTATTGTGTGCCTTGAGCATCAACTCTACATATTTTATAGGTACAAATATATAAAAAATTAATTAAATTTTATTTTAGGAATTAAAATTAAATGAGATATAAAATATTGTTGACAAATCTCAAAATGTTGGAAGTAAAACAAATATATTATGTTATGTTTTTGCACTTGGCTATAAGCTACTTGATTTGTACCTTTTATGTGCCCAAGTTTATGCTTAAGTGAGTAAATTAATGATGAGGGTATAATATTCAGTATTAAAATAATATAATTCATTATTTCTTCCTCGAGTTTTGTCTTTTATTTTCTGCACTATGATTATAAGTATTTTTATTATTGATCTCTCTATACTCTGTTTCGCCCTTCAGTTTCCTCTCTTTGGCATTCTCTCTGTAAAATAAAATAAAATAAAATTTGCGTAGTACAGAAGCGATTTCTCTTTTAAGCTTATCTCGGATCCGACACCCTATGGCCATATTGTATAGGCACTATCCAGTAAAAGCCTTTTTGTCGGCGGCTAATAGCAACTCTCCCAACAGTAGCGGAATCCCAAGCTATTTGGCAATAGTCCTTCGTAGTAGTGGAGGAGTTTGAGGCTTTCTCTCTCTAAGTATAATCTCTGTTATATTATTTCCATCTAGTCTTTCGTAATTGTTAATTTAAACAGTACGTTAACTATTTAAAAACAAATTAATAAAACTCAAACGTTTCAGATCTAATTAATTTTTTCTTTACTGTAATAACCCTAAACTTACAATATAGTAAAATGTTGGTAACATTTGATATGCAAGATCATTAATTATTGAAAAATATTAAAAAAAAAAATAATATTCATAACACAAATTTTTCTTAAAAAGAAAAAAACTAAAACATTTAATCCATATAAACTTGAGGATATTGAAATAAAGTTTACCAATGTCCTGAAATAATTTTAATTATTTAATTGACCTTATCCTATAATTTTAAAATTAAATGAAAAAATGTAATGTAAGATATATGTTTTATATATTTATATTAAATAGTAATGGAAATTAGGTATGAAATAAAATAATAGTTATAACGGTTTGATATAATAAATTAATAGGCTGTTAAATTTAAAAATAAGTGATGCTGTCATGTATAAAAAAATAATAAATGATAAATAATTTGTTTTAAGATTAAAATGAAGTGCTATTTCCGGTGCTAAATTTGAGCATTTCTGCATTATAATTTACTAATCATTTTTAAGAAAATGAAATCTTCTGGTGATTATGTAGTGAGTACAATATAGGCATTGTATGTAGGCGCACTGATTCAAAATATATGAATTTAATAAAAATTAAAAAAAAAAAAAATTAATACAATTGTACTAGTTTCAACTTCTTCACTAAGGATATTTTCTTTCAAAGGTGCAAACTGGATATTTTCGGTGTAACAATGCTTCCTTTACTGATGACTTCAGACTAAAAAACCATTGCAATACAAAAATTAGGATAAAATTCTCTCCCGCGTAATTGTATTCTGGAATCCATCTCTTACTTTACTGAGATACACCATTCCATATATATATATGAAATTATAATTTAATATATGGTAAGTGTCCTTAGATTGTTACATATCTCCTGAACGACTGAAATATATGATTTATCTTATACACCAGAGGAAAATAATAAATGCGCTCAAGACTACAGCTTGGACTGTGTGAGGACTTGATGACAAGATGTACCGGACTTAGAGGAATAGAATATCAGGAGAAAGTTGTTGACTGGGCAGATGACTGATCGTACCCGACTCTCTGTCGGCCAATTGAGCTACCCTTCGTGTATTATTAATAATATTGAAGCTTGTCAGCGCTCATCTCGTTAGGAGTCTTCATCAGCAGTGAAAGTTATACGAAAATATGTCGAATCTATTAATCTTTAGGTGAATATATAACTTGGAAAACTCCACACGAGGAGAGTAAAGTCAACTAATTTTACAAATCAGTTTTAGTCAAGTATTCGCTATTCAACTTGATTAGCACATGACAAAACTAGAAATGATAAATGAATCGCCAAATGTAGAAAACCAACTTATCCACATTTCTAAATTTTACAAGAGAGACAAAACAAGAAAGGGACTTTGTCCTGGATTAGTTTCCTATCTGGAGTAAGCAAAATATTGAAGGCGTTTTCAAGACTCTGGTTTCTTGCAAACAAGTGTACTTTATGTAGTCATGATGTCTTTAAGTTTAAGGTAAACGTTTAAAAATCAAAAATCTCATAAATTGGATTTGTTGCCTTTTTCCAGTTAGCGTTTCAAATGTTTTCTAAGGAGTAGTAAAGGTGAAGAGGAGTCGTCCAGAGTAAAAAACCCTAGACTCAAATTAGCCTATGGCCGTTAATTTATTTATTCTGATATATCAGATAGACATACGGCTTTTGTATTTTGTATATTCATTATTAGGTTGGAGGAGTGGGATAGTTAAGAGCATGTTGGGTTAATGATCTCTAGTTCCCGTGTTGGAGATAAACTATTTAATCTGCTGATAGCTGTGAATCGAATTCGTGAGATCTGGAATCCAGAGTTTTTATGAAGTGTGTATCCTTAACTGTTGCAATATCAGTCAGTCAGCCAAATGCCCATATTTATGTTTGAACCAGTACAAGCCCTACCATCTAGTAGACCCCCCTGCCATTCATGGGCTGAAGTGGTGAATTTTTTAATGTACTGGCGAAAACCATATCACCTACTCATATCACTGTTGGTCAACTAACTGTACTTCTCTACTACTTATTGAATCGTATGAGCTGTTTTTAACATGAAATATCATACTAACTACACAAGCTATTTAAAAATTAATATTATTATTTTTAAGATAGTGGAAAAATTCCAACAAAAAGCCCTTAAGTCTCCAAACTAAAACAGAAATTGAAAATATCTGTCCAATATTTCCCCCATTCAGGCATCCTCAGGGTAGAAAGAGAATAACAGCAAAGAAAAACATGAATAATGCATCGAAGAAACATCCCACCACCTCCAAGGCTCGAATCCAACTACTCAATCATAAGGAAGGTTACAAGACCCCAGCTGGATATGGTTAGATAAAAACAGCTGATAAATACTCTAGAAATTTGAAACTTCAATATATCCTCACCAAACTTCAAAAAGCACACCAGGAAAATAAAATAAATAATAGTAATAAACAACACAAAAACATAAGACAAAAGACCATATGAAAAAATGAAAGTAAAAGTGCAAGAAAAAAAAGGACATTATCCAAGAACTAGTGGACTTATGGCTATTCCACAAAATATATTAATATTGAAAAGGGAAAAGATACCTTAAATAAATATTAAGATAGTGGAAAAATTCCAATAAAAAGCCCTTATATCTCTAAACTAAAACAGAAATTGAAAATATCTGTTCAATATTTCGCCCACTCAGGCATCCTCATGGTAGAAAGAGAATAATAATAATAATAAAAATTATTATTTTTATTATAGTGATTCTACGGTTACACAAGAACCCAGCCCTCCTCCCCCACAGCCAACCGATCTCTCCGATCTTTAGCTATTCTCCTCTATTCTTCTATACCCAGCAGCTTAAGTCCTCCACATTGGCCCATTTACTGATACGAGAAAGTCCTTTAATTCCTTTGCCGTCCTGAATCCATAGAGCATTCTCGTCGGTACCCTGTGATCCGGCATTCCTTCAACATGTCCCATCCATCTAATTCGTGCTCTTTATCAATACTACCACGTCAGGCCCTCATAACACCTCCTTCAGCTTTTCATTACATCTTTTTTCCTATGCTGCATTGTCGGCTACTCTGTTCCATATTCTTTATTATATCGTTCTTTCCCAGTAATTGAAACGTATTTCCCGCTATTATCCTGGTTTGTATTTCACTCTCTACTTTGTTGCCGACTGTAACCATACCTCCCAGATACTTGTACTGGGTTACAGCTCCAAAACTGTGCTCACGGAGTAAAAATTAACAAATAAACAAAAAATATATCTGTGAAATCATTTAATAATAGTTAAAAAAAGATATACCGAAGAAAGGAACATAATTTCTCCACATGTTCTTCAATAGATTCAGGAAATTCCGTTATTAGCATATTTAAATGCTGGAGCAAATAACTGTATGATTGGCCAGTTATTGAAAAGGAAAAATTGAATACAGTTATTAATTAATTGAATTCCTGCTTTGCCATAACCTGTTGCCCACGTCAAGTTCTGATGGTCATTTTCCATGACATTAAAATTGTTTCCAATCCAAGGTTAATTCCTTTATGCAACTTCATACATAAAAAGTAAATAATATGCAGAAAACACGATTGATTTGTAAGGAATAAAAAAAAAAAATAACACCAAGATTATTTCTAAAGGTTTGTAAGGATTGGATACGAGAGGATCGAATTCCTCGTTTAGTGGAGCCAGTAAGTCCAGATGGGTCTGATGATTGTCATGTATATGAGTCTTTTGTAATTAATTGGGAGCTTAGAGCATTTGTCTAGTAAGTGTTGAAGTAGCCTGAAACGGCGAGGAGTTTCTTGTCTTTTCAGTCTATTATGAGGATTCTAAGTTAAACGTTTGTCGAGATGTAATCCTAAGTATCGGATCTGTTCTACAGAAGTCAGTGGGATATTATTAAAAGATAATGGAGGACAGGAAGTCATTGGTTTCTTACGAAGGATTAAGGTAATTGTCTGGATTTGTGGGAATTTATTTTTATCTTCTAGTTTTGACACCATTCTTCTATGCTAATAAAACCTCGATAGACCTTACACAAGAATAGATAAATTGTTTGAATTTTTATAAGAATTGGTGAATGTCAAATTTCAATAAATATCACATAACCAACTTTTCGTGAAAAAAAACTACTAGATTAGAAATAATTCTCTTTTTTCAAAATCGTCGTTTAAGAATGATTTTGAAAATCATGTAAAGACTGAAAATCCACTAATCATGTGTTTGATCTGTTAGTCTCATTTTACGCTATCTTTTTTTTTTGTCCATTTATTTATTTATTGAAATTTATAACTATATTATAATAATAGGTCAAGGGAATAGAATAAAATATGTGAATAGAATGGCATGATATAAAGCAAGTAGTGAAAATTCCCCCCCGGTAGTACTCGAAAAACAAATTTACCTTAGAAGGTCACGATGCTATATTCTGTTCAGACACCTAGGAGGTTATCAGGAATTGAAGAGGTTACCAGGTTTGAAAGTAGTGGGTTAGATTGGGAATAAAGGGACGCTAAATTTAATTTTCTGTAATGTAAATTTAGATTTTTTTATTTGATGTCATGAGTTGTTTCTTCACAAATGAAAAATTGTGAGCCTGAAATAAGGCTTGGACTTCATTTTTGGACCCATTTTTAGAGGAATGTTTTTGCGTTAAAATTTGAATAAAACTCCTGGAGAGTGTTTCTGTTTTGTAATGGTAGTTATTGTTCCTGATAAATAGTATCATAGGATAATGGGGCGTCTTTGCCTGAATCTTAGATTACAATCCAACCTTTCTTTAAACAAAAAAAAAATTGTTCTTATAATAATTATGTTTTTATTAAAATATTGAAAGTTTGCGAGAAGTTTGATAATGTTTCCGAGAAGCATCGGTTTTTCATCGTAATCTTGAATAATTACACAATATTAAGAAAATCGTAAACAAGCAATCTTTGGAACCTTGGATGTCGATTTAGGTTAATAATAGAGCTTTATATGCTATAATATAGTTATAATATGTGTAAAATATCGGTGGGTACATAGTGCCCTGGGATATAATAGGCGGACAATAGAGTCTCTAATCTATCGACTAATTAGATCTTGGAGTGTGTTCGGGGTATCTGACCTGCTACCGGCTTCTTCAGGGCTTTACAGCAAGCCAAGGTTCAATAATTATCTATTTTTTAAATTTATAAGAATTTTGAAGAAAATCTGCTTTGATGATTGTTGAGAAGCGAGGGATGGTTGACTGGATGATCGATGTAAGGAAGAAAATAGTTGGGGGTGCAGTCAAATAAGACACTCAATAAGTGGTTACTTATTTTAATTGATGATTGTTGATTAGGATTATATGAACATTCGGATGCGAAAAAAACAAAAGATCTTTCGGGTTTGTAGTAGCGATAAATAGCATTAAGCATTGGGATAACACTGCTATTATAGCATTCATATATTTTGTGAAATACCGATCCTAAAATTTTCTATGAATTTGTACATTTAAATTCAGTGCATTTTTGAAAGCAATAAAATTTAAATAATTTTGTAAATGAGTAATTAAAAGGCAGATATTTTACAGTAGTTTGAAATGTGCCAATAAAAAAACGGTCTTTTCAAAGGGTTACATTAAAGGAAAAAAGAAAAAGCGCAAAGATTATAAAATATGTTCATCTTTAGCGCTAGATGGGGACTCAGTGGTAAAGCACTATGCTGAACATCTCTGGTTTAAGTCCGGCGGAGATAATTATTTTATGTGCTAAGCGGAATATAAGGACCTTGTGAAACCTACAGACCCTCAAGTGGCTCCCTCAGGCCCTATAATATGGATACCCTTAATTGAGAGAAGAACGTTTTTAATTGGCGGTTGAGCGTGATTTTGGGCAAGTCTTTTCGTTATTGTTTTTTAAGAAACAGTACAATTTGTACTATATACTGAACTCAACACTACAGATGCTTATAAAAAAAGAAGAACCGTTTGCCATAATAATATAATCAGGTGAATCTATACTAGTTAGTATACAATACTGGTTTGTAAATTAGACATGATCTGACTGGAGTCCTTTTTCCTTGATTGATGAATTAAGTTTTTATAGTCCACGAGTATACGAAATATCCAATATACCTATCTCATGACTAAGGGAAAACTCAAGAAATTATTTTGAAAATCGGGAAGTAATAACGGAAATTTCGATGGATAACTAGACGTCGAGGGAAAGCAAGCGGACAAAAAGATAAGTTGAAACGACCGGAAGATACGACGCTTGTGCCCATTGAAGCGAACTATTATTACGGACACCAGAAGTACTCAATGTGGACGGATTGTCCACAGCGTCGTCTAGCCTTCTTTGTCTAGGACTTTTTGTAATCGTAGACTTTCCTGAGGAAGTACGCTCACTATTGTTCGTATTCGGTAAGACAAGCAATGAGCTAAAAAGTGAGTATTTTAATTTTATATTTTTCCTAACGAATACAAACTATGTATGTTGCTAAGCATTAATCTACAAAAATGTCGATACCTTTAAGATAGTTGATGGTAATATTTGGGTAGTAACATTTTTGTAAATACCTTATCTTCCTGTACTTTTTGAAAAGAATTGCTTCCCTAATAGGAGCCAATTTATATATTACCATAATTACGTAAGAAACATTTATAGTAGGAGATTACCGATATAATTTGTTAAAAAGTATAAATTAAAAATAGTTAAAAAATTAATTACCTATAATATTAAGAGAATGGTGTTTATGCTAACTTATTAGCAATCAACTGGAAAACAATAACTTCAATAAATTGATTTTTTTTATGTTGACAATAATGAAGTATTTATGTATTTTTTTAAAACTATTTAAATCATTCATAATTGACTTATTAGAAATATTTATTAAGAATGTAGATTTGATTGTTATCTTATTAACTACTTGGAACATTGAAAGTACTGGTAGCTGTTTGTTTGCATTGAAATGAATTAATTAATACCAGGAATACGATATTGCAAAAACATGTTTTTAAGTTGCAATTTTATCAAGGATCTACGACTGGATCTAACTGGTATCAAAACATGGGTCGTTAAGATAAAAACTATATTCATATTGAATTAATTAATTAAAGTTATACCAAGTTGATTTGATTCTCATCTCTCTCTCTCTCTCTCATTGTGCTTAGTTCTCCCTCTAACACATGCATATATATAGTCGATACAAATGCAAAGTTACGCATGTGAAAAAAACACATTTTTTGTTTTTGATCTACAGCATTTGCTATTTGATTTAGAATTGATAATTGATATAAAATTTACATAGCCATCTATAAGGCCCCAAAAAAATTTATAATCTTATAGATATAATACGTTTGAAGGTACCCACTGATTTTAATTGAACCATGAAACAGATATTTCGCTCTCCTGTAAAGTGATGTTTTTCACATTCGATACTTTGCACTTGTCGACGTTACATATATATACAGAATAACGCTGTAGATACAAACAATAATAAGTACGGTTACTTAAGAAAGATATTAATAAATAATACTAATTATGATTCTTACCCTTACCAGATAGCGTCTTCGAAAATCAAGGATTTAGAATTTAAAGTAAAGTATAACTTCTGGATTATCAACTGAGTCTAAAATTAAATGTGTTATCCCTATTGATATCAAATAATTTACCAATTGAAAAAAAAGTCAAAGTACCTCACATTTTTCAACTTTAAGTTTAAAATTGTTTCTTGTTTTCATACCTTCATTAGTGTTTTTGTCAAATTCCAAGTCTTTCTTAATAATTTGGATCCATTCCCCGCCATTAACAAGCGATGCTACGTATTTTAATATTGTTTTTGTAAATCTGTGATGTGGCCAATGAATTTAAGACGCCTTTTCCTCATTCCTGTCTCTATGTTTGAATGTTCTTCAATTTTAGATGTTTTCTGTAACTATACCCTTCTTCGGTCCATCTAGTTCCCAGAATTTTCCTAATTATTTTCTTTCCCTCTTTCTTTAGATTTTCCTTATCAATTTTTGTATTAAGTGTCAAGGTTTCGCTATACTTCTTTTAGTTTACACAAGGGAAAATAAAAGCTATTAATGTAATTATCGATAGAAATTATACCTATTTTTAAATGTATCTAGTACATATGTATTAATGAGACATGTTGTAATGTATTTGATGCTTTCTCCATGATTTCGGAGAAGTAGAGCTGTTCTAGCGGGAAGACGGTTGAGATGTTCCCAGGGAGACCTAGCACTTGATGGAAGGGGTCGCTAACCCAACTCAGTTTCAAGGCTAGAAGTAGTAGCTAGTAGGACCAGCGCTTTCGTCCTCGCAGCTTTAGCGGCATTTATCTATTTAATTTTTGTAGGATTTATTTTACTATTAGTAACAAATATTAAAAATAATATGGTATCATTTCCGCAGGTTCTCACTTCAAATCACAAACATTTTTAACTAATACTGTATTTTATCAATAAAGTTAATGGACAGAAATTAAATTCTAAATAACATAGACTTATAACTCACGGTTCTCTAAACTGGTAACTAAAATCAAAATAACCATAGCATTATTGGTATCAGTACCAAATGTTGTCGGTTCAAATTAAGTCACAAGTTTTAACTTTTCATTCGTTTCTTTTTAAGATTCTCGAAAATAAAAGTAATTTTATTACTGACTATATATAGTAACTATTACCGAGTGTCTGCAGATCAAAGAACCGACATACACATACTGTTTAGGTTATATCACCATCTATACTTCGAAATCTTTGTTGAAACGTTCATTTCTTGATGAAAGCACTACCGAAATGTACAAATTTCCCATGATTTCACTCTGTTTTTTATACTAAAATTCGCTATTTTTTATTTTATTTTTGAGAATATTAAAAAGGAAATAAAAAACTTAAAAATTGTGACTACTCGAAGCGACGAACTGTAGGACTGATACCAACAATGCTATCGTTAGGGCCCAAATAATTTATTCATGATTTTATTCTGTTAGGAAAGCCCGTATTTTTTTAAGCCAAGTATTTTTAAAATTCTTGAGACGTAAGAAAGAATTTTAGTGTTGGTTTATGCAAAAAATAAATGTGGAAATATAGTATTTTCTAAATTGGGTTTTGGTTTTCGTTCATCGTGTTATCTTATTTTTTATTTTATTTTTTTGATAGTCCTTCTTATTTTTTGAATTTCATTCTTTCGCCATCTGAAAATTTTATATTATTGTGGAAAAGACATAAGTACATAAAAAAAAAAAGTTTGTTTGAATAAAGTTTAAAGAATGGTATGCTAAACACTATAGTAAAAATATTATAGAAGACTGAATTTAATGCTGAAATGAAATTTACTAAGAAAACTACAAGAAAGTTACTTTGTAACTTGAAACGAAAAGGTCACGAGGTGTTTGGTTTTCCTTTTTTTTCCTGAATGGCGCGTCCTCTTTTAGCCAAGACCCGACTGACAACCATCGAACAAGCCCTGGGCATTCGATGCTCATTACTCCTCGTGTGTCTTGTCTTCATGTCCTTCTCTCTTAATCCTGATGAACACATGCAGCTAGCACCCTCCAGCTAGGAGGAGGGATTCGAAGAACGTGGTCTCATAAAGTATGTGATCCTTTCCTCGAAAGCCTGTTGGGCAATAGCAGTTTCTTTATTAAATGGGATCATGAACAGAATGAGAGAGAGAGATTTCGCACTTAATTTGTCATGTAACTTGTAGTTACATTAACAGTTAAATACCCAGGGGTTTTTTATGATTCTAATTAAACTTCTTCATTCTTAATATTTCTTAACCTGCTATGAGGGCCAAAAGGTTATCGAATCCAGTTATGGATGCTTTTAATAAGAAACTCGGCTTCTACCTAAAGCAATATAAATATGAGTAGATATCTAATAGAACTAAAAACATGCTCTTAGCCGAAGAAAAGTTTCAGCTTTATGACGGTTTCTGGCGATTCAAATCCTAGATGTGTAGACGTAGGTGCAAAGTTTTGAATTATTTAATCACATGGAAGAATATAACTGAAGAATAATTCAGGATTCGTCACCAAGTTATGAAAAAAAAAGTTCACATGGGAGGACGGGTGAGTTGATTTTACTAGTATTTATGAAAACTGTGGTAGATAAATTATTGAATCTGTTAACGGCTGTAGATAAACCCTAAGGAGTCTGCAGACCCTACCAGGGCTCATCCGACCTCTACAAAGCGATCATCCTTAATTGGGGGAATCCTGGAATCTAAGAGTAACGGTTTCGATAGTCTCAATATTTGCATCTCCAGGATCTAATCATTGACACTTTTTTCTATATCTCCTTAGCAAGGGATATTTTTTTTACGAAACCCTTCTTCTTTCTCATTTTCGCCCTTTTTTTCTCCCAGTATTCCTGCGTGCCTTTCGTTCGACCAGGCAGAATCCGTTTTTCTTTATTTTACGCAAGAACCTGGATTTATTTTATTTTTTCCACCTTGTTCTCTATTTAGGGTATCTTTCTCAATTATTTTTATTTTTTCTGTTTCCTCTTCCATTTGTTTTATATAACCTTCTATGCTCTTGTATTCACGAATTTAGTCAAAGAGTTTTTTGTTTAGTTTACAAGGGGTATTTTTTATCTTTATTCTATTATAAAAGTGTAACTGTGTTGCGTTGATTCGCTTAGTCTGTATATCGACGCCTTAGTTCACATAGGTGTTTAGTGCCAAAAACAAGATTTTCCATGAGTCAACTTTGATAATAATTTCACACAAGAAATACAGTTCAAGTTTAAGCACACAATATATTTTTGTAACTTTTACAGCTTTTCTATTTATGTTATATCAACATATAATATAATATATAGATAATCTTATAGATAATATAATATAATATATGATCTATGACTTCCTGATCGCAACTTCACAATATTATTTATATAACAAAACCCATTTTTGAAAACTTTGCTTTTAACACATTTGTGAGCTAAGGGATCGATATATTTAATAGACATAGATGGTTAATTATAGTATTAGTAACCCCGATCATTTCCTGGGAAGATGTAATCGTCGGAGCGGCGAGCCTGTAGAGGCAACGACAGGTGGTTGCACTCATAAACTATGCCGCTAGATTAAATAAATTGCTATGGATATTTGCATAGGAAGCAGAGATAGCTATAGATATGGTCTTCATTATGCAGCCTACAATTCTCCTCCAGCCCATTCATATCCTTCCAACGGATCCTAATTCATCATGCGAATCCATTATGGGCTATTGCAGAGGGCTTAGATCAGCATAATAAAAAGTATCTAATAAAAAAAAATGCTCAAATCCTTAATTCAATCCTGGTATATTTATTGAGAAGGTTTTCTAGAACAATGATGTTTTAGGAGTATAATAAGCCCATGTGAATATTATATCCTCTATGGTTCCAAATAATTTGATTTGGATATAAATTATTCTATAATTACGTAAGCATATTTTAAATATTTAAAAATTTCGAATTTTATTCAAGAGTGGACAGGTTATCCGGTGCTATGAAATTTAAAAAAAAAAATTAAAAATATTTATCCTCATTTTCTATACTCCCCCCCCCCCCCACGTTATGTCAAATTTTCAATCCCAGAACTGAAAAATTAAGAATTTCGTGATGAGATAAAGTCTTAAAATGCTTTTTAGACTTGAGAATCATTTAAATTTACCCAAGGATTAGCTCAAATTTCTGAACAGATCGAAATCTGTTGAAGATATGTCTGGCGAATTAAGTGAGTTTGGGGGACTTCATGTCCAAGCTCGTTTAATTTCTTCACAGTATGTCGAGAAACACCGCATGTAACTATACTCTTACCGTGCCGTATAAGAGTATAGTTCTCTTCTGTTTAACAAATGCAGATTGTTTTTGATACGTTTTTGTAAATATCCCTGCAGTATCATATGGATGTGATGGTTTCACCTATGGGTAGAAATGAATTACTTAAGAATTAGCTTTTTATGTATGAACTAGAACAATATTATCCCTAGGTTATAATTCAGTGACTTTATAATAAAAGGTTCAGCGAATAATTTTCAAAATTACTCAATTATCTTATTAATAAGTAAGGAATAATTAAGAAAATTGACATAAAACTGGCCAAATTCACATTAATGTTCTAGTTTTTTCTATTATTTGCATTATAGTAGATATTAAATACTTTAATTTAAATATAACTGCATCTGTTAACAAAGCTAATTAGAGAATTATTTTCAATAAATATTTAAATTCATACTTTTCTCTATAACTGCATATGTTCACAAAACTAATTCGGAAATTTGTTTAATTATAATTGTATGAAAACCCAATCACAACCACAAAAAGCTCATTGCTTTTAATATAAATATCTATTTTATATTTTGAGATAAAACTCAATCACAAAATATTTAAACAATTCTAACAGTTGCTAGGAAATCTTAGGAAAAATTGCGTTACTTCAGTAAATGTCCGAACCTCTATATAAGAAGCAAAATTTTGAGATATGGCGAAACTACCATATGTTCAGGTAATTCTTTTAATTTAATTAATTTTAAGGTGATTTGTTTATTTTATGAATAATGATTTCTATCAATAGAATTTCAACGCATAAAAAGATCAATGAGTCTAATGTAATCTTTTTATGTTAACTTATATACATAAACTTTAGGAATTTGATGAGGAAATGGTTGTACTATTGAAGGAAATGGTATAACTTTATTACTCGATTGATGAGGACATGATTGAGCAATGTTGAAAATTGTCAGGGGTGCAGTAAATAATATTTACACCAATATTAATTAATTTGTTATTTGTTATTAGACGTATTTTCTCTCCATAAAAACCTTCTTTGGGCCTGGGCAAGAAAAAGGAAACAAAAAATTAGCCGAATTGATCGAGTCGTTCTTTAGTTTTGCGCTTAGCAACACATTTGGCGATTCATTTTTTTTGTATAGATTAATCTGTTTTACAAACCAAAAATGTCTCAATCCAACGGCGAATGATCCATTTGTTACAAAACCCATCCCAGTTAACGAGTTTGAGGGTTGGGCTGCCGACTGTCCAAGTTTAAAATTATAAAAAACAAAGTTAAACCAAAATTTTTTAAAAGTTATATTTGATGCCCTCAAAGAATAATCCTCGTTCGATATTCTTAATAGTAAATATTATCAAAAAAAAGATGAGTAATAACAACTCATTACAATCCTTCAACATAAACGTAGTAAACAACAGTACCATTTTAAATTTTAGAAATGATAAAAAAGAACAACCTTATAAAATAAGGTTTAAGAAAAACTTATTCGTATACTTGTCGCCGCATATATGTAAATTTTAGTAAATAAATGATTCCTTTGAGGGAGTATTATTAAATGTCCATGACAATTGATGACCTCATCATTAATAGGTTACTTTCGTAAGATCCCGGATAAGAGAAAACAGGAAACTACTCAGCATTTTCAAATTTATTGCATAAATTAGAGTATTTGATACAATACAAATATTTACACCACACTATCTAGGAAGTAATTATCATCAAATACAGTTTAAGATTCTAATTAAATGCTATATTAATTTGTATTTCTATATTATTAATTAATTAATCAATTATTTTTTATTTATTTTTTATTCTAATTTCTAAATGACAAAAAGCTTACCTGGGATAGATAATTTATCCTTTTGTAGTTTATCGAAAGTAGAAATTATAATCCATTTGACAAATATTAGAAGTTTGATTGATAGGATAATGTCTTGTTAACACCCCTAATACCGTACGTTTTGTATATATAGAGATTTTGTGAAAATACTTACTTCTCAGACGGGTTTAAATTTTTAAATACAACAAGCGTGTAATTCAAAAGTAAATAATTTGTTAATGCTTTGGTAGATTTAATCCAGTGTACAAAATCGACTACTTGTTAGCCAGAAGTGTATTGAAGTCAACACTTGGAGTAGAGATAAACAATGGCTCCACAGCTGGTGAGATGGAACGGGATACGGAAAGTCTCACCTAAGAATCTCTAGTCTCTAGGGAAAAAACATTTGAAGTGTTAATTATCAACAGAAACACTCGGAACAATAGAGAATTACTATCTCTACTTCTTTGTTTCATTTAAAGTCACTTAATTCAGCTATAGCTAATAGGAAGATGCTACAGAGAGTGTCCCTAAATTTTGCTCGTCTTGGTATAATTAGAATAGAGAGTATTGACCCATTTTACGTTCTCTCCAAAGGCATAAGCAAGGACTTTTTACTCCCTTTAAAAAATCGGGCTGGGAGTTGGCTATCTTGGCGATAGTAGATTGTTATGCTACCAAGGGCCAAAGATGACCGACCCTACTTTAGCAGTTTCGTTACAGGAGAAAATGAATTTCATTATCTGAAAATGATTTATTCGAAATAAATAACAACTAAAAATATTAATATTTATCCATTAGTATTTTTCAAACTTATAATAATCTAATTTTTTATTTAATTTTGTTTTCAGAAAACATATACATGGTGGAGAGCTTTCGCTGCGGCCGCTTGCATCGACTGAATGTCAAGGTAATTGCGATTTATTATCTTTTCCCGTAATATATCTCTATAATATGATATGTATTCTTATATTTTATAATAATACTATAGAGATTTGTATTGAAGTTCTACCTCCTAATAGTACATTTGTTGTAGTTTAGTCAAGTATATCAGTCAAAGAAAGTTATGCAGATCATGAAACATATAGACAATCATTTTTACTGACATCTTGACACTCAAACTAAGTATCAGGCTTTTTATATAATGGGTAGTCGGATGGGAATAATCCATATTCGAATAAATATAACACTCTAAATAACCTCACTTTTTTAAAATTTATTTATTTAACGTTCTTATGTCCTTCTGTTAGGACTGTCAGGACCACTTAATGCATCGTTTATCGTTGTGTTCTAACTTGAGTAATAAGCAGTAATAACTTGAGTTTTAGCAACTTAAGTTTGTAAAGCTCAAATTATCTCAGATAAACATTTCACAATTTCGGATGTCCAAAGAAATAGGTTTCTACACATCTATACATATTAAAAAAATAGTCCTCGGCCGCGTTTGTTCGCGGTAAACTCAATAACTACTGCACGGATTTTCATGCGGTTTTTACAAATAGATAGAGTGATTCACCAGGAAGGTTTAGATATATAATTTGTCACGGTTTTGTGTAAATGGGTTGGAATATCGATGCAATTATCTAACCTGCAAGATAATAAATTCGTATACAAAAGAAATATTTGGTTTTGTTAGTTGGTACATTAGCTGAGATGGGAAGAAAGAAAATCAAGACTCCTAAAGAAGCCTAATCAATGATATTCTTGTGATCCTTAGTGGCTAGTACGTGATATAAAATATATATATATATATATATATATATATATATATATATAACTTACAATTAGACTGAATGTATATTTAAAAATAGGGTTTTTCGGGCAGAGTAACGACACAGTATTCAGAATAGAACTAACTTTATTACTTTTTCTCAAGAGCAATCTAGTCACATGATTGTTTACATATGTTTTTAAGAATCTTAATATTAACTTAACCTACGGTCTATTTAGTCTATTTAGATAACTTTAACTCCCCCCCTCCAGTTCCTTCTCCTGGAGGAACTAAAACACACACAAAAAACAAACAAAACAGAAAAAAAAAATAATACTACAACAATAACATAATATAACGAAAGATAACTTCTGTATAACCGAAAAAAAAAAAAAAATTAGACCCTACAATGAAACAATAACTAGAAGTAAAGTAAGAAAAATAATACATAAGATAGTAGCAAGTGTTGGTTTCACAAGACACAAACATAATAACTGAACTGAACAACAACTACAATTACTGGGCCACGCCTTCCGGCTCGAGTTGAGACACTCTGTGAGGGATTCGAAGTTCTTCTAGGTGGACAGTACGTACCCTGGACGGATAATTCTCATCCCGAATAGTGAATAAATTATTCTCCCTGACAGCAATAATTTTATAAGGTCCTTCGACCCCTCGTACGAACTGGCGTTTGTGACTATACCGGAATCCTGTTTGGACCCGAATATAAGTTGATACCGTTTATCATTGATGATTTCATCGATCTCCGGTAATTCCCGCGGACGGCCCGTTGACGCCGAGCTTTCCTCCTCCTCATCTAGGGCATTAATGACAAGATCGCGGGATAACCAATCGGCGACAGCGTTTTCTACTCCCTTTTTATGGATAATGCGGAAGGTATAAGGGGCCAATCGTTCCTTCCATCTCGACACCCTCGCCGAGGATTCTTTAAGCGTCCCTAAATAAATGAGTGGTTTATGGTCCGTGATTAATTCAAACTTTCTCCCATAAACATACGGGCGAAAATATTCGACCGCCCACACCACCGCTAGGAGTTCCCGTTCTATGGCACTGTACTTCTGTTCCGCCCCGTTCAACTTACGACTTGCGTAAGCTATCGGTTTTTCACCCTCTGCAAAATCCTGCGATAACACCGCCCCAATAGCGACTTCACTCGCGTCTGTCGTAATTTTAAACAGCTTCTGAAAATCCGGAAAGGCCAGTAACGGTCTCGTTGTCAGTATTTCGCGACATCTCCGGATACTCTCGGCTTGGCTCGAACCTATACAAAACCGCTTCCCTTTTCGTAAGATTTCGGTCAAAGGTTGGGTTAATTCGGCTATTCCCGGGATAAATCTGCGATAGTAATTAACCATCCCTAGAAATCGACGAATCCCGCGAACATTCGTGGGTAATGGTGCTTCCTGTATCGCCTTAACCCTCTCCGGATCCGGTTGAACTCCATTCTGCGAAACAACATGCCCTAAAAACTTAATTTCACGCAGACCGAATTTCGACTTCCCGCGGGATAACTTGAGACCAAATTCTCGTAGCCTGTCGAAAACTCGCGCCAGGTGTCTCACATGCTCCTCTTCCGTACGACTAAACACGATCAGGTCGTCCATGTAAACCTGCGAGAATTCCTCTCCTAACCCCCGCTGAAATTCGTCCATGAGTCTTTGGAAGGTAAGTGGAGCTCCTTTTAGCCCAAACGGCATTCGAACAAATTCGTAGTGCCCTCGTTCCCATGAAAAGGCTGTTTTACAGATGTCCTCCTCGGCCATTCTAACCTGGTGGTATCCGCTTTTAAGGTCTAAGGTGCTGAATATAGTGGCCCCCGAAAGTCGATCCAGGATGTCCTCGACCCTAGGAAGTGGGTAACGTTCATCTTTGGTAGCCTCGTTGAGTTTCCTGTAGTCTACTACTACTCTATACTGCTTCGCGTTGTCGCCTGGCTCACTTTTCTTCTCCACTACCCATAACGGACTATTGTAAGGCGAATTGCTATGTCTAATGATTCCCTGTTGTAGCAGTTCTTGGAGCTGTTTCCTAATAATTTCTCTCATTGATTGGGGGTAGCGTCGGTCTTTCACATAAACAGGGGTGTCTGTTGTGAGGACGATTTTATGTAACGTTTTCCCCGTAGTCGGTAGCACTTCATTTTCCCTGTAAAATAGGTCATCATTGCAACTTACGGTTCGGTCTATAGGTCCCCTCCCACATTCAACTGCCCCGATTTCAATTCTACCGTTCTCCCTTGTTGTGACAGTTTGATAATACAATTTCCCAATTTGATACCGCCAGGTTCGTTCCTTTACCCTCATCCTTAGACCCGTTTTCCGCAGAATATCACAGCCCACGATGAAATCGTATCCCGGCATAAGTTCTTCTACGATATGTACTTTAACTTTGTCAACCTGTCCTTCTAACTCTTTAAGATCGAGGTAAACCTCTCCCAAGGTCTTAGCACGCCCACTAACCGTAGAAATAGTGCACTTGCAATGTTTTTGCGCGCCCCATACACCCAATTTCACTGCCCCCTTTTTACTAATTATTGAGTTAGTACTCCCCGTATCCAATAGAAACGACATTCCCGATTCTTCCAACCTCGCCACGGGCAACCTAGTCAATTTCCCCTTTTTCCCGGTATTATTGATCTCTAAATTACTCTTAAGGTTGCCCCACCTATCACCGAATCCTCAATCAGAACTTTGCCGCGTCACTAATGTAGCCTCAGAGGGAACCCCCCTCCTTGGCTTCCCCTTACTCACCTGATGTCTACTCGGAGCCGGAGTGCTGCGTCCCGATATTACACTCTCTTCTCCTGATGACTCCCCGCTGGAATAGTGACCTCCGCCTCCGCTCCTTCTGCTTGTCTGCGAGCCTCGCCAGTCCTGGTTATTGATTTCCATGGGTTCAGGTTGAGGTTCCTCCCTGTTCAATGTTGACTTCCGCCTTGGGCACTCTCTCACTACGTGACCTTGTCTACCACATTCAAAACATCGTATGAAACGACATTGCGCTGCTAAATGTCCCGTCTGGTTGCACTCGTAACAACGTCGTTCAGGTCTTCTTTTCCTTTCCTCAGAACCTCTGGTGTGTCGCTTCTCAAAGCTTCTTTCGCCGGTGTTCTGTCTGGGTGGGCTTCTATATCTCCTTCTTGGGGGTTTTATTTGCACCCACTCTCCTTCTGCTTTGTTCAAGCGAGCTTCCTTCCGCTCGTGTGCATCTATTAGCTCGTGCGCGCAATCCAGGAAGTCTCGATCGCGAGGAAGTAAGCCGGGTCGATCTATATAGTGGTTTAACTGCACTTTCAAAATTCCCTTCACAAATTCTATCCGCTGGGCTCCTTCAGCTTGGCCAAACGTTTCCATAATTTTCTCAACTAGCCTGTTATACAGCACTAGCATCTTCTTGGCAAATTCACCCTCCGATTGGCCCTGAGTTCGCCGTTCTTTTAATAAGTAAAAGGTGTCTTCTTCAGGAGACCACCTCCCTCCACCATACAGCTTTTTTAATCTCGCCTTCAATGTATCCCAGGAATGTGTTGAGTCGGCCTGGATCGCATTTAAAATTCTCCTCGAGATCCTACTTACTAAAGATGCCTCCAAAAGCACTACATCGGCTTCTAACAATGCACCTGTATTTTTCCTGGCCACTATGAGACTTTTAATTTGGTCCCCTCCTTTGATAAAATGTTCCAGATCACCAACAACTCCTGTAAATGGTTCCAGCTGGCTAATTACTTCATGTATGAACGCTGAGCCTTGAGTTCTTATTTTCAGCAGCTCCAGTTGGGTAATTTCCGTCGCTTTCGACAACTGAGCCTCCAATTTTGTGCGTTCCACTGCTGCCTGGGCCAGTTGGTATTCTAATTTAGCTATTTCCTCGCGTTCACCCATGTTTAAGATTTTGTTTATTTATTCGCGTCGAATTAAAAAAAAATCGAATTATTTTGCGGCTGAATCCCGTAATGGATAAGTCCCGGGTTTCGGCACCACTTACAATTAGACTGAATGTATATTTAAAAATAGGGTTTTTCGGGCAGAGTAACGACACAGTATTCAGAATAGAACTAACTTTATTACTTTTTCTCAAGAGCAATCTAGTCACATGATTGTTTACATATGTTTTTAAGAATCTTAATATTAACTTAACCTACGGTCTATTTAGTCTATTTAGATAACTTTAACTTATATATATATATATATATATATATATATATATATATATATATATATATATATATATATATATATATATTACACAGATAAATTATGAAGGCATAATATGCCTTATTACCCGAGCAAACCTGGGGTGGGTCGCTAGTGTATTAATTCATTAACATCGGCACACACTTTGTAAGAGCCGAATTTCAAATGGAAACAGGGGGAATAATAAATAATTGATTTTTTTTTTCAAAATTTTCGTATTGACTTAATTTAATATTATTTTATACCCCAAAAATAATCCGGGTCCTCGCATCACATAACATTTCCTGAACTTACTTGAAATTTGACTTAGTATAGTTTCTCCAGACATTTAAAAGAAGAATTTTTTACGAATTCGATATTTAAACAGGGTCAGATTATTTTAATGGAGATACGACCCTGCCTGATATTAACGAACGTTGGATCGTTTCTTGATTTTTTTTCCCTTTCAGAGTAACTCTTTGCAAGGACCGTTTATTTTTGCCATATCATACTACAGTATATTATGTGTTTTTTCATTACTTATTTAAAAAATGAAAACTCAGTTAAAATTTTAATTATCATAAATAATAATTAAAAGTGTTTACAAAAACATAATTACTTTCTTCCTACGACAATTTATGAAAAATTACAACTATATATTTTTTTGTATATGTTATAAATTGTTTATATATATTTTCAATTTGATGTCAACCTGTACCAATCAAATTTTAAATTGTATTGAATCAAAATCGTCAAAGTAATTCGGAAGAAAAGGTAAAAAAATAAATCCAAGCTTCAATAACATCATGGACACATTTCTACCTTTAATAGTTTCTGTAAGTTTCAAAAATTGTTTTTAGTTTTAGACTTAGCACATACACACACAGATACAACTTCACGATACCGTTGTTGTACTAACGGAAATTTAAAACATTCATTTCAACGTAAAACGCGGATACGAGTATACTTACATATAAAAGTAAGTGCTAGTGAAACAAAAATAAAGATTGAATGTTGTCAAAATAATTATTTAAAAAAGTGATTTGCATTTCGTTAGCACTTTTTAATTCCATCTTATCTTATCTGAAAAATAAAGTGCTCCTAGCTAGGAATTATCACATGTGGACGGCATGAAGTATTTATGCCTCCATATATTATGCAGCTTTGCTTCATATGCATAAGAGGATTAATGACCACAGTCTATAATAGATACACATTTGATGTAGAGACAAATCGATGAGAAAAAAGACCGGTTTTGACATTGCAGATGTGAGAATTTTTTCCATACTGGGAATAAATTTATATTCCGGCCTCGCGAGGCGGCTCGCTAGGAAACAAAAACAGACAGGACTCATAGCAGCTGATTTGTTATACAAATATGCATTCGAAATGTCCAGTGCAATCCTTTCCCTCGTGTATATCCTCATGTGATGGATGGTGAGGCCGTACCATTGGCAATAAGATATCTTAGGGCATAACGAAGCACTCTGTCAAGTAGGATTCATATTTCCTCTATTTTTGTTTCGTTTCCGTTCAGTGTAATCTGGGTTATTTATGGCGCTTTAGTTATATATCATTGCTTAGGGGAAATAATTTCGTATTATGCGAACTTAATATATGGATAGGCTAATGAATAGTCATATTTTTATTGATGTAAAGGATATATGAAGATTAATGATAACATATGTGAGAGTTCAAACTTGGCTTGAATAGATCCTTGATTTGATGAACCACTTATATTCCTCAAACAGAAGAATGTATGAGATTTTACTATTTTTCATTTTATCATGATCTTGTCGGTGGATATATTTTATACCTTCAACACTCCTATAATGTTTTTGAACAATTTCTGTTCGTCTAACTGTCTAAACACCTCAAAAAGTCACTTTATAGAAAGATGTGAATTTGTTCTTATATTCAAGACTTTTCACAAAGAACATCGTAAGGGGTATTGCCCCATTTTCGTAATTTTACTACAAAATGTTGTAATTTGGTTAACTTTAAAATATATGCATAGCTCAATAATTAATTAATCTTATTTACATATACAAATTTTTCCTACTTAATGACTACCCTTCTGCATTGTGACGGTGTTGGTTGCGGAGCCTGATGCATGTTTCTTGAAATTGTTATCTTCTTTTCCTCCCACCTATGTTCTTGCAGGTCTTCTTGAATATTTTTCCACGCCTTCTTAGGTCTTCACTTCGGTCTCATTCCCCCTGTTTTCATTTGAAATTCGGCTCTTATAAAGTGTGTGATAATCCACATATGGCGATGTTTTTCAATAACTCACCCTTTCCCATACTTAAAGGTTAATCCTTATCCTTATTTTAATTGGTTATTAAAATTCAATATTTTATATCATCACGTGGACTTAAAACAAATAGCTACTCCTTAGCCTAAAGTTTTGGTTCTTTATAGTGTGGCTTATGTTTCAAGAGAAAATGTAAAGGATATAGGCAGTAGGAAGATATTTCAAGACTATCATGAGAGGCTTTACGGGAAAGGAGAGGCCATATTTTCCATAATAACAATGTACAAGGTACGTTGATTTTAGTATTTTCATGTGTATTGATGAAAATCCAACATAATTGCTAATTCGAACGAGTTTCAAACATTTATAAACATCTTTTTATATTGAATTTTAATGTTTTTCCACTCAAAGAAATATAATTTACGATTGAAGTATTTATAGTGGAACTGTCAGTATGCTGTCATGTTTCTTGTTCCCAGAAGGCCATTCTACCACAAGTTTTATTATCCGACTGAATAATAAATATATGATTCCCCACTCTCTAGTTTACCTTGACAACTTTTTATATTTCTTCTACCATCTCTAGAATACTGGAGATTGATGAGTAGACATATCAAAAAGACAGAAAATAATCTGATTTTAATCAGGGGAAATATTTATGAATGAAATGGTTCCTTCAATGGGTTTTGGGCGTGTACATCGTTTTTTTGTCTCTATTCGATAGCAACCCAAGAAGCATCAAGGCCTCCCGCTATCGTAGCTACTATTCTTCTATTTAGGTTCCTAGTTCTAATCCCAACCTATTCTGGATATTTATAAGAGTATAGTAGGTTCACTACGCTGAACATTCCACTAAGCTTAAGTATCTATAGCCTGGATTTCATGCTTATCCAAAGAGAATATAAATCAGCAAGTAAAACTGAAGTAGCTTTAAACAGTCCCCTCAAATAACTCCTCTCAAATCAGATTGATATTATCTTCTGAGGGATTGAACATAAATATTAAAATTCTTCTTTGACAAATTAAAACTTTTGTAGAAGAGTGTGAAATGGTCGAGGAGGGAGGAGATTTAGTTAATAAATTTTCCACAAAATAAGTTCAACTTATTTTATTTGTATCTTAACCATAAAAAAAACCTGTACCACTACAACCCGTGAATGGGTCTGGGGTTCAGTACATGGTAGTGCCTGTACTGTTTCATGGACAACGGTTCTGCAAGGAGGTGACTTGTCCTAGGTCACGCTCAACCGCCATATTTTTTCCCCTTATTTTGGGTACCCTATTTTTATAATATTTTATAGAGGCTGGGTGAGCTCCAGTAGGGTCCTAGATCCTATATGATCCATCTCCACAAGCATACTAAATAAAAGTCATGGCCTGCAACGGGATTTGAACCAGGAATTCCGGCAAGGCAACTCAGTGCTTTACCACCGAGCCACTCCGCCCCTTAACCGTAAATAACCCAAAATAAGTTAAACTTATTTTGTGTTAAATGTATTGACTCCACCTCTCGGCCATTTCTCACTCTTCTGAGATATATCCAGTTAATCGGGAAAGATTAAACTGTTATAATTACCTTGTTTTCACAGACTAAACTAGTTTCTTTAATACTATGAATCCATCGAAGGTTGGTAATAACTTAAATGAGGTTATTTAAAAAAACAACTTATAAGTAATTAGTTTTAATTTTTTTTACGTTCTTTAAAACTTACTAATGGAAGAATGGATGGAAGTTTTTGGAGTTACAGATGTTTTCATGTATGATAAACGTTGGTAAATTTAAGATCAAATCTACTCTTAAAACCATATTATGAAAATATCCTTTTAATTTCTTATTTTATGTATATAGATAACTCTTTTTTGTTTAATTTTGTTGTAATTCTAAGTTATTGGATATATCATTTTCCTCTATTATTATTTTTTTAAAGAGATGTTTTAAATAGGAATATCTTAGCATTTTCATTTCCCAGACAAAAATATTATCCCATATGAAATAATTAATTATTGCCAACAACAGAGACAATCCTCGACCCCTTTTCATCGCCTGTAGTGTTTGTATTCGTAAAATATCTCAGGAAACATAATGAGATCCACGTTCCCTCCACGACACCAATCAAGCCGTGAAATCAGCATTTAGCAACGCTACGGAGGTTTTGTGCAACGCGTCAATAAGGCAGGGTAATGCACCGCAACCAATTTGCACCTTATCAAAGAGGTATTTAATTATTTCGAAATATCTTCGGGAAAATTTTCGATTGTGGGCATGAAAGTGGAAAAATGTTACAAGTCATTATGATATCCTGATCTCATACTTGATAAAAAAAAATTATATTGGTTCTTTTTTCTTAATTCTAATTGAGTAGCGTTTCCTCATTTCAGGAATTAAAAAATAATTGTTGATATCATCAACTGTAAATCACTCTATAAATGATTAAGATTTCTAATAATGAAAATAAAATAATGGTAATTATTATTTATTTTTTACTTCTTTAAGGAATGATATATTTTCCATTACTTTTTCTCTCATAATATGTATCATTTGCAAATATATAATTTGTAAAGAATATAATTTAGTCAATATCATTGCCTGTAGTTTATACGTAGTATGTTGCAGTAATTATTTATATTTATTTATATAAATGAAAGTTTTGGATTGGTAGGAAATTTACTAGACTGCAGTGTTGTGAGGATATTGCACTAAAAGGAATATTGTACTCTGTTAATGTTATAAGTATAGACTAGATTATTGGGCAGGAAATAACCATTAAATATACCATAAGAAACCTTACATTTAGCTTAAAACACATACTACGGCCGAGATCGCGTGTTCGCAGCCCGGCTAGTGGATTTTTAAAGGGAGTAAAAAAACCTTAGTTATGCTGCCCTTCGGAAGGGATATAAAAGAGTGGGGTCCCGAGGTTGTACCATGTCAGATACTCGTTAAAGATTCATATTCTAATTAAAGCTGCATAGGCAAAATTTAGGACTACCACTGTAGCATCATCCGATTAGCCATAGCAGCATAAAGTGATGTTAAATGAATAAACCACAGCAATAGGCTTAGTATAAAAAAAAAATGCATTAGATTGTTTTAGGAAGAAAATATACTTTATATTAATGAAATATTATGTATATTTAAATTTTCTATCACTCAACTATGGGAGTTACCAGAGATTTGATCAGTTATACTTCATAAGAGATGTTCATCGCTGGGTGGTCACGGGGCATACATCAAAAATCCCTCCCAAGTGTACGGGTATGTAATAAAAATTTGTTAAAACATAATAATAGTTTTAGCTTTTTATTTACTTTTTCTTCATAGATATAATTTAATTTAATAATTTAGAAAGAGAAGGTTTTGAAACAAAAATACCTTGGTAGTTACATTCCATTAGATCTTTCCAATACGAAAATAATCACAAATTGTCGATCATCTTCAACCCCTTTTCATTGTCTGTAAGATTTATCCCTTTACGTGGGATGGGATACAGGAGGAAAATTTTCCAAACTCTCTTTACATTTTATTCTAAGGATTCCAGAGGTACAGGCACGGTAGTAAGCCAAGGCAACAAGTTAGCACAATAAAAGTTAACACTATCGTAAAGACAATAGGAGTTTTGCAAGACCGTTAGGAGGCAATTATCCTTTCTTCTGCGACAAGGTTTAGGGACTCCTTCCAGCGATTATTCGCATTCTCTATTCCCGAGACAACGAGAAATAAAAGTCGCCTGCTTCCACCAAACTGCTGCTATTCGCCGAATTAATGGAATGGGAATCACCTCTTGTCCGATTCTAGTTTATCGAAGTATCTCCTGCCGAAGCATTTAAATAGTCTTCCACTATACATTAGGGAATACGTTTCGCAACGGTTTATACGAACATAAGATTTTGGAACGTAGAATGGATATGAACGTGTTGCAATCATAATTAGGTTTCTTAATCTTAATTGGCAGTGCCTTTTAGGTCATAAAATCAGTTAATATATCGCTCCTTCAAATGAACGATGTCATAACTCATACTAATTTTTCAATAGAGGTATTATAAAGTTCCATGTGAGTTAAAAAAAAAGTGGGTTATTGTTAAAGCAATGTATTCTTATAGTATACATTCAATAATGGAATTGAAATCGTTTCATTAACTATTGGAAAAATTTTAAAAGCTTGAAACTTTTTGATTTTAATTTTAGCCATTATTCCCATAAAACTTCAAAATTATCCCATAAAAGTTCAAACATGATGCATCTCAAAATATGACTTTAATAAAAAAAAAATTTATTTGAAATGGAATTTCAGATATTTCGTTCCTGAATTAAAAAAGCTTCAACCAATGCAATTGCTAATGAAATGTAGAAATTACCTCTGTATATGAGATAATGTTTGTATTTACCTCTGTAAGTGGAATTTATATTACTACATACTAAGAAAAGCTGAAGAGATAGATGGGTTTGTTTTGTTTTTATTGGTTCTTAAAGTGTTAACATTAATCACATTGCCCACTCTTAACTATTGTTGTTCCATACAGTTGCTACACTCTAATCTCCCTCCTGCCATGTTTTTATGTATGTATGTTTTTTTAAGTATGTACTATATGCCCAGGTAACAATTTTTTACATTTACAAACCTCTCTTTGCGGTACATGCAAGGAAGCTTAATGACCTGGATAAGTGATACCTTGTTTAAGTGGAATACCTCTTTAAGTGGGATTGAAATCCTGTCACCAAAAGATTCCACTTATTCAGGTTCGACTGTATATGATTTTGTTTATTTCTTATAATATTATGAAATATACTTATATTTGATACCATGTACTGATACCGCATTTATATATCATTATTCAGTACGAGAATTTTTTTGGAGAGTGGAAGGTGTGTTTAGATAGGAAATAAACACGGCAAATAGTAAATAATAAATACAAAATTTCCTAAACATTTTCTAATTTTTTTTTTTCGATTAAACGTGACTCAAGCTTAGTAAAGCTGATTGATAAGGTGCTCATGAGTGTGTTCAAATATAATGTTCTGAGGACAATCTGATTTGCTGAAATTTTCCAACTCACTAGTTTTTATAACTATCATTGTTTATGTAATTTTTTTTTCTTAACTTAAAAGACCATAAAGCAACGATTCCTTATGGGCAATTGGATTTGACAATTGAATAGCAATTGCTTTTAATATAATTCTAAATTCTGCAATGCATGACCATAATAACTTTTTAAGACGAGTTAATTTAGTTGTTTTAATTTTTATAGGTCTACGAAAATGATCATTTGATAATATAGTTATTATTGACTCTTATCACAGTTACTTAGCAATGAAGTAAGCCACAATGAATGACACGAATTACACACAATGAATTAGATACTGGAATTTGTCTTACTTACCGCCAAATATCATTCGCGATTTTGTATAGCTAGTACAGCAACTTGGAGCAATCCTTCATTCATTGTTCACCATTTCGTGTTCTCACCGCAAATCGGGTATAAAGCTTTTCAGCTTACACCGCAAGTGAAAGTGTGGTACCCCATTGTTGTGTTCAGAGTGCATTCGAAGTTATGGTCAAATGTTGTATGGAGGCTTGAACTGGTCTATGGTTACACCGTAGTTGAGTAACATAAGCAGTAAAGTAAATGATGTAATGGATATGGTTTGGATAATCGAAGAATTGTGAACATTTCTCATTACTTATGTAATACAGCCTCTATCTAATTTTTCAAACATTTTGTTGAAAAATAATAAATACAGTGATCCCGGGATCTTTACTTTTATAAAGACATTGGCACTTTTTAGTTGTTCAATAACTTCTCCACTAGATAAATAAGACCGTAACTGATCTTATCGCTCATCCAGTCTTTATTAGGTTTCTCAGCTGTTGCTAAGGAAGGCAGAGCTAAAACCTCCCACGCTAAGAACCGGAGTGACTTTTAACATTTAGAAGAACTGGTATACTAAAACATTGGTCCTGATGAACACAGGAAGAAGTTGCCAGTCGCGAAGAACCTTTGAGAATAAGTGGTCAGGTATCTAGCGAGGACACATCTGAGAGTGAGACCTTGTGGAGTAGCTGCCATTTTGTTTTGTTTTGCTGAATGGCCGAAGACTTTTAAATTTCTTTCGCCTTCGCGGGGGATAATAAAATGTACAGAGCCCGGGGCTTCCTTCAGCGGTACCGCCTTTGAACTCTCTGAGGAAGGAGAAGCATGGAATAGAATTTAGTTTTAGCGAATCACGGCTTTGAGTGAATCGACTTGCCTATCTACTCGAAGGAATAAAAATATTACGTTACCAAAAAAATTTAGCACTTAAGTGTTAATGGGTATTATTAATTATATTACAAAATATCATAAGGTTGTTTGTTACTGGATAAATCCTTAGTATGAATTAATCCAAACGTATCTGGATTACAAAAATCAGTAACACATATTAATTTTATAAACCAATCATGTCTTCATAAGTATATTAGATATTGCATTGGGAAGATAAATGTAACCCAGGTAAATACGAAATTGGACGATGAAGTGGATCCTTAATAACCGGAAGGCTGAAAGGCCTATTAGGAGAAAATGGAAGCCGCTAAGAATAGAAAAAAAAATAGAAAGTAAAAGAGCTGCAACAGTGATGAGGGGCAATAATATACCAGAAGAGCAGCGTACTTGAAGAATGGGTTGCAGTAAAACTAGGCACTGCCTGCCGACAGAACTAATGGCTCAGGGGAGTAAAAGGACGACCGGGGGAAAGAAAAACATACAAGTAGCAGTGATAGGGGAGCCGTACCTTGTCCTTGCAGAAATCAAAGTATTGTTTAGAAGAAGACTACGTACTTTGAGAAGCAAAGTGAAAATCGTTTGCTAAGCACTACTTAATATAGTATAATAAGAATAATGCCTGACTTTGTTTTGTTTAGAAATACTAAAGGTATAAAAATGTCAAGGATACGTAATACGTATCCGTACATGAAATATTTCACTTAATTTTCTATCTTTGACTTAGATATTATATGTCCTTTCTCATCATCTAGGACATTCGAGATTGCAAAGCTCATTATTCCCTTACAAAGCTCATGTCATTCTCTCTGACTTTCACAAATTTAATACTGGGTTCATACAGTTGTACTAATGCCAAACTGTATTGCCACACGGCTGGAACTTGCCATTTGCTTGTTCGAACCGGCAGTATTTTTATTCTTGATGCATACACAGGATTCAACGGTACATGTTCTAATAGTCGATCGCTTAGGGCCAAAAAATGTGTAGGATAACCGATTATTTATCTTTTAAGCTTCATAGTTTATGTCCATCATGCCCTGACTACGGGATTGGTGATAAAAAAAAAAGTTACTTGTGAATTTCGTTCATAAAAACAGTTCTTTGTACTGGAAAATAATTGTTTACTGGATATAGGAAATATAGGTAATGATCTTAATAAGGAGAAATATACAAATGCCTTTGTAAATAAGGTTATTTTTTTTTGTGACTGTATTGAAAAATATTATTATATTTCTTTCTAAAGTTTGCCCTACCCCTTCAAACATTCTAATTAACATAATTAGCATATATTAGTTTGGAATTGTAACTGTTAATTCTATACCTTCATTCTTTCCTCCGAAGGACAGCAGCTCCAAGTACGTGACTTTTCCATTGCCAGAAGCCAGTAACGGTTAAGCTTTAACGTATGATTATCAGAGTTGCTGAAAATTAGTAAAGCATAACGTAAGTCATTATCGTTAGAGAATTATGACTAGAATTTGTAATCACTATAAAATTGTTTCTTCATAGTTTATAGAAATTACTCTGAGATGTAAATTTAAAGAGAACATAACTTTTATTAATCTTAATAGACAAATAACACTAAGTACAAATTACGATTACTTCCGCCTTACTACTGTATTATTACTTAACGTTGTTACATTACACTCTTTGAATTCCAATGAGCTACGGTAACCAGCTGTTTTCTTCAGTAAATTCATCCTCTGTTTTTAACTCTAATGATAAATTGTCTGAATGACAGGGGAGTATTTAAATTTGTTAGTAATAGAGCCAAGCATAATATAACGATATTTTTACCATAAATAGTTTGAATGAATTTGATTTTTTATGGGCATATGAAGTTGTGAGAATATAAATAACTGTTTACAGCACAATACCATATTTTTCACATATCACTCCTTCAAATGAACAACGACATAACAAAATTTGATATTTTTTACATGCTCAACTTCGATAGCAATCGTATTGTTGAAGCTTTTTAATTCAGGAACGACATATCTGATATTCGATATCCATTTTGAACTTGAAATTTAGTGGGAATAATGACATCAGTTAAAATTAAAAAAAGTTCATAATAATAAATATTTATTGATATTTAGCGTGTAATATCTCACAGTAGTAGAATCCTGCTCCAGAGACGTGTCAGCCTCTATTTTGGATTCCGTGGTAGTGTGTCCGTCAGTAATGTCTGGGCCACTAAGTTTGGGTGCCAAGTAATTCATGAAATTTTTTTTAGTTTTTCTTGATCGTGTCAGTCACGATTGGTATGCTCAGGTCTTTGTGTAATGCTTTGTAAGTGATGTAAAAGAAAAAAAAAGTTTCAAGTTTTTTAAAATTTTCCAATCGTTAATAAATTAATTTCAATACTATCATTACAATATATTGATTTTATTGTTTAATCAATAACCAATTTTTTAAAGAAAACCCAAATTGAACTTTCAAATACCTCTATAGAAAAATTAGTTTCTTCTACATAATAGGAGTTATGAGGTTGTTTTTTTTGAAGGAGCGATATCTATGGAACTTTTATTGTAAAAGTTCTAATTAATCATTTGTACTTCTTCGAAGACTTTAAAAAAAAAAAAATTCAATTAATGTTTCAAAAAAGACCCTTAGAAAAAGTATTTGTTGTTGTTCTTCTTCATCGGCGCTACAACTCAACGCTGAGTCTTGGCCTCCTCAATTAGTTTCGCCCTTTGGGCCCTCTCTCTTGCAACGGTTCTCCAGCTAGCCAGTCCAAGAAGAGCTCTACCATCTTCATAGATCCCATCCATCCAGTGCAATCTGGGCCTTCCAACTCTTCTTTTCCTTCCTAGACGCGTCAGCATAATTTTGCTGGTTGGGTTACTCTCGTCCATCCTGGCCACATGACCCACCCATAGTAGACACTGAATCCTAATGAACCGGATTATGCATGGCGGCCAATTCTGCATTGCTCCGCCTCCTCCAATCGTTACCTGAGCGTACTGCGACGTATAACTTCCATAAATGCGACGTACTACTTTTCTTTCAAAGACGAGCAGCTTACTTTCATCTGTTTTGGAGAAGCTCCACGTTTCCATCCAGTATGTAGGGACTGGAAGAATGAACAGAATCTGTACAAAGTCGCTTTTGTTTCCCTTGAGATTAAGCGAAAAAGTATTTGTTAGAACAAGAAATATATTTAAACAAAAATGACTTTTTTTTAAAAATAGAAAGCTGTCAATCAGCTAATACTTAGTATTATAATGCTTAAATTAGAAATACAAAAAAAAACTCGAAGTCCTCTTTACTTTCGAATGAAAGTTAAATTGGCAGACGAGGAAAGAAACTCGGTGAGATGAAGTCTGTATCGAACTTGAATTTGAAAGTTGTTCCAAGCAGCTTGGATATCTTACTCCATCCTCGGGGTTTTGTTTACTCTTACGAAAGGGCTTCATTTTTATGATAATTATAGTGTTAAAACTTAGCAGCACTCTCATTCCAGATTGAGTTTGATTCAAGCCTCAGCGCTTGGCTTGACGCCTTGACGTCCTAATGAACATTCAGATATCCGTATAACTTCAGGCGGTTTAACTTGCATCTCAATTATTGCCTCTGTATCTGGCTTTTATATGTTAATAATGCTTTATCAGTCATAGAGTCAAAGTCTTGGATGGATATACAGAGAATGGATAATGAGACTCAACATTACTAGTGGGTTCGAAAGCAATAATTAAATTACGTAATATCTCGTTATTGCTTTAAACATTAAATAATAATAAAGTATTTTTATTAAATATTTTTTAAAGTACTTATAAAGTTCTTACAAAGTCTAAGAATAAGGCCACCATTGCTTTCGTAGGTTTCCTTGAATATTTAACAAACAATGTTGAAAATGAGCATTTTTTATTGCATATTGGACCGTTTGAACTGCTTATTAACAGTCAACATCGTTTTCTTTTCCTTGATCGTATTCTTCTACCAACTTTGATGTCTTGGCAATATTTCTTGAGCCACTCACTCAATGTCTTCTTCCGCTTTTCTGAAAGAGGGCCACTTTATCTTTTGAGTTCCTCTCCCAAATTAAAATCCTTATAATATTTTTATTTTTAAGACAAAAGATTCTTTCTTAATCTTTTCTCTTCAAAACAAAAATACTTAAAAATTACAAAAATTAATAAAAAAATAAAATAAAATAAATTAAAATCCTTATAGTTTTTCACCAGTCGTCAAAATTCATCGCTGTGTACGATTTGTCCCCCGGAATACCAACTTCTTTAAGATTCTTATCCCATTGCAGGAACCATTGCAGTATGTTTGTCTTAGGTTTTATAAGCTCCATATTTTCTTTGTCAGTCGATCATCAGACATTCTGAAGAAATGTCCTCAGAACATCAACCTTTTATTTTCAATTGACCAAATAAACATTATATTTATTTATGAATCATATTATAATATCTCAATATCCTCTAAAAATCTATATACTATTTCGAGGTATTGATTTAACCTACATACAAATATAGAATTTAGATAAGAAACTCGTTGGCTTTATTCACTTTAGTTAAAAATAACACCTGTAGTTGATTAAACATTGACTGTCTAATTTAATTTGAACCTTCCTTCATTTGCTAATGCTAATATATTTTGAGATATTAACATGCCACCACCTTCATTTTTGGGATGAAATACCCGTAATGAAAATGTATTCATCGCAAGTAATGATATAAATTCATGTAGCATTTGTATTGATCACTAATACTCCCTGTTGGCAAGGATGAATATAAAAATGGATATTTAGATTCATTAAATTTTAATCCAGAGAAAAACTTTATTATCTCGTTAATGTCCGCAGGTGATGTATCGACTGGTCTCCAGATCCTATTACAACCTGAAAAAAAAAACTGTTTCAGTGATGATAGGCAGGTGTGGCAAAATGATGTAGTGGTAGTACTGCTATATTGGCAGCACTGGTGGAATGGCAGAACTGCTACAAGAGCAGCCTTCCAACTTCCGGAGAACTTTCGCTGCTGCATACTGATGGTGGTGGTCACCGTTACAGGATTAATGTCTTCGTTTGTACCGTACTTTGCCAATAGAGTTAGTATGTAATAGTTCGGTTCTATTAAGTGTTTGAGGATTGAAATATTAATAAATTAGTCATGCAATTAACCAATATTAATAATGTGCGGCGAGGGAAGGGGTGAGATTTTTATATGAGTAAGAAGCTAATAACGCCTTCTTCTAACAAAACCGAAAACGTTTCCATCACAGTATTGAATTACTTATGACTCTGGTATGTATACCATGAATATCCGGCAATATTGTTTTTGACAAACTGCTCATTCTTTAGAACGCTGGGTTGAGCTGAAGATCCAGTATTTCAATCCTGGTGTAACGGATAAATTATTTAATCTGTGGACAGCTATAGATTAATTTTGTCATCTGCTGGGGGTAGCCAGGCTCTATATAGTGGGTACACTTAATTGGGAGAAAAACCTAGCGGCTGAGCGATATCCTCCATAACTTAAAAATCCTACATGTCTTACAGTGGTACTGCTAATATTGGTTCATACTATTGATGCTTCCAAATATTTTTTTCAGATTAATCTATTTGATATAAATAGGTATATTTTATATATGTTGCCAGAGCTATATTTTGCTCACTTCATCTCTGTATTCAAGGCTTATTTACCAGTTATCAAATTATTATAGATTTTTGATAGATTCCGTTATTGATCAGGAAAATATATTCTTAACAATTTTTTTGGAAGGAAACAAGAATGAAAACCAGTATTATTTTTTTTAAAGAAATCGATTTATTAAGCCTAAATTAACTTATATCGGCCAACCCAGTTGCCTAATCGAAAGTTTCGACAACTTTCTGTTTTGTCACATAATCACTGTTGAATTCGAGATGGCTATTTTTCAGGCTATGAATTCAAGTTGTGTAAAAATAAATTATACTTACGAGTTTATCAATAATAAAATATTAATTACGTACATAACTAAGCATTTATAAATACACTGCCTGATTGTGTATTGCTTAAATCATTCCATCTGATTAAGCAATTAGTTAAAAAATACAACTTTTAATGAATAATTATTAAGTAGTCATTAGTTTAATACATTTTAAATATTATATTCGTTCCTTCACAATCCTTTATATTCTTCAAAAAATAGTTTGTTTTCTAAATGGTAGTAAATTAGTAATATGAGGTTCTTTCCGGGTTTTCCTGTAGTAACTCATAATTTTCATAGATTGGTTTAGCTGTCTAATATTAATTAATGAGCGACATTAGAGTAAATATTATTGCTAGGATAATGAGTAACGAAATAAAGATGGCAAAGCGTTGTGTTTTATATTTTACAACAGCGTATGGAATGGTGAGATTCGTATTTTTCTGACTTGGAAATAGAAAGCTTTTCCATCCAGATCTAAGTAAGAATGTTGTCTATTCAAAGTAAATTACTCAAGAACATGTTTACCTAAAGCTCTTAGACTCTATCAGATTTTCTCCAAGATCCAATAACAGATGATATCTATTTCCATATTTCTATATGTACATATATTGTACATTTATTTTCGGCCCAGGCATCCCATCGGCAAGGCCTTGCGGAGAGGCGCGGTAATGTATTGACGATGACCCCGTGATAGACTCGAAGAGTGGACATTCTTCTTCCTCAGGTAGCCCTAATGCGGTTAATCGAATGATCCGCATGCCAGATCCCGAGGCACAATGGGGCATTTAACTGCTGTCCATCTCGTTTCCGTCAATTAAACTAGTCGCGGTCGTATATCTTCACTCGCCATTTCTCAGGAAATGAGCTTTAGCCTTAGGATGGCGCCATACTTTTCTTCTTATTATAGCAGGGAGTAGGCTGAGATTGGAAGGGCGATATGGTTCCTCCGGGTCGTAGTGGATTTACTTTAACATCTGGCCATTATTTCTTTCGGTGCTCTGTCTTTTACCCCTTCCCTCCCACATTCTCGCCGATATTATTCAGAAAGTAATTGGGATTTATAGATCTGTTATTTTTATCAGATGCATACAAAAGTTGAAGCATTGTTTGCAGTTTACCATTGTTTTTGTCAATAATTGCTGTGAATTATTCTACGCCGAGCTTGTAGGGAAGTGAGATTCTGTATTTCTTCTTAATCATAATCAGATGTCGTCAAGTGAAAATCTATGCTTATGAAGTTTTCATATTATTTTTCCTTAATTATTTAGATCAGACTTTGGATCATTTTCCTCTATCCGACGGTTCCTCTTATCAACCGACAATGTTCTACTTATTATATAAAAAAAGTTGAATAGCCTTAGCTTATACCTCTATATTATTAATTAAACCAATTAAAGGACTGAGACAATTGTCCTAATTAACGCCTTAATAACTGATGGCCCCTACTTTCACAGGACCTCATATTTAGGTCATGTGCACCTCATTAATATTTGCATAGCATTATCTTCAATTTACATATCAAACAATCCATTCGGCGCCAAACATTACTCTGAAAGGGCACCGCTATTCATGTTGCTACTATCTACTCTCACAACCGACCGTTAAAGTCACCGCAATGACCGGTGTTGAAGTTTCCGAGGAGCGTAGGCTGTGACGGTGAACACGCTATCGATATTCTTGCCTATGATAGCTTGGTCTTGACCAGTTTCCCTTTAAGACATTCTAGATAGATAAGCATACTTCACTGCACAAGTTTACATTGTGAATCTATTCATGTAGATTAAAGAGGGAAGGGCGATAGAAGCTATCTGACATTTTTTTTCTTCTTCTTGGCATATAAAGGAATATTACTCCATCATACTTGCCGGTGCTGCTCCATTCTTACCTCCATCCATTTCTTTCTCGTCGTCAGCTTGGGTTTTTCCTGAAAACCCTCGTGAGGATTTAATTTCATCATGAAGATTGCATTCTAGAATATACTCACAACTAATTTCTATCTCCTGTAAGTCTTTTTCTAATTCTTCGAACCAGGTGGTCTTTTTTAAAAATACGTAAACTTCCTGTTCTTCAATCTTATAGGTTTTATTTCTAGCAAGACTGACTATTTAAAAAAAATTACCTACAGTCATAATTTTTAATATTTAAATAACGTTGTCACAAAATTATTTTTGCTATACGATTCCTAAGATATCATCATCTAAGCCTATACGTTAATAAAACTTAGTAGTCCGAATTGATGTTTGGGACTCAAGATTGTTTGAAATTTTTTTGTTGATCGATAGGTGTCGTACCTTATTTTAACGTTTTCGAAGATCAGATTTCGAGCCAGAAAATATTTTTATAACCGAGATAAAAACATTAAAATTTCACCGTGTGGAATTCTTTACAAAATATTTGGCAAGAAAAGGTTCTTCCTGGAGTCAATGTTTGACCTTTTCGTTTTAATATTTGTCAAAATGCCGAAAATTTTATAAATCATATCTGATCAGAATGTATTGTTTGAATTAGTTTACTGTTAAGTTTAATTTATGGGTGAGAGCTAAACCTAGTGAGGCGAACGGCATTCCTTTTGTGAATTTTATCAAATTCCTTACCATTTTGGAATTAAATTGATTAGTATCGTAGAGGGCAATAACTCATTGGATACCCGACTGCTGCTTTTCGGCTTAGGTAAAATAAATGCATGTGTTGAAACTGTTCATGGTATGCTTTCACTATTCAGGGTTTTCCAGAGATCATTATTTAATTATTTCGCTAACATTCTCTTTTTATTTCTAGATTTATATTTTTCTTATTTATTAGACAGCTAAAGTATTTACTCCGAAAGGTAGTTATACTTCTTTACAATATAAAGAATAAGAGGATATACCTTATTTATTTATCAATTTTTGTAATTTAGGCACTTTAAATAAATTTTGAGTCCATCCGTATGTATATTGGTCGGTTTGACACCTAAATATAAATTTCTGTATAGATAGTATTTTAAAAATTATGGTTTCTTTTAGTACTAACTTTTTCAATAAAATAAAATAATTTGTATGAAGGTCTTAATAATATTTGTGTTTGACGTTTGAGTATTGATAACAAATTGCATTTAGTAGAAATAAGGTTAACATGAGGATTACATCATGCCGTGCTTCAGAAGTGCCATATTGGTGTTTGTAGTTAGACATGATTAACTGTTAATTGATTTTTTAGTTAATAATTTATAAATACCTTCACTTTGGCGTTTGTGATTTAGTTATCACGTTTAGGCTTTTATCTCCTAAATTAATGAGTAGGTGGACTGGTGAATACAACCTAAATGTCAAGGTTTTCACAACAGTCTTTCACAGACTAGATACAAAGTAAAAAAATAATTTTTTATATAAATCTTGCACTAGTGTAATAATAAAGAACTTTTAAGAGTGAGTTGTTTCTGGATATGTTTACATTTATAAAACTTTTTTAAAATGGATAAACATTCCTTTTTGTATATATTGTTACATTTTACTAAAGAGTATGGGTTTGTAATGCTATTCTATATAAATTTTTTTTTTCGTTTTATATAGAAGAGAAAACAAGTTTTTATTATATTTATGCAAGAATTCATACTCAAACATGATCATAAAAATAAAATAACGTGTAAGCTGCTAAAATGGAAAATATCTCACATTAACAACTAGTTAGATACAAGTAGACAGTGCCTTAGATACAGTAATCCTTAGAACAACATAACAATGAAAGATATTGCATTTATTAATGAAATAATGATCAGATCCGAAAAATAAATTCTTCCTACTTTTCCTTTAGCTATTAAACGTAATTAGTACGGAGATTTCTCAGGTAGCTTATTTTCCCAAACCTCAAACTGCAATAAGCTGTGAAAGATATTTTTTAAAGATAATCAGATGTCTTAAAAATCTTACAGAGCTGCTCACTCTGTTCAGGTATAATTAGTGTTAGTAAAATTAATTAGTAGGAATAATGGGCTCGCTCAGGTAGTATTTAATGATTGACCCCAGGCCTTGAGCCAAATAATGCAACCAATTCCTTCAATTTAATAGTTCATTTGTTTAATTTTTGTGAATAATTTTAATGTGTACTATGTATACATTAAAAATGTACGTAAAGCAGGTTAATTATTAATTAAATGAGGATGATGTTCGAACTTATATACGGGCCTTTCGTATTAGAGCATTTATTTACTTAATAGTTAGTTTTTGTTTTATTTATTAATTGAAAATAATTAATATTAAAAGCTACAATGCCCTTTCGATTGTGGTGAGCTTGCTAGTGTATGGTAAAACTACGTGATATTAATGATAAATTATAAGTAGAAATATGTTTATACATTTAATTGATCTTTTATCAGAAGGGGATAGATCCTTTAAGATCTGGATACCCTCCTGATGCTCATCCTGCCTCTATAAAGTTGGTACTTGAAATAGGGCGAAAACCTAACGGTTGAGCGTAATCTCGGAAATTCACCTCCCTGTGAAACCTTTGTCCTAGAAACAGTACAGTCACTACCACGTACTGAGTCCTAGACTCTTCATAAGTCGTAGCGGTACAGGTTTTTTTTTTTTTTTTTGCTGTCTTAACATCGTTTGCTATTTTCACAACCATCTGTATTTAAAGGTGCAGGCAGTTGAGATGGATTTCTGGAGGTGTCTCCGGGTCATCAGAAATTCGACAGATGAAAGCATCTGGTCACGCCGGTTAAGGTGGTACGGCCATGTGAAGAGAATCGCGTTTGAATGTTGGCCGAACTTGTATATTTCTTTCTCTTTCTCTGACTGTGCTATGACCCTTGAAGGACCCCGGCCTCCTCAACAATTCTTCTTCATTCAGAGCGGTCCTCAGTAGTTTTTCTCCAACGTCCCACTACCAGAATCTGTTGATCAGCCTCGAGCATTAATGAAACTCTCTTGTCGGTCTGTAAGGGTCCACGCCTTACTAGCATACGTCAACACTGGTCGGATATATTTCGATTTAGAAGAATGTTCTTGAGAGCCCAGTAACATTTGTCGCCATACTGAATCCTCAATTTTATTTCTTCTTCTATTTCGTTTTTATATTTATACACATATGTTTCGCATAGCATTAAAAAAAAATGAGATAAACTAGTTTTAGTTGGGGTTTTCAATGTTCGAACATAGTATAGAAAAGACCTTTGATCAAAGAAGATACGCCGAAGGTAGAAGGGTTATTTATGCCGGGTTTTACAACTAGTACTAGTGCTAACAGTTATCCGACACGATGTTGGGTTTTATTTAAATAATCAAAGGGAGCTTGGACGCTAAGTAGCTACCGAACGCTCACTATAAAGGTCATGTAGTGGGCTGAGGTATTGCGGATGTAAGCACAGCTTTCTCTGCAACTCATCTGTTTGATCCGGGCGATTGCCAATGGGGCCTCCGATATTTGGGTTAGGGAGATCGTCCATCAAGAGACAGCAACATCATTCAAGATTATCGTCGATTTGCAAATTGAATTATTCCATAATTGTATTTCTTGGACAGCACAATGGTGACTGTAAACATTATTGAAACACATTACAACTTGACAGTTTTATAAAAAATAGCTCCGTAGTAGTTTCATTCCTATCTAATAGTCATATATAAATAAGCCTATAATTTAATATATATATATATATATATATATATATATATATATATATATATATATATATATATATATATATAAGCTATAGTTTTAAAATTAAAAACTACTCTACACTTAATGGTCTCAATATTATTCTAACCTCCCTTGAAACAGATTAATATAAGTCTGGAATATAAACAATTCTTTACAAATGTATTATAATAATACAGAAAGTAAATAGAATGAATTCGCAAAGGCATGAGACAAAGGGAACCAGAGAAACTACCCACTGGCACCACTCAAACAACTAAAAAGAGCACGAGTCTATATTCTTTTCAAAACCTTTGGAGGATTGTTGGTAATAGATGAAGTAGCTATGTTCTGGTCAAATCAGCAACTAATAGGATGGTAATGTCATTAGTAATGACTTTATTCGTAAGAATGTAAGGATCGTTGAGGAGCTTACGAACCATTTTGGATTGTAAGATGGATTAGCCCCGAAGCCCTGTTCCGTAAGTCCGGAGGAGTCTTATGATTGTCATGCACATGGAGCTTTAGTAATTAATTGAGAACTTGGAGCGTTTGTCTAGTAAGTGTTGAAGTAGCCCTATACGGCGAGCAGTTTCTTGTTGTTTCAGTCAAGTAGGGGGGGGAGGGGCTAACATCTTTATGTTAATATTGGAACATAAAGATGTTAGTTGTTGGTAATTTAAAACTACAGAAAACGTGTGAATTCACAAACTCCCTATATCTCAGTCCCCTTTCCTTTGAAATTAAAAAACCCTGCAGGATCTCTGCAATGGTAAGTGGTAGCACGATAAAACCTGAATTTAAATATCATATTAGCAAACAATATAAGGTATAAATTATAATACAATATATATTTTACAAACAATATCTGTTTCGCTATGCTAAAATATTTTATACCATGCTTATGCATTTGCAATAAATGAATGATTCCTTGTACTTGACATTCTTTTTCCACTATCAATGTTATCTTCATTAAATGAGTTTTAAATTTGATTGAAAATAACGTGATTTATGTAATAATTTGCTGTCAATGATTTGAACACTAAAAAGTCAAACTTATTTATTTCGTGCCTTCGTTTCGGCTTAACTTTTAGTACAGAGAAATCTAGGGGCAACCTAAACTCTGTATCCCTATGCAAACGTATCTATATACTAGGTAGGACTAACCCCTGGGATCTACATTCATTCCTATTATCACACGATGGCATGTGAAAACGTAGATAAAAAATACATCTTGAGCCACTCTCATAAATTTTGCAGCCAGAAGTTTTGTCTCCTTTCTACGCTTCGCTTCTTCTTTCTTGATCTTTTCCATCCATTACCAGTTGCAGTAAGTTACTTATTACAACCTCTACACATTACGAGTCCCAGGTATTGTAGTTTTCGTTTCTTCATAATAATCACTTATTTTGTCTTACTCATCCTCTACTTAACAGTCTCGTTAAGTAATTATATCTACCCAATCATGTAATTATGCCTACCCAATTTATCTTGTGAATCCTTCGGTACAACCGCATCTCTAACGGCTTTAGTCTTTGTATCTCGGTTTTCTTTAGGGTCAAGCATTTTACTCCGTAAAATAAATAAATAATAAATAAGTTTGGGTTATTAGTGAATATTTTATTGACTTCACCGTGACCATCATCTGCGTTGTTCAGCATATATACGGCCCATAACAACTCTGATTAAAATGAACTTAATTAAAATAACAATTTAATGTTTTGTTAATAGGTAACTGTCTGATTTGCTAATATATAAAAATTATACATAACAAAAAAATTGCGGAATTTTTACGTAGAGAAAAAATTAAATTGAAATATCTTAATATTGAAAAATGTCTTAAAGTTTCTTTTATTCAGATCTTTCATCTATTTATGAATTTCAATGATTTGAAACATTACATAGACTCAAAATGTAATAATTATACTTTTCTTAATCCTTGTTTGAATTGATAAATCTACTCATGTATGTTTGAATATTCTTACAGCATTGATTTCTGAATATAAAATGGAAACAAATAAAAATATATAACTGGTTTTGAAAATATAGGCTAATATGATGTATTCAAATAATGATTTATCTATTCATCTCCTGTAGAAAGGGATAAAATAAAACCCCATCCGTTTCCTGCCATCAACAGCTAAGGATCGAATACAAAAAACTAGCCTGGAAGAAAGGCTTATATTTGGAAACTTGCCGGGATCCGAAGCGGTCGTGAAAGGAGTCCTCAACCCTTCGCTAATGGACGACTATTTCTCAAAGGCAATTAGCTCAGTTAGGCAACCGTTATCAATTGAAAACTATTTAGTGTCACTTCATACTTCCGATTATACTACTCTATAAAAAGAATTGGTAATCAATAAAGATATTTTTTTTATTTTAAATCAATATATCTACCTGTTGTATCTGGGAACCAGTCGACATTAAGAAACAAAATGCCAAAAAAAACAGAAATAAAATTTCAGCAGTATAACTACGAGCCACGAAGAGTCTTTGGTTCAGCAGGTGGTAGAGAATCTACTGTGACTGTAATTGCATGTCATGTATAGTTCTTAGTTTGTTTATGGAATGAAATTTAGGTTTATCTAATAGAGAAGAAAATAGTCCGGATGGTGTTCAATGAATTAATTCCTAAAATATTAATAAACTATTTATTATAAACCGGTGCGCCGGCGTTTCGCCAGTACTTTAGGTTCACAAGGAGGTGAACCTAAAATCGCTTAGGTCCACTTAGGTTTATGGGATTAATTCTTTGACATCTGCCCGGACCATTTTCTTTCCTATATATATATTAATATTTTTCAAGATTAATAATATTATACATATATAGTATTTATACAGTATGTGTTTTGGTTCATTAGATAGTTGGAACTGTAATGTCTCTTACTTAACGATTGTGCAGGCACGTAAATAAGTTGAGATCATGCTCAACCACCAAATATTTTATTATTTTAACACACGGTGATACGGTTTTCATCAACTGGTGTTTCATTATTTATTATTCATCAATAACCTTTGTTTGTTTCGAAATCTCCGTTTATTCAAAAATAATATTACATTACAATATATATATATATATATATATATATATATATATATATATATATATATATATAATACTAATAATAATATAATACATATATACATCAATCATTTTCTACCCGTAGGTATTTAAATTGTTTACAATACATGAGTCCGCTGAAGGCGGGTTCTCTAAACCGGCACATGGCCGCTGATTTTACATAAACAAAGCAGGGGGAGACCGCTTTACGAGATTCATCAATAACTATTTTTATTAATGTAATTTATAGGTTTTGGTTGTGGAGTGTTTCAGAAAAGTCAAGGATCTATTTTGAGTGTGTTTAGACAGTGGAACAGGCGTGCCCAGGGCCGATTTTGGAAATAACAGGGGTCGCAGGAGTCAAAGAAGTAAATGATGTATATTTGGTATCCTGTCGTGACCTGATGACCGTGATCCTTCAGGATATAATGACTATTGGTTTAGCCGAGTCCTTTGTCCTCAACAATCTCCTGTCCACTACTTCCTTTTGTTCCTCTCCTTCATCGTACTCTTCATCTTCTTATTCGTCTTTTTGCTCTTCCGAGTGAATAGAGCGAAATTAATGCCCGATTTACATATCCGGCGATAAATCGGCCCAATTATGCCTTCAATTAATCCGGTTCTGCAAAATCCCTCTCTTGGGGACCCAGTTGAGCTAATGCGTGGGTGTTGAAAGAGGCTGATGACTCACGCCTCCCTAATAGCTGCTACCTGTTCTTCCGACACAGCTTTTCTTTTTTTTTTTGTAAAATTAAAGTGTTTTTTTTCTTATTTTGCTGGCGAAATTACACTGAGCTCTTAATAATCGACCATTCACAATCGAAAAAAGATCTTTTATCATTTGGAGATTTGATATATAAAATAATTCATAAAATTGTACACTAAGCAACAGAATATTTTAATATCATAATAGTTTGAACGATTCATATTGTTTGTGGAGAAAATTTACTGTTTATCATTTATTTTAAAGCTTCCTTATGTTTTGTCACCTTTATGGGTTGTAGTCCTTAAACTCCTGGAAACATGAAGACATTATTGAATGGTATCAAAAGCAGATTATGCTTGTATTTAATTATTGTAATTTTTAATTTATAAATGGTTTTTACCTCTCAGATTCCTGTTGCGTCTAGAAAAATGAGACACAACGGGTTTTACTCATTTAAGAATTTTCTGGCAATTCTGCAATCGTCCCACAGGATGATGCCTTCTGGATCATTTTATTTTTCCTAAATAAAGTCTAAGGTCTTCCCTACTCGGCGAAATGACTATTGGAGTCATAAACACGTTTGCACCATACTGGTCTATTAAGTTGAAAACTCTTGGGGCTGCTAATTCGATGATTCTGACTTTTTTTTTCTTGAATAATCATAATGCCCAGTCTTTCACGCAGTGTAGTTCATTATTATTTTTTCTTTCCACAAAATTTTTACTTTAATAATGTCTACATGTTTTTAAATCGAATGTCCAATAATCTTAATAATGATGGATTGAAATGGTCAGGGGGAGCTGTCAAATATAACACAAACTTAACGGAATTTATTTTGTGTTATCTTTGACTCCACCCCCTGACCAATCCAATCCATCATTAGAATTTTCTATTCAACTATTTCCACTCAAAAATAGACTTTATATATTAATTAAAGTTGTAATATATCATTTAAAAAAATATAGGTAATCTTTTTCTATTAAACGATTTTTTGATGTTTCGTTTTTAAGATGCTCATTCCGGTCATCGAATATAAGATACTTTTCTAAGGAGTGTAATTTCATAATAAATCATTGAAGGCAAAGTCTTGTTTTTCTCAATGGGTTGTAAATATAATAATTTGCATATTTTCTATTTAATATGTAATGGAAAGTATAGATTATATCTCTAAACGTCAATTTCTCCCTAAGCTGTCGCGTATCTCGATGCGGGTCCTAGCGCACTTTTCCAAGCGTACTTAATGATTTACATATCAGAGCGTATCCAATAGCGATAAGCTTGCGTTGGCCGTAACACGCCCCCAAGTCATTCACAGCCCAGCGACTGGACATGCTCCGGGATAAGTTGGCACTGACAGGTCGCCGACGATGTAGCTGCCAGTGGTCTACGGTTGTGGGGGCGTTTCCGCTCAATCGGGCCTAGTTTTCATATTTATTTATAGCTGGGTATTAAAATACAAGGGCACGAATAAATATATATTTTAATTTATTAATTATAATTATTTATTATAGATATAATAGGGTGGAACACGACGCTAAAAATTGCTAAAGGAAGATAAATAAGAAGTGGGAGAAGCTAAAATAATTACAATTTTAATTTAATAATTTTATGAAAACGAATTTTAATGTGCAATTTTGATAAAATCTTTATAATTATTGGTTGACCGAATTAATTATATGGAGGGTAAAATGGTCCAGGTGGAAGTCAAGTAAATTCTCAAATAAGATACAAACGATGTTTGAGGAAAATAATGGAATAAGGTCACTGTCTCTATTTGGTTTGTCTATTAAGACTGTTGACATGAGATGCGCTGCACTTTTTCTTCTATGGGATTCTTTCTTTTTTCTTTTTTTCTTTTTTCGCGTGATGCCAGAATGAGCTAAACATTTGCAGATTAGTTTTTCCAGTATATTAGAGACTAAATGATTTCTGTTTTGGATTTTTCCTATTAAATTCTAATAAAATAAGAAACTGACGTTTTGATCCACGTTGCAGGTCTTTGTCAGGTCTTGTTAATTAAAATATTTCGAGAAACTAAAAGAGCTTCATTTCATGTTTTGATAAACCCTAAAACGTGTTTGCATGTACTTACTTACATTATGGCTCTTTCAAAGTACTTATATCGTGGTTCTCATGTAGATATTGCTACACTGTCGTCACTTGGCCATAATTTATTTTCAAAATAAATAGGGCATTACTGCTTAATTGCATTATGGCGATTCATAACGATAACAATACTATATAATTATCAATTGAAATATCAATAATTTTTTTCCCAAAGATGTACGTGATTGATTGCTCCCAGTGTTTTTATAAATCAGCCAGTTTTTATATAAGATGAAATAGTCTTTACTATCATTATAATATATAATACGGTAAAGCTAGACGTTGATGTAATAATATGAAATGACCGTGGCTGTTTTGAATATTTATATAGTTGGCGTTTGGCTCATCGTTCCTGCGCCCTGAAAGTATAAAAGTTAGGACGAAATTTGTATGCACATAAATAAACGTTGTACTTTATTATTTACGTCATCCCCCACTATTTTTTCATATTATTACAAAATTATGTCTACATTAGAATGAAAATGTTGGGTCGTGACGATACACTTAAGTATTTAGCGTAATGTTAGGAGTGAACTTTTTGTACCTTTTCTTCCTTGCAGATTCATCTTCTTCCTGAACAAAGAGATATGACTCACTAATAACAGGCTACATAGAAGAAGCAGAGTTATTTTGAAACGGTACTTGGACTACAATGGTTACCATTTGCATATGCCCTTTGTTCAAATACAGAGAAGAAAATTATCTGTCTTCTTCTGGCCCAGGCGCTTTGGCGGACATGAATAGACGTAGAATGCTAGTTAGTTCGGATATTTAGTTTAATATTTGGGTGGTAGAAGTTTATAACAGGTTATTCAGCTAAGGATTTGTTCGTTTATTTTCATAAATGTTTTGTTTACGGAAAATTCTGACTATATCTCTAGCCTTTAACTTATAACGAGACATTCAGCATAACGGTCTTATAAAACATTGGGTAATTATATAGTAAAGTAAAATTATTGTATTAAATTATCTCCTGTGTAACCTTAACATTTAACATGCCTTTGTTTCATTATAAATTTTGAAAAATTATATAATTTAAATAAATTAATGCTTGAAAATTGTATGTATTTATATTATAAACCATGAAAGAGCCCAACCGGAAATAAAAAAATTGCGGATGTAAGGCAAGAGTTTGAAAATTAAGATTGTCCAACTTAAATCACTTAAAAATTAAGTTAAAATAAGTTCATGTGACCTGTTTGATTTAAATAGTAATTATAATAATAATATTTAACTAAGTATATTTTATATAGTTGTTAAAGATGAAATGGATTGAAGTTTTTGTGAAAAAAATTACAAACATACTAAGTTTTATTTCCAAAAATAAAATATTCAGAAGAAAAATTATAATCTTTATAATAATAACATATTTTTTATGAGGTGGTTAAATATGATGAGTGCAATCCATAAGTCGGAAACATAATAATGGGGTGTATAAAAAAAAATTACCGTTTCACCTTCCTCATAGAGAGAAGATGGCACCTAACAGCATCTTTCGACACACCACAATCCCTGGCAAGTTCGCGAGTAATTGTGGACGGATTTGACTCAACAGCTTCCTTCAGAACCTCATCACTATCCATTAATGGTCGCCCGGAGCCCTTCTTCCTTTCCAACGTCGTAACTCCACAGCTAAATTTTTCAAACCAACGCCGCGCAGTGCGCTGGCCAAGGACACCTTCCCCTTCGTATTTAATAATTTCACGCGTTGATTCAGCGGCTGTGAACATTTTTTTCCAGTAATGTCTTAAAATTACGAGAAGTTCGTAGGGCACTGTCATGTTTCTTTTTTGAAATAAATAACTAAACTGAGTTTTTTTTTTAAGAAGTCCATTGTTAGTATACAAGCTTAGAGAATGGTCTAAAGGGATTATTAACTGTTGGTAAATAATAAATAGCATTAAAATATTTACAGACTTTTAAACTCTGGAATTTGATAAAACGGCCATTTTTTTTTTTTATACACCCCATTAGTTTGTCTATTTCTTGGATATTAGATTGTGTTTTTGATAAACACCCTGATCTCGTTTCAAGGGCTTTTAATATTTCTCTGATCTCTATATTAATATTTGCGAGGTTAACCAGAGTGTCTATTTACTGAGATACGATCTGTGGTACTGCACAATAAATATTAATTTTTTATACTATGGAACACCCGCCAATGATTGTTACCTAAAATGAATTCATATTTACAATATTTTAGCAATCTTGTTATACTACTATTACCTACATTACTAAATACTTAGCATTGTGATTGTCATAATTTACTTATTTTTGTTTTAATAAGAACCAAAATTTGATTGATCCAACTATTAATATAATTGCTTTATTCTTTATACATCTATCTTGTGATGTGATTTGGACACACATCACATACAGATCGTTTAAGGCCAATTTGAGGTGTTACCCTGTATTAGCCATGATGGATAATCATCATTTCCTTTACATTATTTATAATATGTATCTTATTATTATTTATAATAATATATCGTAGGCTATCTATTTGATGAGGCTATAGATTCGCATTCCGGTCCAATTCAGACGTTCTTTATACTTAATGGAACGTACATGGCTCTCTATCGCGAAAATTGCTAGGTCTCTCCTATACGTCTAATTTCTCCCGGATCTACCTTCGACTCTTCATATGAAGCAGTTGTGATGAAAGATACAATTTGTGCTGCGTCATCACAAAGTGGTTTTCAAACAATGGTTTAATTTCCTCTATCACAGTCATCAATTTTATTGTGCAATCCTTCTGCATATGTCATCGTTTTGTTATGTAAGGTGTGAATTAATCGTATCTATTGATTGTTCCGAATCATTTTTAGGAAATTCCCAATGTAGCATTTACTCTATGGTCTTCTCTTACGCGCGATATTCTAGCAATGTTTTCCCTAAATATTTCCTCGTCCTTAATCATAAATTTACGTGTATATATAATATCAAACACTGGTTGAAAATTCATGGTGTCTATCTAAAAGTTGTTCCGAATTTCTACGACCTCATGCTTTCACTATATTTTATATTTATATTATTATTAATTTTTAAATGCACTTTCGGGAAGTTTTTCCAAAAATGCAAAACAATTGTATGTAATAAATACTTTTACGTAATATGATAAAAATTATTGAGTATATTTTAATAAGCTCCCAATTAATTAAGACTCATATACATGGATATTGAAATACCTATTGGGTGCTTACGGAATAGAGCTTTGGGTTCAGCACATGGTAGCGTACGAGAGTTGTGCTGGGAGGTGATTTGTCCAAGATTATGCTCAATTGCCAGGATTTCCCACGAACTAGGGTACCCACTTGGATAACCTCAGGAGAGTATGTAGATCCCACAGATAATCAGCGTCATGAAAATTGTTTACGATTAAACAGTAAAAGTCATTTAAATTATATTATTACAGAGTGTAATTATTGTGAATGGAAATCATCAAACTCCCAAGTAGATTGTGCTTGTGTTTTGGGGGGAATGGCATAGCGTCATCCGATAATACAAACTTAAATTTAACAAGTAATTGAAATCCAACGTAGTAGAAATATGGCGACTTAACAAACTTCGAGATATTAATAGTTAGTCTCCTTGGCAATAACACAAACTATGAGTTTTCTCAGCGCGTTTAAATTAGACAGTTGCTAATGTTGAAAGGTTTAATCGATTTTCCGGGTCATAAAGTTTCTTTACGGCCTATCGCAGGCTTCATCATCTGCACCTCGTGATGATTCGATTCGCTGCGTTATTTCTGAGGATATTTCACACATGATTGAAAGATATAAAAATGGCATTTAGGATTTTCTCTGGCTGCTAATTCACTGTTACTCTTAGAAGTTTCGACCTTTCTCTAATGTTTCAGGGGAAATCAAACTCATTTCATTGACCTTTGGAAAACCCCATTAGTAGAGAGGTCGATTGCTTTAATCGTTAACTCATTTAAAAGATAAAATATGTAGATAATTAGCAGATAAATTAAATAGGAATTTAAAATAAAATTATTTCCCTTTATAAAAGTTTTTCCAGTTTATCGTATATGTTTAAATTAAAAATACTATTCTAGTTTAAGTGTACCATCATCCAAAAAGATTTGAATTTAAAAGTATCCTAGAGATCTTTGAGTCAAGCGCCACCCCCCCTCCCCCCCCATGAAGAGCAAAGTTAGTCCACAGGAGATCCCAGTGGTTCCTTCCCAGCCATGCCGGTGGTGAGATCAGTGAAAACTATTTACATTATATTTCTTGGTCATTACCGATTCAACCTCAATCATCACAAGGAAGTGTGATGCTGAATAAGGATTGCACCAGAGCAGTGTTCTTCAACCTTTTTGCACCTACGGACCGGTGAAAATAGGATAAATATTTTGCAGACCACCTGAAAGCTAAGACAAATAAAAACCAATATACTTGTAGCTATTATTTTTTATTATAGAATATGTTATGCAATTACATTTTTTAGTGCGACAGCTGGTGCTGCTTCTGTGATAAGAGTTGATATCCGAGGCTGCAGCGTTGTTTCTGAGAGACGAAGCGCTGCATTAGCATCTATTCGGTTTTACTGTTTGGTTTTTATTACAGAGATGGCTGAAAAAGTCTTTTCACATAAATAGGAAATCGAAACATTTAGTATTAATTTGATAGCTTTATAACTCAAAGTTGGATATTCTTTTTCTAGGGATATCCAAAATTGAAGTAAATTTTGAAATGTAAATATACTCGAAAATTGGAGTATTGAATACATTTAATGTCTGGACACCAGAGTAACATTAGAAGACCACTCGATCAGCTTTTCTTTTTCATGAAGATCAAGTACACATGGGTTTATATCTTCCAAGAATGGATTATTAATCCAGACGTTACCTTTACGAGGATCTTCATTTTCTGGGCAATACTTATTCAAATTTTCAGCTAATGTTCTTAGATGTTGCTTTATTATGTTAAATATGACTTTCGTGTTCACATCCGCAGCAATCAAAAATTCATAAAAAAAAAAAATTCTTCTTGTAAGCGACTATTCCTTATTTTTATTCCTTATTAGATTGGAATTCAATGTAAATATTTTCTACGCAATGCATTTATTTTGTATTAATATTAGAAACTTTTCTGATTAATTTATAATCATACTTCAAATTGTTTTTGAACACCATCTTATATATATATATATATATATATATATATATATATATATATATATGTGTATTTTCTCTTAATTTGGTGTTCCCTTATTAACCGTTAAACCTAAAACCCTCCGTGTTGTTCTTGCCGAAGCCCCTGACAGTTGGCCGCTACCGATCAGAGTGATGTCTTGTTCAGGTTCAGCATTCCTCTCGACAAAGGAGCTCTCCTGGAATATATCTATTGTTATTTCTGTTCTATTGTTTGCTCTCTTTCTCTTGTATAATGACCACGGTCTAGATCAGTATGTACCAACATCTACAGTATGTGCCTTCGTTGCATATGTATGATAAATTAAATCTTTATACTGATTTAAAATGTTATTTCAGCTCGTCATAAGTAACGTGATTAATTACATACAGAAGGCATAACGTACACGTAATTATATATTGGTATTTAAACATTCACTGAATATAGTTGAGAAGTTTCGTTTTGAAAATAGCAAGTTTTTCATCACTAATGTACTAGTAATAGGATATGACAGCGAAGCGACAATTATTTGTCGCTTATTACATAAAGAAAGCGAATTATTTGTTACTCAAAAATACGTTAAATTAATTTTGAACACTGAAACAATCTTACTCTGAGGTAATATAGAATATATAGAAATGCTTCATTTATTAGAATAGAATATAAATGAAAAATAATTTAGTACTGGGGCCAAGTCACTTAGGAATTACAAATGTTTACTGCAATAATAAAAAATTAATCTGGCTGAGAGCCTACACAATATCAGATAGCATTTACATAAGTACCGAGTTATACATTGAATATTATGGTATATATATATATATATAACATTAAGGTATACATAGAATGATGTTAATTTAAATTAATCCTAACTTCAAATTAATAGTGCTTTGATGCATTTAATTAATTAGATACACTATTTTAAGTTCATAAAACTTGATGATTTATTGTTTTTACACATTTGCATTGAAAAGACAATTTTTTCCTGACCAATAAAGAGGCCAACTTTAGTTGGTATGGAAAGTATCTATTTTATTAGCATTTTTGGTGAATTTTCAATTTATATTTGAACTCAAATATCTGAAACTTCGCATTTGAGTTCGAATAAAAAATAAGGTAGCTTATTGTTTTACCCTGTGATATTTGAATAAATCAGATTATTCTTTGTCTAGTTGTCTAAAAATCTAGTTGCTCCGTCATTCTCTATCCAACATATAACATACGACAACAGTTAGATCAATGCATTATTAAAAAATAAATTATCTATAAACAAAACATGAATCTTTCTCGTTAATAAAAGACTCTTTTCTTTTAATTAACTTTCGATCTGGGTCAGAGTTGGTCTAAAAAGTATCTAACCTTTATTCGAGTTTTCGAACAACTTTCTCTGGGCTTTATCCAAGCATATAAAAAAATACTCTTATGCATGTGTCAGTAAATGGAGAGCAAGATTATAAATAAAGTTGTTACGCAAGTGAAACTGCTGGTTTGCCTCATGACCTCATTATGTTTTTCATTTATTTTTTAAATTATGAACAGAAAAATAAATAAATTCTATTTGTCATAAAATTATGTATCAATTAGTTATATACTTTTAAATATTTATTATCATGTAAATACAAAGTATTATGTGATTAAAAATTATATATATTATTTCAATTTATCCTATTCTACTAGGATATATTTAACTGAAAATGATGTCAATATTTTGGTATTTTCGATGCACAAAAATAATATCTGGACGTTTTTCATTTTGTTTATGTACTAAACGTTTCAGAAAATACACTAAGGTGGAAGGCTCTATTTTTTAAAGTAATAAATTATCAAAATTTAGAATTAATTATATCATGGGGCGTAGTTCCTTTATTGTAATTTATCCAACGAAATAAATTTGAATAATTAGAAACAATTGTTTAATAATTGGTAATTTTAATTTTTAGCAAAATATTTAAAATTCAAGAATTTATCATATTTTTCAAATATTCAAATATTTTTTTAATATCAAATATCCTTTACTGATTACTGTATCTTTTTGAAAAAATTTATTTATTGAAATTGACAAGGATCTCAAAGCAATACAACTAGTAAATATAATGAGCGATACATAATGGCAACTATAAAGGCGAATAGAGCACAAAATTGTATTATATCTTTCAATTTCTTAATTTTTTTTTATCTTACTAAAAATGTTCTTAAATTCATATGTGTCTTCTGGAAATTAAACCCTTATTATATATATATTTCTGTATTTTGAGGATGACGTGGGATACATTAATGAATAGATTTACATAGAAGGTAAGGTCGTTGCCCCTGAGCTGATATTAATGACGACCACATCGTACTCAACACACGTGGCCTACACCTAGGCCTCGCCATTAGCTACCACTTGTTTACTAATGGCCTTCCATCTTAGAATAGAACTATTTTAGTCAATATATATATATATATATATATATATGTATATATATATATATATATATATATATATATATATATATATATATATATATATTATAATCCCATTTTAATATAAAAATGGAGTTTCTGGAATATAGAAATTTTAAGAGATAAGTCAATGGTGTTTTAAACAGTATATTATCTTGGTATGGTTGAAAAACGATAATTTATAAAATTCCGATAGTATTTATTTTTGTATTTTAAGAAATTTGTTCTGTTTTTAACTCTAAGAGGAAAGTGTATATACTTTTATGTTTTGTTTACAGGTAAGCTAGGCATCTTTTTAATGGTATTCTTCAGTGTTTCGTAAGTTTTTTTATACTTTTTTTTAAATTTATTTTTACAATGACAAGCTAGATATTAAATAGACTATTTTTTAAAGTAATAATTGCTAATGTAAAGTAATGGATATGTTTTTTTCAATTAGAAGAATTTTGTTTTTATTCAATTGCTTTGGAAATAATCATGCACTTTTAATTTATGCACATTTAAAGCATGATTTTAATATTTTATTTTTTTTTTCTTGCGGTTTACATTACATTTAGCCAATACTAGCAACCCGAAGTCTATAGACAATTTGATTTAAATCTTACCTCAGAGGATTGAAAGTTATTTCGTCGCCAACATAATGAATGCTTATTAGAATTTTTTGATAAACTCCAGGATTAGCTCACCATGTTTGCTTTCAAATGAGATTTGGAGGACTTTAAGCAATTTTAAAGGACGAAATAAGAACTTTATAAGGATATAAGATTTACATAAATATATATAATTACAAATATAAAGATAAATCATATACTCTCATAATAAAAACAACATACAAACAAACAACGAGTCCCGGTCCTGGACATATCTTTTCTTTTCAAATGAATATATTTAAAAATTAGTAACAACTAAAATAAAATAAATTATAAAAACAACAAAGTTTGAATTATCTGCTTTCTGCCAAATATTTGCACTAAGAAAGATCTTTCAACGTGATTCCATTATCATATCATAGCTTTGAACAAAATATCATGCGGAACAATAAAAAATAAATGAATGAGCTGAATTATATATTAGTATATAGCTTCTCGAATATAAATTAGACAGAAAAGATTGATTACATTTAGCTGTGATGAATACTTCAATATCGAAACTTTCCCTCTTCGATGCTAAATTAAGAATATCAATATTGCTGAAATATCAGTGATTAAATTAACATCCCTTTTAATTACAACAGATAGTGATTTAATTACTTTGAATTTTAATCAGTTCGTCGCTTGTGCGTGATATCCAGATATCAATTAAGCATTGAATTACCCCTTTTCAGTCATTTTGTTTTGTTTTATACATCCTCTCTTATTTTTTTCTTTCGGAAAGAGATTAGTGTTAAATTTCTGATTTAAACTTTTTTTTTTAATCCTGTGTGTCCACCCACCTCATGCATATTTATTAGCCCCCAGCAGTTTATAACGAATTTACGGTTTATTAAAAATATTACGTCACGAAATAATTAACTTATAATGTATTATTTATGTTATTTCTTCCTATGCAATAATTACTTCTAAGAAATTCATATTTGATAACTTCAATTATTATGCATTTACATATTTTCTTGCAATTACTTCATAAAGGGATTCTAATGTGCAAACAAATTAAATTTAATCGTATTCACCACTGATTAATAAAAAATATCGTTTACTTGGTTTGCCAGCTTTCTTCTGTTATTACCCAAAGTGTGTAGGAATAATGCTTCATGGAGAACCATTTGGTGTGCATTTGCTGTTATGTAGGAAAGCAAGAAGGCCTATCTCAAGGTTCATAAGTTCATAGGTTCTTAGATTGTAATGGTTTAGGCTAAATATTTTTTTCGAGAAAAGAATAGCAATGGTTCCAATTTAAAACTTAGCTTTTTCCGATAATTTAACTGCTAATGGTTATATTTAGTTGTTAAATATTATGCTAATTTTGTATGAACTGGTCTCAAGTTTTAGTCTTAGCATAACGATGGCCATTGTGTGAAAATAATATGTAATTAAAACAACCGGATTAATTGTTTTAGAAAAAATAAAAATTGCTATAAGTGGTTACATCGAAAATCAACTATTTCGTGAAATTATAATTTAAAAATTAACATGATTAGAATGTAGTATGTTTTACCATATACGATCAAGAACCACAAATTCAGTTTAGTCTAGAAAATAATGAAGAAAATATCGTGAATGAATAGGATTACTTAGTTTTCACGCTGTGTAAGCATCTTTAATAAGCTTATTGTTATAAGTCTTCAACTGAGTTGGCATTTCGTTATTAGAACAATAATCTTTGGAGGTCATTGTTGTTTATTGAGTTGTATTACTGACAGTCGATTACTCAGATCCATTACATTCTCAGCAATTTATAAAATAAAGAAACAAAAAAATAATTTACCACTACAGTCAGAGAAACCTTAGGTTAGGATAGAGACCTACTGTTTGTACATGAGTCTGGAGTTTCAAACCCTGGACCTACTGCTCATAAACTCAGCACTTAACACTGATATCTCTATTTAATAATCTATTAGTTAATAAATTATAGAAATAGTTAATAAACAAAGAAAGAAACTGCTTTACTGGTTCATTGACAAAGAAAAAGTCAAGGAATCCTGATATATGTTCATTTCACTCCTCTCCAGATTGATTGGAACTAATCATTAATATGCTCATTTCATTTCGTACTTAAATACTCAATTTGTAGTTTCGAACTGTAAGTTTGATTTCGGAAATTTTTAAGGTTTTATTCAAAATATAAAAGTGCATGTGTTTTTATTGGAAATTAATAATACCTAACCCGTTTATTATCGTGGCTAAACGGAAAGAAAATGTCCTAGTAATGTCCTTGGAGCATTCCAATGCGAATGAGCTGCGCACGTGCTCGTTGCACAACGTTTGATTTGCAACCTGCATAAGTGCATTAAGTGCATACGCATCTAGACATAGTCAGAAGATGATCCTGGCGAGGATATGAAGGACTTGTTCACTGCAGCTTCCGATTGAGTAATGTATGCACCGGCACGAACTCAATTGTCAAACCGCTATTGGAGTACCTACTCTCCATGCCGTGCTCTCCACTTCGGGGCAATGACATCTACCTGTGCTTCTGGTTGGGTGTAGGTTCCTTTCCAGCTTTTAAGGAAGCTAATTGCTTTATTTTTATAAGAATCTCTTTTTATAAGCTATCTTTCTCTTGCTTTCTCCGTCTGTAAAATTGTTTACATATGAACGAAAATATTAACATTTAATCTAGCAAATAACTTCCAAATGCTTTTAATTACCTACTTAAGAAATCAAATTCTAATCCCTATTAAGAAACTATTAAAGGCCCTTTGGATTAATTAGATTATTAGAAAACTGAAGTGAATTCTCCGTACTTTCATTTTTGATTAATTGCAGTTGTAACAAATTCTGATCTTCATCTGCAGTTTTGTGATATATATTTTTTGAAATTCACAACATATAAATTATAATAAGTCGCTCGAAAGGTATTTAATACTGACCAATCAGACCATCAAATCAGGTTATTTTATTTTATGTTAGGTTATGTAGTAATGCTATTTACGTTATTTATTACGAAATAACTATGTATTATTCTGAGTGTCAAGACGAATATTTTTTTTTGAAGGATTAATATAAATGTTTACATGAATCAGTAAGTAATGACGATTTTTAAAGAGCACTTTTATACAATGGGTGACAAAATTTGGTTAATTTGTTTATTTATAAGATCTTTTAAACTTTTTTCTGTTAAATGAATTCTATTGGAGATTAGACCACTGTAGAATTTAGGATATTGCATAACGCGGAAATGCAGAACATGCATGATATAACGGGATTTAGCTTTGGTTAGTAGTCAAGTGGTTTGTGAGCAGAGGTTCTTTGTATCGCCATCGAACTTAGAGTTCGCTAACCATTATTATTATTGATAAATGAATTTATCTTTAAAAATGAATGATATAAACTAGTTGTTTCATATAAAGGATGGTAGGGTAGCTCCGAGAATGCCTTCTTGTACAATTCCAAACCTTCAGGCTAGTTAAACTTTTTTGGGTGTGTGCGGTAGCAAAGGACGGTCTCAACTGGAACGAAGAGCCTCTTGGGTCTCAACCAGCCTTTATAAAGTGAGTACCGTCATTAAATTGGAGGGAAACTCTCTACAAAACCGTTGTACTAGAATGATTACAGTCTCTACCACATAGTGAACCAGAGACCATTCATATTGACTGCGTTTTTCATAATGATCGTTGTCAAAAAGCGCTTTATGTCTTATTATTTAGGACGCATGGCAAACTTTTTCGCAAAAGCTAGTGCCACGTTTGAAACTGGAACCAGATTATCGGCCATGCTCTTAATAGCGATTATCCCTAATAGATATTAGCGGAGGAATCCGATAGAATCGGACCACTTAGGTCCTATCCTCATCTTCACTCAACATTGATGACGTGAATTAATAGATTAGTGTGTCCGCCCTGGTTCCTAGATCCCCTATCTCTTCGAGAAGGAAGAAAGAAGCAAGATGGCGGAGCGACTCCTCAATCGGAGCTATCTGGCCGTTGTATCCACCTTGTTGTGTAATTACTACTACACGGCTCGTTAATTCACTTCCATTCCAGTCACAGATCAATGGATCCTTCTTTAATAAGGAAGTAAGTAACTGTAGCAATAGCTATTTACCAAGCGGCTTTTACATATTTTGAAAAACGTTAAGCAGGGCTAAAAAAAATATATCAGAATTATTGTTTCTGGATTTTTTGTGATTTTATTCTGATTGTTAGCAGCCTTAATTTTAATTTACGTAACCAAATAACTAGTTACAATATTTTTCTTATTGATTTATCTTAAAGCAAAGATGGCTGCTCTTCGAAAACCAATACTTTTAATATTCGAATATAAAATAAATTTGTATTCCGGAACAATCTCCCTTAAGAATAAAGTAGTCAACAAATAAAAATTCTAACCAGAACAAAAATATTAAATTAATTTTGGTTTCCTGTAGTTAGTAAAACAATAATGTATGCCCAAGGTCGCTGGTTCGCAGCCCCTAGAATTTTTTAAAAGTGAGTAAAAAATCCTTGGTTATCGCGAGCCTGTACGGTGTTAAAAATTCCTATTCCTAATAAAAGCTGGTTAGGAAAAATTTTGGTCTCTCAATGTAGCATAGTTCGATTAGTAGCATGAAGTGACGTTAGATCAATAAACAGCTACCAATATTTTTAAAATTGGAAAAAGTAATTATTACTGAAAAAACATCCTAAGCAATTTAGCAATTGCCAAAATGGGTGAATATACTAGGATCCTATGTGATCATTCGGCCTTTTGCTTGCGGAAACGGTTTAAGAGTTCAAGGGGGAAGTCGAGTATCGAGAGATGTGGGAAATGTGGTTATTGCAGAAAAGGAATTGGTCAAAAATGGTATTTGAATTTTTAAAGAGTGAAATAATATAATAGAATGGTAAAAAAACATTCCTAGCCTGTTTCTAAATATGTTTCGTACTCATTTGTGAACAATGAATGATATCTACACACCCCCCCTAATTATGTTTTCCAAATTTTAAAATAAATCATCGAGTTATAATAAATTATTGTTAACACATACGAAGTACATTTATAATCATATTATTACTTAACTTTTCTGGGTTATGATGAAATATTAATTTATTAATTCCTGTCATTAAGTAAATAATAGCTAATTTCTTAATTGCACCTAAGATAGGACCAAGTAATTACTTCTACCATAATTTTAAATAAAACTAATCAACGATTTATTAAGCTAGAAAGAATTCGAAAGTTTTCTAAGTTTGGTATATTTAAGACTCACAATGCGGTTGGACAGATCTTAATATATCTACCAATGTCCTAATTTCCCTTTAATTGCATATCATTATCGCTATTAGCCTGAGATTACATATATTATAACTTTTTATTTACTCTGGAAAGTAGCCCTGCGGCCAGGAACCTACAAAGCGTAAACAAATATTTATGTATTTTGCTTCCGTAATAACCATGCGAATAAATTTTCGCCAAAGCTATTTATGATACAAAAAAGAAGTTCCAAGTTTTTTTTTATTGTGGAGAGTATTTATATTTTCAATATTATGTTTTTTTAAAAATAATTTTAAGTTTTTCAGAATAGCAATATTCAAAAAATAAGAAATTAAAAGATAAATGAAAACGTATAAACAATGGAATTACATGCCTCATTATATTTTATTTCGTTTATTTATGACATGATATTAGTTTTCGTGCTTTAAAACAGTACGATACGGATACAATAGAAACAACGGGCTCTGTTATAATAAATGAGATATGCCTCTTGTGGACACTTCGTTTGTTTTGCATTCATACCGGTGGAAGCATGATGACTACACACCCTTCTTATTGGCCTGTATTTATTCTGTAAAAATATTATTTCACAAATAATGGTATGATCTAAAAAAAGTGCGAAAACTGTTTTTCTTCAATAAATGTTTTTAAGGAACCTCAAACCTTGAATATGTCTGTATCAAAAGATATGATATAAAGTATATAGATAAAATTAAATTTCAATATCCAGATCTATTTCCATTTATCGCAACAAAATGTGGATATACATTGGTATATGCAATCTTGTACTATTGTAAAATAATTCCGTTGGTTCTTAAATCCACTATTTCAACGGTTCCTTGGTAACTTCTTCGGGCACCTGACGATCCTTTTGCCAACTCTTAGATCTAAACCACATTGAAGAAGAAAATGACTCTGGGGAAGGGGACACAATGAGCTGATACCGGGGCCTAACGACCGAGCCGTAATGACGAGAACACATCTCGAAGCCATTAGCACCTCGAGCTGAGGGGGCGTCGATCGACTTGGTTCCTTGCGGCCGGCCATCTTGCGGTTCGTTAAGTGGTAGTTCTCGGTTTCAGAAAGAACGGTAGGCGCAAGTGGTGTTCTGGTTTTAGTGAATGCAAGAGAAGGACCGAATGCTGAAGTATCTTACAAGTAACGGTAATAAAGGTAGGAAAAATCCCACGCACACGTATATTCTTAAAGGCATTACATTACTACACAATCTGAGTCCCATGGATATTTTAAAATAATTAATCAAAGAAATAGAAGAATTAAAATCGAAGATCAAAAAATCGTTACAGCCCAAACACATAGACCATTTTATTAAATACATTTATCTTAAAAAAAAAAAAAAATTAGTTCGGTATGGTACGAATGATCCAGTAACTAAATGTTTTTTGACAGAACAATGTTTATAATTGTACAAAGGTACTAAATTATAAAAAATAATTGGGGTTAATTCCCGAGTTTTAAATTTCACTTCTACATCCTGAATAAATTGGTTAATTTGTTTTGCCAATAATAATGATATTAATGGGCTTAGGGAAACCGAAGACTCGATGGTGATACAACCAACCTATGTTTACATACTTCCGTCCACGGATTTACCGAAATTTGTAAAATCATCCATGACGAAATTCTGTTCCTTATCGCTAGGTAGATACTTTACAAGACGTGCATAAGGCCTGTTTTAACTTACGGATCGGAAACCTGGCCTCTGTCCAAAGCAGATGCCAATAGTTAACTGCTCTTCGAAAGAAAAATATTAAGAAGGATATATGGAGCAGTTAGAGTTGGCGATCAATTTAGAATCAGGCAGAATGCAGAGATAATCGGATGTATCAGGAGCTAGACGTGGTTCAGTTTATAAGAATAGCTAGGCTTAGATGGGCTGGACATGTGGCCAGAATGGAGGACAACGCTACTCATAAGAGACTGCTATTTGGGTATGTTGACGGAAAAAGGAAACGCGGACGGCCACGATTAAGATGGGCAGACGAGGTCGAGAAAGATGCAGGTATCATTGTTGGATCCAGAGCTTGGAGGACCTTGGCACAGGACAGAGAAGAGTGGAGGCGGCGCACAGTGGAACGAATCAACGCATTTGTGGGACATTGGACCAATTCCCAAATAACTAAATTTGTCCTTTATTTTGATCTTAAATTATACTTTATACTTCTTCTCAACAAAATCCATAGATAAATAAATTGTGAAATTAAATCTTATATGAAAAATTCTGAATTGAAATATAAATTTTTCTAAAAACTCATATTTTTAAAGCAATCTACTGTTTGAGGTAATGCATTAAATTAATCGTGCACCTACTGGAAAAAAACTCATCCATAATAAGATATTTTAGGCAAATAAAACTTGGGAGTATTTCAAACGTTTGGGTATTTTCGGTGAAAATTGGGGGATAAAACTAAAATAATCAATTGCGAAAATCGCTCAAAATCGCCCAAAAAACTACCTTCACAGTAAATAACTAGAATGTTTGAAGTTTTTTTTCCATTAGTCGAATTCTGCTACTAGGTGCTATTTTCCGAGAAAATGATTTTTTTCTTTTTTTTTTTTCTTTTCCGGGCCTTGAGAATTAGATGAAAATAATTTCTGTTGATATTGGCGTCTGCTTTTTGCAAGTTTTCTTTTGTTTACCAATGTTTGTTTACATTCATTTATCCGAATCCTTATCTAACATAATAGTATTAACAATGAAACTTAGTTTGTGTGTGGTATTTGAACGATATATGTGTAATGGTGCACATAGGTGCAATAGTCCCTACAACAAATCGTCAAGTTTTTAAATTTGTATTTATTTATTTTTTAAATTTTTATTTCGTTATTTAAATAAAACAATTTTATATAGGCACCTACATTTATTATAATTTTGATGTATCAATTATACCTAGTGTATTAACTAACATAAGTAATTATCAATTATTATATTCATTTTGTTTAATAATTAAATTATTTGGTTTGTTACTTTTTCCTTTGTATAACTTTCTTTAATACCTATGTATCTGTCTTTCCATAGAATACTGTATTGTACCCATTCTAGTAGTATATAGGTACAATGTTAGATAATAAATTATCTAACATCGAAATATCAAATCTAGAATTTTTACACGTTTCCCCTAAAAGGTTTGATCCTGTTTATCATATAATTAAATAGTCCATTCAAAAAGCTTTATAACAGTAGCAATATCCTTATTCTAGGAGAACCAGAAGCGGAGATATTAATAAATGTCCAGGCCTCCCTAACGCTCGTTCCACTGTGCGGCGCCTTGATGCGGCCAAGACCCGTATTGGGTTGTAGAGCCAGTGTTGATTGATTGATCCCTAGGTAGATATCTTCAGTTTAAGTTTAAGGCTCATTTAATCATTGTCATTAATTTAAACTTGAAAATGCCACATTTTGACTTAAAGATTTATTCGAATTTTCACTTCATCATTTCGATTTGATAGTTGAGAAATGTCTTTTTCTATTTTTTAGAAAGTGTATTTATTGATATCTCAAACTTCATTATAACAATGCAACAGCAAAAATATTTTAAACAAAATAAGGATCATTGAGGATTTCACGAAGAATTTCAGATTGTAAGGATTGGATATGAGAGGAGCCTTAAACCTCTACTACTCAATTGGGAGCTTAGAGTGTTTTTCTAGTAGGTTTTGAAGTAGCCTGAAATGGTGAGAATTTTCTAACTTTAATTTTAGGTTTAGAAATCCATATTTAATCGATTAATAAATACATGATCGATTAAGGATACGCCAGTTCTTATCAGCGTAACAATCGATAAGAGAGACCTGGTACAGTAGCAGCACGCTGAGGAAATGGTGCAATTACTTCCAAGCATTCGGTTTTCAACAATCGTGCTGGCCTCGGCTATGGCGAATTGCATCAATTATGTAATTTACAATTGCGGAGCTAAATATTACAAATATTGCCTCTATGCGGATCGCTGAATCATGTCCTAGGATGATATAACAAACACCATTTTTGCAGTGTCTATTAATTTCTTGTACTGTTTTCTCTCACTGGTCATTTATAACCTATTCATAAAATTTTTGTATCAATATGATTCTCCTGAACATATTAATCACTTATTATGTATAATATAACACGAAGTCCAGAGAAAACTTACTTACAGTTTTTCACTTAAATGTCAGCACCGTGTCATGTCCATTTCTAGAATTTACTTATGAATTCTTTATTGGTTTTGGTGGCAATAAATGACCCAAAGTAATTAATCCATAAACCTTAATGCAGAATTCATAAATAAGTCGAATAATTTTTATGAAAACCGTAATCTAATTTCATTTTAGTTTATAAAAAAATGTATAAATAATAAAAATGTATTTCATTAGACGGAAAATTTGATTATCATTCTCGATATTTTGAAGTACCGATTTACATTTTCTCACAACCTTAGAACTACCCTAATAAATCTCTCTATTAATTATAAGTTTGTATTTATATGTGTTCCGTTCCCCTTCTTTATCTAATAACTGTTACGTATGTCAATTAAATAATTCGATCAATTCAAAGAAACAATTGAATTATTTCAACTCTTGAACTTTTTCGCAATTTATTAGAAATATTCTTAATTAATTATTTAGTTATAAAGGCACAACTGAAATAAGGGGTTCTTGTTGAATTATAAATTTCTCATGAATTTTGGACAGTAAAGTATGCCAACTAACGATTTGAGTAGTTTTTAATTTTATTAAATTTACTAGATGCTGAATTGCAGTGACACATCTACTAAAATAAGTTTTTAAAATTGTCTTAATTTAATCAATTTATATTGCTTTGTATATTGAGTCAACTATCATAGTTTCATTAAATGTGGGAAGACCTCTGTATGTTTCTTCAAGGAGCTGTTGGTCGTATCTTTAGAAAATATCAAGAGAACTGAATATTCTGAAATTAATAAATAATTTATTAATGCTATTATTAATCTGATGGTGCATGATTTGACACAATCAAGTATAAGCGATTGAAGGATAACAAATTACTTAAACCTTTTACTAGATCAAGTATTAAATGTATTTATATCTTCTGAAGATAAAGATATAAGATATTTTTTTTTCAAATTTGTACCGAGCAGTTACGAATCTAACCATGGAAATTAAACCCAGCTATCTCATGAGAAAGAAGTTTATATTCTTTATAAATCATTTTGTAATAAAATGATTAATAAGCTCTTATAATTGGCGTTTTGAAACTGACTAATAATAATTAAAGACGTAGTTGATAATTTCATCGGTCGGAAACGTGTCGGCTGTCTCCGAGATAAGATACCTATCTTATCCCTCCCATCGCTAAATTATCTGATGTTGCAGTGAATAATGAAAGTAGGTTTCTTCAACTAGTCTGGGTAACGTAGCGTTGCTCAAGAATGAGAAACACGATATATATTTAAATTTTGATATTTAATACTGCCTTACATAATAAAGCGATTTATTAAAAAATAATATAAATATTTGTTTAGAATATAAAGAAGATGTTCTTTAAATAAAAATACTAGTTAATTAATAACGTTGATTAGTCAAGACATATCGAGGGCTTTAAAAGTTGGACAGATTATTTTTTAAATTCAACATGGAATTAGTGAACTGATGTTTACAGATTGTAATGACGTGTTGCTGTGAATTCTCTCTTTTTTTATAATATTTATTATCACTGGATTTGAATGATTATTGTTTACCATGCCATTTTCGTTTAATTTTGTTTATGAATTTTAACTTGGACACTCGGCAGCATGCTGCAAGATACATTTACCACCGTGTTTAGGAAGGGTGTTGAACGGACCATTTGCCATTGGTTGAGTGGTTGCCATTGAGAAATTTTCATCAGGTGACACAGATTAGTTTATAAATTAATAATAAATTCATACATAATTAATTTCTTCTTTCTACCCAGTGGTTAGGTCATCACATCCACATCGTTTTTCTGGGATATTGGCAACATGTAACAAAAACATAAAAACACAACTTGCATTCGTTAATCGAAGGATCCTATACTCTTACACGACGAAGTCAGACTTCGTATTTCACTACGGATAGTGAAGGAACTAAATGAGCTTTGTAACAATGTCCTCCCACTTCAACCTTATTCGCCAGGCTTATCTCCAACAGATTTTCATCTGTTCAGACGTTTGGACAACTTCCTTAAGGTTAAAATTTTTGTAAATCTTTCTCAAGTCAAAAAACGCATGTTCAGCCTTTATTTCACCACAAACCCCCAAAATTTCAGTTTTGGGATTAAAAATTTGAAAAGAAAGAATTAAAACTGTTTTGAATAATGTATGAGATAATGGGAGAAATATTTTCAAATTTAACTTTGAAAAAAAATGTTTGGTTTCATAAAGTTGAATTTAAAAAAAAATTCCTTAAAGCTAAATATTCTTCTTCTTATTTCTTTCAGCGTGGAGGTTGCTCTAGATATTAAATATGTTAAATACGTTTTTAATTCTCTCTCTATGACAAAATGTCAACTAGATCCCTGATAACGGCTTGGTTCCCGTTATTCTCTTATCAAGATGAATCCCGAATCCATTGTATACCTTTCCCTCTCCTCATGCCATCGTAGTGGGCTCCGACGTATCAATATTTTTTTAGCGGCCGTGTCCAAAGACGAAGGAAAGGACACCCCACCCCGGCTGAGGGAAAACCGTGACTCTGCATTCAAATGTTGTTGTTTTTTTGTCAGTCGGACGTATTGATATCCCTTCCAGTTTCTTGACCTGCATGACTCAACGCTTGCCAGGACACGCCCAAGAATATGAAAAATATTACTTTGATGCAGATCAGCCAACATATAATGGCTGCAGAAAAACAGTTCTCAAAGAAAAGTTATTGTTGTGTAAAAACGTCTTATTTATTTAAATGATAGCTAAAGTAATTAAATATTAAATACAATTTTGCAATTTCTAATGCAACATAGCTAACATAGCATGTCTTATTTTTACATGAGTATCATACAAAAATACAAAAGAAAATTTTATATAAAATAAATTAATTCTCTAATTTAGTAAAAAAACAAAATAAAAAAAACCCAGCAAAACATTCGAATAGCGATATCATTTTTCCAAGTTGTACTTATCGATTTTCTTTAAAAGGTTTATTAAAGGATTGTTAATTAATTTAATTTTTTGTTATAATATATGCATATTTTTATCTTTCATGATATCTAAAAAATTAGGGCAATGTTTTGGGTTTTAAAGTATTTTGTATAGATGGGTGAGTAGACCGCGATACGGTATACAGATCCAGGGAGATGATTTCTAAGTTATCTCGAACCTGGGAACTACAGATTATTAGCTCAACGCTTTACACATTGAGCTACCCAATTCCCTATCGTATATTTTTATGATAATTAAACCTTATTAAATATTTCAGTCATAAAAGTTGAATATTGAGCTAGCTCAATCTAGATGTATTTAGTAATTTCCCTGAAAAATTTCAGTTAAAAAACAGGATATTATAAATTAATCTTAATTATGGGTTTTAATTATTTTACGGCCGATTCCGTCAGGTATATTCGTACACACTAACTAACGAAAATCATACTGTTTTTATTTTATGACACAATACTATCCATTATAAAGTTTTCAAGCCCTGGTGCCCTGAGACAATCAGAGCGAAGTTGCAGGGATACAATTCATACAACTCCTAAGTCTTTTTTGACAGGGGCAAGATAACTTACAACATTCCCAGAGCAACTCTTTATTATCGCTACGTGCAAGGACTGCTGGCAGCTTTGTATTTGTTCCTCCTGTGGGAAACTTGCCAGTCTTATGTCGGAATTTCATCCCCGGATCCAGGCTGTAAGCCTTTTATTTTTTAACATTCCCTCGTTAGTAAACGTCTGCTGAATTCGGTTAGAGTTGACCAATTTTTCCTGTTGAAATCAACAAAGATGGAAGAATTTTCCGTCAAAAATTAAAATATCCTCTTTTGAAAATCTATATGGAGCATTGTGTATGTATCGATGTACATATGTAAATTCCAAATCACATTCCAGTATTCTTTATTTTATAAATTAAATGGCATCATTCTAAACATGAAAACGTAGTAATGCTTATTAAATGATAAATGTTAGCATTGAATATATCATGATTTAGCATTGGGGGTCATAAGTAGATTTAATGAAGATGTTCTCTAGGTCGGTTTTATTCTTTAATAGCTGATTTATAATTTTCGGCGTTTTTATATGAACATACAAAAATACTCAGAATGCATTTAATAGTATACCTTAGATATTTTTTTATTTTATAATTTAATTTTCATTTGCACCTGCGCAATTGCGCATTCAGCAAATTTGATGCTAGTGTTTTTCACCTTGATTTTCTACATGAACTTCTATATGATAATGGAGTAAAAATATAAATATCAATAGGTGAGTAGGTCTCTTGGCCAATGTCTTTTTAATCTTTTCCTATCCAGTCCAGGTAACAGGGAGTAGGAAAGCGGAAGAACGAGTGGGTTTGGGTGATATTGTGTCGGTGAGTGGAATGTCATGTATTTGTTATGAATATATGATTTTATAGTGGGAATGTTCATGTCGTAGTGTATGGTGTGATTCGAAATATACCATGGTGCATTAACAATGTTTCTGAGAATTTTGGACTGTGCTGTTTGAATCTTGTGTATGTGGATTTTTTTTGCTGAACCCCAAAGTTCTGCTCCATATGTCCAAATAGGTTTCAGTATGCTATTATAGATAAGTCGTTTGTTCCGTAAGTCAAGTGAAGATCTGTAGTCCAGTAGATGTGATAGTTGTTTGTACCGTCTAGTCAGTTCTTGTCTCTTTAATTTTGTATGTACGTTCCATGTAAGTCTTTTGTTCAAGTATAGTCCGAGATAACGTACATAATTTTTGGAAGGTACTTCGTCGTTGTCAATTTTGACTGCTGGACACGAAGCTTTGCTTAGAGAGAAGGTTACATGGCTCGATTTTGAGGCGTTTATTCTTATTTGCCATTTATAGAACCACTTTTCTAAATCAAATCCATTTTACGTTAAATTTCCCGAACAAACACGGAAGGAAAATAAAAATGGATAAGGTTTTTATAATAATAATGGATTCTATTCACATTGGGTGAATTTCGTTTTAGAAGGGGATATAGCAGATTTCGAAGAATGTGATAAGCAACTTGGACGGGGAATTTTCAGTTCTTTGTAAAAATGGAGGAAACTTTATTGCCAAAGATCGACATAATTTTGAATACTTGATTGAACTAAGTTAAATTGCATAAAAATTAAAAACGAATGGAATTTCAATTTTTAACTTAAAGTACACTTATTTACAACAAAAAATAGGTAATAAATAAATAAGATCTTATTTAACGTTATAACATTCTTATTAGCTAGCGTACATTAGTGGATATTTAATTTTACAATGTAATCTTGTTTTATTGATAATATATCAATAAATTAGTTTTTTTTCAACTTATAAATTTACTTAGGCCTGAAATTCATAGCGTGCAGGAATCTTCCTGTTAAATCTTTCTGTTGTTCAACTATCTGTACCAGTATAACCCATTGGTTTCAGCACTGTATGTTCGGCCAATATCACGCTCAATTCCCAGGATTTTCCTCTTAATTGAAGGTAATTGGGACTGGGTCATTTGATTGGGTGAGCCCTGTTGGATCATCAGAACAATCAGGAATGACCCAACACTTATTTAGTAACTGAACTACGCCCCCTTTCCCTACTCTAACGTATTTTTAAAAATCATTTAAACTTTGAAAATTATGAAAGCGAATTTCGATCCTTGATAAAAACGGTTTTATCTCTATGACATTCAATCTATCGTTTAATCTCTTAATTAAATATATTTATAAAGTCTTGGTTATTAACAATTTGATTCTCCTGATCGAAAGGTGTGGCCGTCCCTGACACCCTCAAGTCGCTCGAACCAGCTTTTCTCGTGAATGTTACACAGGCACGAAAGTACTAATTAGAATGTTGAAATAAGTACTATTATTTTACAGTACATTCTCACCTTATTGGCTGAGAGGGAAGCTAACTACCAGTACCTTTCACAGTTAATTGCCACTTCCGCCTCATTTGTTCGCAAGTCAATGGTAGTCAAGGATCGTATTCTTTGTAACTTGTCGTATTTCTTTGTTTTCTTTCACCTTACTTTACTTTTCATCGTTAAATTATAACCTTTTTTTATTCATTCAAATCTTTTGATTACTTTCTTCTGTATTTCTCTATCTTCATTTCTGTTAGTCGAAGCTATGAAAACAATATAATAACCAACCACAAAATGTTCTGATCGATTGCTACATTGGTGATCCTGCCCAGTCCTTTAATTATTATTTATTTTTATTATTATTTCGCTGTGTTATTTGTATTGCGCTATTTAGTGAAAAACGGAAAGAATAAATTCCACGCTAAAAGTAAATATTTTAAATAAGTTTGATAAGACCTAAGTTTTTATTTATTTGTATTGTATCGCATTTGTTTTCGTGCGAAAAATTTCCTTTCCTCTGCCAGCTTATGGAGTTTTCTCTGTTTCTAATATTCATCCATGCGTTCACTGGTACGTTTTCTACGATCCTGAGTCCATATTTGAAAACCTCTGGTATTTTTTCATCTTGAAAACCAATCAGATTTTTCACTCTGCTTCCAAATTTACTACCTTCTAGCATGTGAAACTCTGTAATGTACATTTTTTTCTATAGTCCATGTTGTAATGGTCTTCTTTTTCCCGAAATTGGCTTGGTCAATTCATGCTTGTTCGAGTAATGTCAGCCGTCTCTTCGAGGTGCATTCCGTGTTTTTATAACACATTGTATGATCTTTTGAAGAGTGAATGCATGGTGTAGGAAGTTTGTAAACACAACTGTTACTTTGCCTTAAAGTTGTATTTGTGGTACTTTTTTTGTTATACTGAGCCCGTTTTTCATTAAATTATTTTCGTAAAAATGAGTCTTATCTTCTGCATTACGTGCTGTGGCTATCGGTGTTTTACACTTGGAGGTTGACATCAGCTGTGAAATATTCTTTGAGATATTCTGTACCGCAAGACCTGATTACATACATTATAAATATGATATAACTTCTCTTTATCAGCCAGATGGGAGGAAATATAGGAACAACTTGTAGCTTTCTGCGACATTCCCCTTCAAGCAGGTCATTAGGCTGCCGAGCGTGGGCCGTGCCTCCTGCAGTTTAGCAATTGTAATCAGAGCAGTAGCAACAAGGAACGGATGTGCCCGTGTAGAACAGCTGATTAATGCCCTCTATTACACTGCCCTATTGAAAGATACTTTATCTTCCTTATTAAAAATTGGTCTTACGAACTGATTTGTCAAATGAGCTTATACGAAAGGATGTTGGGTAAAAGAGTAAATTTCGGGTTTAAAAGGAAGGAGTTTTAAATTAAAACAATAATATTGTAAATAAACACCTGTACTACTACAACCCTTGATAGTTCTTGGGTTATGTTCATGGTAGAGACTGTACAATTTCTAGGACAACACTTGTGCAGGGTGTATATATATGCTCGACCGCCTATTTCCCTCCAATAAAAGGTACCTACTTTATAGAGGGTCCTTCCTTGGCTATTAAGAGATATAATAATTTATATGCCATGGATAGATTTGGTACCGGGACTGTTGGCACAGTAACTCAGCACTCTACACACTAGTATAATATATATATACGATTATAATGTATTTAAAGATAATAATATACATATAAATTTACTCGATAGGTATTATGGGGAAAGCAAATCTAACCGTGACTCCGTTCAAATCAACTTACCAATCTTTTAGACCTAATCTTGAACTGAGTGTTTAAAATGCTAGAAGAAGTGAGTAATATCCTAAAAACCAGGCTACAAGATGTTGAGTGACTTCATAAATGTGATACGGTGTGAACTTAAAAAGGCATCTATTAGCGCATTGCATTAAAACAGAAAACTAAAAATTGAAGAAAAACAGAACAATGGATAGATTTCAATTTTTTTTATTCTACTTAATAAAGTTTACCTGCATTCAAACATAAATTTTCTTTTCAACCTTAAAAAATAATAAAATTTTTAAATGGTTTTACACAACTGAGTTCTCGAATATACCATCATAGAAATGTTTCAACTTTCTTTACTAATGTGGATGACAAAATACAATTTGAAAATGTATGTACAATCTCCAGTTAGTTTTCTTCTTCCCCTGGGATTAAACTGATTTAATTCGTGATAGACAAAAGGCCAAATCGCCTACACATGCCAACTCTGATGGTATGAAATACGTGACTAATCAAATTTTCATTAGCCAGCTGGTGCGTAATCATCATCTACCGCTCTCATGGCAATCCTTCAACTATGCAAATTTGAAAATAATGGAGCTTTTTGAAAGGACGACAAAAGACATCGTTGCATATTTTTTTATTCAATCATGTTTTGTTCCTTCAGAAAGTTCATTCATTATATCATTATCATCAAAGCAGTAGAATAAGCATGAACATAGAATCACCCCCTCCAATCCAGACTGAAATTGGAAGATAAAAATCAGTTGTAACCAATAACTTGGCTGTTATTCTTGGTATGATAATAAGTTATATGATTATAAAAATTTACTAAAGAGCAGGGAACTGGCGTGGTTTGTTCAATCTGTGGGTTCAAAATAATCATAAAATTATTTATGCTATTAACGGTCGTGAATATACCCAGTGGGATTTGGAGACTCTTGGAGATCACCCTGACTATGTGATAAGGGATAAACGAGTGGATCAATTGTGATTTTGGCCAAATCACTTCCCTGCACAATCGTCTACTTAGGAACATTACAATCTATACCTTGTACTGAACCAAAGTTTACTATCTGTGGAACGTACTATTTCATAGCAAAACTTCCTTTCTGAGGTTGTTACCTCTATTTCGGTACTTGGATCTAAAGACAGAACCGTTCAAACCACAGGTTGTCCGAAGTGAGGAGTTGTAAATCTAGCAACCAAATTACTGCCTTTCTGGATTCTAGAATGTCCGACCCGGTCCGACTGTCCGATTTTGAAAACGTTTTTGCAATTTATAAACAGCCACGGTGCTGACGATAATAGCAGTGGTCCAAGCTTAGACATGTTTATTTAATAAGAGCCTGCCATTGTGTTCTCTAAGTAAGAAATTTCACTCCAAAAGGGTTCTGACAAATGGGATCTGGTTTAGCTTCGGAACAATGCCGCACTCTATTGTTTTATTGTGTTCCTTTCCGGGTCTGATAGTGTTTTGTTCACTATAGGATCGATATTTTGTTAGTTAGATAAGCAGGTTTAATAATAAAATTTTAGAAGGCAGTGTTATTCATAGGATGTATTTAATGCACACCATGTCTTTTAATTTAACTATGTTCTTTTATTTTAATTTAATGCGTTACTTTATTTGAGTGCTAACACTGATTAGCTCCTCTCTATGCCTTTACTTGCTTGCCTTGTATATTTTATGATAACATTTATTTCTCGTCGTGTTATTTGTAACCATAGTGTTTAGTAGGCACTAGCTATCAACGTCGAGGTTATTATTAGCATCTATTATTAGCCGTATCATTTTATTTTATTTTATTTATTATTAAAACTAGCCTTTGCCCGCGACTTCGTCCGCGTTGATTTTGAATAAAAACTTATGTAGAGCTTAAGCGGAGAGTGAATCAACTAACTAACTACTCCAACTTTAAATTATACTCCGTATTATTTACAATGACTTAAAACATTTGTGAATTGAGCCAGCCTACTAATTCTTATTCCTTTATTGATCGATTTTTATAAAATGCCCTATTAAATATTAAATGACATAATTACAGAACTTTCCATGTGTTTTCGATTGAAATCCACTATGTAATATCCAAAACTATAATCTCTTAAATTAAAATGTATTAAAATGAGTATACTCGGGTGGTATTAGAGGTATCCGTGGGCTTCTATATTTTTGTGGAAACCTTTTACCTGCAGTCTAGTCCTTTTGCACAATTTTGGAGGTTTTAAATTTCGGAGTAGCATTACAAGTGCCCCAACTTTATGTAAAAGTGTATGTACTGGCAAACCAGATATATTTAAAGTATTCAAAAATTCTGAGGGATAGTGCAGGGCCTACTTAAAGCCTGCTTACTTATTTTCACATCTCGAACCTAACAGTTACGATTTCCCCTGTTTTACACTTTTAGGGGTTGATTTTAAAAAAATAACAGAAAACAGGGTCAGTCCAGGGTCAACCGAAAAGAATCAATCACAAAAGTCCAGGAAAAAGCCAAGTCGTTAGAAAAATCCAATCTGAGAGCAAGTAAGCTAAGAGAGCACATCCGAACACAGTAAACCCGTAAAAGCGGACTGAGGCAGGGAGGGATAAAGCAAGGCGCTCGACTCCTGTCGACTCCTGCCCTCGACTCCTGCGTCGGATCCCTTTGTTCTCGGGCTCTACCCGGGTTCTCCATTTTCCATTTTCCAACGATCATATCTTCGTGGTTTCTTAATCGATTTTTGATTTTAATACGTCATTTGAAAGTTAATGAAACGTAGATATTTTTTAATGATTATGTAAGTAATAATTTAGGGTGACTTTTTTGAGTAAATCGACGTTTTAGAGGCAGTCACCGTATTTTTTTTTCATTTTATGTTTTTGTTTAACGATTTTCGCGTACAATACCGACAACTACGAAGATTTGACTATTGGGCCAGAAAGACCAATTTTTAGGATTTATAGCTATTTTAAAATTTTAAATAGGATTTTTTTTGTAAAATTCTTTAAGTAGGAATATCTTGAAAAGAGTTAACTTAAGGACAGTAGGTCCATACTATCACTCCCTAACGGCTCCGCCACTAATTACCAGTCACCCTGTATATATATATATATATATATATATGTATATAGATTATTGTGATTTTTGTAGGTGGATATTTTTCCGGATAATAACTCTGTGAGGCTTAAGTACATTGGAATATAAATATAAAAGTTGAACGAGTTAAAGGCACAGTCAAAAATTGTATTTTACTATTTTTATAAAATCGTTTCAATAACTAAGAATGAGAATTATTTGAAAGTTCCTATATCGACCCACATCTCGTAAGTGACCATTATGCAATAGAATTTACTAATTAATTTTTTACTTTTTTAATAAATTACATTAATTAATTCATTTTTCTTCAACATTTAGCCATAAGTTGTTAGTTATGGCAATAAAACGCAGAAGGAAAAAAATGAATGAGGTATGTAAATTGACCAACCATAATTACTGTTATGAAAGAATTAAGTGAGACCAAAAAGTTCTTGGATCCCTGACAGCCTTCTATTTCCAAAGCGACATCCCTTCGGCAGAAAGAAGAAACTGAGACAGCGCTAGGAGGGAACGGGTTTGGATGAAAGTAATTAATTAAAACAGCTGATCGTTGTACGTCAATTAAATTTACACCCGACGTCAATTATTTTACGATGTTTAATTGACAGTTTGCTTTGGACGTTTTGATTAAGTTTCATATTTATTTAAGTGTGGCAAATGTGATATTATGATTGTCGTGTGTGATTAACAATTAATGTTGCTATCTATTCCCGAAAAGATGAAGTATTATATTTTATTATTAACAAATAATTTTGTTGAACTTTTAAAAAAAATTAATTTAAAGATCATTTTTTCGTTGCACTTTATATCAGAGAAAGAATAGTACTATATGATTTTAACCTGAAAGTTAGTACGTACATTTTTTTAAATGGTTTTTAAAAATTATTTGTAATTTACCATTGTTCATGTTTATGAGAAAAATGCTGAATGCATTAGTTAAGTACTTAACAACCCCCTATTTTTCTCTCTTTTTATTTTAATCCACTCCTGTCAAATACAAATAATTGACAATCAGCAGATTCGCTGACAGGAAAATAATACATAGTGACATGAAAGGCATGAAGAAGAACGGTACCCAGCGGTTCCTCCCCCATGGCTTGCTTTAATTTCCTACTGTAATAGGTTCTTTATCCACGTTCTTTTGAGACTCCTACTGTACTCAGGCATGAGAGTGGTGGCCATTTGTTGTAGTTTTTCTTAAAAGCGTTTGTAGTACGTTCGTATGTGTTCGCCAACCATTTGTTATTTTAAGTCCGTATACAAAGTTTTGTTATTGACGTACCTTGGTGGTTTGGTGATAAGTCTTAGTACTTTTGACTGAAAAGTTTGCAGTCGTTTTCTATGAGTCTGTTTAGAGATACCGTAAATTTGTAATGCATATGTCCAAACTGGTTTTATTAAGTAAGTGTACGTGCATAATTTCTGTCTTAAATCTAATTTGGAGTTTTTCCTGAATAGCGAATACATTAATCTGAGTTTGTGATTTAGTGATTGGCGTTTCATCTTAACGTGAGAACCCCATGTCATTCTCCTATCAAATGTTAGTACAAGGTATTGTACTTTGCCTGTCTGTGGGATGTGTGAATTATTAAGGTAAATGGGAGGGCATGTTTTACGTCTTAGAGTAAAAGTGATGTGTTGTGACTTTTCGTGGTTCAGTCTGATTTTCCATAGTTGGCACCATTCATTCAACTTTTGTAAGCTGTGTTGTAAGTATTGTCAGGCCTGCATTGCGTCTTGATGTTTAGTGATTGTAGCAGTGTCGTCCACATATGTTGCTGTCAGTATGAAACCCCTTTTAAATCAATTTTCTACCTTAATTGAAGGAGTGTTGGTTAATTACAGGAATCCATATTTTGGATAATTCAAATATTTTAATTCAGTAAAACTTCTATCAATCCTAACCTTCTGTACTGAGGACGTGCAATAAAAATAGACCGATAATAAAAAATGTGTATATAGTGATAAAATAAAAATTAACATAATTTGACTTCCGGTAGGTTACCTATGAGTCTAGCTAGTCTATAAGTCCCGGGTTCGTGATCAGCAGTCGCAGAATAATAATTTATTCTGCTATCAGGCGTGAATCGCCTTTGGTCTCAAGAGGGAAACCCTCGTGTGGCTCATACAGCCTCAATAAAGTACCCTTAATGGGGTGGTTGAGCTTGATCTTGACCGAATCACCGCCATGCACAACCGTTTGCTTAGAAAAAGGACGGTCTCCAAGAATTTCATCATAAGCCCTTAAAATACGTGACCGAACAAGTTGTTTCCCCCTCCAAAAACGTTTATATTTATTTTTGTTGTAGTTCTTCACCTGTTGAACTAGAATTAATGAGTATAGGAATATAATTATATCTGTCTTTAAAAAAATAAATCGTTTTGACTTTCTCAAACTACCATCTAAAATCAAACTATCAAACAATTCTCTCGTTCTCAGTTAAATATCCTCCTTTTTTGGTTTAAACTATACTCATAGTTAACGGAAACTGATCATTAAGCTCTACTTTACCTCTTTATAGTTTTATAAAATGATATAGTATATTATAACGTTATACTTCTTTATAGGAGGTATGATCCGTGATAATATAAACCAATATTATTAAATGTATTATTCCTTGGTAACAATTTTGCTATAGTTAATATGAGAAAACTATATAAAGTGGTTGGGAGCGGAGTGGCTCAGTGGTAGATCACTGAGTTGCCATATCGGAAATCCGGGTTCAAATCCCGCTGCGGGCAAGACTTTTATTTAGTCTGTTTGGAGCCGGAGATGGGTCATATGGGATCTAGGACCCTCCTGGGGCTCACCCAGCCTCTATAAAATGTATACAAATATGGTATCCAAAATAAGGGTGGAAAATCTGGCGGTTGAGCGTGACTTAGGACAAGTCACCTCCTTGCAGAACCCTTGTCCATGAAATAGTACAGTCTCTATCATGTACTGAACCTCAAACCCGTTTATGGGTTGTAGTGGTACAGGTTTTTTAAAATTTTTTAAAATATAAAGTGGTAGAAATATATAAGCTTGTTTGATGTATGGACAAGCAAACTCTTTTCGACATATAAGTATGGATTTTAATATTGGTAATTATTCGACATAGAACAATGGATTATATTGGAAGTAATATGTCCACCTCAATTTTCATGTCTTTCTGCAAGTCGTGAATAAATCAACTTCTTGTAAAACTATTTGATGAGGGACCGTGCTTAATATTAAGACATATTTGGGTCATGAGTTATTATTTTGTAAAATTTCATATTGACCATTTAGGATCACGCAACGGAATTATTTATTTCCTCTCCTCTGCTCGAGTTTTATATGCCTCCGATATTCCTTCATGCTTCCTTTGTATTTCTGCCAACTTATTCAATCCCTCTGTGGTCTTTCTTCAGAAAGAGAATGTTTGAAAACATTCTAGATTTTTCACTTTGCTCCCAAATTCACTTCCCTTCTTACATGTGAGAATCTGGGATGTTCTAATTTTCTAAATCATTCTTTCTTTGCTTAGTACAACTTGCTGTAGTGTGGGACTTGATGTTCTTCCTCATGAAATAGTCGAACACTCATGTGCTTGTCCACTTTGTAAAAATGTCCGAAGAATGTCAGCCTCCTCTTCCGCATAGTATCCGAGATTCTTTCCACTTTCTGTCAGTTTCCATCCGTCTTCAGTCTCTTTCTTTTTGTAATAGTAAAAAAAAATCTACAGTTGTGAAGTTTGAAGATCTGTTATTATATTAAATGGCCTATAACAGTTCTACAGCTTAGGACGTCGGTATATAGTTAAGATGCCGACGTTGCGTGCGTTCTGAAATGAGGAAAGCGGGAGTGTAGTTTGAATAATTGATGCCCTAACGATAAAGATTCCTACCATTACCTCCAGCCATTCTAGGTCAATAGATCTTTTTAAATAAATAACGACCAGTTTTGAACATAACGAAGCAAGGGAATTTCTTATAAAGATTAAATTTATTTTGTTACTTTAACAGAAAGATATAAATTCGTATTAATTTATACCGACCACAAATTCAGTTTTATTTTTTAATTTTATAATTGTAAAAAAAACTTATGCGAATATAAATAATAGTACATATATATATATATATATATATATATATATATATATATATATATATATATATATATATATATATGTATAAAGTATGTGTATTCTGTACACAGATGTAGTTTATAACTTAGTTGTTACGAAATAAATTATCATAGTTATCGAAATATTGCTTTAAAACTCGAACTTAAAGAAAGGTTTTGGGCCAGCTTTCCAACACACTGGTTTCAGGACAATAAGTTTCTTACGATAGGGTTCATTCTTATGTAATGCATCATTTTTCACATTGAAGTAACTAAATGTTGGTAAACAATCCAACATGTATCATGGCTTTATTCTCTCTTTGCCACAGATTATTTATGAGTCTAAAAAGGTTTAGTTAGATGTAATAGAAATAGATAATTTTGGGATTGATGTCTACAGAAGGAACCTCTTGCCATGAAGCGCATGGGTTATAGTATAGATATTTAATAATAATAAGAAATTCTTTATTTATTCTGGGACATGTTCCTTTAGAATAACATTACAGGTATTAATATATATGTTATTATGCCTTAGATCATAGTTTGATTACATTTGATTAATTAAAACAATTAAAATTACAAATGTGAAAGGATTAATGGGATAAAAATTGCGAATTGCATCCGGTGATAACATTTAAGGAATAAAAAAAAAAGAAGCAGAGTACAAGAAATACAAAATTACAGAAATGGTTCAATAATATCAATAAATATAAATATACTGATATATAAATAAAAACACAAGCAAATAAAAGAGGAGCTGGATAGGCTAAAAATCAAGGATAAGGACTGCTTGGACACAGAGTTTTTCGGGAAAAAACTAAAAGAGGTTGGGGTTCTTGCGGAAGGGAGGAAGAGACGAGGAAGAAAATGGACTAGGGAAGAGGGAGAGGAACAGTCCTGAGGAGGATGAGAGAGTATTGGAGTAGACGGAAGGCGGAGAGTGTGAGGAAGATTTGAGTAATATTCGTCCTTGCTGGCCGATTCGTGAAATAATAATAAAAACACGTCATTCATTTATCAGATAGAAAATTTTAATCTGAAAACTGAGTATGTTATTTCTGATTTTTTGGGAATTTTAAGGATATAAGGTGATTGAATATACGGGATTTGAAGGTTGAAAGATTTGTGGAACGACGAATTGAAGAAGGCATTGAGTTCCAAAGGGACGAGGATCGGATAAGGAAAACTCTATCAAAAGCAGATTCTCTATTTAGGATTTTTTTCTTAAAAATGGGATTTTAATATCCTATTCTTATTTTTTAGATTGTTTTAAAGTATTCATAGTATAGTGAAATAGAAAAAAATAGTCAAAAAAATAAAATAAGCTATAGGGGAAAGACTAATCACGTTTTCCTTTACTTCAATTATCAAAGATTTTCAACGAAGGCCCCTTTTTTTTATTCATAAATGGAGTTGGTTAGTTCAAATATTCTGAATATATAGCTTTTGTTGAAATCATTTTTGACAGTTCCACTTTACTAGAATTTAATTACGAATTTAAAGAATATATTCGTATTCCTTTGTACGGGGAAATTTACATTCTTTGTTTACAGGTTCTGTCATTGTCCGACACGTAAACATTTTGAGAGATAAAAATCTTTTTTAATACTTTTGGGTGAATAATAAAGCAGACGAGATTGGGGTGCTGTGGGTGAGTTGTCATCGAACGACCACACAAACTAAACCGGTATATCTGGGCCCCACTGACCTTTCTGCTGCTCCTAGGCCACTGCATCAGCTGTCATATATCAAATCGACAAATAACTCTGCTTTGAGTTAAGTGAATATTAGTAGGAACAATTTATTATTTCTGTCTTCCTTCTCATTTTCCTTTTACTGAAAAATTACTTTCAATAGTGGTAACGAGTTAGCTCAATTATTTTAAGGAATGTTTTAATTTGGATTAGTATATAATTGCAAAATTAAAAAAAATGGAAAAGAAAAAAATAAACCTGTCTTGTCGCCGTGGGCAGTAGGAGGCGCTGGGGTGCAGGCTATGCCTGTGGCCTCAACCCTACTTATTACAAACCGTTCCAGCAAAATGTCTGAAACAAAATATATGAGTGCTAGTCTATTCTCGTCCAACAGAAGAAGATGAAAAATAAATCTATTAAAGAAAAAAAATCTAAGTGACTATTTATATTTAAAGCCTAATAATTTATTAAAAGAAAAAAAACGAAGGAAATAAGCTGTTTTATAGAATTTTCTACTGGTATCGAGTTTAGGCTAGAAACTGCATTTTCGTTTATTTTTCATCCACTTGTTAGCTGGGGATGTAGTCAGAAGGATCGGGGAGGTCCTCCTGTGGCACATCTAGTCTTTGTAATGTGGGTACTCCTAATTGGGATAAAAAGCAGCTTTTTATACTATACCTTCGCTGAATCACTTCCTTGGACAACAATTGGCCAGAAGATGGTACAGCAATAACCATGTATGGGCAGTTTTTTTACATTTGAAAAATATATATCGCTCCTTCGAAAGTACAGTGTCCTTACACAAAACTCCTCATAATTCTATATTAGTATTTGAAAGTTCAATTTTAGTTAAACCAATAAAAATGTGGGTATTTCTAAAACAAAGCAGTCCTAAGCTAATGATGAAATTGAAATTCTTATATTAACTTTTAGAAAATTTTTAAAATCTCGAAACCTTTTTTATTTTAAATCATGTTATCTTTCCCATAAACTTCAAGTTCAAACATGATAGAACCAAAAATATATCTTAAATACTTTCAACCAACATAATTGCTACTGAATGCTTAACTCAAAATGCCAATTTTTGAATTATAACTTCTTTTGAAGGAGTGATATATCTTTGATGTGATTATAAATGATTCCATAATATATGAAATAATATTAATCATTGTTATAAAAAATCAGATAAGGTTGAATTTAAATTAATCATATACACTTTTTTAAATATGTAACGAACAAAAACTTGTTAAATAGCCATCCATTGATACTATAAGTTTGAGGAACTGCAAACAAAAAAAGAAATAAAGGGATTATTAACTTATGTATCATCCAGGTCCTCCAACAACTGAAAAGAATTAACCCCCACGTTGTAGACCGATCCAGGAGAAATGTGATGATGGGATAGTTTTTTTTTCCTATTTTTTCTCGGGTAAACAACGAAAGGTACTCGACACAATGTTGGTCAGCCGGGATCTCTACTTCAAGCTATCAGTCTTGTATGGAAACTATGAGTCCGTTGTTTAAAAAAAAAATAAAGAAAAAAAATCTATTGGAGAGAAGAAAATAATGGGGCTAAGAATCGTGCCCGCATTATCCCGTAGTGTTTTTTTGAGCTTCGGCCCCTCCAGTACCTACCTGGAGCTCCTGCATCAGTGAAGGTAATAGACACCTTGGAGGACTCCCAGCCGCGGAGGTGCTGCTTTCACGTAGCCTATCAGCTCTCGGATCTGCTGCTGAGTAATTGGAGGTGTCGAGGGCTATCACTGGAGGGTCGCTCTTGTTCACAGCCACCGCTCCAACTTCCTCTCTCATCTGAGATCTACTCTTCCATCCACAACCAGCGTGGTATTATCTTCCTTCCTTATCGAACGACTTAGCGCTTAGGTTTCAACTCCTGATTTGTTGAAGGGGGATAAATAGCTGCTATTTTTCTTGAAGAAGATCTACAATCTGGAGTGTTATTTTACGTCTTCATAGTCGTCTAGTTCCACGGTTCTTTCCAGCTTAAATTTAAAGCCGGAAGCCTTATGGCTCCTGATTGCCTCAACACTATCTCTAAAGAGTTTAGGACATTTGGCAATATATTCGAAATCCAACACTAACCATATACAAATAATTTCGTCCCCTTTTCAATAAAATATATCTTGTTTGTTTGACGTCACTATTCACTGCAGCTAATCGGACAATGTTACAGTGGGAGCTCTTAATTTTGCTTATCAAGGGTTAATTAGAATAGAGATTTTTCCAGAGTACCTGACATCGTATAGGTTCGGGGTCCTCGCTTAACGTCCATTCCGAAGGGCGGCATAACCAACAATTTTTACTCCCATTAAAAAATCCTAGGCCACCTGCCGGGCTACGAACCCCCGATCTTGAGCTTATTAGGTTGTTATGCTAACCACTACCTAGACCACAGATCACTCCCTAATATATATATATTTTTTTTTTATACACTCTTTCCGTACAAAAAATAGAAATCTCCGTGAAATAGAACTTCTTATTTATTCTATTATTCCTTTAAGAGGATATTTATTAATATTTTTCGCTCTTTTTAGATTCCTTAACTGGAATATAATAAATAATTTAGGCTCTTGATCATATGTCAATAATCGTCCCCCAGCGTATTCTGAGAGCAGTGAATCGCAATATTCCATTTTCTCGGTCGTTAGTTCTTACAACAGATCTCATATTACAGATCTCATCGCACATTCAGTTTACAATGGATAAATTAAAAATATTTATCAACCCCACCTGGTATTTATTGATTGACAATATGTGCTACTCCGCTCCCTAATCATACAAAATCTTTCTGTTTTATGAAATTATATTGCTTACAGTTAATAACAGCTTAAATGATTTTTATGTTCCATTTATAAAGTAACCGTATACCCGCCTGTAAGCATAAATAAAAAATGATAATTTATGCCTGTGCAATTTCGTTCGTTAGGTTTTGAAATGTACCTCGTAAAAAATAAATTTCCAGAAAGGAGGTTTTATAAAGATATATAGGTAAGAATAGCAATAAAAAAAAAAGACTGAGGGAAAAGAAAACTGGTTTATCCGCTCAAGTGAGTGGACTGATCAGGCAGTTGTACTCACTCAGCCCCTTCACCGCCTTGAATTATATCTCTCATGCACTTTCATGCCCAAGGCGCATCTGAATTTTAGATCCGCCGCGCATTTTGCACTGGAAATATTTCTTTTCTAAAACAAGTATAAACTCTTTATAAAAATTTCATTACAAAGCCATGTTTATTTCTCACTGCAGCGTATACTATAAGGATAAATAAAATAAAGAACTTCTTCTACGATTGAAAATATCAAGCAGTAATCAATTTTATTTTTGCTAAATATATATTATTCACCTAATGACCAGTAATATAGTAAACACAGAAAATTGTATTGATAACGTTGGAGCATGTAAACAGTTTTATAGCTTATTAAATGGCTACAGCGTAGGACCAAGAAGTATATTCTCTACTTTACGAGCTATGTAATGATTTTATGAGGGAAAAGTCCAAACGATTTGGAAGTATGTGATTCAAATTATTCTTCAAGATCTCCTGAATGATATCAAACAATATGTGTTCAATGTGCTGAGGAACTGTTGTATTAAAGGCATTTTTTACCCAATGGAAGAAAGCAACTACCATCTTTTTGATGATAACTCTTATTATCCTTATTAAGATGGTGATTATATGATTAATAAATTAATAATAGGTGATTCAGTATCATCGTCATCCCTCGGCTATTGCCGGTCTTTCAGAAACTGTCCTCTTCTATTCCACTGGAGTCCCTCGGCTATTGCCGGTCTTTCAGAAACTGTACTCTTCTATTCCACTGGAGCCCCCTAATCTCGAAATCCTTCTTCACCTTTTTTACTTCTCCTTCCCCCAGTTTCCTTCCACTATGGCTAAGTACGTTTATTTCTATAAAAAAAAAGTAAAAAAATATTAGATCTAATTAATTTAAAAAATAAAAACACGGTTACTAAATAACCGATAAAGGTATAACTTTAACATCTTACAACACTATTCCTACTAAGATACGGAATGTACTTGCTTATTTACTTTAAAATGGTTTGTTACGAGTGATTTTGATTTCAAAACAAACACTTTGAAGAGACAAATATTTTTTGTTGAATCAGTGTATTTTTGCAGGAAAGTTAGAGTAGAAATGTTCTCTCATTGCCTGCGCAAACGTATTTTGTGAGTGCGCAAGCTTGTATAGGCTTGTGTAGGCCGGCATGCAAATTCATCATTGACCAGTAGCTGATTCGACAGTTACTTTGTCCCCACCTAATAACTTCTAGGTATAGGCTACATCGCTGGTAGTTTCTTATCTCTTTCAAAGCTTTACATCCTATCGAAGTTTGAATTACAATTTGTCTTCATATTAGATGCCTCATCTATAAATATATATGATTACAAAATAGATATAAAACAAAGTCAATATATTTTGATTTAGGAAATATAATTGGAACATCATTAAACCCGAAAAACATTTGTTGCATTTTTTCAACCAGGTTTTAGGTTGGGTTCCCACCAATAATAGAAATAAAAGAAAACCTTTTTAATAAACATAGAAAAATCAGGTATTGAGTAGTATACAATGACGCTATGATATAATTCTATTGATGACTATGACAAGCGGAAATAATGTAAAATTAAATGCTGATTTCTAGTTAGACATTTCATTGAATTTTTAGAATTTTGTTGACGGTCTGCTGATATAACACTTCATTCACTATTGTTTTTACTTGGAGGACTAAGATATTTTAAGAAGGAGTTCGTCCTTTCAAATTATATTTCTCAAAGTCAAGTTTGAATTATACTATACGATCTGCATAGACCAAAATAAAACAAATTCATAAAACATAAATGTTGAACTAATAACTTATTTTATTAAGAAGTGGAGTTGCTCCGTTGTTAAAGCGCTACTAATCATCTCTCGACCGAGATTTGAGACCGGCTATAATAAATAAATATGTCTATTATAAGTTGTGGATTGAATCTGTAAGATATGCAGATACAACCCGCAATTCATCCAGCCTTTGTAAAGAAGGTGCACTTAATTGGACGAAAAACTGGCGGCTGAACCACCTCATTGCATAATCAATGCTCTGGAACCTATAATGAAGCAAAGACCTTTTATCCCCACCATTAATGAAAATATTTTCTTTAATAAAAACATAAATGTGTTTGGTAATACTAAACAAATTTACATTCATGTTCTACTGTAATTTTTAATCGCATGCCTGAGAATAATTATTACTTTTTTTTTTTTTTTTTTAGTTCACCAACAGAGTGAGGACAGGACTTTGCGTGGGTTCGAGACAGGTGAGAACAGAATTGATAATAATCGGCTATAGTAATTTATTCAATTTAAAATTAATGTTTAAAATCTAATAAAACCTCATTCATTAGGATCAATTACGATATAAAATAATTATCTTATACAAGATTGCATTTACATACTCGTATGTGTTTCATTTCAAGCTCCTTGTTATATTTTCATGAATATAACACTTATATGGTCAAGAAAGCGTTTTTTAGTGTACATTTTAATTAAATATATTTTTTTAAAGACAAAGGAAGAGTTTAGATCTCGCTACTAAGTTTGAAATTGTAAAACGTTTATGAAAAGGTGAAAGTGCTTCGATGTTGGCAAAAACCTATGATATTCGGACAACAGTTAATGTTATAAAACGTATTATTATTTAAAAAAAATATTTTTATTACATATGTATACATTATTAGTACGTAAATAAGTTACGAGTACATATATAATGTCAAATGTTTGAAATATATTGTTTAATTTATATTGAATAATTTGTCTCACTCCCAAATCCGTCACTATCTTGGTCCCATGCCCTGACGAATATTCGAGGTTTTACTGTATGACTGAGTTCATTTCAGGTTAGAAATCCGTACGTCAGAAATTGTAAACACACAAAAAAGATTGGACCGGCATCATTTCTTGTCTTGGTTGGTGTTCAATCTTTATATTATGCGACATATTTCATTATCTCTTTTAGACTAATTATCTATTTCTTATTTATGAAAAATAGGTAGCATAAAACTACAGAAAATAGCATAACAGTGATAATAAAATAAAAATCTATAACAAGTTTGAGGATAGGCGGCGACAATATAACTCAAAGGTACAGGAATGGGTCCATAAAAACTAATGTCGGGACATAAATAGTTATTATTGGATATTTCAAAAATAATTTGTACTTGTTAGAAAGTTGCTGAACAACTATTAGACTTGGAAGAACTAAAAGCATGATGCTTGGCTTAAAGTTTATATAAGTGTTCGCTAAGTCTTCTTTAAAATGCGTGTTTTATATTGATATTATGCTCGTATAATTAATGCTTATTGCATTGTTGTTTGTAAATTAATTAAATGTTTCAATAATCCGACGTAATCTAGGGAAAATAAAACATAGCTTGGACCAGCGACTATTGTCAATATTGTAGCTTTATTATATTTATAAACGAAATATTTTAAGAAACAAAATCTGTTACTCCTTCCTCTAACAACAACTAAGACAAATGAAACAAATGTTTTATTGGCATTTATGTTTTATTGATACCCTCAGAGATCGAGCACTAAATAGGCAATGTGATTTTAAATCTTACAAGCCATTAAAATAATGCTGATTTATAGCGGCATAAACTTTTATGTCTGATATTAGACACGCAACCGGTATAATTAAAGAGAATCAGGGATGAAGAACAGTTAATATAGGTGACATTTATTGCAATTTTAACATTGATTTTAGTTTTAAATTATACCTAATTTATTTGAATAAAATTAGCCAGTAAATAAAATATCAACAGAAATATAAAAGTATGATCTTGGCTGAAGGTCTTTCATATAGACCTTTCCAACATATTTGAAAAAATAACTTGGATTTGTACTACCATAAAAAGTTAAGGTTGCGTTTGTACGAAAAAATAAAGCTTATTAAAAAATAACAAATAAAAGTGATTTTCACTTAACTTTTTTCGTTATTATAAAGAACCTCGTGTAATCAACCTGCATGATTGGCTACACTGAACCTTAAAACTGGTTGATGACCGAAAATTTAGATATTTTGACGGCTTTAGTATAAAAACTGTTTTTATATTTCAACAGTTAAATTAAATCTGTTTATGTTGTTATTTTGATTTGATTTTGATTGAAACCTTTTTATTGACATAAAACTGGCATCTGGTTCCTTGAAACGGAATAATTGACTTGCTGCAAAGCTATTTTTTTTTAGTTTTTTTTAAAAACCAGATAAATAGGTATAATTTGAATCGATCCCGAAAGCTGTCGTTAAGTTTAGGTAAAAGAGACTTGACACGACACACGTGATCTTATTAAAGACTTCATAGTCTTAGAATAGAGAAGAGTTTTGTAATATTTGCATTTCATGCAGAACTCGTTTCGTTCAGATACTTTTAACACGACCGGCTTAATCGTAGAATTTCCAAAGTAGGAAATCCCATAAGTTTGTTGAGTTTTAAAATGAATAAACTTGAGCATTGTAAAGAATATTGCTTTTTACAGAATAAAATAGTTAATATTTGAAATTAACATTAATTATTTTTATGTTTCACCCTAAAACAATCTTTTAATAAAATAAAATATGTAAAGTATGCGAAATAAAATGAAATATTTAATTTGTTAGCAGCCATAGAGCGACCCTGTTCTAACTGTATTAAAACTGAGTTGCCGGAGATGGGCCAAGTAGGATCTGCAGACCCTCCTGGGGTAAAACCTGACGCTTGAGCTTGACCTCTGCCAAATCACCTCCCTGCACAACCGTTGGCTTAGAAACAGTACAAACTCCACCATGTACTGAACCTAACGGATTATAGTGGTCCAGTTTCATTTCTTTTTTTTAAATTCTCTGAAGCAAAGAACGTTCTCTTAAATGAAAGGAGCCCTCGAGTTGTTTCTCGGATAACGTTTAGAAACGCCCTGCTTTATCATTCCTGTATCAACAGCTGCTTATCGGCTAAATTATAGTGTTTACGAGAGATGTATTGATTTAAAATTACGTACACTCCCTTCATACTCGTTAGGAGGCTCATTGCGGTCTAAGTACTGGCCTTATTTCTGAAAGATGGATGTTTTGAAAGCTGTTCGGTTTTGGAATGGAATCGGATAATTCGAAGCCTGGAGCACAAGACATTCATCATCGACCATCCTCCTTGACTAATACCCTCCTTAATTTAATTCCAGCTGATGTATGCTCCTGTCTTCAGCGCTGGCGTGGCCTCCGGTGTCCCGCGGCGATCTCCGCGTCTTCGGTCCTCTTTGGCCCAGACGACCCGATTAATGGCTCAATTCCTCCTCCTTCCCATCAGCTAATAGATCTAGTGCCACGGCTTCTTTGTAAAGTAAATGAAAAACTGCCCAAATGTGGTATTCCGTGTTCAGTCTTGTTTTTATTCTGAATATTCTTGTACCCTGGGCTAATTAAATTCTCTAAAATATCTCCATATCTGAATTACATAAGAAAAGTTATAGATGCGGCCCATTCAAAGAAAACCCGTTGATCCTAACCCATAATTAATGAAATTATTTTCTTCTTATTAGTTTTACATTCCAATGGGAATATAACACAGATACATCGGCAGTCCTCAAAGATTCTTCGAACATTTAGATATAATTCTGTTGCTTGTTCAAACTGATGTATCGAAACTTTACAAGTACGATACAGTAGGTCAATAAGCTGATTTTGCGAAACCGCTGATGAAAAGGCTAGAGTATTTAGTGGGGTTTATTAAAAAAAATAAATAAATAATGATATCACCTAGTGGGTTTCAAAAGTAGAAACATCTCACACTATGTATTAAGCCTTTTCATCAGAGATTTCTCAAGCTCATGTTTTTGACTTAGTGTATTTCACCTGTACCATTACGATATAATATAATTTTATTAAGCTTTTTTATCAGCGACTGATTAAAAACGGTATACTCCGTTCTTAAATGTGAAAACAGTAAGTAAACTCTTCCTTTATGTAACGACAATAGACCATTTGAGTCGCGTTTACAAACCTGAATTTTATTTACATTCGTTAAGTTTTATAAAAACAATGTTATTAAATTATCAAATATATTATATTATCATTTTCATCCAGGTTTTAAATAAAAACAAAATGTAACAGAAATATCTTAATCATTTGCAACCAGTCGTACCCAAATATAATTAAATATATACAATTATATTATAAACTATCTATAACATTATATATATTTACTTCTTTCTGGGCTATTTGGTGATTGTTAAAATGAAACTGATAGCCAATTAATAGACTATTTCTGTAGTAACGGTTTGGCTATTAACTACTAATTACTATTAACTGATACCAATAACATCAAGATTTAAGGAAGAGCCAATCTTTTAATATTTTTTATTTTCAATAACCTTAATAAATTGATATATTTTTTTAATAAATTATCTTCATAAAATTGTCATGTTGTTGGAAAGAAGTGTTTATCCATGCTATAATTAAATTAAGAATATACTTTAAACTAGTAATTTATCATAAAATATTCTTAATTAAATTACATTATTAATGTTAAATGTTATGTTATATCATATAGTATGTATATATTTTTTTTATTATTTGTTATTTTTATGGTAATTATTTTAAAATATTTTTGTTTTGAAGAGAAAAGATTTGTACTGGCCGGGATTCGAACCCGGGTCACCTGCTTCTCTGTAGCAGTTCTCTAAGCCACTTTTCTCTTCAAAACAAAATTATTTTAAAATAATTACTAAAAAAATAACAGTTAATACAAATAAATGATAAATAATATATTGACGTATGTCAGCTAGATCCTAATTAAAGTAATGTTCAAAGAACATTCTTCCCCATGTATACATCGCAAAAATTGCAAGAACACGGGGATATAAGATCTTTGAAGAGAACGGATGTTTCTGACTTGGATACGAACCCTGGTAGGTCAGTGGCTAGAGCACTGCTACGGAGAAGCAGACGGCCCGGGCTCAAATCCCGACCAGGGCAAATCTTTCTCTTCAAAAATAAAAGTATTTAAATATATTTTTGTGTGTAACTGTTTTACTCACTGTCCACCGTCTATCGATAACCACTAACTTTTTACCTTTGTTTCACTAGTTGGCAACAGTGGCTAGTTTTGTTGAAGAAATGACATTTCAACTTCCTTTTGTTGGTAAGACTATAAAAACAGTAAAGTCACTTCCTATTATCGAACCGTTACTTTCGCACCTTGTGTAACTAGTTTTAGTTTTAGTTTTTTTTTTATTCTGGTAGTTACATTTTGTTTCCCCCTCGGGTTCGAAACCAGTGAAGCGAGCAGGGAAGCGTACCCGGCTAATGGCAAATTAATGAATAGAGCGATTTCATGAGGAGCCTCATAACCTCTTCTTAATAGAGCGCGCTAATAGCTGATTCTATCGAACCATTTTTTACATGTTAAATGAAATAACTGTTACATACTTTATTTTCTTATTACTATTTTTTATTAAGGTAGAAGGGTACTATGTATTAATCTTTCTTAGCTAAAGTTAAAGGGTTACATGACTGATGATATGATTGGCATAGAGAGGTTATGTAACAGCTAGTATATTTGAAGAAATTTAACCTTAAAATTACCATTATAGCCTTTTTTTTACTTTTGTTTTAAACATATAAACACTGAGTAAACAAAATATACGTAGTACATAACGCCTTTCATATATTTTTAAAAGTTATTTTCAATGAAGAATTTGTTAATTCCGCTGGATGCCAGCTTGGTGATTTGGGGTAGTTAAAGTCCCGTCAAGTGAAGTCAGGTCATTTCTACGTCACGATTTTAACGTTTTGTAATTGATAAAATTTGGAGTGACTAGACAAAAAATTATCTTGAAAACATACCTCAACAGCTTATTTGCGAATGACTAACACGAATGAAGTGATGCCAGTAATGCTTACATCAAGATGAGTAATTTAAACTGGCATAATTTCCTGTTATAAGTGAAGGCTGATATTACCTTCATCATATGTAAAGAAACAGGAAATTATGCCAGATCCTAATACCAATGTAAGTCCATATTGGCTGGGTGAAATATCCTACGTTTCTGTTTCTTTACCATTGCACTCATTACTTATTTGTTTGGTAGAAATTGTGGAAGACGCCATTGAATCAGATAATAGCGTGAAGTAGAAGTGATTCAACATGAGGTTACTTGATTAACCAAGGAAGGTTACTTGCTACCAAGGAGGCAATTTCCGGAATAGCTACCAAGAACACTTTTGCAGTACGTAATTGAGTTTGCAGACGTTGAAGCAGCTATATTAATTAATAAAATGTTTTTTAATGTCCTTAAACGAGAAATAGGTTGCGGTCCAGATAAAAGGGACAAAATCAACCACTGACTTTAGTTATATTTCGTCCTATTTAGGAAAGAAATATAACACATCCAGTATATCTTCCTCTAAAAGGATGGGACTAGTTGAATTATAAATTATATCTGAAGAGTGAGTAATAGGGCTCGACTAGTCGCAGAGAGATTTAACATAGCTAATGGGGTATTTCTTCAGATTTAAGAGGATTTCGGACTTGAATCGTTCGGAAGCGGCTCAGTCATTTTAGTTTCATATTTTTTTTTCCTTTTTCTGAGTTCAATGACCTCATCTACGTCAGCTGATGTTGGAGAAGGTGGGCTGTCAATGAGTAGACTCCCACTTATTAAAAGCACCGAGCTCAAAACGAACAAAGCGTTGAGTCATTACTTACCTAGTGGCTTTGTCGTCTGAAGGATATTGGCGACACCTCGATCGAAGGCATTTTTGCACTCTAACGGTAATTAAGGTGCAAAAATTAAAATTAAAAACTATGATATACAATGAGGTACATTTCTCACTATTTTTTTACATTTCTATACTGAATTATTTTTCCTGAAGTGCTTTGATTCGTTGTCCTAACTAAAAACCTAAAATAAAACATCTACCAAACCTAAATAGAATGCCAATATTAATGGCAAATAAATACAATACAATATCACAAAATGCTATGATATTACACTATATTTCATTAATAATTTTAAAATTACAGGTAGGGGATTTAAAGACCTTTGTAAGCCATGATTTTTGGGTTGAGTACGTGGTTGTTTACTGTACTATTTCTAGGTCAATGTAAATGCAGAGAAGTGATTTTAATTGATGGTTGAATGTGAAGAACAAGATCGCACTATTTTACCGAATCAAGGGTACTCACTTGTAGAGGTTGAGTGAGGCCATGTAAGGTATGCAAATCCTTCATCTATGCTCCAGCCGCTTTCGAGAACCTGGTACTTTCAAATATCAATAAACAATAGACTGGCGACAATAGGGCAGGGGTAATTGTGATATGAGGGAAATTTAATAAAAACCGAAGTTCTTTGTAAATATTTTGTAAGAAAAAAAATTATACATTTAAATATAAAAGTCTTCATCACAAATCGATAGGTCGATGTTTGGAAAAATACTAAAAATAGGATATAAAGATGAAGCAAGCGTTTAGTGCAATTATTGATTTTTGAAATCTCTTCGTTATAGGAAATTAATCAATTTAAAATTTGAAGTAAACATTAAAATTTTAGATGTAGAATTTTTTTTTAAATATCACAGTTTTGAGAAATTGTTTGGCCAACATGTTCAAACTGATTTAGAAGATGTATACTTAAAGGTTCTAAGAAAGAAACAGTTTTTTATAAAATAAAAAAAATTATTCCATTAAAGGTTCTTCTTTAGTTGTTAACTCCGATTATAGTATTAAAATGTTTAAACTGTAATATGTGAGGAGTATGAAAATAACTTATCAAGTATTATATTTTTCTTATAAATCAAACTAATCCTAAGTTGATTCTAACATGGATGTTCATTAAATGATTCATATTTTCATACTTTATCCGAGCAGGAAAGTTGTAATTCTGCTTCTGAAACTGATAAATGTATACTCTTGCCATTGGCCTAGAACTAGAGAAATGTCCTGGGACATATATACTGTCTAGACTGGCTATTGTTAGATTGAGTTTAAGTTCTCAAGCTTTCAGTTACTCTACACTGACATGCAAGGGAACCTCGTGCCTATTCCCAGCCCAGGTAGACCAAAACAATTTGTTTGTCTCTCTTTGATCTATGTTTGAACTTCCAGCCTCCACCATCTGCTTACTGTCCCATCTTATGCATCCGTTGGACGGAGCTGTATCCTGATCTTTATATAAAAAATTATATATGATGAAAAATACAGTACATAATGTTGGCTTCTTTTAATTTATGAATTCGGTAAATTTATGAATTGAAGTTAATTCTAATATTAATGTAGGGCTATATTTTCATTCAGCATTAACCTTATGACATTGTTTCGTATTACATAAGAGCAATGCCCAAAAATGTATCGTTCCGTAAGATTACTGGAATGTGGTTTTTTAATATGAATTAGGAATTCATAAATATTTGTAAATCCAGAGTTAAAAGGAAATCCTATCCATTCATTTTTTTTTTTTTTTTGAGGAAACAAGTTGTTCAAATTGTACGTTATGGGGATTCATTCTGTATAAAGTTGTTGAGAGTATAAAATTAATGTGCACACCTTTTTTCACCATATCAATTAAATAAAAATTAATTTAGAGTCTCAAAGTTAGCTTTTATAAAAGACAACTACATACGTTAGTTAATTCAATTTTTAGGGAAAAAAGCTCGAAATTATTCATTAACATGAAGTGAAGGGACAATAATAACAAAAATTTAATTTAATTTAATTTATTTATTGATATTTACAACTGTATAATAAAAATACATCTAGTAAATGTGCTAAGCGATACATAATGACATGTGAAAATGACAAGTAGAGAAACTACCCACTGGTAGTACTCAAATCATAAGTTCAACTAAGTAGTCACGGGGCCATCTTCTTTTCAGACGCCTCGGAGGATTATCGGGAATTGAAAAGGAAGCTAGGTTTAAAACCAGAGGGTTTGAGTGGAAACGAAGTTTAATAACAAAAAGAAATGAAAATTATCAACTAATATATTTTAGAGTAAATCATCATTTCTTTTCGAATACAATATTCGTTTTGTGACTGTAACTTACAACTTACGTATTTCTTAAATACCTGTTAGAATTCTATTGTAAAACTTATATAGCTATTTAATAAAAATGATTTTGTACCCTGAGTTTGAATTAACTGGCTATGTGATGTTGATCTTTATCTAAAATAGTTAATCAAGTATTGCGGAACAATTTATGTTTACGTCTGTCTTGCATTATGTTGGCAGTAGTAAACTTAAGTCGTTTTTATATTGAAAATTGGTTTAATTTATATTTGTACTTTATTTAGAGTGTACACTGGATATTGAACCATTGTTATTAGTGTGTAAGAGTATTTTTTTATAATAATTATTTCATTCGTCTATAGTCCCTTATAGTCCAGGATCCATGGTCCATTTTTGCACTTGATTACTATCAAGCTGAATCTTCGTGAATAGCTTCGTTTCGATAAGACGCCCAACAATTTCCTGTGCGAAAATTCTCGATAGTGGTAGCTAACAGAGGTAGCAAGGATAAAATATGTCGATTTGATGATTCTCAAAAATTTAGTACTAACTGTGTTGTTTTTTTTGTTAAATCTCAAGATAATTATCTAAATTATTTGAAAAATATTTGTCCTACAAAATGTATGGTTTGATCAAAGAGTCCCCTCCTTCCAACATGTATCGATAACGAGGTCATCAAAAATGATTACTAACCAGCTGATTTTTTTTTTACTTCTTCTTTTTTGACTTCCTTACATCATAACAAACAAAAAAAAACCCAGTTATTAATAAATTGTTGAGAATCGTCAAATTGACATTTTTTATCGTTGCTACTTCTGTTAGTTACCACAATCGAGAATTGTCGCACAGGAAATTGTTGGGCGTCTCATCGAAAAGAATCTATTCACGAAGATTCAGGTTGATACTAATCAAGTGCCAAAATGGACCATGGATCCTGGGCTATTAGCAGTCATATTGTTTCTAACGTTGACTCCTTATCTATTTTTTGGTGCATTAACCTTTATATATTTTTCATTTACACCGTATTTTAGCTAAACGTCGGGCATTCGTTATAGCGTTTATTAACTTTATCGTTATTAATAAGCACTATATATTTCTTATAGTTAAATTTTCACAAAATTTAAGATTTTCAAGTTGAGTCAATGCCTTCTTTATGGATTTATTATGTTTAGTACATTTTTTATGAATTTATTTTATTGTTTTCTTTTATTTTTTAAATATTTTATTTCATTTAACCTTGTAATATAGTATATTTAAGATATCAAAAAATAAACTTAGAGAGGAATAAATTAAACTTATCAAACAGGTCTCTTTGGACAGATCTTTGGATGAGAGGAAGTAAATAGTAAAGTCTGGACAAATAAATTGAATAAAGTATTAAGCTTACTTAGGGGACTTAAGTGTACTCCTGCTAAGCTTAGTTAAATTTTAACTGAAACTTCAACGTGGGGGGGGGGGGGTAAATTTCCATTAGCGAACTAGGGGTTGTGAGGATAGAAACTTAATCTTCTCTCCATTAAAGCGTTTGGGGGCATTAAAAGAGTCTGCTACTCGAGAGGAAAATCTACGAGGCGGGACTTAGTGGGGGGAAGTTAAGAGTTAGATAAACGAATTACTTAAATTTATAGTAAATAAAATATAAGTTGATTTTATGTTATCAAGAACATAAGATTTTATAAGATGCATTCAAATCTTGACTAAAAATTAAGATTATTGTGTATGTGCTATTAAGTTTATTTTTCATGAAACCTAAATCAATATCGACAAGAATAAAATTAATGAAAAAAAAAGATATGAAGAAGGCCGAAGTATTTTTTCGTCCATTACCCGAGCTCTTGCGACATTACGAATGTTTAATATTTAATTCCTGCTTAAACTTAATGCACATATTCTAATTGATAAGGTAACTAACAGTTGACAACCTTACCAAAATTAAAACTTCATACGATATACGAATGCTCAAGACTGCCCAGATAATAAACAAATGGTAGAATTATAATATTTAGTGATGCTTTAGGATTGATGTATGGAGTTGACAATGGTTCAGTAATGATGAGGGGCCAAATAGAAATAGAATACGACTATAGTACCCATAATAAAATATATCATCAGTCATAACTGTCCTGAGAGAGGTTAAAGCACTCGTCAGTGACAGTCTTCCATCTATAGCGCTTACCATCTTTCTTCATCGACTCATAGTTTGATCTCATTCCTCTGGGGCTCACCCAGACTATAATAAAGTGGGTACACTTCATTAGGAGAAAACGTGGCGGTTGAGTGTGACTCAGACTAGTCATCCCGTTGTACATGTTCTGGAAATAGTACACTCTCTACCATGTATTGTATTCAAGACCCTTCATGGGTTTTAGTGTTATAGGTTTTTTTTATTTCATACTTGATTGGGGGAAAATATGACACAGCATGTGTATATCTAATTTTACAATTGACTTTACAATTTCAGATTTATTTTTTATTGATATTTTTAAAATTTATCATTTTTTATAATTTTTTTAAGTTTTAAATGTTTATAGTTGTGTGAAAGCATCATTTAAAAAAAGGTTTTTATCAATACCAGTGACAGGTTTTCGTGTGGCTAACCTGACTGCGATAATACATTAGATAACCGACCCCAGTAAGTTGGAGTGGTGGGAATCATTATGTATACGGTTATGGAAACTGGCCCGCTATTGAGCAATAGGCCCGTTATATATATATATCAAAGATTTTTTTCTGTATTATAAAAAAATATATAAATTTACAATTTTTAAGCTGATTATCGTTACGAAATTATGGTATTTCTTGTGAATTTAGCATTCCTTTAAATATATGTTAATAAAAAAAGGCAGACAAATTTTAAATGGAATGATTTTTCAAATATGTTTCCTAATCTCTTGATATCCTTAATATTATTCGTTACATCTCAAGAGATGTATACGTACATAAGTGTGTACATAATTCATAATTGATTGTATATTGCAATTATTTATAAATCTTTAATTATAAATAAAAAAGCCTTCGAGTTCTCTAAGCACTTATTATTATTATAAATACAATTTTGAAGGATAAGAAAAAATCATTAATTGTTATAAAACTTGAAATAGTTTTACACGTTAGTTATAAATAATAATTATAAGCTATAAATTGTTTAAAAAAACTATTGATTATAAGTTACACTAGAAACTTCCTAAATTGAGAAGATAATTATTTAGTTCAGAGGAGTATAATAAATCGATACTCTAAAATTGGCTAGATAAGCCAAGATGGGCTTCCTACATCTTCACGGGATTAGTTACAAAAATCTACATATTTTCGGGCAGAAACTAGAGCTAGTGGGATATTATCTGCTTTACATTGCAGATTTGTAATAAATTATAATTTAATTAGTTGTTGTGTGGGAGTGATTGAATTATTAAGGTGGATATTAAATTTATTTGGGTGTTGTGTTGGCCCACGGTCAGTCCGATGTAGATTTATGTATGTTTCGTTATTCATTCAAAATTATTTAGATTATGGAATATAATTAAAATACTGAAAAGATCCAGTAAAACTTACATGATTGAGAAAACGAAAATATTTTTCTAAAGGGTTATTTACTAACACAACCATATTTGGACAAAGGTATTATATAATAATATATTTTTGTTTCTTAAACAAATTCTAAAAGCAAGGAAATTATTGTACAATGGCTTATGATTTCTGAATTATTTTTTAATAAAAAATGTTTAGATTGATTGTGATCTTCATAATAAGGACAAAAATGGTCCGGATGGAGGTCAAGGAGGTAATTCCTTTTTTAAACAAAAACAGATATACTATTCATTGGAAACCGACGTTTCGACCCACGTTGCAGGTATTCTTCAGGCCTTGTAATGTAAGTCACAAGTATGAAAGAGGAAAGTGAAAAAATCTTTTTAAAAAAAATCTTTTAGGTGAGAAAAAAGAGCGATGAGCCATTATTATACATTCATGAGTGTTATAAAAATTATAACATTAATGTTGATAACATTACAATCAATGCTAAATTAAATGTTTAAATATGTAATTGTGGTAGATATCTAATAATAAGTATTATTAAATATTAAAATTGTTAAAGTTATTTTCAATCCATAATAGCCTGTTTATCACAACGCCTTAGTAATATTAACAATAAAATGGGTATCAGTTCCGCAGGTTGTTGCATCGGATGAAAAATCACAAAAAGTCATAACTTTCCATTCCTTACCTTTTTAATAATCTCTAATATAAAAATATTTTTTTACTGACTGTATATAGAAATTATTACTGGCTATACATACATTGAATATTAAAGAACCGACGTACACAATTTGTTTTGGTCATATCATCTTTCACACTTGAACATTCATATCTTGTTGAAATAATTACCGAAATATATAATTTTCCCATGATTACCTCTTCCGTTCATACTGAAACTCACGATTATTTTTATTTTCAAGAATATTAAAAAAAGAAATAATTGAAAACATGTACCTTCCTCGAAGCAACAACCTGCGTAATTGATAACATAAAATGTTATCATTTCCTTAATTATTGTTATTGTTATTATCTTTATAAAAAAACGAACACAATTTGCTGTAAAATACTTTGCTAGTTATCCAGTGGAGGCCAGGTTATTAGATTTATTGTAAATGCTGAGAACCGGTCTATTGGCTAGGCGGTAAAGAAAAATATTCTTATCTCCTTACGGTCTTTTAATTCGGATTTGCTTTTAAAATTCCTCATGTATTTATTTTTTATTGGTGCCGCCTTTAGTGCTCGGTCCTGTTGCAATAAGCTAGGATCGTATATCTTATTAGTGCAACTTATACCTGCTTGTATCGAGTTAGCAAATTTCATATTTGTACTAACTAATACACCGCCAACCTCTATCGCCTAATGAATCATATCTCCTCATAAACAACTACTAATTTATATATACTTATGAGAAAAACTATGAATAAAATATAAAAATTTAGAATACAGAATGGGTACATGTCATTTATTAATATACACATAAAAATCATATTGTCGTACAATACACTGCTTATTATATTTACAATATTGATAAATCTAATACAATATATTATTAAATAATATATTATTTCTAATGGTTTAAATATTAAATAAAGAATTGATGAAATAACGAATTGGTACATTAAACCAGGAAAAGTTAGTTTTAACATACAGAGTAAATTTTTTAATGTAAGATCTATACAGGTTAACTTCGCCGATTTCAATGATTTTTTTTTCAATGCTAGCAACTTCTCAGATTTCAAAGCTCTTTTATACCAATCAATATGACTTTCAGTGAAAAATAAGTAAAATTTGGTCTAAAATGTAGAAAAAATTACAAAAAAACGCTTCGGGCACATTAAGCCCAAAATTAAAATTATAAAGCATAGGTTTGCTAGCTGTAGATTTTGCTGGCGGATTATTTTTCCTTCAATTGTCCTTCATTTTTTTCTTAGTTGGATCATTCTTAACTCCTCAGGGTTGTATCAAAATTCAGCTTTATTACTACCGCTGAATACTTGTGGACAAATCCACCAACAAGTTTTGTAGTCTATGCCTTTATAGGTGAGAATAAAAAAAAATCAAATAAAAAAAAACTACTCAACATTTTAATTTCATTTATTATTTCTGGTCTTTATTTGTTTACGAAGGTCGTGCTAGTTCATTTTGTGTGGGATACTGGAGGGTTCCACCTATACTCCGTTTGAATTAGTTGAGTTGTGTTTAGATTTTTCCAAATTTAGGCCTTTATATGAAACATTAAAATCCTTCATTTACTGAAAAAAAACGTCATTTACTTTTTGCTATAGGGATCTGATTCTTAAATAGCTTACATAAATTTATTTTAGGTGTATTTTTTTTACCATATATGAATTGCAAATCATGTATTATGTGACTTGTTTGATTTTTACATAACCATAGTTCGAGAAGGTTTTGGAAACTGTGAAATGAGGTAAGTCTTTTTGCCAACTCAAGTTGTAAGAAGTGGAAGAATCCTTTCACTGTTGAAGAGCTCCGCCCATGTACCGAAGATGACCTCTTCGACACTGGAATGTGTCTTCTTTGACTAATGATGTCCTTCGGTTGGAGGTGTATAATTAAAGATTACACAGTAACGGCACAAGTACGAAATTAGGGGCTGACTATAGTCGTCTGTCGTTATTGTGACATATTATTCTGATGTCTAGTTACTTAGACATCATATATTAAGTGTAATTGTATGACATAGATTATTCGATTCAGAACTTTCTCTGCAATATTTTCATCCGTCCTAAAAAAAGTTTGTAAATATGAATAGAATGTGAGTAAAACTCTATTTAGGGATGAGAAGTAAATTTGTTAACATATTTTTGCATAAATTTCTGTATAGGTTTCTAACTTAAAGTTATGTTGAAGCTGATCGACTTCCTGTGCATATTCAGGACTATAAATGTACAATTTTTTACTAAGGGTTTAACTTTGGACTTTTATTTTGTAATCTTCTTGAAAGATATGAACAGAAAAACATAATTTCGAGTTGAAAGTTTTTATATGATTGCTATATGGAAATGTGAATTCAACGGTCAACAGAGGCAATATCAATTGTAGCCCCTTTTTTGTGTTGAAAATAATATTTAAAAAGTCTTTTATTTGAACTATTAATTAGTTGAAAAAATGTGATACCCTCAATAACTATCAAATACTTGTTTAACTAGTATATCGTCGCTCTTAAAACAATACCGCCTATCTACACTTTGGGCGATTTTACAGGAGAGAAAAAAAACCGAGCCATATATTATATTATCTTTTGTACAGCGTATGTTAATAGTGTGTAATTCAACCTTTAGAATGCGTTACCGTTGCTAACTCATTTTTACCAAAAGTTAAAGATAGGCGGTATTGTTTTGACAGCGACGGTATAGTACCTATATAATTGTTTATTCAGCAACCGGTTAAGAATATACTTGAATTATTAAGTGAACATTCTAGCTATCACAATAAATATTCCATTCGGGCTACTTTACACCAATGGCTTGTTTATGTATGCATTAAGCATTCTCAATGTTTTTAGCATAAAGACATATCTCCACCAAACCGTTCCTGGGCTCCTCGCTCTCAGACTGTAAGTTGCAGCTACTGTTAGCGATATATATGCATATATATCGACCGAGTACATTAGCCAACGAGAATGCATTTCGATAAGAGGCAACTTCTAAGCTGGAACTTATTGGCCAACGCTAGCGACGTTCCTATGAAGCCCTGCTGAATGAAGAGCGGACCACTTGTGGCGCGCAATAATCATAAAGTTTACAGAAAGATAATTACTTCACAACTTGATTTAAGTAAGCAGAGGTTGGATCTAACCATGAGATCCAAAACGTGACCGTGAATTTTGTTGTCCGAGGAGTTTCACTTGATTACTAGATTCTTAGATTATTTGATTGATAGAGAAGTAAAACTATCTTCCGATTTAGAATCACCGTCAACTTATGCCAATTTTCTTAACCATTTCTGATCCGTATGGTTTATAACCGTATTAAAATTTGCTATAATCACTGAAATTTTTTATCTGTTACCCCTTACCCATTTTAATAACTTTTTGATTTTCTACCTTAATAAGTGTCAAAAGTTGGTAAGATCAGAAATGTAACGTATTATTTTTCTATGAAGTAGTAAAAAAAAAGTTTGCAAAAACTTTCCAAGACAACCAACAATTTTCGACCTACCATAATTGAAAAAAAGTGCTCTTGTTCCAGATTTTTTTCTTTAAACTGTTTATGCATTTGCATAATATTCATAAAATAAATATTTATTAGTATTAAAAAAAATAGATATTTTGTATATAGCTAGATAATATAGTTAGTTTCTTTGAATCCAACAAAAGTAGACATAAATTCTGAAGAGCGAATTTTAAATTACTAAATATTATTATAATATAGAAAAACAATCGAGAAAATAAACCTTGTAATTCAATTTGTTAAATTTTGCATAAGAGAATTATCCGTAAACGATTAAATTTTCCCCTTATTTGTCTGTAACATTTTTTAACTCTGAATTATCCTTGCTTGGTAATTCATGATTCTCAACGCTCACGATTTCAATACCATAATAGCGGAAAATCGAAAAAGGTATATTCTGTCTCAGAATGTTATTAATCACATAATTATAAATTAAATCATGATTAATCTATTTACCCCCCGGTAATGAACAAAGGGATTATTACTTAATGACAGATCACGAGAGAGATAACAAGTGGAAGCTATAATGGTTGCTAATGGCCTCAAAGCTAATTTATGACTTTAAGCGATTCAGAAATGACAGCGCTTGTTTGCTTTCTATTATTGGTTAGATAAACCGTTCCTCTAGCTACCTCAAGGTGGCCCTGTTGGATAGGTTTGGCCAGCGTTCCAACAGAACTATAGCGATCAGAAGTATGAACTCCTATTAGTGTTGGAAGGATGTATTTAATAACCGCATTGTTTTGATGTGCCAATTTTATTCTCCATCGATATTATGTTTTGAATGTGTATTTATTTTGGATATTGGATATATCGTCGGTACAATGCTTACTATCGAAAGTGAATTTTTTTTTTCTCTTTGGATCTATCGAGTTAGGTTTAGGATTGATAATTAATAAAAAATAATAATGATTCATTCTACAAGGAACCAAAAACATCTCAACTCTCAAGGTAGAATACGCCATCTCGAAACATTATTCAGGAGGTTTGTCTATTGGTTTTTTAATGCTATATTGCCGAAGGGTGCAACATTTTATATAGGCTGTTTTCTATTATATTTCTAATCTATTTATATTAACAATAGATCCGGTGAAAATGACCCAAAACAGCAGAACAAACTGTGTGGCGATGAAGAAATGGTTGGCCATATATATCTTGAGAAATGTTAAAAATGGTCAGGATATGTTTGTTTTAATATTTTTTAAGTTGTTAATATGGTACGTTAAATGACACGATACGTTTGAAAATTTGAGTTATTCCCTAAAAAAAATCATGCCACCCATGACCCTTTGCTACTTATAAAAAGGGTGTGATTATTCTTAAAAATAAATAGTTATAATTAATTATTTATTTTGAAGATGTATCTATATAGTAAATGTATATTTATATTCCCAAGATTTGATATTTTATGGAGCATGTACGTGTGTGTTTTAAGTTGAAACAAAAAAGCGGTACTTGTTTGCTAGTCCTTGCATGCGATGGCCATGAGTGCTGCATATACGTGAGGTGCCGTTAAAGTAACCTTCCTCATTTCACAAAAGAAGTGCGCAAGCCTTTCCTGGCAAATCGTCAATGCCTTTGTGCCTACGTCTCGTGTTAGGATTAACAAGGCTGAAGTCAGAGTGGATTAAACATTACTTTCGTAAATTATTTTTAACAATAAATGAGGATTAGTGCTGGCAAAGTTCCTTGAATTACATAGCCAATTGCTATATTCGTCTCAACGTATTCTAAAACATTATGTTGCTTTTTATTCATTTAACGTTACTTTATGGTGGTATGGCTAATTGGACGATACTACCGTGAGAGTCATAAATTTGCTTATCCAAATATGATTAGGATAGGGATCTTAAATGAGTACTTTTACATCGTGCAGGCTCGGGACCCCCATTTTACGTCTCTTCCTAAGAACGGTAAAACCTAAAATATGTTACTTTTGAAAAGTCCTAAGGGCTCCTGCCTAACTGTGAACTCTCGATCTTGAGGGTAGTAGGAACATTATATATATTCAGCCATTCTTCAAATATATTATCTGTTCAGTCGTTCTTTGATTGTCTCTGTCTTAAATGAATCAAAAGCAAAAAAAAAATCTGCCTTCCTTTGAGATTCTATAAAAAGAACCTAGACGCTATTTGATATTTGTCATTTACTAAAAAATGGAATTTTTCTGTAAAAGTATCCGAAATTTCCATGTGAGTTTAAAAAAAGTAAAATATTGGGTATTGGTAAAACCCAAGAATTCCCATTGTGACGTTGGTATTGAAATTATTTTATTAACCATTAGAAAAATTTGAAAAGCTTGAAACTTCTTTGATTCTAACTGAATGTCATTATTCCCATAAAACTTCAAGTTCATACATGATACATAACTCAAAATATGACTTTAAATTGCATATGACTTGGAATGGAATATCAGATATGGCGTTCCTGAATCAAAAAGCTCCAACTAATATAATTGCTACTGACGGATTTACTGAAATCTGTCAAATTTTGATTGATGTGCTTCATTTGAAGAAGTCATGTGTGCCGTGTGTTGCTGTAGATGTGTGTGTTTAATCCTCTTAATGCAGCATGGAGCAGCTGAAATTTTGGGTTGTAATTTCTACGGGATAATATGCAAAAAATGGTTCCTAATCCCAAAATATCACCGTGATCCCTTGACTCACGCCCTCTCCGAGTTCACGTTTCTAATGATGCTCACACTCTCCCGAAGCGCTAAAGGTTACGCTACGTACCGTTAAGGAAAGCCGATGAACGAATGACAGAAGGCCACACGAACACGAAGCGTGTGTTTACATCTTGAGTGTAATTTACACTCCAAGAGATGGCGATACTGAGGACCATTAATGTTCCCGCCTCGCTCATCAACCTCTTTGCGCTTCTGAAGCTCCTTTCTACTTTCTCTTGTTGTTTGCCTCGAGGGTTGTCTGTGGCTCTGGCTAATTTATATGTTTTGTTACTCAACTCAACAATGGACTCCTAGAAAATAATGCTTATCCTGCCTAATGGTTATGGCCAACCTAGCATTCCAACTCCTAAACTATACGGAAACTCAAAGATTCTTTAGTGTTTTTATTTTGATTGTATTTAAACAAAACTATGGGGATGTAGCCAATCTGACCCTTATCATAATTTCATACCCAAGTTTAGAAATCTCGGATTAGAAAGATCATTATTCCAACTTCGCCCTTCTTTCTAGCCGTCCTATATCCGTACTTCAGGCAACTTTTCTACCTTGATATTGATTGCAATAACAGTGTTGTAACTATTGCTAGAAATCTATTTAAACTATAAATACAATCCTTAAAATATAATAACTATAATACTTTCAACTGTAAAATTTTTTTCAGCGAACTGATGTTATTCAGGGATAAACAAATAGGTAGGTGCACATTGTCTTCATAATTAAGTATAAGGCATAAGTGATTTAGAAATTGTATCCCTTAATTAAAGGAAAGGCTAAAGATTACAATTAATTTGTAAGAGTGGGGAACTTAAACAATACATCGGGGCCGTTAGACAAGTTCTCCAAGTACCTATCAGGTACCTTTTTTATTTATTTAATTTTGTTTTAGAGGGTAAGTTACTCATTTTCTAATTTAATACGACTTAACGATCCGGTTTACGAATATTAATATATATTTACTATCCCGGTAAATAAGAGTTTAGGTTGAATTTTCTCCTAAGTGAATTTATTATACTTGAGGATGCGGGATCGTGTTATTTTCGTTGCGAATAAGGTCTAATGCCTGACGCATTTACTTGAAATTGTATTATTACTTCTCCATTGCTAGCCACTAAATGCGGGATGGCACGACCCCCCTCTCATTAATACAAGTAACCCACTCTAATCCAAATTTAACTTCAAAACTTATTCACTGGGGCTGCAAATTCAGCTTGTTTGCTATAGTATCGAACTTAGACCCTAAAGCTCAGAATCTCAGCCGCTTACTGAGTGATCCCCAGGAGCGTCTATTGATCCAACAGAATATATGACCTTAAAATCGTCTATTATGCCTTGAAATTGTTTGCCCTTTTGTAGACATGTTCCGTTAGATATTCCTGTTTACTTATACATGAAGGTGTCACATTCCGTACATATACGGTCCAGTGAAAGTGAAGGTCTGCATACTTTTAAGCTCAAACTCGACTGTTCTCTTATACCTGAAATCGATATTTCCAGCCATTAAAAGATGTATTTGCGTATCAAGCCTTATATTAAATACATACGCTGATTTATTATATTAGTCTCACACAGCACCTTTTTCCAACATTATTTATCATAAATTTCTTATAGAATTTAATTCTTCTTCTGTAATTACCTTCTTTATTCTAGTCATGCTTCTAGTGGGAACAATTACCGCCCCTGGTCTTGCTGCTTTATTGCTTTGAACCCATCTGAAGAGCTCTAATAAAACAAAAAAAATCTTGCGGGCGCACTTACGCCATTAGCTGGCCATAAACTGCCGCAGGTGCGCGTGATCTCAGTTATTATTGCGAAGCTTCGCCTATTAGCACATAATACCACGGCTTGCGCTAGGTTTAGCCGCACTAACGGCTCTGTTATGTCAGTTACGCAATAGCGTTAGATTCAGGTTAAGAGGTGTCTTGATAGTAATGTTAATTGCGAATTATTATCTATAACTTAAGCCTTAAATAACCCGGAAGTTCGATGCCGATCCCATTAATCACTTTCAACACTCCTCTCTTCAATAACATCCACAAAAATTAAAGCCAACAAGGTTTGACATCTCAACTCTTGTGCTTGTGTCTTGGTGCACCATAGGATCTTTACCTGTTGGTTCAGTTAAATAAATTTAAAATTTATTTAAAACGGTGAAGTTTTCAATTAATTTTACTACTGCTATTATACATTTAATTTTGTTTATTATATATAACAATCATGTCACTAATCATGCACAAGATTGAGTATTAAAATAAGCGACGATAAATAACAATATTTACTAAAATTATTGTCTGGGAGATCTCGAGAAAGTTGTAAATCGAGTCCACGAAAAAAGAATAGTAATTAAAACAATTACACAAACCTAAATAAAATAAATGTCAATTGTGAAATATTTAATAATAATCGATTGGTATTGAAATACATTTAACCATATTTCTTAATCCCAACAATTGGCAAACTATTGAGCACAGAGTTTAGTAACACCTCGAAACGAATATATTTGCTAATCTTGTGGTTTCCTCTTTCTTACGTACCTTCTTCGTTATTGATCAATATTTTTCTTAGTGGTATATTGAGCTAACATTAGACTTATTATCTATAAAACATGCATAATTAAATTAAACTATAATGTGGGCTCATCAAGCGATAGTGAAGTTGAATAATGAAAATAGAATATTAAGTCATAACGGTACTAAGAAGAATCAGTTTTTTTTAGCTTTGGGATGTTTCGCAAATGAAGGCTTTTCAGTTACTTTCTTTTCTCATTAAGGTTTTTGTCTTTTTATTCTTACATGCTCATCTTATGATCATCTCTCTCCACTGTCATTTTATATTAAGTACTTTGTTTTGTGAATCTTGGTGCATTAGCCTAATCCAACTCTGGAATTTCTCTTGAGTTCATAGAGGCAAATGGACGAAACTGGGTTGATCTCATCATTTGAAAATAATTTGTAAATCTGTTTTTAGAATATATGATGTACGATGATTAAGGGATATTAAGGTACCCCACAGTTTACTTATATTGATAGGTTGATTTTTTAATTTAGTAAACAGATAATGAATTTTTCATATAATCCATCAATATCTATAATAATAATAAGCAATTGTATATTACTTATTAAGGGGATCTGTTATTTAAAATAACTATTATCATAAATAATAGTTATGATGGGGATACGAACTAATTACTCTTAATTCTAATTATACGGAGATTAAAATTCCTTGAAATTTGAACAGGAAATGACAATTTTCCATTTGTTACACTCGGTCTCTCTTTTAATTTCACTTTCTCTAGACGTCCCTTTTAACTTTTTACTAAAGGAGTTTCCAAGGTTACTTACTACAAGGAACGGAGGCTATCACGGAGGATTCTATCAGTTCTGGAATCAGTCAACAGACAACCCAGACAAAGAATTGAACGTGTCTCTTTCATTGGAAAAAGGAAAGTTGTCAGGTCTTTTATCGAGTTGGGGCATGTTGGGGTAAATGCAGTGAGACTAATCCATAATCTTTTCACGATGTAACTACAGTTTGGAGTAGGCTATATTAATTAAATTAAATTATAATGTCGACTAATCAAACGATAATCAAAACAGAATGACCAACCATAACGGTACTAAGAACCATCTTTTTTTTTTTAGGATTTGGATGTTTCACAAAGGAAGGCTTCTCAGATACTTTATTTTCTCATTGCCCTTTTTTCTTTTTATTCTTACAAGATCATCTTGTGATCTGCCTCTCTGCAATGTCATTGTATATTAAGCACTTTGTCTTGTGGATCTTGGACCATTAGCTTAATCCAACTCTGGAATTTCTTTTGGGTTCATAGTGGCAAATGGGGAAACTGGATTCATGTCTACATCTGAACATAATTTGTAAATATTTTTTTATATGTAAGATGTATGATTAAGGTATTTTAAGGTACTCCACAGATTACTTATATGTTTTTGTTTTTTTTCGTAATTGAACAGAAAAAGAATATTTCATTAAGTCTAACGCTGCCACAATACACTAATACTTTAAAATATTGCCTCAGCAAACCGTAAACTACTGTTCTTTATTGGTTAACTAGCGACCCACGGGTAGTAAGACATATTTTGCCCACATGTTTTGTCTGTCTAATGTATTTTAATATGTAGATATTATAAACATAAACACAAAACAAAACATTTCTTTATATACGAATTTATTTTTTTGCGCGTTAATTTTTTGCGATAACTCATAAGATACTTATTTAAATTATATGGAATAAAATACTCTAGTAATGCGGATGAAATGCTTAAGGTAGCTAAAGTATATAAGATGATAAGGATGACTATACTCATCTAAATAGCTTTCCAAATACCGCATTGTACGTGATCAATTTTTTTAGAAGATAAAATGGGTATGTAAGCTTTCCTTAAAATATAGACATATGGTATCGCTGAACTTTTTGTAGATCAACAAAAGAGGAATATTCCACCATCCATTGTTCCGTTATACAGTGATGGAAAAAAGTATTTGCACATCATGTTTTTATGATAAATGAGTTCAAGGAAACAAAAAACTTCGGTTTCCTTTGCAAAAATGAAAAGTACATTTATTAAAAACTGAGAAAAACCTTTTGTAAAAAAATGACACTTCATAATGAAACAAAAAAATAAAAAAAATAAAAGTGCTTGGAAAAAAGTATTTGCACACTTGGTTACTATGACTCACAAGCTCTGTTTACTTTTGCATTAATCCTCCTGTGTCCATATGTTTGTTTACTAATTTATCTCTAATCGATTATTACCATTATTCTCTAGTGTTTCAATCAGTTTCCTTCAGTCAATAGACAATTATCATGCCAAAGACAAGTGAACTGTCTGCCGCAACTCGCGAAAAAATTGTTTTACTGAAGGATCAGCAAAAAACATATCGCCAAATTGCCGATTTCCTAGGGTTGAATTTTTCTACAGTGAGATACTTCATAAAAAGGTATGAGGAACGTGGTTCGACCGAAAAGGGCGTCCAAAAAAGTTAACTCCCTGGCTGAAGAGGAAAATAAGAAAAGATGCTCTTAAAAATCCCGTGATAACTTCTCGGGAGCTGGCTGCCGGTCCAATCAACTGGAATCTGGAGTCCAGGTTACTAGCAGAACAATTAGATATGCCCTGAATTCAGAAGGGCTCCATGGTAGAGTTCCGAGAAAGAACCCATACATACAGAAACGAATCGCAAAAAGCGCCTTGCTTTTGCTAAGGTGTACGTACAGAAACCCTTAAGCTTTTGGGAAAATGTCGTCTTTTCTGACGAAAGCATATATAATTTGTTTGGTTCAGGTAACCAAGATCAGTACTGTTTCCAGCAGGAGAACGATCCAAAACATACTGCGAGGAGAACAAAGGAGTGGTTAATATTTAATGTTCCAAGACAGGGTCACACTCATCCTCAGTCACCAGATAAATATAATTGAAAATTTATGGCACACCCTTGACCAAAATGTAAGAAAACACCATATCACTAGTGGACATCACCTTAAACAACTTCTTGTTCAAGAATGGGAACAAATAAACCTAGATTTAATTAAAAACCTAGTACATTCAATGCCCAGACGTCTACAAACAATATTGACCCAAATGGCCTATTAAAATTGAGTTTTAACTTGTAAATGTGGAAGTGTGCAAATACTTTTTTCCAACCACTTTTATTGTTTTAATTATTTTGTTTGATTATGAAGTGTTTATATTTTTTTGTAAAAGGTTTTTTTTCAGTTTTTAATAAGTGTACTTTTCATTTATGCAAAGGAAAGCGGAGTTTTTTGTTTTCTTGAACTAATTTATTCATAAAAACGTGTTGTGCAAATACTTTTTTCCATCACTGTATGACAAAGTCATTAGGCAGCGCCTTCGATGAAACCTCCCAGGAGGCAATACTTTGTCCAACATTTCCGACAATTATTGTTATACTCCAGCCCGTTTACACAAAACCTCTATAAATTATATACCTTAACCTTCCTGGTGAATCACTCCATTAGATTGGTGAAAACCACATGAAAATCCGTGCAGTAGTTCTTGAGTATACCGCGAACTAACGCGGCTGAGGACTTTGTGTTATAATAAGTATAGAAGTTTGAACGGTTTTTTACAATTTTCTAATTTAAGATAAATACTTTTTGTTTCCAATTACAATAATTTAGGTAATAATTGATTTTAAACTAAATCTAATCAACTTACAACGTATATCTTTCAAAAGAACGAAGACATAACTCAGATTGACATTTTGAACTTAAGTAGATTTTAAGACTTTATTAGCAATTTTATTGATTGTAGGTTTTTAATTCCGGAACGACATTTTTGATATTCCGTGTCCAACATGTTTGTTTTTTTAATAAAGTCATATTGAGTCGTATCATGTAAATGTTAAAATTAAAAATATTATAAAAAAACGAATTCCGGTTAAAAACATTACGTAAAACAGATTTGTACAATATAGTTTAAACGTTCACGAATGAAAAATAACTATAAATAAAAAAGGGAGCCGCAACGCAAAAAAAGATCGGAATTCTTTTTTTTTTTATTTAAAGAAAATAAATTAAACACAGTCATTATGATCAGATTGTGGCGTTCTACAAGGTCAGGAAACAGTTCCATTAGTGACGTCAGCACTAGTGAAGTCATTGTGTGGGAACATTATGACGACATAGATACCTACACTAATTCTATATGTAGTTAATATTTATTAGTCTGGATCGTTTCACGCATTTATTTTTTCTTTAGCTTTTGTTTTATTTATATGTCGATAGATCCTAAGAAGGACCTGCTTTTGGTTTTTAGGATTTGGATTTTTTTCAAATGAAGGCTTCTCAGTTACTTTATTTTCTCATTACCTTTTTTCTTTTTATTCTTACATGCCCATTTTATGATCATAACTTAAAATCACGAAGTCGTTGTTCGGAAATGCTGTGTAATTAGTTGTCGAAGTCCGGCTTAAAAATGTATTATATCAACTTCGAGGTTTATTTTCTACTCAATAAAAATGAAATGATATTTTTATTTCGTTTTCGTGAGAAGGAGGAGGGAATCAAAACATTGTTTTCACTATTCTTAAAAATGAGATTAGCTAACCCATTTTATAAGTAGCACAAACTCACCAATATCCAAAATTCCTTATTACAGTATGAGCATTGGAATGTTTCAATGTAAATTTTTTAGAAAATGAATTTGGATTTCGTATAATGAATAACTTGCCTATAAATGCTTTATAACACACCCAGCTATTTTAGTTTCACGAATCTCTTAATATTGTCCACTAATTTTGATTTAAAAAAAAAACCAACGAATAAATAAACTAGTTCCAATTTTTATAAAGAACAGGAAATTATATAATAATATCCCATAAACAGTTTGAATATTGAACAAACGATATAATATTACCACCATTGTGTGGCAGCATTATTTATTTGTATATTTTTATAAATGTTTTCACTCTCGAAATTGAACCTTTTTTATCAATAATTCATAAAATATTTTGCCTTTGCCATTTTTGTACATTGTGCTAAACTCGTTACAAATACGCTAAATCCTCACAAAACGAAAAAGAAAACAAATAGGTCCATTCGTCCTGAATAAAGCAAGAAATTGATAATAGTGGCTCAAACAGAGATGCGTGCACATAATTTCCTTTTTTAATGAAATACGCTTCTTTCTTCGCATAAATATCACATCGAGACTTAGTGGAAATTATCAAGCCTCAAAGTTAATTAAGTTGCAGCTGCCGTGAAATAATGACGTCATAGATCCACACACAGGAGTCGATCCCTAAGGAGTGGTACTCGTCCCTCCATGGTACTCTCAACTACACGTCCCACCCTTATCTATCTTTCCTACAATCGATTTATGATTGTGGCTATTATCATATATGCATCATTATGTTACCTATTATGCATGGCCTCTTCTTATCATGGTAAGTATTGCATATACCTCTGCCTACCAACTATCAGAAGTTGGTTATTAATATCAACAGAAGAACATAATTCCAAATGGAATGTGATAACTGGTAACAGGAATGTAGTAAATCTTGAAGAGGTATAATTTTAATGTGTTCCATTTTCCAGGTAGGCAGTAAGTAACAAATAATCGAAATGTATTTTCAGCTTTCAGTTAGTTCGTCCTTTATCCTTGAAGTAAACCTCTTTACATTTATTACTCTATGACTCCATTACTAACTATTATGAGCTATCAATATTGTTAATGCATAACTAGTGTCAATAATAAAAATGGTACTTTTGGTGGTTTGGTTGTCTTTGTAATAAAATTTGTATTACATTAACATTTTACCATAAAATAACCTTACCAATCAGAGTTTCTAGGACTGGATTACCACAAGGTCTTTAAGTTCAAGACATCTTGTGATAAAGTCATCTAAAGGAGTGTCAGGGTTCCTCAAATCCAGGCCTTTGATCTTCTAGTAGGTTCTAGTAGGTTGTAGTTGGTCCTAGTTGGTCCTTGATACTATCAGTGGTACTGTTTTCATGCCAAGGTTGTGCAAAGGGATGATTGAGCCGATATAATGTTCAACATCCAGGATTCTCTTACTATTAAGGTCATCCAGTTCATAGAGGCCGGGTAAGTCGCAGGAGGATTTTCAGATCTCAAACGGTCGATTCAAGCTTGTTAACAGAATAAATAATTTATACCCCACAGTCTATTATCTCGAACTTGGGATGTAGAGATCGGGAACCCATCGTTATGCTACGTCCATAGCTACTCCTCTCCTGTTTTCAAAAAACAGACAGTTATCAATAAAGATTTTAAAAAGACGCATTAGCATCTTCCAGAAATACTTACCTAAGTATTTCTGAAAAATGTTAGTGCCCATTAAAATATAGCGAATCGTCATCATCATCATATTCTGTCCTCTGGAAGGAAGACTGTGAGGAGGAATTCTTCTGTACAGCCCTTTCCAGCTCTGACGGTTTTCCACAACTCTTTATACCATGCAGTTGAAAAAGTTTTTGGTCGAATTTTTAACAAACGACTTTGAATTAACAGAAATTCTATATTAATTGAAATCATCACGAAGGTCTTTGGTCTTTGAAAATTTATTAGTTTTATAGAAATATTAAACTAATAATTTTAATTTTAATTATGAAAGATTGGATTGGCAGATATATGTCATAAAATTGTCAATGTTTTTGATAAAATAACAATCTTAATGAATTGATTTTAATCTTTGATCTACTTAGGAGATTTTGCGTGGTTATTTTGTGTTCATCTTGAGGAAAGCTAATACGAATTTACTTTTTAATTAAATGATGCATACCAATCATGAATAAATTGCTTCTAGTTCTTTATAGTAATTTTATGCGTTGGAATAATTATTGTTTGCTGAAACCAGGGTTCCACGACGACTATAACAAGAGGTGGTCTTTACAATATGAGCAATTAAATTTTTAATGACGTAATGGTTTATTGTCTCAGGCATTTGCGAACCTTCTACTCAATTACAAATGATACGTTCAAAGTAAACCATTACAGGCTGACTGCTGGCCATGCCTGGTCACGATCGCTTACGAAACGGTCGTACCGAAGAACTATTATTGGACTAGTGTTCCCGTGAGTGACATCATGAACTGCATATCTGGGGTCTGACTGAATCTTTATCTTACCACTGTGATCAATTCCAGTTTATTACCTGAAATATTTTTTAATAAGAATCAAACACACAGTAAATAAAAAGTAACACTATCATGTAATTGGTAACTCAGGAAATCACTTGCCATTTAAAATCAGAACTAGTTCTATAAGCTAAATGCAAACAATACGAACAATTTTACAATAATTAAATAGTTTTGTGGAATGAAAAAAAAAAAGTATATATCGTCTGTTAATCGAGTCTATGTATCGAGTTGATTTCAAAACTGCAGCTAATATTTTTTTTTTCCGTCTTCAAACAAAGCCTCTTTATGAGCAATTAATATATAAGTTTGACTTAGGTGATTTTCCTAAGTTGTATTCCATACCTTTTAATATTTGGAATGCCCATTTGAGACACGAACATGTCAAATCCGTCGAGAACGTCAAACTAATCAAATAACTACGTTTTTCTTGAAATTCTTGAGATTCGTTAAACTTTCTTTTGACGACGTTTCGGGACTAAATTATTTTCATGGTCATGCCAAAATCCTGACGAAATGTTTACCACTTCTTCACTCAATCAATATAACTGTACAGTAATGATATATATTCCGTAAATAGTGTTTAGCTGTGACTGTGTGAGCGATAACACTCTTAACTACATACTGGAAATAATTTCCTTCCTAAATAAGGAGGAAGCGGATTTTAAAAACGGTAGCCAAAAATCGAATAGAATTATTTTTGTTACTCAATATTTAAATAAAATCTTATAAAAGCTGCAACATAGATGTGACTGAGAACTCGTTACTCGAGATGCAATCGGAACCGACAGAGGGGTCCTGATGGAAGCTATCCTAGAAGCGTGAAGTGAGTTGAAAGAGCCATTTAGATTCCCAGCTGATATCTCCCTCACTAATTGAATCTGCCCTGGGGCCTTACGTCAGCTGTCAGCTCGCCCCAGATAGGACATCCTCCTTTGAGAAAAGAAGATCCTAGAAGGAGTCTTCTATAGTGTCCTCGGCTAGTGGGTAAGTTCTTCTTTCCTTTGTCCTCAACTGGACAATGTTCTTCCATGGCCGCCCAGGCCATTCTTTAAGCATGTCCTTCAAAGATCGCGTTTAGCGGTAACCTCTCTAATCGCCGGGTCAACCGAATGCGTTACGTTAATAAATTCCTCTTGCTCTTTTATAACAGACGTTCACTTTTTTCGCGTGCCCTTGGAGGATCGTGCCTTATGGACAGCAGTTTAATCCCAGTTAATGAAAAACTGTGGTAATAGATTAGCGAGAAAGGGTTCTCTTTAGCCTACTTCGTGATTCGTCTCGAGAGGAGGTTTTGATTATTAGCTGTCAAAATATTCCTCTCAATTTTTCTAAAAAGACGCTTTTTTAGAAAAAGCTTTTTTACTTGTCCTGCCTATCTGTTAGCAGCCTCACTCTGTAAATAATTGTTAGTAGATTTTTAATATATAAGTAATTATTTCTAAACAATGAAATCATCGGAGCATATGATAATAAAGAAAATCTTGGAAGTGTAAAGTAACGACTTGATATCAAATACGAGAGAAAGGCCAAGATTTTAATTATTTCATTTAGTGGTTAAAAGTAAAAAAAAATACTTTTATGGCGTGTAAGGAGTCCTAACTCCCGTTGTGGATTCCACTTTTTATACCAAAAAAACCGAAAAAAACAATTGATTGTCAGGTTATAACTTTATATGACAGCACCTTTCAGAATATAACATTTAATGTGTTCGAGTAAATAAATATGTCTAATGAAGAAATGAAAAACGCCAATTCCAAATTTTATGATATAAAGAGTTGATTTCTTAATGTAATCTTGGCAAAAAAAAAAAAAAAATGTTATGTCGAAACTCACTAATAAACACATGAGAAAAATGTGTATGTAAGACAATACACAAAACTTATATAGTACAATGATTTCTAGGAAATTTGTATTTAGTTCTGAAAAAATATGGTAATCTTCAGCACTTTAGGGTCAATATTTGTTTAGCTTTAGCTTTAAACATATCCATTTTTGGTTACTATGTTTTTTTAACTAATTCTAAGTTTTAAAAAGATTATTTCTAAAATTTTGGAATGACCAGTTGGCACTTTTCCCCTGTTTTTGCCTATCAATGAAGTAGCTAAAATGGTGCTATAAGGGTAAAGAAACTAAAGTGTAATTTAGTCAAATTAATTTTAATTTTCAAAATTAATTAACATGGTTTATTCTGAGGCAATATATGAAATTTTAAGAAAAAAATTATGTTGGTTCTTTCTAGACTGAAGTTCATAAAATTGAGTCGTACAATATGTTTTCATTGTTATCTCAGTCTATTTACTTTAAAGTATGTCGCTTAAACCTTATTAAAGTACCAATTTAAATATAGTCTGATTTCTACTTAAACAATCCTTCCTGTTATTTTATTACTGAATTTCGCCCTTATTCAATGGCATGCCTAATTTTAATTCTTTATGGCAATGTGTATCCTTGATACATTTATCTTTAAGGGAGGGGGTTATTATTATTAAGGGTTATGTATCGACCCGGTGGGATCTTTGGACTCTCCGGGACTAACTCAGCCTTTATAAAGTTGGTAATCTTAATGGGGAAAAACTCTGTACATAATTATTGGCTTAGTATTAGTGCAGTCCTACTGTAGTAGTGTACCCAAGACCATTTATTTTTTGTAATAGTAATTTAAAAAAAAAAAATTATTAATATATAATCAAGATATTTTTCTAAACCTTACCTAGAATATTTGACTAAAATATTCAGTGAGAAAAGCGGATGAAATATGTTAAACATCAAAATATCCTAAAACGCCAACAGCAAGAAAGATGAAAAGGTCCGTTATCCCGTGGGATTCGACCAATTTGTTAAATAAGGAAACCCGACAAAAGTCAAGCGCAAAAAGAAAACTCTTCAGACGTTTGGTAGCTATTTATCTGGCGCCCGTAATTGTAAGCGATGAAAAGGCAAAAAGAAGCTTTAACAAATTTCTATAAAGGAGTCCCATATATCTTTTGAATAAGGTGGTTTATTGCCGCGCAGCATTCCGCTTTTCCAAGGACTACGCCCTTCTGGATCCAGCGATTTGCATATTTGGTAAATGTTATGGGGATTCTATTGCTGAGGAATCGTAAATTTAAGTCCTAATTTTTAGTCATGATTTATATTACTGTAACTTAATCCCAAAGCGGATTATTACATTCTTATTTATTTTTTTTTATGTAGCCGAAAAGAAAGTCGTAGAGCAAGTTTGTAGTTCGAGATTCTTATGAAAGAATAACCGCATCAATGTTAGAATTTCGGCATTGAGGTGTATCCTTATCCGACGTTCTAAATCACCCACATCCTTTATTTCACTATTTCTGACAAGGCCGGTATTTCGTTTTTTGATGTAACTTCAATCCGTCATATCATCACTACGTCCATTTTAGATACGGTTAGTAGTCCATGGTCATAGGGAAGGTTGAAAAATGCACAATTTTTCTGAATATTTAGACAAAATAATAGTGGCTAAAGAGGAGCGGAGTGGCTCAGTAGTTGCCAAGTTGCCATGCCGGAAATCCTGGTTCAAATTCCGCTCTACGCCATGACTTTTATTTAGTCTGTTTGCAGCGGGAGATGGATCATATATGTAGGATCTAGGACCCTCTTGGGGCCCACCCAGCCTCTATAAAATATTATAAACATAGGGTACCCAAAATAAGGGGGGGGAATCTGGCGGTTGAGCGTGACCTAGGACAATTCTCCTCCTTGCAGAACTGTTGTCCATGAAACAGTACATCCTCTGCCATGTACTGAACCCCAGACCCTTGATGGGTTGTAGTGGTACAGGTTTTTTTTTTTTAATAGTAGCTAAAATATAGTAAAGGTTGTGTACTCAGCCTAACTCTATTCTGCTAGCAATAAATAATCTTGCCCTTTCTACCCAACTGCGTCAAACCATTACTATTTACAGAGGATCTGGCGATCGTTGGTCGCTCTGATAATATGAACATCATCAGAAATGAATTACAAGAAACCGTCCACATAATGAATAATTGTGCTATATTTATGTATCTAAACATTTCCGCAGAGAAATCCGTATGAATGTATCTATACCGTACGTATGTATATCAATTTAATTATGCAAGCCAAAGTAAACACTCCAATCGATCCCGAATCATATATAGGACATTGATACTTTTATTAATACATATAGTAAATAATAATCCAAATCAACATGGATTTTGGGATTCATGTTCGATAAAAAATTAAATTAGATATCACACTTCGTATCATTAAGGACGACTGTACCCAAAAAAATCAAATATCCTTCGTGCCCTCAACGAAAAATATTGAGGTTTCGGATAGATTCACGATGATAGTATTAAATCGGGGATTGATTTGTTCCAAATTAGACTACGGATCTTTTATTTACGGTTCTGCGAATGTTTTATCTGTGGTTTTACGAACATTGATTAACTTAACATATACATAGTTTAAAGTTTCACCATTTCGTTTTGAAACGGTAGTTTGTGAACACCTTAGCTTTTCACTTTTCTCTTTTCAACCCTCTTAAAACTTTCTGTTTCTATTTGAAGGACATGGACTGATGTGGATTTCCTCTCGGTTTGAAGAAATCACCCGCCTGATCAGGTGTCGGATTTGCAATTAAGATAGGATATGTTACAGCTACGGGCCGAATAAAGAGAATTAGATACGGCCATTATCCCAGTTATAGATTACACACTTGCTCTTAACACCTTTACCAATATTATCCGAGTACGTTATATGTTTGGCCATTCCCGATGCCCTGTTCTGATATTGGTACTCGCGGCGGTTCAGATTTCGCAAGGTACATTGTGCAATATTGACGTATTTTTTTTCAACAAGATTTGTATTACAGATATCATCAAAAATCAAATATATTATCAAGATAATCTTTCAAAAATATTTAACAAACTTTTTATGTCTGGTTATATTTAAAGATCGAACATATTTAAAATTTTGTTTCATTCGAAAATATCTTTTATAATGAATTACCAAATAAAAAACATGACATTAAGAAGGTAATGGAGATTATTTTTTGGATGAATATTTTAAATATTACATTCGGTTAGGACATTTATTTAAGTATTTTTAAATCCAAAATTGCGGAAGTTATAATATAGAGCGTTATAGTATAAAATTGTAATAAAATTATGTATCTCTATTAAAAGTTTTAAGGTTTTTTATGCTCAGATACTTAAAAATTTAGTGCAATTTTCCTATAGATTTTAAATTATTTTTAGCCATTATCATTTGTTGTGTTTATTATGATTTTTTAAAATTAATTTAAATAATTTATAAATTTACATTTTTTTGCAGTTTAATCCAATTCTGACATCTTCAAGACAATGCGGATATCAGTTATAGATTCTAGCTTCTAGTCTTCTTGCCTTCCTAACTACCATCTTTATTAAGTAAGTGCTCTTAGATTTAATTTTAGAAATAATTCTGTATCCCAGAAGTAAATGACACCATGAGACATATACGTAATTTTTGTATTTTTTCAGGAGAGCCAATCTTCTGTAACTATCAAGATTTGTTTCTTCGTACAGAAACAGATAAAAGAAAATGGTTTACATTTCTTATTGTGAAGTAATTGGAATTATCGATCGTATTATTTATTTATGACTTATTACCTTGTATTACCTTAGGTTTTAATTATATTATGGTAGGTGATTACATTACGATTTAATGACATTTAACAGTGAACAATTTTATGATAGAACTGAAATATATTGTTTCGTAACGTGTTTTTTTTTTTTTTTCCTGGGTAGGGGAAAAATCTTTCATAAGACGAAGTGTAATAACACAACAGTGTGAGATTCCTACTCACTAAAAAACCACCTCCCAATTCTCCTTTTACCATCCCACGGAACAGCCGTCAAGCATTACTTCGTGGGGTGGCAGAAGGGCTATGTGCCTATTTCTTCTTTGGACAACTTATGTCGGATTAGCCAGAACTTGGCCTCTTCTTTCTCGCTCCTGTATTCTGAGCCTTCTTCCGATTTGCGCTGCATAGTGTTAATAAATGGAGTATGTAGCCGACTATTTAACTATATAAGGATGATATTAAACATTAATGACACTAAGTAGAAAGAGGACTCCATTGAGCAAACGAAGCGATATCCCCGTGAGAAGTGTTCCACTGCTGGTTAACCGCAAGGCTCGAGTGTCGTCTGCGGCTCAGCACCGTGTCCAGTCTTCTTAAGGATTAATTAATAGAATAAAAAATAACTAATTTAATAACTTACTATAAGTAACTGTTACTTTAAGCTACAGATCCATTACCTGGATGTTGGAATGAAGAGATTCTTAATATTATATCTACATGACACTTTTTTTGTTTGAAACCGTGATAAAATCAAATATTAAAGACTATTTAAGAATATGTAGTCCCCAAGGTTTAAGGATTAAAAAACTGGTAAATGGGAGGACGGAAATTTTGAGAGAAATTCTACTTTTTTTTTTTAATAATTGCTGAAAATTTGCATGATGATGATGGGATATATAACGTATAATGTACTATCCAATTAAACTCGATACAATAATATTTTGACATCAGAAAACACAAATATTCAAGTATAAAAAAAATCGAAAACCTAGAACGAAAATAGTTTACAATGCTCAATATATTTTAATTTTAACAAATCTATTCATTGTACCACATTCGATTTTCCAATTAAAGGTTTATAAAGAACACACATATCGTACATTATAAGCGCAAAATAAAAAAAAACTGCTTTTTTTGTTTGGTAAAGACGGTAATTGTACTAAAAATACTCCTGGATGTTTCTAACATATGGTCTTAGAACATATATTTAGCCAAATCATATGGTCTGGCTAAATTTTTAAGGGCTGACTTCCTTGATCTGGACAAGTGTCCGCCTATTTTAAAGGTTTTAGTCATGTATGAATTTTTCTAGTTTTATTATAAGTTATAGCTCAAATGCGTTTCATCTCTTCAGGTAGGATTTGAGCAATCAAAGAAAGCCAACAATATCGAAAATCGGATAGATAGAATCACTGAACGAATGAAAACATGGAAGAAACCAGTAATTCGTTGAGTTCTTTTAGATAAATTAAGTTGCTTACTTAAGAACTTACTTTCTTTCGAAATGAGACCTGTCTTAAGTAATTCTTACACAACTACAAAAAAAGGACATCGATACCTGCCAATTGTCCCGTGAATCCTAATGGGATGTTGGAAATAGGAAACTGCCTTTAAATACTCAGGTGTAACTAGAGAGGAATGTGTCGCTTTCTCCACGCGTGCCTATAAGGTACAAAGCCATTGGTGAATTCTATCCTGAGGATAGGCCTCAATTGTTTCCTTGATCTCCCAAGCAGATAAAGTTATGTGTGCTCCATGTTTTAGAACAAGGATAATTGGTTTCTAATGAAACAAGATAGTTTCTATAAAGATTGTGAATGTAGGGGTGTTGTATTAATAAGCTAACGAGGGAGGTTCAGGATCAAAAACGATCATCTCCAAAATCCCTAATTTAGCCAAGCAATTTTATCTAACACGACACTTAGCCGCCTTAAATCTCGTGGTTATAGCCCGAATCTGAACCTGAAGCATAGATTGCTTGAAGAAACTTGCGAAAAATGTGAAACACCTAATTTTTGAAATTCGAAGTAATCCACTTCTTATCCAGAACACCAATCATAATGATCTAGATTGTCATCTTGTTGCTAGAATTAAAACTTACTGAATGATCTTACACACTAAAATTATTTCTAAAAACTATTGATAGTACTGCTTCCAGCATGAGTTTAGTCACAATTCAATTCAATTAATTATATCAAGCAAATAATTAAAGCATTAAAATGATCCAAAATCTTTCGAAGCAAAGCATGAAGAATGACAGTAAAGTAACGGATTCGAACGTCGAAAGACAACCAAAAATGACTTTTTGTTATCGGAACATAGTAAGTTCAAATATTTAAAATTATTATTTAATGCCAGGGATGAGGAAAAACATTATTAGTAGCATATATAAACTGACGCATTACGAATTTGCTGGTTCTGAACATTCATCCAAAATATTTTCAACCACTTCTGTTCTTACTGTTTTTTGAATTATTATTTTATTATTATAACGTGAAAATATGAGTTCTGATTGAAACATTTGTAGAAATGTCTTTTCTTGTTTTGCGATTGAAACTTCAGTTTAAATAAATTAAATATTTTCTGTTTAAATTGTTATTTGTACCGTCGTCTGAATATTGGGATAAATAACAGATTAAGTTCTGATCCAAGTTATGTATGGTGTACGTATAACGTTTTCACGTTTAAGGGATTTCATTGCTTCCTTAATCAATTCGGACTGTTAGTAGATCGTGTTTTATTTATTATTCTTCATATTTCAAACTGTTCTTTCTTCAGTTTCAAATGTTTTTGATATATTGATATTGATTAGCTTATAGATGATTTATATTGATTTTGATGATTTAATGATTAACTAATATCATCATGAGATTTATTTCAACAGTGTAACGAAACTGTAGTAACAGATAAATTATACACTTTTAATCACTTAATATGGCGTAAATGAATGTTTATGATAATTGATTCCTGAAAAAAACTCGTAAACCTAATTTCGTATTGCTTTTGTTTGTAAATTTCTGCAATGTATGTATTTTAATCATACAGACATGATTTTTGTGAGTTGTTTATTACATTTTTCGTATTTAACTTAATACATAATTCAGCAAAATATCCTATTGCATGCATCATACTTAGAAAATCAGCCACGAATATTTTTTATTTAATGCCAAACTTGTTAAAAATCCATGAATCCCAAAATAATATTCATGAGAGTTCTTCTATTTTCTGTCATCTCGAGAGAACAATAGATAATTTAAATCCATAATATATCCTTGAGACATTTAAGACATTGTTATTCATCGTAAGGTCGTGAAAGCCCGTAGATACAAAAGAGCCGGCAGGTTGTTACACCTGTTGGAGGCTCTACCACTCCTTCCCCATCCTGCGGAGGAATCTCAAGAATTAATCTTTCTTTCGACTCGGTCTAGTTCTTGGGGTGTGTAGGTCGCTCTTTCGTGTCTTCTGTGGGCGATTCTAAAGTACGAGTATTATGAAAGTTTTTCCTGGCCTTCGTCCTGAGTGTGAAGAAAAAACGTCTCTAATAAGTGGTTTGGAGACGTTAGCTCAAACAAATTAGTTTACTTCCAGTTATGATTTTTTGTTGTATGCGATAAACAAATAGACAACAAACAATGTTACGAAGTCCATTTACATCATTTTACTTTTACGGCACTTGATGTCTATCTATATCATCTACTCATTAGAAAAACTCAGTAGAGTCCCAGTTAATTTTGATCGTTCCTTCAATTAACTTGTTTTAGTGATTGTAATATATATATTACAATTTCTAGTATTTTGCAATAAATAATTACCGATAAATTATTTAAAATTCTTGATACTGTACCTGCAGCTTTTATTTGTATGTTGGATCACTTTTTTGATTGATGGTGATCATTTCTAATTTTCTGTTGAACTACCGCTATGTGCGGATGGATTCCTTTCCGCAATTTATTTGGCCAAGAAGTAGCCGAAATTGTCTTTTATCTTAACTTTTTCTTTACGCCTCAGCGGTAAGCATCCTAGGCTAATTAGTGAATAATATTGTTCATAATAATAAATTTTATATTTACTTAAGATTAATTATTTCTTAATTATTTTCAGTTGATACTATGTTACGCTATTGTGCTATGCTTGGTTATGTTATGTTACATCAATACAACGTAGTTCCTATGGAGTTTTATATTTTGTTTATATCTTTATTTGGACCTTTGATCTAAATCTAATAAACCTGCTCATAGTGTAGTTCTGTGAGTTCCTTTTCATCTTTTTACTTTTACTAAATTGGAGGTCTATATGTTTACTCTTTTCAATCAAAATAATTCTCCTCAGACATATTTAATTTTTTTTTTTACAATTTTAACCTATTGGAAACTCCATTCAAAAGTGTAATGGCATCCAGAAATGAGCTGGATGTGCAACATAAATGCTATGCAGTGTCACCTTTGTTATCTGGACAAGAAGGATACAAATGAGCAATGGTTTTGCTACGAGCTTCGCCACACCCCTGCCAGGCCGTCGAAGGCTTCGCCTTGTCCCCGAGGGATTATCAGTTATAAATCTCCATGCGCCGCTACGTGTTTCCCTGCTAACATGTTGTATCACAATGAGTACTTCGTTTTGCAATTTAGTCTTACCTGATGCCTATGAGCGAAATAAATAAAAACAAAATGCGTGTATAAGTTGTAATCCTCAAGGCTGTGAAAAAGAACCGATAAATTATTGGCGACCTTTCTACAAAAAAAAAAAAGAAAAAAAAAGGCGTTTCCTTACAAGATCTTAAACGTTATCAGAATGAGACAATGAAAATAAAATGCATATTTGGTCTTGGTTTTCTTGGTGTGTTAAATCTTAGTATTTAAATAAAACAATTTATTGTTTACATGGGTTTAAGGAAAAATATTTATTAATAAATAAAAAAAAACCGATACCACTTCGACTAATATGTTTCGCAGGACGTTGATTTGTCTGAGATCACTCTCAACTGGCAGGTTTTCTCCCAAATAAAGGTACCCACTATTTGGAGACTGGGTGAGGCCCAGGGGGTCTTCAGAACCCACAGAGACCACCTGTGGTTATTAAAAGAATAAATAATTTATCTGTCATAGCCGTATTTGAATCCGGGACCTTCGGCACATCAACTACCACTGGAAACTTTAATAGACATGACAACCAAATATGTGAAGTAATACCTGAAGATGAGATTGTATTACTTTAAAACCGTTAAGGTGATCTCAAAGGTTCAAGTTCAAGTTGTTTATTAATGAATCATTTAAATGATCCATGGCCTTACCGAGGGGTGTGAATCTTTTTCATTTTGTTTTATTTTCGTCATATATTAACAAAATAGGAGTATAATAGCTTAGTATAGCTATGCCGAAGGTCCCTGCCTCAAATCCTGTTTTGAAAGAAAAATTATTTAATCTGCTATCAATGGACGGACAAACAGCCTCTACGGGATGGGTACCCATAATTGAAGGAAAAAACTGGCAATTGAGTGTGGTCTCGAACAAATCACCTCGCTTCACTACCGTTGTCCAAGAAACGGTACAGCCTTTAGCATTTACTGGATCAAAGACCCTTCATTTTTTGTTTTTTGTTTAAAGGAACGTTTAGCTTAAATATGCCTTCCATTATGTAATGATTGAGGGACAGGATAACAATCGGTATGTCCGGTTCTGAACCCTCAACCACAGGGTCGTGATTGCCGTTATCCATTTATCACCACAATAGATAATTGATAAACCAAAATTATTAATTAGTCATTTGGGCTAAGAACTATAATTTGTCGATGGTACTCTTTAAAGCTCCTCAGTGACAACAAGATGGTGGAATGTAGTATTTTTTGGTATTCAATTTTTTTAATAATTATATAAATACTCGGATGATTCCAAAAGTAATAATTTATTTATTATAATATTGAGGTTTATTACAGAACATTACGCTTACTGTTCTCATCACGATATTAATCCATCGTGTTGTAATATATTACGCAATCCAGGTGAGCGGATGAACTTTCTTTTCTAATTGGATTATACTGAATAAATATTATGATATTATGATGGCTTATGATTGGCACTGTTTGTTTTAATTTGTCAGATTGACGTTTAATGTTTTCCAAAGCACTTCAATTTGTCAGGTCTCTGAGCGAGGCCATACTTTCAGAAGTAATCTGTGGGCCTTGGGAATGTGTGTCAGTGCGTTTAGTGTACATTTTGTCGGAAACTTCCAATTACATGATTTAACGAGTGTTATCCGATCGTTTTTATATAAATTTGGTTGAAATACAGAATAGCGTCGATTAACCGAACGTCAATCATTCGAACTTGCTTCGCGGAAAGTATACAAGAACGAGTCGACATTGCAGTTCCAAGAAAATGAATTTGAGGAGTATTTACTATAATGATTTTCTATTTTATAAAATAAAATTGATTTACTATATTAATCATACTCGTTAATAATAGCGCTATTGGTAGTAAAAGGAATGTTAGTTTTCAGAAGAAAATAATTGTATGAGAAAGTTTACATTTTGTTACTACAAACTGTTTTGCTGCTGATTACCTGACCTGAATAATACACAATGAAATGAATATTGTGTATAAATGTAATGATATTTTAGCATTATATATTTTTTTAATTGTATCTCCGATTTGATTATCCTAACCACACCAAACAACCCCGATAACTGACGCTCTACAGTATTTTAAATTTCATTAATTTCACTAATTAAGTGAGTTAGTAATTCTAAACTTTATTAATTTTTTCTATAACAATTTTACATAAAAACATATCATATAGTCTTAAGTTTCTTTACACATTACATTTATTTTTTTTACTTTGTTTATCTTCTTTGACCTATCTCCTTAATCTCTTTCACGAAGTTGTGCCTTAAAAAATGGTGAACCCTTTCCTAACCCAGCCTTTCAAGTCTATATTGTCAATAACAATAAGTAAAAAAGTAAAATTAATAATTATAATGCCCTCGATTGCTCCTTAATTTTTGATTTTGTATGTTATAATCGAGATATCCTGTTTTGTGAACAATTATGAATTATCATTAGTGAATTTTAACTTGTACAGGAATATATACTTACCTTGTTTCTTTAAAAATGTCTCTAGGCTCCCAGTTTTGAGAACGGATATGGGAGATAAATTATTTATTCAGTTAATAGCCACGAATTGTAACTACGAGACCTAAGGACCCTCCTTGAAATCACTCTGTTTATATGAGGTTGATTCACTTCATTGGGATAGATCTCGGCTAAAACATTTCCTTACACAATGCTTAGACTATGTACAGACCGTACAATATACTGAAGACAATAACCTATAATTTCAGTTACAGATTAATTTTGGCATTTTAGCGGTGTAACCTTTGGTAAAATTTATTATCATTTTTTTAAGTGTATTTATGGTGATTTCTTTATTATTTTTCTGTATATTTTTCAAGTCCTGGTTATATTAAAAGAGAATATTACATATTAATTAAGTGTTCTTGCTTAAAAAAAAAAATTCAAATTATAATTATTATTTTTATTGTGAAGAGAAAATATTTGTCCTGGCCGTGATTCGAACCCGGGTCTGTTTTTTCGTTGTTCGAAACGGGTTTGTCTGGCTTGGATACGACCCCTGGTAGCTCAGTCGGTTAGACCAATGCACTAGAGATGCAGACGACCCGGGTTCGAATCCCGGCCAGGATAAATCTTTTCTCTTCAAAATAAAAATATTCAAAAATAATCACCATCAAAAGAACAATAAATTAAAATTATTGTTGCTAATTTGTTCCTCAATCACCAGTACCAGTAATTCTGATACTTGCTAGAGGGATGTTTTTAGCTAATTAAATGTAATATACAACTGTTATTCTAAATCGTGACTTGTGTTTTAAATATTTAAACATAATTTCAAGCAGAAGTTATTGAATTTTATGAGTTAAAAAATTAACTTTCTGTACTAATTCAGATGTTAAAGCGGCCCCTATAGCTCTTAGTAACCATTTGCTAAAAGGTTTACTTAAATTAACTTAAATATCTCGTTAAGAACTCCATCGCTGTTGAGACAGAGTTGAAAGTTCAACTTCTCTCGAGTTCTCACGAGATGTGGCAAGGAGAGCGAGTCCCTTGGGCTGAGCTCTAATGCAAGCCGCTGCAATTTTCTCTTCATCTATTGTTATTGGATCGTTCTTCAATCGTTTGCTTTCTTAGAAAGCTTTTTCTGCATCTTTTAGATCATGATATTGTAATAGGCAAACTTTTAAAAAATATATTTAATGTTTCAAACCTAAAAGAATAGTCAGAAATGAAAGTATGATTTTTTTAATTTTTACCTCTCAACGCATATTTCATATCTATGCAGAACTGTCGTCCTAGAAACAGCACAGTTTCTACCATGAAGTGAGCCAAAGACCCTTCATGGGGAGTTTAGGTATATGTTTTTTTGTTAACCTATATTTCTGAAATATATATATATTGTTGATTGATTCAAATACTCAATTTATTGTGAGTTGAAATAAAACTAAACCGAGTTTCTCTCTCAAAAAAAAGTAAATTTATTTTTTATTATAACAATAATTTCCTGTAATTGATTTGCAAACTTTTTATTCTATACAGTCTTACCTGTAAAAAAAAGAAACATCATTTAATGTTTACATTTCAACACTATTTACAAAATTGTTTTCATTTAACTGATTAACACACAAATTACAATAACCTCCCCGTTTGTTCCTTCACAGCTGTTACTATAGTAACTGTATCTGTCGCATTCAAATGAAAGACGTTTAGTCTTTTACATGTATTTAAATGGGGAGCGGGTTAGCTCAGTTCAAATTGGGATGTGGCAGGTTTATTTAATCTATCAACAGCCGGGGATGGATCCTGTGGTACCTGGAGACGCTCCTTACTTACTCAGCCTCTCTCAAGTGGGTATTCTTAATGGGAGGAAATATTGCTGGGTCAACTCGATCAGGGACAAATAAAATCATCAATTCATTAAAAAAATATTATTATAGGAAATAAGACTAGAGAAAAACAGTGTAGATTATATTGTGTATCAAATATATTTGTTTAATTAAATATATTAATTACATAGTTTTATTGTATGTATATATGTGTAAATTGTCTGTTGTTATCGTTATAACGGGAGCGGAGTGGCTCAGTGGTAAAGCACTGAGTTGCCGAGTCGAAAGTCCTGGGTTCAAATCATGCTCGCTGTCAGGCTCTTATTTAATCTATAAGAGGCCGGAGATGGATCCAATGGGATCTAGGACCTCCTGGGGCTCATCCAGCCTCCATAAAGTCAGTACTCAAAATAAGGGGGAAATCTGGCGGTCGAGGGTGAGTTTGGTCAAATCAGATCCCTACACAACCGTTGTCCTAAAAACACTTCAGTCTATACCGCGCACTGATCCACATTTTGTATTTTTGAATACCATGTACTGTAAATTTGAAGGTATCTATTTGTAATACAGGTCCTTGGAGTTCGCTAAGCCTTTTATCAGTATTATTAATTTACTTTTGATGGCGTATAAACTTTACATTTTAATTCATTACGTTGTTATAACTATAAGCTGTGCTATCACTCCAAAGGTAAATTTTCAGGAAAAAAAATCAGTGAGAATCATAAAAAAAAGAATAGTGCATACGTATTCTTCAACAATTTTCCCTTTATATTTTAGTTCTTTCTTGGTAATGACTTCCTTGAGTCCTGCACTTACTTACCTCTGGTACTTACAGCTACCTCCGGTACCTGACACTTCTTTCTCTTCTACTTCCTCCTTCTCTTCGTATCGGGTAGTGCAAGGCTGCTCCACATATATTCCCCTTGACATCTTAGGATTGCCGTGGAAGTTGCCGGCAAGTAGATGGCATGGAATGCGCGGAGATGTCGTAATCGCGGTAGCCTTCCCTCTAACGAAGCAACTTACCCAACAGTTGGAATGCCGTGGACTTGGCCGGCACAGCTACGCTAATGTCACTCATATATTAACCTCACCTAACAGTCCGCCTTTCTAAAATTATATTTTTTTCACAAGAATTTATTAACGGTTATAAAGGTTCAATTTTAACTGTTTCTAAATGCCCGTGCTTGGAATTCAGTATTTTTTTTGTGAACTAAACATACGATGGTTTGAGATAAGTGTTTTGCTTAAAACCATTCCTAAAATAATCATATTAAGGTCAAAGGCTTATCAGACGCTGTTAAAATGTATTTATTATAATCTTATTATAAAGAATTTTATAATGAAATATTTATTTGTCATCATATCAGACCCAGATATACAATTATGATAATATGAGTCATCATTTATTTTTAAACTTTCAGCCTCTATGCGGGAACCACTACAAACCTGTAATTAAAATTGCATATAGAACTTTTGATACAGACCACCCAATAAGGGACAACAAATTTTTTATTTATAAAAATAGTTCTATTCTATCTGACTATCCAACCAATTCATATAGAACTAATGCTTAAAAGACATTCAACTAATTTTTAGTTCACTAAAATTATCGACGGTATTTACATATCAACCACCACACCATTAACAAGCGAAGAATATACTCAACCTGATATCTACTCGAAGAAATGCAAAGGAATTTTTGTTATCCAAATTTATTAAAAATCTGAAGAATTGATTTTTGGAATTTTCTATTTTCCAAACTTCTTTTAATACATTTTTTTTGCGAAATGTGCCGACAAAAGTATTAATTAATATAACGAATATTAAGTATTAATTAAATTCTGCACTTTTTTAAATTTTATCCGCGATAATGAAAGAATTATATTGAAGAGAAATTTATAATAGAAATCGTTATTTTAGGAACTAGGAGTTATATTCAACTGTTAACATTCATTGATCTGTGAGATCCAAAAATAACATTTGTTTTATATCTTATAAACAAGGATAAAGTGTAAGTAATTGGACTTTAAAAGTAATTTTACTTTTGAGATTTTCGCAATATTGGTCTCAACTATGTCTTCAGGTCTTGAGGAGATACTTATAAATATTAGGTGTAATGCCGGATTATCAATTTTTCAAATTTCGTTTAGGAAGTAGAAAAATTAAAACGTAATGTTTTATAGCAGTAATTTATTTGTGGAATATATACGACTAATCGATTATCTTGTATTTTGTTTATTTCATCACATCAATGGTTTCACAATAGTTCAACAGGAGTATGTTTTTAAATAAAATCAACCCATATCTGGATATTTTCAATTTAATTTCTAGTTATTGGCAGGTTAAGCCTGATCAAATTGTTTCCCATGAACTTCGGACTTTCACTGAGTGGATGGCGACAAACATCTGGAAGATAGTCGTGGGAAGTTGATTCAGCGCGATCTATATCGCCTCCATTGTGATATATATAGAGTATATATCGTTAGGGGTCGGGTTAGGAACGAACCAATGGTATTGCGAAAGTTTCAAACAAACTTGTATTCAAAGTTTATCAAATGCGATTAAGGAAATCGCGGCTAAGGGGAATAATTCCCTGTTGATTGAGATATAGGAAAAAATGTTGAGTTTCCTTTCTAGTTGATATTGACGATTATTGCATTTAAGAATTGCTTCATTGTAGATGATAAGTAAAGCCGTTAAAGTGGGACAATTGCCATTAACACATGGCGCGACAAAGAAGCGAGAGGTCGATGCCTGGGGGCCTGTGTCCAAGGTACGTTCGTGCAGTAATGGCACCACGATCTGGCGACGAAGTGGAAAGTAAGGCCATGTCGTAGAGTGAGGATGATGAGCTTCAGTTCTGAGTTTAAAAGTTGGGAAGTCACGGCTACGGACTTGTTCAAGATAATTTCAACATATCTTCAGCTCAGTGATCGGATGTATAGTTTCTTTGAAGTGACGTTTCACAATAAGACTTTAGGTGAAAATATGTTTGGCTCATCAATTATTTCTTGGTATGCCATTAAGAGTCTTGGGTTCAGGACAAGAGTCTTGGTTGAGATCGCACTGTTTCTGGCTTAACGGTTGTGCATGGAGCTGATTTATCGGAGATCAGTCTTAACCGTCATGTTGTTTCGTAATAATCGGCACCTATTTTATAGAGGCCTGGTGAACCCTGGAGTGTCTACTTGTTCAATCCATGGCTGTTTATAGATTAAATAATTTATATTTTTATTTTGAAGAGAAAAGATTTGCCCCCAGCGCTCTAACCATTTGAGCCACCGGTCTTGCTCCCTTCCTAGGACAAATCTGTTCTCTTCACCGATCCGATATCCCCCGTGTTCTCGCAATTTTGCGATGTATACAAGAGGAAGAATATTCATTGAACATTACTTTTAATTTTAGGTAATGGTTAGAGCTTTGCCACGTTGAGGCGGAGATCCGGGTTCGAATCCCGGCTGGGGGCTAATCTTTTCTCTTCAAAATAAAAATATTTTAAAAGTAAAGCAATGATTAAAAAATTATAAATAATATAATGACGTATGTCAAAAAGATCCTAAAATTAAAAGTAATGTTCAATGAATATTCTTCTTCGCGTATACATCGCAAAATTGCGAGAACACGGGGGATATGGAATCGGTGAAGAGAACAGATTTGTCTTAGGCAACGATCTAATTCCTAAAATTAATATTCCTCTGAATAGATCTTATATGTGAAGGCTATCAATGATTCAGTCTGGACTATGCTCGTGCAACAATATCGGTATCCCCATTATTGTTGTTACCATTTATTATATTACATTGTATATTGTATATTATGCTATAAATGCAGTTGATAGATTAAAAAGAAATATTAATGAGTAAATTATATTATACAGTAGGTATTATAAGATTTACTAGAGTATTATCGACCATCTGGTATTACAATGTACATTCTACAGTTTAAACGGGTAATAGATACTTTACTAATGTGTCAAGATGAACAAATTAAAATACATGTTATTTACTTTAATTTTAATGAAATGTATAATTATATTTATGATACCAATTCAATTATTATTATTAATAAATGCATTATCACGATGAATACGTTTTAACTTAGTAAGAAAAGAGGAATGGCCAATCAATAAGTTTTTAGAAAATAGTTTCAATGCTCTAACGTATTTTTTAATTATCAGAGGCGAACGACCTTAACTGATGGAATGCCTATGATAATTGCTCAGGAATCTCTAAATCATTAGGATCAATTAATTACCAACCTCAATTACGTATTTACTTCTGCCTCACAGATTGGCACGTGATGTAACAGCTCAAGAAGGACTCCATATGATTCCGCATACCATGAAAGAAAGTGGAACTGCAAAGCCTCCAGAAGTTTTCGAGCTGAAATGAATATTACAATCTGTTGATTTTAATATTTAGTTATTGGAAATTTCCAAGTTTGCTACAAGGTTATTCCAGTAAAATAAAGTAAATTTAGAACAGAGTATTTGCCTTAAAGAATTATTTGGTTCTATGCATAATTTAGCTATGCTTCAATCAACGTATTTACTAGACATTTATAAGTAATTTTCTTTTTACTTATGTGACGTAAACTCTCATGATTTTTTTAGTGATGTTTTGTTGAATTAATTAATAACTAAATAATGGGCAGTTAAATTAAATCAGAAATTCCGATGATTATAAAAGCACACCTTTATAAATTATGTACCAAGAGTTTTCATATCAAATATAAATAAGTAATAGATAACATATACAGCGCAAAAATGAACAGGGATATTGCTAATATTGTAGTATATTCTTTACCTAGCATTTATACTATCAAATATTTAGTAACTACACTAATATTTAATGTAGTATAATTTCTAATAAATATTACTTCTTTTTATAAAAATAACATTAAAATGCTAGGCAAAGTAAATGACACAACATTAGTGGTAACCCTATTCCTTTTCGCACAGTTTTTATAGAAAAAAAAATCAAATTAAATATTAACAGTCTAGGCGAAATATTTTTCCTTATGTATTTGTCTTTATTTATTTCCACATTTTCGGGAGTCCATCCTCCCAGATCACTAGTTCATCCATATAATACGTATATTTTGTTTATCAATCATTAAATGTAACAGAAAACAGCTTTAAGATTGGCATTTTTCTGTTCTCACATTAGTAATCTCCAGGTAGCTATTTCTTGAAGCCTAAGGGATATAAATTATGTACTCTGTAAGCAGCCGAAAATTAGCCGAGACTTTTTGGAGGTTCACTCCGCCTTTATGAAGTGGATATCCTGAAGTAAGGGGAAGACTGGTACGACTGTTCGCTTCAAAACAATACTGTCCCTACGTTGTACTCGACCCAATACCTTTCGTCGGTTGCAACAGTTAAGGAGGTTTTTTAATTACCAGTAGGGCGACTATCCATTAGAAGTTTGATTTCATAACGTCAAGGTATTTTTTATAAATTTCAAAACAAAGATAAATGAAAATGTAATACAATGATTTATCAAAAAAAGCACGTTTAAACATCGATATTTCCTGCCTCCTACTAATAAAGGTACAACTGTTGAATCTACCTGAATTCAGCTTGGCCAACTTACTAGAACGCTCAAGATCAAACGCTATGAGACCAGAGATATGAGGACCCCTGACAGTTTAGCACAGGATTTCTTGAACTTCTAGCCCCTGTGGTAATCCAGTTCTGGTAACTCAGAGTGATAAGACTCAGCTAGTCCTTGGTAGATCCCGAAGGTTCCGACAGAAGCCTCTATCTGCTGCTGGTATCTGCCGCCGCACCCACTCCAGATCTCTCCTGGAGATCTACCAACTCCAACTTTACATAGTGTCGGGGATTCATATCATTCTCCAGATCAGGGGATTGTTCAAATTATAATAAAAAGACAAAAAAACAAAGTATTTTTAGTGAATAGGCAAGGTTAGATAGTCCCGCTAAATTATTCACAAAGGATTTCACAAGTGTTTAGATATTACTGACGCTGCAAAGAAGGACTAGAAATATTTTACGATCGATATTTAAAAAAATTAACATTCAAAAATCAAGTTACAGAGGTTCATTATAAGCTCATTCCAAAAACCTTCTTATTAGGTATAAATGATATAATAAATTTTAAGATTAATTCAGGCTTTCAGCTTCCAGAAATAAATTAAGTGAATGAATAAAATATACATAAACTAAGTGAATAATTAAAAACCCGTTGGCTAAGTGAATAATGAAAACCCGTGATAAATAATAAAAACATATACAGTAAGAATAACCAATAAGAGTTTTCTATGGCGATGTTAGGTGGATGTTCATCGATAGACGTAACTGTCAAAAGTCATTGATCAGTCCAGGGAACTATTCACAACGACACAGAAGCGGACTATTCATTGCCACCAAGTTTTGCTCTGTTTGTGGTTAAATCATCAAGGTTTAATGTAAATTAAATGTAACTAACTGTACTGTAGATATTTCGACCTCAATTGAACACATTTAAAGACGTGACCAGGGATGCACTGTTGCAGCTAGAATGGGAGATTCTGCCGCACCCAGAGTACTCACCAGATCTAGTGGCTTCTGATGATTATCACATAAAGAGATGGGTGACTTGGGTGGCGCACGGTTTCGAAATGCTAAAGAAGAGCAAAAATGGATCGATGATTGGTTCGCTGCAAAACTAACATTTTATTTCCGACACAAAGTCGCCATTTTGTCTGAAAACTGGAAAAAAATGATGAAAAATATTTTGAATAATATATACTGTGCCTATTTTTCACTTTAAATTGTAAAAAATGATCAGACTACATGCAAGCTCCTGATATTATTAAGATACATAAATATGCATTTGTAGGAGTGCATGTCCAAATCTGATAGTGTATATAAAAAGGCTTATAAAATCGGTCGATAGAAGATCCGAACGCTATTCAATGCATGAGGATTTCCATAAGAATGGCTCCTTGTCGCGGTGCAATGTGGTCTCGGAACTGTTCAATGAAGACTACTCCACTCCCACGGCTATCCCTCAACATCATCAAGGATATAAAATATTTTAAGGCTTTAAAAGTGGTAATAAAGTCCTGAAGGCCATTTCGTCCGGATATCTTTGATCTCATAATTCCTCTGTCCAATTTTGGATTACTTGTTTCTCTCCTGATCCTATAAAACCCTTCCACTGCTAAATTCTAAAATAATACTCTTTTTTTTGCAATATAATCCGTCTAAGATCTGTCATTCAGTCTGATTATGATAGGATCGGTTCAATTCTCATAGTTAATCGTTATAAACAATTCAAATTTTATTATGGTATTCGAAAGAAAATTCCCAACCATTAGGAAGATTACTTTAATGTTGTGAACGACGATTCTCTTCGTCATATGTCACAGAATCTACTTCTTAAACATATTTATGGGGTAATAGATGGTTTGTTTATTATTAAGAATTAATTTATTATACATAAACCTATAAATATTTTCCTATCTTTTTTTCTTACTGTACGCAACATTTTAATGAACCGTTAGCCTATTGAATTTTGGATTTAACATAGTTCTCTATCGCAAAAACAGAATACTGCTATATTAACATAACTGTGAATTGATATTTTTTTAAACGATAGTCTATATATGTTATTATGTTATAGAATTATCTACAATTTAATGATGTCAATGATATCTAAGACAGGTATTAATCCATATCTCGGAGACTATTAATTTAATTTATATATAATAAAAATGTGAAAGCTATTCTAATTGTTGAAGAAATGTCATTAACCGTAACAGATTCAGGCCGGTATGGGATTGGCGCCGTTTGAGCAGCTCTATTTATGGACCAAGACTGTTTATTTATTTATTAAATATTTATATATTTCTTCTGAGATATTTAATAAAAACGTAAAAGTCATTCTGGTTACAAAAGAAACGTCAATAACGGTAGCTGATTCAGGTAGAAGTGGGATTGGCGCCACCCGATATTTATGCCACTGAGTTTATGCACCAAGACTTTGTGCCAAATGCCAAGGCTAGATGTCTCACTATCTTATCTCTCTGGCTGCCGGTAATCACACAGTTCTTGTCATAATGGTTATAACTATAATCGGAATGCGCTCGGCCAATTGTTTATGGCTCTTGTAACGTATGATCAAGCATAAGAAGTATTAAAAAAAAAAAAAAAGAAACCTTGTCTATATAAGATTTATCAACGTGTAATGTCGTTGTTCATTATATTATAGTATACATTATAAGAAAATAAGAATATTGGTTCAGAAACATTGCTGGGAAAGTATGACCCACATATTTAATAATTTAGTTATATCAGTAATAATAATAATTAGGATTGACGAACCAGAAGGCTCGATGCAGACAGACTTCTGTCCACAGACAACTAGCAAAACCAAATCCGTTGTACTAAGCTCAACAACAAAAATACTCCAGTGGTATTACCCTTTTTGGACCGATGAATGACGCAATACCTTTTTTTTTGAATACCTTAAGACCTTGTTCGTCCTTCAACCTTAACTGACCACATTTCACACCCATAAAGAACATATAGAAGAATGCTTAATTTTTAGTGACACTGCAAAAATTGAGAGAGCTTTGCTGGGAAGTTTTGATGCATCGACCGTATAGCTTGGACCTTGCCAAGGCCAACTACTATTTGTTTCGTTCTCTGCTTGAAGGTATTTTTTCCTCAACCAATGTATAAACTTAACCTCTTCAACCCATGAAGGGTCTTAGGTTCAGGACATGGTACAGTAGATAATGTAACGTTACTAAGACAAGGGTTGTGCAGAGTCGAGGTTTGTCTGAGATCATGCTCAAACTCAAGGTTTTTCCTCATATAAGCAATCCCACTTTACTGGGTATGCCTCACGAGGTTCTGTGCAGTTATGACAGGGAGCATCCAACAAACAAGGACAGTAGTTGTTCCCCATCAATGAGCGACCAACATCCCCACACTGCCTGTACCATGGTTTCATAGCCTCGTGAAGGTATGTCTCGGTGGCATGCTACAACCTTGCTTCAATCCCTTACCACCATTAGTACCATGAAAAGGGTCCGAAAGGTGGTTCTCGCAACTTATCTGATACAAGTCGTCGCTGTATAGGTGACTTACAGCCTGCTCAGAGCCACACTAATACCTGGTTCCTTAAGTCCCACCCACAATCTCTCTCTAGGCACATTGTCATATGCTTGTACTATGTCTTTAAAGGCCATATGTAGTTCCTGTTTCCTTTCCTGAGATTTCTCAATGAGTACATCGCTGTCCTGCCGTAAAACTTGCTTGTTCTTGGGGGGTAGAGTACCCTTCCTCTAATTTGTCCCGGAGCAACCTACCAATAATTCTGGCAACAGATCTTTGTACGCAGGTTCCGCGGTAGTTTCGGCACACTTTCCTATCACCCTTCTTGTGTATAGACAATATGTACCCAGCCCTAAGGTCATCTGGGATATCATCTCTAAGAACAAGATTAATCAAATCCGTCAAAAGGGTTATCAGTTTTGCGCTTCCAGGTTTCAGGAGTTCCATTTCAATACATAGATATAATTGACGTCAATACTTGTTTTAATGAACACCAAACATGGCCCTGAGGACGAACTTGCCGGACACGGGACAACCATTAAAGATTCTATTGGCAAGATTATTACCACACTGCCGACTTAAACAGACAATAATGGCTGTTGAACAACATTGAGTTTCTTTGATACCACTCTCTCTCTGGAATTTATTTCATCCTTTAACGGCTCCAGAGAGCTTTATGGCATGTCCTCGGGGTAATAAAGGACACCGATACAGGATCAAAGGACATCATCGGCTTTTATAAGAAATTTCATTGAGAAGAAGTTGCTTTCTTTATCCCTGTAAGGATTTGTTATTTTGGTACCTTGGCTTTAAGTTTGTTAATTCGCACTTGTGATTTAATTATAAAGAAACATTATTTAAGATAAAGAATGATAATATAAAATTAAATAATGTAAAAAGTAGACGAAAGCATGCTTATTACTTTATAATTACTACTTAATTAATTTTTGAGTGAAAACTTGTTTATCCCCGTTCAGTGAGGTTTGGTAGGGGGAAAACTTATGAGTTCGCGTCGTCGACTATCGCGACATGCTCGTGAAGTGTTTATTGGGCAAGACTGGTGATGCCTAATAGCCTACGTGTAAGTTATAAAATTTGATTTAATCAACTTTATTTTAATGGTTAGAATTCTATTAATATAGAAATAATTATATTTAACTAGAATGTCGTTTAATTATTGTGCAGTACAGTCTTATCATAACTTAAAACATCAATACCTAGATGAACTTTTAGTTTCCTCTAAAAGATTTTATTTGTAATCGTTAAATGTCTTCTCTTATGATGTGGTTGAAGTAAAATGATCCGATTATTGCAAACAATTGACAAAATACATGCCTTAAGCCAACTTATTCTAGCATTTTTCAAAGTTGTACATATTTACCTCATGCATATAGTTACCGTACTTTAAACTATCTGATATCAGACGACTTGTTCTTTCAATTAAAACAGATTTCGTTTAATAGTATTTTTCAATATAATACTTCTCTTCTTCCCCCCGATGAGGCCAGCTAAGGACCACGTGCCAATATCAATTCTTCCCACTTGGCTGTCTACTCTTCCGCCCCTCCCAATATTCCTTCACCCTTTCGCTATGGTGTTTCTTTCTGTCCTCCGACCATCTCACACCAGGTTTCCCCCTCACTCATCCTGGAATCCTGCCACACTCAAGATCTTCTTTCTAAAAATCTCTCTGTCCATAGTGTCGTCTTCCCTTATATTGTTTCTTTCCAAATCCTTCTTTACCTCTCGAATCCAGCTAATTGTTGACTTTTTCTCCCAAAGGTACTTGAATATCCTTTTTGTTAATCTTGAATCATCCGTTCTGAAAACATGTCCAAAAAATAATAGTCTCCTATTTCTTATCGTTTCTGTTGTGCTTTCTAAATTGCTGTATATTTCATCATTAGATCTTAGTTTCCATACTTCTGAGGTTTTCACTGGGCCTGGAATTTTTCTCATTATTCTTCCCTAAGCATTCACTCGCATATAGGCATTCTGGTTTCACAACTGTAGAGTAGTGTCTTTTTTTAAGATTTTTTTTTTATATTCTCTTTATTTCCAGATCGGCTATTCCTAGCCTTACATGGTTTTTTTAATAATGAATTTTAAACTTTAACACATAGTGAAAGTGTGGGTTTCGTCTCATGCAAGAGACACCCCTAACTGTACATTATCAGATTATTTACAGAGAAGATGTAAATATATAATAGTGTTTTTTCATATAAAAGAATGTAGTAGTTTGAATATAAAACATGTAAATAAGTAAACAAAATTAAAATTAATGTAATAATAAACAGAGCTATAGTACTATAAAACGGAAAACTAAAAGAAAACAGGATTATATTACATTTTGTTAAAACGATTGGTGAGAAACGTTATCTATTGAGATCACATCAGAATATCTTTCAACAGTCTTGGTTTTAGTCTTGGGGATGAAATAGGTTTGCCTATGTTGAATGCT